>CAMRHE010000099.1:2280000-3662500 GCA_947044405.1 Leptodactylus fallax | reverse complement strand
CTCTCATGTTATTTATATAGGAATATGTGCTGGGATGATGTTCCTCTATTCTAACAGTACGAGGGATGAATGGTGAGCAGCTCACTATGTGTGGATGAGACTGTTCTCGCAATATTGGAGATCCTTTCTATTAGGAGGAGAGTACTCTTGTGTTATGTATATGGAAATATCGTTTTGCGCATGCGCGAGGTTTTGGAGATGCGTGATCTCGCGAGAACTACGTACAGTGTGTTTAGGGCTGATAATGGCGCCATTATCCTTAGGTAATTAGACTCAGATGTTTATTTTGCTTTATATGGACCCTGATATGTGACCTCCACGGTGCAGCCCCCTGACGAAGCGGGGACGAAACGCGTGTTGGGGCTGCAGGTGGAGGTCATGGTGCTCCTCCGGGTAGTTCTATTCACTTGAACATCTTTTGGTAAGGAGGACTGATACATTTTTGGCCTGCTATTATTGCTTATTGATTTCTATACATAGACATCAGATTAATTGTATATGTTTAACATATTCGATGCATGCAGTATATATGTACTTTTTGAAGTGAATTTGTTCACTTTGCCCTTTCTATTTTTGAAAAGCAGTGAACCTTTTTTTTGTACTTGCTAAACTTGCTATATAGCACTATATACGATATATGTGGCTCATCATTGTGATAGACCTGTATGTGAGTGCCATGACCTTGCCTGTTTTTAATAGAAAAACATTTTTGCATTATCTAGCGGTTATGTGATAATTTTTAGTGCTACCATTCCTGATAGGTATCATATGTTTCTTTAGGAGGTTTGGTTTGTGTTTATGATACCTAGTAGTTGAGATTTCTAGGTTCATAGATTCAATGGAAATGGACTGAGTAGCCATGAACACAAAGAATTACTATTCTATATACCAAAGGTGCAGTTACAGAGTTCTGTTTAACATTGAAAAATGAAGTACCTGTATTTCAACAACTGGTGTGTCATCAGTGTGCTATATCATTAGATGACATGTCATCAGTGTACTATACCGTTACATAACAATACTTAGTGGAGGAATTCACAGGTGAAAAAGGAAATTGAAACCAAGAGTAGTAAATCCTACTAAAAGTCCAATTTAGAATGTATTAAACATCCAAAAAAACAATATATGAGGTCACTTAACCAATCTGGTAGCTTGCTTGTGTAAAGGAGCTGAAGAGAACTCTCCTTTATATAATCCCTTGTAAAGCAACTCCATTATGGAAAGAGTGGGGAAAATCCCGCGCTTGGTCACTAGATGGTGCCTGCGCACTGCTGCTGCAAGTGTCTGTGCAGTAAAACTTGCAGCGTCTTAGAAGGTTCTGCACACGCTAGCGCTCAGAGGGATAGGGAGTGTTGATTTATGATTGGGTGAAGGGGGATGGAACATCCAATGCTAAATGTAATGGTTAAAAGGACATTCAAAGCGCTGTGAATAACATACATAGTGGGGGTTTGGTGGTATATTACATGAACAGTAAACTAAATTGATGAAAGTGGAAATAACCAATAAAATTATAAAGAAAAAAAAGTCATACAAATATATATGGGCATACATTATACGTGTTATGTAGAAAATGCATATATTAATGTTAAGTAGTCAGTGCAAACATAAATACATACTTACATAGCTATGACTATATCCCTGTGCTTTTAGGGGCCATATGTCAGATATACTATTGCTTGTAATAGTATATCTGACATATCTTGAAAATCCAGTACATTTCTCGTTTATTTAGTACACTAGAACGGTTTGGTGTATTGACTGGGATATGGTTGATTGGTAGGACCTTGAAACCTTCAAATTTGCAATCATGATAATGAGATGCAAGGAGGTGGCGGAGTCATGTTGTGGCCCAGAATCATGGGGAGAGAGCTGGATGGTCCTTTTAGGGTCCCCCTGAAGGTGTGAAAATGACCTCTGCATAGTATATAGAGTTTCTGACTTACCACTTTCTTCCATTGTACAAAAATAAGCACCATGCCTTCCGTAGTAAAATCATCTTTATGCATAACATTGCAATCTCATGCAGCAAAGAATACCTCTGAGTCATTGGCTGCTATGGGCATTCAAAGAGAGAAACCCATGGTGTGGCCACCATCCTCCTCTGACCTCAACCCTATTGAGAACCTTTGGAGTATCCTCAAGCAAAATATCTATGAGCGTGGGAGTCAGTTCACATCAAAACAGCAGCTCTGGGAGACTATTCTGACATCCTTCAAAGAAATTCAAGCAGAAACTATCCAAAAATTCACAAATTCAATGGATGCAAGTATTGTAAAGGTGATATCAAAGAAGGCGTCCTTTTTAAACGTATAACTTGGCCTGTTAACCCTCTAACAATCACATTAACCCCTTCCCTGGAAAAAAAAAAATTCAGAATGGGGGGAGTTGAGAAAAACTGCGTTTGTGCGAATTTCTTACAGGCTTTGTTTTTACGGTATTCACTGTGCAGGGTAAAATGACATGTCACCTGTATTCTATCAGTTGGTACGATTTTGGGGATACCAAAATTTATACACTGCAGTTTTTATTTTTTATGTTTTAACTGCTTTAAAAAAAAAAAAAAAAATCCATATTTTGACACCTGTAACTTTTTTTTAGATTTCTGTATACAGGGATGCATAAGGGTCTTTTTTTCCAGGGACATATGTACTTTAGTTATACCATTTTGGGGAATGTGTGATGTTTTCATCGCTTTTTATTAAAAATTTTTTATGGGATGCAAAATGGCAAAAAAACCTCTGGTTTGGCTCTTTTGATGTTTTTATCCCGCTACGCTGTTCGTGTACACCGGGCATTTTTGGACACGAGCATGTCTAATTTGTTTAAGTTTGTTTTTATTGACTTTTATTTCAAATCTGGGGATCACGGGCATTAGCGTCGGGTCTCCCCCTGTACATTGCTTTTTATTATACAAACATTTGTCTCAATATTGGCCTGAAAGTGGCTAACCCCTTTAAAGATACACTGCTCCAGTTTGCAGGCTACCCACAACCCCACTTTGTTAAGTTACCTGATAACAATTAACATGACAAGCAGGGTTGGCGTTACCGGGGGGGGGGGGCAAACTGGGTAATTGCCCAGGTACCCCATCTCCACAGGGACCCTACTGGATTCAGAGCACCAAGCTTTTGACCCGATGATTTGGACTGGGGGCTCCACTTATAAATGTATCGGTATGCAGATTGAAATCTATGACAAAGCAGGGAACTGTAGCCCCTGCTCTGCCATTGAAGACTGATATTGACACACAGTTGTTACCGCACTGGTAGTGCAATAATGTCATTGCATCGCGCCACCTGTGCCAGGCTAGCAGAGAGAGACTCCAGCTGCTCCACGCATCAGGATATCGGGTAAGGTGAGTATAGAGATTTATTTTTTTTTCTTAATGAAAAGTAAAAGGGCACTAAGGGGGCACTTATTTATGACTTCCTGCTTAAAGAGGACCGTTAAGTCCTCAGGCACCTGCAGCATTTTTCCATCCAGCTTCCTTAAAATTTAATTAGGGCTGGATGCTGCCTGAAGATGGATGCGGCAGCACCCGGCTTCTGCACAGTCTCTGTAAAGTAGTGAAGCCGGCAATTGACGGCTTCACTATTGTACCTGAGCGATTTGCTCAGAATCGCAAAGCTGTCACCCGCGGGCGGAGTTGGGCTCCATTCGCGAGTGTTAACTCCTTAGATGCCGTGGTCAAACATGATGACGACATCCAAGGGGGTTGCACTATAATAATGACCCCCGAGGCACCCTCCCGCGGCGAGGTCGGGGGGTGCCGTTATGCCTTTTCGGCAGCCTGGGGTCTGGCCAGTGACCCCAGGCTGCTAGGACCCCCCAAGTACCTGACTGATCCTGCCTACGATGGAGAAAGTCAGTCTATGCGTCTGCATATGCTGACTTTCTCTATAGACTGAAATACACGTGTATGCTCATGTATTGCAGTCTATAGTACTGAACCAGTGATAAGTGTATGGCTGGTTCAGATGTCCTTATAGGACAAGTACAAAATAGAAAAAAAAAAGTGTGTTAAAAAAAAAAAAAATAATTAATAAAGTTATTAAGCCCCAAAAATTCCTTTTTCATATATAAAATGAATTATATAAAAAAACAAACTAAAAATTAATAAAAACAATACATATTTGGTATCACCGCATCCATAACAACCTGTACAATAAAACTAAAACAATATTTAACCTACACAGTGAACGTCGGGGGAAAAAAAAAAAAAAAAAAAACAAATGCCAGAATTAATGATTTTTGGCCATCTTACCTTACAAAATATGCTATAAAAAATGATCAAAAAGTTATATGTACCCCAAAACAGTACCAATAAAAAGCACAGGTTGTCCTGCAAAAAATAAGCCCTCAACTAACTCTGTAAACTGAAAAATAAAAATGTTACACCTCTCAGAAGATGGCGATGCAAAGATAATTGATTTCTTTCCCCAAATGGGTTTTTGTTCTGCAGATTTATTATCGCATAAAAAAAATATAATTGAGGTATCGTCATAATCGTACCGACCCACAGAATATAGGTAACATGTTACTTATGCTGTATGGCAAAAAATTTAAAAGGTAAAACGCAATGCCAGAATTTATGTTTTTTTTTTTTTATAATCCACTAAAAAAAAAAAAAAAAAAAAAAAAGTTGATAGAATTTATTCAATAAGTTATAGGCACCCAAAACTGGTGTCATTACAAAAGCATCTCATCCCGCAAACAACAAGCCCTCATATGGCAACATCACCAGAAAAATAAAAGAAAATGTAAAGACAAAAATCACCAAATCATTAGAACAAAACTGTCTGTGGCAGGAGGGGACTGTATAAGCTGTGCTAACATATATGAGGGTACACCACAGATTTAGAGCTTATGAGGGAAAAGACACCAGAAGAGACCCCCAGAGTGACCCCCCCCCCCTCAATAATAGGAACTACTGGGAAAATAGTAGGGAATTTAGTGTACCCAATGTACTCCGCACAGCTTACATATTCACTCTTCACCATCTGCTGTGCAGTCACGTCTGGGATACTAATGCTCGCTACACCCCTTGATTAATTCTTTGAGGGGTGCAGTTTTCACAATGGGGTCATTCCTTAGGGATTCCACTTTTCTGCCACCTTAGAGGCTCTGCAAACATGACATGGCGTCCAGATACCAAACATCTAAATCTGCGCTCCAAAAGCCACATAGCGATCCTTCTCTTCTATGCCCTGCTGTGTGCCCAAACTGCAGTTTATGCCCACATGTATGACACTGGTGTACCCAGGATATCGTACTTAATGTCATATCTGGGTATAAACTGATATTTGGGCACACAACCAGGCAGAAGGGAGGGAGCATTATTTGGTTTTTGGCACACAGATTTAGATGGTTTGGTTTTTGGACGTCATGACACTTTTGCAGAACTCTTGAAATGCCAGTAAATGCCAGCTCCCGAGTCTCCAGCACACTGCATCAGGGGCTCGTTTCTCAGGTAAGTAAAAAGTGTTAGTAAAAACTGATGCCAACTGATGGTTTTGGAGTAGAAATTTGTGAAAAAGCCTGATGACAACTGATGCATTTTCGCATCAGTTGTAATGACTAAAAGACAAAAAAACTGGTACTGATGCAACTGACATATGTGAACCTACCCTAAGAGTACTATAATGCTAGTATTTCCGGCAGAAACTTTTTGGTGTAGATAAGGTAGCGTTTTTACTGCATAGTGGTAACAATACTCCCCGGTATAGCAGTATTAGATCATATATCAATATAATGGTGTTATTGTTATGCCAGCATTTGGGGCTCCGCTTTTTAATTTTGCCCAGGGCCACACTTTGTCTAAAACCAGCTCTGATGAAAGGTAGTGTTCTGAAATGCCTGTCAATCAATGGCTGAGGCAGATCATCCCAATTCTCCTGACAGTCATGTTGTAGCTACCAGATTACTTACAGATTTCACCGTGCTTCTTCTGTTCCTCCCCAACGCTATGCACATGCTCTGCCAGTGTCACCACTCACCTACACCAGGTTTACTACTAGAAGTATTGTTTTTCTGCAGTATAGCCCAAACTGATTAGGTGACACTGTGGGTGCCTGTGACACTGCCTGGCACCTGCTGTCTACAACACTGAGCACAAAGCTGCAGCTCTAACCCATATAGGTTCCAAATGGTTAAAGGGGGATTATGCAGATTGTAACCTAGAAAAAACTAATTACATTGTTTCTCTAAAGTTTGAGAGAGCTTTATTGACATCCAGAGAGAACTCAGACCAAGCAGCACTTTTGATTAACCACTTAGTACTTACATGAACCTCCGAATGTATATAGATGTGAGAAACTCTGACACCATTACTTCTTCAGACATGGTGGTGGGACTCACTAGCAACCCCCCCCCTTTTTTTTTTTTTTTTTTTAAATCGTATAATAGATGCCGGATCTCTAAGACTGCAAATATTTTTGTATGCTGTTGCGCTCATGGACTGCTGATCATCACCTTACCAGCTACAGAGACAGATTCTTATTGACTGATCACTGTCAGCTTCACCTAAAACCATTTGTAAATCTTATAAGCACCTACATGGGAGGGTTACTACGTTTTGTTTCATTTGCAAAACTTACATTTAAGTCTGTCAATGAGTGTGGTGGTAGACTCCTCTTTAAACGGACATGTATTACTATTCATTCCCTGAGAACAGAGTAGTAAGGGAAGGCTCATTTTGTAGCTACATGCAGAATTCTGAGAAGGATGGATCAAAAGAATGATCTTCAGCAACAGACAAAAACATTATGTGCTTCTCTGTATTACTTGCAAAATGTAACCAAAAAGGATTATAAAAAAAAAAAAGTTGTCAAGGATAACTTTGGCAAGCATCTCCTGTAAAGAAAATTAGATGCATTCCACATATATTAACAAGGACCTTTTCAAAGAAGGGACAAAGGTGCATTTTAGATAACACCCATTTCACAAAATAGGAAGCACCAATGTTTCTTGCATGCTTACCCCATTCATGAAAAATTTAACACATAAGCCTACAAAAAGTGGCATCATTTTAGCCAAGTTAAAGCTTGGCTAATTTATGCTGGGACAAATGCATGATAATGTATTTTTTGATAAATCTGTCACATTGTACCTCTCTACCATTACCTTTTACATTAAAACTTATAAATTACAAATAGTAATAAATATGCGACATAGCAGACAAATGTCTGTACTGGATTAGACGACTTTCACACCACCATGTTTTCCACACATATATCTACAGGTTACCATAGAAATACTAAAATAGCAAACATTATTTCTGCAAGTTCTAATAAGACTAACATACAGGTGTTATGTTATCTTATAAAAAAAACAAAAAAAAGCAAACTGGAGCATATTCAACTGCTACCACCGCATTACAGAGCATATTACAGGGATAAACATCATACCTCTGTTAGTTATGCCACCATTGTGATTTGGAGAAAAACATCTTTGTCATTTTCTGCAAATGAAGTACTTGGAGCACTGGGGGTGGGCCTTCACATGGGTAATTTGTCATTGCAGTCATAAGATCAACTCTCACTACATGGGGTGTTGCAGAGAGAAGATGGTCAGGGTCTGGGCATTGAGGGCAGTGCTCCAGGGAGCAGAAAACCTATGCCCAGGGCACCAACTGCCAACTACCAAACATTTTTGGATATACAGATATGGATTCAAAGATGTTTAAAACAAGTCCTAAAAAAATAAATATTTTATCAAAATTATCTGACTAGTGTGGTTCTGACTGTGGTTCCACCACCAGCCTATTTTTGGAAGAGAAGGACCATACTGTATGTTTAAGATCGCTATTCAATACAGTATACATGGTATTGTCATCATTCCTTCTCAATTGCATTCCAAAAATTTTCTTTTCAAGGCTTTGGCCACACGTTGCGGAAACGCAGCTTTTTTTTGTTGCAGATTTTGCTGCGTTTTTTTGAGCCAAAGCCAAGAATGGCTACAAAAGGAATGGAAAATATATAGTATGCACTTATACTTCTCCCTTCTGCTGAATCTACTCCTGGCTCTGGCTCAAAAAACCACAGCAAAATCCGCAACAAAAAAAGCTGCATTTCCGCAACGTGGGGCCATAGCCAAAGAGCATGTTTACATGAATCAAATACACTTTCCATTCTACTGTAAATTCACATCAGATTTTTCCAAAACAGAAATCCAAAAGATGAGACTCAGATATCTATTTGTTGTGGTTTAGCAGATTGAACTTCAAAGGTGACCACAGTTTTTTCTTTTTTGGTGCTGAACCTGCAACATAAAAGGACATGCTATTTTTCCTGAACTGCTTTTGTGATCCACGATGCTCTCCCAATGGAACAGCAGCAAGCATAAAATGCCTGGTATACAACCAAAATAACAGTTTTGTACATAACTATTAAAACCACAAAAAACAAACAAAAAAAAAAAACAAACAAACACAACTGCTACAAAGTGAAGGAATGTTCACGTCGGAAAATGAAGAGGTATTTGAGGCAGACATCCGGCCCTCTGGCTCCGTGCGATGGATGAGCCTAATCAGCAGATACCTCAAACCACAGAGTCTGCAGCTAATTCAGCCACAGAATCTGTGGCGAGATCAAGCAGGACAAATCCTTTCCTCGTTCGATGTCTGCCTCCCATTAAAGTAATGGGAAGCAAGATCAGAGATGGATTCTTTAGTTCAGTTATTTTAATCAGTTATTTTAATAAATGGATAACCTGTTAAACACCAGAAAAAGTAGAAATTACAAAACAGAATAGAAGAATACAAAAGTAAATAGATCAACTGTAGGTCTGCATTGAAATATTTGCTTTATTCCATTATGACTTGCTCCTTGGCAGCTTGAACCAACTCTGTAAGTGCTGTAAAGCTTTTTAAGTCATCTGTACACAATCCAAAGCTCTGAATCTAAATTGAAAAAAGAAGGAAACAATGTAAGATTCTGAGGACTGATATAAACAAATGTTACTGAATAAAACAATGATTTACTGTAACATTAGTAAGCAATAAAACAATGGCATTCATTGAAACATTTGGAACATTCATAGCACCTGACAATGAACCAAGTATCAATGTTATCTTTAAGTGCAAAATGCTGATCTGAAGAAGTCAGAAACCTTGTTGCACAAAATTATTATTAGTAAAAGCTGGGTTCACATCTTCAATAGCATTGTCCATAACATGATGGACATCAATGACAGTCAACAGACTCTGTTGACTTATAATGGGGTTTTATCAGGGTTCTGGTTTTTAAAAAATAGTGCTGCATATGGCATTAACTTTTCTGGCAAATACGACATCTGAGAAGAAGGATCTTAATGGGATTTCCAATGTAGATAACATTAAAGGGGTTTTTCCAGAACTGATATTTATTAACTATCCACAGCGCTAATTATTATCTGTTCAGAGTCAACATTTATCACCTATACACAGTAGCATGCGAGTCATGTGCATTACTACTCCATTGAAAGTCTCTAGGACCGACCAGGATAATCAAATATAGCGCTCTGTTATCTCAGTCAGTCACACAGACTTTCAATGGAGTGATATATTTGAATGCTGGGACTTGCTCCTCACCAGTGATAAAGATGTATTTAAAAAAAAAAAAAAAAAAAAAAAGCCTGTCCTCTTCCTGTAAAAATAAAATAGACATCTTATTTCTATATTCGTAACTTGTACTACTATATGTATGCGGAAAGGAAAAAAAAAGTTCTTCACCAGCCTTTTTATAGGATGGAGCAATTTTTTATTTTTTTTTGTAGACTCAACCATTCACCATGGATGATACGTGTTGTATGGTCTGGGTTCCAATAAACTGCTCCACTATTTGAAGATGCTAGCGGAGAACTTTTTTCTTTCTGTGTATAAATTCAGGTTGGGAGACTTGGTTTCTGCCTGCATCATGAGGAATTGGTGATGCCTTGCTTTTTTTTTTTTTTTTTTACTGTTTATATCCTGTATAAACTATTAACACTTCTATTTTTGAAAGCATTCTTACTTTGAAGGATTTTTACACATCTGCCTAAAATTTTTGCACTTTCTATATATGTGTGTATATGGAAAACTAAAAATGCAATGGCTCTTGAATTGCAGAAAAGGTCCTGTGTTAACTGGTTGAACAGAGTGATGACTGCAAACGCACACTGTCGCTCTTTCGAAATCTATAACGCCAATAAAGATGAAGCCCAACAGTCACAAAGTTTTAATGCAATGGCACATGCATTAATGCATACACATTATTGCTCCCTTCAAATCAGAGCTATGGAACTCTTGTTCTTGAGTTGGGATCCCAGTGGTGGGAACCCCATCAGACACTTCCCTAGGGCGCAAATATTTGTTAAGATGTTATTGTAGAACAACACCTTTAACCAGTTCAGGACAGAGCCATTTTCACATAATAAACTGTCCCTACCTGCCCTATAGGAGTTTCAGCTGTAGTACCAGCTGGCCCCCTGCTTCTTGCTTGATTAAGTCTCCTGGGGCTGCCATCTTCTCAATTCTCAATCACTACTACTTCTACTTGAGGCAGGACCTGATTGGCTGGTTATCAGCCACTTTCTGACAGCTATAATAGAAAAGCACTAATGTACTGCAGTGTAAGATCCCTTTCAGAAAGAGTTAACATTTAGTCAATATGATAACATATCCTGGAAAATACAATTCCTCAAACATTTACATTGGTATAAGTTACAGCTTTCTGAATTTTGCCAAAAAAAAAATAGAAACGAGCCTTAAAGTCAAGATTGGCTTTGTATATGAATGTATAATTATTTAACTTCTACTGATGCAAGACTGTTTGCACAACAGAGCACTTATGTTCTGGATAGGTATTCTGCGATGAAAACAGAAAAACTAAAACTTAACTTTTATTATGATTAAATAAACAAACACACACAGAGTCCAGACTTATAATATAAAAGTCTCTCAGACAGCTTAATGCCCTAATGGATGTGTAACTACAAGGGACAAAACTAATGATCTCCATTCAAGTATTAGGTATAAGGAGATGATTTCATAGACATAAGGCAGCCACTGCTGTCTTAGTAGCTACAGATGCTGCATGTCAGTTTGTTATCCTGAAGATCCATCATGATATGCTGGGGAAACGCGTAGGATGGGTTATTTTAGTAGCTGTGTCTCTACATCAGATAGACTAGCCGCATGTAATAGTCTGCTAATAGGGGCTGCTAATATAAGGGAGAGGAATAATGTTGTATATATACCCCTAACAGGGTTTACACAATTAATCCCCCCTCCAGGGACAGCTTTGCCCTCATCAGACCACACAGCTGTATAATACTCACACAGCCTCAGCTCCTAAACAGAAGTAGTGTGACATACGGTTATACAACTCATTGCTGTGTCTATGTTTCCCTGATAAACAAATCCTCAACAGGGAACATTCACTCAGCGGCTTCTTATATACCCTATTGAATGTGAAGGTTGACACTAGGCTGTGCTGTTTGGATGTTAGTGGCAGGTCATGCAAACTGCTTTCCAGCACTGATACAATATAGCACATGCCTGAAATTACTCTTAGGAAAGAGACATGGGCGTATATTAAAGTGACTCAGCCTTATGTTTATGAAATCATCTCCTTATACCTAATACTTGAATGGAGATCATTAGTTTGGTCCCTTGTAGTTACACCTCCATTAGGGCATTAAGCTGTCTGAGAGACTTTTATATTATAAGTCTGGACTCTGTGTGTGTTTATTTATTTATCATAATAAAAGCTAAGTTTTACTTTTTCTTTTTTCATCTCAGAATACCTATCCCTAACTTAAAGGGAATCTGTCAGGTCAATCTGGGACACTAAACCACCCACAGGTCCTTATAGACCTGCGGTTTAGTGTCCTAAATCTCCCTGTTGTAATGCAATCCGCAGACGCGTTAAAAATAAAAAACCTTTGTACTTACCTAGAGAAGGGTCTGATAAACGCTGTTTGGCCGAGAACAGTCCGGCTTATTCATGAGCTTCTTTGTTGGCACAACTCCCGACGCCTGCGCAGTTCTTCCGCCGAAGAAGGACAAGCCCGGCTTCACTGCGCAACTGCCGGAGGTACGGGGCATGTGCACTGAAGCCGAGGTGTACTCCTCTGGCTTCACTGAAGAACTGCGCAGGCGCCGGGAGTACAGCGTATAAAGCTTTTTTATTTTTAATACAGTCATGAATGCATATGGGTCCATATGGACATGTGGGTGGTTTAGTGTCCAAATTCCCTTTAAGTGCTCTGTTAAATAAAAATAAGGATAGCGCACTGTGTCTTTGACCCATAAGACTGGGTCTATTGTTTGCGCTTCATTAAAGACAGTTTGCACACCTGATTTGCAAAATATTCCACGTCGAGAGCTAACTGAAGCCTGATTTTGTTGTCATCACTCATTCCACCATTGGTAGCATTACTGGCCATGGTAGTTTTTCGCGCTTGTTTAAGTCTTTTCAAGCTTTCTTCCATTCTTTTAACAGAGCTAAGAACATCAGAGACAGTCTCATAATACCTGTAAAACACAAGGGATTCCATTTTCGTTAAGCGATCGGAGGACAGACTGTATAAATAACCAACATCTGAAAAAAAACTGCATATTTATAACTCCAAGATGCAAATAACCGAACTGCACACATTAGATTATTGGAAGCTTTACTAGTGTACTAGGAAGCTGTAAAAAAAAAAAAAAAAAATCTGAATGGGGTGCAACTAGACAAAAATCACATTTGCTTATGGCTTTTGTTTTTACAGTGTTCATTGTGCAGCCAAAGTGACATGTTACCTATATTCTGCAGGTTGTTACAATTATGGCAATACTAAATTTATATAGTTTTTGTTAACTTTAGATTTTTTTTTTTTTTTTTTAATTGGAGCCCTCATATCTTGACACCAGTAACTTTTTTTATATTTCCGTATATATGGTGCTGCACTTCTTTGCAGGACCAGATGCATTTTATATCTATACCATTTTGGGGAATGATGTTTTGGAAGGCGGAACTGCAAAAATACAGCAGTCTTGATTTTTTTTTTTTTCCTACTACAGCGTTTACTGTATGGAAAACACACTTATTTGTTTGTAGTTCTGGCATTTTTGGATGCAAGGACTCTCAATTTGTTTATGTTTGGTTTTGTTTATTTTTATTTGAGGTCTAGGCAGAGTGAGGAGATTTGAATTTTTAGGTTCTCAATTTTTTTATAAATATATTTTTAAATTTCTACTGATTTATTAGCCCCTCCACCTAGAGGGATTGAACCGTCGATCATTAGATTTCTGGTCCCATACACTACAATACAACTGTATTGCAGTCTGTGGGAGAGTCACTGTGTAACTATTGAAGCCTACTGTATGACAAGCTTGGGAGCCTCACTATCACAGGAACAGGACATCTCCCGCAGTCTCGACACACGGGAGCCATCCTGCAATGGAAAAGTTTGGGACTCATTACAAGGGGTACCTGGATTAGGAGCTATAAAAAGCTAAAATACCCAGGATCAGAGAGAACTCTGATTGAAGGCAATAGTGCCAGGTACACAACAGCTGAGATCCACTGGCTGTGGTGGTCGCCATATTTAAAGACCCAACATCTGCTGCACTATTACGGCGGATTCTTGACCCCTTACAATCTAGCTTCCGCACTGTGCACTCTACTGAAACGGCCCTCACAAAAGTCTCCAATGATCTCCTGACGGCTAAATCCAAAGGTGACTACTCTCTTCTTATTCTTCTAGATCTCACAGCAGCATTTGACACTGTTGACCATAAACATCTCCTCACTATGCTCCGCTCTGTCGACCTCACAGACACTGCTCTCTCCTGGTTTCTGTGTATCATTTGAGGGCTCTGTTTCTTCCCCTTGCCGTTGGGGTTCCTCAGGGCTCGGTCGTAGGCCCCCTGCTCTTCTCCCTCTACACAGCCCCCATTGGACAAACCATCACTAGATTAGGCTTCCGGAACCATCTTTATGCTGATGACACCCAATTATATACGTCATCCCGTGACATCACCCCTGCACTAATACAGAACACCAGTGACTGCCTCTCTGCTGTCTCAAATATCATGTCTTCGCTTTATCTGAAACTGAATCTCTCAAAGACTGAACTACTGCTGTTTCCACCATCTAATAGATCTGTCCCTGATATCTCCATTGCAGTCTCCGGCCTTACCATAACTCCTAGGCAGTATGCCCGCTGCCTCGGGGTTTTGTTTGACTCAGACCTTTCCTTCACCCCCCATATCCAATCACTCGCACGCTCATGCCAATTTCCACAGCTTCAAGCGCAAACTAAAGACATATCTTTTCAGACAGGTCTATCACAATTCCTAATGTAAACCCTTCCGTAGTTAGAATCCCTAAAACATACCCTCTCTGTTCATGCTCCTGCATTACATCACAGGATATGATGCCGTATCAGACTAACTTTATATGTCCAGGCACCATCTGCACGTTAAAGGACACGACTGATGACGGCTCATACAGCTTTATATATGTGTAATGACAGTAACCTCTATTACAGAATTGTCTGACCATTGCACAAACAATGCTACGTCTGTTGCCGCCCCTGCTACCTCCTGTGTCACCCCCTCTACCTCATAGATTGTAAGCTCTTGCGAGCAGGGCCCTCAGTCCCAGTGTGTGAATTGAATATTTCTTTGTAATGTATCTTTTTTGGCAGTACGTGAACCCTACAAATTGTACAGTTCTGCGGAATATGTTGGCGCTATATAAATAAAATTTATTATTATTATGTCAGGAAGGGGTTAAACAAACTGAAGTGTTTTACCAAATACATTGCTTTATCTTGCTTTGTCTCTTAGATACAGCTGAATATGACTCCTTAGTGTTTACAGCTTGTTGCCTAGGATCAGACCACCCCTGTCATCTAGCTGTAGAGGTCAGTCTGATAACTCAGTCTCTGTTTTCTCTTCTCTCCCTCTGTAAAGTGCTCTGAGCAGCTGATCCCTGATAAAGGCTAGAACAATGGGCTTGATCAATGTCTCCATTATCTCTGTATGTAAATCAAGATATATTGATGCAGTTAAAAAGCAGCACACTGTTCGGAAGTACGTTGTTGACCTGAAAACTGGGAAGGACAGGGGAGGGGAGACAAGAGAAACCCTGAAACGAGTAAACCCCTTTACTTATTGTATAAAACTATATTAAACTCTGAAACCTATATACATACAAAGCAGACATTTAAAAAAATAAATAAATCTTCATTTTATACTCAAGGGCACCTTTTTGCTATTTGCATTTTTCCATTTTGGATTAAAGCAAAATTGCACAAAAATTAAAGTTCGTTGTTAAAAAGTCTTATCCAAGCAGACTTTAAGGGATGATACAATCCATCCACATGAAATCTCACATAAGGTCCAGTACTTTTTTGGTTACAAAGTCTTGTCCTACAAATATTTTGCAAACAGGTTCACTCACTTGTGTGTACATACAGAAAGTGCACCTTTCAGCCACTCTTGTCTGGTTTTTACTTTTACTTTATTTTCATAGTCATGCTGAAGTTGAAACAGTGGCTTAAGAGCATTGTCCACATAAGATGACGCTTTTGAAGGCACCTCCTGCAAATAAAAATATACATAAATTTATCATACAACATGCATTCAAAAATACTATTCAAATGCTTTTTTTCCTAGCAGTAGCCACCCCACCTCTATAAAACAGATCCATGCTCAAGAGGCAACATATAGCAAGGCTGAGCACTGTCTACCAGATATGATTTCGAATTCACACCCATTTCCTTTGAGGAGTCATTTGCACATTGGACGTAGGTATGTTTTGTATTTTTTTTTTTTTTTTTTTTTTAGTTAAGGGGCACGGGATCTGATCCTTGTGCCTGTAGTTTTTTTGTGTCGCTGTGTGCTCCTACAAACAGGGTCATTTACAGTATCAGACTGTCACAATGACAGCCCAATCCTGTACTGTGGGCAGTGGACTGAAATAATCAGTCCCATGTCACAAATAACTCCTGAACACAGCGCTGTTCAACACACTCCTATGCTGGACTTGGAGACAATCAGGAAAGGCACAATTTTTTTTTCCTTCTCTGCATACTTGTCTATGCAGATCACTGGTAACAGTGACCTGATTGGTTCTTGGTTTTTGACCATTTACCTAAAAGAGACCTACAAAATTAACTCAATTAAATAGCCTCTTAATATATTAAATAACTAGACAGTCCCATAAAGCTTCTAACTGCATTTGGCTACTGCATCACCAGTAATCACAAGGTAATACTGACAGATTTTCACTCTGGAGCAAGGACCTTCTACAGTGCACCAAAATTATTAAGAGGCAGGAGCCTCTTAAAGAGGACCTTCCATCACCTTCAACAAGTCCAGATCTTTACATCAATTGATAGTTGCTGCTCCACTGATTCTGGCACAATTGGAATTTTTCTCTAGCCCTCACCGTTCTTGAGAAATCAATGCTGTTAGTTTTAGTGCCTGATATGCTACCTAGGCTCTGTACTGTCAGGAGGGCAGTGTCAGGCAGAAACAGACAAGGGGTGTGATTCTGAGCTCTGACAATGGCTGCCTCTGATTGGAGCTCTGAATCATACCCCTGCCTGACACTGCCCTTCTGACATTACAGAGCTTAAATTAGCACATGAGTAACCAAAACTAAATGTATTTGTTGCTTGAGAACAGTAGGGGCTAGAGAGAAAATTCCAGTTGTGCTAGAATCAGTGGAGTGACACCTATGAAAAGATGCTAAGAACATGAATTGGTGGAGATGGTGAAAAGTCCTCTTTAATAATTCTGGCACATCTACAGCCAGCACATCATTTGCCAGTCTTAATTCCCATACATTCTTCTAATACGCAGGTAACAATCCAGTATACAATGAGACTTTAGCTCTACTTTGTTCTGCAATTCTCTGAGGCTCCACTTCACACACAAAGAGTTTCATCCTACTCAGAAAAGCTTCTTAAAGTAAAATGTCCATAGAGTCTCACTACACTCAATGTTACTTTAACCAGGTTTGCTTTTTCTGGTGGATTAGATCGTGAAACTCGAGTCAGATGTAGAGAGATTGCATGACATTAGATTTTAAAATATACTTATTTTTAAAAAGCTTTTGTGAGTAGAATAAAACTCCCTGTGTGTGAAACTGAGCCCACGATATTTCACTATTGTGGCCCTCTGTTTCTGGTTTTTTTATATAGAGATCTGGGTGAGCAGATGAAATGCTGCACTCTGGAACATATGGGTGAACAAACCACTCATTGGATTTACTGGACTTAGGGGGCATTCACACTACCGTGGACCCTGAATGACAAATCTGCATAGCTTTGCTATGTAGAGCATTGAGAATTTGTCATTGCAGCTTCACAGCGGTTCTTACCCAGCTTTTTGAACAACTGCAGCGGTGCTATGGTCACCACTGCAGCCCTTATTGTTGCAATTCAGGCTCCCAAGAGCCAAAGTTGGTGTATATGGGGAGATTTATCACTACATTACCTTGAAATTTTACAGTTTGAGAAAGGTGGGTAATAGCCTCTATAGTGAAATAATGGATGCCATTACATGGTAAGAACCTCTGTGAAGCTGTAATGACAAATTCACAACACTGTACATAGCAAAGTTATGCAGATTTGGCATTCAGGGTCCTGGGAAAGTTGGGTAATAAGGGCATCAGAATACTAACTAACTAAATTTCCTATCTTTTCCATAATTGTACCATAATTTGCCAGATTTCCCTTTCACGATTCTGTTAAAGCTGATAAAGACTAATGAATACTAAATCTACTTAAATAAATCCCATTTCTTGCTCCATAATTGTGACGTACTTTCAGGGTCCTGGGAAAGATACCAGGTAATGCTGTGATAGAGACTGCTGAATATTACATGTACCTAAACAATGTTCCCCTTTCCTTGTTTCTCTTTCAGGTGTTCTGGGAAAACTGAGCAACATAACAAATCAAGCTGTAATAGGGAATACTGAATACTATATTTACCTAAATCAGTCAACCTCCTTGCTGCATAATCATACCATAGCTTGCCAAGTTTTACCTTTCAGGGTACTAGGAAAGTTGGTGACATAGCAAATGGAGCTGTAATAGATTAACCTGAATAATAAATTCTGTTAAAGCTGGGTAACATAGCATACTAAGGTGGAATAGAGACTAGTGAATACTAAATCTACTTAAATAAATCCCACTTCTTTCTCCATAATTGTGCCGTACTTTGCCAGATTTGCCTATACACACATATACATTTTTTTAAATTAGTTTTCAGGTTGTGTAGGGGAAAAACATACCCAGGATCAGTAAGAGACCCAAATGTCAGATCAGCATATCCTTATGATACGTTATCACTTTTTGAGATGGAAATATCCCTTTAAGGTGACAATACTCATTAGATAAATCAAAATGTTAGCTTTTAAGTTAATAGGTTATATAGGTGGAAGTTCACACTACTGTTGTCAGCATCCGTTGTTAACGGACACTAACAGATCTGTCAAAAACCCGTAAAAAAATCCCATTGATTTCAATGGGATTTGTTCTATTGTCTGTTAGTGTCCGTTTTCATCAAATCCATTATTTGGACAGCAATAATGTAAAAAAAGAAAAAAACAACCTGACTGTATAATAACAGACAAGTGATAAGTGATTATGTGATTTTTTAACAAATCTATTAAACGGATCATTTTTTTTTCTTTTTGCGGACACCATCATAACAGACTTCCAACAGTAGTGTGAACCTACCCTTAGTTTGTTTCACAAAATCCTCAAATGTGACTCTATACAACACTCTAGATACTAACTTTGTTGGTTCTTCTATAAAGCCTAGGGACTTCTAAGGCACTTTTAAAGTAAACCAAGCATGATTCTCCAAGTTCCACCGAGATTTTGTTATTTATGGTTGACAGAGGTGAGAATAAAGAACTGGATATTTCCTCCAGTGCCCCTAGGAACACAGAAAATGAAATAATTTAGTATTTTGGAAATTAAATAAAAATTCATACATCAAAGATGCTCGTAAGTTGACAGGGGGCCTGCCACAAGAACCCAGCCATATAGATAGGTTAGGGTCACCTAAATCATACAGCATTTTCTCCTTGCGAAAAGGTGCCCCTTTACTGTTTTTGTAAACATGTAAATGAGCTCTTTGGAGCAATAAGGGTGTCGCTGCTTACCTCTCTGATGTAATGGCAATGCCCTGACTGCTCCGAAGAGCTCATTTGCATATCACCAAAAACAGCACTCTCTTGGTAACAGAGACATTGATTTACAAACACTGATTGATTCAGGAGACCTTACCCTATCTGGAGGGCAGGGTTGATATGCTGAGTTCTGGTGACAGACTTTCTTTAAGAAGAAATATGTACTTTGAAGGATTTCTTTGAAAACATGGAGGGCATGGTGACAGCATATTCCCCAAGTTAATGATAGATGAAAAGGGTGCTTCTGTAAACTGCAAACTTCCCAATCATGGATATCAGAGAAGTTGCTAACAGCTCATCTGACCTCTCTCCTAATAAGATCCAGGAAAGTAGTCAAGCAACATAACACCTCTGGAACAGGACGACAAGGCTATGAGAAGATGCTTACAGGCTGGCGGAAGAGAACAGAGCAGTATGGGGGCACAGAGTGTGAAAAGGGTACTCCCAGACATGTACAGAACACTTGGATTATCACCATGGCTGAACAGATATTGTCAGTAAAAAACATATGAAGGGGATACAGAAGATACTGAAGGTTCTTAATATGCCTGCTCAGGTCTTCCCACTGTTCATGACCTATCACATCCTTCAGGATGTGATGTAGGCTGCATTTTTAAGTGACAGGTTGACTATCCAGTGACATCCTACACGAACATGTATTTTTAGATTGGCACAATATGCAGTTACATATTGGCTTAGACTTCCTTTCTACATTGTGAACACTGACAGTGCATTGGTATTTGTGTTCTTTATGTTAGCAGCAATGGAAATAACATTCAGAAAAATGTCAAGAGGCTATTAGAGTATCCAAAAAGTGAAAGTACAACTTCTTTAGATACTACCCTAACAGTGGGACAGGATACCTAAAAAAAATTTTCTCCCCTTATCTAGGCATTAAGTGTAGATGTATTACCCCTTTTAAGTGACAAAAAAATAAAAATTTTACAATAAGCACATGTAGTAATACCTCGTACATTCGCGAGGTTATGTTCCAAAGCCGGTCGCGGATCGCGAGGAATCGCAAATATTTGGTACGAGCGCTTACAATGCTAATTGATGCCGGTTTCTAAAGTTTAACCCCTAAATATTAATAAAATTTACCCTATAGTACTGTACAGTATACTAAAGTATATAGTACTGTACACTAATACATTCATTCATTTTTCTTTTCCACTCACAGTAAAATGAAACCAATTACCGGGTACTGTACTGTACGTAACCAACGGGATGCTACTACCCAATAGCGAAGGTTTTTTTTTTTTTTTTAAATTTCGCAGTTCTGTGGAAAAAAATAGCAAAATGCTTATTAATAAAAATACCAATAAAAATATCGAGAATCTGTGAATTCGCAAATTTGGAAACGTGAGTGTACGAGGTATTACTATAATCCATTTGTGGTCACACTTAGGGTATGTTCACATGGCGGAAAATGAAGAGGCAAAATCCACCCCCACACAGCCTTACAGTAGTAGGACACAGATTTCAAAGCATTTACTTTCATGTTATTACTCCACAGTTGACTAAGAATTCTTTCACTAAGACAATGGGCCTAGAATCATTTTTAGACACCATGACATTTGTTTTGTCTAAATTTTTGTTATGGGGTAACTTTATTGCTTTTATGAGCCTAAATTTAATTGTTAAATGACACACTGAAAATTGATAGGCTTATGTTAAAAACAAGTATTTCCAGATAGGGGTAACATGCATTGCTCTTCTTTAGAGTGAATGCTGACAGATCCTAACATAATTGCAGGAGAATTCCACGCGTTTTATGAGACTGTATAAAATATCCCCATTATATATTAAAAAGAATCTCACACTATTGAGGCAAGCTAATACTCTTAAAATTGACTGTAAAACAACAAAAGAAATACTTCGCACCAAAAAAAAAAAAAAAAAAAAAAGTTATCGAAATTTCTGGGCCTTCAGAGGTATTAAAAGGCAATTTTCCATTTTTGTTTTTATCTAAATACTTTTAAAACAGCCTTAACTTTTAAAATTATTTCTTTAGTATTAATTTTTATTTCTGTTTTCTTATTCTGACACAAGTAACTTTTTATATTTCCATACAATTTAATTTGTGGGGCCAGTTGTAGTTTTTATTGATATTATTGTTAGTAATGTATGATATTTTCATAATTTTTATTTACTTTATGAAGAAAGCCACTGTCAGTTTTGCAGCGGTATGTAACTTGGCACATGTTAGAAGACATGAAAGGCCCCCTAAGTGTTTAATAGTATTATAGCAGTTCCCAGCAATTTTTAGAACTGTACAAAATGTAAATAAAACTCTTATCGTTATCTGCTTCTGAACATCTGTGCCCGTGTCTTTCTCCTTTTTGTTTGCTTGGCTCCTCGCCTCTTCCACTCTACATAGACTTCTATCAACTGCAGCCTGCCTTCACTAAAAAGTGGTCTGAGCAGTGAACTGAGCAGTTGGGGGGGGGGGGAAGAACAGTGCATCAATTTATAATTGTGATGGTTTTAAATGGTCACTAACTTTTCAACTTAGTCTCATTTAACAGATCATGTGATTCTGGGCTAAAATGTAAAGCAGTTTAACAATGTTGTTGTCTTCTGCTTGAAAAACCCTCCCTAAAGTTATTGCAACTAGGAGTCTCCCTTCTAGCTAATTTGTTGTTTACTCCCTGTTACTAGGGAAGGTCCGTCATAGATACCATTAAAAAAGCAAGACAGGTTCACTGTGAGTGGTGGGGAAGGATCTGTTCTCTCTTCATAGTGAATGAAGAGGGCAGGGTTTTTTCTCACAGGTGCCACACAAACATCTGTAAACTGCTTTCTTTGTGCACTAGACTAAACTGCAGTATCTCACAACTTACTATATAAGAAAAGTCTACTTATGCACTTGTATCTACTTTTGGCGGCTTAGTCATAGACAGTGTCAGGGACCTATTTAGCTGCATCATGCCCTGCATGATATTTGCAGTCCAGTGTCCCTGGATCTCCTATAATGTTCATTAGAGTTTTATTACCTATGTATTTGCCATTTTACAGTTACTTCTGACAGAATGACATGTTAAAACAGAATTAGTAGTAATGGACAGGGGCGTAACTACCGGGGTAGCAGTGGTAGCAGCTGCCACAGGGCCCGGGACATTACGGAGCCCCGCGGGCCCCCGATGCGTTTTTTTTTTTTTTTTATAGTCCGTTATCTGCTGGAGTAACCCCAGCAGGTAACGGGCCCTATATACTTACCGTTCCCCGAGGTCCCGCTCACGGCCGCCTGCGCTTACGATTCTGCGGAGGCGGCTGTGAGCAGGAGTGGGGATCGGTATGTGAGGCCGCGGCCCGAACACCACAATCTCTGCTATCATTATACTCCGGGGTCTTTTCAGACCCCGGAGTATAATAATCGGAGGCCCAGAGTTGGTGAGGGAACATAAAAAATAATGTACTTACCTGTCCTGTGCTTCTCCAGGCTTCAGGCCTGTTTGGTGACGTCCCAGACGTCAGCCGACGTCATTTTGCGTCGCGACGCAGGCCCGCGTCACGTGACGTCGGCCGGGTCCAACATTGAACAAAGCCGGAGTAGCGCATGGGCATGCACTGGAGCGAGGAACAGGTAAGCTACGTTGTTTTTTTATGTTTCTATCCTCCCCTGGGTCTCCGATCATTATACTCTGGGGTCTGAAAAGACCCCAGAGTATAATAATTGTTCATGGGTGGTCCACAATGGGGCATATAATAGTGTGTGCAGGGGCCACTATGGGGCAAAATACTCAGTGCAGGGGCCTCTATGGGGAATAATAGTGTGTGCAGGGGCCACTATGGGGCAAAATACTCAGTGCAGGGGCCAATATGGGGAATAAGGGTGTGTGCAGGGGCCACTATGGGGAATACTACTGTGTGCAGGGGCCACTATGGGGAATAATAGTGTGTGCAGGGGCCACTATGTGGAATAATAGTGTGTGCAGGGGCCACTATGGGGCAAAATACTCAGTGCAGGGGCCACTATGGGGCAAAATACTCAGTGCAAGGGCCACTATGGGGAATAATAGTGTGTGCAGGGGCCACTATGGGGCGTACTACTGTGTGCAGGGGCCACTATGGGACATGATACTGTGTGCAGGGGCCCCTATGAGACATGATACTGTGTGCAGGGGCCCCTATGAGACATGATACTGTGTGCAGGGGCCCCTATGGGACATGATACTGAGTGCAGGGGCCACTATGGGACATGATACTGTGTGCAGGGGCCACTATGGGACATGATACTGTGTGCAGGGGCCACTATGGGACATGATAGTGTGTGCAGGGGCCACTATGGGACATGATACTGTGTGCAGGGGCCACTATGGGACATGATACTGTGTGCAGGGGCCACTATGGGACATGATACTGTGTGCAGGGGCCACTATGGGACATGATATTCTGTGCAGGGGCCACTATGGGACATGATACTGTGTGAAGGGGCCACTATGGCACATAATAGTGTGCGCAGGAATGCGTTTTTTTTTTGGGTGGAGTTGGAGGGGGTGGTCCGGGGGGGAGGGGTCGGGGGCGGCGGTTCGGGGAGGGGGCCCCCATGTCAAATGTTCGCCTTGGGGCCCAGCCATTCCTAGTTACGCCACTGGTAATGGATAAGGGGAGGGAGGCAGAAAGCTCCTTATTGTACATGCCCCTAGCCTGAGAGAGAAATATAAATTGTACAGCAGCTATAAAGGACCGGGGGTATTAGCAACAGAAAAACCAGCAGGACAGCACGTATGAAGACTTATAGCATCATAGAAAACACAGCCCAAGAAAACCATGCACATATTTCACATATTTTTTTACTGCTTGGTATATATTGGAACTTCTGCATACATCTATTGGTTTATCATAATATAGCGTTCTCTTTAGCAGGTAGTGATGTGGGTGGGTGGTTGTGGGATATCGATGTTATTTGTTATTCACCGAGACTTTTCACAAACAAATTACATACTATATTATCACTTCTCATGCCTCATTGTCTGAATTTTCTATACAATAAGCGTAAATCCAAATTACAAATAGTACAGTAAATTTTGTAATATATCTTATTTAAGAAATTGGTTTCCTTCTCCACTTATCAAGCTCAGTTACTTTTTACATTGCATTACTTTATATCAGTCTATAGGTAGGGGAGGGGGCAGGAAGAGTCTGCTGCAAAAAACACATTAATAACAAACAGCCTCTTTCCTGCTGTGTTCTTCATAGAATAAAGATTCTATGAAAAAAGACAGACCACATGAAGATGAGGAGGAGATCAACCTAATAAGTGGATAATGAAACAGATTTCCTTAATAAGTTAATATATATAACTTATTAGTAATAAAATTTAAAAAATTGTTCTATTTACATGCACTATTCATTTAAGAAAATCTGTTTTATAATTGGAGGAATGCTTTAATAAAATGTGTATAAAAAAAAAAAAAAAAAATCAGACCACAGCATAAAAAATAATGTATTCAAAGAACTGCACATTTTGTACATATGACAAATGACCTTACCGTTAATTATGTCCATATTATTAAATCCAGTTAAATGAAGTTTGACTTTAATCACATCAACTAATTCTGGGAGCTAGAAATGTTAGAAAAAAAACAAATATATATATAAAACAAAACATGTACCTTGTTATTTGAGCTTTGTAACAAACTGAATGTAAGCACAAGAGACTTTAAATAAAGGGGTTTTGTGTTTTATAAAAAGAAAAAAAATATATACACAGCTGACGCTATTTATTAAAAGTGTTGCAAAAATCTCTGCGCCCAAAGCAGTCAAAGTTCTGTTTTTATTTCCAACACCGCTGAGAAAATCAAAAGCTACACTATAATTGCTTGTTATAGGCGGTTATGTATCCTGCTAAACAGTTTTAATAAATGAAGGCCAATGCAGTTTTGTTTTCCTTTCCTCCAAATTTAGTAATACAGTCTGTTACTTCAGAAAGAACGACCACCACTCACTTTTGTTTGCTAGTTAACATGGGTCAACTAATATGACGTTACAATTACATGGTGCTCTATGAAGGATGACCAGACTAATGGTGATAAGGAAAAAATCATCAGTGTAACCCTAAATTTAAATACAGACTGCCATTTGCAGTCTGTGCAGAGGAAAAGATGATAGTAACAGTCTTCCACAGACCCCAGGGGTGTGACACGTCTACTTTTCTTCATCTTGCCACCCTTGCCACCCCCAACAATAACAACTGCTAGTGTTTTGTGGTGCACATATACAGGCAGTACTGCTGGGACCCAACCAGGGTAGTTAGTGTGTAACAGCAGCACTGTCATAACAGGTGGTGAGGGATGTGTGTACTCACTTGTGCAGGACACAAAATAGACAGGCCAACAGAAAAATGCATGGCTTGCAGTAGTAGGAGTGGACAGAAAAGCAGTTCAGCACTCACATAGAGATCAGAGCTGTGAGTGTCTAACCTTAAAGGGAGTTAGCCAGCAGGAAAATCAGTATCAAACTAATAACAGCACCTTGTCTGCTTCTACACTTTCCAAAGATGCCTTTCTTATTCCACATTCCAACTCCATTTACATGAAAATCAGCATTTTATTCTTATGCAAATTAGTTGTAAAGTTATGCTACAGTTGTTAAAAAGGACTTTTCATGTCCTCATAAATGTGCAATATTGTATACTGCTAGAAAGACAGTGCGCTTTCCCGGGAACAGCCACGATGCAGGAGATATCAGTGCCGTTAATTTCAGCACCGATATCTCCCTACTGATAGAAGGGCGTGCCTTACAGTTCAGCGTCATTGGGGCTGAGAGCGGCCACCCTGACTGTACTCTTCCATAGAATTATACTGTCAGGGGGGGTGGGGCATTTCTCACAGTCCAGCGATGCCGCTGAGCTGTAAGGTTTTCCATTCTCACAGTGGGGAGATATCGTTGCCAAAATTAACGGCACTGATATCTCCAGCACCGTGGCGCATACCAACAGACGGTGACAGTTTCTAGCGGTATATAATAATATCTATGAGGACTTGAAAGGTCCTCTTTAAAGATAGCTAGAGACATTTTTTCTCCTGCCAGGGCAGGGGTTTTATATTTATTTATTTTATTTTGGGGGAGGATTACTTCAAGCAATGCCTGTGATCAGAGTGAACTCTGATTGCAAGCATTAGCTCCAGGACTCCACTTTACAATACAGTGGAGACCTGGTGGCCGTTCTGCTTCAGAGAGACCGCTATCTTTAAAGACCCAGCTTGTCGGTAAGAGGTTAAAGGGATTTTCTCACAAACATAATCATATTTGAATTTGCAGACAAATTACAAAATTTTGAAATGTTTTAGGCTAAGGCCCCATGTGGCGTCCCGCAGCAAAAAAGCGCTGCGGGAAAAACCGCGACGGGAAGGCATTGCGGTTCTTCCCGTAGAGCTTTAGACAAAGTTTGCAGAGGTTTCTTCTGCGGACTGTTTCAATTATACCTATGGGGAAACCGCCTGCATTTCCGTAGGTATAATTGACATGCTGCAATTTCCAAAACTGCCGGTTTTGGAAATCGCTGCGTGTCCACAACACGGTTTTTTACCGCAAAGTGGGCATGGAATTCGCTAGATCCACTTTACTCTGACTGTAAAATGCTGCGATTTTGTCCGCGGCATTTCCGCCGCGGGAGAATTACAGCGTTTATGCCATGTGGGGCCCCAACCTTAAAGATTTTCTGTAAACATCTTAGCATTGCCAGTCTTTGTCTTGATAGGATGCTGTTGGATAGGATAATGAATGCAGGGACTTTCTATGGCCTAGAACAGGGGTAGGCAACCTTTTTTGTTCGGCATGCCAATTTTAATTAAAAAAATCAAAGATGAGGTGCTTGGAGTGCCGGTCAATAATTGTAAGTCTGACGACCCCTAAACTAAAGTCATATAGCACAAACCATAACACAGAAGTGCTGCCACCAGATGCTTTAGGACACATGCGTTTACTGCTATTTCCCAGGACACACCTGTACTTTCCATTTAGAAGCAATGAAAGTACATGTGCAGTCCTCAATTAGTGGTAAATGTGTCCAGGAGCACCGTATGGCAGCATCCTTATTGTGAAAACACTATGTATCTGGATGCAGCTATATTCTTCAGCCACTGGAACTTTTACTTCGATGTAAAACTGCGTTCACATGGTGCATTTTTGCACAAAAAAAAAATGCCTGAGTTTTTCTGCAAAAACACATCCATAATACAGAAAACACACCGTTATACAGAATAATGTCCCATAGCGGCCCCTGCACACGGTATTGTGTCCCATAGCGGCCCCTGCACACGGTAATGTGTCCCATAGTGACCCCTGCACACAGTATAATATTCTAAGTTTTATAATATTCCAATTTCCGCCACTCACTAGCTATTATACTGTGGGGTCTTCAGACCCCATAGTATAATAAGTGGAGGGTCAAGATACGTGACAAACAAAAAACAATGATACTCACCTTCCCTGAGTGGCTCTGTTCTTTTCGGGTGCTTCTGCATAATGACGCCGGACGTGACACCTAAGGCCCTATCAGCAGTCGCTGACTTCTGGCAGAAGCGCTTGCAGAGCACAGAGCCGCCTCAAAGTGCAGGGAAGGTGAGTAACATTGTTTTTTTTATGTTTGATCACCTACCCTGAGCCTATGCTTATTATACTCTGGGGTCTGAAGAGACCCCAGACTATAATAATATTAGTTTCGTTTCGGCTGTGTTTTGTCCGATCAAAACTGCTGGGTGGTAATCTCTTTACACAGTGAATGGAGAGGGGAGGAGTTGATTTTCCTCACAGCCTGCACAGAAATGTATGCATATGGTTGCTGTGTGCAAAAGACTGGATTAAGCAAATCTCACAGCTTCTAAAAAGAAACGTATGTACTTGTATCTACTTCTGGCTGCTTGAATGATTACAGATGGGATATTATTCACAGACAGCAAGCAGCTTTTCTCACTGTGTAAAACAGCGAAGACCTGGCAGTTATGATACCAGCCCCACTTTAGATCAGGCGGCATATTTAAAAGACCCAACATCTGCCAAACTACCATGGTGGATGTTGGAAAGGGGTTAAAGAAAAATACTTCAGATCATTCCTTATAAAATAGAAATCTATGGAAAGGGAAGTGGGAGAAGGTAGTTGTAAATTTATGCTACACTTAAAAGGGTTTTCCAGGTGCAGAGGGAGGGTAAATGGGACGAGCCTTTTACTCTCTGGCTAGCATCAGATCACATAAAGAGGTACACTTCTTTAAATGGCTGATAAGAGATACTGGAACACATGTCCAACTCAAATGATTCATTCAAGTGTTGCAAATGTACTATGAATATCTTGAACTTTTATTCATAGTTGCCAATACTGCAAGGAAATGGGCAGGAAGGGGCGTGGTCAAAGAAGCAGGGTTTGGTTAAAATTAATCCCCAAAATGGGCGATTTATGGATGTTCCTGGGTGTGAAAGGGACATTCTTGGATGTGTTGTGGATGAGTTGGGGATTTTGTTGGGGTCAAAAATTTTTCTACAGAAAAGAAGCCAATTAAAGAAAAAAATGGCAAAAATATAGAAATGAAATAATAAATAAAACTCAACTTTTATTAGAAAAATTTAAAACACAGACATCCAAAAAAGATGTCACCCATAATTATTTTAAGTGATCCTTTCAGATAAACCTATCCCAAATAAGGGGAAACGTAGATACAGTATTCTTTCAAACCCCCTTATTATATAAATATTGGAGTATAGGTAAACCAGCCGCAAGAAAATACGATTTCACCGGCGATTTCACCGGCACTATGATTTGAGTGTCGTTGCATTTAGAGTAATGTCTCATTTTTTAAACTTCAATCTTTGCTATTTTAGTAATAACTGATTAACTCATTCAGATTTTGTTTACTTTTATTGCGTCATATTCCACAGCGCTTTACAGATATTTTCACTGTTCCATGTGGCGCTCAGTCTAAATTCCCTATCACTATGTCTTTGTGGAAGAACAAAACTGAGTAAATTAACAAGAGAGAATTTTAAATAAAATCAATATTTAGTGTGACCACCCTTTGCCTTCAAAACAGCATCAGTTTTTCTAGGTATACTTGCTTACAGTTTTTGAAGGAACTGCCAGAGAGGTCCCAAACATCTTGGAGAACCAACCAAAGACCTTCTGTATATATGAGCTTGCTCAAATCCTTCTGTTTCTTTTTGTAATCCCAGACAGACTTGATGATGAGATCAGGGCTCTGTAGAGACCATATCACCACATCTAAGAGACCTTGTTTTAATCTGCACTGAAGATAGCTCTGAATTACACAGTCTGTATGTTTGAGGTTTGTTGTCCTGCTTCAGGATAGATTGGGAGCCAATCAGACGCCTCCTTGATGATACTGATTGATGAATAAGTATCTGCCTGTATTTCTAAGCATTGAGGACCAAATCCACGACTCCATTTGCTGCCCCAAAGATCCTGCAGACACATAGCTGCACTGTTCTCCAGTCAATTGATGAACAAACTGCCTTCTGTTACAGTAAAATATTTCAAATTTTGAGTCATCAGTCCAGAGGACCTACTGCCATTTTTCTGCACCCCTATATTTTCATACACAGTTGATTCACTTGGCCTTGTTTCCATGTTGAGGGTATAGACCACTTCTAGCCACACTTCTCCAAAAACTAAATGAGTATACCTGGGTCTCACTGTTTACTGTCCGTTTTGAGCTGATAGCATTGCTGGACATCATCTGATTTCGAAGGAAAGTAGGCATGATGTGTCTTTCATCTACTGTGTTTCCATGGCTGACCACTGCGCCTACAAGTCCTCAACACTGCCCATTTCTTGGAGCTTTTTTCTGCATTCCAGATGTAACATAAGGCAGTTTGTACTATCAGGGAAGTGTCTCAAAATTCATCCTGCAGCAGGACAAAAACCCCAAACATACAGCCAATGACATTAAGAAATATCTTCAGTGTGAAGGAAGAAAAGCAGTCTTGGAAGTGATGATATGGCCCCAACAGAGCCCTGATTTCAACATTGAGTTAGTCTGGGATTACATGAACAGACAGAAGGATTTCGGCAAGCCTACAGCCACAGAAAATGTATTGTTAGTTCATCAAGACTTCTAAAACAACCTCCCTGCCTAATTCCTTCAAACACTGTGTTGCATGTGTAACTAGAAAAACTGTGGTGAAGGTAAGGGGTGTTCACTGATTTGGTTTATATTCATCATGTGTTCATTCACTTAGAATTTTGTTAACTGACAAAAATAAACCATAAACACTTCTATTTTTGAAAGCATTCTACTTTGCAACATTTTCCACACTCGTATTAAACTTTTGCATATTACTATACACACGAATGGATAAAAATCATACCATAAGCTTGCTCCAGTGTATTACCCTATAATGTAATATGAAGCACATTTGTGACAAATGTAATAGAAATCAATAATAAAAGGATCACGTCTGAAGACAAATGGTGTAAAAAGGTGTCTGCATACTGTGTGCCCAAACTGTAGTAACCGCATGCAGATTACCGCCAGTTGCAGGGATCTACCTGTACTTGCAACTGTCTGTACTGGCAATCATTGGTAATTCTCATTGCTGCCACTGTGAGTTGGATGCACTATATACAGGCGCACTAATAGATCAGAATTCAATATTTGTTCTCACCTGTTCCATTATTTTATCTACATCTGCAACAATGAAAATCAGCTGACGTGTTGTCAAAACAGAAGTCTGAGTATCTGGTGTAGTTCCAGTTTGCTGGTCTTCAGAATTGAAAGCAGACTGTTCCTCTTTGCCACGGGATGGCATCAAACTTTTTCTCTCAGTTACAATGCCTTCTGAAGTGGCACAGGTCGATAACTGTAAAATTACAATTGTTCATCATTTAAGAAGATCTATACACAAAGTTACATTCTTACCCCTGCCAGACTCTTCAAAATACAAAGACATGGAGAGATCTTTGCAGTAGGACAGCAACACAAATTATTCTGGATACAAAAAAAAAAATAAAAATCACATGTGTCAAAGTTCTACTCATCAAACATGAAGTCAATATATACTATAATGATGGTGCAGAGGAAAGATTCTCCAGAAAAAACTCCAGCAGACACATGAACTGTCCATTTTGTAATGTGGTAAAAACCATCTGTGAGTTAGGGGGCATTCACACTACCGTTAGTAGTGTCCATAACTAGCACCCGTTACAAAATGTTAGCAACGGAAGTTAACAGAACAGTCATGAATCCATTAAAAATCCAATTGATTTCAATGGGATTTTATCTGTTGTCCATTAGTGTCAGTTTACTTCGAATCAGTCACATGTCCGGGGTGCAGGACTTTTGTGTCCGTTCAAAATAACGAACTTATGACGGAACGGCAAGTGTCCATTATTTTTTAACATTAATATCTATGGCCAAAGGACAGTAACAGATGGGCGTCCGTTAAACTGTCCGTTATTACTAGCCCTTTTTTTATTCTGTGCATGCTCAGAAAGTAGAAGCAAAAAAACCCAGTTAGTATAAAAACAGACGCTAACGAACATTAACCGATGCTAAAGTGTCTTTTTTTTTTTTTTTTAAACTAATCCATTAAATGGATCAGTTAAAAAAAAAAAAAAAATGGACACATTAACTTCAGTTAGGGGGCATTCACATTACCGTTGTTAATGTCCATTGCTGTCTTCCATCATAGGATGACAGCAACGGACATTAAAATGTTGTAGAGAATGGACACAGACTGATTCGGTGTCCTTTCCCATTGACACTAATGTAAACAACATGACGGACGCTATCTTAGATCATGTTTGTTTACCTTTGTAATGGAAGATAAAGTTGTGAATGCCCCCTAACTGCTAACATATAGTAATATCTCTGGACTGTAAAAAGTAAAAGCATCGCAATGAAAACTTTGGGATGACCATATTAAATGGGTATTCTCTTTATCTCAGTATCCTTTTAGAAATCTAGAAGAAACTGACTTATGTGAAAATAATCTTACTATGTCCTCCCTTTGTATGTATTTACCTCCCCTTTCTGCCATGGGTAGCTTTTTTCATAAGCGGTTTTATTTCTTTCACTATGTGACCATTCTAAAAATACAGTTCCCAGGAGTGCCAATAATGTAATGTAATGTAATGTATGCCAGATTTCTGAGGTTTGCAACTCTTTAAACGCCAGCTATTACAAAAATTATTGCAACTGACGTTTTCACCCCTCTCAAGCCACTTTCCTGAAAGCGCTAAATTTAATATAAGTTTATGCCAATTTACTATAATCTTTTCTAAATTTCATCAAATATGCACTGCCTGGTGAAGGAGATGCCATATTTATGAAGAGGCGTTTCCCCTATGTCTCCTCTGCGCTGCTAGCACTGATAAAAAAAATAATGTTTATGTGATTGGTTGTTTCTCAGCATATGTTAAGTAGCAGGTGTTTACACAGGCAGGCGACGCTTACAGACTGCATAGGAGAGCAACGAGAGACACGGAGCTCTGCTCTGTGCTTGCTCAGTTTACCTGAACAGAGAAACAGCGGTGTGAATTGAAGAATGGGAGAAGAGCTACCGGAGCAGGTTTTCAGAAGTAATAGAAAGGCAGTGACACTATCCATACAACTGCTGCATTTGTGGATGATTTTCAACCCCATAATTGCTCTCCCATGTATAGATGAACGATTACATAACTTCGGGTCTCTCTAATTTTAAAAGCCTCAAAGTCCGAAGCCTTAACTGTTTCCTACCCACCGAAACTGAAGACCTCTCTAAACAAGGTATCACCTTTCCCACGCCGCACAGACTTCTTCAGATACTTAGGTTTAACTCTTAAGCCCTCTCTAGACCGTTGCTGTGACTGTAATTACGTCCCTCTCTTTACAGAAATTGAGACTCTTCTAGTTTTCTGGCAGATACAATATATTTCATGGATAGACAGATCTAATCTTTTGAAAAGTTAGTTCTTCCTAAAATCCTATATCTTTTTCAAATCCTCCCTATACTGCTTCCCATGTCCTTTTTGCCTCCTTAAAGAAACTTTTGTCTTTTTTTTTTTTTTTTTTAATTGTCAACACCTAAGCCTTGACGATTACCACACTCTATGACAGGGATACTCAACTGGTGGACTGCATTCCGAACCTGGGCCCGGGGCCACCAGGTGTCTGGACCCCTGCCTTCCGGCATTTTCATTATGACAGTGGACAGGAGGAATCTTCATCTCATGCCTGTTGTCCCCAAGCCCTGATCCCTTGCACTAGTGGCAGCAGGCAACATGGACGATAGCCAATCCCTGCTGCAGCTTAGTGTAAGGCATCAGGTATTGGGGACAGATGAATGAGTGTGGGGTCATTAATGGAGAATTATAATGTAAGGTGGGTTGAGTACTAAGGGCAGTGCATTAATGTCCTATTAGTGCCTCCACCAACCATATAATGCTCCTTTAATGTCCCCACACACTTACAGTGCCTTGCGAAAGTATTCGGCCTCCTTGAACTTTTCAACCTTTTGCCACATTTCAGGCTTCAAACATAAGGATATAAAATTTTAATTTTTTGGTGAAGAGTCAACAAGTGGGACACAATCGTGAAGTGGAACGAAATTTATTGGATATTTTAAACTTTTGTAAAAAATAAAAAACTGAAAAAAGTGGGGCGTGCCAAATTATTCGGCCCCCTTAAGTTAATACTTTGTAGTGCCACCTTTTGCTGCGATTACAGCTGCAAGTCGCTTGCGGTATGTCTCTATCAGTTTTGCACATCGAGAGACTGAAATTCTTGCCCATTCTTCCTTGGAAAACAGCTGGAGCTCAGTGAGGTTGAACGGAGAGCGTTTGTGAACAGCAGTTTTCAGCTCTTTCCACAGATTCTCGATTGGATTCAGGTCTGGACTTTGACTTGTCCATTCTAACACCTGGATACGTTTATTTGTGAACCATTCCATTGTAGATTTTGTTTTATGTTTGGGATCATTGTCTTGTTGGAAGATAAATCTCCATCCCAGTCTCAGGTCTTTTGCAGACTCCAACAGGTTTTCTTCCAGAATGGTCCTGTATTTGGCTCCATCCATCTTCCCATCAATTTTAAACATCTTCCCTGTCCCTGCTGAAGAAAAGCAGGCCCAAACCACGATGCTGCCACCACCATGTTTGACAGTGGGGATGGTGTGTTCAGGGTGATGAGCTGTGTTGCTTTTACGCCAAACATATCGCTTTGCATTGTGGCCAAAAAGTTTGATTTTGGTTTCATCTGACCAGAGCACCTTCTTCCACGTTTGATGTGTCTGCCAGGTGGCTTGTAGCAAACTTTAAACGAGACTTTTTATGGATAGCTTTGAGAAATGGCTTTCTTCTTGCCACTCTTCCATAAAGGCCAGATTTGTGCAGTATATGACTGATTGTTGTCCTATGGACAGACTCTCCCACCTCAGCTGTAGATCTCTGCAGTTCATCCAGAGTGATCATGGGCCTCTTGGCTGCATCTCTGATCAGTCTTCTCCTTGTTTGAGATGAAATTTTAGAGGGACGGCCGGGTCTTGGTAGATTTGCAGTGGATTGATACTCCTTCCATTTCAATATGATCGCTTGCACAGTGCTCCTTGGGATGTTTAAAGTTTGGGAAATATTTTTGTATCCAAATCCGGCTTTAAACTTCTTCACAACAATATCATGGACCTGCCTGGTGTGTTCCTTGGTCTTCATGATGCTCTCTGCGCTTTAAAAAGAACCCTGAGACTATCACAGAGCAGGTGCATTTATACGGAGACTTGATTACACACAGGTGGATTATATTTATCATCATCAGTCATTTAGGACAACATTGGATCATTCAGAGATCCTCACTGAACTTCTGGAGTGAGTTTTCTGCACTGAAAGTAAAGGGGCCGAATAATATTGCACGCCCCACTTTTCAGTTTTTTATTTTTTACAAAAGTTTAAAATAACCAATAAATTTCGTTCCACTTCACAATTGTGTCCCACTTGTTGATTATTCACCAAAAAATTAAAATTTTATATCTTTATGTTTGAAGCCTGAAATGTGGCAAAAGGTTGAAAAGTTCAAAGGGGCCGAATACTTTCGCAAGGCACTGTATATAGCTCCTTAGTGGCCCTACCCACCGTATAAAGCTCCTTTGTGCCCCTACCCACCGTATAAAGCTCCTTTGTGCCCCTACCCACCGTATAAAGTTCCATTGTGCCCCTACCCATCGTATAAAGCTCCTTTGTGCCCCTACCCACCGTATAAAGCTCCTTTGTGCCCCCACCCACCGTATAATGCTCCCCACCCACAGTATAAATGTTCCTTAGTGCCCCCCCTCAACACACTATAATGCCACGTTAGGAAATATTTTTTCCTAATTTTCTTGTGCATCTTATAGTCAGATGCATCTTTCTGTCCAAAAAGAATAGCATAAAAACGGGACATGTTCAGCTGCTGTTCAGCTCAGATTTTTACTTGATGGCGACCCGGGTTAACAGACCTTTACTAAGAGTAGTTGAGTACCCCTGCTCTATGACTACCACTATAGAATGAGACCCTGACACCACGAGCAAATGATTATTGCATGCTCTTTAGTTTGGTTCACTGTTCAAACCCTGATATAGGGTTACGTTCATTCCTGTGAAAATACTTTGTTTCTTCATCTTTACGACCTCTACAGAACACTGATAGGAATTGTGTTTTGATGCAATGTTTGTACTCAAATTTTCTGTTGACCAATAAAATGAATAAAAAGATATTTGAAAATAAGAAAGTGGGGATAGAATCTTTAGGGTGGTGAAAAGAGTACAACAGTTCATTTAGCAAAAAATTTAAGTGTATTTGCAATCATATATGACTTTAGGTTTTGAAGACAGAGGGGGAGATTATTGTTTAGTGCCAGTTTTGTGGCGCAAAAAAAACACCTTTCTGAACAAAAGTTGCGGCATAAATTGTTTTTTGTATGTCGTTTGTAAGACTTTCTGGAAAAAGCCCATGGCGTGGGTGCTCTGGGGCGGAATATACTGACTCCAGCAGATTTATCATTTATGCCAGTTATGAGCAAGTCTTCATAAATTTCAGTCATATGTTGGGAATACTTCTTGCAAACAACCAGCGGTTTTACCAAACTGTCATAAGGAGAAATGCCAGGCACAAACATCATTCCTCACCTCTTTAATAAATATACAATATCGTGACAGCAATTGCAGAGTCAACTTCCAGAAACGGTGTGCAAGTAATGGTAGATAGATTTGATCAGACCAGCATGCAGTTAGACAGTTCCACAGGACACTAGTAGCTCTGAGACAAAATGCACTTTCAGCTAATAAAGACAAAACACAACAAAATAAAACCTTTTAACAATCTATTGTATAAAAAGCTGGACTTGTAATGAAAGCAATTAATAAACAATATCTTTTGAACATTTTTCATGGCTGTCTTGCACCCATTTTGATGGATTCTTCATACATTTGAATGTATAAAAGGATCCGTGAAAATGCGTAAAAATACAACATGATCTATATTTTGACGGTCCGTTAATATATATACAGTACAGACCAAAAGTTTGGACACACCTTCACATTCCAAGAGTTTTCTGTATTTTCATGACTATAAAAATTGTAGATTCACACTGAAGGCATCAAAACTATGAATTAACACATGTGGAATTATATACTTAACAAAAAAGTGTGAAACAACTGAAAATATGTCTTATATTCTAGGTTCTTCAAAGTAGCCACCTTTTGCTTTGATTACTGCTTTGCACACTCTTGGCATTCTCTTGATGAGCTTCAAGAAGTAGTCACCTGAAATGGTTTTCACTTCACAGGTGTGCCCTGTCAGGTTTAATAAGTGGGATTTCTTGCCTTATAAATGGGGTTGGGACCATCAGTTGTGTTGTTCAGAAGTCAGGTGGATACACAGCCGATAGTCCTACTGAATGGAGTGTTAGAATTTGTATTATGGCAAGAAAAAAGCAGCTAAGTAAAGAAAAACGAGTGGCCATCATTACTTTAAGAAATGAAGGTCAGTCAGTCCGAAAAATTGGGAAAACTTTGAAAATGTCCCCAAGTGCAGTGGTCAAAACCATCAAGCGCTACAAAGAAACTAGCTAACATGAGGACCGCCCCAGGAAAGGAAGACCAAGAGTCACCTCTGCTGCGGAGGATAAGTTCATCCAAGTCACCAGCCTCAGAAATCGCAGGTTAACAGCAGCTCAGATTAGAGACCAGGTCAATGCCACACAGAGTTCTAGCAGCAGACACATCTCTACAACAACTGTTAAGAGGAGACTGTGTGCAGCAGGCCTTCATGGTAAAATAGCTGCTAGGAAACCACTGCTAAGGACAGGCAACAAGCACAAGAGACTTGTTTGGGCTAAAGAACACAAGGAATGGACATTAGACCTGTGGAAATCTGTGCTTTGGTCTGATGAGTCCAAATTTGAGATCTTTGGTTCCAACCACCGTGTCTTTGTGCGACGCAGAAAAGGTGAACGAATGGACTCTACATGCCTGGTTCCCACCGTGAAGCATGGAGGAGGAGGTGTGATGGTGTGGGGGTGCTTTGCTGGTGACACTGTTGGGGATTTATTCAAAATTGAAGGAATACTGAACCAGCATGGTTACCACAGCATCTTGCAGCGGCATGCTATTCCATCCGGTTTGCGTTTAGTTGGACCATCATTTATTTTTCAACAGGACAATGACCCCAAACACACCTCCAGACTGTGTAAGGGCTATTTGACCAAGAAGGAGAGTGATGGGGGGCTACGCCAGATGACCTGGCCTCCACAGTCACCAGACCTGAACCCAATCCAGATGGTTTGGGGTGAGCTGGACCGCAGAGTGAAGGCAAAAGGGCCAACAAGTGCTAAGCATCTCTGGGAACTCCTTCAAGACTGTTGGAAGACCATTTCAGGTGACTACCTCTTGAAGCTCATCAAGAGAATGCCAAGAGTGTGCAAAGCAGTAATCAAAGCAAAAGGTGGCTACTTTGAAGAACCTAGAATATAAGACATATTTTGAGTTGTTTCACACTTTTTTGTTAAGTATATAATTCCACATGTGTTAATTCATAGTTTTGATGCTTTCAGTGTGAATCTACAATTTTTATAGTCATGAAAATACAGAAAACTCTTGGAATGAGAAGGTGTGTCCAAACTTTTGGTCTGTACTGTATATTGGTGAGAAAAAAAAAGGTACCAATGTTTTGAACTTTTGACTTTCAGGCTTTCCATATCTCACCATCCACTACAGCTTTGAGCGTGAGACTACCATCATTTTATAGACAGACAATCAGCTTATCTCATACATAAGCTTGACTTGCAGCTACTTAGCATATGATTAGTTATGTAGATTATTGTCATGTAACTGCATTGTTACTGTTTTACTCCTGGTGGTAGAAAAAGCTTTTTCTTTATGTATACTAGAAAATACAACCTGTTCTCATATTCCCTAATAGCTCAGTTTGCTATTCGGTTGATTCCCAAGTGAAAGGTCACTGGTTCAAATCGAGGATCAGCCATGAAGATTTCCCAAGAAAAGAGAAACAACATCATCTAGCTCATCGATAGCGGTCCCTTGGCCAAGAATATTGCCAAACTGCATCATGTGAGTGCCATGACAGTTGGAAGAATACAAAATGAAGTCCGTCCATCCATTCAAAAGCCAAGAGGTGGACGTCCAAGAAAAATAGAGTCAACAAGTCGGCTCATCACAAGGTCTATCAGTTCTGGCGTGACAAACACGGCAGTGGAGGTGGCTTGCATGCTTCTTAATGGTGAAATCACAGACGTCCATGCAAGCACCGTGCTATGCGCGTTATACAAGTCTGGAATGGCTGTCCGAAAAAAAAGGTGAAAAAGCCTCGACTTCAATATGGTCATATGAAGCATCGGCTTGAGTTTGCAAAAAAAGTACAAAAAGTGGACAGCAGAAGTTTGGAAGTGGGTCATTTGGAGCAATGAGACAAAAGTCAATAGACTGGGCTCTGATGGGTGCAAATAGGCCTGGAAAGGAAAAGGGGCTAACAGATCGAGAAATTGAAGGAACTGTCAAATTTGGTGGAGGAAGCCTGATAATATGGGATTGTTTCACAGTCAAAAGGAGTAGGATACTTGATCAGGATCGATGGTGGTCTCAATGCTGAGCTGTATGTGAGTATCCTACAAGACGAGTTACTTAGTACCCTCGAGTACTATGGTTATGTAAAGGACGACACAGTGTTCCAGCAGGACAACGACGCAAAGCATACAATGAGATTAACAAAGAAATGGTTCAATGACAATGAATTAGAGGTGCTGGATTAGTCTCCAGACCTCAACCCAATCGAACACTTGTGGGTAGAACTGAAGAAAAAGCTGTATTCGTACCCAAGTGAATCGACCAGTATGCACCAACATTGGGAACATGCAGAAGAGACCAGGGATCAAATTTCAGTCGAGACATGCTTGAATCTGATTGAGAGCATGCCCAGAAGGATTCAGGCAGTGTTGAAAACCCAAGGTGGACTTACAAAATAATAAAAATTTAATTTTAGATTTTTTTTAAGAGCAAAACCGTAACAATGCAGATACGTGACAAGAATCTTCATAACTAATCCTATGCTAAATAGTTTTAAGTCAAAAGTATGTATAAGATAGCCAAGATGATTGTCTATAAAATGATGGTAGTGTCGCGTTGGAAGCTGTAGTAGATGGTGAGATATGGAGCCTGAAAGTCAAAACATTGTTACCTTTCGCTCGTCAGTGTATATTTGTAAAAAATCTGTCATAACCCCCATTCACATACACTAAAAATAATGAGGCCATGTGACAGCCATTAAAAAACAAAAACGCTGATATTTACTGTCATGTGAATATAGGGATGCCACTAATATATTGACTATATAGACAAAAGCATTGGCACAAACTTCTTACTCAATGAATTCAGTTGATTCATTTCAGTTCCACTGCCACAGGTGTATAAAATCCAACACCTAGCCTTGCAGTCTCCCTATACAAATATTTTTGAAGGAATGGGTCACTTTTTTTTTTTTTAAATTGCAATATTTATTAAAAGTGTTTTACAATATATAATACAACAGTAAAAAAGAGTAAAGAAGAGCCACAACATGTGGCTTAGCAGGATAACAAAATATGCTATAGTCAAAGAGTACAAAAACCAGTAATAATGCAAACAAAAACAAAAAGACAGGACGGGGAGGGGGTGTAGGGAAGAGTGGGGAGGGGGTGGTCTGGACAGGGTCAGAAACCATGTAAAATGCAACAGGCGTCCCAATGAGACCAGATAGAATCAAAGGCCTCCGCTGTGTGGTTCAGGGCAGCAGTTAAAAATTCTAGGCTACGAATGTCTTTCATGCGGGCAATTAACTCAGACCTTGTGGGAGGGAGTGCACTCCTCCAGTGACGGGCAATAAGGGTCTTTGCTGCAGTACATAAATAGAGAAACAGCTTAGACGTCATCTTGCCTAGATGTTTAGGGGGCAAGTTGAGCAAGTAAGTCATAGGGTCCAGCGGGACCCCCTGTATAAAGAGGGCCTCAGTGAGGAGTTTCACCTCCATCCAGAAAGGACGGATAATGGGGCAGTCCCAGAAGACATGACACACCGTGCCCAACGAGACCTGATATCCCCAACACGAAGAGGGAATAGCAGAATTAAGGGTATGGAGCAGAGCAGGCATGTGGTACCAATGCATAAGGATTTTGTATTGGGTTTCCTGAAACGTAATAAAGGATGAGGATTTGGCAGCACGGGACCATATGATCTGCCACTGTCCGGTTGAGAACTGTCCATTCAGTGCTTCAGCCCACTTAGCCATGTATTTATGTGATGGGGGGAATCGTCCCTCAGGGGAGGACAAGAGCCTATATATACTGGTTATAAGCCCCTTTGTAGAGGTACCAGCTCAGCACAGTCGCTTAAAAGTTGAAGGAAGAGAGACTCGCGTGGACCCAAACTGAGCCTGAGCAAAGTGAGATATTTGTTGGTAACGAAACCAATCAGCGGCCGGCAATTGTCAAACCGAGGTAAAGTAGTCAAAGGATCTGAGCACTAGGGTTGAAGGGTCAACCAAGTCTGCGATATGGAACAGGCCAAGCCTGCTCCAAGGCCGTACCATGGCAGAAGAGAGTCCCTCTGGGAAGAGTGGATTGTAGAGAAATGAAATCATGGAGGAGGAACGAGAGGCTAAGGCAAATAACTTAGAGCAAGTGACCCAAATTCCCCATGTGAATCTAATAGGCCCCAGGAAGGGGATGTCAAGCGAGGGGAAGGAGCGGGACCACAAGAAAGCATTCAGGTGCACAGGGGCCAACCAAAGCTTTTCTATTTCAACCCATCTGGTGTAGGTGTCGGAGGACGCCCAAAACGGAATAGCCCGGAGGTGGAACGCCCAGTAGTAATGCAGAATGTGTGGGACCGCCAGCATCCCCTCAGCCTTGCCAGCCAGCATCACCGAACAGGGAATGCAATGGCGCTTAGCATTCCAGATAAACTGGAAAAATGCTTTTTAAAGGGATTGCAGTTCATACCTCAGAACCGCCACTGGAAGTGTTTCAAAGTAGTAGAGGAGAGTCATTTTAACCGCTGTGATCCGTTCTATCAGGGAGATGTGAAGGGGGCGCCATTTATCCAGGAGTGAGCGGAGTTCGTTGAATAAACAGGGATAATTAGTCGAGTATAGGGAGGAGTAGGCCGAAGAGAGCTGGACGTCCAAATAGCGGAGCGAGCATTCTCTCCATTGGAAGTTGTAATTAGCCCTAAGCAACTGCAAAATGGTGTCCGGTACATTAAGGGGGAGGGCCATAGTCTTAGTAGGATTAACTTTGTAGCCTGACAGGCTACCGTAGTCCCCGAGAGTATTCAGGAGATTAGGGAGTGTGGTGTAGGGGTTGGTGAGGGTTAGAAGGACATCATCTGCAAATAGGGATATTTTAAACTCCCTATCACAGGCTGCAACTCCAGTAATGTCTGGATTGGACCTAATCCGGGACACTAGTGGCTCAATACAAAGGGCAAAGAGGAGGGGGGAAAGAGGACATCCCTGACGGGTTCCATTACGAATGGGGAAAGGGGGAGAGAAAGCATTGGGGAGCTTGACAACTGCAGAGGGGGCTGACTACAAGGATCGAATCGTAGTTAGAAAAGTTCCTGAGAATCCAAATCGCTCAAGAGTGGCCAGCATAAAGGACCAGTCAAGGCGACCAAAGGCTTTTTCCGTGTCAAGGCTTAAAATAAGGGTGGGAGCGGCTGAACGGTTGGCGACAATCAATCAAATCCAAAGCCACTCTGGTGTTGTCTACCCCCTGACGGCAGGGGACGAAACCCACCTGGTCCTTGTGGACGAGGAAGGGAAGCCAACCGCTGAGTCTATTAGCTAGGAGTTTAGTGGAATGGGTCATTCTAAAGAGCTCACTGAACTTAGTACTGTAGGATGCCATCAATGCAACAAGTCAGTTTGTGAAATATCTAGGTGCAAAAAAGTTTCAGTATCAATATGGAAGCATTTAGGAACAACAGCAACTAAGCCATGAAGTAGTAGACCACTTAAAGGAAGGTCCTTTTCTGTTCCAGCATGACTGTGGCTCAGTGCAGGAAGCAAAATCCATAAATACCAAGGCTGGGTGAGTTTGGTGTGGAAGAAACTAACTGATCCATACAAAGCACTGAAGCCAAATGAAATCCATTGGGATGAACTATAACGGTGATTGCATGCTATGCTTTTCTAGATAAATAGGAAAAATTTCCAGAAACACATTTCAAGATCTTCTTGAAAGCGTCCCAGATGAGTAGAAGCCGTTTTGGCTGCAAAAAGGGGGACCAACTCCATATTAATGTAGGTGTAATGTGTAGGTGCCATATTAATTTTGTCCATATAGTGTATCTATTACATTATGCTGTCTGTGATACAAATGATAACAGCTTCTAGTCACTTATTTCAGCAATTACAGAAAACAGTCACAAAAATGTAAAAATACTTGAAACGCGACATGATGATATATACCTGAAGCGTCATCTAGACGAGAAAGTAATGCAGATTCTAGGCTTCCTGCTATTTCTTTAAACCTAAAGAATGAAACAGAATTCTCTCAGAAAGTTTTTCAAAGCATTTGTCTATAGCTTAATATTTTCTTAGGAAAAAAAAAAAAAAGTGTTACAAAACTGTATATAACAAAATATGCACATTTGAAGTGAACTGTACATGCATACAGCAGCAAACATCTGTCATTCACTCCCATTTTGCAAACATAAAAGTATATATCATATATAGTCATATGAGGGCTTAATGATTGCGGGACAAATTGTACTTCACAATGATACCATTTAATATTCTAATATTCTGTATGATGTACTGAGAAGCTGGAAAAAAAATTCAGAAGAGTGGCGGAGGAATTGGAGAAAAACTATGATTGTGCGATTTTTTTACTGGCTTTGTTTTTACAGTGTTCACTAAGCAGCCAAAATAATAAGTCACTGATATTCTATGGGTCAGTATGATTCTGAGGATACCAAATATACTGTATATACCGTAGTTTTAACCCCTTAAGAAATTCTTTTTTTTTTTTTTTGCAAAGGTTTGGATTTTTTTTAAGTGTTGCCATATTCTTTGCATAAAGCATCGTTTTTTTTTGGCGGGGCCAGGAGCGGGCAATCGGTTGTGACTCAGCTCCAATCAGTGCTGGACAGTGTCAGAGCACAGAAACACATGCCACTACCTGACACCACCCATCTGACATTAGAGAATCTAGTTAACATATCAGGCACCAAAACTAACAATACTGATTTCTTGGAACGAAGGGGGCTAGAGAAAAAACCCCAACTGTGCCAGAATCAGTGGAGGAGTGCCTATTATATATATGATGAAAAGAGCTCCAAGTCGTGGAGATAGTGAATGGAACTTTTTTTTTTCTCATTTTATTGAACTGACAATGCAATACAGTGTACATAGGTAGAAGTATTACAAAACATACTGCTGATATAGTGTAAAAGTAAAGAAGTTATTACAGGAGAATTTAGAACATGGAATAGAATGTTATCAGTTACTGCAAAGGATTATATGCAGGGCATACTAAATTATTCCACAGTTTCATATTATTGGTCCCCTCCCCATGACAGCATTATACAAACCTATTTATTTTTAATGAGTAAGATGTCTAAATAAAAAAAAAAATAAAAGCTATAGTCAAACCAAGGAACCTTGTTTAGTGTGGACCCATCTCTCTCAGCAGCCAGCCAAGTACAGTGCCCCTTCCTCTCACAAATAGACACCCACAAGTAGTAAGTAATCCTTACATGCCGAGACTATTGTTCTCAAGGAATCCATGATGTTTTGGAAACACAACTTCATAACAGTAATGCACCTAATTCTATAGAACTGTAACTCCCAGTTTCAAACAGCGCCAAAGAAAATTTCTTCACCAAAAAAATAAATAAATTATAAACTTAGAAATGAAAAGGAACAGGATGCAAAAAACATAATTTAGTAAATAACTTTAATTAGTAACAAAAACAAAACGTGTCATATATTTAATTAGTAACAAAACAAAAAGTGATACATTTTGATTGTCTAGGGATTGTCTAGACTAAAATATCAGACCAGTGGGGTCCAACACCATTGTTCAGTAGTTGATACACAGAGAATGGAGAAGGAAGCAGACATCTCTGTTCTCTGTGTAGAGGCTGAACCAAGTCAATGAAATTTAGCTTCCATTGGAGTCAATTGGAGTTGACCTGCAGTAACCTGGTCTGGCCTCTACACACAGAGAACAGAGCTGCCTGTTTCCTGCTTCATTCTTTTTCTATCAGCTGCTGAGAACCTGTGGTCCAGGTGTCAGACCACCACTGATCTGATTAATATTTTTAGCCTGGAAAACTGCTTTAACTTTAGTGTAATTGTTTTTGGAATAATACAAAAAAATGTTGCTATTGTACTTTGCAATTTGTTAACTTTATTTGTTGGTTTGTGTGAATACATCAAATATTTAGAGCTTTCTATGTTTACCACTTTTACAACAAAACATCATGGGGAAAACAATTGTTTTTCAGTTGCTACATTCCAACTTTTTCATTGATGTAGGCACATGTGGGCTTGATTTTAGCAAGCCAACTCATTTGTTATTAGAACTATTTTGGGTACATATACATTTTTAAAATTTTTTTTGGCTGAGGAAGGTGTTTATGGAAAAAAAAATTCTGCACTGTTTGTTTATTTAGTTTTCTAACATTGTTCACAGAGATTGACTGCAATTAAATTTTCTTAAAAAGTTTTTGCTTTCTCATCCTCTCCTTTCAACAACTCTAAAAGGGTCATCCAGGTCATTAGACTGATGGCCTAATCATTGATAGTGAGTGAGAAGCACTATTTTTAATAGCACTATTTACATGATATAAGATTCTTACCAAGAATAAGAAATCTTTGGGAGGAAATTATAATTGAGAAACAAATTAAATGGGATACATCTGACAGTTGCTGTGTGGCCTTGTGTAATGTATTCTTAGTGCAGATGAAAAAGAAGAATTTTAGGGGGAAGTATTTGTATGATCATTATGGCAGCACAAAACAGGAATGTTTTTTAGGATGTGGAAGGATGAGGCCTGGTTTCATAACAGGTTTAAAGAAAACTGCAGTCAGTTAGGATGACCGACTTGGCCAATTATGATTGGTGGACCCTGTTGCAAGGCGGAATTGTTTGTTTCATTGCCCAATTGCACACTTCTGGTACCTCCTGAGTGTCTGTTGCTGTGTTTCCTCACTGCACCCTTGCTACAGTTTGACCTCTTAGTGAACTGTAGGCATCAAAGTAAGCCTAGTAACAGACACTCAGAAGCCAGGAGGTACCAAAAGCGTGCAATTGGGCAATGAAACAAACAATTTCGCCTTGCAACAGGGTCCACCAATCATAATTGGCCAAGTCAGTCATCCTAACTGACTGCAGTTTTCTTTAAACCTGTTATGAAACCAGGCCTCATCCTTCCACATCCTAAAAAACATTCCTGTTTTTTCGTTTTCTTGAATACAGTTTTATAACATAATGTGTTCTTTATTTAAAAAAAATTGGTGTTTATTGAAAGAAGAATCACTTTTACTACACTTGTATCAAGGGTGTAGTGAAGAAATCACAGGCTACTGCCCGCAAACATTTGAGGGCATTTTTTCAATCCTTATATTCAATCCTTATATGAGCTCTTTCTAATGGTGCTAAAAGAAAGAAGATTGAAGCTGTCCCACTGGAGATATAGGGCATCAAAGATAGCCAAATTAGGCAAAAATGTTTTTTATACCAACTTTGAACGCTTATATTTTTTCAACCATCTCATAAAAATCTGAGATGGTGAGGTGGGGACGACCTTTAAAATTGGTCTACTTGACACAGAATGACTCTATTCCTGTTATCCTATTGCCTTTATGTTACTATCTGATGATTACTTGTTGCATTTGATTTACCATGTAATACCTTGTTCATTTCACCTCTTCCTTGTTATAATGAAAAATATTCAATAAATGTTAGTTAAAAAAAAACAAAGCCAAAAAAACTGAATAAAACAAAAACTGTATGTTGCCCATATCAAAGAATCACACAGCTGCTTTCATTTTTTAAGAGCAGAATACAAAATGAAAGCTATCCTGTGACTGGTTGCTATTGGCAACAATTGTTCTTTTAGGGTACGTTCACACAGAGGAATTTGCTGCGGATTTGGGGGTGGATTTCGCCCCCAAATCAGCGGCAGATTCTGCCCAGAATATGCCTCTCATTAAAGATCGCAGCTGGATGCTGAAAAAAATAAGCATCCTGCTCTTGGCATCGATTTCGTGGCTCAAGACTACCTCTTCATTTTTTGCCATGTGAACATACCCTTAGACAGTTTCATAAATCTTCTCTAATATTCTTACACAAAAACAAATAATGCATTTCAGCTAAAGATGGAATAACATTTTTAAATTATGTTCATCTCCTGAAGACTGTGATATAATATTATTATGAAAATAAAGAAAGGTGTAGTTAATAGACAATGTCATGGCAGATCGTTAAGGAGGGGGAAGGATTCTAATGAGTAAAAGAAAAAAAAAATTATATTGATAAAGTTAAGGAATAAAACACTTTTTCCTATTTTGTGCAAAAAAATGGTTTGTGCAAAAAAAAAAAGATATGTTATTACACATATATCCTTAAGATTTCATGGCTGCATGATATCTCAGTGTAACTGAAAAAGCAATAAAAACTACAATAAAATTATTATACACAGAAACATACACTATACAAAAGTTTATAGGTTAGGGTATGATCAGGGCTCTGTGGGGGATTCCTTGTTCTTTTTTATGCTGAAGATAATTCTTAAAGGGAACTTATCAGTTTTTTTTTTTTTTTTTTTTTTTTTACACCCAGCATCAAGTAATGACCTTTCTTAAGATGCCTCTCACAAACATTTCTTTTGCAGAAGTCAAGTTATAAGCCCTTAAAAACTTAGATTGCCATATGCAAAATTACCTTAAATGGTCACTAACCTTTCTGAGTCTGAATACTGAGTCTCACTACAGAGCATATGATTTAGCATCAAAATGGTAGCACTTTAAAATGTTTAAAAAGGTTTCTGCTTTCTGCCTGAAAAACCCTCTCTAAAGTTCCTGCCAGTAGGTGTCTCCCTTCTAGCTAACTTGCATTTACTCCCTGTTACTAGAGAAGTCCGGGCCATAGCTGCAAGATGGGTTCACAGTGAGTGGAAGGAGAGGGTCTGTTCTGTCTTCACATAGTGAATGCAGATGGGAGGGGTTTATTCCCCTCAAAGCCTCCACATGTCTGCAAAGTGCTTTCTTTTACATTGGACTGAACATTCTTTATATCTCACAGCTTACAATGTAAGAAAATATAAACCTATTTTTTGTTTTGTTTCATCTAAAGTGATAATGGAGTAGGATATTTACCAATATATACAAACGCAGGGACTCTATTTTGAGATGTAATATTGGGATATGACAACTATCTTGCGTTTGGTATTTTTACTACTCTAGATAATGAACTATATATACAGTTTGTTGTGATCATGTCATAGTACTATAATTATATTGATATATCCTGTATTTATTTTATTTTTGATATATGCATTTATATAGTATTTTTCTATATATAAATTGGACCAATATATATTTCAACTATATGATATTTATTTATTGACCCTGCCCTGGTGTGATGATGAGAGACCCCCCAGTTAAGTATTTCTGTTGTGACAGATTACTACCGGTCCATATTATTACTACACGGGGGGGGGGGGGGGGGGGGGGGTGCCTAGTATCAAAGCTAGTTTGGATACAGGAGTGGGGTCGGGCTGGTCCCATGTATAGCCCAATTAACATACCCTTGTCACATTAATCATCTCCACAGGGGTTCCCTGCAGAGAGGTGGAAGTGCCAGACCTGATGGAGCCAGCTACACATCAAAAGTATTATGGTTTTATGACCATATCTTCACCGGGGAACCTCTTACAGGCGCTCCGATAAATTCCCCAGATGCGTCAGGTCAAGGCGCACGTTTCGAGGTCAAACTAGTTACTGTTCAAAGCCCGGAAAAGGTCCATACACTGATCTCCTTACCAAATGGGGATTGGGGTGTCATCCTTGGGGTCTCCCGATGGGGCTCTCGCCACGAACCCTATCATACTGCCGGCCCGACTCTACAGTCATCGGGCGAGGAATTATAAGGAAAGATGATTCTGAAGGATTTAGAAAGGAGGGCGGAGCTCTTCCTCCTGGTGACATCACTTAGGGAGGAGAACAGTTTAGGTAAAAGTTCTCAGATCAGCAAGAGGGTGAACTTTGGTCTTTTGTTGTTGCTGGAGGAGATGTAAGGGGAGATCATGGTGTGGACTTCAACCATGTGGCCTAACATGGAAGTCTAAGACTCTTTGCTACCCTGGAAGAGATTTAACAGCATGTAGGAGACACATGCTCGGTAACTTGCTTAAGGAAGAACCCTGAAGCCTACCACATGGGCTCTGAGAAACGGGCTACTTGTTCTGGTAATTTTCTATATGTTTGTCTTTTGCTCTGCTGAAAGCCACCTGGATAGCACTGCCCAGATCTAGGGGGTGCTGCCACTGGAATACCATGCCCGCACGCATGCTTTTGGACTGCTTTTAAGCATGCGCTCTGAGCTCAACATCTGGAGCCCAGAGAGCTAATCACACGCTTGTGTTGGTAATATTTCATTTCCTTCTGTTTGTTCTCCTTTTTATTTTGTGCACCGTGTCATGTTGCTTTCCACTTGTATTTGCTTGCTAATTGCTGCATGTATTCTCTGTATGTGTTAAGTGTCTAGGACAGACCCGTTTAGGGGGTTAATAAATATATAAAATTTAGAAAGCTTGTTTTGTATTATCCCATCAGCCCACTGGAGGTGGGTGTGAGGTAATTGAGGCGATCTCAGGTGTGCTGAACACGGGTTCAGCAGGATGAGATCCTTCACACCTGGTATTTGTGCGACCTCCACATCTTTGTATTTTCTACCGCTATTTGTTTTATGTGTTTTTAATGGATTAGTTAAGACCCAATAAATTATGAATGGATTATTATTTTTGTAATTGTGGTTGTAGTTATTAATTTGTAGGTTATTTTTTATTGGTTTTCATTTATAATGTAAGAAAAGTCTATGTACTTGTATCTACTTCTGGCTGTTTGCGTTATTACAGGAAAGATATTATTCAGACACCAAGCAGATCTCCTGCCTGTGTTCACAGATGGCTCTTTCCCTGTGTTAGGGATATCTTTAGCTGCTTTATGTCCGCATGCATTTACAATATATTTGCGGTTCAGTGTTCCTGGATCTCCTATAATATGTTTGCAATTGCACAGTTACTCCTAGCAAAATTATATGTAAAGAAACCAAACTAGTGATAATGGATAGGGTAAGGGGACAGACTGCTCTTCACTGTACACGCCCACAGCCTGAAAGACAAATGTAAAATGTTCTGCAGCCATAAAACTGATAGGACACCATGTATGAAGGCTTATAGCCATAGAACAGATTCCCCAGCAAGACCCTACAGATATTTCAATATTTCATGACAACTCAGGTATCCTTTAACTGACTGATAACTACATCACATTCTGCAAGGTTATAACAGCAGTTATGTAGGGTATCAAGCTCACATTAAATAGTGTGGGACATTTTAATCACACCGCATGAATAGAAGAAACTGCTCCCTTCCCCCATGTGCTTATGCCAATCTAAGGTTTCAAATACTTAAAACTTGATGTTTCAGCAACAAAAATCTTAGTGAGGGAAACCATAAGAAAGGTCATTACTTGATGCTGCACATGCTAGGGTCAGTTTAGTGAGGAGAAAAAAAAAAACACCTGAATGGTTCCTTTTAATGATATTGGCTGTATTCTTCGGGTCATTGTCCTGCTGCACAACAAACTGAATATGGTGGTTTCTTGCAAGTTTGGGGCTGCATTTCAGCATATGGTGTCCTCAATGCTGAGAAATACAGGCAGATACTTATCTATCATGCAGTACCATCAGCAGGACAGCAACCCCAAATATATCCCAATCTCATTAAAAATTATTTTCAGCAAAAAGAATAAAAATGAGTCCTGGAAGTGATATGACCACCATAGAGCCCTGATTTCCACATCATTGTGTCTGTCTTGATTTACCTTATCTGAAAATACACAGGTAAATTCCACCTGTTATTAAAACTGTGGTAAGTGGTATGTCCGCGTAACCTCTTTACACTTGCTTGAGAACCACATTGTCTTTCAAATTTTCTCAAAAAGTCCATACTTAAACTGTATTTCTGAAATAGAAAAATAATGAAGTTTATTGTCACATTCATAGTCAATTACTGGTTTGGCCGCATCCTGTATTCATGGCATCAAGACTCATCAGACAGCAGGGCTATAATGATACAAAATAAATGCTTAAAAAGAAGCCTGTCAGGTGGGGTTTCCACCCCCACATAAAACATCAAAACTAATCTCTTGAATGGTGCCCCTCACCAACTTTCTTTTGCTGAAAATTCAAGTTATAAGCTTTTAAAGCTTTAGATTGGTATATGCAAATTTGCCAAAGTAATGTAATGACAAGATACATGAAGGGGACAGGTTGTGGGTGGCTTTGTATGTCAGCGTTAGCATTCTAAACAATTTGCTTGGCGATGGATAGCAAAGGCATAGGGGAGACACTGATGAAAAACAAAGGGAGGTACACCCTATCGTTGTGAACGTCCATAGTTTTCATTTAACATAGGAGGGGATAAGAACAACAAACTTTAACAGCTAGAGAGTTACAGGCACAAACGGGCCCCCTCCATCTACATCCATTCCCATTATCTCAAATGTAAACAACATAACAGACACAGTCTTCTGTCATGTTAGTTTACTTTTGTAATGGAAGAATACATGAACGACTTTTTCTTCCATCAGAGAAGTAAAAACCATAACCAAAGAAAACATCTGGTTTTTTTTTTTTTTTTTTTTTTAACATGAGGGTGAATGCAGATGGACACCAGACGGAAAAGACACTTTCTGCATGTGTTGTTGAGCCACTTAAGGACCATGATACGTATATATACACATCTCTCACTAAGAGGCTTTAAACTTTTGCATGGTGTTTTGTGCCAGGGCTCCATAGACTACAGGTCTTTGCTGTTTTATAAAGCAGGAACCTGACAGCCACGTCCATGATTGGAGACAACTCCAATCATGGGCAATTAACCCCTTAAATGCTGTGGCCCCCTTAAATTGATATGGCAGTCAGGAGCCTTCTGATGCTGCCCAGGCCTTCGAATACTATATTACTTCTCAGAGCTGTGTCAGGGCTCAATAGTAACAAAAGGATTTTACCATAGAATACAATACTGTAGTATTGAAAGCTGGAGACTCTGTTGCAAAGTCTGTTGAAAAACGTCGGAGGAAAAAAAAGTCCTACACTGAGGACTTTTTTCTCTGCATTTTCAGTTTCAAAAAGACAAACACACGACGGACCCCAATATAGTGAATGGGGTCCATCAGGCTCCATGTATAACCGGAGTGTAAACCTAGCATAACATTTATATTCTCTCTCTCTCTCTCTCTCTCTTATATATATATATATATATATATATATATACATATATATAATTTCAATTTCAGTACAGCCTTAGTGTCACATGAAAAAGAGAATCTCCTCTTTCACATGACACAAAAAGCAAGTCTGCATGTTTTATAATGTTTATAACAAATATTCATGATTAAAAATGTGTTGCATATGAACCTGACCCATCTGTGTTGCTGATTAATATACTTCACCCAGGTGACAGACTCTGTTCTTTAAGAATATCTCTGTACTTTGCTCCATTCCATTTTCCCTCAACCCTAACCAGTCCCCTCCACAGAATTATGCTGCCACCATGCCTCACTTTAAAGGGGTTATCCGGTTTTTAACATTGATGGCCTATCCTGAGGATAGGCCATCAATATTAGATCTGTGCAGGTCATCGGTACAGAGACAGCGCGGGTCGTAGTATTGTTTACATAAGATTTCAATGGGACATCACTGCAGTACCTACACTTGCTGCTTCAGTTTGTGTGGCGAGTGAGCAGCTCGGCTCGCAGTATGTAAACAATACCGCGAACCGCTCAGTCTTGGTACTGGTGACCTGCGGTGTCCCAGGTGTCAGACCTCCGCATATCTAATATTTATTGCCTATCCTAAGGATAGGTCATCAATGTTAGAAAACAAATAACCCCTTTAACACCTTCCCGTTGGTGACATTTTTCATTTTTGACTCCTCGCCTTCCAAACCCCATAACATTTTTATTTTTCCATTCACAGAGCCATATGAGGGCTTAATGTTTGCGGGACAAATTGTTCTTCATAATGGTACCATTTATTATTCCGTACAATGTACTGGGAAGCTGGAAAAAAAAAATTCAGAATGGGGTGGAATTGGACATACAAAACGTATATAGTTTTATGTACATTTTAAACACCTAACAAAAATCTAAAAAAAAAAAAAAAAAAAGTCGCCATATTCTGACACCCGTAATTTTTTTATATTTCCAAGTACAGGGATGCATAGGGTGTCGTTGACTGAGTCCCCAGGGGTCTTAATGCTCGCCATCAGTCGAGAAGCTTTTAAGGATGTTATTAGGCAGTTGATGAGCAGTGCCTAGTTTCCTCAAGAAACTATGTTAAGAACCAAGGGTGAAAAGTTCCATCTTGGTTTCTGAGAGTACATTAAGTGATTTTTTTGCAAATTATCAGACAGGCTCTCATGTGCCTTTTACTGAAGAAACATTTCTCTCTGGCCATTGGATTTCTGGTCACAGCTCTTACCAAGGCCCTTCTCCCGAAATTAGTTTGGTGAGGCAACCAGCTATAGGAGGAGTCCTGGTTGTTCCAAACTTCTTCCATTTAAGAATTATGAAGGCCAATGAGCTCTCGGGAATTTTCCATGCATTCTTATGAATATTTTTCTCCATAAGAAATTTTAGTTTCTCCCACTATTTTATATATACATTTTACATTTTCATTATAGGCTATGGAGTTCAGATTGATAGGAGGAAATTAGATTTTTTTTTTAAATTTAATGTCTCGAGATAACAAAATGGTCTGAAAACTTTCCAAATGCATTGTATATTAAGAAGCCTACAAAGAAAGATGCCAGAACATACTATACCTATAGCATGATTTGTTTAACCTCTTAAGTCCCCATGGCATAAATGTACATTACAGATTGGCTTGCATAGGCCTCTATCAAGTAATGAATGTTAATAAATATGCTTTATGTACTTCAAAACTGCATCATGCATACACAAATCCACATACGGCTACATGGAGGTAAAAACAAAGTTATGACTAATGGTATGTGGCTATATAAATTATGCAAAAATAATGAAACATAAAAGATAACATTTGATACCAACATAATCATATTGGTCCATATCATAAAAGAAACAGGTTAGTTAGGCCACAAAGTGGATGACTCAAAACTTAAAATGCAAAATCAAAAGGCAAAATTTATGTTATATTCCATTCACGCCCAGGAACAGTTAATAAAGTTACATTATATGTGCCCCAAGATGGCGTCGCTAAAAAATAGATCTCATCCCTACAAAAAAACAGACACTCATATAGATATCTCAATGGTTTATGGCTCTGCAAAGGCAGCAACGCAAAAACAAAAAATTCCCAAGGGCTTTAAAGCCAAAATAGGCATTTAAGGGGTTAATAAAGTCCCCCTTACAACCTAAAATTCTATGTATGTAAACATATACATCATAACTCTGTGGGATCCTTTTTTTAAACAGCATCTAAATGGCAAACATTTGACATGTAATTGGTAAACATCTTCAAAGGTCTTGTAAAGTACATATGCCTGAACAAGACAGAGGTGTTCTGGTGGCACGAGAGGGGCACACACACTATTAGGAAGATATTTTTTTAATGTTATGGTCGTCTAAACACATTGGGGAATATTTAGCAATAGAAGTCTGACACTTTTCTGCTTACATTTGCACAAAATTTATAATAGTCGGCATCTACAACATTTATAAACAGCGTACACCAGAAAGAATGGAAACATACCACTGACTCGATACTTTTTAAAATGTGCAAAATGGGCGTGGTTGAAAAGCGTCTAACATTACAAGACATTAATAAGACAGAAAAGTACGAATATAGTGAAGATTTTCTTGTGAAAAGTATACCAAAATATTACTCCATTTAAAATGGTGAAAACCTAGTTGAAGATTAAATTTAGACAGAAGAATCAATTGAGACATGGGTTACGGAGACAGATTTTTTTGTACAATGGAGACAGATTTTTTGGCACATCGGAAAATGAGCCAGAATTCTGGCACATGGGAAATTGAGACAGAATTTTGGCATGTTGGAAAAAAAAGAGACAGATTTATGAAGCTCCGTACCACAGATTTATAAATATGTCAAACAACAAATGAGATTAATCAACACTATTGCTTAATCTGAAAGTTTAAGAATGATAGTTCTGCATTTAAGACTCACTCATGTCAAGGGCTATGACTTGTCTAAGTATTTAGAATCTTAAAAAACCTTTGTACTTTGAGGTTCTTCCCTAAGAAATGCTGAGAAACACTGCTAGGTATTGCAAGCCAATTACCTGATGAAATATGTCAGGATTCCCAGGGTTGAAGAGTGAAGGCAATCTTTCTTCTAAGCCACGAGCTATTTCTGGAAAAACTGAATTCACTAAGAAGTCATATCCTGGCACCATATCTGCTTTCTCACTAAAAGACAGTAAATCAAATTTTAAAGTAACATTTAATCACTTCCTGTTCTGCACCATAATATTATTTCACACTGAGATTATAGTTACTATTCAGCTCCATCAAAAGACAATGCAGTGATGAAGTAGGCACAGAACCTCACTGCCGAAATTAGAGATAAGTCACAAGTGTTTAGAAATGGGATCATTTTCTTAGTCCCAAAGTGTGGCAGTTCAAAACTTTAACAACTGCCTCCAGACTGCCAAGTATCACATGTTCCATATGAATGAAGAAAAGGTTAAAGGGAGAATATTACTTCCCCCAAGCATAATCAATGGGCACTCCTACATTACAGCGCACACTACAGTGATAAACACACACCTTTGTTATATATGTCACATTTGTAGAAAAACAAACTTGAAGTGTTATGTAAATGTGGCAGTTGGTGCACTGCTGGTTTTGGCCACGTCTGTAGTTTCGCTTCAGGTATTACAATATTCACAAGGTTCCACCTGCAGTTTAGTTTGGACCGAACACATCCAAACCAAAACTGCTATTATACTCAGGGGTCTCTTCAGATAGAGGCCTAGAGGATATGAAGAAAAAAAAAAAAAAAAAAAAAAAGTTACTCACCTCTTCTGGGCTCCTGAGTAACTCCCGAGCTCTCTCTTCAGGCTTTCTAACTGACTTCAGGGACCACTGTGCCTCTGTGATTGGGCCTCAGTGATCATATGGTGACTTGACACAGACACACGTGGTGTCACTTTGTGATTGGGGCTCAGCAGTCACCGAGAAGCCCCGAAGAGAACAGGGAATCGCAAAGGTGTCCAGGAGAGGCGAGTAACCTCCCCTGGGCCCACGCATTATATCTGGGGTCTGAAGAGACTCCAGACTGTAATGGCAGTTCTAGTAAGACATGTTTTGTGCGAACAAAACTGCAAGTTAACGTTGCGAATACTGTAATAACTGAACTGAAATAACAGACACGGACAAAATCACGTCTGTTATCTGGATTGTCATTTGGATTCGGCTATTTTTCAATTAATTGCTTAGCCCTAATATCTGTCCATCTATATAGGATCATCATAGATCGTCATCATAATGAACAGCAGAAAAGTTGCAATTCTATGTTTACTTTGCATTGATCATGAAAACCCCCGAATGAAAGCCTACCTAACTGCCTGTCTTACAAAGTGTAATTTAGAGCAATGACAGCATGACTAGATGAAGCTGCTATAGGCCCCCATGACTAGTTAAAGTAAACTTGAATACACTGATCTAAAGTTTTAAAAACTTATAACTTGACTTTTCAGCAACAGTATGCTTAGTTAGGGCCAACATAGCATAGAAAAAAATCCTGACTTAAGGCTACACATGGTGAGGCCAGTTAAGGGTTGAAAAACCACCTGACTGGTTCCTTTAAAGGCATTTCAGTCTGGTATTAGTTTTTTGATTGTCAGTGTTGCAATTCAGTAAGAAACTGTAAACTAACTGACACATTAAATGTTACGAAACATCCAACATCCTGTAATTATGGAAATTACGACACCAGAAATAAAAGTAAAAGTATACTTTAGACTACTGTAAATCCAACTGTATAATTTTTTTTTTAGGATGGTGGTATGATTTAGATATACTGTAGAATACTTCCACTGATTAGTATAGGCTTACTAGGATTCACAGTAAAAATGCTAATTTAAGGACTCTTTATAAACAGGGTCAGACAATGATGACCCTGTCATTCTTCACAAATATTTTTATTATGGTTTTTTTGTCCTGCTGTATTGGTTTGTGTTTTTTTCCCCCCCTTTGGTTTTTTTTTTTATTCATGTAGCATTTTTTTTTTTTTTTTTTTTTTTAGAAACAAAGAGACCCAGAGCAAGCTGTATTTTGAAAAAAATGCCAAAGAGACAAAAAAAACAAAATACCCTAATACATATGTAAAGTTATTTATAATTTCATGCTGAATAATGCAATAATAAATAAATAAATAAAAACACTTGTGTGAAACCAGCCTTAATGACCATTGTTCTGATGTTCTAATAGATCAGAATGGACTTGCAACCATAGTGTGAAACAAGCCTAAACCTAGAAAAAGTAATTTATTGTGCCTTCAGTCCCTATGCACATGGGGGAAATCCGATTCTGTATATCTGGTTTGTAAATCAGGAGTCTGGGGCTCCTTGTAGCATAGTTATCTGTGATTCTGGGAGTCCTTGGCTTCCCGTTTTTTAACTTTTCTGTATTGTATATAGTGCAAGTCAGTAAAGTTGTGAGGAGGCAGGGACACCCAGCATCATAGATTATGCTGTAAAGAGTCATGTTCTCCTGACTTCTGGGTTTAGACAGGAAACCTCTTCAATGTACGAGTCAAAGTACCCTGTGTTCATGGAGCTGAGCTAGAAAACCAGGATTTAAAAAAAAAAAAAAAAAAAAATATGAATACTTTCTTTCATAAACAGTTCCATACTTGCCCATGGGTTGTGTCTGGTATTGCACTCCACTCCACTGAAGTGAATGAAACTCACTTGATGCAATAACACATACAACATGTGCTTAGGTGTGTTGCTGTTTCTGAAAGAAAACAGCCATGTTTTTATAATCTTGGACAACCCCTTTAAAACATGTTTTTGTACATTTTAATGTATACTAAAAGTCTTTACATATGTTTCTATTACTGGTTCTTCTACAGTTAAGGGGGTTTTCCAGGAGTAAGAAAATGTGACTAAAGGCACAAAATTATTTTTATATTAATGAATAAACATGTATATATTTATATACATTTTGTTTTCTATCTATCTATCCATCCATATTTACCTATATATGTGCGAATGTACTGTATTTTTCAGACTATAAAACGCATCTTATAATCTGAATGTGGGTGTTTTGGCGGGGGGGGGGGGGGGGGGCGCGGGGGTCGCAGCATCGCACCACTCCTGCTGCCCCTGGCTTCCTGCAGCGGGAGGAGTGGGGGCGATGCTGCGGGACCTGGGCTTGGAGCAGCAGGTATCCCAGCGATGCAAACCCATCCCGGTTCTGTAAAGATAATGGTGGCTGCTCTGCTGCAGAGCGGTCGCCATAGCTACCAGGTCTCCGGCGAGATTGTAGGAGCTGACCTGTTCCTGTGAGAGCCGGGAGCCTAATGAAAGCTCCCAGGCTTGTCACAGGAATATTACTATTGTGGTTGGTCTATGAGCAGCCAAAATAGTAATGCACAGAAGCTCCCATAGACTGCAATACACTTGTATTGCAGTCTATGGGGCTTGCAATCAAATGATTGCAGGTTCATTCCCCCTAAGGTAGGGGTGGGGGGGGGGGGGGCTAATAAAATAGTAACAAAAAAAAAAATTTAAAAAAATCGAAGTTCTAAATCACCTCCTTTCCCTAGAATACATATAAAAGCAGAAAATTACTGTGAAACACATACACATTAGGTATCGCTGTGTCTGAAAATGCCCGGTCTACAAACTTATAAAAATATTTTTCCCGTAAAAGGAACGTTGTAGCGGGAAAAAAAAAACATAAGTGCCAAACTGCTGTTTTTTTTCGCTGTTTTGCCTCTGATTTGAATAGAAAGTGATCAAAGCCATAGACATTCCACAAAATGGTAGAACTAAAAAGTACACCTGGCCCCGCAAAAAAAGATGCCCTATGCATCCCCGTACAGCTGCAGGGACACCTGCCAATGTGACCTTGCAGCTGTTGCAAAACTACGGCTCCCATATGTTATTAAATATTTTACCATTTTTTTTTATTCAAATTTTTTCCCCATTTTCCTCCTCTAAAACCTAGGTGCGTCTTATAGTCCGAAAAATACGGTATATGTATATACAGTATATAAGAATATGCATGTGTATTTGTATATATATTGACTGATAATGTCACACAATCACACATTTTGGTTCCATGATACAACACTTCCCAGTAAGGCTGTGTTCAAATGGTGCAATTTTGCTCAAAACATGCATGTGTTTTTATCAGAAAACCAAATGCATTTTTTTTTTTTTTTTAAATGCATGCAGTTTATGAAACCCACGCATGTTTTTTAACCCCTTCAGGTCTGAGCCCAAAAGTGCGTTAAAGACCAGGCCTCATTTTTCAAAACTGACATATGTCACTTTATATGGCAATAACTTTAAGACGCTTTAACTTGCACAAGTGATTTTGAGACTGTTTTTTCGTGAGACATTGTACTTTATGTTAGTGGTAAACATTGATCAATATTTTTGTATTTATTTATAAAAAAATAGGAAATTTGATGGAAATTTTGAAAAAAAAAAAAATCGCATTTTTCAAAATGTGAAATGCTCTGCTTTTCAAACAGATAGTCATACCACCCAAATAAGTTAATAAATATTATCTTTTTTTTATATGTCCCACTAGGACACCTGAATCGCTGATTCAGCACTATAGACTGCAATACACGTGTATTGCAGTCTATACAGGAATTCAGCCTATGTAGACATAGGCTGATTTCCATAGGTCCCGGCAGGATCAACCAGGTACTGGGGGCTTCAGGCAGCCTGGGGTCACTGGCCTGATTTCTTCACGCTTCCACTACTTTCTATGGCTAACACGGTACAACATTATACTACTATAAGAAAAGCTGGCAAGATACCCAAAGGGGACAAAAAAAAAAATAGATTAGGAATGGTGAAATTTAACATGCCTGATTTCCTTAAGTCAGGAACCAGGATGCAGTAAGGCATATCATTCTGATAATTTGATTAAACACAAAAGGTGTAATAGAAATGACAATTTTCAGCAATAGTCAAAGCATGCAAAATGTAAATGTACCTTGATATGGCTCCTCCTGTTACCTCTCTTAGAAGTCTACAATGGTGGGGAACAAACTCTAGAAGTTTGTTATACATAACCTGGAGTCCATTGGGATGGGACTGTACATATTGCTCTACTATAACCTGCCAAAATAAAGAGAACATGTAGTTATAAAACAAATGAATGAACAGCGCACTGTAAGAAAGTGATCTACCATCTATATGGATGGCTGATATATATGGATCATAGACTACACTTTAGGTGTAGATCTTCAAACAAACCTAGTGAAAGATTGTCATACGTATAATTTTAGACATCGAGAGGAAGAACTGCACTATGATAAGGACTATTGCTCATGCTTATGAAAACCTTATTTCTTGTTAAACTGACTTGAACATGGCACACTACTCTGGAAAAAAACAGAGAAAAAACAAACAAACAATAGGGTAGATTTATTATGCAATGCACAGCACATTTATAAATTTGAGTTTCAATATTTTTTATTCAATTTTTCAAAATTTTTCAAAACACAAAAACAAAGAACAAAATGAGTAGATATTGCGATATACAGTTAATATACATTGTAATACAGTTTCAAGATATATTCTTAGAACCGCATATCTTTAAAACCAAATATGAAGATTACTTTGAAAGTGAACATTAGTAATAACATATAGGCACATATATTAGGCTGTGGATATCTACCTCTAGGGTGTATTCTCCGTAAACAGTTTTCCCTTCTACATGAGATGTTTAATTGTGCAGAGGACGTTTGACTCGTACCCGCAACATTGGCTATTCCTCCCCAGTTCCCCTTTCGACGGGGTTGGCGAGCTTCATATCCCTCTCTATTTCTGTCCCAACTTCCTCTATTGGGTTTCAAATACCATTCAATTCTTTTTACGTGACAAATCTAGAATGTATCCACGCATCCCAAATTATTTCGAATCTATGAAACGAGTAATTACCCATTGCGATCACCCTTTCATAAGAATATGTATTGTTAATGGCTAGTAACAGGGCCGACATAGGCAGGGAGGCTGTTGCCCTCCATCTCTGTACCAACATTAGTTTAGCCATCGTTAGAATTTTACAAATAAGTTGCTTATGCCTATTCAGTTCTCCGGGAATGCCAAGTAGCAAAATCGCCATATGTGCAGTAGGGGGGAGACGTACATCAAACAATTCAGAGAGCATTTCAAAGACACTATCTCAGTAACCTCGAATTATAGGGCAAGTTCCCAGAATGTGAAGAAGGGTTCCTCTGTCTCCACATCCCCTCCAACAATTCCCAGACATGGAGGGATACGCTAACTGCAAAGTAGATGGAGTTCTATACCACCGTAAAGTGACCTTCATTGCTGTCTCTATGTGGGTGCTACATTTTAAAGACAGATGGATCAATTTAATCGTTCGTTGCCAGTCGTCTGGAGTAATGACCATTCCTAAATCTCTCTCCCAACAACGGAACGGAGTGGATCTAGTAAAAGTCGAAATTCCATCCATTTTATCATAAAGAAATCGTAATCCCCTCACATTGGTCGACAACCAAGCAAAAAGTGAACCGTTATGGGGCAGGGTCGTCACAGGGTGTTTAGATATGAAGTGCCATATCTGAAAATATTTAAGGAAATCGCCTACGTGGATTCCGTATTTTTGTCTAAGATCCACAAACGGTATAGGCTGATTAGAGTCAGAGTATAGTTGAGAAATCTGCGTGATCCCCCTCAATTCCCAACCCGAGACCCCCATGCCATCAATCATCCAGGCCATCAATGACAGAGGCATTTCTGTAATATGAAAATGTTTCACTGGGTTTGCTTTCCCATGGATTAGCTTCCATGCCATTAGCAAAGCGCACATAACCGGGGAGAAGGATCCCGGAGCCGGGATGTTCCAGAAGGGCAGCCACAGCGCATCTTCTAACTTTAGGGGAGATATAAACGCCTGCTCTATATGTAGCCATGGAACCGAGGTATCCATTGACTTCCACCTTGCACACTGGGTGACCAGTGATGCTATATAGTAATTCCTCACCACTGGTACTCCCAACCCTCCTGCCTCTCGTTGCTTAAATAAAAAGCTTTTATTGATTCTAGGTCTCCTACCATTCCACACATATTTTGAAATCACCCTTTGTGCTGACTCAAAAAAGGAAACCGGAATGGATATTGGGAGCGTACGGAACAAGTACAATAGTCTAGGCAATAGCAGCATCTTAAAAGCCGCTACCCGTCCTATCCAAGAAACATCCATTTTAGACATTCGTTCGGTCTCTTCTTGCAATATTTTTAACATTGGGATATAGTTACTTTTGTAGAGGGTTCCTAATGATGTTGTCACCTGTATCCCCAAATACTGAAAACTGTCCTTCCTCCAATCAAAATCATAAGTCGATTGTAGATGCTGGAGCAAGGGTGGAGGGACATTGAAAGGTAATGCCTGTGATTTGGCCATGTTTAATTTATAAAATGATAATTGCCCAAAAGTACTAATAGTGTCCATAAGATGAGGAATAGATAGTTGCGGATTAGACAGAGTGAGGATAATATCATCAGCATATAATGATATAAGGTGAGATTTACCTCCTATGTCAATGCCTCCCACTCTCGGGTCCAATCTGAGTATTTGGGCTAAAGGCTCCATAGAAAGGACAAATATCAGGGGTGATAGGGGGCACCCCTGTCTGGTCCCATTCGTAATGAGGAATGGATCAGAGACTACTCAGTTAGTGAACACCTTCGCAGAAGGTGCTGAGTATAATGCCTCAATCGCTCTCAAGATAGCTCCAGAAAACCCCATACTTCTAAGCACCGAAAAGGCATACGACCAGCAAATGCGGTCGAACGCCTTCTCTGCGTCCAATGCAAGGATCACCGCCTTTTCCTTTCTAGAGTCGACATGGTGTATTATATTCAATATACGTCTGGTATTATCATATGATTGTCTCCCTTTAACAAATCCCACTTGATCATAATTTATCAAACTTGGGAGACAGAGTGCCAGTCGGCTCGCTATTACTTTAGCGTAGATTTTTAAATCTGTGTTCAATAGCGATATTGGTCTGAAGTTCTGGGGGCTGGTGGCGGGTTTGCCAGGCTTTGGCAACGTAACTATCAGGGCTTCTTGATTTTCTTTTGGGATGACCCCAGAATCAACCACGGCCGTCAGAAATGACAGCAGCGGGCTCATCAGGGCTGGGAAAAAGCATTTATAATATTCATTAGTAAGGCCGTCAGGGCCCGGAGACTTATGTGATGGCAGTGATTTATTGATGGATAATAATTCTGCTGAAGTAATAGGCGCGTTCAAGGAGTCCAACTGTGACTCCGTGAGTGCGGGTAGTTGAGCCGCCTTGAGGAATCGTTCAATATCCTGAGTTGTCGGGGGTACTGTCGAGGAGTCGTCTGCTAGGTTGTAAAGGCCTTCATAAAAATGCTTAAAGGCGTTAGCAATGCCAATAGGGTCATAGATTTTATATGAACCATCCTTGCTATACATAAATGGAATCCTGGATTTTGCCTGCTTTTGTTTCAGCTTGGATGCTAGAAGTTTGCCCGCCTTGTTAGATTGAGAGTAATATGTGGCTCTAATCTTTTTCAGGTTTTTCTCATATTTATGCAATAGGCAAGCAGTTAACTGCTGGCGTAAAGCTATTAATTCCGTTGCACGTGAGTGAGACGGAAATTGTTTATTGCTGGTGTCTATAATTCTTATCTGACGGGGCAGACTATCTATTTCTGCCATCCTATTTTTCTTTTCAATATGCCCTAGGCAAATAAACGTTCCCCTAATAAAGGCCTTGTGAGAATTCCACAATATTTCAGGGCCAGGAGCAGAGGGGGCATTAATCTGAAAGAATTCCTTCAAGTCATTCTCTAACGTTGCTTTTAACTTTGGCTGTGACATTAAAAAGTCACTACACCTCCACAGATATGTTCTAGCAGCTTCGTATTTTTCAGCTATGGACAGGGTTATCGCCCCATGGTCTGACCAAGTTATTTGAGATATCTCGGACTGTTTAGCAAGGGGAATGCTAGATTGCTCAACCAGGAACAAGTCTATTCGTGAATAGCTATTATGTACCGTGGAATGATACGTATAATCTCTTTCAGAATTATGCAAGATACGCCAGATGTCAAATAATTCATAGCGCCATATAGCCTGTGATAAGGAGGGGTGACGTGTTAGTATACCAGACGTGGTATCTACTTGCGGGTCCGGGGCCATATTGAAATCTCCCATTAATACTAAACATCCTTTCTTCCTCTTTCCTACCGCCCTCACTAGTCTCCCAAGAAATGCCACCTGTTTCCTATTTGGGGCATAAACTGATACCAGCGTATAGGTGACATTGTTAATAATACACACTACTATAACAAATCGCCCTCCGGGGTCAGCGTATTGAGATAACAATTGAAACGCTACCGAGTCCTTAATTCCAATCAATGTGCCCCTACGTTTTGAGGAGTAGTGAGCATGAAACACATGTGGGTATGCTGGGTGATTGATGCGAAAAGCGTCTGCCCTTATAAGATGTGTCTCTTGTAGTGCAAGAATGTCACAGTTCTGCCCTCGGGCCTCGCGCCATAAATTGGCTCTTTTCTGAGGGGAGTTCAAACCTCTGACATTCATGGACATAATTTTAAGTACCATGATACACAGTTAGAAATGCTTTGAGGTTCTTACCACAACCACTTATACCAGTAGGTGTCACTGCTGGCTTGAAGAGAAACTGTTTCCACCCTTTATATTCACTACGCCCAATGTGCCAGAACCAATAATAAAAAGAAAAACAAACCATGCAAATTAAAAAACCAATGGGTAAACCTTCGTGGCAAAACCAAACAAAGAGAAAAAAAAAAAGAGTATGGTACAGCGGACCAGCGGCTGTCGTAATCCTGGGGGGATAAGTTCAACGACAGTGGACATACGAAATCCAAGAAAAGGTGAGCCTTTAGCTTTGTAGCCCTTTGCGTGGACGTCTTTGGGCCCTCACTTGGTGCCAACCATCCGACACAGGACCAGGCGGTCGTTTGGGTGGTATCTCGACAATCGGAATGTTCCATTTGTGAAGCAGACGATTTCCTTCTTCCAAAGTTTTAACGACATGCACCGTGTTGTCTCGGGTAATGATCACACGGACCGGAAATCCCCACTTGTATAAAATGTGGTGCTGGCGTAAAGCTGCTGTAATAGGGATGAATTGCCGCCTCAATTGCAGTGTCGTGGCTGATAAATCCGAGTAAATAGATACTTTGTGATATGGTTCAGGTAAGTGCCCCAGCTTTCGGGAAGTCATCAAAACCAGATCTTTGGTGCGATAAAAATGGATTTTAGCAAGAACATCCCTGGGTATTGCTTCATCTAGATGAGATGGCTTGGGGACTCTATGAGCTCTATCAATAATTAAATCCATCTCTGTAAGATTCGGTAGGAGCGAGCGGATCAGATCTTGGAGGAACGTCGTCAAATTATTCGCGGGAGACCGACTCCGGAATCCCTCTAAATTTCAGATTATTTCTCCGTGAGCGATCCTCTAAGTCTGCTACTTTAGCTTTCAAAAACGACACATCCGACTCCATCTCATAGTGAGCATCTATTAATGCATTGTGTGATGTCGCAAATTCCGCCATTTTGGATTCAACATGAACTGTACGGTTTTTCAGTTCCTGAATATCTCTATCTAACGGCTTTACCATGAGAGACATGTCCGTTTTTAATGATTTGCAGAAAGCCATGAGCATATATTTCATAGAGGCCTCAGTGAGTGGGTTCTCTGTCTCTGGGATTTCTGCAAAAAAATCAGTGGGTGGGGGGGTAGGCTGCACATTGTTGCTCACCTCACCATCCTGGGAGTCGCTATCCTGGAGTCTTGGTCTCTGCTTAGCCGGGCTGGCGGTAGGCGACTGGTGTGTCCCCAGGCCGGATAGGCCCGCAGATCCCGAAGCGCCCGACCTGCGGAGGCCCGCTTCCATTGTAGGCCCCGGCCTGCCGGGGAGAAGGCCCAGGTAGCTCCGCGGCTGCGCTGTACCAGCAGCTGCGGTAAGGATGGAGCTGAGAGCGCTCTCTTGTGAGCGGAGAGCGCGCTGGTTTCCTCCGGAGGGTCGCGCGGTGGAGTCGAGGCCCTAGATTCTGTTTCCAGGCGCGGGCCTTCTCCATGCTGGTACTCCCCCCCCCCCCCCCCATGGGGGAAATAGAAATCTGAAATTTTATGCGGTCTCACCGCCGACTTTTTTCTTCTCGGCATCCCCGAAGGTAAGGCACTTTTTGCTATCAATTTCTGTGCCCAAAGGCCACGGGCTCATCGCCTATAATGTCGCTTTGTTAGACTCAGACCAGGAGCTCTGAGACTATGCGGCCATTGCAGTCCACAGCTAGGCCCGCCCCCACATTTTTAAATTTTGAAGAATGTATGCAGACATCCATTCTATTTTGTTTTGTTTTGTGGACAAAGGAGCTCTATGGGCCTGTGAAAATCCTGGATTACACACAGATGCCATTGATGCGGTTTCTCCTTTCCACAGACAGGAAAAAAAAAAAAAAAAAAAAAAAGTTCATAAACATGAAAAACAGATCAACCGCAGACAACACATACTCCTAAAATAAGCAGGATCATTTGCATCAACTACCATGGACTAAAAGTAGCTGAGGCCTTAGGGAGCTTTCAAACACAACATATTTTGTTGTAGAAATTTGTGTGGCCAAAAATCAGTTCCTTTCATTTGAATTGAAGTTGCAGGAATCTAGATGCTTGCCATTAAAGAGGATTTGCCACCATGTACAAGACACTACATGCATGACATACATTCTTGCTGTGACCCTGAATAATGTGGTGTTCTTATTTTTAAAATTCGTCCACCTGTTTAAAGATTTTATAGTAATATTTAGTAATTTAGCTTTTTGTACTTCGTGACAGGTCCTCTTTAAAGTCCATATACATTGAATGGTTGACACTTGTACACTTGTTTGACCCACAGCTGTTCCTCCAGACTTCCATGTATACCTTGGGTGACAACTTACTCCCCAGACAAACAAATGATCGGCATGAAAATTCAACATTGTGCCCAATTCTGTGGCAGAGAGTGGGGAGGCCCTTCAAATTCAAATCCCGCGCATGCTCAGTCGGCTCCGCCATTTCGCATTGGACAGAGCCGAGTGCACATGTCCAGCCAGCCATTTTCATGTTGATTTGGATGCCGAACAGAGACTCGGCGGCTGATGACGCGGCGCTGGATCTTCAGAAGAGCGTCTTCTTTGAGCACAGGGGACGCCCCCTGTGCTTTCTGAAGACTCATTTGCATAAAGAAGAAAAGAAAGTTCTCAGAAATGGTGACACGGAGCAGAAAAATAAAGGTAGGAGAAGAATAGCCTTTCTAAAGGCTATTATTTTCCCAATGATAGAATCCCTTTAAACTCTTTGTCATAAGCCTTGAACAAATTCTGAACATTTTTGTAGTGGTGGGGTGCATTATACTACTGAAAATGGCCACTGCCATTAAGGAATACCATAGTTGTGAAGGGGTTTACTTAGTATGCAACAATCAAACACAAAAAAGGGCTAATAGCTAAGCATGAAAAACTCTGTAGATCATGTAAAACCATAGAACTTCATAATAGCATGACCACAAAAAAATTCTAATAAAATATGATTTTATTAACATAAATAATGAAACAAACATATATGGGGAGATAAATAATGAAGGCACACCATAATAACGATAGGGAGGGAAATGGGGGCCACAATAATAATAAATAGGGGGATATACACCGCTGGTACAAATAAATATGTGAAAGGATGGTTGAAAACAACCTATATAGCACTATATATGCATAAACATACCATAAACAGAATAATAGCCCAAAGAAATCTAGTGAATACTAGAAAAATGGAAATAAATATAAACATAATAAGCCACCATTGTAACCTCACCTAGTCACACTCCACCCCAAAGTAGGGGGAAACTATGGTTCCATTTTTCAATGTTTTGAATAAAAACTGGACAGAAAAAAAAAGTTCTTGCTTTACAAAGCAAAAAACACACATTGGGAGGATAGCTAAGTGGTTCCTTGCGGGAGTGTTGCAGCCTTGCAGCGCTGGGGTACTGGCTTCCAATCTGACCAAAGACAATATCTGTGTGGTGTGTTTGTTCTGCCTATATTTGTGTAGGTTATCACCCACTCTCCAGAGACATAGTGATGTTGAATTTAGATTGTAAGCCCTACTTGATTGATGACAATGTCTGTAAAGTGCCGTGCTATATACTGGTGCTAAGCAAAAGATATAAATACTGTATATATGGTGCAAAAAGTTGCAGGGAAAACATCAATATAATATTGGATTTAGTACGTTGAAGTCTCTATCACAGCCCTACATTCATGGTTTGATAACCATATTTCACAGAAATTGAAATGGCAAGTCAGTCTAGCTACGCTACAATATAGTATGGTCTCCAACGTACCTCCATGGTCATTACCCAGCTTTTTAAAGCACCTGAGAGGCAAATCTGAACAATTATGCAAAATAGGATAGGAAGAAACAACAGTGCATTTGTCATTCTGCAGTCTAGAAAAGTCAAGTTACTTTTCCTGTAGAACTCTAATATAGGCTATAATAAGTGGTCTAAAAACTGGCAAAGGCAAGACCCATTTAGATGATTTGGATAATCATGTATATTTCTAAAACAAATGTACCCTTAGTCAGGGAGGTACAGTTAGCTGGTGACACTATATATGAAGTACTACTAGTACTAGCATTTGTTTCATTCTATTGATCAGTGTGTAAACAAAAGTGTGCAGCCTAATTCCAACACCCGACTTCCAAACCTCCGTGCATTCTAAGTGCTTTACGCTACGTATTGATACCAGATCATTACAAGCATTAGAGTGACACTTACACACTAAAACCAATTTGAAACAAATATTTGTCTCAATCGTGCCTGACGTATGGGATGACCATTTACAAGTTATGATCCAATTTACAAAAGTTTTTATGTACTTTAATTGCTTAGTGCATGAGGGCTGTGAAATAAATGTGGTGAACTATAGAAACTGTAAAAATAGTCTAATGTCTAAGCACATTCTTCTACGTTTAAGAAACAGACCAGCAGATGGCACTGTTTAACTGAAAATGAACACTTCTAACTGCACAAAACTGTAAAACAGGATGCAATATATTGTAAATACACAAAAAATAAAAACGTTTTGTAGTATAAGCTACATGGAACATTTTTAATTTTGGCGAGATGTAGTTTCGAATGATACCATTTTTGGTATCATATATATATATATATATATATATATATATATATAGTGGGGGGGTTGGGGGGGGGGTTTTTTTTTTTTTTTCTTTTCTGTGTCTCCCTGTTTTTTTTTTGCCCCTTTATTTTTGTTTTATATATATATATACACACAAATAAAAAAAAAGATAATAAGGATATAAAAAAGGATAAAGAAAAACCATAAAATAAAACAGAGTGAAGCTAAGTTCACACTAGCACTGGCTCTCTGTCTTTCGGGTCCGTTGGGGGACACAAGCGGTTACACATATAGATCGGCGGATCCTATTGACTATAATGGGGTTAAGTTGGGTGTCCATCATTTTGAAACTGAAAGCGGTGGAGAAGAAAGTCCTCCGTGCAGGACTTTTTTCTCTGCCAATTTTCTGTGGACTCCGACACACATGTGAACCTAGCCTAAGGAACCCTGACGCAGCAGGGGGAAAACATTATTAATGAAAACACTTACAGCAATCCTATGTTCAAGTCCCCTTGTAAGACATTATAAAAATGACAGTGAAAAAAAATGTATAAAAAATTTCTACAAATTAAGATAAGTTCAAAAAACAGTTATATTCATACAGCTGTGGTCAGTTCAGTAAATACGGCCTGCACACGAACAGCGTTTCCCAGGAAGAACAGCCTCTTAGAATGCCCTGGTCATGGCAAACTCTCAGCACCGTCAACCTCGTCATAAGTGAGTGAGAGAAGGCTCCCCCCTCGCAAACACATGCATGCTGTGATCACTATTAACCACTGCATCTAAGGGGTTAATGTGCCATAAATGGAGAAATCGCTTAACTGTACTATTACATTGCTGAGTGTTAACTATACGCTAAGCACAACTTAATAGTATGGTGCAAAATGGGAAGAGGCCACCAAGAATCTAATCCCTTAAAACTGGATTCTCACAGTGCTTTTTAAATGAATAACTAAATGAGCAGAACATTTTACTATACCAGGAAAAGCGAGGTTTTCAATTTAATAATATACTGTGCAAACCAAGCCTTAAATTCCAAGAAAACCTAATTAAGCCAACAGGTACATGTAAGGCCTTATTCAAACGTCCATTTTTCATGGACAGCACACCTTGAAGTTAACGCATTCTTTCACACATCTGTTCTTTTTATAGACAGCAAGTCCAAAAAAAAAAAAAAAAAAACTTAGAGAGGTCTAATATTGGTGTGTGATTTGGTGACATCAATTAAAGTGTATGGGTCTGTGAAAAATCACAGACAGAAGACGGATTCCATCACAATCCATAAGTGTAAAGATTTTCTGCAGACAACATATTAGTTTTTCATGTTAAGATGGCCATATACTAGAGATCATGGACGCCAATAAAGAAAATTTAGACCATTTTCTGTTACTGCCTTTTCATGACATGATCAATTGTGACAGATCTGTCTAAAAGTTGATAAAAACGTTTTTTATAACTAGAGTAGCTCAACTGCTGACATTACCACTGTATTGATCAGGAGGCTGCTGTTTTTGTCTGTGAATTGGTCTATATATAATGATGACCAGTATATATGTTTCTCCTCTATTATTGGAGTATTGAGATTTACCCTATATAGATTTTTCTACTAGTTCCTTAGGAGATAGGTTACCTGATGAACGGTTTCTCCACCGTGAAACGTATGTAGGGACATTTAGGGACAAATTTTTTTAGGGATGGTTGCATGGTACTGCCCTTGTTAGGGCAGGAGTTATGGGGGTTAGAGGTAAGAATTAAGGGTGAGTTAGGGTATGCATGGGACCCAGCACCCATTCTGACTGACCTCCTGATATACAGGTGAATTATATGAACCAGCGGAGTGGTGAGATCAAACTGATTTATTAGTTTTTTTTTTAAATTCACTATTCTCTGCTAATGTTAAATTGTTTGGTATGAGATATGAGATATATGGTATTGAAATATAAAAAACTTTTTTTTACATAAGATCTGGTGAATTAGAGGTAATTTTATATGTAATGTCATTGGCACTTTTGAATATTTTTTTTTTTGATTAGTGGTATAATTTTTATTCTCTATTTATTAAAAGTTATGTTTTAGTATATAATACGTCTTTGCTGGTAATATATTTATGATGGAACATACCAGTACTTCTTTGACTAGTCAGATACTACAATGATTTTCATATGCATATGTGAACCTAGCCCATGACAAAAAAACAGCCTTACTACAACCAAAGACAAGATGTCAATGATAAGATCTTAAACATGTAATAGCTGAGACAACTAGGTCTTCCAAAAAATAGAATTAGTACTTACCGGTAATTCGGTTTCTGGTAAGCCCTCCATGACAGCACCACAGGAGGTTGTATCTCCTCCCACTATTAGGGACAGGAAAAGCACACAAGAGGTTAAATAGCCCCTCCCCTTCCTCCCTCTTCAGTGTATTCCAGATGACCACTATTAGTATATCCTAAACCAAATATAGTCTAGCTAATGGGAGGGAAATCAGGGTCCTGTCATGGAGGGCTTACCAGAAACCGAATTACCGGTAAGTACTAATTCTATTTTCTCAAATGCCCTCCATTACAGCACCACAGGAGGAATGCCAGATAACTACTCTGAGGGGGGGACTATCGCCTGCAGGACCTTCCTCCCAAAGGAGACGTCCGATGTGCGAGAAAGGTCCAATCTATAATGTTTAGTAAATGTATGGACCGAAGACCAAGTAGCGGCTCTACAGATTTGGTCTAAGGAGGCATCAGCCCTTTCAGCCCAAGAAACAGACATGGCTCTGGTAGAATGAGCTTTAAGGTTTTTCGGGGGAGATAACCCCTGACACAGATAGGCCTTACAAATTGCGTTTTTAATCCAACTGGCAAGGGATTTCCTTGACAGTTTCTTCCCCTTGTTAGGGCCACAAAACTGTATAAAAAGATTCTCATCCTTTCTCCAGTCTGAACAGGCTTTCAGATAAGAAAGGATCGTTCTACGGACATCTAGCTTATGAAACGATTCTTCCCTCCTATTAGATGGATGTTGACAAAAGGAAGGAAGAATGATCTCCTGAGACATATGAAAATCTGAAACTACTTTTGAAAAAAAGGTAGGGTCCGGCCGAAAGACTATTCTGTCCTCTAAAATTTTTAGGAAAGGTTCTCTGATAGAGAGAGCCTGAATTTCATTAACTCTTCTGGCAGATGTTATGGTAACCAGAAAAGCCGCTTTCCAGGACAGTTCTTTTATATTAGCCTCAGCGACTGGCTCAAAGGGATGCAGCGTCAGGCCCTTAAGGACTATGTTAAGATCCCACTGTGGAAGTAACACCTTTCTCCCTGGGAAAAGCCTGCAGGCCCCACTAAAAAATCTCTTAACCCAGCGATGGTTAGCTAAGTCAGAATCAAAATAACTGCTAAGGGCTGATACTTGTACCTTCAAAGTACTAGGTTTTAGACCCTTATCCAGACCTGCTTGCAAGAAATCTAAGATTTTTGCTATATTTGGATGGTTGATATCAAGAACACTACTGCCACACCAGGAAAGGAATTTCTTCCATACCTTACTATAGATAGCATGGGTCACTTTCTTCCTTCCTGCCTGGAAGGTTTGAATAACCGACTCAGACAGTCCTCTTGATTTTAAAATGGAGATTTCAGAAGCCAGGCTGCTAACCGGAGTTTCTGAGGATCTGGATGAAATATTGGACCTTGATGTAGAAGGTCTGGAAGTAATGGGAGTATCAATGGATCTGCCATTCTGAGACTGTTTAAGAGCCCAAACCACGCTCTCTTGGGCCATACTGGGGCTATTAGAATGACCCTCAGATCTATCTTGTCTGGAGGGAGAAAAGACATCTGCAGATGGGAATCGAGCAGGATACCTAGAAAAATCTTGCGATACTTTGGGACTATATTGGATTTCCCCCAATTTATTACCCATCCTATTTTTTTTAAAGTCTGACATACTATCTGAACGTGATACTGGAGAAGAGAAAAAGACTGAGCTACCACTAAGAGGTCGTCTAGATAAGGAACCACTATCAGATTTTGTTTTCTTAGAAAAGCTACTACTTCCACCATCACCTTTGTAAATAGCCTTGGGGCTGATGATATTCCAAAGGGGAGAGCCCGAAACTGAAAATGGAGTGACTTCCCCCCATTTTGGACTGCAAACCTTAAAAATTTTTGGTAGAGAGGATGAATAGGAATATGATAATATGCATCCTGAAGGTCGATGGTGGCCATAAAATGGTCCTGCCCTACCAGGGGAATTGTGGACCTTACTGACTCCATCTTGAAGCGATGATAAACTATATAATTGTTTAGAGGCTTCAAATTTATTATTATTCTGTACGCCCCACTTGGTTTTTTTTACCATAAACAAACGGGAATAATGACCCTCCCCTCTTTCTAAGGGGGGAACAGGACAAATTACTTCCGTGTCCAGAAGTTTCTGGACACCTTCCATCAAAGCCAGGTGAAGCGTAGGAGATGGTATGGATGTGAACACTACTCTCCGGGGGGGGGGGGATAGGTCGAAAATTCTATTTTGAAGCCGTTTGTTATAGAATTTAGGATGTACAGGTTGGATGTTATTTCCTTCCAGTGTACGGCATACCTGGACAACCTGCCCCCTATCCTCCTGGCGTCATTGTTTGTCCCGGGATTGCTTATTGGGGTTAAAGAAGATATTCTTCCCCCTGCCTCCCTTAGGGTAGCTCCATCTGCCTGTTTTACCCTTGGATTTAAATTCAGAACTGTATCCTTGAAAGGGACGAAATGGCTGTTTTCTTTTAGAAGGTTTTGGCTCTGGAAGTGACTTCTTTTTATCCGTTGCCTTTTCAAGCAACTTATCTAATTCTGGACCAAAAACATACTCTCCCTGGAAGGGAATAGCACAGAGCTTTTGTTTAGAAATTGGGTCACCGGCCCACATTTTCAGCCATAATGCTCGGCGAGTTGTATTAGAGAGGACTCCAGATCTGGAGGCAATCCTTACTGACTCTGCCGAGGCGTCTGCAAGAAAACCAGTGGCCTTCTGTAGCAGCGGAATGGAGGATAAGTTATCTTCCCTTGAGGTGCCTTCTCTAAGGTGGATATCAAGCTGGTCTAGCCATCTATACATAGACCTTGCCACACAAGTTGATCCAATATTCACTTGTAATAGGGCTGAAGAGTACTCCCAGGATTTTTTAAGGAGGCTGTCAGCTTTCCTATCTAGCGGGTCTTTAAGCTGCGACGAGTCTTCAAAAGGAAGCGTCGTCTTTTTCCCCACTTTAGCCACCTGTATATCGATTTTTGGCACTTCAGCCCAACCTTTGATTTTAGATTCATCAAAGGGAAATCTGTCCTTAATCTCTTGAGACAGAAACAGTCTTTTCTCTGGATGTAACCATTCATCCTGAATTAGGCCCTCTAAATTCTCATGAATGGGAAAAACTAATTTCTTCTTTGGCCTGAGCCCTGCAAACATCTCATCCTGAATAGTTTGCTTCTCCTGAACATCCTCTATATTCATGGTGCTTCTAACGGCAGCAAGAAGCTCCTGAGTAAATGCAGATGAGACGTAATATCTTCTATCCTCAACATCTGAAGGCCCAGGTAATTCCCCTTCCTCCAGGAAATCTTCGGACACAGATGGGACGTAAACGTCACTATTATCCGAATCTGGATCAGTAATTAAACTTCCTCTTTTTGGCCGCAGGTTGTGGCTCAGCAGAGGAAAAGGCATGGGAAAAAGAAGCTAGGGAGCACTGGATCTCATGCCGAACCATCCCTTTAATTTCCTCCATTAAAGACGGCTGTTCCTCTTTAATTATTTTTTCAGTGCAAGACTGACAAAGATTTTTTGTACGTGGAAGAAAGCTTTTTCTCACAGATGGCACATTTTTTACATACAGCCACTTTCTTAGATTTAGAAGACACATCTTTAGCTTCTTTTTCCTAAATAAATACATGACAATAAAGGGACATGAGAACTCCCCTAATCATACCATGTAACATCCCATTATCAGATTACTCACTGGGGCTGGGGGTACGCCAGGCTCATACACCACTCTAGAGGACTCATCTCCAGGCATTATAACAAACAGACACAGATGGTCCTACCTTGAGGAGAAAGCCTCTTGGTCTGGGAGGCTTTTTAAATCCAGCCACCGACGACCAGCGTTCTGCATTCCACGAATAGGAATGCTTCCGGTCCACCTGTACCTGTTCAGGACGTTAAGTTTTCAAATCTCCCTCCTTTAGCGTCTTTCTCCGCAACCGGAAGTGACGTCACCACGACCGGAAGCGGCATCGGCGTGTATCCCAGCCGGGAACGCCGGCTCTGAGTACAGGCAGGGGACTCTACAGGCCAGGGAGCCTCAGAAGAGGGACCGAGGCCCGCGATACTCATCTCCACTGTCCCCGGATGGTGCAGGAGGAGATGGACCCACCGAGACTCCGCACAGAGACGGCGCAGACCTGCAGGGACAGCCACACTGGACCCCACTCTGCTGGGTAAGTATGCTCCAAACCTCTTGTCTGCCCACTAATAGGGACAGGAAAAAACACTGAAGAGGGAGGAAGGGGAGGGGCTATTTAACCTCTTGTGTGCTTTTCCTGTCCCTAATAGTGGGAGGAGATACAACCTCCTGTGGTGCTGTCATGGAGAGCATTTGAGAAAGGACTACTTCCAGCTCAGTGTTTGTCATACACAGAAAGCCAAAAACATACATACCTCATCAATATATGGTTTTACCAGCACCTGACCAACAAGTGTTTCTGCATCCTTTGTTTTGTCAATTGTGGCATATGTTCTCAAGCAGTGACGGATTATATCCACGTTAGAGGTCTGAAGGCCTTGTAAAAGAAGACCTTCTAGAGAGCGCTGTAACATAGCTGTAATGCCAGCAATACGCTTTAAGACAAGAAGAGAAGAGAAAAATCATTATGTACATTATGGCAAATAACACTGCGCAAAAACATATAAATTCCAAATAAAATGCCATTCTCTTAAGACGCTTATTTGGTGTTTAGCCATACTAACAAAAGTCTCAATAAATAAAGACCTAAAACACAAATTATTTTTTTTTAGTTTATTCCTTTACTTTGTTTTTAGTACGGTTCCACAAAACAAAAACTGAAAAAAAAACTGTGTGCGCCAGATCAGCCATCTTCCCCCTCCTCACAATCCTATGTCTGGCTTCTGAAGGAGCCTAAAATAGGACACAAGGAATGATAAACCACATACCCTTGCCAGCTCACTCAACCATCTGAAAATGTATGGTATCAGAAGGAAATTTATACTATATACTTTAGACTGTTTCAGGAACCTACAAAAATATTTCATAACATACACTTTTTTTTATCTTCTTTATTTTAAATAGAAATGTTTGCATACTTGGAATCAGACATGAACAGGTAAACATGCACATACATGAAGAGGAGAAAAACAAAAAACAAAACAATCACAAAATAAAAAGTCGCAAAATATATAAACAGCAGATTATAATTGTCCTTAGGAAAATATATCCAAAAAAGACGTAACTGCTAATTTTATTTTTTTATGTAAACGTCTCATCAAGAAATGTCTTCACAACAACATTTCCAATTTCAATATTAGTGAAATTATTTGTTTAAATGGGTTTTTCAGGACTTTACAATATCATTGTGGGGGCTCGACATTCGGTACCCCTTACCAATCAGCTGATTAAAGGGCTAAGCACTGCAACCAATTCATTGTTTATCAGACAGTGCCGTCCAGCATGTACAGGCTGTACCTGGTACACACTACACTATAACAGTGTGTAGTGGAAAGGATCTACAATTGTTGACTGACTCAATGTCTCTCTACTTTAGAATCAAGGTCTTGAATCAATTCACAAAATCTCCAGGTTTTAATCTTTAAATTAGTCTACTGTTCAATACCTTGTAGACTCATCACATGTTATTATGTAAATGTCAAGTGAAGTATAAAAGTTATGCAAACTCAAACTTTTCTTTACATTTGTGTCATTTCCTTTCTTTTTCAGTGTTTTTGGATGGTCAGAATAGGCTAGTTTGCTGTATCATGTGACGAGAGTAAAAAACAGACTTATTATGAATATTGAAAGTAATAAAACATAAAAATGTGCAATATAGGGTATTCTAATAAAATAATAAAAAAAAAAAAACACAAACATTAATACAAAATATTCTATATTTGAATGAAAATTCCATAAGCATTCATTCCTAAAAAGTAAAATTTGGGATGCAAATATCACCACTAACATGTAATATAATAATCAAGAAAATGTCTATATCTCGTAGAATATACTTACAGGTCTCACTTTATCTAGAAGAGGCATGCCTTTGCTTTGAACAGCATGGAACTGCAACTGATTAAATTCTGTTGCAATTCTTTCCAAGATCTGCCCGGTTAGCAACGTGCTACAATAAGGAAAAAACAGCAAGAATACATTTAAGACTAATTAAATTATTACTCTTACTGTGTTCATACATACTGTCATATGTCGTCTGTTTTTCAAGTCAAGAAAAGCTCTCTTTGCATCACTTCACAGCAATGAAAATAACCTTTTCTAATAAACCAAATATCTTGTACTCACCTATTAAACTCTGTATTTTCTTTACGGTTCTGGGAGTTCAAAATGTTTTCAATCTTCTCAACAGAACGTATAACATGAATCATCCTCAACACACACATCTGAAGCAAAAATATTTTTACCCATCAACAAAACCCATTATTCAACATGTTGCCTTTTGTTTATTTTATTGAAAGACAAAACTATACAACTTGTACAATCAGTATCATGTATTGTTCACAAGATAGAATTAAAAGCACAGAGTATAACTGAAATTAAGACAACCCTTTAACAATGGAGAGTGTTATGACCACAGATGGTAAAGAAAGGAGAACCATAAAATGTCTTGTACAGTCATTTTAATTGATGTAAGGGTGCATTCACATTAGGGTGGGTGACTATGACAAGTTAAAATCGACATTAATTGAACATTTTACCTCCATTTCAATTAACGAATGCTTATTTTAGAACATTCCCCCTCTTAATTGCAACGCCACTGAATTTTGGTTTTGGTTATTCACATATTAGCAATACTGATTGGACAGCGTGCAGTGCTTTCAATGAAATAGGTGAACAAGTTCACCAATTAACTTGAACTGAATTCTGTTTCAGTTATTTTGTGATTTCACACAAAAGTCCTAATTCAAATAAGATGTGTACATCAGTCTAACCAATGCAAATAGATGGATCCATTTACTCAGGGATAAGTGTTAAAACAAAAAATCTTATTTGTCTGGTTTTTTTTTTGGTTTTTTTTTGGGGGGGGGGTTGACAAACAAAAATATGGTACACTTTTTCTTTTTTTAAATATGGCTCTATTGATTTAAACAGATGGACACTTTTTTACCTGCTAAATGGAACTACTAAATGGATGTAAAAAACAAAACAAAACTATGTGAATGGACACTAATGGCGTGGTTAATGACTGACAATGTCTGTAAAGCGCTGCGGGATATGATGGCGCTATATAAGTAAGCATAATAAATAAATAAATAATGCTGACACACAGAAGTGGGTGCAAGTTACACTAAATGTCCCAGACTTACAGAAGTTTCAACATTTAAAAATTTTTATGAAAATTGTGTGTAAAAAATGTTGCACATTTTTACTCCCACTAAGGAACTTTAACATGTGACCAGTTGTATAATACACTGCAATACTATAGTCAGAGTACCATAGTCAGCAATGATAGCTGTATCTAAGGGGTTAAAGGAACAGGACCAGAAATCTCTCATGCTGGCCATGATTTGGACCCATACTGGTCTGTTATTGATGGCTTCTGCTGAGGATAGGTCTTTGATAAAAACTAGGTGGACAACCCATTCAATTTATATAATTCTTTGTTATACTTAGAAATTCTCTGCATTGCCACATTTGACCTCTATTACTTTTTTATATTTCTATCTACTGAGCTGTGTAAAGGTTTTTTTTGTTTTTGTTTTGTAAAATAAAGAAGGGGGACATCTTTTTTTATATTTATATTTTTTTCCTTTAACTTTAAGTCACCCCAGGGGGTTTGCTCACTCATGCAATATACTTCTGTATTGTAGTATATTGTATGAAGGTTCTGAACTTTAACAGGTTTGCCACTGCCAGGACAAATGACCACTGCCCCCTTATGATGTTCTGGTTGTAACGGGATTATTGATCATGCCATAATGGACAAAATTAATTTTACTAACTCACCAAATAAAAAAAAAAATGGAGGGCAGTTAAACCATCACATGTGCAGAAATGTATGGTCATATGGCACAAACAGACCTTGCCATTACTAGACTAAAATTCTCAAACTTTTTAACAAAAGGATAACTTTTCTGGTCACTCTAATGTGCTGCCCTACCTGAAAAAAAACATGCAATATTTATTTGAAAAGACAAAAAATGAAACCCGAAACTTCTTGCGTAATTTTCATAGCAGTCGCATGGTCCTGCCAGAGGATGTGCCCGATTTATGGTGAGACATGTGCCTCATCATACACAAGGAACATCCTCCAGCAGCACAGGGATAAATCAAGACTCATGTACTAAATGGCAGTCTTGTACATTCGCCTGTATACACATACATATTACAAACACGCTATGTGGCCCCTTTATTAGACACACCCATGTAGTGGCACATTAGACATCCTTTGCCCATCAGAATCGCAGCAATACATCATGGTATACACTGGGTGTAAGACAAAAAATTCTGTGTCCTTTGCTGAAGTCTCTGATTGGCCTCAGCGGTCCCATTGTTTTGGGTTTTTTTGCACCTCCACCGGCCTAATTTAAATTTATTTTTTATTTAAATAATTGACCCTGGACAAACCCTTTAATTTTATGTTGCACTCTGGGGTCATGGGTCTACTTTCCATACAGGAAAGCTCTTATCGTGAAAGGGCAGGTCTTTGCAAAAAAAAAAAAAAAAAAAAAATATTTACCAAAACAGTTTTTCTAATGCGTAATTAACCCTTTCCCTGTCAAGGACATACAGTGGGTACAGAAAATATTCAGACCCCTTTAAATTTTTCACTCTGTTTCATTGCAGCCATTTACTAAAAGCAAAAAAGTTCATTTTATTTCTCATTAATGTACAGTACAGACCAAAAGTTTGGCCACACCTTCTCATTCCAAGAGTTTTCTGTATTTTCATGACTATAAAAACTGTAGATTCACACTGAAGGCATCAAAACTATGAATTAACACATGTGGAATTATATACTTAACAAAAAAGTGTGAAACAACTGAAAATATGTCTTATATTCTAGGTTCTTCAAAGTAGCCACCTTTTGCTTTGATTACTGCTTTGCACACTCTTGGCATTCTCTTGATGAGCTTCAAGAGGTAGTCATCTGAAATGGTTTTCACTTCACAGATGTGCCCTGTCAGGTTTAATAAGTGGGATTTCTTGCGTTATAAATGGGGTTGGGACCATCAGTTGTGTTGTTCAAAAGTCAGGTGGATACACAGCTGATAGTCCTACTGAATGGAGTGTTAGAATTTGTATTATGGAAAGAAAAAAGCAGCTAAGTAAAGAAAAACGAGTGGCCATCATTACTTTAAGAAATGAAGGTCAGTCAGTCCGAAAAATTGGGAAAACTTTGAAAGTGTCCCCAAGTGCAGTGGCCAAAACCATCAAGCGCTACAAAGAAACTGGCTCACATGAGGACCGCCCCAGGAAAGGAAGACCAAGAGTCACCTCTGCTGCGGAGGATAAGTTCATCCGAGTCACCAGCCTCAGAAATCGCAGGTTAACAGCAGCTCAGATTAGAGACCAGGTCAATGCCACACAGAGTTCTAGCAGCAGACACATCTCTACAACAACTGTTAAGAGGAGACTGTGTGCAGCAGGCCTTCATGGTAAAATAGCTGGTAGGAAACCACGGCTAAGGACAGGCAACAAGCAGAAGAGACTTGTTTGGGCTAAAGAACACAAGGAATGGACATTAGACCTGTGCAAATCTGTGCTTTGGTCTGATGAGTCCAAATTTGAGATTTTTGGTCCCAAACACCGTGTCTTTGTGCAACGCAGAAAAGGTGAACGAATGGACTCTACATGCCACCGTGAAGCATGAAGGAGGAGGTGTGATGGTGCTTTGCTGGTGACACTGTTGGGGATTTATTCAAAATTGAAGGAATACTGAACCAGCATGGTTACCACAGCATCTTGCAGCGGCATGCTATTCCATCCGGTTTGCGTTTAGTTGGACCATCATTTATTTTTCAACAGGACAATGACCCCAAACACACCTCCAGACTGTGTAAAGGCTATCTGACCAAGAAGGAGAGTGATGGGGTGCTACGCCAGATGACCTGGCCTCCACAGTCACCAGACCTGAACCCAATCCAGATGGTTTGGGGTGAGCTGGACCGCAGAGTGAAGGCAAAAGGGCCAACAAGTGCTAAGCATCTCTGGGAACTCCTTCAAGACTGTTGGAAGACCATTTCAGGTGACTACCTCTTGAAGCTCATCAAGAGAATGCCAAGAGTGTGCAAAGCAGTAATCAAAGCAAAAGGTGGCTACTTTGAAGAACCTAGAATATAAGACATATTTTCAGTTGTTTCACACTTTTTTAAGTATATAATTCCACATGTGTTAATTCATAGTTTTGATGCCTTCAGTGTGAATCTACAATTTTTATAGTCATGAAAATACAAAAAACTCTTGGACTGAGAAGGTGTGTCCAAACTTTTGGTCTGTACTGTACACTCAGCACCCCATCTTGCCAGAAAAAAAACAGAAATTTAGATATTTTTGCAAATTTATTAAAAAAGAAAAACTGAAATCTCACATGGTCATAAGTATTCAGACCCTTTGCTCAGTACTGAGTAAAAGCCCCCTTCCTTTTGAGCTAGTACAGCCATGAGTCTTCTTGGAATGATGCAACAAGTTTTTCACATCTGGATTTGGGGATCCTCTGCCATTCTTCCTTGCAGATCCTCTACAGTTCCGTCAGGTTGGATGGTGAACGTTGGTGGACAGCCATTTTCAGGTCTCTCCAGAGATGCTCAATTGGGTTGAGGTCAGGGCTCTGGCTGGGCCAGTCAAGAATGGCCACAGAGTTGTTCTGAAGCCACTCCTTTGTTACTTTAGCTGTGTGTTTAGGGTCACTGTCTTGTTGGAAGGTGAACCTTCAGCCCAGTCTGAGGTCCAGAGCACTCTGGAAGAGGCTTTCTTCCAGAATATCTCTGTACTTGGCCGCATTCATCTTTTCTTCCTTCCTGCAACCAGTCGCCCTATCCCTGCAGCTGAAAAACACCCCCATAGCATGATGCTGTCACCACTATGTTTCCCTGTTGGGATTGTATTGGGCAGGTGATGAGTAGTGCCTGGTTTTCTCCAAACATACCGCTTAGAATTAACGCCAAAAAGTTCAATCTTCGTCTCATCAGACCAGAGAATCTTATTTCTCATAGTCTGGGAGTCCTTCATGTGTTTTTTGGCAAACTCTATGCGGGCTTTCATATGTCTTGCACTGAGAAGAGGCTTCCTTCAGGCCACTCTGCCATAAAGCCCCAACTGGTGGAGGGCTGCAGTGATAGTTGACTTTGTGGAACTTTCTCCCATCTCCCTACTGCATCTCTGGAGCTCAGCCACAGTGATCTTTGGGTTCTTCTTTACCTCTCTCACCAAGGCTCTTCTCCCACGATTGCTCAGTTTGTCTGGACGGCCAGGTCTAGGAAGAGTTCTGGTTGTCCCAAACTTCTTCCATTTAAGGATTATGGAGGCCACTGTGCTCTTAGGAACCTTGAGTGCTGCAGAACTTCTTTTGTAACCTTGGCCAGAACTGTGCCTTGCCAAAATTCTGTCTCTGAGCTCCTTGGGCAGTTGCTTTGACCTCATGATTCTCATTTGCTCTGACATGCACTGAGAGGTCTTATATAGACAGGTGTGTGCCTTTCCTAATCAAGTCCAGTTTAATTAAACACAGCTGGACTCCAATAATGGAGTAGAACCATCTCAAGGAGGATCAGAAGGAAATGGGCAGCATGTGAGTTACATATGAGTGTCCCAGCAAAGGGTCTGAATACTTATGACCATGTGATATTTCAGTTTTTCTTTAATAAATTTGCAAAAATTTCTACATTTCTGTTTTTTTTCTGTCAAGATGGGGTGCTGAGTGTACATTAATGAGAAATAAAATGAACTTTTTTTGCTTTTAGCAAATGGCTGCAATGAAACAAAGAGTGAATCATTTAAAAGGCTCTGAATACTTTCCATACCCACTGTATCTAATACTATCTGACAGGGAGACATTTTAGTAGCCAAGGATGTAAGAGATTTGCCATGGCTACTAAAATCTATATCTTAAGCTGTAAAGCAGTCAGAAATATGACTGCTAAGAGTCAAATTAGGGCCCTTGCACGCAACAGTGTCCTGTCCGTGAGAAACGGCTCGTGTGGGCGGTAGGACTGGCGGTGAACTGGGCATAGGAGTTACTACATCAGAGTCATGGCCTGATCGATATAGTAATGAACTGACAGAGTTATGTCAGTTCATTACTGTAGCGATCGGGCTGTTCGGGAGCTCACTGCATCATAACTGACTCCTATGCCCATGGCCCAAGTTCAGTCCCAGTCCTACTGCCCCCATACGGACCATTTCCCACGGACAGGACGAGGTTGTGTAAGGGCCCTTAAATATATGAATCTAGCTACTATACAGTTGTATAGTCCATTTTCATTTTTATGACAGCTATAAGCCCAAGATATAGCCAGCTTAAGTTCCCTACTCCCTACTCCACACTGGCTGAAACCCCAAGCAGCATGAAAGAGTTGAGTTTTTGGGAGATGTGCTCACAGGTTGCAGGGAGAGAAGGAGGTCCTCCTCTCTCTGTATAAACTGTAGTTCACCTGAACGGGACAGGTAATATGGACTTTGTGCATATCACCACTGATCAATAAGAGGACTTGCTCTCTGTCACATGCAGGAGGTAAGGGGGTTGACAGGCATAGACCATGGTTAGACACATACTCTGTATTAATAGATATATCTTCACTTATCCTGACAGTGACCAAGACCATTTTGTACAGCAAATGTAGAAGGAGGTTGTTCTTCTGGCTTCTCCAATTCTCAATTGCTGTTTACTGAGGAGGAGGTCATGTGAAGGTACTTGGCCGATGCTGTATTTACAGTATCAGCACCTGGGGAAATGCAATACATATCTTTGCTTCTTCTTTGCAAAGGAAGTATAAATGCTGCCTTTCCCTTTCCAAGCAAAGTAATGTCTTTCCAACCCTTGACAGCAGCTGCTCCAATTATACAGTATGTGGCAAACTTACCTACAGATAATATTTATTCAGAAATACTAAAGGGGTACTTTAGGAATTGGGAAAAAATGTCAGCATACGTGCAGTGTGATACCTTCCTATATACTTTGTTTTGCCTAGGAGGCAGAATTTTCTAGTCACTGACTATGACTGCAATATGAGCAGCTGAGTGAGGCATAAACCTAGCATCGCTGTGATTATACTGATCCATAGAAGAGGGGTAAGAGGTCACTTATTGCACAGTGAACATCCACTAATGTATCATGAAGGGTATAAATTACATATCTGTGAGAAAGAAAACAGTTTAAATCATTTTGACCCCTTCGTACATAAAACAAAAAACATTCAACACCACTACAGAGAAGCCATGTGAGAAGTATAGACTTGCCTTTTTTTTTCCTTATATCATCTTGTTTAGCCAGCCTCTCATCTACTGCACCAATGCTGTCATTAACAGATGTTTTGAGGCTCTGTAAATAGGAAATAATAAAGCTTAACAGTTAACAAATCTTTGGAGGAGTGTGTCATATATAGTGTTCATCTACACATAGTGTTTAATAGTAACAAAAGTATCACGATAACAGTATTTTAAGTGGTCTGAAAACAAATAGACACACACGCGAAGAGGGACGTAACTAAAAAGTATTGGGCCCCTGCTACACCCTAGAGATAACGCTTTTCCTTGTAGCTGCGGCTCACCCCTTGAGATGTTACATTGTGTCCCTCTAAAGGCTTACCTTCCTCATATGCTCATTTCAGAAAACCTATAGAAAGTGTCACTTCCCAAAAGAGTATGTCTAAAATGCTATCTTTATTAATATAATCTGAAAGATGAGTCACAATAATCTCTCATAATAGAATTTAAGCACAAGTAAAGTCGTGCGTGGCCAGGGGACTTGAACGTGTGTAACACATATAATATGTCACCCCTAGTCATGAAACAATCCCTTCCCTTTCTCAGAAGTGCATGATAGTAACTTAAATTTGCTCAAAATAGGAAAGCCGACCCCCAGCAAAATATTTGCAATGCTGTTCAATGGCTGTCGGACTACTCCTAGGCAAAAAAAAAAAAAAAAAAAAAAAACCACTTCTGAGAAGCAGGAATAATTTAGTGCCAATATTCACATGGACACAATCAAACTACCTCCTTAAAACACCTGACGCGTTTCTAGGATAGCGCTAACCACTATCCTGTCATCAGAGGTGTAAAGTTACTCCGTTCAAAGTCTGTTTGCAGAGAGCTATAGTTTCCCCCGCTCCCCCTCGGCACAAATGCATGGCCGTAAGGAGGAATAGCGGAGCCAGCCTTTTAAAGCATAAGAAACGCCCCGTCATCAAGACACACCAATCAAGGGGCGCCACGTGTCATCAGCATCACAGAGATGGATGAACCAATCAAAGTGCACCAACACACTCATGTGCACTCAATGGCCAATCATGGGGCATCTAGGCATAAACATCACTAGATAACGCCCCTCACATGCTGGTCGCTATGGAGAAACCAAACAACAAAAATACCAGCGAATCTAAAATAACATTCACCAGAAAGTATATTAAGGATCACAGTAACAGGTATGTAATCAAATATGGACACTACAATACAACAAGCTATTTGTAAACCCAGAAGGTATGAAGGTAGAAAGAGGCAACTCAGACAGCTAATTTGAGGAGAAAAAAAACAAACAAACAAGAATGATCGTATGTAATCGGACAGTTAAGGATGAACACTCATAATATGCTAAGATACTAACACAAGAGATGTAAATACAACTTAAATGGACTAACACTTCAAACCAAAAACCATTAATAGGTGAAAAGTGTTATACAATAGTCCCTGTATAGAATATGAATATCTAACATTTCTTACATCATAAGCCATATAAGAGGAGTATCAAAAGAATACTGCAGTATATCAAATGGAGACCCCATTTTTTATGGACACGAGGGTGTTACCCAGGATGTATCAAATGAAGAAGGAATATGAGATGGTCTAATTTAGACCCATTGGTTTTACTGTCTGCATCATAAACATCCTTTTGATCGAAATTACCACCCCGGGGGACGGAGATACCAACTCAATTCTTTGAAATTTAATATGGGAAACTACCCCCTCATGTTTGTCCCAGATATGTCTGGCAATCGGTGTATCATCATGTCTCAGAATATTATTGACATGGTCACGAATCCTCCTGCGGAACTCTCGGATGGTTTTCCCCACATACTGAGCTTCGCAGGAGCACGTTGCCAGATATACCAGGCCCTGGGACTTGCAATTTATGAAGTTTCTATTCCAAAACTCCCTCTGGGTACTGGTACTCCGGAACGATTTGCTAACTTGTATAAATTTACAAGCCGTACAGTTGCAACAGCAAAAAGTGCCCACCAGATCTTTTATTTGTCTCCCAAGCCAATTTTCCTGATTCACTGGTACAAGATGACTGTGCGCCAGTCTATCACGAACATTTGGACCTCTACGATATGTGATGGATGGATTTGCACTTAAAGATGATCCTATTTCAGGATCCGCTCTCAAAATACTCCAAAATTGGCGTATCACGCGTCTTACTTCACAATGAGCCTCATCATAGGTACCTATAATCCGCAATTCATCAGAACCTTGTTTTAACTTAGGTTGCAGTAGTCCCCCTCGCTCTGATGACGTGGCATGCTGGTACGCACTCCTAAGTACACCATCAGGATAACCCCTATTTCTAAATCTTTGTCGCAGGTTAGCGGCTGCATTCTGATAATCACCAAAGTTTGTATGTATTTACATCTCTTGTGTTAGTATCTTAGCATATTATGAGTGTTCATCCTTAATTGTCCGATTACATACGATCTTTCTTGTTTTTTTGTTTTTTTTCCTCAAATTATCTGTCTGAGTTGCCTCTTTCTACCTTCATACCTTCTGGGTTTACAAATAGCTTGTTGTATTGTAGTGTCCATACTTGATTACATACCTGTTACTGTGATCCTTAATATACTTTCTGGTGAATGTTATTTTAGAGTCGCTGGTATTTTTGTTGTTTGGTTTCTCCATAGCGACCAGCATGTGAGGGGGCGTTATCTAGTGATGTTTATGCCTAGATGCCCCATGACTGGCCATTGAGTGCACGAGTGTGTTGGTGCACTTTGATTGGTTCATTCATCTCTGTGATGCTGATGACACGTGGCGCCCCTTGATTGGTGTGTCTTGATGACAGGGGGCGTTTCTTATGCTTTAAAAAGGCTGGCTCCGCTATTCCTCCTTAATGCCATGCATTAGTGCCGAGGGGGAGCGGGGGAAACTATAGCTCTCTGCAAACAGACTTTGAACAGAGTAACTTTACACCTCTGATGACAGGATAGCGGTTAGCGCTATCCTAGAAACGCGTCAGGTATTTTAAGGAGGTAGTTTGATAGTGTCCATGTGAATATTGCCACTAAATTATTCCTGCTTCTCAGAAGTGGTTTTTTTTTTTTTTTTTTGCCTAGGAGTAGTCCGACAGCCATTGAACAGCATTGCAAATATTTTGCTGGGGGTCGGCTTTCCTATTTTGAGCAAATTTAAGTTACTATCATGCACTTCTGAGAAAGGGATTGTTTCATGACTAGGGGTGACATATTATATGTGTTACACACGTTCAAGTCCCCTGGCCAGGCACGACTTTACTTGCGCTTAAGTTCTATTATGAGAGATTATTGTGACTCATCTTTCAGATTATATTAATAAAGATAGCATTTTAGACATACTCTTTTGGGAAGTGACACTTTCTATAGGTTTTCTATTATATTTATGAGTATTGGAATAGTATATGATATATTTTTGATTTATATGCTCATGTCAGTGGCATTGGCCTCAAATCTAGAAAAATGTTAGCACTTTTTTTTATTTTTTTTTTAATCTTAAAAATCATTTTGTTTATTGAAACAAACAAGTCAGCTAAACAAACTGACCACCAGCCATGGATAAGAACGCAGAACCTAAGCACAATCTTTTTCCAGCTGTATTAATATTTTTAGGTTTCATTAATTTTCAATAAAGAAGATTTCTAAGATACTTAGGAGTCTCTGGCACTTGGTTAAGTGTTGCACCTAATCAACCAGACAGCTAAAGTCTGGCATCTTGCATCTCCAGCGATGACACTGAGCTGTAAGGAACGCCCCCTCTGACGGTACAAGGCCATGGAATAGTACAGTCATGGGGGGAGTGTTCCTCACAGCCCAGCAATGACGCTAGGCTATAAGGCCCACCCTTCTGAGTGTGGGAAATTATTGCTGCCGAAATTAACAGCACCGAGGCACATACCAGGAAAGCAGACTGAATGCGGACATGAAAGGTCCTCTTTAAGCACCTGAAAATGGTGGTGCTACCTCGGTCTGGAAGGTAGACAAGGAACCTGTGGGAGCCACTTGCACGTTTCAGCTAATCAAGTGATCCTCTCTATTGATGGTCTGTCTGGGCCATCCAAAGCCTGTTTGTTGTGTATGCATACCCTCATACAAAACAACTGCGCCCATCTCAAGGAAACAGATGGCGGCAATTTGTTAAAATGGTCATCCTGCTTCGTCCAATGATGCTCCCCCTCACAAAGTCTGTCAATGGAACAAAATGTGTTTGAGTGCATCAGAATGGCATGTCTAGCAGTCAATGATCTCTCACCATGAGGTACACTAAAAAGTGGCCTGAGAGTCTTTTTATAGGGCAGTGGTGGAAGAACTCTTGTGGAAAGCCCAAGTGTCTAATCAGACCACACTTGTAATCATCTACATATCTATCCGAGGCATAACTATATGCAGAGTTTTGCAGCAATCTGTCATTTTTTGAGTCAGTGAATGTATTTTATATGAAAAGGGAAAAAAATGCTGTGCATGTCGCTACCCATATGTATATGCATAGATATATAAAGACAACCTGTTTATTTTGGGACGGTAGAGATTTTTGATCTAGAATATCCCGAGCCACAAGCAAGTGACATTTGGCAGCACAGCTATGGGGATTAATAGACTGGTAGATGATAGACAGATATCCCTTTTCTGCAATCCTGACATCTGTGTTGCAGAATGCAAATAATGTGGGTCTTTGCTATTCTATGTTCTATACCCTAAGACATCAGTAAAGCAGAAAAAGCAGCTGGAGAGGATGAGCATAGAACACGTCTGACAGTCTTCTGCTGTAATACTTTTCCCAAGCCTTTTTCTTGGTTGGTTGGTTGGTTGGTTGGTTGCTTCCCTATCCCCCAATCCTACATGTCCCCAACAGCACAGCTGCTTGTACCCAAGTTAGTACAAGTAAGTTTGTACAAATGCCAAAAAAATGCACTGGCTGTTATTTATTGCTGCAGGCCCTTATCTTAGCTGCTGCAGAAAAGAGGAGTGAAGGCTCATGGAAAGGGAATAGCAACCTTTTTGCATGGTGTGCAGATTTAAAGAAAAAAAAAGAAAAAAAGTTAAAGATGCAGTACTCAGTGTGCCATGCAATAACAGTAAGGATGTTGACCCTTACAAGAAAGTCATAATACAAGCCCACTTTGTGGGGGTCATAGGATAGGAAGCACAGTTTTTCGTTAAATAAACCCATACAAATGTGCCCAGCCTTGTCGAAATGAACACTCACTTTAGCATGTTCAACTGCCATATTATATATTTTTGCGTATGCTTCAAGGTAGAAAAACAAATTGCAAGGGACTATTTATTAAAACATGATGGATTTTTAGAATTATTATTTATTTTTATTTTTTTTTCTCTGTTTTCTCTTTACTCAATTGCAAGCTATCTGGACTAGCAGTGTTTAAAACATCAGAGAGTCGTGTGCCAGGTAACTATGTCAGAGGTGCCGATTGCAGTACAGGTGCCAGAGGTTTCTGACCATTGCTCTAGGAAAAGGGTAAGATTGTTATAGGCAACTGAAGTAGGAATCCATGAGTGGCTGGGCTCCATGCAGAGGAAGTATAAAATGCAGCAAAAGCTGTGCAAAAATCAGGCAGCCGCACAGAGAGCTAGGGACTGGCCGACGATTCTGCTCCTGAAGCAGCCGTTTTCTCTTTTGATCCTGCCTCGGCACTGTTCCATAATTCAGTGCTTCAGGTAAACATGGCCTTTCACTTATATGATTCATAAGGATGCCCTTTTCATTGCATTGCTTTTGATTTTAGCATATGGATTCACTCAGGAAGATATGGGGATCTTTGATGTAATATACGCTAGGTTCACCCCTGGGTTCGGGTTTCCGTTCTTCGGGTCTGCTTGGGGACCCGAATAATGGAAACCCATAGATTTCCACTCTGCTTACAAAGCAGTTACCCGTGGAAAAACACAGGTTTTCACCCGGAAACTGCTGAGAGAAAAGTCCTCCACATTTATTTATTTTTTTAAGCGGGTTCGGGGACGAAAACCCCGAATGTAGATCAGATGCAGATGTGAACCTAGCTTTAGCCAAAATATCTACTGATATCTCAAGGTTGTTATTTAATTTTTTTTTCAAGTTGCAGCCACATCTCATTATGTTGGTAGAGGGAAAATAGGTGCTGGACAGGTCTAATAGTATGGGTGTCACTAATAGACTGTAAAGCCAGCATAGTGCACTATCCATCATCATGTGACTGGGAGCTTATGTAATGTCTTATCTGCAAACATTTGGAATACTAGACATCCATCCCCCCTCATGAATTGTAGCAGCATGCGTGGATGCTTTACCAGCATTTTGCCCATGTGCAATCTCCACCATATACCATTTGGGCCTGTCTGCCTCCTGCTGCTTTTTCACCTAACAGGAAAAATATGGCCTTTCTTTCAGAGATATGTTATATAGCAGAGGTGGATGAAAACTGTAAACACTGAAGACACATTCAGCAGTATGTGGCAAATAGAGCAAGATAGAAATAGCATTACAGTGGGTAAAATTAATGTATTGGGTACATGGGTGTTGGGGATGAGCATCTGTATGGCAGCCACTAACTACCCCAATCTACAATGCTCCCTGCACTTTGAGTCCCTTGGTGAGAAAAGTGCATAACAAATGTTTGTCATTGTCAAGCATGATCCTGGATATAGGAATACCGCTTTAAGAAGAATGTGCCATACAGGGGGAATTTATAAATCCCTGAGCTCCAGAATTCTGATTCAAATTATGTTTGTGCAACCCCTTTCTGCACAGTAGAAAGGTACAGCTGCTCATAGATCAGTCCTATATATCAGTAATATATGCACCAGCTAATAGAATAGGACTATCATGCGATCCCTGGCATTTATGAGGCAACTGGGTTACATAAATGTGTTTGTTTGGCACACATCTGTCGGACAACAAAATAGGACTTTAACAACACATCTTTATTATAGCTACCTTACTGTGTTGGTCTTACATAGCTGTCTGTAGGTTATGTTGTCATGTTAATAAAGGTAACAAACAATTCAACAAACAAAAGGAGACATGGAGAAAAATATAATGATAAGCTGATGCTGTAGTACTTTATATGTTCTACTCCTCAATATATTACTGTTAACCTGTCTATTGGATGTTTAACCGAATGTCAGGGGTAATATGACCTGTGTGAGGATCACATGACTGACGCCATATTTAGTATGTTTCAGTACTCCTACAGATGCATTTTACAGGACTAAAAACAGACCATACAATTTTTCTTCCTTTACTTACAGTCTACTGCCCTGAGATGTATGAACAAAGTTTTAAATACATGCATTTTAGAAAAGTGTATGATATCCTGTTCTCTACACAAATAGTCACAAAAACCAGAATCTCTCATGAATTTTATTAAACATACGACATCGCATATATCTGCCTCAAATTACAGACTGCAGCATAGACTTTAAAAAAAAATCTTAAATAAATCTCCCTACTATATATCAATTGGAAACCAAAAAACAAAAAAACAAAACCCTGTGTGAAACTTAAAAAAAATGCAATAATTTGCAAATCTCATATAACCATATCTTATTCACAATAGAACACGTATTCAAAAGTTGAAAGTTAAAACATACACATTTCAGATTTTTATTTCATTAAAATTTTGAAAACCATGTATCATTTTCGTTCCACTTTGTGTTGGTCTATCACTTAAAATCTCAATAAAATACTTTTAAAGTTTGTTGTTGTAAAGTGACAAAATGTGAAAAGGTTCAAGAGGTATTAATACTTTGCAAGGCATTGTATTTCCATTTCATATGAAAAATAATTAACTCATTTAGAAGTGAACTTCAGCAACACATCTCAAAAAGTTGATGTCACGTACGGGTCGCCCTAGCACCTGATGCAGGATGCAGCTGTCAGGCGTCAACTCACTCCACTCACCCTTCATTCAGACTGTAAATCGAGAGGAAATCACACCCCAAATACACACCGCTACCACCGCTGACTTGACAGGCTCAGCGGAAACCGCACTAACATATAAACGCATCTCTCCAATAGTCAGACACAAACACACCTCAAAAAGGTAATGGATTCATAGAGAAACACAAAGTAACCTTAAATTTAACAATCTATTACCCAAAGGGTTCAGCGCTATACATACAAGTCCCAGGAAGCTTGGGGATCTTGTGATGGAAATGGACACACCCAGCTCTCTTAGCTGGCTTTCACATCACAGTTGGGACAGAGTTAAAGGCCGGAAATGTAAGTGGTACTAATGAATATAGCATGTAAGAGAGGCAGACTCTTTCCATAAGACTGCTGTGTCCTGCAGACTCCAAGAGCTTTTTATTAGAGCACAGTTCAAAAGCCTGCATCTCTGATAGTAAGGGGTTGCATTAGTGCCTATGGCGTGGGCAGTTTACACATCTTGAAAGCCACTGTCGATGCTGAACAGTATACAGAGGTTTTAGAGAAGGCCTTTCAGCAAGACAATGCTAAACCACATACTGCATCCATCACAACAGCATGGTTTCGCAGAAGAGTCTGGGTGCTGAACTGACCTACCTGCAGTCCAGTCGCCAACAGAAAACATTTTGCACATTATGAAAGAAGAAATCTAGCAAACACGACGCAGGACTGTGGAACCGCTAAAATCCTACATCAGACAAAAATGGTACAACATTCCTCTCCCAAAACTTCAGCAATTGGTCTCCTCATTTCTGAGATGTTTACAGACGGTTGTAAAAACAATCTGTAAACATGGCCCTATCCCAAATGGTTCGAAATGTGTTGCTGCTGCTAGTTTGTAAATGAGTTAAAGAGGTTTTCCGGGCTTAAGCTATTTATGGCCAATCCTCAGCTGTACGGAGCCACTTGAAGTTAGTGCGAGGTGAGCTGAAGTGATGCTGTTCGGCTGCTATACAGGTGATGGAGTTTTCTGCCCTGTATAGTGTGTATAGGACAGCCACCAGAAGCAGATACGTACAGCTGATCAGTCCCCACCGATCAGGTATTTATGGCCTATCCTGAGAAAAGCCCATAAATAGCTTAAGCCTAAACAACTCCTTAAATTATTTCAAATGAAATGGAAAATATGTCTAAGTTTCAGCAGATGTGTGTTCCATTTTTTATTCACAATAAAACAGTTATATGACATTTCCAAATCATTGCATTCTTGTTTCCTTTACATTTTCCACAACATTGCAACTTTTTTGGAATTGGGGATGTATGTACAGTAATATTTTGCTGCAAAGGATCATGACAACTAACAAACAAGCACACATACCAATACTTCTTCTTTCAGTTGTCCCAGTGGTACAGAAAGTTGACTCAAGGCTTTATCCATTCCAACCTGTACAAAGCAATAAAAAGGTAGGAAAAAAAAATCAAATCACAAATAAAATCAACTTATAAAAAGGGAGGTGGCAGAATTCATAGATTCAAACCCAGAACTCCAGCACTGCAAGACAACCGTGCTGCCTATAGTAGTATTGCAGACTATGTTAAAAGCGATCTACTGAGGAATATTAGCAAAAAAATAAAAAAATATCATCAAATATTTTAAACTCAAATCATCCAGCTTCCTTAGAATGCATATATAAACACACCCTTCATACAATCCCTTTAAATGACACTAATGCTATTAACTATATGACTCATGTTGCTATCATTATTATGGTCATTAGAAAATAAAATAGCAGGGCTAATATCTGCTTTGGGCATCTATAAATATTAGTGCACACTATATATGCAATTTATGTGATCTCATCTCTTCTCTTTCACTAATCACATGGTAGCACTTGGGAGCACTAGTGAGTCTCGTCTTTCTAATACGATTTTATATTTATTTTTATTTATATAAGAAATAAAAGTGAAGTTTTATTATTTTCTACTCTATCAATTCCCTCCTGAAATTTAGATATATAAATCCTGATAGAGCTATAGGCAGGGCTGGACCTCCTGTATTCAGACTAATTGGTCTTTAACTTTAGGCATCCCTGAACCACAAAAAGCACAACAATATACAAAAAAAAAAAAAAAATGCAGCCCATTTGACGAACGTAGCAGAGAAAAAAAAAATATAACAGCCATATCAAGGCAAAACAAATTTTGCTTTCAATAAGTTTTTGAAGTTTTTAATTTAAAGCTATACATAAAAATTCTAGAAATTTGGTATTGCTATTACTGTACTGTTCCCACAGAATACAGGTAGCGTGTCATTTGTGCTACTCGCGATGACTGCCATAAAAACCAAACGTTTAAAAAAAAAAAATATATATTTTTTTATATATATATATATATATATATATATATATATATATATATATGTTTCTTCTAGTTTCCCAATGCAATGCACATATACAGTACCTTGCAAAAAGTATTCATACCCCTTGAACTTTTTCACATTTTATCACACCTTACAACCACAAACAAATTTTATTGAGATTTTGAGTGATAGACCAACACAAAGTAGCAGATAATTGTGAAGTGGAAGGAAAATGATACATGGTTTTAAAAATTTTAATCAAATAAAAATCTGAAAAGTGTGACATGTAAAAGTATTCAGCCCCCAACACACAATACTTTGTAGAGCCAACTTTTGCGGCAAATACAGCTGCAAGTCTTTTTGGGTATGTCTCTACCAGCTTTTCGCATCTAGAGACTGAGATTTTTGCCCATTCTTCTTTGCAAAATAGCTCAAGCTCAGCCAGATTGGATGGAGAGTGTCTGTGAACAGCAATTTTCATGCCTTGCCACAGATGCTCAATGGGATTTAGGTCTGGACTGTAACTGGGCCATTCTAGCACATGAATATTCTTTGATCTAAACCATTCCACTGTAGCCCTGACTGTACGTTTAGGGCCATAGTCTTGCTGGAAAGTGAATCTCCTTCCCAGTCTCAAGTCTTTTGCTGCCTTCAACAGGTTTTCTTCCAGGATTGCACTGTATTTATGTCCATCCATCTTCCCATCAACTCTGACCAGCTTCCCTGCCCATGCTGAAGAAAAGCCTCCCCACAGCATGATGCTGTCACCACCATGTTTCACAGTGGAGATAGTGTGCTCAGGATGATGAGCAGTGTTACTTTTCCGCCACACATAGCATTTTGCATTTAGGCCACAAAGTTCAGCTTTGGCCTCATCTGACCAGAGCACCTTCTTCCACATTTGCTGTGTCCTCTATATGGCTTGTGGCAAACTGCAAATGGCACTTATGTCTTTCTTTCAACAATGGTTTTCTTCTTGCCACTCTTCCATACAGGCCAGATTTGTAGAGTGCATGACTTATAGTTGTCCTGTGGACAGATTCTCCCCACCTAAGATGTGGATTTCTGCAGCTCCTCCAGACTGACCATAGGTCTCTTGGCTGCTTCTCTGACCAGTGCTCTCCTTGCTCTGTTAGTTTAGGTGGATGGCCATGTCTTGGTAGGTTTGCAGTTGTAGAATACTTTTTTCATTTTTGGACGATGGATTGAACAGTGCTCCTTGGGATGCTCAAAACTTGGGATATGTTTTTATAACCAAACCTTGCTTTAAACTTCTTCACAACTTTAACTCTGTCGTGTCTGGCGAGTTCCTTGGTCTTCATGATGCTGTTTGTTCACTAGTGTTCTCTAACAAACACCACTGAGGCCTTTACAGAACAGGTGTATTTATACCGAGACTAAATTACACACAGCTGAACTCTTAACTAATCAAGTGACTTCTGAAGGCAATTGATTGCACTGGATTTTATTCAGGGATATCAGAGTACAGGGGGCTGAATACTTTTGCACGTCACGCTTTTCAGATTTTTATTTTATTCAAATTTTGAAAACCATGTATCATTTTGTTTCCACTTCCCAATTATCTGCTACTTTGTGTTGGTCTATTACTTAAAATCTCAAAATACATTTAAGTTTGTGGTTATAAGGTGACAAAATGTGAAAGTTGAAGGGGTGTGAATATTTTTGCAAGCTACTGTATAAACCCCTCCCCGCTGCAGTCATTTTTCAATTTTTGTAATTTTGTTTTTCGTTTTTGATTTTGCTGCTCAAGGGTTTAATTTTTCTGAAAGAGATTGTACTTCATAAGGGTATCATTCAATATTTCATACCATGTATTGGAAAGCTGAAAAAAAAAAAAAATTCAGAATGGGGTGGAATTAGAGAAAATGGTGTTTGCACAACTTTCTTACGGGCTTCATTTTTATGGTGTTCACAGTGCAGCCAAAAAGACACATGACCTGTATTCTGTTTGACACAATTACGACTACATCAAATTTATATAGTTTTTGTTAGGTTTTAACCCACAAAGAAAATTCCAAAACTTGGAAAAAAAAAATTTCTTGGAGTCGAAATATTCTAACACCCATAACCTTTTTAGATTGCCATATACTGGGCTGCATAAAGTTTATTCTTTGTGGGGCCAGATGTACTTTTTATGTATAACATTTTGGGGAATGTCTGATCATTGCTACTGCGTTCACCCTATGTGAAAAAACATTTTTAGATGTTTGTAGCGCAAACATTTTCAGACACGGTGATGCATTGTTTTTTATTTATTTTTATTTGTAATCTATGGAAAGGGAGTTGCTTTAAACTTAAGTCATTTCAAATTTTTTTAAAGCGTAACTAAACTTTTGGATAACTTGTGCTTTTCTGGCAGTATTTGTGTCAGTAATAAATTTTATAATATACTTTAACAAATTTTGTCTCCTTTCTGTGAAATCCTGCATGTATTCTATATAGAGAACTGTTCCTGTCTCTCACTGTTACTGTGCATGGAATACAAGTTTGGAGTACGGGGCTGTGTAAAATGCAGAGAAAATGAGGGTGACTTCAAACAGTTATATGTCCGGCATTATAAACACAGCTGATTATATATATATATATATATAGATGTAAATATCGCAATCCCAACTGTATTTTCAACCAGTGATATCTCTGGCCTGTTGGAGACTCATCGCGGTGGGCTCTGGAGACATTCTGCCATAAAAAAAAGTAATGCCCACGATCAGAGTGAAAGTTTATTGGGAAAAACTGTACAATTGAAAGCAGGTGCTAGGACCCTGTTGGGCCACCTATAGCCTCGATACAAGATGAGATATGGTTCAGCATGGAGGCATACAGGTTCTGTAAAATATCCTGAAGCACATTTGCCTACAGATGATGCAGCTGGGCGTTTAGATCCTGCACACTCATAGGCTGCTGAATGTTCAACTTGTGATAAATCTAGTGATGTTCCATGAACCCTGAATCCTTATGAACTCTTACTGAAGGCCCTCCCCCAGTGCATTAACTGCCTCATTTCCATAAGACTTCAAAGTTGTTTTTTTCCAAATCTACAAGAGTGACATACATAACAGAGATATTTGTCACTGGTTATCACTGTAATGTGTGTTGTAGCATGGTAGCAACAGTAGAATATGCTTGGAGGAGGTGTTAGACTTCCATTAATTTTTTTTTTTTTTTTTTTAAAAAGCCCCACGTTGCACAAAAGCAGTTTTTTTTTTTGTTAAAGATTTTGCTGTTTTTTTTTTTTTTGAGCCAAAGCCAAGAATGGCTAGAAAAGAAAGGGGAAAGCATAGGAAGCACTTACAAGCGCATCTCAATAAATTAGAATACCATCAAAATGTTATTTTTTTGTTTTAGTAATTCAATTGAAAAAGTGAAACATTATATTGAGTCATTACAGAGTGAACCTTTTCAAGTGTTTATTTATGTTAATGTTGATGATTATGAAGTTGATGAAGTTCACTCTGTTTGTGATGACTCAATATAATACATGTGCTTCACTTTTTCAATTGAATTACTAAAAAAAAAAAAATAAAAAAAAATTTGATGTATTCTAATTTATTGAGATGCACTTGTAGATGTCTCCATTCTGCTCAATACACTCCTGGCTTTGGTTCAAAAAACTGCAGCAAAATCTGCACCAAAGAAAAAAAAAAAAAGGGGGAAACTGCTGATGTCCTCATTTTCCATTTGTAATTTAAGATAATTAGCTAAACCAGGCAAATTTATATCAAAAATGCTCACTGCATTCTCCTGTAAGTAACAATACCAAATAAGTGCAATTTGCCACACTATCAACATAACACCTGTGAAGAAAGGCTAACATTTTTTCTCCTGTGTTTAGCTGATATGTAGGATCAAATTAAAACAGATTAATTGTACATAAATGTATATTTTAGGTGTAAGAACAGATAGTAGTGAGGCTGGGAGAGAAAACCAGTGACAGGTAATTCATATTGATTTATTACATATCAAATATATTCTGTGATATGGGCACAATAATACTATAAGCATCCATGTAAAATGCCATCTCACACAAAATAGTTCCTGATGGTGTGGGTAGGTTGGAGTGGTACAATACAATATATGTTTTAATTTGAAAGGCTTTTCTTTCCATTTTTTTTTTAATTGTTTAGAATCATTGTACCTATGCATAGAGCAAAAAGTTGCTTCAGGGGTAAACCTGATGCACTGAAAGATTTAGTGCATTGGGTGTTTGCAAAAATCATTGACCTATCTGCCTGTCTTCTAAACTGCTCAGCATTTCCTCCATTCTCCCCTCTTCCCAAGACACACTAAACAAAAGTAGCCGGCTTTAAAGGAGGAGGAACAGAAACAACACAGAGCATTTCAGAAGACACAGGCAAACAGTTCAATGATTTTTACAAACTACTGATGTACTAAATCTTTCAGTGTATCTTTCATGCCACTAACCAGTATGCTTGGTGTCTACCACTGTGTATGGATTTTCTCGAACAGCCGCCTCTCTCTGGATGCATAGGGACAGATTTAAGTGCCAGTTTGTAGAAAAAGAGTTGTGTACTTATAAACATGTAAAGTGTAAACGTGAAAAGTCCCCTCACTACATTTAATAGAAAATATCAAAATTACAGTTACCCATTAAGCGATGTACAGTGTTTCCAGCATAAAATAATATCTAATTTTCTACTTTCATGTGTCCCCCTTGGTACTGCCGGGGTGGGGGTCTGTCCAGAATCAGTCTCCTTTCCCCTATGACAATATAGTCCTTTCCTGCTTCCCCAGCAGAAAAAGTTTTTTTAGCCATACTGTCATACAACTATAGTGAATCGGATAAGCTAGAGTAGGCGTGAGTGTTGATATTTTATGAGTTATATCACAAATATGACATTTAATATATATTTACATCAATGTATCATTGGGATGCTGCAGCTGCATAAAATACAAAGTCTGAACCTAGCTGAACAAGTAACACGGGCAATTATTGATGGGTTATAAGGTGGGTCCCGCACCAATCAGGCATTTGTGACCAATCCTATGAAAAATCTTAACCATCAACAAAATTTAAGGCAACTGAAAATATACTAAATAAGTACAATAATAAAAAGTGTACCAGATTTGTAGACAAGTTCACAAAGTCTGCATAGTCCTTGTTGATAAGCTCAACCATGGCAGTTTTGAGGAGACGGTAATAAATCTCAAGATCATCTCGAAGATCTTCCAGCTGCACACGCTTTCTACATTCTGACACAAAGTGGTCAACATCAAAAGAATCCTATTGGAGTGACAAAAAAACAAAACACTTTATTTTAATGGGCTTTTCTACGATATACCTTTTTATTTATAGGGAATAATTTCATGATCTCAGGTGGTCTGTCAGGACCCATTATCAGGAAGATGGATGTCTACAAGTGCCCCATTTAAATGCAGCACAGTTGCGCATGTTAGGACGATGCTCCTTCTATAGTGATGTGGAAGAGATGATAGTCATTGATGGTCCCTCAGAAGTGAATGGGTCAGCAACTGAGCATGTGTACTACTGCTCTATTCGTATGGCCACTTGCAGGCCCTTGCCCCATGTAACTCATGTAACTGTAGTGCAGGTGTGCATGCTCTGCCAGAGCCCCATTCACATCAATAGTGATTCCATGACTATTATCTCTGGCAGTCTCATAGAAATGAATAGAACGGCAGTCAAGTATTTGTACCATTGCTCCATTCACAAGGGGCATTTGTAGGCCCCTGATCTCATGACAGCTGGGGTATAAATGTTATTAGTGGGAAACCTCTTTTTTTTTTTTTAAAGATATATTCCCATCTTCTAAAGTAATAGCATATAAAGAGGATATGCTATCACTTTATGATCCTAGGAATGAAAGGATCACAGCACTTACTTTAAGACTGGATACTGTCTTAAGTTTTGTTTGCGCAGCAGTTCCCCATGCACCCTCTGGGTAGAAAACTGCAGCATGGTCAGCCAGGTGGCCAGGAATGCTGCTGTGCAAATAAAGCTTAGAACTTTCATTCTCAGGATTAGCAGAAGTTCCAGATGACATATCCTAGCAATAAGCTATGACTTTACAAGATGAGAGTAACTTTTTAAAGTTGTAAGCTAATGAATCTATATTATTAAATCCCTAGGTCACGCAAAGTAATAGAGTCAATAGAAAAGTCTTTGTATTACTGCAACAGATATTATTTTTATGGAATACCATTAAAGGGGTTCTCCAGGATATTTTAGTACTGGGGTAGGAGACCAGGTGAAACCTAAACAAAAAAAAGCAAAAAACAAAACACACACTCACCTCTCCCCAGCCTCAGAGGTCACAGGAAAGGACATGAGACTTCACTCACATACGTTACCAGTGATGTCCAGGACCCTCTCCTGTGACTGCTGAGGCCACTAATTGGTCTCAGGGATCACGTGCAGCAACAGCGAGGACTAGAACAAGCCCCCGGGTGCCGTTGGACCGTACAGCGACAAGGGACACCAGAGTGCCAGGGACAGGTGAATGTGTTTTTTTTTTGTTTTTTTTTTTTTTAAAAAGGTCTCACTTTCCCCAGCCTCCCTCCTCAGTACTAAAATTTCCTGAACAACCCCTTTAAGGCATAACCGCTAGAGGTGGGGGTGGATATTACCATCTATAACAAGCATACAAAAAGCCAATCAGAATGTCTCACAGACAGCTTTTCTGTGCACTACAAGCCTCTACCAAGTTTACATCAATCTGATATACAGACCAGTGTAAAAACAGAGTCTACAACAATAAAGGACAGTGTAACCCCACAAAAAAATAATACTGAAGGCCTATCCTAAAGCTAAGACATCAATATTGAAATATCAGAAAACCCTTTAATTATTATTTCATAATAAAAGAGCATATAGAGAGGAATTACCTACAGAAAAGAGAGCCCCTAACAAAGAGCAGGGCTAGCAGACCTAACGCAGGCCATCCAAGTATTACACAGTAAGGCCTCATGCACACCACTGCGTGCACAGCCAGCGTGCTATTTTTTTTGTGTGTGCGCGATTATCTCTGCATTGTTACATCAGTTTGTGGCCACATAGATATGTTATAGGTCCCTACATGGCAATTATTGATTTAGGCGGAATGTTAGACCTGACAGACCCCCTTTTACAAAAGCCAAATGTGAGAAGCTTTCTTAGATTTTCAGATGCCACTGGTGTCATGGGTGATGTTCTTACAGGATCCTGAAGAATAAGACTTTTATAAGTATTTTATAACAGATCATAATGGTTCTATCTGGATTCTGTTTGTTTTGTAACAAGACAACAGTTCTGCAGACTATAGAGCCAATAGTGTGTACAGACATATAGAGCACATGATGAAGTGCACTCCCCAGGTACACAGAACTGATGGGCATAAAATGGACAGAATGATTGCGAGATTCTGACAGGACATAACTAGGTCTGCAGTCCATAGCACCTTCTTTTCACCTTTATATATACACACTACACAGTATGACCAGGTTGCTCTATGAATACAGCCTACACAGCTGACAAACATCCGCTCCAACCTTCATGAACTCATCTTTATCGAAACACAGGGCGCTCGGGCTTTGAGGCAGCTGCATCTTCATTCGCTCCATGACAGAACAGCTGACAAACTCTCAGTTGACGCGGCACTTCCGCTATCCTCAAAAAAATAAGCTGATGACGTCAGGACTGAAAGAGCGACCGCTTGGCGAGGAACCTGCAAGAATCATAGCGCCACCTGGTGGGCGCCAACTGTTAACTCAGTGCAGAACGGAAGCTAAATCATGCGTAGGATTCCGAAGTTGGCGCTTACGTTATTAATATCCATTCAGAATGTATTTTTATTATGTATATTATGTAAGACGGCTGAATATTTACATGTTTATCACCAATATTTGTAATAGTAATAGTTTTGGAATGAGGCGTGATAAAGGTGTAAATCTTTTCATGAAGTTTCTGCATACATGTGAATGCTTTTTCATTTCTGCAGTATGTGATGATCAAGCTGTTTACATGTATGCAATCCTTATATACCGCCCTTTTGTAAACTTTAACACTTTAACCACTTCAGTACCGGGCCAATTTCTGGTTCAGCACCAGACACATTTTCGATTTTTTTTGTATGTGCGGTTTTGAGGGCTGTAACATTTTTATCATTTGTGATATTCAACTAATTTCTGCATCTTTTTTCGGTGACACATAGGGCTTTATTTTTATTTTGTTTTTGCATGTGTTTTTAATTTTTTTTTATATCCGGGAAAATATAAACAAAAGAGAAGGTAAAATGGGTCTCCTTTTCACTTTTCATTTTCTTTTTATTTAATAACACAAAATGCTACTAAAAAACTTTATAAAACAGTTTTTACTCTTCGTTATGGTAATTTTTATTTTGTATGGTGTCATCCGGGGTGGGGCTATAACCTTTAATAATGGAGTGTTATTGACATATTATTTTCTTTATTTTTTTAATTATTTTATTTACTTTTTTTTTTTTTTTTTTTTTTTTTTTTACATTGTGTCCCCTTAAGATCATAATAGGCATTTGGAGGAGATCTGATCACTGTTTCTTTTGTAGGGGAGGCTGATTTCCCCTGTAACTGGGGCTGGTACATTAAGGCTGCTTTCATACGGCAGTGTTGGGTCAGTGATTTTGTTCAGTGATTGTGTGCCAAAACTAGGAATGGGTTAAAAACACCAGGTACAAATATTTCTATTATACCTGATCTCTGTGTAGTCTCCACTCCTAATTTTGGTACAAAATCACTGACCAAACACTGCTGTATGAAAGCAGCCTTAGCCCCAGGAATACAGCCTCCTGCCCATTACTATAGAGCTGATCTGGGTTCTGTAGGTCCCAGCAGCTCTAACACAAGCTGATCCCGGGGTATAACGTGACTGCTGGGTCAGAGGGTAGCCACATCATGGCGGAGCCAATAGAGGTATATACAGTTCTCATCGGGTAATAAATATTCCCTGCCTTCTTTCTGGGAGCTGCTGAAATCTGCTTGTATGTACCGGTAAGTCCTTGCAGAACAAGGCAACCACCTTCCAGACGTATGTACCCAATGGGCAGTCCGGAAAGGGGTTAAAGGGGTTTTCCGGGCAAAAAATCTTTTTTTTTAAAAAATGTCTGTTAGTGCTATTAATGGGTTAATAAGTGCACCCAAATACCTTTAGCAGTGTTTTGAGTGATTTCTGTGTTTCTCTGGGAGTATCTGGCAGCTTCTGCATTTGTTTACATGGTGTAGCTTCCTGCTGCCCCCTACCCCATTATACTTATCTGTCTTCTTCCTGTCCAGACTTCCTGCTGCGGGGAACGGCTCCTCCTCTTCTTTGATTCTGCCTGCGCAGCAGTCCCGGCACTTTGCTGTAGCCTTCACTCCATCTCTCCAGTGCAGGCTTGGGCGGCTCCCTTTGGGCTCCCACGCTTGCGCAATAGAGATGGAGTGTTGGCTACAGGGCAAACCGGGACTCTGGCTCTTTTGCGCGCGCAGACGTCACAGAAGGAGGAGGAGCCGTTCCCCGCAGGAGGAAGTCTGAAAGGAAGAGAGGTAAGTATGATGGGTTGGAGGGGGGAGTAGTAGTGACATTCCGTTTCCAGAAATGGGGAAACGGATCGTCACTGGATAATCAGAAAATGTCCCTGGGGCGGTCACATGACTGCCCCAGGGATATGGGTTACTATACATTTTTCATAAATTATGTAATTTAGAAAGTAGGTGGGGGGAGGGAATTTAGATTAGTGTAGGGATTTATATTTATCCTGGACAACCCCTTTAACCCCAGGACCGAGCCCAAAAGTGCATTAAGGACCAGGCCTCGTTTTTCAAAACTGACATGTGTCACTTTATATGGCAATAACTTTGAGACGACTTAACTTACACAAGTGATTTTGAGATTGTTTTTTCGTGACACATTGTACTTCATGTTAGTGGTAAACACTAATGAATATTTTTGTATTTATTTATAAAAAAATAGGAAATTTGATGGAAATTTGGAAAAAAAAATCGCAATTTTCAAAATGTGAAATGCTCTGCTTTTCAGACAGTCATACCACCGAAATACATTAATACATATCATCTACCATATCTCTGCTATATATCAGCACCATCTTTTAATCGTCCTGTAATTTATTTTGGATGTTAGAAGGCTTACAAGTGTAACAGTGATTGTGCAGATTTACAAGAAAATTTCCCAAACTAATTTTTTAGGGACCACTTCAGTTCTGAAGAGGATTATAATGGCCTATATATTAGAAACTCCCATAAATCACCCCATTTTCAAAACTGCACCCCTCAAATAATTCAAAATAACATTTGGGAAGTTTGTTAACCCTTTAAGCATTTCACTGGAATTAATACAATATGGAGGTGAAATTTAGACATTTAATTTTTTCCCACTAATTCCTTAATTTAGCCGTAAAATTAACACATTCACAAACGGTTAAAGGAGAAAATGCATCTCACAGTTTGTTATGCAATTTCTCCGGAGCATGGAAATACCCCACAAGTGGGTGTAAACTGATGTTTGGGCGAATGGCAGCGCACGGAAGGGAAGGAGTGACACTGGGCGTCTGAAAAGAAGATTTTGCTGGACTAGTTTTCAGGTGCCATGTCTCATTTGCAAAGCCCCTAGAGTACCAATACAAAGGAAAACCCCAAAAAGTGACCCCATTTTGGAAACTACACCCCTCACAGAATTCATCAAGGGGTATAGTGAGCATTTTGACCTTACAGTCGTTTCACAGATTTTGCTAACACTGGGATGTATAAATGAAACATTACTAAAATGTTACTTTATCCCCAAAATTTTCATTTTCACAAGGGGTTAAAGGAGAAAAAGCACCCCACAGTTTGCAAAACAATTGCTCCTGAACACGGCAATACCCCATATGTGGTCGTAATCTGCTGTATGGGTACATGGCAGGGCTCAGAATGGAAAGAGCGCTATTTGGCTTTTGAAGGGCAGATTTTGGTGGAATAGTTTTCAGGTACCATGTCGCATTTGCAGAGCCCCCAAAGTACCAATACAGTGGAAGCCCCCTAAAAGTGACCCCATTTTGAAAACTACACCCCTCACAGAACATATCAAGGGGTATAGTGAGCATTTTGACGCTACAGCTGTTTCACAAATTTTATTAACATTGGGACATTAAAATGAAAAATTACTTTTTTTCCAATAAACCGTCAATTTAGCCCCAAATTTTTCATTTTCACAAGAGGACAAAGGAGAAAAAGCTCCCCAAAGCTCGTTACACAATTTCTCCTGAACACAGAAATGTCCCATATGTGGTTGTAATCTGCTGCATAGGTACATGGCAGGGCTCAAAATGGAAAGAGCGCTATTTAGCTTTTGGAGGGCAGATTTTGCTGGAATAGTTTTCAGGTGCCATGTCGCATTTGCAGAGCCCCTAAAGTACCAATACAATACAAACCCCCAAAAAGTGACCCCATTTTGAAAACTACACCCCTCATAGAATTTATCTAGGGGTATAGTGAGCATTTTGACCTCACAGCTGTTTCACAGATTTTATCATCATTGGGACGTAAAAATGTAAAATTACTTTTTTCCAATAAACCGTCATAGCGACATATTTTTAATTTTTGCAAGTGGTTAAAGAAGAAAAAACACCCCACAGTTTGTTACACAATTTCTTCTGAACACAGAAATGCCCCATATGTGGTTGTAATCTGCTGTATGGGTACATGGTGGTGCTCAGAATGGAAAGAGCGCTATTTGGCTTTTGGAGGGCAGATGTGGCTGGAATAGTTTTCAGGTGCCATGTCGCATTTGCAGAGCCCCTAAAGTACCAATACAATGGAAACCCGTCAAAAGGGACCCCATTTTAGAAACTACACTCCTCAAGAAATGTATAAAGGGATATTATGATTTTGAGCCTAAAAATGCTTCCCAAAAATTAATGTACAAAGTGAAAATTAAAGTTTTTAAAGAAATATCCAATTTCAGTGCCTAATACGTTGCGGCCACTTTGTGGCATCAGAGACATGAACTCCTAAAACTATTAAGTGGGCTGTCCCGGGGACAAAAAAATTAAATATGTGGGTATAAACTGCTGCTTGGGCACACAGTAGGGCTCAGAAGGGAAGGAGCACTGTGTTTTTTTAGCTTTTGGAGTACTTTCTCGTCGCCATGTTGTTTTTGCAGAGCCCTGGCGGTGCCAATAAATTGGAATTCCCCAAGAAGTGACCCCCATTTTGTAGGGGCAATTTTAGGGTCTCTGCAAATGTGACATGGCGTCCAAAAAAACAACAATCTAAATATGCGCTCCAAAAGCACATAGCGCTCCTTCACATTTGCGCCCTGCTGTGTGCCCAAATGACAGTTTATGCCCACATGTATGACACTGGTGTACCCAGGATAACGTACTTATATGCCATATAAACTGCTGTTTGGGCACAGAAGGGAAGGAGTGCTATTTTGGTTTTTGGAGCACAGTTTGCTTTTTGGACACCATGCCACTTTTGCAGAGCCCATGAATTGCCAGTAAAGTGGAATCCGCAGACATGTCACCCCATTTTGGAAACTATACCCTTCAAGGGATTTATCAAGTGGGGTAGCGAACATTATTAACCCTTAAGTGTTGCATTCTTTTAATTTCCAGAAATGAATGCACAGCTGATAATGAAAAGTTAAAAATGAAATTTTTCTATAGATACGCCTTTTCAGTGCCCAATATGTTGTGCCCAGTTTATGTCTGCACAGACACACACTCCAAAAACTGGTGAGCGGGGATCCCGGGCACAACAGCTTTTGGAGCGTTCATCTCTGATACAAGCCGGGCACAACATATTACGCACTGAAATGTCGTATTCCTGGATAAATTGTCATTTTCACCTTTCACCATCAGCTGCGTATTCATTTATGGATAATAAATTATAGCAACACTTGGGGGTTAAAAATGCTCACTGTACCCCAGGATAAATTCCTTCAGGGGTGTAGTTTCCAAAATGGGGTGACATGTTAGGGGATTCCACTGTACTGGCATTGCAGCTCTGCAAAAGTGCAATGGCATCCAAAAACCAAATAGCGCTCCTTCCCTTCTGTGCTCGGCTGTGCCCAAACAGCAGTTTATACCCACATATGACATTAAGTACGTTATTCTGGGTACGACAAGTGTAATACATGTGGGTATAAACTGCAGTTTGGGAACACAGTAGGGCACTGAAGGGAAGGAGCACTATGTGGCTTTTGGAGCGCAGATTCAGATGTTTGGGATCTGGATGCCATGTCATGTTTGCAGAGCCTCTAAAGTACCAGTAAAGTGGAATCCCCTAGGGAATGACCCCATTTTGAAAAGTGCACCCCTCAAAGAATTTATCAAGGGGTGTAACGAGCATTAGTATCCCAGACGTGACTACACAGCGGATGGGGAAAAGTGAATATGTAAGCTGTGCGTAGAACATTGGGTACACTAAATTCCCTACTATTTCCCCAGTAGTTCCTATTATTGGGGAGGTCACTCTGGGGGTCACTTCTGGTTTATTATCCCTCATAAACTCTAAATCTGGTTTGTACCCTCATATATGCTTGCACAGTTTATACATTCCCTTTCTGTCGCAGCCAGTTTTGTTCTAATGATTTGGCGATTTTTGGGGGTTTTTGTCTTCACATTGTACGAGCTATATTTTCTTTATTTCTCTGGTGATGTAGCCATATGAGGGCTTGTTGTTTGCAGGGTGAGATGTATTTTTTAATGACATCATTTTTAGGTGCTTACAACTTATTAAATAAATTTTATTAACTCTTTCTTGGTGGATTAAAAAACAACCCCATCAATTCTGGCACTGCGTTTTCCCTTTTAAATTTTTCACCATGCAGCATAGAGCATAAGTAACATGTTATCTTTATTCTGCGGGTCGGTACGATTATGGCGATACCTCATTTATACTGTTTTTTTATGCAATACCAATTTTGCAGAACAAAAACCCATTTGGGGACATAAATCAATTTTTTTTGCATCGCCATCTGCTAAGATGCGTAGCATTTTTATTTTTCAGTTTAGAGAGTTGGTTTAGGGCTTATTTTTTGCGGGACAACCTGTGCTTTTTATTGGTACAGTTTTGGGGTACATTTGACTTTTTGATCACTTTTTATGGCATATTTTGTAAGGTGAGATGGCGAAAAATCATTACTTTTGGCGTTTTTTTTCCCCGATGTTCACTGTGTACATTAAATATGGTTTCAGTTTTATTTTACAGGTTGTTACGGACGCGGCGATACCAAATATGTATTGTATTTATTAATTTTTAGGTTTATTTTTTATATAATTCATTTTATATAGGAAAAGGGAATTTTTGGGGCTTTATTCTTTTATAAATTTTTTTTCACATACTTCATTTATTTATTTTTTCACTTTTTTTTACTTTTTCATGTGTCCCATTAGGACACCTGAGCCAGAGATGCTTTGATCTCTGGCTCAGTACTATAGACTGCATGACACGAGCATGCAAGTGTCTTGCAGTCTATACAGGAAGTCAGCACTATGGAAACACAGCGCTGACATCCGCAGGTCTCGGCAGGATCAACCAGGCAGTGGGGTCTCCAGGCAGCCTGGGGTCACTTGGCAGACCCCAGGCTGCAGATTATAGATATCGGCACCCCCCGATCTCGCCGCAGGGGGTGTTGGGGGGGGCGGCAAAATGGCAGAACCCCTTGGATGCCGCGGTCATGTTTGACAGCGGCATCTTAAGGGTTAAACAGCGGGGATCGGTGTTACCACTGGTCCCCGCTGTTGCAGCGGGAGCCTGGCTGTCAAATACAGCTGGGCTCCCGCGGTGACTCGCACGGGCTCTGCTTCTGAGCCCGCTCGATCACCGTCACGTACCTGTACGTGAGGATGCGGTAACTAACCACATTCTCCCACGTACATGTACGTGAGAATGCGTGAAGGGGTTAAGGACCTACCAATTTTGGCCTTAGTGACTGAGTCATTTTTTATTCTTTTTTTAAATCACATTCTTAGAGCCATAACTTTTTAATGTTACTGTCAACATAGCAGATTGAGGGCTTGTTTTTTGCAGTATGAGCTGTATTTCCCAGCAGCACCATTGCAGAGTACAGGTAACTTATTCATTAAAGAGATTGTAGAGCTGTGTGAGGGCTTTTTTTTTTCCCTGTAGGATACGTTCATTTTCATTGGTAACATTCTGGGGTACATCTGACTTTTTATTTGCTAGTGTTGTCTACTGTATGGGATAAATAGTGTGCAGGATCTGAGTCGGTGTCATCAGCAGGGGCACACACAGCTGACACTTTCCTGCAACAGCTGCGATTGGTGAAAACGCTGATCAGGATCTTTTAACCCCTTAACTGCCGCCATCTATTATTATTATTGTTTATTTATATAGCACCATTAATTCCATGGTGCTGTACATTTGAGGGTTTACATACGGTACACAAAATATACAAATCAAATACAATACTAAAAGTGACCAACTGGCACAGTGGGATAGAGGGCCCTGCCCTCAAGGGCTTACAATCTATGAGGGAAGAGGGATAGAGACAGAAGGTGAGAGGAGAGGCTGTTCCAATGGTGGTGTGGTGACAGTAGTGTTATTGGAGGTTGTAGGCCTTCCTGAATAGGTGAGTCTTCAGGGCCTTCTTGAAGCTTATGATTGTCTTATGTGTCTTGGTAATGAGTTCCAGAGTATGAGGGATGCATGGGAGAAATCTTGGAGACAGTTGGATCGGAGGTTGTGTGTAGGCAGGTAGCAGGAGATTAGGTCGGAGATATATGGAGGGGACAGGTTGTGGATGGCTTTGTATTTTGAACTCTATTCGCTGGACAACGGGTAGCCAGTGAAGGGATTGGCAGAAGGGAGCGGCCAATGAAGAACGGGGGGAGAGGTGTATTAGGTGAGCAGGACAGTTCAAGGTGGACTGGAGGGGGGCGAGAGTATTTGCTGGAAGACCATGGAGAAGGGTGTTACAGTAAACTAAGCGGGAGATTAGGAGGGTATGGTATCTTTGTAGTTTCAGGGCTGAGGAAGGAGCGGATTTGATGGATGTTCTTGAGTTGGAGGAGGCAAGAGTTGTTGAGGGTTTGGATTTGCGACTTGAAGGATAGGTCAGAGTCCAAGGTTATCCCAAGGCTACAGACCCATGGTACTGCAGTAAGTGTGGTTCCATTAACTTTGATAGATGGGTCAGGTAGAGGGGTGCAAGGTGGGACGAAGATGATGAACTCCGTTTTCTCCATGTTGAGTTTGACAAAGCGGGAGGAGAGGCTACGGCTGCTAGACACTCTAGACAACAGAGAGGTAATGTCTGGTCCAGAGAGATCTATTTGAGTGTCGTCAGCATAGCAATGGTATTGAAAACCATGAGATTCTATGAGTTGACCAAGGCCGAGGGTGTAGCTGGAGAACAGGAGTGGTCCTAGGACGGAGCCTTGGGGGACACCTACAGAAAGAGGGCGTGGCGAGGAGGTGGTGTGCGAGTGGGAGATGCTGAATGTACGGTTGGTGAGGTATGAGGAGATCCAGGAAAAGGTCAGATCTGTGATGCCAAGGGATGAGAGCGTTTCTAACAAGAGGGAATGGTCGACTGTGTCAAAGTCAGAGGAGAAGTCAAGGAGGAGGATGATATAGTAGTGATGCTTGGCTTTGGCAGTTAGAAGGTCGTTAGTGACTTTGGTTAGTGCAATTTCTGTGGAGTGATGGGGTCTGAAGCCTGACTGTAGTCTGTCAAAGAGTAAGTTGGACAAGCGATAGGAGGACAGTTCGGAGTGGACGTGTTGTTCAAGCAATTTAGAGGCACATGGGAGCAGTGAGATGGGGCGATAGTTGGTTGGAGAGCACGGGTCGAGGGACAGTTTTTTAAGTATAGGTGCGACGGTAGCATGTTTGAAGACAGAAGGAAAGGATCCTTTGGTTAAGGATAGGTTGAAGAAATGGGTTAAGGCAGGAGTAAAGACTTCAGTGAGGTTGGGGATGAGATGTGACTGGATCGGGTAAAGAGCGCAGGAGGTGAGGTGGGATTTAGAGATTAGGGTGGAGAGCTTTTCATCAGTGACAGTGGAGAAACAGGTTACAGATTATTGGGGTATAGGGTGAGACCGTCTCTGTGTCAATTTTGCAAAGTCATCAGCTGAGATAAGTGATGTCGGAGGGGGCACAGGAGGACGGAGAAGGGAGTTGAAGGTAGTGAATAGCTGTTTGGGGTTGCGGGATAGGACATATATGAATGTGGTGAAGTAGACCTGCTTTGCAGAGGTCAGTGCGTTCTTGAAGGTGAGAACTGCCTCTTTATACCTGATGAAGTCCTCCTGGGAGTGACTTTTCTTCCAGAGGCATTCTGCAACCCAGTTTTTTAGTCTGATCAGTGTGCCAGGGTTGCCTATTGATCGGTCGGGCTCTGGTATTTGCGAAGGGCGTCACAGAATGAAGGGCTGAAGTAATGGTGGTATTATAGAAGTCAGCATAAGCATCTGCGTCCTGGAGTGAGGATATGTCAGTGAGTGGTAGTGTCGGGGGTTAAGTTCCCCTGGGATGGATGTCACCGTAATCCTAATTACATAAAGAACAATATCGAGCTCGAGGAAAACAAACTACAGACACACCCAAGTGTCTAGTAAGAATGATTTCGTTTATTGTATAGTTCATACAAGTTTTAAAGGCAAGTTGGTTACACAACAGTCATGTGACCAATGTACATATTTGGTCTTTCCGATTCCGCTGCTAGGCAGATTCACAGTTTCTCATAATATGTGTTACTTCCCATTACTTATCTGTATGTTTTCTTTTAACTTTCTTGAGACCAACAAGACCTTGAATGCTATCTCAGACTTAGTGTCTGCAAAAGCTCTAAACTATGCTGACTCTATGCAAAACATTTCACTCTGGGTAAAGAGAATATAACATATAATACAAGTTATAATTTTAACCCTTACAATTCCCCCATTTTAGGACTTTATTTTTAATCAAATTCAATGAATACCTTCACACTCTGAGTGTGCCATCTATGATGGATTCTCCATTGAGAGGTTAAAAATAACATCCTATCTCACATACTGGCTAACTGTATTCCATTTCCTTCTCAGCGCTTCAACTTTCTTGCAATGTGAAGCGTGTATCCAGGTAGATTTTCCCTCCAACTTTACTGAGGTGGCAGTTGTCAGCAATATCTGGAAGGGGCCATCATATCTGGGTTCAAGAGATTTCCTGGAGTGTCTTTTCGCGACTACCCAATCACCAGGCTGCAAGCTATACGTTCCTGAAAAATCAGAAGGGTCTGGAATAGAAGAGAACACTTGTTTATGTGTTTCTTTCAGTTTTTTACACAAATCTTGTACATAGCTGGCAATGCTGTCATAGTTAAGCTGTAATGTCTGAGGGAAGTACAATCCTGTTTTAGGTGCACTTCCAAACAATATTTCAAATGGTGACAACCCTGTCCTCCTGCTAGGAGTAGTTCTTACTGAATATAAGGCTAGAGACAGGCATTCAGGCCAAGGCTTTCCTGTCTCTGCCATGGCTTTCTGAATCTTCAACTTAAGTGTACCACTCAACCTTTCCACTTTGCCTGAACTCTGAGGATGGTAGGGTGTGTGGAAAGCTTGCTCAATCCCTAGTGCAGACATTATTTCTTTCATTATCTCACCTGTGAAATGTGTACCTCTGTCAGACTCAATCACCTCGGGCACTCCAAACCTACACACAAGCTCAGACATCAGTTTCTTGGCAGTTACTTGTGCGGTTGCTTTGCTCACAGGGTAGGCCTCAGGCCATCCTGAAAACAAATCCACACAGACCAATACATACTCGTATCCTCCTGACTTAGGCAACTGTATGTAATCTATCTGTATCCTCTGAAATGGGTACAGGGATTTTGGTGTACACTTGGTGGGTGTTTTAACTACCTGTCCTGGGTTGTGTAGAGCACATATGTGACATGCTTTTACGTGATTGCTAGCAGCTCTTCCAAAACCTGGGGCAAACCATAATTTACCCACTACTGACTCCATGGCATTTTGAGAGGCATGCACCTTACCGTGGGCCAAGCCAGCCATCTGGGGGTAGACTGCTGCGGGCAGACATAATCGATCCCCCATTTTCCACATACCATCACCTTCTGTAGCACCTGCTTTCTTCCATCTTTCAGTTTCCACTCTGGTAACCTTTGAGTACAGCCCTTTTAGGTCTGCTAGGTCAATGTCCATTTTGCTCACCTGGTTGGGACCCCTTCTGGCCAGTAGTGCTGCAGCCTTGGCTGCTCTGTCAGCTCTCTCATTTCCACGGCTTTCAGGGTCCCTTCCTTTTGCGTGAGCTCTGACTTTCACAATTGCCAGCTGCTTTGGGAGCAGTATGGCCTCCATCAGTCGACTTACCACATCTCCATTCTTAATTGGCTTGCCCTGGGCCGTTAGGAAGTTCCTTGCCCTCCATATTGGACCATAATCATGTGCAATGCCAAAAGCATACCTGGAGTCAGTGTATATGTTAGCTGTTCTACCTTTGGCTATCTTACAAGCCTCCATAAGGGCTTTAAGCTCAGCTTCTTGGGCTGACATGTGTGGTGGAAGAGCCTCTTGGACTATGATGTCATGTTCAGTGACTACAGCATACCCTGTAACAAATTTGCCTTCATCTGTCAGATACCTTGAGCCGTCCACAAACATCTCATAATCAGGATTTTGTAATGACACATCCGTGACATGGTCAAATCCCACTGTTTCCTGTGACATAAGAGCCACGTAGTCATGTTGATGCTGGCTGTCAAACAGTTCTTCTTCAGAGAGGGAATTTAAAAATAACTCATCTTCCACTCCCCCTTTTGAATCATGAACTCCTACAGGAAGAAGAGTTGCAGGATTCAAAGTTAAACAGCGTTGAAAAGAGATGTTTGAGGAGGACTGCAGAGCAAATTCCAGTTTGCTCTGCCGTGCCAAAGAAAGATGACGTCTGTCTACCTGTGTGAGGATAGCATGGATGTCATGAGGTGTATACACAACCAATATGTGATCTAGGACAATGTCTGAGCTCTTATCAAGCAACGCTTGTACCGAGAGGACAACCCGCACACAGGAGGGTGTCCCCCTGGCTTACAGCATCTAACCGTGAGCTGTAATAGGCCACCGGGCGTTTCTTATCCCCGTGTTGTTGTGTGAGAACTGCAGTTGCATGTCCCATCATCTCAGTCACGTAGAGCTGAAAAGGTTTCTGATAGGTAGGCCTAGGGCCGGAGCACTGACTATCTGCAACTTCAACTGGTAAAACGCATCCAAGGCCTCAGATGTGAGGCTGAATGGTTTTGAGGAGAGGCAGTCATACAAAGGTTGCATGGTCAGAGATGCAGATCTGATCCATGGCCTACAGTAGGATACCAATCCCAAAAAGGTACGTAGCTGAGCATGAGAGGTTGGCACTTGCAGGTCTCTCACCACCTTAGTCCTCTCATCCGACAGGTACTTGGTACCCTGGCCAAGACAGTGTCCCAGAAACAACACTTTTTGTTTGCAAAATTGCAACTTATCCTTGCTGGCCTTGCAGCCGTTCTGGCAGAGGAAACACAACAGGCTGATGGTCGCTGCTTCACAGGTTGGTTTGTCTGGAGCATAAAGAAGAAGATCATCAACATATTGTAACAAAACAACATCATGTGGAAAATACCAAGTACTCATGATTAATGTGAGACACCTTGTAAATTGGTTAGGACTGTTTTGTGCCCCTTGTGGTAGTACTGTCCAAGTGTACTGTTTACCCCTAAATGTAAATGCAGACAAATACTGGCAATTTACCTAAATCTGTTTTCCCAGTTGCCCATAATGCTGTTGGCACTTGGGATAACAGTACATTTTCTTCTTCAGTAAGGACAAAAATACAATTTGGTGTACTTAACTCGGCAGATAACAAACATCAAATTTCATGATTGGTATGTGTGACCTTCACATATGCTTCCCCTGATGGATGCAGCATGATGTTACAACCCAATACTCCCATCACATCTGTACCAAGAATGTTATCTGATGTGTCGGAGACTAAATACTTAGTGAGTATCCTGCTACCCTGAAATGAAGTTTCTACAGGATCAGTTTGATCTAAAGTGACTGGTAGCCCTGATACCCCTTGAACCACCTGGCTGTCTCCTGAGAGTGGTAATTTGAATGTGTCGGCATCCTGTTTGCTCACACATGATTTTGTTGCCCCAGTGTCTATCAAAAATGGCACCTCCTTTCCATTAATCAATACAGGTTGAAAAATCTGAATTCCCCTATCCTGTGAGGACAAAAGGGACACTGGGGCGGGAGGGCCTGTCTTTCCCTGATACTTTACACCACTGTACTCTCAAGGACAAAATCATGCAAGCAGCCGCCCACACACCACTGCGCTGTTAAACCCTCCACTTCTCCCAATGTTTCAGAAAGCATGGTATTTCTCATGCCTTGGGGTGTGTCATCCCACCCAGCATCCACTGCTTTAGTGAGAAGCCTTCCATAATAAGCTTCCACTGATTCACCTTTCTCTCTTTTAGCAGATACCTTACTTCAGGTGATAACAGGCAAGACAATAAATTCACATAACATAGTACAAGACATAATTTCATATGCTTACACATATATATTGTCATTGTACCTTACTTTTCCATTTAACCTTAGGCTAACACTTTTATCAAAATATTTTCCCTTTGGGCATAAATAGTCATTATACCCAGGCTGCGGACCCCGGAGGCCCAAAGCCAAGTTTCACTTTGTAATAATTGACATGTAACATTACTGGGTAACACAGTATCATGTTCAGCTTGTGATTTTCTGCATATCCATCACATCAGATACAACGTCCTTGGAGCTACTTGGCAGTCAGTTAATGTTTTGGTTATTCCCTGCAGAACATCTGCAGAGCGCTACAACAAAATACAGGAATACAATTCAAGCAGATAGCAGTTAATACTGACACCAAAATTACATATTACTATTTTTGTACAATTTTCAAATATTTCCCAAACCCCACAGACTTTAGAATTTTCTTCACTGGATTCCAAACAAAAGTTGAACCCCTGTGGAACATCACAGGTTCCCGTCTATTTAAACCAAAGATGATGCTGAAGCACTTCCTCTTGCATACAAAACAAACATTGGCACCAAATCCTTTATGTGTTCTCAATTGACTTAAATCAACCCTTGTCCACTTGAGAGACCACGGACGGGTCGTCAATGTTACCACAGGATAAAGACCAGCTCTTGGAAGATGCAGGTGTGGTTGGGGAACTCCACAAGCTGCACAGAATTTTCTCCAATCAGGGTTTTGTTGACCGCAATCTCTGCAGGTCCTTCTAGACTGCTGTTTGCTGGTGTTTTCTCTGGGCACTTAGGAGATTTTACTACTTTTCGTTGCTCTTTCTGAATCACTTTTTCTGAATCACTTTCTTCAACTCCTTCTCCTTAGAATCACTTTCCTCTTTTTCCCTATTATTCTCACTATCAAAGCACTAATAATAGTACTTATTACCTCCTTCTGTCTCTCTACACCCTCCTTCCTGCACTTCCTCTGACACCTTCTGCCACATACATGCTCCATCTATTAACCCGTGGTCTCTTAACCTCTATGTTGTCTCACTATCTTATCTCACTTTCTTGGTACCTCTCCATTGCATCAGCATCTTCTTCTACTTTTCCAATCTCTGTAACTGGAACTTCTCTATTCTATTGCTTCCTACCTCTTTGCAACTTATTGTCCTGAATCAATCCCGCATGGTCTAATCTCCACTTACTGTCTACCAACCCAGTCTTATGTATTCTTGCTCTTTTAGGATTGTTTTTACCTGTGCAGCTGTTTCTCTCCCTTCCCCTATTTCTATTAGTTCACATGGGGTGTATCATATCTTAGAGGGTCCCATCCCCATCTTGGCTGGTAGCTAATCAGCCGATAAGCTTCTCACTCCTCTAGGGCAACCTTTGAGACAATAGAGGGTCACTTATGACTCCTTAGTGAGAACTCCCAGACAGACTCTTCTGTCTTCTATGAACTACTTGTGCAAGTTCAGGAGTAGTGCTCAGGGCAATGCCTAATGGCTTCCACAGGCTCAACTTTCTGCCTGTGTCCCCTTACCAAAACACTCCTAAATCACTGCACGCACTTCTTCGCGCGGATTCTACTAAGTCCTTCGTGCTACTACTCAGGTCCCATTCGACCTTGACCGTCCAGGCACGGCTGGAGGCTAGTGTTCCAAAACAAGGACTTTTCAATCACTCAGTGCTTCTCAGTTCCGAACCTTGTCCGCAACTCTAGACTCTAGGGGTTAAGAATAGAGAACTTTTCCCCATTCTTTGCAGCCTCATGTATCTTATAACACAGGTAACATGCAAACATCAGTAGACAGGTAAGACAGACAGACAGACAGCAAAGAAGGCAACTTCTACATCATTTACAGGTGACATGTCCCTTATTAGGTTCTTCCGTACTATTTAATTGGCATTGAGATGTCATATAAACATGCAGCAGCTTACCTCACTCATCGATACAGAGAATAGACACACAGGAACCTCAGATATACTAATTGGCAAGATAAGGTCTTACCTCACAGTACTGTTTTTATCTATCTGAGGTCCTCTGGTCCCGTTCTCAAGTCGATCGGTGAGTGGGTCGGCACTTTATCGGCTGCACATCAGACGATCTCGTCACCCCACGTCGTTGGTCGCCAATTTCTGTCGGGGGTTAAGTTCCCCCGGGATGGATGTCACCATAATCCTAATTAAATAAAGAACAATATCGAGCTCGAGGAAAACAAACTACAGACACACCCAAGTGTCTAGTAAGAATGATTTCGTTTATTGTATAGTTCATACAAGTTTTAAAGGCAAGTTGGTTACACAACAGTCATGTGACCAATGTACATATTTGGTCTTTCCGGTTCCGCTGCTAGGCAGATTCACAGTTTCTCATAATATGTGTTACTTCCCATTACTTATCTGTATGTTTTCTTTTAACTTTCTTGAGACCAACAAGACCTTGAATGCTATCTCAGACTTAGTGTCTGCAAAAGCTCTAAACTATGCTGACTCTCTGCAAAACATTTCACTCTGGGTAAAGAGAATAGAACATATAATACAAGTTATAATTGTAACCCTTACAGTAGGATAGTGTCTGAGAGCGTGCAGATGTCAAGGCGATTAAGATTCCTGCGGGGGCGTGTTGGGGGGGGTCTATTACAGAGGAGAGGGCAGAGAATGTTAGCAGGTTGTGGTCAGAGAGTGTGGTCGGAGAGTTAGAGAGATTGAATAGAGAGCAGAGGTGGGTGAATACGAGGTCCAGCGTGTGCCCCTTTGTGTGAACGGCAGAGGAGGACCATTGAGAGATACCAAAGAAGGCAGTGAGGGATAGAAGACTGGAAGCGGAGGGGTGGTTTGAGTTAATGCGGATGTTGAAATCGCTCATGATGATGGTGGGGGTGTCTGTGGATAGGAAGTGCATTAGCCAGGTTGTGAAATGGTCGATGAAGGCAGCGGTAGGTCCTGGCGGTCAATATGACAGCCAGTTGGAGGCTGAAGGGTGAGTAAATGCGAACAGAGTGTACTTCAAAGGAGGGGAGGGTGAGAGCAGGTAGCGGTTGGATTGGGAAGAAGGAGCAACTGTGAGACAGGAGGATGCCTGCGCTTCCACCGATTTTATTGTTGGGGCGAGGAGTGTGCGAGAATTGCAGACCTCTATAGGAGAGAGCAGCAGGGGAGGTAGTGTCTGAGGGTGTCAGCCATGTTTCTGTGATACCGAGAAATGAAAAATCACAAGAAATGAAGAGGTTGTGGATGTGATCAAATTTATTTATTTATTTTTTTCATTTTGGATTTTTATTAATAAGAGTATTTTTAAATTCTTTAAAAATCAGACAATGTGATTTTCTGGATTTGTTTTCTCATTTTGTCTCTCATAGTTGAGGTCTACCTATGATGTCAATTACAGGCCTCTCTCATCTTTTTAAGTGGGAGAACTTGCACAATTGGTGGCTGGCTAAATACTTTTTTTTCCCCACTGTAATTCAGGGAGAATAAGTTAGAGCTCGGAACTGTTAGCGAAATCCCCAAATATGTGATGTTGCTTCCGCCCCAATGGAATGGAAAGTTACTACTCAGTTCCTCTTTCAAAGAAGGGGAAATACCAATAGGGAGGATCTGTGACTTAGTGGGGTTCACTTTATAATAGAAAACTTTGCTGAAGACCTCTAAGGCCTCAGTGGTCGCCCGCAGAGATGTCATAGGGTTAGTTAAAGAAAGGATGACATCATCAGCATATAACCCTATTTTGTGCTGAGATTGCCCAGTAGAAATGCCCGTAATACTTTGGTTAAGTCTAATGGATTCGGCCAGAGGCTCCATGACCAAAGCAAATATAATGGGTGAGAGGGGACAACCTTGGCGGGTACCATTAGTGATGTGAAAGAAGTCAGACAGAAACCCTGAGGACAGAACCCTAGCAGACGGGCAGGAGTAAAGAGCCAGGATAGCAGCTTTGAAGGAGTCATTATACCAAATTTGTTCAGCAGGCGATCCAGATATCCCCAGTGGACCCTGTCAAAAGCCTTTTCGGAGTCAAGGTGTGATGATTCTGCTTAAATATGGCTATAACTCAGAGATGTATTTTGATCTCTGGGTATAGTATCTCCCTTCTTACCTGCATTTATTCATAATGTGCGCAGCCTATTCATAGGTATATTGCCAATAGTGGCCGGACTGGAACAATAGGGCTTAGTATCCATCCCAGCAGGGCTCCATTGAATTCCTACACAGCCCTGAGTGATCAAACAAACATGCATTGATCAGTCTGTACTGGTAGATCAGATATGGCTGATAACATTGTATCCTTTCACTTGGTCTCAGCTCAATACAAAGAATCTGGACTTGAGTGCGTTAGTCAATCAGACTTGCTGTCGCCGGTGACCTCATTCTGGGAGGTGGCATAAAGGGTATATAAGATGAGATAAGAGGTCAGTGGGAGGAGATTATGCTGGGACTACAAGAGAACACTATGAGGAGTTTTTACATACAGACTACAGGAGATTACAGTCAGACTTCCACTGAGAGGAGACTATGACAGACTATTACTGAGAGACTGTGATGAGAGCATGCAGGCTGGAATACTGTGTTGATGCCACATGCCAGAAGACTCCACTGGTTATTCACACATACCAGAGCATGTGTGAGTGTTGGACTACAGAACCACATCAAGGAGATGTGTGGTAAAGTAATCATTTCACCTTTATTCCCTTTTATTTTATTGCACTGTATCTTGTAACTAGTAACTGTTAATGCTTGCATATATCTACATATCTGTTCTGAACTGCATGTGTTAGATGTTAATACCGACCCATTTAGGGGTTAATAAATATATCAAATTTAGAAAGCTTGTCTTGTATTTATCTTGTGGACCCAGCACTCACTGGCGGTGAGTGTGGTTTTTATGAAAGAAGACTCAGGTGTGGGCCAACGCGGTGTTGGCGCACTGAGGATCTTTCACACAAGGGCTAGAAGGAGAGAGGGCACTTTAGTGTGTTCCGCTCTCTGGATTAGGTTGATAAATCTACGAGTGCCATCTGGTGCCTGTCTACCCATAACAAATCCCACTTGGTCTGGTTTAATTAATTGGGGTAGGATATTTAGCATACAGTTTGATATCCACGTTCAGTAGGGAAATAGGCCAGAAATTTTCCGGTGTAGTAGGGGACTTGCATGGCTTGGGGAGAGTAACCACAGTAGCGGCAAGCATCTCCTCCGGGAATCTCTGGTCCTCCGCGGCCCTTGCAAACACTTTCAATAGATGAGGTGACAGGATAGCCCTGTACTTTTTATAATAAATGCCAGAAAAGCAGTCAGGACCTGGGGATTTCAATGGCTTTAGGGAGGAGATAGCTTTATGAATCTCCAGCAGAGATATAGGGGCAGCTAACGACTGGCACTGATCTAGGGAGAGGCGGGGGAGAGAGACAAACTCTAGAAAATTATCTATGTCTGCTGAAGAGGGATGGTTTACCACAGAATCCTCCTTTAAGTTGTACAGGGATTTATAGTACACCCGAAACTGATCGGCAATAAGACGGAGATCAACAACTTTTTCACCTTGGACGTCTAGGAGATATGCAATGCGCGATCTGGGTTGGGCTTGCTTGATTTTCTTCGCCAAAAAAGCGCTAGCTCTATTATTATGAATATATGCCTGGCATTGAAACCTCTTAAAGGCAAGGTCCTGCCGATGGGCCAGCAGACTTTGTAATTGTAGCTGGTGCTTTCTAATCTCGTTAGAGAGAGATGGGATGGGGTGAAGCTTATTTGTCGCAGTTAGTGCAGTTATCGTATGAAGCAAAGCATCAATGTCTTTAGAGCTTTGCTTCTTGGCCCTAGAGCAAGCTTGGATAAAAACCCCGCGCATAAATGCCTTATGGGTATTCCACAAAATATGGGGATTGGAGGCGGTAGGCGCATTAAGTTCAAAGAATTCTTGTAAGGATCTGTGGAGATGGGCACTGTGGGAGGGGTGATCAAGGATATATTCATTTATCCGCCATTGGGAAGGTATGGCTGTGGCAAACTGCTCACGGAGAACCAGAGACACCGGGGCATGATCCATCCATGTAATCAAACCGATGTGAGATGAGACAGTCTGCAACAAACCCAGTTTCTATTATAGAATAGGAGGAAGAGGAAGAAGAGAAAAAACTATGATCCCTTTCGCCACTATGCTGGCACCGCCACACATCATAGAAACCCTGATACAGCAGGGAAGGAGTGAGAACAGGGGACCTTCTCTGAAGGTTGGACGAGTCAAGGGTGTTATTCATGAGGCAGTTAAAGTCTCCCTCCACAATTAGAATACCAGTGGCAAATGACTGAATCTTAGCCAATACAGATCTCCAGTATGAGGGTTGGGACTTATTAGGGAGGTATACCGTGACCAAAGTATATAATAGTGCAATTAAGACCGAGATAACGGCCCTGAGGGTCCACCAAGAAGGACTTAATACTAAAGGCAACTGAATCACGAACAGCTATAAGGACTCCCTTACGTTTGGCTGCACAGGAGGCTTTAAAAATATGAGGGAATGTAGAATATTCACACACTCCTTTATTTATGACACAGAGTGCACTTAGGTGACACCAGAGAACAGCAGGAGTCCGTTGAGTAGATCAAAGCAAAAAAAGGTTTAATCAAAACAACTAATTGGGTTACAGAAAAATCTATTCCTAAAACATAGGTTAAAGTTAAACAGAAGATCAAGTATTAGAACAAATAGAATGAGAGCAGTTGTGAAAAGGTGTTAGTGCTCTCCCCCCATACTCCTAAAGCCTGCTTTTAAAGGCTGAGAGAGCCTTACCCCTGTCCATCATAATTCCTCATATGGATAAGTTTTTGGTATGATGATCCATAGATTATGGATCATTCCCCTTTAAGAACATGGTCCTCACTTTGGCTCGTATGACTTGTGTGTTATACTGAGACCTTCTTTTTCATAGACTCAGCGCAAGACTATTTTAAACATAGTCTGTCAAGAATGCCATGCCACATACAAATGTTATTCCATGACCTTTCCATTTTTACTCTGACGTTAAGAATATTTAACAGGGAAGGAGGGATTAGTAAATAGAGGGCTTTTCTCAGCATGGAAATGGGTCTCCTGAAGCATGAGTATATCGCATCTCAGGCGACACGCCTCTCTCCAAACTGAGCTTCTCTTGTATGGGCTATTAAACCCCCTAATATTTAGGGAAGATATTCGGATAACCATGGTAGTGGCCTGTGGAGGGGTGTTAGTCTACACAGACAGGGATCCCGCCAGCATGGTAGGCGAGTCGGACCTGTAATGAAGACATAGTTATGTGGTACGTACTAGCATGAGCTATGTGTGATTGAGCAAACGAACCATGTGAAAAACAATGGAACATACATAACCACAATTGTAAAAACGTAGAAAAGATAGAAATAGACAGTTCGCCATAAAAAACGAAACATCGAAAAACTATAAGGCACCTGATCCACCTAGAAGAAAGTGAGTCTCACAGTTCTTTCATGGAACCCCAACTGTGTGCCAGTCCTTGGAAGCTTGGTGGGGAAACCCTAACGGTATCGGATATCGTTCTCTCTAAGTATCTTCTCAATGAGTGCTAGGTTGCGTCTAGTCTGCATGGTAACAGCGGATAAGTCCGGGTACAAAGAGATTGTTGAGAACGGTGCGGGGAGAGTGCTGCACTTATGAGCTTCTGCAAGGATGGAGTCCTTGATATGATAGAAGTGGACCCTAACAATGGTGTCTCTGGGAGATTCCGCAGGGGCTGAACTCGTCTTAGGTATGCGATGGACTCTGTCCATGGTAAGGTCGAGCTCCGAAAGGCTTGGGAGGATCTTTTTAAACATACATTTTATATAGGCTGGGAGGTCAATAGATGCAGTTTCCTCCGGAATACCCTGGATCTTGATGTTGTTGCATCTGGAGCGGTCCTCGGAATCAGTTGCTTTGATTTTCAACCAGCGTACTTCCGCCTCCAAAGTATTATGAGCGTCCACTAGTTCGTTATGAGCAGTGGAAAAAACGGGCATCTTCCGCTCCACGTGATCAGTTCTTTCTCCTAGAGCATCAATATTATGTTGTAGCTTTCCGACTAGGGAGGACACACTTTTGTTAATGCCCGACTGCAGAAGGACCAACATACCCTTCAGTGTGTCGCAGGTAATTGGATCTGAGGATGCCGGGAAGTTGGAGATGTCAGAGTAGCTGATCAGAGAAGCGTCGTCGGATGTAGGGGCCTGAGCCCGGATACTCTTTTTACGGGCGGCACCTTTACTGGCTGGAGATGCGGCTGGGGAGATGCTTGGACCTCTTTTGCCACCTTCCTGAGCAGATTGTGAGGTAGCAGTAGGAGTAGGTGTCCACTCTGTCCACTCTGAGCCCATGGAGTCTTGAGACAGGGCTGCCAAGCCAGTTGGAGAGGGCATTCGTGAGTGGGAGTCCGGTTCAAGTGAGGAATGGCGGTTTGAAGTTTGGTGGGCGAAGAAATCAGTCAGTTTCCTAGGCTCTCCAGAGGAGGAGGATTTCTTTCTGGGCATTGCAACAGTGTCACTGGACATTCAGGTAGGCAAGTGAAGGAGGCCAATACAAGGACTCTAGACAGATGAAGCAGAGTATGTAGACCAGAGTTAGAACCCTGGCCACCATAGGTCAGCGAAGTCTATGCAGAGTATTGCAGGAGTTCAAAGCCAGCCACATACAGCGGTATACAGGGTGTGAGTATGTGAACCCAGAGGGCGCTATTGAGCGACTCAGGGCCGGGCCTGAAAAGGCCCTCAGCCACACCTGTGGGTGGGGTGTAACTCCAAAGGGAGTGGTTACAGCGGCAATGCTGCTGTCGAGTCCCTGCAGGAAGCAGGGACTGTGGAACCAGACAAGGACAGATAGACGGTCTGGCCAGGAGGGCTGGGGTCCACGGGGGACTTTTGCTGGAGCTGAGCATTAGTCAGGCTAGATAGGAGTCAAGGAGTCAGTTAGTGTCCTAACTGTGGCCCAGGCTCTTTTTTTTCTTTTGTTATGTTGCACCTAAGCTGAAATAAAGCCATTTTTACTTTAAATTGGCACCGTCTGAACGCTGTCTCTCCGGCGCCCAGTACCACGAACCACTGCTGTCGGGACCAGGAGTCTGCCGCCATTGAGACTAATCTCCCCAAATTGTCACATATGGTGGAGGATGCGGGCATAAAGAGATCCATGCAAGTCCTGGAAGACAAGTGGTTGGTGACTGCAGTACTGCTAAGTGTGCATTGTGGCCTACAGCTGGAAGAAATCTGTGATTTCAACGGAGAAACCCAGGAAGGGGTGAGTGGAAATGCAACATAGCAAAGTGTGTGCAAAAACTGGTGAAAGTAAAACTCTGGAAGAGGAATCCAGGGAATGGACTTTGTGTATACTGTGGCACAGAAGTCTGTAAAGTGCTTGCTGATGGCAAGAAAGTAAGCAATGTGTATAAAAGCTGGATATTGCAAACAGTCTATGTGAAAGGCTATGGTGCCATGTTGGTGTTTTTCTGTTGTAGTGCCACATAAGTTAACTGTTTGAATACATGTGACTGCAGAAGATAGCAAAAAAAGGTTGCTGCCGGTTGAACCCAAGGTTGCTGTGGAATATTGTGTAATCTTGTTAGTAAACCATGGGCAAGAAAAAGAGAATTTCAGCTTGTAAAAAAGCAGAGAAGTTATGCACAGGTTTATTAGTGCAGCAGTCTGAATGCAGAGAGACACAAAACCCGGAGCAGAGCATGTGGAGTGCAAGTAAAGAAAAGGGGTTGCATGAGAGTGACTCAGTTTTTCTGAAGCACCTCTGTTCTATGATTGAATATGTCCCTGCTGACTGTATGCCTCATACTGGAGTGCATCAAAGCGCCAAAGATGAAAATGTTATGGTGCAGCAGCTTCAAGATGAGATTAAAACCATCAGGTTCATTTATGAAGATGAAATATATGATTGGAAATGGCAACTTGAGTTATCAGAAAAAGAGCACCTTAAGTTAAAGAAAGAGCTTGAAAATATAAAGAGTTCATATCCTAGTCATTGTGAAAATGTGGTGCTGGGTTTGCCTGGAATGGACTGTGTCACTAAGAAGGAGTTTGCTGAAATGAAATGTGCCCTATCTAATAAAATTCTACAGCGTGTAGAGCAAAAGCAAGTGCTTGAGAAGCAATTGCAGGATTTAAAGGAGCAGCATGTCCAAGACTCCATTGCCAAAGAGAGTGTCATTGGAAAATTAAGAGATGACCTTGAAACTGCTAAACGTGAGAGAAGTGAATTTTTGCAGTGTCAGTCAGAATGTCTGGATGACCAAGTCAGGAAGTGTGAAAAACTTTTGGCTGCATTAACTGACAAAGAAAATGAAATTGCAGAGCTGAGGAAGCATGTGTCTGACCAAGAGAGTGATTAGAATCTGTGGTGCAGACATTGCAGTCAGAGCAAAACTTGCATGAACTAAAGCAGGTTCACCTAAATAGTGAAGTCAACGAATGGCGGAGCAGAGCTGGAGTTCTGGAACAAAGAGAAATGGAACTCAAAGCTAGAATATGTAGCCTGGAGAGGGCGCTGTCAGGATCTTGTGAAGATAAAGAGAAATTGTCTGTTTTGGTTTAAAATAAAGACAAAGAATTGATGGAGATGTCGTCTGTCCATGCTCAGAAAGTGCAAACCTTACAGGAGAGTCACAAAAAAGTAGAGACTCAACTTCAAGAGCTGCAACTAAAAGTCACAGAAGGGGACAGGTTTCAAGCAGAGCTGCTAGACAAGGCAAACGGACTACAAGGTGGAATTGAATAATGTCACAGGGCTTCTTTCTCAAGCAGACAGCAAGTTTATCAAACTTTCCAAAGATTTTTCTACACTAGAATCTCAGCTTCAGGACACTCAGGAACTTTTGCAAGAAGAAACCCGTCAGAAGCTTGACCTTAGTGCAAAACTAAAACAAATGGAAGATGAGAAAAATGGTTTCCTTGAGCAACTAGAGGAAGAGGAAATAGCAAAAAGAGATTTGACAAAGCGGATTTCAACACTACAGGCTCAGGCGACTGATATGAAGAAAAAAATGGAGCATAGTATTGGGTCCTTTGACTCTGTTGAAGAACTAAAGGAGAAGTTGCAAAAGGAGCTAGAAGCTACAAATCAACGGTTTGAAGAGAAGGCTGCTGCTTATGACAAACTTGAGAAGACGAAAATTAGACTTCAGCAGGAACTAGAAGATATAGGTGTAGATCTTGATCATCAACGTCGGATTGTGTCAAATTTGGAAAAGAAGCAGAAAAAGTTTGATCAGCTGCTTGGTGAAGAGAAGACTCTTTCTGCTAGGTATGCAGAAGAACGTGACCGTGCTGAAGCAGAGGCTCGTGGAAAAGAGACCAAAGCTCTTGCCTTGGCTCGCTCCCTAGAAGAGGCCCTTGAATTGAAGGCAGAGTTAGAGAGGCTCAACAAGCAACTTCGCACTGAAATGAAAGATTTGGTTAGCTCCAAGGATGAAGTTGAGAAAAACTGGGAATCTGTGCAGATATTGTATGAGAACAAAGCTAATGCTTATGACAAGCTGGAAAAGGCCAAGAGAGAATTGGACCTCCAGATAGAAGACATGAGGATTCAGTCTGAGGAAAACCTGTCTAATTTATCTGCTGAGATTGTAGATCTAAAAATGCTTGTTGCTAAACTAAAGGTGCAAGTGGACAAACAGGAGGAAGTTGCACGCATCAAGGAACAGCTGGAGTTTCAGATGGATCAAGTGAAGCGCGAGTCAGAAATAAAAGTTGGAAGAGCACACTTTTCAGATAGAACAGTTAAAAACCGAAGTTGAATCTAAAAGAGAAGAATTGGATCGATTGCAGCAGTCTTTATCCAATACTGAACAGTTGGCATCTGCACTATCTTCAAAGCTGGCAGCACTAGAAGCTGAGAAGGACTCGCTGCAGAGCCTGTTAACCTCTAAAGAATCAGAGCTGTTATCCCTGAAAAATGTGGTTCAAGAAACAGAGTCTTTATTCAACCAAGAGCAAGATAAGAGAGCCACTGAGATACGGGACTTTAACCCCTTAATGACCGGGCCATTTTTTGTTTTTGCATTTTCGTTTTTCCCTCCCCACATTCCAAGAGCCATAACTTTTTCATTTTTCAGTTCACAGAGTCACATGATGGCTTATTGTTTGCAAAACAAATTGTACTTTGTAATGTCACTATTCAATATTCTGTGCAATGTACTGGGAAGCTGTAAAAAAATTCAGAATGAGGTGCAATTGGAGAAAAACTGCATTTGCGCCAAATTCATATGGGTTTAATTTTTACACCATTCACTGTGTGGTAAAAATGACATGTTACCTGTATTCTGTGGGTCAGTACGAACACGGCGATACAAAATTTATATAGTATTTGAAATGTTTTGATACCTTTTAAAAAATTAAAAACTTTGCTAAATAGAAAAAAAATTTTGCATCGCTATATTGTGTCACCTGTAACTTTTTCATATTTACATGTATGGAGCTGGGTAAGGCGTCTTTTTATGCAGGACAACATGACGTTTTTATTGATACCACTTGGGGAAAGATCTGATGGTTTGATCACTTTTTATTCAATTTTGTATAGGAGACAAAGTGTTGAAAAAAACGCTATTTGGCCATTTTGATTTTTTTTTCCCCGCTACGCCGTTCACTGTATGGGATAAATATTTTAATATTTTAATAGTTCGGGCATTTTGGAGCGCGGGGATACCTAATGTGTTTATGTTTACTTTTGTTTATTTACTTTTATATCTGATCTAGGGAAAGGGGGGGGTGATTTGAACTTTTGTGTTTTTTTTAATTTTTACATACTTTTAAAAACTTTTTTTTTTATACTTTTACTTGTATGATCAGACTCCCTAGGGACCTTAAAACCTAGGGAGTCTGATCGATCATACTATTCACTGCGATACTACTGTATCGCAGTGAATAGCAAAATGCCTTCACTGCTATTAGATGATGCCTCTGGCATCGTGTAATAGCTATACTGAAATGACAGGCCTGGGAGCCTTCAATAGGCTCCCGGCTGTCATGGCAACCAAGCGCCGCCCTCCGATGACATTCCAGAGGGCGACGATGAGGTAAAAATGGCGGCGCCCTTGTCGGCTCCGCAATTTAGACGCCGCGGTCGCGTTTGACCGCGGCATCTAAAGGGTTAACAGCCGCGATCGGTGCAGGCACCAATCGCTGCTGTTAGCTGCGGGTCCTGGCTGTATTATACAGCCGGCACCCGCGGTGTATGGAGAGCGCTCAGCTCCTGAGCGCTCTCCATACATCGTCATGCGACTCAGGACGTACTATTACGCCCTGCGTCGTTAAGGGGTTAATGAAAGACTTGACAAAAAGTCTGCAGATGAGCAGAAGCTTTATCAGAAGATGTTAGAGGATCAGTTCAATATAGTTCAGGGAACAGTGAGGGAAGCAGAAAATATTATCCAGGATGCTGACCTGACAAATGTTAGAAGAATGCTGCAGAATATCCTAGAATTAGAAGACATGGTGGATAAAGAGATGGCATCTACATCTGCTGCCATAGAAGATGCAATGCGAAAGATTGAGGAAGATCTGCAAGTTGCAATAGTAAAAATTGAGATCGAGGCTGCTCAGAGAAATGTGGCGATGAAGAAAGTTCTGGAGCTGGAATCAGAGATTTGTGCGCTACAGCAGGAGTTAGAATTGGAGAAAGCTGCCAGCATAGAGGCAGAGAAAGCAGAGACATTAAGGCAGCCAGAACCTGTAACCAAAAAGCATCTGGGTACTGACAGTAAAAACTGTGATGTTGGAAACTTGGTATCCCAGTCCTCCGGTGTTAGCACAAAGAATGAAAATAACTTGTAGAATGTTGAGATGACGATATCACCAGCTCCTGTACTGTCAGAAGTGGATTTTCACAAAAATTCTTGCAATCTATCACAGTACCGCAACATGCCTCCAGGAAGTTATGCGTATGAGAAAGAGGAGGTAAGACTAGAGTATGGAAGTGGTTCTCCGGCTGCCGTACAGATGTGGAAGTATTATAAAGAAACCATTCCAATATATGTTGTGGCAGTTGTTAAAGACATACCAGAAAATGTAGTTCAGCATGAGCTATTTTGTGAAGGTGTACTGTATGGCCCTTGTGCAGAAGGAGAAGATATTGCGGTACAGAGCTTGTGTATCTCCAGCAAAGAGGAGAGCAAGCAGCCTATGTCTCCTAAACTTCTAAGCCTTGATGGTGATGGAAAAGTTTGCTTTAAGAAGAAGGTTACGGAAAAAGTACCCGTGAAACAGTTATACTCTAAAGACATTGATGTGCATGAAGTACGTGTTAGTTGGTCTCTGAGCTCCTGTGGATTCATGATAGGTGAAGATGAAGATTCTTACGGCTATTTACTAAACGGATCAAAGTCATGCAATGGGATGGCTGAAGACTATGGCGAGAAATGTGATGAAAATGATGTGATCCCCTGTATGGCGAATTGTGAAGGTGATGAAGTAAAACTTGCCTTTGCACAGAATGGCCAGGATCTTGGCGTAGCATTTAAAGTGATGAGAAAATGGAAAACTCGACTGAGCGGAATTTGGAAGAAGAGACCGCCAGATTGGGACTTCTGGAGAGACACTGGACAGGCATACATGGTTCAAGAGGGACTTCGACATAGGATGTCTCGTCCCATTGTAGCTCACCCCATGGGTAGTGAGCTGAGGGGGAGGGTATCTGAGTATGTGAACCCAGAGGGCGCTATCGAGCGACCCAAGGCCAGCCCTGAAAAGGCCCTCAGCCACACCTTTGGGTGGGGCGTAACTCCAAGGGGGGTGGTTACAGCGGCAGAGCTGCTGTCGAGTCCTGCAAGAAGCAGGGACTGTGGAACCAGCCAAGGACAGACAGGCGGTCTGTCCCAGGAGGGCTGGGGTCCAAAAGAGGACTTTTGACTCAAGCGGAGCATAAGTCAGGCTGCTTGTTGCCCCTAAGATAGATAGGGGTCAAGCAGTGAGTCAGTGCCCTAACTGTGGCCCAGGATGGTTTTTTTGTTTTGTTATGTTGCACCTAAGCTGAATAAAGCCATTTTACTTTATACTTGGACCATCTGAACACTGTCTCTCCGGCGCCCAGTACCACTACCACTGCTGTCGGGACCAGGAGTCTGCCGCCATTGAGACTAATCCCCCCAAATTGTCACACCATATACAGTATCTTTATGTCCATGGATTATTTTCTGGTTGCAGATCTTGCACAGTGCCATGAATTTATCCTTTAGTATTGTACAAAAAAAAAAAAAACATGGACGATACAAAGTCACTGCCAGCAACAGAAGGACTGGAAATGTGTCTGCTAGTGATGATACCACAAGTTGCTTTAAGTTTGAAGGTTTTTTTGATGTTGGGGCCACGTATCAGCTCAGGTTGGGTTGTTACTATCGCTGCTGCCAGCACCTGCTTCCTCTGATGTCATTATGAACTGGTTACCAGGTCCTGTCCACAACAAAATCATCAATGGCAATGTCATTGTCTTTTCCACCACTTTTTTCAAACTCATCACTGCCAGAGAGAGATTTTTGCACCCCCTCAAAATTCCAACTTCTAGATTTGCCTTGAGTGCCTCAACCAGAACAGGTATCAGAACCCCACCTCCTACCACTACGACCTCCACCACTAATAGTCATGTCTTCCACCTCCAAATGAAGTTGCTGACTGTTCTCATCCAATTCAACAACAGAAAGACTTGGACTAGGAGGTATATCTTTTTTTTTTTTTTCAACTGTTTATTTTAAAAGTTTTTGTCATACAGAGAGAATAACAATATACAAGAAAAATAAGATAACTGAAGGTAACAAACACAGGACAGACGGGGATTACTCAGCATTCTCAATAAGTTACAAGGCTTTAAACAAACTGGCCAGAAATGGCCCCAAAAAGGCCAAGGAATCCGACAACAAACAGGTGCAGACAAGACAGGAGGACAGAAGGGTGACAGAAGGACATCCAGGAAGTAAGGGGCCACACTGCAGCCGGATCAGAGAGGCCGGACCGCCCAAAACTCATCCCATGATTTCCAGATCAGGCAGAACCTCTCCTCCTCATTATTAAGAAGGGCCGTCAGGTACTCCAGGGAGTGCGCATCTTTTATCCTAGCGTATAACTCCTCCAGGGCCGGGGGGGGCAGGATGCCGCCAGTGTTTAGCAATCAGACATCTAGCGGAAGTAAGGAGGAGCAACAGGAGATGGAGAGCGGGTCTGTGCAAAATATCAGGGGGGGGGGGAGGTTGAGAAGGTAAGTCCTAGGAGACAGGGGAAGGCTAACACCCAGGACCCCTTCCAGGAGACCCCGGACCTGGCGCCAATAAGGCTGGAGCAGGGGGCAGTTCCAAAAGAGATGGAAAATATGTGCGGGGTGGGTGCCACACCGCCAGCAGCAGTCCGGGACATTCTTGTCAAAACAGTGAAGTGCAGCTGGGGTATGATACCAATGCATCAACATCTTAAAAATATTTTCTTTTTGTGTAACACATCTAGAAGTCCTGGGTGCTCTACTCCATATGAGGGACCAATCGTTACTCGATATGGGTGTCCCCAAATAGGTCTCCCACCGTGACATATAGGTATGTTGGGGCAAAGCATCTGGGGTGGGATTCGAAAGAAGGCGGTATATATCAGAAATAAGCCCTGTTGTCCCAACACCCGTTTTACAAAGTTTCTCAAAAAGCGTAGGGAAGGGTGCTGTGGGGCCTTGAAAAATAGAGGAGGCCAGATGGATTTTAAAAATATGGAAATGAGGGTCTTGGTGCAAGGGGGTATGACACTTCAGAAGCTGGGAAAAGCTTTGAGGAGTCTATGATGTTGAAAAAAAACGGTGCACTATGGGCTTATCCTCTGCTGCTTCTGCACTGAGATCCTCATTTGTATTATTTGGACTTTGCAATCCATTATATTTATATATTTTATATACCATTAGAGAAGTGGTGGACGTCTTAAATTTGCCCTTACTGCCCTAAGCAACTGGCACCTCAAGAAATTGCTGAGTGAACAGCTTCCATAATGTTATATTTAATATGAGCTACAATGGCACATAAATAACAAAGAAACATAAATGTGTGGATACTATGAAAATTTCCTGTAACAAATAAACAACAAATTTTGATTTTCTCCCAGCATTTGTGTCAATAATATCGTTTTGTAACATACTTTATTAACAAATGTTTGCTCCTTCCTGTAAAATTCTGTATTTATTTGTCCTTTCCTTTGCTTCTCTATTGAGAGCTGTACCCTGCTTCTCAGGGTATAAATATTACCCATTTATAAGACATACAATTAATAACAAAGATTTTTAATTTCACGTTGGGGTGTTTGTTCAGTCACGTTTTAACTTTATTTCTTACATTATTAAAAGTAAAGGACAGGACAACTAAGTCCAAATATTGTTTAAATCAGGGAAGATGGTTAGACCCTGTACAGTTCCATGCCCCATGACCAGGGGTATGGGATTATTGGGGAATTCCTTTCATCCAGGGAAAGCCATCTTGTCGGACATAACTTTGTCCTGGACCTTCTTCGATTTGTCCTTAAACATAATTATTTCATGTTAAACCGCAAGTTTTTTTTCACTATGGAGAACTCCTGGGCTCCGACCTACACCAATCTCTACCTGGGATGGTGGGAAAAAGAAGTGGTTTTTTTCCAGAAGCTATAGACGACTGGACACAGAAGATCCTCCTATGGATTAGATTCATAGATAACATATTCATCTTGTGGAGTGGATCCAGGGAAGACTTTGTGTCCTGCGTCCAGTTTCTCAAAAAATGGCATTCTTGGACCTCTTTATAATCAAATTGTTTCGGGAAAACTTAGCATGAAAATATGCATCAAAAAGAGACAGCTATAAATTGTCTCTTGTGCTGAGAAAGTTGGCCCCATTAAGAGCTGGCATCCCCAAAGGTCAATACCGTAGGGTCAGGCAAAACTGCTCTGATGTTTTGGATTACCATCTCATGGCAAAAGACCTCAAGGAAAGATTAAAAATAAGGGGGTAAAATTAGTACATTACTTATTTTACATTTTATATGTCATAAACATTAAAATTCAGATGCCAGAACTGATGTTTTCTAATCATCTAACCTCTCAAAAACAAAAAGTAATAAAAACTGATCAAAAATCTTATGTACCCACAAAATACAAGGTGTCGTAAAGCTACATTAAAATAAAATGTTAGAAGCTGGAATGCAGAGAGGGTTAAAATGCTACTGGTTTTAAAATGCACATAAAACACCGGAGTTATGTGCAAGTACGTTATTCCAGCCATAAGTTCAAAATCTGCAATAAAAAAGTGACAATTTCAGAAGGGTTTTTGCAATTTTAATGTGGGGTTAACAGATGCTAAGAACTGGAGTTGGTGGAGGTTGTGAAAGGTCTTCTTTGGAGAATTTATGTAGTGAGCATTAGTTTCCCAGAAGTAAATATGTAAGCTGTGCGGAGTACGTTGGGTACACCAAGTCCCATGCTATGTTCCCTCTAGATACCAATGACTGGGGGAAGTGCATTCCGGGGAGTTAGTTCTGGTGTATTTTCTCTCGTAAACGCTAAGCATGGTGTATATACCCTGATTTACGCTCGTGCAGCTTATACATTTCCCTTTCTGCCACAGGCAGTTTTGTCCCTAAAAATACAGTGATATATATATATATATATATATATATATATAAAACACAGTGTATATATATATATATATATATATATATATATATAGGGCTTGTTTTTGTTGGAGGACATTAATTTTTTGGGGTGCCTAGTCTTTCAGGGTGGGATTTTTAAAAAACATGAAATCTTGCATTGCTTTTTAACATTTAAATTTTCTGCCGTTTAACATACAGCATAATTAACCTTTATTCCATGTTTATATATTTAAGTTTACCTTTATTCCATGAGTTGGTTCAATTATGGCGATTCCGAATTGATGTATTTTTTTTATGCGTTACTAATTTTGCTGAATAAAATTCAATTTAGGGAAAAAATCAACTTGTATCTCCATCTTTTAAGAGGTGTTACATTTTTATTTTTCTGTTAATGGAGCTGGTTGAGGGTTTACGAGCTTTGTTTTTTTTTACCATATTGGAGCTCATATGAGTTTTAGATCACTTTTTTTATTTTACATTTTTTATATACCCTATACACATGGTCTTTTAGAGTCCTTAAAAAAAAACAACAAAATGCAATCTAAGTAGAGAAGTTATTTACAACTTAAATTGCATTTTGTTATTTTTTTTAAGGACTCTAAAATCCTTTGAAGACCATGTGTATAGGGTATATAAAAAAATCTGTGAATTTTCAGTTCTTGTATAACACCATGTCTGATGAAGGAAGCTAGTACTTCCGAAAGCTTACCATCAAATATACTCAGTTAGCCTCTAAAAGGTATCGCCTGATTTCTTCACTCTTCCACTCTTCTACTTTCAATGGCTAACACGGTATAACATTATACTACATATTTTGTGAGGCAAGATGGCAAAAAAAAATAATTTCCGACTTTTTTTAGGGTGTTTTTTTTTTTTTAATGACCACCATGTGTGTTCGAAAATAAAGAAATAAAGCCACCAAAATTATTTAATACTTTTGAATTTCATATATTTACATTTTTTTGTCCTATGAGGGAATGTGAACCAGCAATCAGAAGATATCAGTAGTATATACTGCCATAAACATGTAATATAGTGTATACAGACTGAAAGCCTCTCTCATAGACAGGATCAACCAGGCATGGGCACAGGCAGACCCAGGGATGCCAGGGATATCGGTACTCCCCAAACACATTGACAGTGGGGTAATGTTTGGCACCCTTTGTATCATAAATCTTTTTCTTCCCTGTGGATTTATCATATCTGGCTTCCAGTCAGCAAAGGAAATCAGAAAGTTGATCAAAGAGGTGCAATCAGCTTTAGTTTAGTGAGTAGGGTCCTGTGCCGTGTGTGTGTCAAAACTGCAACCTCTATAGCTTTGAATTGATGGCAGATCCACTATTTATTGAGGCATCCAACGTTAATCTAATTTGTACCTATGGTAGCTATAAATGCTTTCCTTCTGTTTTCTTAATGCCTAGGATAGTTTTAAAATAAACTTACTGTTTAGTTTTATTTTTGTTTTCTTCTTTTAAATCTTTAAATTATAATATATGATAAGATATATACATAATATTTGGTGAGTGTGACAGACAGGAATGTCACTTACAATTAGACTGTCCTTCTTACAGTGTGTATCATTTTATTATCTGTTATCTAGTATGCCTATCATTTGAAAAAAAAAAGTGATCCAGATTAAGAATAGATCTTTACGAGATGGCTGCTGACTGCTTCATTCTGATTCTGTATTTTATCAACCTGCTTTGAACACCAGGAACCCAGAGTAGAATATACTGTACTGCCATTTCAACATCTTGCATTGTTGTCCCAGCTGGTGTTGATGGAATTGTGTTAACATTCTGTCGGCTTCAAGTCTTTGTCTCTTTACAGTATGCTTGAAAAATAATCTATTCATGTTTTCAGTGGTAAAAAACAAGCAATAAAGGAGAAAATGTAAAGCTCCAATGCACTATAACTAGTAGTGATCATCTTTCCAATAGTGAAAATAGACTGGAAGCCCTTGCTATTGGAATTACACTCGAACACATTGGATGTAAATTGGTTGGACTTTCCAATTTCTCGAATTATCATAGTTTACCTGCAAAAGACTGCAAATTGCAGACAGTGCCAGGGCTTGTGTGTGGTCCCCTGGTGCAGGTTCTTTGGTATTCAGGACAAAGGCATAGCTAGAGGTTCAGCAGAGATGGGGCAAGCACATCCGACTGGGTCCCCAACCAAAATTGTGACCATAATATAATGGTGACCATATAGTGGTAGCTGCCAATTTATGTGATTATAGTACAGAAAAATATGGTTACTTACAGTTAATCATTCACATTTCCCACCTCCTCCAACTAGACTGTATAGGTGAAGAATGAATAACACACGGGGTAAGACAGATCTCACCTATTCAGGATACTGAATAGTGTATGTCACAAAAACATCATCTGTTGCACCAAGTTAATCTTCCCCCATGGTAGAAAATGGCTGTAGCTCAAGTCCTTGGTAATTGGAATCCAAAAAACCATAAAGGGAAAAAAAAATATTTTAAAAATTTTAAAAGTTACTCATTGCTGAAATGCATTGCCTTTATTTTTACTTGTATTATTTTTTAATAAATTATAATTTTTATATTACGGTAGTGCTCTTTTATAGTCCTTTTTTAGTTTTAAAATAATTTTTATCTCCAGGGATGTTGATATTTCTTTGTACACGGTGCACAACGCAATCAAGAAGTTTACAACCCATGGCACTGTAGGTAATTTCTATGGACTTGGATGGAAGAGAAAAATTGATGAAAGGTTGCAACGCAGGATAATCCAGATGGTGGATAAGCAGCCCCAATCAAGTTCCAAAGAAATTCAAGCTGTCCTGCAGGCTCAGGGTGCATCAGTCTGAGAACAAACTATCCTTTGAAATTTGAATGAAATTAAACAATATGGCAGTAGACCCAGGAGGACCCCACTGCTAACACAGTGACATAAAAAAGTGTGACAGGATCAGTGGAAAAGTGGGAGAAGGAGTATACATTTCTCCCAGGTTCCTGTCATAGACATTCTAAAAGAACCTGTGAAAGCTTGCAGTAAGAAAACTGTGTTCCTTGCTGGAGGGTTTTACCAAAACCATGGTAAAACGTCTGGCTGCTGGAGTAGGGAGAATTGGGTGTGGCTCTACTCCATTCAGCTACTTCAGGTTTTGGGATGAATGGCGTTAATTAGTTGTTTCCTAAAGTGTGTGTTGTGAGTATGTGAACCTAGAGAGCGCTAGGGAGCGACCCAGGCCAGCCCTGAAAAGGCCCTCAGCCACACCTTTGGGTGGGGAGTGTATCTCCAGAAGGCTGGAGAAACCTGCATGGAGCAGGAAATGGTGGACCAGCCTAGGACAGAGAGGCAGTCTGTCCAAGAGGGCTGGGATCCAGAGAGGACTTACAGAGACTAAGTCAAGCTCTTATTGCCCCAGAGGCTAGTTAGGGACTCAAGGAGTCAGTGAGTGCCCTAACTGTGGCATAGGTTTTTTTTGTTGTTTTGTTATGTTGCAGTTAAGCTGAATAAAGCCACTTTTATTTTACACTTGGACCGTCTGAACGCTATCTTTCCGGTGCCCAGTACCACGAACCACCGCTGTCCGGACCAGGAAAAGCCGCCATTTTGAGTCTAATTCCCCAAGTTGTCACATATGGTGCTACAGATTCGGGCATAAAGAGATCCACGCAAGTCCTGGGAGACAAGTGGTTGGTGACTGCAGTACTGCTAAGTGTGCATTGTGGCCTACAGCTGGAAGAAATCGGTGATTTCAACTGAGAAGCCCAGGAAGGGGTGAGTGAATTGCAACATAGCAAAGTGTGTGCAAAACTGATGAAAGTAAAACTCTGGAAGAGGAATCCAGGGAATGGACTTGTGTATACTGTGGCACAGAAGTCTGTAAAGTGCTTGCTGATGGCAAGAAAGTAAGCAATGTGTGTAGAAGCTGGATATTGCAAACAGTCTATGTGAAAGGCTATGGTGCTATGTTGGTGTTTTCTGTGGAAGACAGAAGAAAATGCTGGTTGTTGTAGTGCCACATAAGTTAACTGTTTGAATACATGTGACTGCACAAGATAGCAAAAGTTGCTGCCGGTTGAACCCAAGGTTGCTGTGGAATATTGTGTAATCTTGTTAGTAAACCATGGGCAAGAAAAAGAGAATTTCAGCTTGTAAAAAAGCAGAGAAGTTATGCACAGGTTTATTAGTGCAGCAGTCTGAATGCAGAGAGACACAAAACCCGGAACAGATCATGTGGAGTGCAGGTAAAGATAATGGGTTGCATGAGAGTGACTCAGTGTTTCTAAAGCACCTCTGTTCTATGATTGAATATGTCCCTACTGACGGTATGTTTCATACTGGAGTGCATCAAAGCGCCAAAGATGAAAATGTTATGGTGCAGCAGCTTCAAGATGAGAATAAAACCATCAGGTTCATGTATAAAGATGAAATATATGACTGTAAATGGCAATTTGAGGTATTAGAAAAAGAGCACCTTAAGTTGAACCTGAAGTTAAAGAAAGATCTTGAATCTATGAGGAGTTCATATCCTAGTCATAGTGAAAATGTGGTGCTGGGTTTTCCTGGAATGGACTGTGTCACTAATAAGGAGTTTGCAGAAATGAAATGTGCTCTATCTAATGAAGTTATACAGAGTGTAGAGCAAAAGCAAGTGCTTGAGAAGCAATTGCAGGATTTAAAGGAGCAGCATGTCCAAGACTCCATTGTCAAAGAGAGTGTCATTGAAAAATTAAGAGATGAGCTTGAAACTTCTAAACAAAGAGAAAGAGAACTCAAAGCTAGAATATGCAGCCTGGAGAGGGCTCTGTCAGGATCTTGTGAAGATAATGAGAAGTTGTCTGTTTTGGTGCAAAATAAAGACAAAGAATTGAATAATGTCACATGGCTTCTTTCTCAAGCAGACAGCAAGTTTATCAAACTTTCCAAAGATTTTTCTACACTAGAATCTCAGCTTCAGGTCACTCAGGAACTTTTGCAAGAAGAAACCCGTCAGAAGCTTGACCTTAGTACAAAACTAAAACAAATGGAAGATGAGAAAAATGGTTTCCTTGAGCAACTAGAGGAAGAGGAGATAGCAAAAAGAGATTTGACAAAGCAGATTTCAACACTGCAGGCTCAGGCGACTGATATGAAGAAAAAAATGGAAGATAGTATTGGATCCTTGGACTCTGTTGAAGAACTAAAGGAAAAGTTGCAAAAGGAGCTAGAAGCTACAAATCAACGGTCTGAGGAGAAGGTTGCTGCTTATGACAAACTTGAGAAGATGAAAATTAGACTGCAGCAGGAGCTAGAAGATGTAGGTGTAGATCTTGCTCATCAACGTCGGATGGTGTCAAATTTGGAAAGGAAGCAGAAAAAGATTGATCAGCTGTTTGGTGAAGAGAAGACTCTTTCTGCTAGATATGCAGAAGAACGTGACCGTGCTGAAGCAGAGGCCCTTGAATTGAAGGCCGAGTTAAAGAGGCTCAACATGAAAAGGCACACTGAAATGGAGGATTTGGTTAGCTCCAGGGATGAAGTTGAGAAAAACCTGGAATCTGTGCAGATATTATATGAGAACAAAGCTAATGCTTATGAGATGCTGGAAAAGGCCAAGAGAGAATTGGATCTCCAGATAGAAGACATGAGGATTCAGTTTGAGGGAAACCTGTCTAATTTATCTACTGAGATTGTAGATCTAAAAATGCTTGTTGCTAAACTAAAGGTGCAAGTGAACAAACAGGAGGAAATCAAGGAACAGCTGGAGTTTCAGATGGATCAAGTGACGCGTGAGTCAGGAATAAAGTTGGAGGAGCGCACTTTTCAGATAGAACAGTTAAAAACCGAAGTGGAATCTAAAAGAGGAGAATTGGATCGATTGCAGCAGTCTTTATCCAATACTGAACAGTCGGCATCTGCCCTATCTTCAAAGCTGGCAGCACTAGAAGATGAGAAGGACTCGCTGCAGAGCCTGTTAATCTCTAAAGAATCAGAGCTGTTATCCCTGAAAAATGTGATTCAAGAAATAGAGTCTTTATTCAACCAAGAGCAAGATTAGAGAGCCAATGAGATACGGGACTTGAATGAAAGACTTGACAAAAAGTCTGCAGATGAGCAGAAGCTTTATCAGAAGATGTTGGAGGATCAATTCAATATAATTCAGGGAACAGTGGGGGAAGCAGAAAATATTATCCAGGATGCTGACCTGACAAATGTTAGAAGAACGCTGCAGAATATCCTAGAATTAGGAGGAATGGTGGATAAAGAGATGGCATCTACATCTGCTGCCATAGAAGATGTCAGGAAGATTGAGGAAGTTCTACAAGTTGCCATAGTAAAAACTGAGATGGAGGCTGCTCAGAAAAATGTGGCAGTGAAGAAAGTTCCGGAACTGGAATCAGAGATTTGTGCGCTACAGCAGGCGTTAGAATTGGAGAAAGCTGCCTGCATAGAGGCAGAGACAGCAGAGACATTAAGGCAGCCAGAACATGTAACCAAAAAGCATCTGGGTTCTGACAGTAAAAACTGTGATGTTGAAAACTTGGTATCCCAGTCCTCCGGTGTTAGCACAGAGAATGAAAGTAACTTGGAGAATGTTGAGATGACGATATCACCAGCTCCTGTACTGTCAGAAAGGGGTTGGCACGAAAATTCTTGCAATCTATCACAATATCGTAACATGCCTCCAGGAAGTTATGTGTATGAGAAAGAGGAGGTAAGACTAGAGTGTGGAAGTGGTCCTTCTGCTGCCGTACAGGTGTGGACGCATTATACAGAAACCATTCCAATATATGATGTGGCAGTTGTTAAAGACATACCAGAAAATGTAGTTCAGTGTGATCTATTTTGTGAGGGTATACTGTATGGCCCTGGTGCAGAAGGAGAAGATATTGCAGTACCGAGCTTGTGTATCTCAAACAAAGAGGAGAGCAAGCAGCCTATGTCTCCTAAACTTCTAAGCCTTGATGGAGATGGCAAAGTTTGCTTTGAGATGAAGGTTACGGAAAAAGTACCCGTGAAACATTAATACTCTAAAGACATTGATGTGCATGAAGTATGTGTTATTTGGTCTTTGAGCTCCAGTGGATTCATGATAGGAGAAGATGAAGATTCTTACGGCTATTTACTAAAGAGATCAAAGTCATGCAATGGGATGGCTGAAGACTATGGCGAGAAATGTGATGAAAATGACGTGATCCACTGTATGGCGAATTGTGAAGGTGATGAAGCAAAACTTGCCTTTGCACAGAATGGCCAGGATCTTGGCGTAGCATACAAAGTGATGAGAAAAAGGAAATGTCGAGTAACCAGAATCTGGAAAATGAGACCGCCACATTGGGACATGTGGACAATTACAGGACAGGCATACATGGTTGAAGAGGGACTTCGACATAGCATGTCTTGTCCCATTGTAGCTCACCCCATGGGTAGTGAGCTGAGGGGGAGGGTATGTGAGTATGTGAACCTAGAGGGCGCTAGGGAGCGACCCAGGCCAGCCCTGAAAAGGCCCTCAGCCACACCTTTGGGTGGGGAGTGTATCTCCAGAAGGCTGGAGAAACCTGCATGGAGCAGGAAATGGTGGACCAGCCTAGGACAGAGAGGCAGTCTGTCCAAGAGGGCTGGGATCCAGAGAGGACTTACAGAGACTAAGTCAAGCTCTTATTGCCCCAGAGGCTAGTTAGGGACTCAAGGAGTCAGTGAGTGCCCTAACTGTGGCATAGGTTTTTTTTGTTGTTTTGTTATGTTGCAGTTAAGCTGAATAAAGCCACTTTTATTTTACACTTGGACCGTCTGAAAGCTATCTTTCCGGCGCCCAGTACCACGAACCACCGCTGTCCGGACCAGGAAAAGCCGCCATTTTGAGTCTAATTCCCCAAGTTGTCACAGTGTATATAAGGACAGACAGCACACAGGTATTTGGCTGTCTCTGCTCCTGGGAAACTACTTTGAGTTTAAACTGCTGTGAATTGCGAATTGTGTTTATGGAGCTGTGCAGTAGGTGCAGCTCTCAGTAGTTAGGTACCTGTGTTATAGGTAATAGCCGAACGGCTAGGATTTTATTTTGTATTGTTATTTTTTGTTTTCCTTAAAACACTAATAAAACTGGTTGCGGCCAGTTGCACCATACTTGACTGGACTGGACTCTAATTGCTGTGCCAAAAGTGCTCGTCTATCTGAAGATCCCTGAGCTAATCCCATTACAAAAGCTAGACTGCAGTTTGCCAAAATGTACGTGAGAGTGAGTAAGCCAAAATCCTTCCGGGAAAATGTCTTAAGGACAGAAGAGACCTAGATAGAGCTTTCTGGTAAAGCACATTATTCTACTGTTTGAGGCCTACAAAGAAAAGAACACAGTACCAATAGTCAGATATGGTGGAGGTTCAAATATGCTTTGGGTTGTTTTGCTGCCTCTGGTATTGGGTGCCTTGACTGTGTGCAGGGCATCATGAAATCTGAAGATTACCAAAGGATTTTGGGTTGCAATTAGAGATGAGGGAGCGCGGGATCACCCACAATGCCAAGCATGCAGCTCATCAGCAGCCAGCCGGCCCTGTGATGTCACAGCCCTATAAAAACCCTCGGCCATTTTAGGTACAGTCATTTCACACGCCTACTGGGGAAGACATCGTCAGGAGCTAGAGAAATTGAAATCAAAAAGAATATAATGCCAAAGATAGAATAAAGATTATCCAATACTGTACAAAATCCAAAATGATAATCACAATAAACTTGACGGAATTAATACATAAATTTTAATAATAAATCAGATAAAAAGTGTATAAACGCACCGAGTCGAGAATTCACCCTGAGCCAAAATAGATGACCTGGTAGCACATTTAAATAATCCAAACACGGCAGTTTGGAATAGTAAAGATAAATAATAATACAGGACTTACCGTGATTCAGATGAACCAACATGACGACACAAATATGGTGGTGGGTGTGGATGCCAGGGCAGTATTTATTGATCACAAGTGGCTAGTAGGGCCCAAAAGCAGGTAAAATCTCAACCTAAAACAATGCCCTACAAGTCAGCTGAGGCCTGGTATACCCTAAAAGACTATCTAGGGGCCACCGCCCTATAGCATGTGCCCCGACCAGAACCTGCCCCAAATATAGACAATCCCTATATTCACCCTACCAATATATAGTGCTAGAACAACAGGTACAATGTAGCGCCTCTGTTACAAAATGTAAATTCCAAACAATCGATACATGTAATCCCAACATGCATGTTTCGTTAATCTCATCAGGGGATTAAAATGGTAGGAATAGTTTAAGTATACAAATATGCCATAATATGTGAAGCGCAGCAGTTTGTTAATGCCAAATTATCTGCACAAAATTTCACAAAAATGGCCAAATGCACTAGAACCATGACAACCCATAATCACGCAGTCATAATCAACATATGGTGCCAACGTAATCTTACTATGCCTCATTAACATACATCATAGCGTCAATAGTCCCAATGCAAAGAGAGGGAAGAAACAGCACAGTTAGAACGCTGCTAAAAAATCTTCCCCAGGATATATGGGTGCCAAACATACCTGTGCATGAGGGTGCTACTTCCTTAAGTAGTAATCAGTGCAGTTGAATACGTGGTGGACATGCGCAGTACAGAGATTCAACGCACACGTCCTATACTAGGAGAAGAGGGAGCGTGTAGTATGCGTAACCTGCATTCCCCGGTCTGCGCATGCGCAGGAGTGAAAGGAAAAGAGCTTGCTGACAACAATCAGTAGCGCTGCCAGCGGGTGTCTATGGCTGCATACGAGTATACATACTGATGAATGCCAACCCACCATGTGTATTACTGATCCCTCTATAAGTAAAAGCTAAATAGCAACAAGAGGCCATATAAACACACAAAAATGCAGGCACTGGATATAAAACATGCCTGCACTATACAATAGGTATTTAGGCAGGAGTAAAACTGTATATATCAAAAGAGACACCATCACCAATAGTATCAATGGCATCAGGTAAAAACAATCACAAAAATGAACTACATTAAATAAATGATGTAAAGCTTAGCTGTTCATTCAAGCCACTAGGGGTCACAGTATGCAAACGAAATATCCACTTCGTTTCTGCCTGGGTCCAGCCGGTCCCAGTTGCCACGCTGCGGAGGTTTAATCAAATCGATGCCCATGAATCTGATACAAGAGGCATTACCCTGATGCTCCAAATGAATGTGACGAGCAAGGGGGTTATCCCGGTTGTGACGGATATCCCCCAAATGCTCACCAACTCAACGCCTAAATTCCGGATAGTTTTCCCGATATATTCAAGACCACAATGACATGTGGCCTTGTATATAACTCCTTTAGAACGACACTTGATGAAGCTCTTAATCGTATAAGGCCGCCCTGTGACATTGCTAGCAAAATGTTTACCACTCTGAATAAATGTACAGGCAATGCAACTGCTACAGCGGAAGCAACCTGTTACTTTAGGTGGAAACCAGCTTGCACCATGCATTGGTTCTGTATAGTGACTAGCCACCACCCGGTCCCGAATACTTCTGCCCCTACAATATGTAATCATAGGCTTAGATCCTACTGCGTTCACAACATCAGGATCCATTGTCAAAATCCCCCAATGTTTGGAAATGACAGAGCGAACATGATTAGCCATTCCATCATACAGACCAATCAACCTAATCTGACCTTCTGAAGGAGTGCTTACTCTAGGAGTCAGAAGTTGTGATCGATCATGATGGAGGGCATTTTAAAAAGCAGGGAGTAGAACTTTATCAGGGTAACCTCTTGTGCGGAATTTAGATCTAAGGTCATCCGCTTGATGTTTAAACTCAGGGACAGATGAACAGTTGCGGCGAAGCCGAAGGTATTGACCCTTCGGTATGCCTTTTTTTTCAGGGGTAGGGGATGGTGACTTTCCTATCTGAGTAGCGAATTGGTGGAAGTTGGTTTACGATATATTGTGGTCTGAATCTCACCATTAACAACTAAAACTTTTAGATCTAGAAAAGCTAAACTGGTGGGATGAGTTTCATAAGTAAAACGAAGACCCACTGCATTATCCTTGAGTCTCACTACCAGATGACCAAATTGGGTTTCAGACCCCTCCCAGATGACTAATATGTCATCTATGTATCGAGCCCAAACGTGGATCTTCTCCATCCAATCGAGTTCTCCCTCACCTGTATCAAGGGAGTGCTCCCACCAGCCTAGAAATAAATTAGCATAAGAAGGTGCACAAGGGCTCCCCATTGCACAACCTCTGAGCTGGTGGAAGACACTCCCATTAAAAACAAAATAATTCCGGGTGAGGGAGAACTCGAGCAGGCGCAACACAAATGCATTATGAGCACGCAGATGACAACCTAGTGTTACGATAAGACTCCACAGCACGCAATCCCAAATGATGAGGGATTGAGGAGTAGAGAGTCTCTACATCGATGGAAGCAAGGATACAATTACTGTCAATTACTGAACAGCTAAGCTTTACATCATTTATTTAATGTAGTTCATTTTTTGTGATTGTTTTTTATCTTGATACCATTGATACTATTGGTGATGGTGTCTCTTTTGATATATCCAGTTTTTCTCCTGCCTAAATACCTATTGTATATTGCAAGCATGTTTTATATCCAGTGTCTGCATTTTTGTGTTTATATGGCCTCTTGTTGCTATTTAGCTTTTACTTATAGAGGGATCAGTAATACACATGGTGGGTTGGCATTCATCAGTATGTATACTCGTATGCAGCCAAAGACACCCGCTGGCAGCGCTACTTTGATTGTTGTCAGCGAGCGCTTTTTCTTTTACTTTCCTTTTGCGCATGCGCTGACCGGGGAATGTCAGGTTACGCATACTACACGCTCCCTCTTCTCCTGGTATAGGGCATGGGCGCTGAATCTCTGTACTGCGCATGTCCACCGCGTTTATTCAACCTGCACTGATTACTACTTAAGGAAGTAGCATCCCTCATGTCTACATGTATGTTTGGCACTCCATATATCCTGGGGGAAGATTTTTTATAGCGTTCTAATAGCTGTTTCTTCCCTTCACTTTGCATTGGGACTATTGACGCTGATGATGTATGTTAATGCGGCATAGTATGATTACGTTGGCACCATATTTTGATTATGACTGCATGATTATGGGTTGTCATGGTTCTAGTGCATTTGGCCATTTTTGTGAAATTTTGTGCAGATAATTTGGCATTAACAAACTGCTGCGTCTTCACGTTTATTATGGCATATTTGTATACTTAAACTCTACCTACCATTTTAATCCCCTGATGAGATTAACGAAACATGCATGTCGGGATTACATGTATGGATTGTTTGGAATTTTTGGAATTTACATTTTTGTAACAGAGGCGCTTTTACATTGTACCTGTTGTTCTAGCACTTTATATATTGGTTAGGGTCAATATAGGGATTGTCTATATTAGGGTCAAGTTCCGGTCGGGGTGCATGTTATTTAGGGTGGTGGCCCCTAGATAGGCTTTTAGGGTATACCAGGCCTTCCGCTATACTTGTAGGGCATTGTTTTAGGTTGAGATTTTTACCTGCTTTTGGGTCCCTTACTAGCCTCTTGTGATCAATGAATACCTGCCCTGGGATCCATTCACCCATCCACCATATTTTGTGTCGTTCATGTTGGTTTCATCTGAATCACGGTAAGTCCTGGTTATTATTATTTATCTTTACTATTCCAAACTGCCGTGTTTGGATTATTTAATATTGTGCTACCACCAGGTCATCTATTTTGGCTCAGGGTTGAATTCTTTCTACTTGGGTGCATTTATGCACTTTTTATCTGATTTATTATTAAAAGTTATGTATTAATTCTGTCAAGTTTATTGTGATTATCATTTTGGATTTTGGAGCTAGGGAAAGACTTAGAAAAATGATAGACATTCAGGAAAAGAGCCTTAGAACTGTAGGGAAAAGATAGGGAGGAATTGAAAGAAGAATTTGGGGTGGTTGCAGGGTCATTTACAGCAAGAATTTGCAGCATAATTCACATTGCGGCACTCACTGCATTTATACTGCTGATCAATACTCATACCTGTGTCTTCAAGGTGGAACACAACAAGCCTTTTTCCATGCAGTACAGCAAAAAACAGTGAGCTATCATACACTAATATCTGCACGTATCTGTAAAAAACGCCTTTATAAAGGCATTTATTATAAGGTGGTTATTCACTGTTCTTCGACAGCATAACATTACATTTGTCAGTACTACTGTGCCAAAGAAAACTGAATTATCATCAAATAATATCTGCACATATCTGTAAAAAACGCCTTTTTAAAGGCGTTTATTATAAGTGGCTTATTCATTGTTCTTCCAAAGCATAGCATTACATTTGTCAGTACTACTGTACCAAAGAAAACTGAATTATCATCCAATAATATCTGCACTTATCTGTAATAAACGCCTTTAACGTGGGAAAGACATAACGACCATATTCACTATTTTGTTACCAGTATAAACTTGCTGGCCATTTATCAATACAGTATTGTCAATAATAATTTAATAATTCAATAATTCCTAGTGGTTATCACTTATTTAAAGGTGTTTATTAGTGTACTGTAGAAACCCATAAGGAGGACCATATTCGCCATTTTGTTCCCAGTATAAAGTTGCTGGCCATTTATAAATACAGTATTGTCAATAATAATTCAATAATTCAATAATTCAATAATTCTTAGTGGTTATCACTTATTTAAAGGTGTTTATTAGTGTGGAAACCCATAAGGAGGACCATATTTGCCATTTTTTTTTACCAGTACAAAGTTGCAGGCCATTTATCAATAGAGTATTGTCAATAATTCAATAATTCTGAGCCACAAATCTCTGCCTTTATCACACTTTTTTTATTGGTGTTCATTAGTGGGGAAAGAAATAAGGGGCATATTTGCCATTCTCTTCAAAGTAGAAAATAACAGGCCTTTTTGCCCTTTGCAATTACGTTTTTTCATCGAACAATATGTCAGACAGAGAAGCAAGAGGCCATGCACATGGGAGGGCCACAGGCCTAAATGTTTCTGGCGCAGGCATAGGTCGCAACAGAGTAAGGGGGTGTGGCAGCAGAGGTCACTTACAGAGGCCTGAGCTCTGAGTGTCAAGTAGCGGTCGTGTCTTGACCAGCAACCCAATGGATGTAGACTGGTTGACTCGGTCATCCAATTCATCCCAAGTCACATCAGACACCCCCAGCCAAGAGTCGGTGGGTTCGTCAGACACAACCCTTAGTTGGCATGGCCCGACAGTAGGCCCTGTGTCCTCACCTGTCCTCAACCTGCCACTGTCCTTTTCTATTCCCTCTGCTAGAGAAGTACTCTATGCTGTGGGCTCAGATTCACTGTACAGTGAGGAGGAGGTACTAGAGGACAGTCAGTAGCTACTGCTCAGCCAAGATCTGGAGGAGATATCAGCCGCTTCCTGGGGTAGGCGGGCAAGTAGTGATGAGGAGAGTGGCGTGGGATATGGTGTTGAGGAGGAAATCAGTGACCTGCACACAGTAGTGGATGACGATGCAGCCGAATGTAATTGGGAGCCGGGTGACGAAGGGGCTTCATTGTCATCAGGAGAAGAGGGTTGCAGCTTCCTCATGAGGTAGCAGGGGAGTCAGTAGGGTGGCAGCAGTGTGAGGTTGGGAGCTAAACATGCCTGGGGTAGACCACCCTCTTCGCAGCAGCCTACCTGAAAGCAGTGGTTCAGGGGTTCACGGAGGCAGTGGCGGTAGCAGTCAGTTAGTTCGGAGTGTTGAGGGTAAAATCACCCACTCGGTGGTGTGGCAGTTTTTTATAAAGTCGCTGGGGGAGGTGAACATGGCCATATGTTCAATCTATGGGCAGAAGGTGAAATGTGGCCAGGGTGCCAATGTTGGCACCACAGCCCTGCGTCAACATATGCAGCATCACCATAAAGTGGCCTCGGAGAGCCGTGGCTCCAATGTGGTGGTCTAGCCTGCCACAAGCAACCGCTGCAGCACCCATTAGCACGCACACCATTTCAGGCAGTCAAGGATCCGCCACCTCACCCGAAGGAAGCTGTGTGTCCTTCCCATCATCTGCTGGTCGTGATGCTCCTGCATCTCCTTCTCCTCCCAGTCAGTTATTGCATCAGCAATCAATCACAGAATCTATATCTAAGAGACAACAGTATGCGTGCACTCATCCACAGAAGCTGAACATGCTCCTGTCCAAGTTGCTGATGCTGCAGTCACTCCCTTTCCACTTGGTGCACCTTTCAGAGAACTGATGGCTTGCACCGAGCCGAGGTGGAGAGTCCCAAGCCGTCATTTCTTTGCCAAGAAGGCAGTACCAGACCTGCACAAATATGTAGAAGAGAAGGTGGGCCAGTCCTTGAGCCTGTCGGTGTCTGCCAAAGTGCACGGCAGTGCCGACGTGTGTAGCTGTAACTATGGTCAAGGACAATATATGTCATTTTTGGCCCACTGGGTTAATGTGATGCCTGCCCAGACACACCAGCAACTCCTGCAACAATGTCCACCTCATCCTCCACTGTTTCCTCAGCCTCCACTGCAGGGACAATTCACAGTGCTCCTCCAGCATACCACATGTGCAGGGCACAGCGGTGTCACACTGTTCTACACCTCGTTTACCTGAGCGAACAAAGTCACACAGGGGAGGAACTGGGTCACTATATGTCCTCCTCATGCCGTTTCCACTGGGTCACTGTATGGCCTCCTCATGCCACTGCCACTGGGTCACTGTATGACCTCCTCTTGCTGCTGCCACTGGGTCACTGTATGGCCTCCTCATGCTGCTGCCACCTCCACATTATGTCACCTTGCCACTCTGTAGACATCTATGTGGAATCGGCAGACGAGGGTGTAAAAGGAGTGTCCTCTTTCACGCTACAGTAGGATGCTCGGCCACTGCATGGTTCTTTCTACCTGGCACTAACATGGACCTTTAAGGCTGAGTTCACACTTGAGTTAGTTGGTTAGTTTTGGCCCTGTAACTGTCCAAATAAGTGAAGTGTGCAGTATCATACTGCATGTTCGTGTCATACTGACTCACAGTATTGTTTGACTACCACAGTAGGCTCCCTATGCGTGTTACTGCAAGGCACAGTGTTCTACCCCACTATACAGGCTCTCTGAAGCCAGGAAATAGGTGGGTTTTTTTTAGCAATATTCGCCGCAAATTAATTTGGATCGAAACAAATTTTTTTTGGAACTTCGAATTGAACTGCAGAATAGAACTTTTGAGAAATTCACTCATCTCTAGTTGCAATGTAGTGCCCATTGTCAGAAAGCTGGGACATATCTTTATCAAAATAATAAATTAAAAAAAAAACAAAACTAATATTTATACATAATTTTTGATGATAAAATATTACTTAACAATGCTAAATAAATACAACAAATTATAAAACAAATACAATATTTTAATCCTGTACCTAAATATTAGAATGTATCTATTTGAATAAACCATATATACATTAGCCATAAAATGTATGAATGAGCCCCTACCCTAAGCCAGTAATGGCTAACCTTTTGAGCTTCGTAAAAAAACCCTTATCCCTTAAAAAAAACTTAACTTGGGTGCTGTGTCACATCTTTTTATGGCCCCCAAACAGTATCTGACCCCTTTTTATGGCCTCCACACAGTTTATGACCCTTTTTATACCCCCCACACAGTATATGACCCCTTTTTGAAAGTTATTAATTAAAGTATAACAAATCATTTCTTACATTTAGCCTTTTAGGTGATTGTGTGGCCAACTTAAAGATCCAATATGGTTCCCTTTTTAATAGTTTACGTCGACAGTCCCCTCCTCTAGGAGGTCTGGTGACTTGTTCGATTGCGCTGAAACGAAAAAACGCTAAACTGCTGCCATGACAATTAGAAAATTTCTTGGAGGCTCCAGAGGTTTTAGTGAGATTGTCATTAATACTGTTGGAGATACGTTCCGATATGTGTGTTTTCAAAGAACGTATCATGCAACCCACATAATGTAGGCTGCAATAAATGCACGTGATTCTATATACTACATATTGAGATTTACAATTCATGAAAGTGTTAACCTTATAACTTTCGGTTCCGTCTGCATTAGTGAACTATGTTGTTCTTTCTGCATATTTGCAAACCTGACATCTGGGTGCCCATAATTTTCTACCCTGTTTGGCTTCGAATTGACAACCCTGTTCTAAAATAAGGAATAGCGTGTTATTGTGATATAAAATAGGTAAGTTATTTTTGATGATATTAACCATTTCATTGTATTCTCTAGCTTATGGAGTGGGAAAATATATTCCTGAACCTTGATTTATTAATTTTCTTGGGGTTTTGTTTTTTATCTCCATATAACAAAGAAGATCTACTCTTATGGGCTACTATGTTTTTGGCTCTATTCAAAGACCACTGGAAGTAACCCCTAGATTTTAAAAACATTTGACTCTTTCAAGTGGAATAACAACTACACTCGGTTAACTTGCGACGTATGTGCGCTTTATTCTAGTATACCTCATCACATTGCTATCATGGCACTATCTTACCACCTGTACAGATATCACAATTTCACGGAGGAACTTTATAAGTACATAATTGATGTTATTTTTCTGCTAAAAACAATTACTTTACATTTGACAATAGTTTTTATTTGCAAATCTGTGGTGCCTCTATGGGGGCTCATTTCCCCCCCTCTCTCGCCAATTTGGTGATGGCGTGGTGGGAGGAACAATTTATTTTTTCTGACAATAACCCTTTTATGACCAGTATCCAGTGGTATGGCCGCCACATCAATGACCTACTTCTAGTTTGGTCAGGTGATGTGGCGGCCATACTGCATTTTGTGGAATACATAAATGCCAATGATTACAATTTGAAATTTACATTTAATGTGGAGGGGAATGTTGTAAACTTTTTAGATGTCACTCTCTTAGGTGACACAGACAAAGGGGTGTTATACACCTCAATATTTCGTAAAAAGGAATCAGGTAATACCATTTTACATGCAGTTAGTTCACACACTAAACAAGCTCTTAGGACTATTCCTGTGGGAGAGCTTACACAAGTCAAGAGGGCTTGCTCTAGAGAGGAAGATCTTTGCACTCAGACCAATATGGTTTGTGACAGGATAAAATCTAGTACATAGTAGCCAAGAGTAGATCTTCTTTGTTATATTGAGATAAAAAACAAAACCCTAAGAAAATTAATAATCAAGGTTCAGGAGTATATTTTTCCACTCCATACATTAGAGAATACAATGAAGTGGTTAATATTGTCAAAAATAATTTACCTATTTTATATCACAATAACACATTATCCCTTATTTTAAAACAGGGTTGTCAATTCATGGCCAAGTGGGGTAGAACATTAGGCTCAATTCTGTCACCCAGTTTTTTCCAAAATAAATCTATGAAGAAACATACCTGTCTTGATACCCAGGGTTTTTTCAGATGTGGGGCACCCAGATGTCAGGCTTGCAAATATGAAGAAAAAACAACAGAGTTCACTAATGCAGACAGAACTGAAAGTTATAAGGTTAACACTTTCATTATGTGGGCTGCACGATACGTTCTTTGAAAACATGCATATCGGAACATATCTCCAACAGTATTAGTGACAATCCCACTAAAACCTCTGGAGCCTCCAAGCACTTTTTTTAATTGTCATGGCAGCAGTTTAGCGTTTTTTCGTTTCAGTGCAATCAAACCAGTCACCAGACCTCCTAGAGGAGGGGACTGGCGACGTAAACTATTAAAAAGGAAAGCCTATTGGATATTTAAGTTGGCCACACAATCACCTAAAGGGCTAAATTTAAGAACTGATTTGTCATACTTTTATTAATAACATCTTATGTACATTGGAATACAGCATAATATAGATATGCTACAGTATATATAGATGTACTATTTTGAGATCATCAAGGGTTGTTTAACATGATGAATCGCTATTTGCAAGATAATATTAATGTAGCACACTAACAATATTATTTTATTCATGTCAACAGGAGCCTTGTTGCCTACTTTTTTAGGTTATTCTTTTTTTCTAGTCTTTGGTTTTTCATTTTTCATTTTTGCTGCTTGTATCATAGAGATTGACTGAGAACCAATCGGAATATTGGGTTTTGTCACATGACGTTTAATATACCACGTTATATCTATATCTTCTCTTAGAAAGTAAGTCCTTGCGGGCAGAGCCCTCTATCCCACTGTGTCAGTTGGTCACTGTTAGCATTGTGTTTGTTTTGTATATTTTGTGTACTGTATGGAAACTCTCAAATGTAAAGCACCATGGAATTAATGGTGCTATATAAATAAATAAATAAATAAATAAATAAATAAATAATAATATTCAGAGAACATCAGGACTAAGCCCAGAGTGAATCACGTGTTTTGTTATAATGTGACCAGCTGCTATATAAGCATTGTCATCTCTAAAAGTATATGAATTCATATTTTCATTCAGGTTGGATGTTCCTTCTCTGTCGATGATAAGGTTGGCAATTAATTTATGAAGTTTTTTCTTTCTATTTATTTATTGGATATAGAACATATTATTTTGCATATATCTTAGATGTTTTCTTGTTTGCTATTCTTTTTTCATGGTGTTTTTGTTTATTCATTCTCCATTTTCTATTGTTTCTTGTTTACATGTAGATTGGTTTGTAACCTTTGTAGTTATTCTATCATTGTAAACATTCATACATATTTTCTCATTCAGGAGGTTAGAAGTTGAAGTTTTGTTTTTGAATTTTTTTTGCATAACTGATTAATTAACTGATGTACTGGTGTGGTTAACTTTGACTGTGGGTTTTAAATGGATTGTGCAAATGGAGTTTTCTTATGCTACGACTAAGGGGCACATCGCCCTGAAACGCGTAAGAGGCTTATCACACCTGCATTTGTATTGGATTTTTCCTTTTTTATGCCTTAATTAAAAGCTAAGTTTCTTATCTATCTCAAGACTCATCTGGTTGCTGGAAATATAATTATTTTTTTGGATTTATTTTTACCTTGACCGAGAGGCTTGGTCTCCGTGCTCCGGGAGTCGGATGAGAACATAACCTGGATTTGGTTACACGTGAGTGGGCTGTGGGCATTTGGTTTTTTAGTTTATGAACTACAGCTCTAACCCTTGCTCCTAAATGTGCCACATTGATACCTCGGAATTCCAGAATTTTGGGTACAATCATGTAAAAGTTTGAGATGTCTTGTGATAGTTTCCAACTGAGTAGTGTCTTCAACTCTCGATGCTTCCATTATATCTATATCTTCCATTATATCTACATGCTCTCCCACTGATTTTCTTTCAAATCTCTTTTTATTGAAAAAGCATAATGTATAGAATACAGTATAAGAGCATTATGTGAATAAAATAGGTAAAACATTGCCATTGAGCAAAACAACCGGAAATCGAAGAATAAGGGAGTAACGGGAAGGGAAGAAGGAGGAGTCAAATAATACAAAATACAAAACAATACAGTACAATATAATACAATAAGATGCAACCGAACGGTATTACGCGTGATGGTGTTGGATGGGGAGCTCTCATCGAGGCGCGCTGCATCTGGAGGGGGGGTGGGGGAGAGGGGAGGGGAAGGGGACCACAGGTGCTGCACTGAGATGAATCCAATCAAGCAGTGACAAAAATGGTGGGCATGGGGTCCCTGAGTACAGAGAATGGCGTGCAAGATGATACAATGCTACCTTCAAAATAAGCAAAGGGAGGAATAGTGTGCGGTTATGATCACCCATAGGTGTAACTGAATAACTAAATATATAAATAGATAAATAAAAGAAATAAATATAAAAATAAATATCAGAGACCGGGGGGGGGGTGGGCAGGTGAAGAGGGGAACCAGAAATGACAAAGAGAGAAATGAAAATGAAAAATGAAAATGAGGATGAAAAGGGAAGAAGGGAAGAGAGAAAAAAAGACCCCCTGACAAAGTCTCCTGACCAATTACCCTGGGGGGGGGGAAGCTCATGCCAATTTAAAGCTCCTTCTATAGTCAAACCACGGTCGAAATAAGGCCTTGAAAGACTGATGTTTACGTAGTTCTCAAATATGCAATTCCTCAAGCCGGGCGATCTCATCCACCTTAGTCACCCAATCGGTCACAGAGGGGGGCTCCGTATTAAGCCAATTAAGTGGTACCAATAATTTAGCAGCTTGGACCTGTAAAGTAGCAAGATCACCTTTTGCCGGAGACCAATTCCCCGAGGTCAACCACAGCAAAACGGAGGCAGGGGTCAAAGTAAAGTCCGGTGCCCCCACTTTACAAAGAATCCTTTCCACCCGAGACCAAAAGGGGGAGATAGCCTTGCAGGTCCAGAATATATGCCCCAAAGAGCCGCCAGATTCCCCACATCTCCAACAGCGAGTGTCGGATCGTAGTCCCATAACTGCCAAATCCGCTGGAGTCTTGTACCATCTAGTGAGAATTTTGAATGAATTCTCCTGAATTCTTACACAAGGCGAAAAACCATGGGATCTACTGTGAATACGCGCTATCTCTGTTTCCGTGAAGGAGCAGCCCAGGTCCCTCTCCCATCTACCTATATATGAGGGTTTAACATTAGGAGTCAAGGACAGAATGTAGTGGTAAAGTAGGGAAATAAGGCCCTTAGAGGGTCTAGTGTGTAATAAAAGAGATTCAAACCAGGAGGATGGGCTCGCCTAAGTTGGGTATGTGACCTCGTAATGTCAGCCACCTGAAGGAAATTCAGCAGGCCACTTCCGGTCTGTTCCATAATAACATCTGATTGTAAAAGATCCTGTAGTCGATGACTACCCAGTGGTGCCCAGGCCGCCAACACCTCCACCACGCCAGGACGCAAGACAAAGGGGGCCAGGTCACCCGGCAGCAGTGCTGGGGGTGAGCTCGCCAGCGGACGTAACCGGCCCATGTCCCTGAAAACCCTCGCCAATGCAGCAGAAATTTTGTAGGAAATCTCAGAATGTGGAACAAGTCCCCAAAGGCCGGCCCTGGGTCGAGAGCCAAGGGAAGACAACTCTGCCAAAACATCTAGGGCCTGCTGGCCAAGTGTGTGTAGACAGAGCCAGCGTTTAAGCAGGACGGCTCTATAGTATGTAGCTATGTCCGGCATGCCAAATCCCCCCAAATTGCTTGGGCCAAATAAGCCTGTCATAGGATAATCTTGCTCTTCTGCCACCCCATAGAAAGGAAATGAATAGTGATTTAATGCCTTTAAAATAGGATTGAGGAATAAAGATAGGAGTTTAGGCATAACATAGGTGCGGAGCAGATTCTTCCTCCCCATCCAAGAAACATAAGGGATGGAGAGAGAGGGGATAAGTGAATCCTCACCTCCCGCAGGAGAGGGGGGTTATTAGCTCGGAAAAGGGAGTTGGGATCCCTGGTTATTTTAACACCTAAGTATTGTATGCTAGAAGACTGCCAGCTAAACGGGGATTGTGCCTGAAGAATGGAATGGTCAGAGTCAGAGAGGGAGATGTTCATTGCTTCTGACTTAGTATAATTAATTTTAAAATTAGACAACTGACCGAACCGGTCTATCAGCTGTAGTACCTAAGGAAAGGTGCAGATAGGGTCTGATACAAAGAGGAGCAAGTCATCAGCAAAAGCTGCACTATAATGGGTAGTGTCTCCCACCATGATACCCCTGATATCCAGATGGTCTCTAATGGCCTGCAAGAGAGTCTCCATTACTAAAATAAACAGAGTGGGGGAAAGGGGGCATCCCTGCCTCGTGCCATTCTTTATAGAAAACGGCTCTGACAAGGTACCATTGACCCTAATTTTGGCTCGAGGTCCTGAGTATAGAGAAAAAATGGCTTGGATAAAGAAAGGGGGTATGCCAAATCTGGGTAGAGTGCGCTCCATAAACAGCCAGTTGATTCTATCAAAAGCCTTCTTGGCATCAGTGCCGAGAAGAACCAACGGCAGACGGGTCTTAAGTGCATATTGTACTAGTTGAATGACCCTACAGGAGTTATGGTTGCCCTCCCTTCCAGGGACGAAGCCACATTGTTCTGGATGAATCAGGGATGGGAGAAGGAGCTGGAGACGTGATGCCAGCACCTTCGTCCACAGCTTCATATCAACATTCAGAAGTGATATCGGTCTGTAGCTGCCACATTTGGTTAAATCTTTACCTTCTTTTGTCAGAATCGTAATGGTCACCTCCAGAGCCTGGCCACCTAGCCGGGTAACCTCACACCAGGCAGTTAAGTGTGGGAGAAGGGTGTAGCTAAACACCTTGTAATACCCCACTGGGAGACCATCTGGGCCTGGACATTTTCCCAAGGGCATGGAAGCAAGGGTGGACTGTACTTCCTGGTCAGAAACTGGTTGAAGAAGAGTAAGTTTGTTCTCTTTAGACAGTGTGGGCAGATGGAGATCTTGAGGGAAATTATCCATATGCTGCGCAGTGGTCGAATTAAAGGGGTCTAGGGCTGTTTTCAGATTATATAAGTTCTGAAAGTATTCCTGAAACTGAGCTGCAATATCCTCCGTGCTAGTGACTGTAGTACCCTGATCAGAAACAATCTTGTTAATGAAGGTGGAGTCTTTCCGCTTTTTAATTAAGTGGGACATCATCCTATTCCCCTTATCCCCATGGGCATAGAATTTGAACTTGGCATACTGGTAGTTTTTGGCATACCGGACATTTAGATGGTCACGCAACTGACTACGAAGATCAGAGAGGTCCGATTGAACTGCAAGGGCTTCTGAATGCACTCTAGTGCATAGATTCTAGTCAATAGGTCATTATGTGACATGTGTTCCCTCTTGACCCTCGACCCAAGGGCTATCAACTCACCTCGAATGAAAGCTTTATGCACTTCCCATGTAATAGCATGAGAAGTGTCAAAAGCAGGATTTTCTACAAAGAAACGTTGGAGTTTAGTAGTCAAAGTGGCCACATTGCAAGGGTTATCTAGAAGAGTCTCGTTTAGTCTCCATGACCAAGTCCTTGCCGGCAAGGTATGGAGGGTCAGCGACACGGACACCAGTGTGTGGTCTGAAATAGTAAAGGATCCAATGTCCACTGATTTCAGAGCACACACGTGATTTAGGCAAAAACAGGTAGTCCAATCTATGTGAAGAGTGGTGGACAGTGGATACGTATGTATAGTCCCTCGAGGATGGATTGAATATCCTCCAGGAGTCCAAAACATCCGCATCATGAAGAGCTTTCTGTAAACCAGCAAGCGCCTGCTGGGAGTGGACAGAGGCGGCAGTAGAGGAATCCAAGTTCAGGTTCAGAGCGACATAGAAGACCCCCCAACCACTCTGATCCCCTCAGCGAAGTCTCCGAACCTAGATAGTGTGTGAGCTAACCAATATGTTTGCTTCACATTAGGGGCAGAAAAATTACCCAATGACACCAGCAGGTTCCCCAATGGCAATAGAGACGCCCCTGGAGGCCTTAGCATTACAACTGTGGAACCAATACTTAAAATATTTAGTGGAGAGTTTGGGGACTGACGTCGATTTGAAGTGCGTCTCTTACAAAAAGCAAATTTCCGAGCCGAACCTCTTAAGGAGTGTCAGCAACTGAGATCTCTTTGAGGGGTGTTTAAACCACGCACATTCCAAGAAGTGATTTTAAGTGTCGCCATCCTTATAAGGCGAGAGAGGGAGCACAGCAATAATGAGGGGAACCCGCTGATGCCAGGAGGGGCAGTGCAGCACCCGTGGACAAAACATAAAACACAAATCAGGGGATGACAAAGTAAGGGTAGGTTCACATATATCAGTTGCGTCCAGTATTAGTTTTTTGTCCATTTAGTCTTTACAACTGATAATAATAATAATAATAATAATAATAATAATAATAAATTTTATTTATATAGCGCCAACATATTCCGCAGCACTGTACAATTTGTAGGGATCAAATACTGACACAAAAGATACATTACAAAGAAATAGTCAATTCACACACTGGGACTGAGGGCCCTGCTCTCAAGAGCTTACAATCTATGAGGTAGAGGGGGTGACACAGGAGGTAGCAGGGGCGGCAACAGACGTAGCATTGCTTGTACAATGGTCAGACAATTTTGTAATAGGTTACTGTCATTACACATATATAAGCTGTATGAACCGTCACCAGTCGTGTCCTTTAATGTGTAGATGGTGCCTGGACATATAAAGTTAGCCTGATACGGCATTATATCCTGGTAATGTTAGAGCATAAACAGAGGAGGGTACGTTTTAGGGATTCTAACTACGGAAGGGTTTACATTAGGAGTTTTGATAGAACTGTCTGAAAAGATATGTCTTTTGTTTACGCTTGAAGCTGTGTAAATTGGGGGTTAATCTGGTAGTCCGGGATAGAGCATTTCAGAGAAGTGGTGCAACTTGGGAGAAGTCTTGTATACGAGCATGGGAGGTTCTGATAATAGAGGATGTTAGACTTAGGTCATTGAGTGAACGGAGAGTACGGGTTGGGTGATAGACAGAGATGAGGGAGGAAATGTAGGGAGGTGCAGCATTATGGAGAGCCTTGTGAGTGAGGGTGATAAGTTTATATTGTATTCTGTATTGAATAGGCAGCCAATGTAGTGACCGGCAGAGACCGGAGGCATCGCTGTAGCGTCTAGACTGATAGATGAGCCTGGCCGCCGCATTCAGAATAGATTGTAGAGGGGAGAGTTTGGTAAGGGGAAGATCGATTAGTAAGGAGTTACAGTAGTCAAGGCATGAGTGAATCAGGGCAACAATAAGTGTCTTTAGTGTATTTGTGGTAAGGAAAGGGCGGATTCTGGAGATGTTTTTGAGGTGGAGATGACATGAGCGTGCGAGTGATTGGATATGGGGGGTGAAGGAAAGGTCTGAGTCAACAAAACCCCGAGGCAGTGGGAATACTGCCTAGGAGTTATGGTAAGGCCAGAGACTGCAATGGAGATATCAGGGTTTTCCATAACCTTGTACTGTCAGGGGTGGCGTTCCTAACTACCCAGCAATGTCCATGCCAAAACTAACGGCACCGATATCTCCGGCACCAGGGTGCATACTGGCAAAGCTGACAGTGCTCCGAATTCAGTGCACCATTAGCTTTCTAGTGGTATACAATACTACCAGTAACAGAGAACGTGAACGGTCCTTTTTAAATTCTAGCAAATGGGACTTCCCAAGATGCACCAGAATTATTAAGAGGCAAGAGCTAGAGCCTTTTAATAATTCTGGCACATCTCACGCCAGCAACATGTAACGCACATACTACCTAACTACAGAACATGTCACTCACATATTACATGCATACAACACACATGTCAGAGTCCATATTTTAGTCACTTACAGTGGGGAAAAAAAAGTATTTAGTCAGCCACCAATTGTTCTCCCACTTAAAAAGATGAGAGAGGCCTGTAATTGACATCATAGGTAGACCTCAACTATGAGAGACAAAATGAGAAAACAAATCCAGAAAATCACATTGTCTGATTTTTAAAGAATTTATTTGCAAATTATGGTGGGAAATAAGTATTTGGTCAATAAAAAAAGTTCATCTCAATACTTTGTTATATATCCTTTGTTGGCAATGACAGAGGTCAAACGTTTTCTGTAAGTCTTCACAAGGTTGGAACACACTGTTGCTGGAATGTTGGCCCATTCCTCCATGCTCCATGCTCCTCCAGAGCAGTGATGTTTTGGGGCTGTCGCTGGGAAACACGTTCTTTCAACTCCCTCCAAAGGTTTTCTATGTGGTTGAGAGCTGGAGACTGGCTAGGCCACTCCAGGACCTTGAAATGCTTCTTACGAAGCCACTCCTTCGTTGCCCTGGTGGTGTGGTTGGGATCATTGTCATGCTGAAAGACCCAGCCACGTTTCATCTTCAATGCCCTTGCTGATGGAAGGAGGTTTGCACTCAAAATCTCACGATACATGGCCCCATTCATTCTTTCATGTACACGGATCAGTCGTCCTGGTCCCTTTGCAGAGAAACAGCCCCAAAGCATGATGTTGCCACCCCCATGCTTCACAGTAGGTATGGTGTTCTTTAGATGCAACTCAGCATTCACTCTCCTCCAAACGAGTTGTGTTTCTACCAAATAGTTCTACTTTGGTTTCATCTGACCATATGACATTCTCCCAATACTCTTCTGGAACATCCAAATGCTCTCTAGCATACTTCAGACGGGCCCGGATATATACTGGGTTAAGCAGGGGGACACGTCTGGCACTGCAGGATCTGAGTCCCTGGCGGCGTAGTGTGTTACTGATGGTAGCCTTTGTTACGTTAGTCCCAGCTTTCTGCAGGTCATTCACTAGGTCCCCCCTTGTGGTTCTGGGATTTTTACTCACCATTCTTGTGATCATTTTGACCCCATGGGGTGAGATCTTGTGTGGAGCCCCTGATCGAGCGAGATTATCAGTGCTCTTGTATGTCTTCCATTTTCTAATTATTGCTCCCATAGTTGATTTTTTCACACCAAGCAGGTAACAGCCTATTAAAAAAAAACATCAGGGGGCCCTACCGCTGTTACCCCGGTATTTACACCACTGGTGTTATGTCATAAGCTAACAGAGAGACTACATATTAAATGGGTTTTACCATCTCCCTATCTCAGCAGCTTTGCCTGCTGTTTCTTCTTCTCATTTCCTGTATTCTTCAGCAAGCTGGGGGAGGAGGCTTGACTGTTTGATGAACAGGACACTATGAAGTATCACAATAGATACAGACTTTGCCTTTACCATGAGAATATTATTATGATTACTAAAAATCTAATATAAATACAAATCAAATAATATGCACAGTAAATGTATATTACATTACACAGGTATATGTAACACTTACCATGCTTCTACAGAGAACGGACTCAGTGTTATCTTTGTGTTTACATAGAGAGATAACAGGCAGGGCTCCCAGAGCCTTTATCAGCAAACTGCAATTAGTAGACCTGATTGTCCTGCCAGCAGATCTGTAGATAACAGTGAGACTACTCAGGCCCCCAGAGAGCAGTGACTCACGTCTTCCATCATGCCTATCAGATATAGGTTGTGCTCCATAGAAATGCTGTGTAAACAATGGGAGGAGTAATCTAACATAGCATGGCAAACAAAGCAGCATTGCTAATGCAATGTATTTAAAAAAAAAAAAAACTCTTGAATTTACATAAGCTAGCAGTATAGATCGGATCTTTGAGATGGGAATACCCCATACATAGGGCATTTAAACTATTGAAGTTGAGACCAGTACAGCTTTATTGAGTGTAAAGTATCAATGCAGCTGCCGAATTACCTTAAAGGGGTTTTCAATCGCATTTTTTTAACCTTTATTTCCTCCAGGTTTCTGTGTTGGTTGAGCCTCAGGCTTCCAGGCTTCCGGACTGGTTCCGTAATGTGGTTGGAACCAGCACCCGAAACCAACAAGTTGATCCACTTCCTACCTCTTTTATCATGTTTTCTTGTACTGTGGAGGTAGGTAGAGAAGATCATAGGTTACTTTTATTTTTATCTGATCGCTTATACAATATACTGCAATAAAACTGTACTGAAGTGTATTGTAAATTCCGTTCACTTCTAATACACGCTGCCTGACCCTCCAATAATGACTGGCCTGGAAGCCTTCAATATTCTTCTGACTGTCATATTAACCAATCACCACTCTACGATGATGTCCCAGGGGTGGGACTAATATGACTGTACCTGTGCGCTGCTAATGTTTCACCTGCGATTGAGGCAGCTATTAGCAGCAGGTGCCTGCTGCATAATACAGCCAGCACCTTCAAGATGTGGAGAGGGCCACTTCTGAGCCCCATCTACACCACCTTAGTGACACGAGATGTAATAATACGTCATGTGTCGTTAAGGGGTTAAAAAGGACTTGTCACATCCTCTAACTCCTCTAGACACCAGCATCCATGTACAGTTCCAGAAATTCTGGCCTTTTTTTTCTTTTGAAGCCCCCCACCAACAGCAGTCAGTTTAGAGTGGGAAGTGAACCGAAGCATTCTAATTCTGTCCAGTTTGGGTGAAGAGTGTAAAAAAGATTGATTTGTGATAATAAATGTTGACCACACATTAATTGTTCTTTTGCCTATACCTACAATACATTTACGACCTCCATTATATATATATAATGAGATGTATATTATCTACCATCGACATTGCCATTGAATGATATGTTAATTGTCAAGTTTGCTACATCTGTACACGTGTGTGTAATATACAGTATATACACACATACTAGCACATTCATGCACACAGTCGTAAGCCATGTACCGGGGTGGGCTTCCCAGGATACAGCAAAGCCACGAACAAAGGAAGCGACTCCAACTCAATTTAGTAAAAACAAGATTTTACTTAGTGTAGTAACACCCCTTTACCAAGAAGAACACTCCCAAATATTTACATACACGCATCCAGTAAGCTGAAACCCTGGTGTTGTACAGCGCGTTGCCCTCCAATGTGCGCCTCCAATATACTCCAAGCTTTTACCTATCTGCAGGCTGCAACTAACCAGCCGCTTGTTACCTTTTTATCACCCTAGTCACAGGAACAATTCAGTGAGTGTGATAGGGGCATCAGCGGTATAACACAAGAGCTTACAAACTTATCAAAATACCCCTATTCCCCCCCAAACAAAGTACAACCAAGTAAATATAATAGTAGGTCAGCTTGCAAGTCAAAGAAATGGGAAATTGCATAAAACGTCACTTCTAGACTTCCTCAGAAGCTCCTCTCTGAGAGTTACAACTCAATAGAATTCTCCTTACTACCGAATAGGTAGCTAATTCACCAGTAGTGTGGCATGTGAAGATGTGTATGCCTAACTAGTCTAACTACAGGCCCTTACTCAGTCCCAAGCAATTTGGCACCAAAAACGTAATGCGGTGCATGCACGATTTATCCTCTCACTGACCCGGGTCTGTTGGGTACCTTTAGCCTTTTTCTGGAACAGCTGGAAGCGGGGCTCATCCAGAAAATATGCGGTCTCACTGACAGGGCCACTTCTCAGCCAGGTCCTTGATAGCAATCTTCTCCTTAGGATGCTGTCTGAACAAACCCTGGAACAGTCTCTGCTTCAGCTCCACCTTGCTATATTTCAGATCCCTTACGAATTCTCCTTCTTGTAAAGCTCAAAGCACACTCCTAAGATGGCTGCCACACACCCTCTGCTCCTCCTTGTAGTTCCATCTCTGCAGAACAGGGTCTTCATGTCACTACTCCAGGGAATTACAGAATTACAGTCTTTTCCCATTTCTGAGGTAACAGTGGCCTTTTGTGGTCAAACAACCAAATGTCAGTTTATATAAAAAAAAAAATGCTTATTTACAGAAACAGGTACATTCACAACATGAGGGCTGTTTCCCCATCTTACACACACACAAATGGCTTCTCTAGTTCATCACTTACATCCACTGGTGTTAATGCTGACAAATCTCTTGCAGGAGCTGTGGGTGGAGACTCCTATTCTTCACTTGCTGCCTATGCCACTGTCTCTCCGTATTATATGAAGGACAATATGTGTAAAAGAGCCAGCTGGCAATCCTTTAGGAAGGGAGGCTGTAAATACTACCAAATTTACTGCTTGTATCAAGTGTTTTACAGGACACATGTTACAGCCGAATGCCTGTAGTGGATGGGGGCAGTTGCCCAGTGCTACCAAACGCCTACCTTGAACCCCGGAAGTTCCCTAGATAACCTCTTTAAGCCTATTTGCCAGAGATTTTTGTCCATTCCTGTTGTTCATTGCACAAGTTTGTTACTTCATACTGGACATAAGGTTTATTCACGTGCATCTATTTCAGTAAAAAAACATTATATATATACAGTGGTGAACCTAGCCTCTTTGCTGCCTGAGGCGGACTATAGAAAGACGCCCCCCCCCCAAAAAAAACCCCCCAAAAAACTGAGTTTCCATGCTACTAGTTTAACACACTGTTATCGTCGCACAATATACACAATACACAAAGTTATAAAACAGTTTTTAAGAATTCTTCTTCCTGTATTACTTCAGTATCAGATCAATAACACGGCATTAACAATGAAAGTAACTTCACACATCTTCTGCTTGGTGAATGGACGAGCCCACGTGGCCCCCATTCTCTATAATAGGAGCGCCGCAGATAGCTGAGTACTGGACTTCGGCTATCTTTGGCACCCCCCATTGAAGTGAATGAGAGCCACGCGGGTTCGTCCATCCACCAAGTGACACACCTATATATGGCTGCGGTCAGGCTGAATTCCCACCTAGTGGGGGGAAAAACCCAATTCTCAGGCTCAGTGGGGGTCTCAGCAGACAGACCCCCATCAATCAGGCATTTATTCTCTATCATTTAGGTGAATACAGGGCAGTAACATTCTGTGACTTACAGGTGACGTCTCTGACTAATCCTTCACATTTCCCTTCTCTTCCCTCTGGACCGCCATGACCACTTCTTCCAGCTGTGACTTGTCTCTGTAAAGGTTGCAACGCAGACATCTTTGGCTCCTCACTTTTCCAGGCATCCAACCCACATTGTCCTCACGTCCACCCATCCTGCTGCTACCCCAATTATATAATATATGATATAACCCCCCATAATGAATAATACTCCCAAGTGCATCTTTATATTAATAATGTCCGTGTGTACCCTGTATAAATAGTGCCCCTTATTAATAATACCCCAGGTGTTAACTAATTAAAAGGTTTTCCAGGTCATTAATAAACTAATCAGTGGGGTTCAAAACCCCAGGACCCCCACTGATCAGCTGCTTGAATGGTACCTGTGTAAGCGCCGTGACCGCTTCTCTGTTTACATAGTGTATTTCATCTCATAGCGGCCATGTAATGTAACTGCAGCCTCGTCCTGTACATGTCTACAGTATGTGACAAGGCTACAATTACATCACACGGTCACTATAAACAGACAGCGTATAATATAAACAGGTGCCATAGCCCATATTTATAGCGCCCCATTTACACACACTATAAAGTTCCACAGCAGCCCCTGCACACAGTATTACACAGTGTTATGGCCCGCAGCGGCCCCTGCACACTGGATTATGCCTCTCAGCGGCCCCTGCACACGGTATTATGCTCCATAGTGGCCCCTGCTCACGGTATTATGCCCCGCATTGGCCACTGCACACGGTATTATGTTCCGCAGCAACTCCTGCACACAGTTTTATGCCCAATATTGGCCCCTGCACTGGTATTATGCTCCATAGTGGCCCCTACACTTGTATTATGCTCTATAGTGGCCCCAGCACACGGTATTATGCTCCATAGTGGCCCCTGCACTGGTATGATGCTCCAGAGTGGCCCCTGCACAGGGTATTATGCTCCATAGTGGCCCCTGCACAGGGTATTATCCTCCATAGTGGCCCTTGCACTGCTATTATGCTCCATAGTGGCCCCTGCACTTGTATTATGCTCTATAGTGGCCCTTGCACTGCTATTATGCTCCATAGTGGCCCCTGCACTTGTATTATGCTCTATAGTGGCCCCTGCACTCGGTATTATGCTCTATAGTGGCCCCTGCTCTTGTATTATGCTCCAGAGTGGCCCCTGCACAGGGTATTATGCTCTACAGTGGTCCCTGCACAGGGTATTATGCCCCATAGTGGCCGACCCATGAACTATTATTATACTCCGGGGTATTTTCAGACCCCAGAGTATAATGATTGGAGACCCAGGGAAGAATACAAACATAAAAATCAGAGTTACTTACCTATCCTGGACACCGGTGCACTCCTTGCAGCTTTCGGCCCTGTTTAATTGCGCACACACGTCACGTGATCAGGCCAGCGACGCGACCTGATGACGTCACCACAGGCCTCAAGCCTGCTCGGAGTTACATCGGATCGCAGGAGGTGAGTAACACTGTTTTTTATGTTCCCTCACCAACCCTAGGCCTCCGATTATTATACTCCGGGGTCTGAATAGACCCCGGAGTATAATAATAGTAGTATTTGCGGCCTGCGGCCTAACTTACCGATGCCCGCGGCCGCTCACAGCGGCATCCGCTTCCCTTTCTGCGGCCCATAGCAGAAGGGGAAGCAGAGGCGGCCACGAGCAGACGTGGGGTAGGTAAATAAATAGGCCGTTACCTGCCGGGGATACTCCAACAGGTAACGGCCTATTTATATATATAAAAAAAAAAGCTATACTCACCTGCGATGCCTTGATGCAGCCGCCGCCACCTCCTCCTCTTGTCCGCGACGTCTGTGTCTCAGCGTAGGCGGCGTGATGATGTCATTGTGTCGCCGCCTGCGCTGAAATGCGACGTCTTGTAAACCAGCCCAGGACAGGCCGCGCTCAGCTCTGTTTTTTTTTTTTTTTTTAAAGCGGCCTGTCCTGTGCTGGTTTACATTAAATAGTAAAATGCCGCCCCCCGGACAGTGCCGCCCGAGGCGGCCGCCTCACCTCGCCTCATTAGCGGTGCGCCCCTATATATATATACTCCACTCTGTCTGTTTGTCAATATCCATCTGCTTATTATACTGGCAACCTGTAATACAAATGCTGGTAATTTGCGATGTATTAGCATTGTAATGCATTGCTTTAGTGATAAGACCCCCTGGGGTTCAAGACTAGGGGGTCTCATAATTACAGTAAAAATTTAAAAAAATATAGGAAATTAAAAATTCAAATCACCCCCCTTTCCCTAGAACACATATAAAAGTTAAAAAAAAAAAAACTTTAAAACTCATACACATTAGGTATCCCTGTGTCCGAAAACACTTGGTCTACAAACCTATAAATATATTTTCCCATATGGTGAACGCTGTAGCGGGAAAAAATCAAAAGCAGAACCAATGTTTTTTCTCTGTTTTGCCTCTCATAAAAATTTGAATAAAGCAATAAAGTGATCAAAGCAATAGACATTCCCCAAAATGGAATAACTAAAAAGTATATCTGTCCCTGCAAAAAAATGCATCCCTGTACAAGGGTATCAGAATATGGTGACTCCAAGATTTTTTTTAAGGGGTTATAGCACAAATAAAACTATACATTACAAGTACAATTTGCCCCGAAAACATTAAGCCCTCATATGGCTCTGTGAACGGATAAATAAAAAAGTTCTGGGGTTTGGAAGGTGGTGAGTCGAGAACGAAAACCGAAAAGTGCCTGCGGCGGGAAAGGGTTAAAGAAAGGGTTTATGAAAAATATTACGCGATCAGATAGAAGACAGAAAAGATAAACAACAAGAGAAGAACTCCTGATGGCAAATACTCGTACACGGAGACTATGCAATGACGAAGTGAAGAGATGAGAGGTGCTCTTGCAAAATTGTGGGTTCTTCTTTTAGTTGATCCCACAATGCTTAAAGGGGTATTCCCATGAACATATTCATATCTATATTTGTAGATAATTAAAAGTTAAACATTTTTGCAAATATAAGTAGTTATAAATTCTGAATAGTTTGAAAGATTTTCTCTAACTATCTTAGTGGTGACAGTCTGTTGTCTTGATCGGTTGCCAATGGATACGACCACAAATACAGAAACTTTCTATGGTCTGGGATTTGTCAGGAACTCAGCCATGATGTCCTTATTGTAGCTGGGTTATCAGGCAGGGACACTACATGTATCAGAAGGTATCCCGGCCACAATAAGGAAATCATAGCTGATTTCCTGACCTTAGAAAGGTCCTCTATTCATGGTCGTATCCACCGGCAACCAATCAAGACAACAACTTGTGACCACAAGATATTTAGAGAAAATCTTTAAAACTCTGCAAAATGTTTAATTACTTATATTTGCAAATATGTTTAACTTTTAATCATCTACAAATTTAAAAATGATTATGTCTGTGGGAATACCCCTTTAAATATAAATTCCCACAACCAACAACAAGAGGTCTAAGAATCTGAAGGACCTGCTGGTGAATAGTAGTCATTAACCATGGCCTAATCGATCACATATTTTTAGTTTCAGACCATGTAGGGTATGTGTGATTTCTTGCAATACTGATAATGCAATAAATGTTGTTGACTGAACACATATTAACCATTTGAGGACCCGGATAATTTTGGCCTTGAGGATCCAGGAAGATTTTATTACTTTGGCATGTGTCTAGTTACCTGAGAATAACTTTGTAATGCTTTTGTACATACAAGTAATTCTAACAATATTTTTTATCATGACACAATGTAGTCTAACTTAGTGGTAAATTCTGGTTGAAGCAGGTTGGAATTAGTTAATTAAAAATAGGAAAATGATTGAATTAAAAAAATACATCATTTGTGAAATACATCAACAAATTATTTAAATGTGCCACTAAATATATTATATTGTGACAAAAATTAATGACACCCCACTTCAAACAGAAACAACATAATTTTTGTGGACGCCTCTTTTTTTTCTGTTGGGGGCACTGCACTTGGGCAGGGCTAGCTAGGGACTATTCTACTCGCCGAACATGCTGAAGCCCTGCTTCTCGCTCCTTTCTCTTAGTCTCCAAAAATTGTTTTTCAAATAATTTTTTCGAGATACTCCAGGTGTCTAGAATGATTCCCAGTATATCAGTACAAGATTGAATTGTCACTCCTAAATTCTTTTATTAACTAAGTACACTTACAGTTTTTTGTGTTCCTCAACTGATCCACCAAATCCATTGCTCTCATATATTTATTTTAGGCATGAATGCATATCAGTTTTGAAACTGTGGCATTTGCTCCGTGCACTAGAAGAGAGTTGCTGTTGGTATTATGGCTTGAGATAAGCATCAGGACTTCTTTTTTTGCCCCTGAACTTTACCAGAGGCACATTTTGATTGTATAGTGCCCTGGTTTCACCATCTGCCAGTTTTTCAGCAAGCAAAGGGTTTGGAAGGTCTCTTAGATTTCTTCGAGCCATGCCACCAGATGTTTTTTTTGTTCTTCCAACAAGGCACTTGAAGAGACACTTGTATAATATTTATAGAAGTAAAGCCCCTTGCAGACGACCATGGCCGAGATCAGTGTGCTATCCGTTTTTTTCCCAGATAGCACACTGACCCATTAATTTCTATGGGCCCATGCACATGACCATGATTTCCACGGATCAGTGTGCGGGCCGTGAGTCCATGGCGCAAAATTTAGAGCAGGTCCTATTCTGTTCAGTGTTTGTGGAACGGACTCAATAATAGAAGTCTATGGGAGATTAAAAACCAATGACGGCACATGGATGTATTCATTGTGCCGCCCGTATTTGCGGACAAGCTAGGGACATCATTAGATGTCTCCTATGTTTTTTTTTGCAGATCTGCAAACTCAGATCACACACTGATGACACACTATCCGTTTTTGTGGACATATGGCACTAAAACCGGTTGCACATGACCGCGTGCTAGCCGGCTGCTGTGAATGAACGGCATGGGCAGCGAACGGGGGACACATGGATGTCACCCGTGTGCCAGCCGTGCTTCTACGGCAATGAATAGGAGCCGCGGACGCAGGGCCGCAAATAGGAATAGGACCTGTTCCATATTTGCAAAACGTGACTGTGTAATCCACGGTCATGTGTACGGGCCCATAGAAATGAATGGGTCAGTGTGCTATCCGGGAAAAACCCAGATAGCACACTGACCAGTCATATGGTTGTCTGCAAGGTGGCTAATGCTAAAGACACACTGATGACACACAGACCGCAAAAAAGGAACACTGATTACTAGTTTGCAGACTGCAAAATACACACGGTCGTCTGCAACTAGGCTAAAGCTTATATCCCTTATCCATCAGAGGGTGCATCAGGTCCCACTATCCTACTGCTTGTGTCAAGAAATGAGGGGCAATTTGGGGGACTAATCTGTAAGTCTTTGCCCTCAAACACACGAAAGGCATCCAGGTGAGTAAGTATGTGTGTATGCATACTGACTCTCAGCCAGTTTATAGATTTTAATGACATATCTTGCTCTTTTGTTTGGCCAATATTTCCAGAAATGCAGCCTTCCTTTGAATTGGACTAATGATTCATCAATGTATATGTTTTGTTCACGGACATAAGCTTCTGAAATGCAAAAGTGTGTGTGATCCGGGGCTTGGCTCTGCTGGTAGTTTCCAGCAAAATATAAAACTCTTAAAATAACAACAAAAATTTTATAATTGCTTCCGACACAGAATATAGGTGCATAGTACAATATATCCGTGGACCAATATGACTTTGTAATTTTTTTTTTTTTTTTGGGCCCATGTTGAGGAAAAGTGGCATAATGGCATGTTTGATATTTGGCTAAAAATTAGTTTGTCATTACTTAACTCATCAGTAAAAATATTTTAAAGAAGCCAATTTACTGAAACACAGTTGTATTTACTTTTATTCCAGGGGTAGAAGTGAACTTAGGTATTTTAGGTGTGTATGTGGTAGGCGGTAACCATATGGGGTCAAATAAATAAAATGGGAGTTACACTTTAAGCAATTTCCTAATATGCAGCAGGTAACTGGCAGGACTTAAAGACAGCAAGTAAAACATGCTACTCAGAAGGTATTCACCAGGACCCCGCTGCAAGGCAGGATAGACTTGGCTGCTCGGAACCCAGGTTGAAGACACAGGTGCACTTGCAGGCTTAGAAGTAAACCAGAAAACTTATGATGGGAAAGGAGAGTAATAGACAAGCCAAGGTCAAAAGCAGCCGGGGTCGAGATCAGGAGGTCACAGGTAAATCAATTAGATAACCAGGAGAATTAGCCAAAAATCAATAAATCAGGGAATCAGAAGAAAATAGAGAAAAGTATTGGGAGCTTTTGAAAAGCAGATATTGCTGGAATATTTTTCAGGTTCCATGTTTCATTTGCAGAGCCACTAGAGTACAAATAAAATGGACCCTTCCAAAAATGACCCCATTTTGGAAGCTACACATCTCAAGGAATTTATCAAGGGGTATTATCATTTTGAGCCCAAGAGTGCTTCCCAAAAATTATTGTACAAAGTGAAAATAAAATTTTTAAAGAAATATGCCATTTCAGTGCTCAATATGTTGCTCTTACTTTGTGTTATCAGACAGACACTCCTGAAAATTTTAAGTGGGTTATCCCAGGTACAAAAGAAGTTGTATATATGGACGTAAACTGCTGCTTGGGCACACAGCATGGCTCAGACGGAAAGAAGCACTGCACTTTTTAGCTTTTGGAGTACAGATTTAGAGGGACTTTCTGGATGCCGTATTGTTTTTGCAGAGCTCCGGAGGTGCCATTAAATTAAAATTCCCCAAGAAGTGAATTGCAATACAGGCAATTTTAGCGTTTGTGACATGGCTTCCAAAAAACCAACCATCTAAATCTGCACTCCAAAAGCACATAGCAATCCTTCGCATCTGTGCTCTGCTATGTGCCCAAATTGCAGTTTATGCCCACTTGTATGACACTGTTGTACCCAGAATAATATATTTAACAATGTCATATGTGGGTATAAACTGCTTTTGGGCACACAGCTGAGCACAGAAGGGAATCAGCGCTATTTGGCTTTTGGAGCACAGTTTGGTTTTTTGCCACCTTTGCAGAGCCCCTGAATTGCCAGTAAAGTGGAATCAGCAGGCACGTGACCTCATTTTGGAAACTACACCCCTCAATGGAATTATCAAGCGGTGTAGCACGCATCTTTAACCCTTGAGTGTAGCATAAATTTAGTTTCCAGAACTGAATATGCAGCTGATAAAGAAAAGAGAAAAATTACAATTTGTCCAGAGATACACCATTTCAGTGCCTGATATGTTGCACCCAGCTTGTGTCAGCAGAGACACACACTCCAAAAATTGTTAAGTGGGTATACTGGGCACAACTGCTTTTGGAGTGTTCGTCTGTGATACAAGCTGGGCACAACATATTACGCACTGAAATGACGTATTTTTGGAAAAATTTTGCTAAATTCTTTCAGCTGCACATTCATGTCTGGAAAATAATTTAATGCAACACTTTGGGGTTGAAAATGTTCACTGCACCCCTGGATAAATTCCTTAAGGGGTGAAGGTACCAGAATGAGGTCATGTGTCAGGAGATTCCTCTTTAACCACCGGGCCAATTTCTGGTCCAGGACCAGATACATTTTCGTTTTTTTTTGTATGTGCGGTTTTGAGGGCTGTAACATTTTTATCATATAGGTTATTCAACTAATTTCTGCGTTTTTTTTGGTGACACTTAGGGCTTTATTTTTATGTAGTTTTTTTTTTTTTGCATGTGTTTTAATTTTTTTTTTTATATCCGGGAAAATATAAACAAAAGAGTAGGGAAAACGTGTCTGTTTTTCACTTTTCTTTTTTTTTTTTATTTAATAACACAAATTGATACTAAAAAACTTTATAAAATAGTTCTTCCTCTCCGTTATGGTAGTTTTTATTTTTTATGGTGTCATCGGGGTGGGGCTATAACCTGTAATAAGGGCATTTTATTGGTGTATTATTTTATTTATTTATTTAATTATTTTATTTACTTTTTTTTTTTTTTACTTTTCTATTAATTTTTTTTTTCTTTTTTTTTTTTTACATTGTGTCCCCATAAGGTCATAATAGACCTTTGAGGACATCTGATTATTTTTTTTTTCTGTTGGGGAGGCTGATTTCCCCTGTAACTGGGGAGAAATATAGCCTCCTGCATGTTACTTCAACAATACTATAGAGCTGATCTGGGTCCTGTAGGACCCAGCAGCTCTTGTAGATGCTGCACCCGGCGGATCACATGACCGCCGGTTCAGAGGGTGGCCGCAAAAATGGTGACGCCCATATTGCTGTATACGGCGGAGGGAAGGTAATAAACCTTCCCTGTCTTCTCTCTGGGAGCTGAAGTTACAGCTGCCTCCCAGTTTCAGTAGCTGCACGATTTTGTGCAGCTACTGAGTTCTGCTTGGACGTTCCAATACGTCTTTGCAGAACTAGGCAACCACCCATTGGACGTATATAGTCTATGGGCAGTACGGAAGTGGTTATTGGCATTTCAGAAGTCCAAAAACCAAACCGTCTAAATCTGTGCTCCAAATAGCGCTCTTTCCCTTCTGTGCCTGGTTGTGTGCCAAAACAGCACTTTATACACACATATGACATTAAGTACATTATCCTGGGTAAAACAGCATCATACATGTGGTCATAAACTGCAGTTTGTGCACACAGCTGGGCGCAGGTGTGAAGGAGCGCTATTTGACTTTTGGAGTGCAGATTTAGATGTTTGACATCTGGATGCCATTTCATGTTTGCAGAGACCCTAAGGTACCAGTAAAGTGGAATCCACTATGGAAAACTTCACTTCTTAAAGAATTAATCAAGAGGTGTAGTGAGCATTAGTATTCCAGTCATGAATGCACAGTGGATGGTGAACAGTGAATATGTAAACTATGCAGAGCATATTGGGTACACCAAATTCCCCACTATTTTCCAAGAAGCTCCTATGATTGGGGGGTTCGGTCTGGGTGTCACTTCTGGTGTTTTTTTTTCTAATAAGCTCTAAATCTGGAGTGTACCCTGATATACGCTCGCACAGCTTATACATTCCCTTCCTTCTGCAGCCTGTTTTGTTCAAATGATTTGGTGATTGGGGGGGTTTTTGTCTTCACATTGTACAAGCTATGTTTTTTTTATTTTTTTGGTGATATAGCTATATGAGGGCTTGTTTTTTGAGGGATGAGCTGCATTTTGCAATGACTCCATTTTGGGGTGCCTATAACTTATTGACTAAATTTTATTAACTCTTTATTGGTGGATTTAAAAAAAAACAAACAAAAAAACCCCATAAACTATGGCATTGCTTTTTATCTTTTAAATTTTTTGCATCGTACAGCATAAGTAACATTTTACCTTTATTCTATGGGCCAGTCAATTACAGTGATACCTAATTTATACTGTTTTTTATGCTTTTTTATGTTTACTAATTTTGTAGAACAAAAACCCATTTGGAGACTTAAATCAATAATTTTTGCATTGCCATCTTCTGAAATAAGTAACTTTTTTTTCTGGTAGACAGAGCTGGTTAAGGACTTATTTTTTTGGGGTGAGCTTTGCTTTTAATTTGAACTGGGGTACATATGACTTTTTGATCACTTTTTTGTGAGGTGAGATTTCCAGCGTTTTTATTCTGCTTCTTTTTTTTTTAATGACTTTGCACCATGCAGGTTAAATAATGTTTCAATTTTAAAGTACGGGTGCTACATGCGCAGCAATAACAAATAAGTATTGTTTTTAGAAATTTTTAGTTTTTTTATATTTAATCCATTTTATATAGGATAGGGGCATATTTGGGGCTTTATACATTTATTAATTTTTTAACACATTTTATTGTTTTTACATTTGTTTGATGTTCCACTAGGGAACCTGTGATGATTGCAGGTTCAGTACCGTAGAATACACTGCCATACATGCAGAAGCATAGGCTGACTTCCTCTCATCACGTCAAGATCAACTAGGTATGTACTCTCCTGGCAGCCTGTGGTCAGTGGTCAGGCCCTGACTGCTGAAAATACGTATCGGCACCCCCGAACTCACCAATGGGGGGTGGCATGGCAGCGGAAACCCCTTAGATGGTACGGTCATGTTTAACCTATTGGGGTTAAGACGTCCAATAGGATCTGGGTTAATGGCTCTGGAAACTGGCACAGGACGTAACAGTACGTCCAGATGCGCGAACACCTTGGCATCTCGGACATACTATTACGTCATGTAATAGTAAGGGGTAAATAATTTATTTTTGTCAGTTAACAAAATATGAATGAACAAAAGAGAAATTAAGAAGTCAAATCAATATTTGGTGTGACCACCCTTTGAAGAAGGAGTCCTAGGAGTGATGATATGGTCTCCATAGAGCCCTGATCTCAACATCATTGAGTATATCTGGGATTATATGAAAAGACAAAAAGATCTGAGCAAGCCTGCATCTACAGAAGATATGTGGTTAGTACTCCAGATGTTTGGAACAACCTCCCTGCTGAGTACCTGGAAGAATTTATATTGTTTTATAGGCAAAGGATGGTCAAACCAAACATTGATTTGACTTAGATTTCTCCTTTATTCATTCAATTTGCATTTTGACAAAAACAAACTATTAACACTATTTTTTTAAGGTATTCTTTGCAGCATCTTTTCCCACATTTGCCTAAAACTTTTGCACAGTACTATATATATACTACGGTATGACATATTGATGTGATATTTAGATTCACACAAACTCTGCAAGCATAATGCTAAATAGTACAAATATATGTGCCACTACTTTACTGTAAAGTAAAAAGTGCAGTTTCTAAATTGCTAATTTAGCAACACACTGCTATTGTTGTAATAATGCAAAACCCAAATAATGCTGGAAACATTTTGTATTCTGCAGATATGAAAATCATTTTAAAAAGGCAAAAATAATTTCAAGCAAGTGTAATAATATATATAACGACATTGATATTGTTCCAATTAGGCAGTTTATTTTGTTAACCTCCCTCATTTTAGCCATTGATCCCATAGCTTATCAATGTTTTCTGCTTTTTCCTTTAAATAAACTGGCTCTGGCTCATTCCATCTGGTTCCCCTTCCGACAGCAGCCTCGCACCTGTTCACACCTCCTCTCCTGTTGGATTCCATTGAACATTTCCTCCTCTGCCAGGGCTATTCTGGCACACACAACCTTTCTGTCATTCAATCCATCTGTCAGAAGTGAACCTTGTTTACAACTAGCTTCTGTTTTTTACTTTGAGAATTGAAGCACCTAAAGGTCATTGTCAAATGCAATCTCAATGCAGATTTTAGTATTCCTCTGCTAACCAGTCTAATATGGTCTCTCTGAGTAGATATTTTAGATGACTTTTGGTATGAGAAGGGGTTTACTTGGAAAACAGATACATTTATATTTTTAATTATAAATGCTAAAATCAAGGCCGCTGATAAGCCGTCTTCTCACTGCATGACTTTGCTTATTTATGCCAGGATTGGCAGAAAAATGTCACACAGTTAAGCAACACATTTAAGTACTAAGACTAGGAGTAAATATCTTTCTTATTTATAAAACAAGATGAGGATGGACTGGTTCAATGGTTTCTATAGTGCCATTGCTTATATCAATGGCCAACCACCATCTAAAAAAAAACCTGATGAAAAATAATGCCTTAATCTTGTGATCTCCATAAGAGGTACTGTACTCAATCCTACATTCTTATTACATTTTTTATTTATCTCCATATGCAGTACTATGCCCAACCTAATATTTTTATGATTGTTATTAGTTGACAGTGCACTGGATAGTTATTGATTTCCAAAGCTGTCTGATAATATTTACATGCTAAATACAAATGAAGAAAACCAGGGGCTTTAGGCTAAGGTCCCACATGGTGTCCCACAGCAAAAAAGCGCTGCGGGAAAAGCCGTGGCAGCAACGCATCGCAGTTGTTCCCGCAGCGCTTTGCATAAAAAGTTCACAGAGGTTTCTGCTTCAATTATATCTATAAGGAAACCGTCGGCATTTCCATAGATATAATTGACATGCTGCGATTTCCAAAACCTCAACGGTTTTGGAAATCGCCACGTTTCCGCAGCGCCTATTTTAATGTAAAGTGGACATGGAATTCACTAGAATCCCATCCACTTAGCTGTGACTGTAAAACGCCGCGCGTTTTTTTCCGCAGCGTTTCCGCCATGTGGTGCCCTGGCTTTAAATGGGTTTTCCCATCTAAACCTTTTACCTACTCCTCTCTCCTCTTGCCAAATGGTAACATTATCTTGGAATGTGGAGTCTAGGCAGGATGGACTTGGCCTCTCGGGACCCAGTTCACAAAGCCAAGACAAGTGTAAGACAAAAGTGCACCTGCACATATAAAGAACAAAATCAGTTACCTTAAGGAGGACTAAGGGAGTTATAAACAAGCAGAAGTTATACTAGGAGTGTAAGGCGTTGCCAAAAAGAGTATCAGGGGAGAGTCAGAGTCCAAGTCAAAGTCAATCCAAGATGTCATTTTAGAGCTACAGTTGATAGGATTTCTCTGTCTTTCTATATATAACAGTTTATATTGGTTACAGCTTTACTTTCTAACACCAACCTTCACATTTGTAATTATTTTGATCATTCACCACCAAATCTAAATCAGAAGTTGATATTAATTTGTATATAGAGTACCCTCCATATACCATTTAGGGCCAGCAGAATACTCTCAATTGTGCCAGCAGAGTGTCTCCCATAAAAATGTCAATAGGATACCATTTTAGAGTACTGAGCCTTAAAAGGATTTTCCAGGTTTAGGATATTGATGGCCTATCCTCACTGTAGGTCAGAAATATCACATCAGTGGGGGTCTACCACTCAGCACCTCCACCATTTACCTGAATGGAATTACTTGTGTACGGCTGGCACTATGTACATGGCTTGTATGTAAGCAAGAAAAAGACACATTGTTGCACGAATGCTTCATGTCGTTCAAAAACCTAATTAGTTGTGGTGCTGGACCCCAATTGATCTGATATTGATGTCCCATCTTGAGTGTAGGTGATCAATATCTTAAACCTGGAAAATCCATTTAAGGCTGGGGACAGACGTTGTTTAACTACTGTTACAAGTAAGACTACTTTCACACTGCATTGTTTCAGTATGTCCATCATAGGATCACAACAACGGACTGAAAACTTAATAGAAGGTAGTTAGGATTTAAGAAGTGAGGTAATGGGGTCAGCATATGTCTTTCTATGTACAAATCCCTTTACTCTGGCTTCCACTGTGCTCCTTCTTAACATTACCGTTCTGTCTCCAACTGATCAACAGTTCTCCTACTTCCTGAAAGACATAAACAGCACTTCCTGCTGTGAGCTCTTCTTGTGGCAAAGTCCTCTTCAATCCTGTTTTTAAATTGCACTCTTTCTTCACACAATTATGCCATATATTTATTTCTTAGTTCTGGAGCTTCATTGGTCTCAAAAATTTTCAAGTTTATTCACGGTGGCCCAATGGGTAGCATTGCAACTTTGCAAGCACTGGAGTCCCAGGTTCAAATCCAGCCAAAAGACAACATCTGCAAGGAGTTTGTATGTTCTCCCTGTGTTTGCACGTGTTTATTCCGGGTACTCCGGTTTCCTCCCACAGACATACTGATAGGTAATGTAGATTGTGAGCCCTATATGATACAGTGATTGACAATGTCTCTTAAAGCTCTCTGGAATATCATGGTGGTATACAAGTAAGAGAAATAAATCATAAATTCCTTTGTTCAGTGTTTAACATACAGAGCAAGATCTCTTCTGATCTCCTAAATGTCTAAGGGTATAATGGGGTAGTGTGAAATTATTCACATGCGGCAGATACAGAAGCATCTCAATAAATTAGAATATCTTTGAAACGTTTATTTCTTTCAGTAATTAAATTAAAAAAGTGACCTCCTATATTTTCCAGATTCTTTACACACAGAGTGCTCTATTTCAAGTGTTTTATTTCTGTAAATGTTAATTATGAATTACAGGTAATGAAAACCCAAATCTAAGAAAATTAGAATATTGTAAAAAAGTTCAGTATTGTAAATTCAGTGTGTCACCTGCCAAGGTTTCCTAAGCCTTTAAATGGTCCCTCAGTCTGGTTCAGTAGGACACACAATCATGGAAGACGCTGATTATGAATTGTATTACTGAATTACTGAAATGAATTAACGTTTCAAAGATATTCTAACTTATTGAGATGCACCTGTATGTCGCAGAAATCAGTTCCATACATCTAAACGGTGTAATTTTTAAGGCATGTCTTTTTGCGGACAACATTCAGACGACTAGAAATGTTGCAGAAATGTATTACTTACAAATTATAAAAGCATAGTGTGATGATTCTGCCTAAATATGGCCATAACTCAGCTATATTTTGGTCTCTGGGTATAGGATATCCCTTCTTCCTTGCTTGCATACTGTGAGCAGCTACAAGCCTAGGTGCATATTGGCAGTAGTGTCTAGGCTGGAACAATAGGGCTCCATTGTATTCCTATACAGCCCTGGCTGATCAAACAATAGTGCATTGTTCAAGCCTGGGCTGTTGACCAGATATGACTGATAACGGTATCAATTCACTTTGTCTCATCTACATACAAAGGGTCTGAACGTGATTGAATTAACTCATCAGACATGCTGTCGCCGGTGACCTCATTCTGGGAGGGGGCATAAAGGGTATAAAAGGATGAGGTGGGAGGTCTGTGGGGAGAGATTATGCAGGAGACCATCACAGACTTCCACTGAGAGAGACTTTGACTGAGATGCTACTATGAGCAGGCAGGTTGGAATGCTGCTGCTGACGATGATGAGCCTACAAGAGACTGAGAGAGACTATTGGACTAATGCTGAGAGACTGTTATGAGAGCATGCAGGCTGGATTATTGTACTGTGATGCCACATGCTAGGAGTTAATGCCACATGCCAAGAAGCCTCCACTGGTGACTCACACATGCCATGTGTGAGTGTTGGACTATAGAACCACATCAAGGACATGTGTGGTAAAGTAATCATTTCACCTTTAATCCCTTTTATTTTATTTGTACTGTATCTTGCAACTAGTAACTGTTAATGCTTGCATATGTCTGCATATCTGTTCTGAACTGCATGTGTTAGATTTTAATACCGACCCATTTAGGGGTTAATAAATATATAAAATTTAGAAGGCTTGTCTTGTATTTATCTGGTGAACCCGACATTCACTGGCGGTGAGTGTAGTTTTTATATGAAAGAGGACTCAGGGTGTGGCCAAAGCGGTTTGGCGCACGGAGGATCTTTCACACATAGATTGGTTTTTGAACATACATTACACACTAGTAAATATACAGATCTTCAGGCAATGAAGGCTGTAATGATATGGGATTTTCCCAAGCTAGCTGAACTGCCAACTCCTGGAGTAGACAAATACACAGTTACAGGCACACAAGAAATTCAGTCCACAGCAACAATTTTGTTTGACTGATCTTAGCCAGTTTTTTTTATAAGTTCCAATTAAAGAAACAGAATGTTTGCCAAAAATAAACAAAATACTTGTGACTATCTGGCATTTACTAAACAAAGAGCTCTTCAGTAGTTGAGTGCTGGCACCACTTACAAACAAAATGCAAAGTCCATGTCAACAATTTTTAGATTGGATTAAAGCCCTTTTACCTGGGTCAGCCTGGAAGGCAAGGATTAGGAATGGCTGCTTCTCGGACTGTTTGTTCCTGATTGTTGCTCTCTCCTTTGCTGTATAAAATTGCAGCAGATCATTGTTTACACAGGACAATGTTCTACCAACAATCTTGCATATTTTATGTTGCATAAAAGATGCATCCACCTAACAAATGAGAGCTCATTCAATTGTTGTGTTGATCCTTTGCACATTTTCAAAGGCCAATTATCAAGCTTGGGGTTAGCCCACTTGCCGGCAAAACATCCTAACTGAGATGAATAGAAAACTTGAACATTTATGACATATGAGAGATATGGTATTTATGTCTCCTATAAAAATAAATAGAGAAAGCCATGGGCAATGTCAGGGATCCTTAGGGACCACTGGTAAAGCTGATCTTGGTTGTTACTATCTAGCTGGGTTAATATAATGTTTCATCTGCTTACGTTTTTTTTGTCATTTTCAAATTCAAAACAAAACATAGAACACTTATCAGAAGTTGAAAGTTAGACATTTTTCCATTTCATTTAAAAAAAAATTAACTCATTTAGAAACTGAATGCAGAATCACAAAAGGTTGGGACAGGGCCATGTCTATCATTATGAAGCATCCCCTCTTCTTTCCACAACAAACTGTAGGCCCCCAGATAAAGCAGGGTGAATCATGTGATTTAGTATTTATACACCATGTGACTTGCCTTATTATTTGTATCATTTGATGTATGAATTGGCATTTACGTCCTGTTTGTGATTGATGTTTATTTATTTATGAAATTTATGGGAAAATATTACAGCCTATGTGGGTCTTTTGCTATCTTGGGTACTATCACTTTCAGATAGCAGGGGTTATCAGATATTTGTGGTTGTGCTGTGAACATTGTATAGCATTGTAACAGTCTGTAAACTTCTGGGAAGTGAGGAGACCAATTTCTGGAACATTGGGAGGGGAATGTTGTCCCATTCTTATCTGATGCAGGATTCTAGCTTCTCTACAGTACTGGGTATTCTTTTCTGGATTTTTCACTTCAAATTTTAGCAGACCAGTCCTCTTTCTGTGAAGCCATGCTGTTATGATGGATGCATCATGTGGTTTGAAATCTGACTGAGATAAGCAGTTTCCTCCAACACCTTAACTGGGGCTTGAGTTCTAATCTATAATTTCATCTATGTATTTCCTAAAAGAATCTGTTCCAGGAACCAACTCGCCTGTTTGGTATTTGGTGGCAACCGTGCTATAAAGATTACCCGTGTACCAAAAAAGTGTTGTGTATGCTGTTCTTTGTGGAGGGTGGTATTCATTCAATCCATCTTTAGAAGAAAGGTTAGTTTCCCCTGAAAGATACTGAAAGAAAGGCATACCCCTTTGTAGAAAAAATTGTAATATAGCTTTTGTTCCCAATGCAGCAATGATGTGTAATAATATTTTGCTTCCAGGGGTAAACTTAACCTTTGGTCCATAGTACAAAGTTGATGAGGTATGTTGATGTGTAAGAAGATACTTTGTGCCAAAATAGTTGGAGCACTGTGCAAGTCCAGAAACAATAGGATAATTTGGCTTTTGGGGCTGAACATTTAAAGCAATTAGGAGAGGTATATAGACCCATCCTATAAGGCTGCAGTCACACTAGTGTTCATGGACTGTTCGGGGACTCCGTCCCCCATTCCACTTAAAATAGCAGGTCTTTTTTTTTCCGCCAATTTCAGCTGGAAACAGGCCGGTAAGTGCTTTTTAAGCGGATAGGGTTTCCATTTTTCAAGCAGACCTGAAGAACGGAAACCCAAACGCTAGTGTGAACCTAACATTAGAAGTGTTTGGTGATTAAGATCGTTGACGGTAAAGAGTTTAGAGCAGTAAAGAGACAGCCCCTCCAGTTAATTTCAGGCTAAAGTGGTCTAAAAGAGAATCCAGGGATAAACTGAAATGAAAGGGTGACAGGGGGCAGCCATGACATGTACCTCCTAAAATGTCAGTTGGTGGAGCATTGTGTCCATTCACTAAAAATGTGGCCTGGCAGTTAGATTGAATGCATTTAACAAGATTGCAGAAGTATGGATCAAAATGTCTCTGTTTCACTGTAGCCAAATGAGAAGGCCATAAATCCTTGTTAAATGCCTTCTCTGCATCTAAACTTAACAAAAGTGTGAGAATTGCATATGTTCTTTGGTGGTGATTGTAGCTGCTGTAGCTACTCTGACATTTTTATTACTGATAGTCTGTAAAGCTTCCCGGGGAGGGGAGAATAAGAGTAGGTAAAATTGATTGGAGCCAGTTTGTCAGAATTTTGAAGAGAGAGAAAATGTTCGTAAAGAAATTTGCCTATATGACCATGGTAGGGTCTGATCTTTATTCAGCAATACAAAAGGTCCTGAAGTCAAGGAATGAGTAAACCAGCCAGCTGGTGGTATATGTTTGTGTAAATCAAAAATTATCTGCACTCTGGTTGTAGATTTTTTTTTTTTTTTAATCAACTTTCAGAAAAGACAAATGCATAATTTTTCATCATAATCTCCCTGCTTTTCAATACATCCATCCATCTGTCAACAAGCTTTCAAATTCCCTCATTTTAGACTGAGCTGCGAGCCACAAGTGTTTTTACCTCATCAAACATGCATAGGGCTTCTTTGCCACATATCCACTGTCACTTGTCTGTTCAACAGAATCTGTTCAAGTGCACACTCAATGCTATCATCAGTGCTGGATGTAGTCATATGTCTTGCTCCTTTTTCATGACTGACACTTGTGCGACCTTACATGAACTTCTCGATCTATTCCTACAAACATGTGAGGGAATTGCTAGAAGAGCAATTCCCCAGTAGCTGCTGGTGAATCCTGGGAGAAAGGGAATGACAAGAGATTGAGTCCCTAAGCTGAACCCGTCCCCTGTCCCTGCCTACTTGCCTCACTGCACTTGGCAGCAGAGGACAACTGAGCGGCAGTCCCTTCTTATGATAAAGGTGATAACACAGAACGCAGACAAGACAAACAACAACAAACGGGAGGTCAGCTAGCCAAGGGGTCGGAACCAGTCGAGTAGCGAAGTACAGAGTCAGAATCCAAAAGAGTAGTCAGAGATAGCCAAGGTCAGAAATATGTATAGAGATAACAAACAGTAAAGCCAGCATGCACAAAAAGGCAATAGCAAGCATTAGGGGAAAGGTATTTAAAGGAATCCTCCCTAGACTTGATTGGCCAGGAGGACTGTCAATCAAGTAGCTACTAAGTTTAACTCCTTAGTAACCAGAGGACCAATAGCACTGGCTGAACTGACACACAGCAATGAATACCCAGTTGTGCTATAGCAGCAGAAGCAAAGAATCACAAATGGACACGCCTCCTGCGCTGTAACATGTGGCCGGTGGATGGCGCAGAGGTCTGAACGGGTGCGGACATTACACAAATGTCTTTGTGACATAACACTTTCTCTATACTGTGCACAAAGTCTTGGATAAATATCAGCACCAGACATACCCGCAGCCCACAAAAAAATTAATTACTGCTTGCTGCTCTTTTTTTGTGCAATTCACAATTAGGGCAGCAGTTTTTTCTCATATCACAATCACTAGTGAATTGACCTAATACATTCAGACTTGCACAGCAGTGACTGGGTGACCGTGACCTTGTTGCATAAGGGCTGATAAAACAGTGTGTCCAACAGAAGTTTTATTATAACTGGAGTTTAGATATTTTTTGACTCATGCTGGTATGTCATTGAATAGAGAAATCAGAATTGGAGCAATTTCTGTGACTATGAATTTGTAATACAGGTGCATCTCAAAAAATTAGAATATCTTTGAAACGTTCATTCATTTCAGTGATTCAGTAATTCTGTTCATAATCAGCGTCTTCCATGATTATGTGTCCTACTGAACCAGACTGAGGGACCATTTAAAGGCTTAGGAAACCTTGGCAGGTGACACACTGAATTTACAATACTGAACTTTTTTACAATATTCAAATTTTCTTAGATTTGGGTTTTCATTTTTTTTTTTTTTTTTTTTTTTAATTTAATTACTGAAAAAAATGTTTCAAAGATATTCTAATTTATTGAGATGCACCTGTACTTGTTACTGAGAAAGACTGGTCCTAGGTGCTTATTGTTGGGGGACGAGGCAATCATGGCTCACACCTCCGGTTCTGTAAGACTAAGGCCCCACGTATCGGGCCGGAGCCAAAAAGCGCTACAGAAAAATCCGCAGTGGAAACACATTGCATTTTTTTCCACAGCGTTTTTGAACACAAGCGTTTTTGAAATCACAGAATTTCCTCTGCAGATTTTTTTTCTGCAATGTATGGATGGGATTAGTCAGAATCCCATCCACTTTGCAGGTACTGTAAAACGCTGCGATTTTGGCGTGTTGCAGTGTTTCCGCCACGTTTATGCTATGTGGGACCCCAGCCTAAAAGAGTTCTTCTTTGAGTCTGAGTAAGGAGAAGAAGTCGAAAAATATGTCTGTTTTATTGAATTGTGGTGGTACAGCCTTATATAATTCCTTATAGTACAGGATTACTATATTACTAGCCAAGATTATTAGCCTGACCATAGTATTTTTTTATGTAGTCTATTTAGTCATAGTGCCTGACTACAGTCCAGCTGTCATATTTTGTTTCTTATAGTTCAATCTTTGAATACAAGAAAGAGGACCTGCCTTGAGATCTTTTGTTGGGAGATTATGGCTGCATGTAGCAATTACTTGGATATTATTTTTTATTTATTTTTAAATAGTTGCATCCGGTCCTCCTACATAAATTCTGAGAAGTCCAACTCCAGCCAGCCAGCATCAGCAGAAGGGGGCAACCAACTGTGATAGGGTAACCAACCAACAGGTGTTCCAGAGGGTACTGGTCTACCCTAACCAGTCTACATTGGAGGATGTACCAGGCAGCACTCTGAATAGTCTGATGCCCTAACTTTGTCCAGTCCTTGAAGAGTACCAAAGCAGAATTCAGTAGGGCCACCTCCTTTATTGGCAACCTGTACTCTTCAAAGTGAACCACGGGAGGTGTTCCATGCATTGGTGCCTGTACAAGTATGTTGTGGCTCCACCTCTAAATCTAGATCTACCTATGAGGGCCCCCGCCACCTAAAGCTTATCAGCCCTACCAACAGCCTATGAGTTTTGAGTATTCACAGCCACTGTACCAGGTGTGGGTTAGGGTGCACCTCAGTATGGTCCACCTGAGCATTATAGCCCTCATATACATGGTCCTATTTGGGCCTTTCCCTCTGCCCACCTATTTCCATCAGGCTTCATACCACCCTACAACCTGTTGAGACGTCTCAGAGGAACAGTGGAGGTACAAATGTCTTTGAAAATCTAGTTGATTTTAATTTTTTTGTATGTCTCGACCCTTTTTGGTGTATTGCTTTCCTAAGATTAAAATTACTTTAACCCCTTCCCGCTGGTGACATATTTCAATTTTCGTTTTTGATTCCCCGCCTTCCAAACCCCATAACTTTTTTATTTTTCTGTACACAAAGACATATGACAGCTTAACGTTTGCGGGAAAATTTGCTCTTCATAATGATAGCATTTATTAGTCTGTACAATGTACTGGGAAGCTGGAAAAATATTCAGAATGGGGTAGAAATAGAGAAAAAGCGCATTTGTGCGACTTTCTCTCGGACTTCGTTTTTATGGCGGTCACTGTGCAGACAAAATGACATGTCACCTGTATTCTGTGTTTCAGTAGAATTCCAGGGATACCAAATTTATATAGTTTTATGTACATTTTAACCCCTTAACAAAAATCTAAAAGTTTGAAAAAAAACATTTTTTCTTAAAGTTTCCATATCCTGACACTCGTAACTTTTTTATATTTCCGTGCATGGGGAAGCATAAAGCTTTTTTTTTCTGGGCCAGGTGTACTTTTTACTTATACCATTTTGGGGAATGTTTTGCATTTTTTTTTTCCCGCTACGACGTTCACCGTATGCAAAAAATATTTTTAGAAGTTTATATACTGGGCATTTTCACACAAAGGGATACCTAATGTGTACTGCTGTATTGCAGTCTATGGGACTGTCGCTGTGCTACTATTGTGGCTGGTTAGAGACCAGCTGCAATCAGGAGAATGGGAGCTTAAAAGCCCTCCTGTACCCTCATTGTGAATGAAGTGCCAGTGAACTGGTGTTGCCATCATTTTGACAAACCCCTTAACTTTTTTATTTTTCTGTTCTCAGAGCCGTGCAAGGGCTTAATGTTTGCGGGACATATTGTAATTCATAATGGTACCATATTAATATTCTGTATGCTGTACTAGGAAGCTGGAAAAATTTCAGAATGGGGTGGAACTGAAGAAAAACTGTGTTTTTGCAACTTTCTTACAGGATTCGTTTTTACAGCATTCACTATGCAGCCAATAGGACTTGTCACCTTTATTCTATGGGCCAGTACAATTCCCGGGATACCACATTTATATAGTTTTCTTTACGTTTTAACACTTTTAACTTTTTATTTTTCCATGTACAGGGGTGCATAAGGATTCTTTTTTTTGCAGGGACAGATGTTCTTTTTAGTTATACTATTTTTGGGAATGTCTATTGCTTTGATTGCTTTTTATTAAAATTTTTAACAATAGAGGCAGTGAAAAAAAACGTCAGTTCAGCTCCTTTGAGCAGCCCGTAATACAAATGAAAGACAGACAAGCCTGGAAGCCTTCAATAGGCTCCCGGCTGCCATGGTAAAGGATGGCTGACCCCGGATCTTGTTACGGGGGGCCGGCGATCCGCCCAAAAATGGCGGCGGGACTGATCACAGACATTAGTTCCTGAGACCCGGCGGCTATGGCGGCTGCTCAGCTTGGATGACAGGAATGAGTTAATACAGTATAAGATGGATTTGATTTATGGATATTTTGATGTATATTTTTATTGGACTTGCATGAATATTTCAGATTCTCTATTTTTTGTGGTGAAAATCAATTGAGTATGGGAACTTTATGATTATGAGGCTTTTTTTGATGTAAGTTGGCACAGCACAAGGTTTCTTATCTCCTCCTTTGGTTCCTGCACTTTCCCTTGTGACCTCACAGTCAGACTCCACATCACAGCATGAGGGAAGACAGAAGGTCCTTCCAACGCTGATCAGTGCACGCGATCTATGCAGGGAGTGGATAGGGAAGTGACTAATGATACTGGGTACTGTACTGGGGGATATGGGCAGAGGGCTTGAGTTCCCTAATGTCATGGACCCCTTGACGGCTACTACAGTATAGCTGTTATGGCAGTAGTTCCGACGGCACTGCATACATGTATGTATCCATGATTTTTGTTTTAAAAAAAAATGTCTTTATACTCACCAAACACAAGTCCTCATCTCTGGTGCTTCTGGCACATGAACAGTTCTGCAATTAAATAACCAAATAAATGTAACACATACCAGCGGTTTCCCTATACTGTAGGTATAATGGAAGCAGAAAGTCCGCAGAGGAAACTTTAATCCAAATGAGGATTAAAGCCAAGGCCCAATATGGGGTTTTACATTTACGTTTTCCAGTCCCTGCAAAGTGGATGGGATTCTGGCTAATCCCATCCACACATTGCAGAAAAATACAAGCAGCAGAAATGCTGCGTTTTCCAAAACTGTTGTGTTTTTACAAATCGCAGTATGTAAATTATACCTACGGAAATGCCAGCGGTTTCCCTATAGGTTTAATTGAAGCAGAAAATTTGCAGAGGAAAACTCTGTGGACTTTCTCTGAAAAAAATCGCAATGCGTTTCCCCTACATGGGGCCTTAGCTTTAAACACTTTTTGTGAAATTGTAAGGCGATTGAATCACTATGGTCGCCTGCAGATAATCTCCTACCTCAAATTTTACTCACTTCTGAACAATGTTTCCTTTCCGTGGACCTAAATTCTTTTCCAAACAAACCCAGGATTGTTATTGTTCATACTATCATTGCCACAAGAAGCAAAATACTATCAGTACTGCAGCCCACATTTTTTAGCAGAAATTAACAATGTAAATGAGAATTGCCTGTATGAGAAAACCATTACATTCACCCATAGCAAATAAAGTTGTTCTGTGTGGTTGAATTCACCCCGTAATAAAATGACTATTAGGCTAAGGCCCCACGTTGCGGAAATGCAGCTTTTTTTGTTGCAGATTTTGTTGCCTTTATTTGAGTCGAAAAACAGAAAGCTAACCCACTTAAAAAGCAGTTACCCGTGGACCCCATAGACCATTTTTTAAGCAGGTTCGGGGACGGAACCCCGAACGTAGATCAGGCACAGGAGTGAACATAGCCTTAGCCTAAAGTGGGCTCAGCGCTGTTGCTTCTCCAATGCACAAATCGCAGTAGAGAAATAAATCGTATCCGTGTAAACCCCGAGGTTACTGGCCTATTATTATGCCAACGGGATTAGACCAGATGTCTCCAATGAAGGTTCAAGGAGAAACAGCACTGTATACCTACTCTACTTTTTGTACTTTTGATAGATTTATTTTACACTTCTGTTCTCTGAATGTTTTGTGGTTTCCATTGAAGTCAATGCATTGTAAAATTGTGGTGCTTCTATTACAGGCCATCCCAAGATCTTGTTCATGCCCTCTGGGCGGGCACAGATCGTGTGTATTGCCACTGGGTCTCCGCTGTATAATGCAGCGGATGTGCTGGGGAAGGGTTAACCAGAAATCAAAATGTACCACTAACACAAAATACAATGGGGCAAATTTATTAAGACTGGCCACCAGTCATAATTAACCGCCCAACTGGCACAGGGAATTATAAAATATTTTAAAAAGTGAAACAATAAAAAATATCTCCATGTTTGAAAATGCCCAGTCTACAAACTTATACAAATATTTTTCCCATACGGTGAACGCTGTAGTGGGAAAAAAAAAAATCAAGAGCCGTACCACTGTGTCACCTTCTATAAAAATTTAGATAAAAAGTGCTCAAAACAATAGACATTCCCCAAAATTATTTAAATAAAAATTGCATCTGGCTCTGCAATAAATGACACTGTAACGTCTCTGCCTGTTCAGGTCTCTGCGCCACTCTCCGCTCGCATGCTGCGGCGAAGTAGGCGTGTTCAGTTTGATTCCTTGCATAGGTTTCATGTTGCTCAGTCTGAACACTGTCCTAATACCTCCTGTCTGTAATTGAATTTCTGCCACACCCGTCTCCTGCATATTTGTTTCTCCCTGCTCCTCTAATAGTTAATCTTGGCCTTGCCTGTGTGATTGACAGTCTGCCTACCAATCCAATCTGGGGCAGGTCCTGACTTTCTATAAACAGGGTGTCAGCCCTCACATGCTTGCTGGCTATTGATTCTGTTTTGTGACTTGTCCCTGCTAGCTCCTATTCTGCTATTTCCTGTATTCCTATTCCTGACCTCTGGTTTTGTCTCTGACTATTCTCTTGGATTGTGATTTTGTACTGCATTGCTCGACTGTTACCAACCCCTTGGCTAGCTGATCTCCCTTTGTTTGTTGTTTGTCATGTCTGCATTCTGTGTTGTCACCTATATTAGGTAGGGCCTGTCGACCAGTTGCTGCTGTCGCCTAGGACAGATCAGGCAAGTTAGCCAGGGACAGTGGAGGTGGGGGTCAGCTTAGGGCTCACTGTCTTGTTGTGCCCCTCCCCCCAGGGTTCTGCAGCAGCACTGGGGAATTGCACAACTGGCAATTCCCTTACAGAATAGCCAGCCCAAAAAAAAATTACCTTGTGCCATTGCTTCCCTCCAGATCAGCATGGATCCTATTCAGGGCCTTGCAGCCAAGATGGAGGGTTTGGCAGGCCTGGTAGCTGAACTAGCTAAACAGGTTCAGACCCTTACTGATGCAGCTGCAGCATCCCTGGTTGTTTCTGCCCCTTTCCGGGTTAAGATGCTACTCCCGGATCATTTCTTGGGGAACCGAGAAAAATTTGAGACTTTCCGGGAGTCTTGTCGCCTATATTTTCGGATTAACCCTCATGCATCCCAGGCCTAAATGGTGGGAGTAGTTATATCACTCCTACAGGGGGATCCACAAGCTTGGGTCCTTAAACTCCCTCCTGGGGCTGAGAAGAGGTCTGATTTTGACCACATTGGGCTTGCGGAATCGCAACTCCTCACCATGTGGCAGGGCAAACGCTCTGCTGAGGAGTATTGCTCAGAATTCCGCACCTGCAGTGTAACTGCAGGTTGGTGTGAGTCAGCTCTAAAGGCCCACTTTAAACAAGGCCTGTGTGACCGTGTTAAGGAGATCTGGGTTTGGTCACCCAGATCCCTCTACTTTTGAGCAGGTCATGACTTTGGCTGTCCGTATTGACCGTAGAATCCGGGAAAATGTTAAAGAGAGAGTAGGGTCTGTTTCCTCCAAATTTTCTGTCTCTTCCTCTCGCTCTCCTGATAAACCCACTTTTTCTCCTATCACTCCTGGTGAGGAACCCATGCAACTGGGAGCTATGGACGCTAAGACTCGACGAGAGCATCGTCTCCGGAATAACCTCTGCCTGTACTGTGGTACTTCAGGTCATATAATTCGAGACTGCTTCATCAGACCCCGCACACCAGGGGAAAAGCTTCAGTGCCTGAGTGGTAGTCGGAAGAACAACTCAGGCAGCCAGGTATTTGTCGGAAATAACAATAAGATGTTGTTATCTGTGTCTCTGTCCTCTGGGGACAGATATGTTTCTAGCCAGGCCCTAGTTGACTCTGGGTCTGTGGCAAACTTTGTCAAACTTTCGTTTGTCTCAGCTTTAGGCATTAAGCTTTTGCTGCTTGATACTCCTCTGGCGGTTACTGGAGCTGATTTTGCCCCACTGGCCAGGGGTAAGGTCCAATGAAAGACCCCCTTAATCACGTTGCAAGTGGGTTCTGCACATTCTGAGGTCATAAGCTTCTTTGTTATGGAGCATCTGTCTTCTGATATTGTTTTGGGACTCTCCTGGTTGTACCTCCATAACCCTATTTTTGATTGGGGTAGAAGGGAGTTAGTAAAATGGGGAGATCAGTGCTCATCCCACCGTATTGCTTTGCACACCTTAGATTGTGTCTCGACTACTAAGGGTTGGAAACGCCAGGCGACTAAAAAACATTTGCCTGGTCCACCAGCACCTCTTGTTGTTCAGGGAGATCTGGAATTTAAGGCAGAGAAAATACTGGGTCCTTCTAAAACTGGTTTATCTGGTGAGGGTCTGGTGGCCTCTCATAAAGGGGGGGGTGGTACTGTAATGTCTCTGCGCCACCCTCCGCTCGCACGCTACGGCGAAGGAGGCGTGTTCAGTTTGATTCCTTGCGTAGGTTTCTTGTTTCTCAGTCTGAACACTGTCCTAATACCTCCTGTCTGTAATTGAATTTCTGCCACACCCATCTCCTGCATCTTTTTTTCTCTCTGCTCCTCTAATACTTCAGACACCTTATGCAGCCCTTTACACATCTATCTATCTATCTATCTTTCTATCTATCTATCTATCTATCTATCTATCTATCTTTTATAATCTATGAATATATATAAAAATGTGTGTTTTATTTTGCAAAGTTTTGGATTTTTTTTTAAAGAGGTTAAAACGTAAAATAAACTTTATAAATATGGTATTGCTGTAATCATACCGATCCACATAATACAGCTGACATATTTTGGCTTCAGAGTGAACACCGTAAAAACAAAGTGAAAAATTGGGTTTTCACAACTTTCTTACGCTCTAATCCCACCCATTCTGATTTTTTTACACCATCCCAGTGCAATGTATGGAATACTAAATGGAACCGTTACAAAGTACAATTTGTCCCGCAAAAATTAAGCCCTCATTCAGGCTTCTGGAAAGTTATGGCTTCTGGAAGGCATGGAGTAAAAAGTGAAAATCGAAAATCAAGACTACAGCGGAGTTAAAGAACCCTAGCTAACAGCTGGAGAGCTTTTCCTTGCCAGCTCATATACAGAGCAACATCCAGTAACACTTTGTTCACTCGTGTCTCTAACACAGACTGACTTTCTATGTTCCCAGGCAGAGAGGGTTGCCCTTCTAACCTCTCTTAAATACCCACCCTGTCTGAATTAATTAATTAATTAATTAGCAGGCGAGGGCCTCTGCCAGCTACTTCACATAGCAGAGGATACTGGGAAAAATATACCTTCCCTCCACAACCAATCCTGTGCAAGTTTCACAATATACATATACAAATATACTTTTTCACATACTCATATATCTACAAAGACCAAATATATACACTAATATTCACACATACATTTCTATACACAGACATAAATACACTCATATATACACTTACCTTGTATGCAGGGTATGTCAGGGCAGTCAGCCTTTTCACACAGCAATGCCATCATACTTTCCTCTCCCTTGACCGCCGTGCAAGAGCCTGGAATGGAGTGCAGTTGAGTAAGTACATAATTACAAGCTGCGGACATTATCAGAGGGGGACACAACACAGACAGGATGCAGAGAGAATCTCCTCTTTCTGTGTTGTCTGATCTTGACAGATTGCTGTGCTATGTTGTGAACCCTCCCTCCTACCCACTGACCCGACTGTTGTGCACTATTGTTGATAGAGCGGAGAGCAGAGATGCAGAGTCTATGTACCAATGTCGACATGCAGTGTCACCCTCTAGAGCACAAGGAGTATAGAGAAAAAAAAAATAAATACAGAGAATGGTCTGCATGCAATCTAAGTGACAAAACACATCCTCTGTTTCTATTTCTTTAAGTGGAAATGCCGTCAGGTGCACTCCTATCTCCCCTACAGTCAACGCCATGTGCAAATGCTCTGCCTGTCCCTCTTAAGTGTTTCCCTATGTCCCCATCTTACCCACTCTCCAATGATACTGAGATGACTTCATGTGCAACAGTTTATGTCCACATATATTGCACTGCTGTAACAATATCATATATGTGGGTATAAATTGCTGTTTCTGCACACAGGAGGGCAGAGAAGGGAAGCCGTGTTATTTGGATTTCGGAGTGCAGAATAAGGCTAAGGACCCATGTTGCGTAAAAGCAGATTTTTTGTTGCAAATTTTGCTGTGTTTTTTTTTTTTTTTTAGTGAAACCCAAGAGTGGCTACAAAATGAATGGAAAATATAAAGTAAGCTCTTACATTTCTCCTCAATCCACTCCTGTATTTGGTGCAAAAAACTCAAAAAAAGAAGTCACTTATCTGCAACGTGGGATCTTAGGTTTTTAGACCAAATGCCTCTTTTGCAGGTCCCCTGAAATGCTAGTAAAGTGGAATCCTCTGAGATCAGACCTCAGTTTGGAAACTATACCTCTCAAGAAATTTATCAAGGACTGCAATGAGCCTTTTTACCACCTGAACACTGAATTAATTTATTTACCCAAATAAGCAAGCAGCACTTTTCTCTCCGCATGTTTCGTGCGGAAATCGAGCGGAAACCACACGGACCCCATTATAGTCTATGGGGTCTGTGGGTTTCTCAGGTAAACTGCTTTTTTATGCGTATAGGTTTCCGTTCGGGGGTCCCCAAGCGGATTCCCCCGAACGGAAACCCGAACGCAGATGTGAACCAGGCCTAAGTTGTCTGAAAAATTAGTGACCTAAAGAAAAAATTCCAACTGTGCTACAATCAGTGGAAAGGCAACTATTGGAGGATGCAAAGAGTTGGAGTTGATAGGGGTGGTAAAAGGTCCTCTTAGGTCGGGGGCCCCACATGGCGTAAATGCCACGGTATGGCCACAGCAGAAACATGGTTTTGGAAATCTCAGCATGTAAATTATATCTACGGAAATGCCGGCGGTTTCCCTATAGGTATAATGGAAGCAGAAACTCTGCAAAGGAAACCTCTGTGGACTTTCTGTGAAAAGCGCTGCGTTGGTTTTTCCTGCAGTGCTTTTTTGCTGCGACCTGCTATGTAGGGCCTTTGCCTTAAAGTGTTCCAGAGTTATTACCATATCAAGTGAAATAAGTCACTGTCAGAATGGGGGCATTGTCAGAATGTCTAAAACTGACTGCGATGGGAAGGAGTTAGAGAATTGGAATTCACTTATGTACTTCTATGGCCCCTGATCACAAATAAATAAAAACAAACATAAATATTCCTGCTTCTGGCCGATAAAAATATTTTTCCAATATACTGAAAACCGTATCGGTAAAGATCAAAATAGTCAAATCTCCGTTTTTTTTGTCATTTTCATTCCAAAAAATTGAATAAAAAGAAATCAAAACTTCAGAAATTCCCCTAAATTGTATAAATAAAGATTACATGTTTTCTTGCAAAAACAAAAAAAAACACCTTACAAACCTTTGTGAAAAGAAATTTAAATCAGTTACGAATGTCAGAATATGGGAACTAAATTTTTTTTTTAATTTTTCAGTTTTGAATTTTTGTGAAACATGTTATTAAAACATAGCAAAAGCTATATAAATTTGCTATCACTGTGATTGTGCTGACCCAAAGAATATAAGCAACTTATAGTTTTTACCGTAAAATGCCGTAAAAATGTAAATCCATAAGAAAATGATGAAATTCAGTTTGCCTCTAATTCCTCCATATGAATATTTTTCCAGCTTGCCAGTAGATTGTATGTAATATTAAATAGTACCATAGCAAAGTACAATTTGTTCCGCAAAAAATAAGCCATCATACAGCTCTATGAATGAAAAATAAAAAAGTAATGGCTTTTGGAAGTTGGGGAGTAAAAAAGAAAATAAAAAATGTGGGACATGGTTAATGATGATAAGCTATTTCCATATTTTGTGTGATAAAATATATAGTAAAATGCATTTCTTAAAGAAAATAACACCAGTATCTATCTATATACTCTTTTGTATGTTATTGAGTTAATGCAAAGAAACAAAACACCAAAGATTTTCTCCTTTGAATTTCAGTATCATCTTGGTTCCTTGTAGACCAGAAATTTCAAATTCTATTTATACCAGGGAGGTGCTAAGTCTTGTGTGCAGTGCTTCCATCTGCTGTAAAGCACTCTTGTGTGACCTCCCAATATGGAGGTCAGAAAATTCAGGGTTCACTTTTCAAGACTGTTGCGTTTTACAAAGCTAAATATATTTCCTATATCAACACTACTTACTATGTCATTATACCTTATGAAAGGAAAAAAAAGGCATTCGATAGGAGAATTTTCATATATGGCTGGAGTTGCACTTTACATTGTCCAGGATTAAAAACGATTGGGGGTGTGGTCATGTGGCGCATGGAGTCAGACGCTTAGCTTCGGAGCTCCGTGGCCCTCTGGTCTATATCACGGGAAACACCGGCTTGTAGCTATCCTACCTGCCAGATTTTCGCTACGGATCCTCCTTGGGTTGTCCTACCCCCGATGGTTTGAGGCAGGAGGAAGAAAAGCCCACTGAAGCTGACGAAATTCTTCCCGATGGCAACTATGTCTGAGGCTATGCAAGATGGCACCTGCGCCATTACCTCCACAGCGCAGAAGGCCCTGTCAACGCTTACTGAACAGCCTGCAGTGAGTGCATTTCAGAATGACTCTGACACACTCACCCTGCTGCCATTCTCAGCTAACAGCACCTCCCCCTCTCCAGCATCAGCGGATTCACCTCCGCGTCCAGCTTCACCGGCTTCTCCTGTGCTAACATCAGTGCGGGCACTGTCTATGCACACTACTCCCTGTCTGCTCAGCATCCCCTCACATTCCTCCCCAGGCCCAGAATTCAGTAGCTCCTCCAAGCCTATATCGGAGGCAGCCATGAGGGCTTTAATCACAGATTTCAAAATGGCCATTCAGTCTGATCTACAACTTCTACTTGGAACTCTGCAAACTAAATTACATTCCATGGGAGACCGCACCTCTCATCTAGAAAATAAAATGGCGGAACTAACCGCAGTGCACAATGACCTGGTTGATGTGGCTAATGATATGGAGTAGGAGGTGGAAGCCATGAAATTAAAAATGGCTGACATGGAGGACAGATCCGCCTCAATAACTTTTGATTTCAAGGAATCCTAGAGTCGGTAAAAAGTGAAGAGATTATGTCTTTTCTGACCAATTATTTTGCCCTACTTCTTCCTGCTGAGACCACACAGGACTTGCTTATTGATAGGGCTCACAAACTACACAAACCTAAAAATCTGTTGGCTGAGATCCCTCGTGATATCCTTGCGAGAATTCATTTCTATCACGTCAAAGAGAAACTCATTGTGGCGGCCAGAAACCCTCCAGATTTACCAGCACGCTTCAAAGGGAACACCCTATTTGCAGATCTCTCTGCAGCTACCATGACACGTAGGCGGTCCTTTGCAACAGTTACCAGAATCCTGCGTGACCATGGCATCCAGTACAAATGGGGTTTTCCAGTCTGCCTAATCATCACTTACAATGGCTCCAAGATAGTCGCTAATAACCCTGAAGCAGCTCTCAAACTATGCCAGGAATGGGACTTGAACAGGTAGTTGTGCAGAGGGGGAAGAAGCACCCTAGGAGGCCTAAGAACTGATCCTTGTTCCTCACCGTTATCCTTTACCCTTGATATATATTTATAGTAGGGTGTCTGGGAGGAACACCTGGACTTCTGCCTGGGTGGTCCTCCTAGACGCCCACCCCCCTCCCCGGTGTGTCTTAATTATGTACTGGATGGGGTAGCATAAGTACTGACCGGTTTTGGCGCGTTTGGGTAACCTATTTTCAAAATCTCTCCTCCCAGATTTCGGGGATTGCTCTCTTGTGATACATCCTTTGTGTCATATTAATGTTTGTGTTGCATGTTTATATTTTATTGTTTGTTTTATGTTTATCCAGTAGATACTTACCTGTTTACTACTACTATCAGATGGTCCAAATGTACTAGGTGGTATTCAGTGCCGCACTCCGCATTTCCTGATGACACCCCAACCCTTGCAGCCACCCGAACTGACAGACATGGGATTTAAGGTATTATCTTTAAATGTTAAGGGCCTGAACTCTCCGTATAAAAGTGCGGCGCTGTAGAAGGAGGCGAGGACGTCCCATTCTGATATTATTTGCATCCAGGGAACGCATTTAACTAAGGAGGATGCACCTCGGCTCCGCCACAAGCGCTACGCCACTCAGGTATTCTCCCATTCGGTGCGCAAGAAATGTGGAGTAGCCATACTGGTTAGAGATACTGTAGCCTTTTCTATTGATCAAGAGATTACAGATGAGAGACGGTACATTATTTTGGTGTGCCATATTAACACTGTCCAATATACCCTAGTATCTGTGTATGCCCCTAATAAGAAACAATTGCAATTTCTTCGTATGATTCTGTCTAAGATGGATGAGGTAGCCAAAGGTCATGTGATGATATTGGGAGATTTTAATAAAGTGCTCTGGCCCACGATGGACTCTACTGCCCCTCAGACGGTGTCGGAATCTACTCCTATAGTTAATAATCTACAGTCCCACCAACTTTTTTTTTTTTATATAACTGTAATTTTATTGAAAAATTTTTCATTAACAAGGAATAAAGAAAAAACAAAAAAACAATAATAATCAAACAAACAGGAAGCATTGAGGTAAATAGAGGCTATCTGCCTCCTCCCCTTAAGCAATATGCATTTAAATTAAGCAGTGAACAAGGGAGGGGGGGAATGGAGGGGTTAAGAAGACAAGGGTAGGACCAAAGGGAAGGGGGGGAGGGAAGGAGAGGACTAGAGATCAGAGACCCTGTAATGTACAATACATGTCCCAGGGTGCCCAAATAGCCCCAAAGGCTTCCCGTGAATTATGTAGGCCAGCAGTCAGGTATTCAAGACTCCTCACATCCTTCATTCTAGCCACAAGCTCAAGACTAGATGGGGGACTCACCTTCTTCCAGTTTCTAGCTATGAGAGTTTTAGCTGCAGTACAAAGATGCAAGAAAAGCCTGGATGACTTATTGCTCAGGTGTCTGGGGGGAAGGTTCAGGAGATAAAGAAGAGGGTCAAGAGGAACCTCTTGCAAAAAGAGAGCAGTCGTCAGAGTCCTGACCTCCCTCCAAAAACCGAGGATGAGAGGGCACGTCCAAAAGATATGGTGCAGGGTACCCACCGCAGCTCCACAGCGCCAGCACCATGGGGGAACTAATGGGTTTAAAGTATGAAGGAGAGCCGGGGTATGATACCAATGCATCAACAGCTTATACTGCGTTTCCCTAAACGTAATGCACTGAGATGATTTCTGGGCCCGAGACCATACAATCCGCCACTGTTCCTGGGAGATGGGTTTACCCACCGCCTCCTCCCATTTAAGCATATAGCGATGATTAACAGGAGAGCCTGTAGTTTGTGAGTTAAGAAGTTGGTAAATAGAGGATATAAAGCCCCTAGTGGACGTGCCTGCACGGCAAATCTTTTCAAAAGCGGTGGGGAGTGACACCTTAAGAGACCCATGGAGGGAGCGGACAAAGTGAACCACCTGCAAGTAATGGAACCATTCAGTACTTGGCAGGTTTTGATTAGCTGTAAGATAAGCAAAGGACCTGAGTTCCAAGGTTCCAGGGTCAACCATGTCAGCAATCCGGTAAAGGCCAGCTTCAGACCACACTTTAGTCATGGCAGAAGTCAGGCTCTCTGGGAGAAGGGGGTTGTATAGTATGGAGACCATAGATGAGCGCGGGGACATCAGGGAGAATCTAGCACAACAGGTAGACCAGATAGATCTAGTAAACCGAATGGGGCCCAACAGGTACGAGGCAGGGGGGTGGGGGGGGAGCTGACCCACAGAAGCGCGTTAGGATGCATGGGTGCCAGCCATAGCTTCTCTATCTGCACCCATCTGGTGCATGCTGGCATAGCCGCCCAGAATGGGATATGGCGTAAGTGGGCCGCCCAGTAATAATGTAACAGATGTGGGACAGCCATACCCCCAGACCCCCTATCCACCAGCATAACAGATCTAGGTATTCGGTGTCGTTTTGCTTTCCAGATAAACTGGAGGATAGCTTTCTGTAGGTTCCGTAATTCTCCCCGAGGTATCGCGACTGGGAGCGTCTCGAAAAAATACAGTAGCTTCGGGAGGAGAGTCATCTTGACCGCAGCAATTCTCCCCAAAAGGGAGATAGGCAAGGGTTGCCATTTGTCCAATAGGGCTCTTAGCTCACAAAACAACCGCGGGTAGTTTGCCGAGTAGAGGGTCGCATAGGAGGTGGATATATGGACTCCCAGGTAGCGGATAGAGGACTCCCGCCACTGGAAATCGTAATTACTGCGGAGGAGAAGGAGAAGGTCCCGTGGGATGTTAAGTGGGAGTGCCTCAGTCTTCGCGGGGTTCACCTTATACCCTGAGAGATCACCATAGGTCTCTAGCGAGCGCAGCAAGTTTGGAAGGGTAGTATGAGGGGAGGTGAGAGTGAGGAGTACATCGTCCGCAAAGAGAGATATCTTAAATTCCTTATCTTGGACCATGATGCCCTTGATATTAGGGTCTCGCCTAATCTTGGCCGCTAGCGGTTCAATGCAGAGGGCAAATATGATGGGTGACAGGGGGCAACCCTGCCTAGTGCCATTTCGAATAGGGAAGAAGGGCGAAGATGCATGGGGAAGCTTAATTGCTGCTGAGGGTAAGGAGTAAAGGGCCTGGATAGCTGTGAGAAACGGTCCCGTAAGCCCGAACGCCTTAAGCGTAGTATGCATAAACGACCAATTTATGCGGTCAAAAGCCTTTTCAGCGTCCAGGCTCAAGAGAAGGGCCGGGGTAGAATAATGATTGGCCACCTCCACCAAATCCACAGTCCTCCTGGTGTTGTCACCACCCTGACGACAGGGGATGAATCCCACCTGGTCCTTATGGACAAGCAGAGGGAGCCAAGCATTCAGTCTATTGGCTAAGAGTTTGGTGAAAAGTTTCAGGTCCGTGTTCAGCAAAGCAATCGGTCGGTAGTTAGCACAATCCTGCAAGTCCTTACCCGGTTTAGGGACCAATGTGAGTAGTGAAGAGAGCATAGTCGGGGGTATAGGGGAACCTGAAAGGAAGGAATTGAAGAGGGACAATAGATGAGCAGAGAGTTCACCCTGGAAAACCTTATAATAATTGTAAGTGAACCCATCTGGGCCTGGGGCTTTCCCATTTGGGAGGTCCCTCAGGACCCCTTCTAGTTCCTCCCTGGTGATGGGGGTGTTCAGGGAGGTTAGGGCCTCAGGAGGAAGGCGTGGGAGACAACAATCCTTTAAATAGTCTTCCAGTAGTGTTGAGTCATCCCCAGGGAGTAGTGCTCGTGGGGGGGGGGGTAAGTCATACAGCTTAGAGTAGTAAGAGTGGAACGCCAGCGCCACAGCATCAGGGTGATGTTGAAGAGTACCCGCGGGGTCACGGACAGAGTGTGGTGTGGAAGAGGCCCGATGATCCCTGAGGGTTCCTGCCAGGAGGGTATGAGATTTATTACCTCGTTCAAAAAACCGCTGACGGGTATAAAGGAGAAGTCGTTCCACATGGCGGGTCTCCAAATCACGGAGGTCCGCCCGGGCCAGGACCAAACGGCGAAGAACCCCCAGGGATGGATGCGCTGCCAAAGTCGTCGTAAGGGACCGAATACGGGCTTGGAGGAGCTGTTCCTGGGCCTGTCTGTCCCTTTTAAGCCTAGAAGCCAATGCGATACAGCATCCTCTCATAACCGCCTTATGGGCTTCCCAGAGAATGGCAAGAGAGTCTACCGAGCCTAAGTTGTCCCTAAAATAATCTATCAAGTGTGTGCGCAGGGTCTCGAGGGAGGTCGGCGAATTGAGCAGTGTTTCGTTAAGACGCCAATGACATTGGCGAGTAGGCACTGGAGTCGTAGATAAGGTAACCACGACTGGGGCATGATCAGACCAGGTGAGAGGGCCAATGTTCGTGTCCCTAAGCAAACGAAGAGCGGGAGCATTTCCAAAGAAGTAGTCAATGCGGGTGTGAGTGTTATGAGGGTGAGAAAAGAAGGTGTAGGAGCGCGCCGTAGGATTGTCCACTCGCCAAAGGTCATACAAAGAGTGGGCGCGGATCAGCCTGCGGAACTCCCTTGCAAGTTGGGCCAACCTATGGGGGGTTGGGCCCTGGGGTAACGCCAGACGATCCGCCCGTTCAGAGAAGACCATGTTAAAGTCTCCCCCCACCAGCCAAGCTGATGGTGGGAGAGCGCGCAGACGGGAGAATACCCGGCGCAAGAACGGGATCTGTGCTGAATTGGGGGCATAGACATTGCATAAAACAATCGGGGCACCATAAAGGAGCCCCTCCAAGATAACAAACCGGCCACCTGGGTCTATGTGGGAAGTCGTCACTGTAATTGGGCAGGATCGAGAAAGAAGGATAGCCACCCCAGATCTGCGTCGATTGTGGAAGGCTGAAAAAGCTACGGGAAAATAATGCTTAGCGAAGGCAAAAGTACCAGCGCGGTCAAAATGAGTCTCCTGAAGAAACGCCACATCCGCTCGTAAGGAGCGGAGTTCTCTAAGGACATGGCGCCTTTTAATGTTGGAACCCAGGCCCTTGACATTAATTGTCACGCACCTAACCATTGGGACCCAGGATTGGAGGACAGTGGCGGATTGCAATAAGCTCACCCATCTCACATGACGCTGGCAAGTTTCCCTCGGAGAGGCAAAAGGGCAATCCACAAACAGGAACCCAAAGTCGAGGCAGGGTCTCTAGATCAGGGAGGGGGGGGGGAAAGAGAGGGAGGGAGGGAGGCAAAAGACATCATAAATGACAAAGTAAAAATAAAAACAGTTAAACAATACTTTGTGGGCGAGGCTAAGTCACTCGCCTGGGGACCAATGAGGGCAGCCAGAGGTCCAATCAGGATCAATGGCCGCACAGTCCAAGTATCCCCTTAGGGGGGAGAGCGTGGACAGGAGGTCGGAGGGGAGGCGGTGGATCCCCAACCACCAGTAAAAAGAAGGAAGGAAGGGGAGTCACCGGAACCCCACCCCCGCCCCACTCCGCTAAAACAATCCAACAATAAGCATAATAGATGAGACCCGTAGACCTAAAAAAGAAAAAAAGAGAAGCAAACATAACATTAAGGCATGCAGATTCCAAAGCACCACCGAGAAAAGGGAGAACGTCTCAAGGGGGGGCAGCCTCCTCAGGGATCAGTCTCCAGCCGGGGCCTCCGAGTGGTCACCACCGCGGAGGATGCATGACGTCGTCTGGGCTCCAATCGTTGCCAAACCGGCGGTGGGGGAGGGGGTGGAGAGAATAGCTCCCAGTCTGTTAAATCCGGCAGGGGAACATCCAATAGGTCACAGAAGAGAGGCAAATCCGCAAAGGAGCGAAGCGTAGCGGAGCGACCATCCCTACGAGCAATGACAGCAAACGGAAATCCCCACCGGTAAGGAATTTGGTGCTCCTGAAGAATCTGGAGGAGGGGTCGGAGATGGCGGCGTTTCTGGAGGGTGATTAGCGACAGATCCTGATAGAATTGTAGTGGAGCTCCCTGAAACTCGAAGTCTTTGAGTTTGCGCACTTTGCTCATTATAGCCTCTTTAAGGGTGAAGTCGTGGAGGCAGCAGATGACATCACGGGGTGTGGCGGAAGATCCTCTGGGTCGAAGGGCTCGATGTGCCCTATCAAACTTAATTTTGTGGGACGGGGGCTCCTGCAGTATAGTGTTGAAGACAGCCTCCAGCAGAACAGGCAGATCCTCAGATTGGTCAGCCTCTGGGAGTCCCTTGATGTGTATATTGTTGCGCCGGCCCCTGTTGTCAAGATCCTCCAAGTGGCGTTGCATGTCCCGTATAGCTGAACCCTGTTCAGTGGTAGTATCATGCAGTGAGGCAACATAGTCCCTGGTAGTGTCATGGTCATTCTCCAGCGTGTCCATTCGGTTAGCAATGGAGTGTAAATCAGTGCGGAGGGTAGCAATTTCAGATCGGAAGGATGCTGTGATTTCCGCAACCATACTTTTAAGGTCTTGTTTAGTAGTAAGTTGAGGAAGAAGGTCCGCCATGGATGATGGTGCTGAAGATGGGCCTGGAATGCAGCTCTGGGGGTACAGGACTGGAGGGGGGGAGCCATAATCCTTGGGAGTGCGGGGCGGAGGAGCCCCTACGCCAGCGCCTTCCACCGCGCCATCCCCCCCTGAGCTATGGAGGGGAGGGGCGATGGGGGAAGATAGTAGATGGGGGGGCCACAGAGACCAGCTCTGTGGCCACAGGCTGCAACTCATCAGCGGTGTAGGAGGGAGCAGAGCCACTGACCTCAGAACTCCTTGAGAAGCTGGAAACATCCGGGGTCCTCTCATGCCGCTCTGCCAGGAGTGCTGGTGAAGCAGAATGTAGTTGCTGGGACATCCCAGGGTGAGGAGACTGTGGGAGTACTCGTGCTGGGGAAACTCTGGGTTGCCCAGGCGCCGACAGGGATCTCTGTTGAAGCGGCGCTCCGCTGGCTGACAGGGGGAGCGCGGGAGGAGAGAAGCTGCGCTGCGACCCCTGTGCCTGGAGAGCGGAGGAAATCCAAGATGGCCGCCCCGCAGCAGCCTGGCCCGGTAGAGAAGGCCGCTGGGCCAGAAAGGCGTCCAGGGTGGCCCCCCCAGACCTCTCCACGGGCGCTGGGGTGCCCGGGGCCACCTTCCTCGGTAAGCGCTTGCCCATACTGCGCCTGCTGAGGGGTCCACGGGTCTCAGTAGCGAGCGGAGGAGCGGAGAAGGACCTGCGCGCGTGCTACTCCATGTGCGTCCAGGCCACGCCCCCCCCCCCCCCCAACTTTTTGATGTTTGGAAACATCAGCATCCCTCGGACTTGGAGTATACTTTTTATTCGAATCCACAAGATATACTAGGATTGATTACGCATTGGTGGATAAGTCAATTCTTCAGAGGGTTAGCTCTTCTGATATAGTTACTCTGATCAACCTGTCTCTATTGTGGTACAGGAACACTACTCCTCTCGTCCCGATTCGGTTTGGAGACTCAATAGTTACATATTACAGCATCCTAAATACACACGTGGACAAAATTGTTGGTACATGTCGTTTAATGAAAGAAAATCCCACAATGGTCACAGAAATAACTTGAATCTGACAAGTGATTTGTCAAACTACATGTTGGCAAGCCACAAAGCTTCTGGGAGAATGTCCTATGGACAGATGAGACAAAAATAGAAATTTTTGGCAAGGCACATCAGCTCTATGTTCACAGATGGAAAAATGAAGCATATCTTGAAAAGAACACTGTCCCTACTATGAAACATGGAGGAGGCTCTGTTATGTTCTGGGGCTGCTTTGCTGCATCTGGCACAGGGTCTTGAATCTGTGCAGGGTACAATGAAATCTCAAGACTATTAAGGGATTCTAGAGAGAAATGTGCTGCCCAGTGTCAGAAAGCTTGGTCTCATTTGCAGGTCATGGGTCTTGCAACAGGATTATGACCCAAAACACACAGCTAAAAACACCCAAGAATGGCTAAGAGGAAAACATTGGACTATTCTGAAGTGGCCTTCTATGAGCCCTGACCTAAATCCTATTGAGCATCTTTGGAAGGAACTGAAACATGCCATCTGAAAAAGGCACCCTTCAAACCTGTGGCAACAGGAGCAGTTTGCTCATGAGGAGTGGGCCAAACTACCTGTTGAGAGGTGCAGAAGTCTCATTGACAGTTACAGGAATCGTTTGATTGCAGTGATTGCCTCAAAAGATTGTGCAACAAAATATTAAGTTAAGGGTACCATCATTTCTGTCCAGGCATATTTCATGAGTTTTTTCTTTTTTTAAAAATTCAGTTGAAGCATGGTTGAAAATCAATGTCTGACTTTCATTTGTTCATTTTCATAGAATTTTTATATATTACTTTTGTCAGATTCAAGTTATTTTTGTGTCCATTGTAGGTTTTTCTTTCATCAAACGAGGGGTACCAACAATTTTGTCCACGTGTGTATACCCAAGCTACCTCCTCCGCTCTTACAGAATATTTTCAATTTAACGATAATGGTCAGGTGAGCGACACCACGCTATGGTGTGCCCATAAGGTCGCCATGAGAGGCCACTTCATTCAACAAACCTTCTATGCCAAAAATCAGAGAACCCAACAGGAACAGACCATTCTTGCCTAGCTAGAATCCTTGCATAGACTCAATAAAGTCTCTCCATGTCACGATAGATCAATATTTATAAATATGACCTTACTCTATGCAAATTCAAACTAACATATTACTGGCAAGATCATAAGCCTAGTGCTGCTTTAGCTAGATGACTAAAAACCCATATCACCAAAAGCCGTATTCCCTTTATCTTTACCGACCAGGGGCGAAAAGTGGTGGACCCTAAAGGTATAGTAGATGTGCTGGCACAGTACTACTCGCAATTATACAATCTAAAATCTGACTCTTCCACCCTTCAGCCCACTCCAACCACCATAGCCGCTTACCTGGACGCTGTGTCTCTCCCCTCTATTTCGGACTCCCAAAAACCTCCCTTTTCTCCCAGTTTTCACAGGAGGAGGTAACACAGGCAATTAGAGCATTGAAGATACATAAATCTCCTGGGCCAGACGGGTTAACAAACGAGTATTATAAAAGCAATCAACTCCTTTTGGCTCCATACCTTACCCGCCTGTTCAACTATATAGCTGAATCTGGATCCCCTCCGAGAGAAATGTTGAAGGCCTTGGTGATCAAATTACCTAAACCAGGGAAATCCTCCTACACCCCACCTAACTTCCGACCCATTTCCCTCTTAAACACAGAGTTAAAACTGTATGCCAATGTTTTAGCCTGTAGACTTATAGATATTTTACCTACTATTATTCATAAAGACCAAGTAGGTTTCATAAAGGGAAAGCAGACCTTGGACGGTACAAGACGTTTTATTGACTTGATGTCCTTGTTTCACAGCCACCGGACACTCCTAGCTTTGGATGCGGAGCAGGCGTTCAACCGGGTCCATTGGGGATATTTACAAGCAGTGTTACAAAAGTTTGGCTTCCCAACTTCTATTCAGGTTGCCATTATGGCATTGTATACCACTCCTTCAACGAGAGTTTACTCTGAAGGAGTTTTATCTATCCCCTTTCAAATATCTAATGGAACCCGTCAGGGTTCCCTTTCTCCTTTGATCTTTGCTATGATTATGGAACCATTTGCCCAGAGCATTAGGTCCTCTCCAGATTTGTGGGTCATTGGGGTTGGCACAACTGAGCATCGCATAGGACTTTTTGCAGACGATATCATTTTGTCATTGTCCAAATTAGAACAATCACTGGCCGCTGTCACAACCCTTATCAATAATTTCCATAAAGTGAGCTACTACAAAGTAATTGATTTTAAACATGGTCTTCCCTCCACCTGTACAACAATGTCTCCAACAATCCTTTCCCTTTCCCTGGGCAGCAGGTGCTATACCTTATCTGGGCCTACAACTGACCTATCCCCCCTCACTCCTCTGCAGAACTAACTACTCAAAACTCTTATTGACTATTCAAAAAGATGTCACCTCGTACTCCAAAGTTCAGATATCATAGTTAGGCAGACTGTCGGCAGCAAAAATGCTCCTTGTGCCAAAGATCCTGTATTATTTTAGAAACCTCCCCATAAAATTTCCCAAGTATCTCATTTCAAACCTTCAAAGCTTGTTAATGCGTTTTATATTGGGTAACATAAAAGCCAGAGTTCCAATGTAGTCCAATGTACTACTTCTTCCCAAATCCAAAGGAGGACTGGACTGCCAAAATTTGCTACATTACTATTATGCCTCTATTATAGATCAATTGAAAGCTTGGTGGCATATGTATGAGGGGAGGCACTGGGTTGATATTGAGACACACTGCTTGAGATTGTTTTATCTAACATTACTTCTTTGGCACTTCCGCTTCCCATCGCCCACTGTAAACGTCACTCTAACCACCATGCAAGCAACAGTAGAGGTGTGGAAACTGTGCTATACTGAACATTATACTACTATACTGATCTCGACATCCTCCAGACTAACCTGGCCTCTTCTCCTTTGGAAATCCTTCCTTCCTTCCTTCCTTTATACCTGACCTAGATGTCCAAAAATGGGTTAGGGAAGGTCTGCTTGTTCTGAACCAGTTGTATCAGAACAATAGTTTACACTCATTTACCCACATCACTGACTATTTCTCGATCCCCGACATGATTTTTAGAAATACTTATAGATTTGCCACTTCTTGAAAGAGGTTATGTGCTTACGTGCCCCCCTAATTCCCCTTTTACATTGTATTTTAACAACTCTTCTAAATTAACTAAAGGTATTTCTTATACTTACAAAGCCATTAGCAATCATTCCCCTCCTACACAACTTGGATTTCAGTCCAAATGGGTATCAGACCTTGACCTGCCATTTATTGATGAACAGTGGACCAAAGCATTCTCACTGCCTATGAAGGTTTCCCATTGCATTGACCACTTAGAGGCATCTAGAAAATTAATGTACAGATGGTACTATACCCCAACTAGACTAGCTCTTATATTCCCCACTGCCTCCAGAACGTGTTGGAGGTGTAACTTAGAGGATGGCTCCTTTGTGCACATTTGGTGGTTATGCCCTCGAGTTCAGCAGCTATGGTCCCAAGTTTATAACTTATTGCGTAATGTGATTCAGTATCCGTGTCCTTGGGGACCCCATGTAGCTCTGCTTTCGCTGGGCATCGATGCACTGCCCCTTGATGATCGATGCGTTATCTTTTACGTACTGACTATCATTAGAACAAAAATTGCCCAACTATGGAAAAGCTCGGACCTTACTAGCATACCGGAAATTACTAGAGCAGTCACATTCAATTGTACCATGGAATTTAAGAAGTTATGAGGTAAATGGGTCACTTGGTCAAATTTTGAATCTTGATCCTGCACTGATACTTACCACTTACAATGGTACTACTGCGATGCTTGTTACCTATGGACTTGACTGATTTCTATGGAAATTTGACTGTCAACAAAATCATACTGATGATATTTACTGGCTTACTGTTTATTGTTCTTGTTTGTACTCATGTATCACCTATTTTAACCTACGTCCCTCCAGTTTTACCTGTGTTCCCCACTTAAGGACTCCCTTACTCTTTCCCTCCCCTTTTTCCACCCCTTTCCTACCTTATCACACTTTGATTTTATACCACTGCAACTCTTGGCACTTTTTGTATTGTATTATGCTATTTTAAAAAATTTTCAATAAAATACAAGTTCAAAAAAAAAAAAAAAAATGTTTTTTTTTCCCCTAAACAACACAACTCTTGTTTATGGGCTGCGTCTAATGGTATAGTTCAAAGACATGAGGCAATATCAGGCACAGCTCATGACCCAAAGAGGTGCTGTTTCTTGATAAATACTTTTTTTTTTCTTTAAATCCTGGTAACCCCACAAAATAAACATATTTAAAATATACAGAACTACTGTACTTTACTGTATTTTGAAGTGGTCTAAACTAAACATGTTACAAGTTTCAACATATACACATTGACAATTATGTGGTTTGATATAATAGACACAAAACAATTTGGAGTTACCGAGCTCTATCCAGCTGTGGGAGAGAATTAAGGACTGATTAATGGTTAAGTTTTATCTCCAGCTTGGAAGCTGAAACAAAGTCATTAAGCTTTTAAGAGTAGCTATAATGTGTTTATTGTGGGAAATGGTAACTGCCATTCCAGAGACTAACGGCATTATCAGAGAATTTCCCACAGAGATGCTGATGCTGTTTTCTTTATATATTGTACTGTGTGCAGAAAACTCAAGCCAAACAGAAAACCTTTGTGTTCCTGTGTTGTCGTGATCTCTCTTAGTTTTTCTGTTCTTGAATGCAGGTAAATAAACTCATAATGCAGATGGTCCAACAGATGTTAGCAACAGTCTGAGTCAACAGACAGTGGGCAATACTTTTAATTTTCACTTTTAAATACTAACTAATATGTAATATAAAAATCTCTAGTGAACTTAGCATCTGCTCCCTTTGGCCAGCCAAAGGTTACAGGTGTGCCTGATGTCATTTCACAGTGTGATATGAGCTGAGACTGTTAGTGAATGCACAAGCTCTAATCTTTCAAATCACCTACCAGTTAAGTCATACTGTGATTCCATTTGCTGCATCTTCTGTTTCAGTTCTTGTCCATACTTCTGGACTACAGTGGCCACTGACCTCAATTCATTCTGCATGCTCCAATGAATATTTTTTTCAGTTATTAAAATGAACAAACATTCTAACACAATATATCGTGAAAACTAAAATGTGGAACAGAGAAAAAGTTTCTAAAGAACACTATAAATAGCAAACCTTCTGGTCTCACGATAACTGATTTACCATGTTTAAGAAATATATATTTACAATTACTGCTATTACTATATTTTTTCATTACTTCAATATATTATAACTAAACATTTATTATTATTTATTTATTTAGATCTTACAAGTATGTATGTATATTTTAGCAAAATGGGAAGAATAATAAATGATGGAACCTTAGTTTTTTTTTTTCCTAGCTATGCACAGTAGAAGCACATTCAAAATTTGCTATTGCTGATACTGTCTTCCATGTTTAGCGCCTACAACCATGTCTAGTTGCTGTACCTGAATGATGTCACCACAGGTCCTTAAAAGTCCTTGTAAAGTTGTAGTAACTGTTGCTGATAACACCAGGGAATGTAATGGGAGCATGATGACCTGTCTGTGAGAACGAGGGGTGAACTATGGGCAGTATGTGAGATAGGGGAGGTATAGAGAACAGATTATATGAGCGGTAGAGGTGGATCAGTTAGGTATTGTGACACAGTTAGGTATTGTGACAGAAGAAGTAGGACTTTTAGGAAAGTACATTTCAAGACAGCAAAAAGAAGTCACACTGTGATCATGTGACTTATTGAAGAAGGTGAAAGTAGGATAAGGAAAGTCACTGTAGGTATATAACTATTACTGTTGAGTAGATGGTCTGTCTGACAAGATAATGATTAAAAAAATCATAGTTTCTGATCATTTATTATAACATTAGTACAGTATGTGACTAATAATAATTATAACAACAAAAACAAATTATTGCTGAAAATACTAAACAAGTAATTGTTTGAGTAATGAAAAAAAAGCTATGTCCATTTATTAAGGTTATAAAAGTATTTTTAGAACTCTAATAAGTCAGATCATGGCTGATTAACACCTTAGATGCTATGCTGAAAGCCAGGTTGTAGCCAGTGTAAAATGATAGATATGAAGACAATTTAAGGTGGAAATTTAATTCAAAAACTTTGAGGCAAATGGCATTAGTGAGATGGATGTGGAAGATATGTCCACTCAGACCCTCACTGATCAGGAGAATGGAAGACAATTGACCCCTGTTCTGAATAGAACGGTGGTCAGGCAGTATGTGAACTGCTCTAAACATTTTAAAGGCAGTGACGAAGATAGCCGAACTACAGCGCTCGGCTATCTCTGTCGCTCCTATTGAATTGAATGGAGCAGTGCGCATGTTGCTCAAAAACCACTCCTTACTGAATAGGAAACAAATGTCACCAATTCTCTTGATCAGTGGTGGTCTGAGCAGTCAGACCACCACTGTTCTGGAAGTTACAGTATTTCTTATCCTATAGATAAGGGATTACTTGCTTAGATGGGAAGAGGTGTAGCAAGGAGTTCAGCAAATTAGGATGACTACAGCACAGGAAACATTTCATGATTTACAGGAGATATCTTGGATTGTAATCGCTCACAATCTCTGACTGGACTGGCCTGCCATAACCACTTCTTTCAGCTGTGACTTGTCTTTGTAAAGTTTGCAACACAGACATCTTCGGCTCCTTACTTTTCAGACACTCAAGCCTTATTGATCTCACCTACACAAAAGTCCCCATGCTGCTGCCACCCCTAATTATAAAAAATATAATATAAACTCTCTCCCCGGGAATGAATAATACCCCGAGCGCACCTTATTTGCAATGCCCCCCTGTGTGCCTTCTAACTAAAGGGGTTTTCCAGATCATCAATAAAAATCAGTGGTGTTCCAACACCTGAGACCGCTGCTGATCAGCTATTTAAAGGGGAAAACAAGCACTGTGACCCCTTCTTTATTTACATTGTTGCGTTTATTTCATAGTGGCCATGCAATGTAACTACAGCCTCTTCCTATACACTTCTAGCAGGAAAACCCCTGTACTAAAGCCCAAGTGCTCCTTAAGTTAATACTGCCAAACTGCCCCATTATATTATGCCTCCTTAGATAAATACTGCCGCCAATGATCCTTATATAAATGATCTCCCCCTATAGTAATAGTACCCCCTAAAGTGCCCAAATGCCCTAAAACACAAAAAAGAATTGTTACCTGCCTGCAATCCCTTACTACAAGGCTGTCTCTCCTCTATTCTTCCTAAAAGGCACCATGAGCACAGACAGGACATCACAGTGCAAAAGGCACAATGCTATGACGTTATTTCACCTGTCTGTGCCCAAGAAACAGACATCTTGTCTGTGGTTTCGATGCCTTGTAAACCAGCAGACCTGAAGGGGTTTGCGACTTACAGAGTGCTAGGGTAGGAAGGCGACTGCTTTCTGCTCTACTATGCATTTTAACTGTATCAGTTTTCTTCAGACGCCGATATAGTTGATTGCAAGTGTTTATGGCGGCCCACTGCTAGCAATGCCTCTGCTACCATTGGTTTAAGATAGGTTGAGATAGACTAAGAAAAACACAGTAGTAAGTTTGGGGATGAAGTGTGACTGGATCAGTTTATGGGAGGTGAGGTACAATTTATAGAGTAAGGTGGAGAAGTTTTCATTGGTAATCATTGGTAATCATAAAAAAAAAATCATACTCCCCTGTCCCCGGTTCTCCGGTGTCCACCACCAGTGATCTCACTGGTTTCCTTCCTGTGGCTGCTGAAGCTGCTGATTGACCTCAGCTGTCACATGAGGTGCAGGACTTTTACAGGCAAAGGCATAGCAGGCACCAGAATAAACATGAGCGGCGGACACCGGAGCACTGGGGACAGGTGAGTATGATTTGTTTTTTATGTTTCACCTTACTGTCCTGAAATTCATGGACAACCCATTTAAGAACAGAAGAAATATTGATGTTATGTTATAGAAAGCTGTGGCAGCATCTACCATATATCATGAAGTGAAGACTTGGCAGAGAGTGTTAAAGACAGTCAGAGTTTGAATTGAGTTGAACTAAAAAGGGATAAGGTTGAAAGTAAGTTGTGGTTAGATAAGGTGTAAATTAGTTTTAAAGGTTGGATAGGGAACAGAGGCAGGTTAAGATCAGGTCAAGTGTGTGCCACCCCTAAAGGAGGTAAGAGATAGGAGTTTGGAGAATCGATAGTACATATCTATGGGGATGCTGAAGTCATCCATGATCTTAGTGAAGACGCCAATTCAAAGAGAGTGCATGAGTCAGGTAATAAAGTAGTTGATATAGGCAGGGGTTGCTACTGGCTACTGAGCTTCAGTAGAAGATGACCACATAGGGTTATAGGGTGTGCAGATGTGGGCCAAGTGTACTTGAAAATAAAAGAGGATATGGGTGGGAATGGATTGAAAGAACAGTTGTCTGATAGCAGAAGTCTAACTCCTCTACCAGGTTTGCTGCTGAAGGAGGGAAGTATTGGAAAATCGGAGGTGACCGGAGGTTTTGTAAGCAGATGTAAGTCAGTAAGACCTAGAAAACATAGTTGCACGAGATAAAGAGTTCATGAATGTAGTCTAGTTTATTACACACAGAACACGCATTCACACGCATTCAATAGTGTTCCAGAGAGAGGAAGGGCCAGTAGGGGCAGGGGTAAGATAGATGGGGCTGAGATTTTTGGGACTGCATGAATTTGTACTATTTGTTTGGTCATAGGAGGGACATATGATAGTGCAGGGATAGGCAACTTTTTTGTACGGTGTGGCAATTTATATTATAAAATCAAAGATGAGGTACTTGGAGTTCCGGGCAATTTATTTATTTTGCTTACTTATATAGCAACGTCATATTCTGAAGCACAGATCTTGTCAATCACTATCCCATATAGGGTTCACAATCTAGTCCCTATCAGTATGTTTTTGGCGTGTGGGAGGAAACCAGAGTACCCGGAGGAAACCCATGCAAAAACGGGGAGAACATACAAACTCCTTGCAGCTGTTGTCTTTTAGTGAGATTTGAAGCTAGCACTCCAGTGCTACAAGCAGGGGCGCACTGCTAATGAGGCGAGTGAGGCGGCCACCTCAGGTGGCACTATCCGTCACTGTCTGGGGGTTTAATGTAAACCAGCCGCTTAAAAAAAAAAACGCCGCTTTAAAAAAAACAAAGCTGAGCGGGGCCTGTCCTGGGCTGGTTTACGAGACCTCTGCATGTCAGCGCAGGCGGCAATACAATGACGTCATCACGCCTCCTACGCTGACACGCAGACGTCGCGGACAAAAAGAGGAGGCGGCGGCTCCATCAAGGCATCACAGGTAGGTGCGGATAACTTTTTTTTTATATATATAAATAGGCCATAACCTGCTGGAGTATCCCCGGCAGGTAACGGCCTATTTATTTACCTTACCCGCCTCTGCTTGTGGCCGCCTCCGCTTCCTCTTCTGCTATGGGACGCAGAAGGCAAAGTGGATGTCGCTGTGAGCAGCCGTGGGCAGAGTATAATAATCGGAGACCCAGGGGAGGAGAGGGAACATAAAAACCAATGCTACTTACCTATCCTGCAATCCGATGTTACTCCGAGCAGGTTTGGACCCTCTGGTGACATCATCAGGTCGCGTCGCCGGCCTGATCACGTGACGTGTGTGCGCAATTACACAGGGCCGAAAGCTGCAGGCTGCAGCTGTACTTTCCCATTAGAAGCAATGAAAGTACATGTGCAGCTCTCAATTAGTGGTAAATGTATATGCGTTCAGGAGCAACGTGTGGTAGCACCCTTAGGGTGGTGACACATTAAGTCCTAGGCCACTGGTACTTTCACTTTGATGTAAAGCTGCATTCACATGGTGCGTTTTGCACAAAATGCATGCATTTTTGGAAAACTGCCTGCGTTTTTCTGCAAAAACACACCATCATACAGAATAATGTCCCATAGTGGCCCCTCAATACAGTATAATGATCTGCAGTGGCCCCCTCCACACGGTATAATGTCCCATAGTGGCCAGTCCACACGGGATAATGTCCCAATAACAGCCCCTCCACATGGTATAATGTCCCAATAACGGCCCCTCCACACAGTAAAATGATCCACAGTGGCCCTTCCACATGGTATAATGTTCAATAATGGCCCCTCCACATGGTATAATGTAACATAGCGGCCCGTCCACACAGTATAATGTTCCATAGTGGCCTGTCCACACAGTATAATGTTCCATAGTGGCCCTTCCACATGGTATAATGTCCTATATTTACCACTCCACACAGTATAATGTCCCATAGTTTATCTTCTGCACAGTATAATGTCCCATCGTGGCCCCTCCACACTCTATAATGTCCCATAGCGGCCCTAACAAATTTTTGGGATTCTCCACTCACAAGCTATTATTATACTCTGGGGTCTCTTCATACCCCAGAGTATATTAAATGAAGGCCCAGTAGGGGAGAGCAAACATAAAAAATAATGTTACTCACTTTCCCTGGACTTAGGTGTGGCTCCCTATTCTCACTATGCATCATGAAGGTCTGAAGAGACCCCAGAGTATAATAATAGCAGTTTCATTTTGGACGTGTTTGGTCCGCACAAACTACTGGGTGAGTTCGCCCAAGTAACACCCCCTCAGAGACTTGAGCTGCCGTGCCAGAGAAATATGCCTCGCCTACCACTCTTGGCACGCATATCGGGGGTTGCCGACCCCTGTGATAGTGTATTTATTGGAGGATGCCAAAATGGTTGGATCATAGAGCACGACCAAAATAGATGAAATATGTTGACCCCACGAGCCACACACCTCCAGCAAACATTTGGTTGGTGTAGTACCAATGGAAAAACATCTTACAAATATTTTCTTTAAAAGTGATACATAGAGAGGTCTTAGCCACTCGTCTTCAAATGATGGTCCAGTGGAAGAGTGAAGAAATCAGGCTATACTTTTTAGAGGCTAACTGAGTATATTTGATGGTAAGCTTTCGATAGTACTAGCTCTCTTCTTCAGATATGGTGTTATACAAGAAAGTGAAAGTTCACAGACTTTTCTACACAAAAGTCATGGACCTTCAAAGGATCTTTGAATCTTTAAAAATAACAAAATGAACAAAATGCAATATAAGTAGAGAAGTTATTTACAACAGGTCAGGAAATAAACAATCTGGAAACTTGTGGGGCATGACGGAGAGATCAGTAATTCTTGCTGTTATATGTTTGCTATCAGGTGGTGATTTGTGACCCTCACAGTTCATACATAGTGTGACATGAAACTGGCATGAATATTAAGTCCAAATTGGAGAGTTTGAAATTTTTGCATGAACTTATATTCCCATTCCTTTCTCTCCCTCTGCATCTTAAAATGTCCTATTAAAACCACAACCCGCAAATCTTCAACAGAGTGGTCTTCTCCGGAGAAGTGTGCGGCCACTGGGAGATCTGTTCTGCTGTTATCTGGTGAATCTGTGTGAGTTCATGCGCTGACTGAGTCTCTGCCCTGTTTCCCCCACATAGAGGACTGTGGTGGGACATTGCACACACATTATGAGATACACCACACTCTGAAGGAGGGAAGTTAGCCTGATACATTTGGGAGTAGGATTTAGTAAGGTGGATGCCTAAGTATTTCATGGATGACTCCTGCCACCTATAAGGAAACGAGGCCTGGAGTCCAGTCAAATGGGGGGGGGGAGAGGGAATCCGGATACACAGGTACCTGAAGGTATCTAAAAGAGTATGAAGGTTTGGAAGAGTTATATGTGGAGTAGAGAAGGTTAGTAGGACATTGTCCACGAAAAGATTAAAGGGGTTGTCTGGGATGAAATAGAAACTAAACCCCAAACTGAACCCCCCTCCCCCCTGCCTAACTTCTAATTTACTTACAATAAAAAAAAATCTATAATTACCCATATCCCTGGGGCGGTCATGTGACCACCCCTGGCACACTTTCTGAAAATCCAGTGACGTTCCGTTTCCCCGTTTCCGAAATGGAACGTCAACATTACTCCCCCCTCCCCTCCACCCCATCATACTTACGTGTCTTCTTCTCTGGGAACGGCTCCTCACCTCTTCCTCTCTCTGCTAGCGCTTGCACAATCCGGAGGTGCCTGCGACACATGTGCAGTAGAGATGGCACTCCATCTCTATTGTGCAGGCGTCAGAGACACTTCCTGTCTGTGCACGCGCCGTCAGAGGTGCCGTCTCTACTGTGTAGGTGTCTCCAGCCTGCACACAGCCAGGACAGTGAGAGAAAAGGAGGAGCTGTTCCAGAAGGGAAGTCTAAAGAGGAAGACAGGTAAGTATGATGTGGTGGTGGGTGGGCTGAGTTAGTTAGTTGGGAAGGGTTTGTAGTGGGCCCCAGTAGTACGGTAGCTGTTGCTCTTGCAAGACAGACAGGAGGGGCCACAGAGTTCTTCATTTCTGGAGCGTAATCCAGGAGAGGACCGGATACAATTTGATAGGAGCATCATCAAAGTCAAAGTCCCATTTAGTGCGTGCCTGGGTCATGATAGCTTCTTTAAACTCAAAATCTTGCACACAACAGATTACATAACAAGGGGTAGAAGTTAGTCCCTTCGGACAGAGGGCTCTGTGTGCCCTATTCAGTTTGATGTGAAGGCCAGGGGGTTTTCCCAATATCATATTGAAGATGACTTCCAGCGTGATCTTCAGGTCCTCCTCCCCAGTGGCCTCAGGTAGACCCAACACTCTAATATTATGGCGTCGGCCTCTGTTGTCCAAGTCCTCATGGAGGGCCACCCCATGAGAGGCCTCCACCTCCTGAAAGTGAGAGACATAGTCTCTCTTAGCATCGTGGGCAGTTTCAAGGGAGTCCACTCGCTCAGATAGCTGATGGAGGTTGACTCTAACTGCTGCTATTTCTTTCTGACAGGTCAGCTTGACCTCATCCACCAGGACCTTATAATCCTGTTTAGTAGGGTGCCAACAGGGAAGAAGAATGCAGAGTCTCTGATTCGGCAGGCACTTTGTGCGCGCTGGCCCGCGTGGTGGAAACTCTTGGCTGCCTCTGTAAATAAGAGTCCAGGGATGGGATCAGGCATAAATAGAAATGTAGAAGCTCTGTCAACAGCGGGGGAGAGCAGGAGCTGCTACATCAGGCAGCCATTCACTTCAGTGTCCAGGCCATGCTCCTGTAGAGGACAATTTTAATGTTTATAAATATATCTGCAGAGGAAGGTTAAGATTTTACTTATTGGTATCTGTGGAAATACTGGTTAAAAGGATAGAATTGTGTATAGTTTTGCGAGCTACCTTCAGTTTCCTTATGGTTCAATTCTAGTCTAATTCTGTTTAGTGCACTTAGAAAGTTGCACAGAACTGACTAAGTCTAGAGGTCAGTTCTGGTCTTAAAGATATATGGCTTGGTAATGGAACTTGATTACATGATATGTGTGCAAAGGCCTGGAGATTCATCTGAGCTAATACAGATAGAATGAAAGAATACGGTAGAATGAAGTGAGAAAATCGGTGCTATACACAGCATAGAAGTTGATAGAAACAGTGCCAATAAGAGTTAAAAGTAGAAAAAAATATGGAACAAATGGGCAGGATGGCATTATTCTGCCGGCACTGAATCTCTGATTCACACTACTACATCTCTGATTCACACTTTCAATGCCTCAGTGCTGGCAGTGTAGTGCCCATCCAGCCACTTAGTTCCATATTTTTTGGTCTTGCCCTCTGATACAGCCCTTCTGGGTGTAGGTTCAAGGCCTCATTGAGCAGGTTTTGGCAGTCCATATCTGCCTCTCCCCTTAACATTAATCTTTAATCCTTGCACCATTGTGGCTGTTGGCGCACTGTTATATTGTCATATTCTGCATGTTTCTAACTACTCTTCTGTATGCCATTATGCTGGTATACTTATACTTATCTTTATACTATAAAAATTACAGTTAAAAAAAAAAGAAATATAAATACACCATTAACAGAACAGCAAGGAATATAGCAATGGTGCTATGGTTGAGCTATGGCGAGATGATAGATCAAATGGTAAAATATACAATTAATAGAAAAGTGGGAAACATAGTAAAGGTGCATTCAACTTTTTACCGTTTATCAATATAGTATATGTACAGTATGTATATTACAAAACCATTATATTGTGTCATTTAAAATACAATTCATCTCACAAAAAGTAACCCCCTTATATGACTCTGTTGATGGAAAAATAAAGAGTTTACTATCAGATACCTTGGGAGTAATATAGGGAAAAAACTATCCAAATTATATCATGTGCACATACCTCAATAAATGACATCACTTAAAACTAGAGAACGAATCGATTCATTCCGAGAATTTAGACGAACTAAAATGACCACTGTGGCATGCATTGCGTAATGAAAATACAGAGAGAAGCATTCTGTGAGTCACTGTGATGTCCTGGTGTCAGCAGAATTCCTCTCAGCCAAAAAAAAAAAAAAACAGAATGGGGTGGAATTGGAGAAAAATTGCATTTGCACAACATTTTTACAGACTTTATTTTTACAGTGTTCACTATGCAGCCTTAATGACACCTGTATTCTATGGGTCAGTACAATTCCAGGGATATCAAACGCTGCTTACAGTGCTTTTCTCTCCGCATTTTTCATGTGGAGAGGGGAACAGAATCCCCGTACGGAGAGCCAATGCTGGTGTGAACTCAGCCTTAGGCTAGTTGCAGACGACCATGTGTATTTTGCGGTCAGCAAACTACTAATTAGTGTTCAGTTTTTGCGGACAAAGTGTAATCAGTGTGTGTTCAGTGTGTCTTCAGTGTTTCTTCAGCATCAGTAAAGTAGGTCCGCAAAAATGGACAGAGTGTCTTCAGTGTGCCATCAGTGTGTGATCCTAGTTTGCAGATCCACCATAAAAAAACACAGGAGACATCTAATTATATTCCTAGCTTGTCTGTGAAAACGGACGGTACACTGAGTACATCAATGTGCCGTCCTAGGTTTTTAGTCTCCCGTTCCCATTCCAGTGTCTCCGTTCCATACAGCCGTATGCAACCTTTGTACTGCTGCTCCTTATATAGCTCAAAACTCCACATATAGCTGGTAGACTGAAGCATCGGTATACGAATGGGTGTGCGAGGCATGTATATGATCAGGTTAACAAGGAGATCTTCAAGCAGCTTGTATTCAGTGGCTTCGGGCCGCAGATTGGGTGGTATAACAATGCATAAACAGAGGTAAATAAAACATAGAAGGGTGCAAGTATGTGATCTGGTATATCAAAGGAGATATGACTGTATGCCATCCAACAATTAGTGACAACAAACTTCGTCACAATAACATCATTGCAGGGACATGATGATATCAGCATATATAGGAGCATCTTGATAACCTGGGAGCCAGGAAGACTACTACCTATAACCAGAGGAGAGATGCAGATTACACCCACCTTCATGTTAGGGATATACAGTAGATCTAAAATATCCAATCATCTGTAGCAATATTAATACCCCACTCAATTGACTATTCACCGGGGTATTAATGTGATACACAGCCTAGTTCCCAAGATGCGTAATAAATATTCACTCAAATTCTGTTCCTTCAATACGATGTATGGGGCTGTATCTATCTCCCTGCTACTGCTGGAAGAATTGGAAGAGAACAGTGTTTTTTGGATGTAGAGGTAGTGGTGATAGACATGAGTGTTGGAGAAAGTAGTAGTGGCAGAGGGTGCGCCACTGGTATTCGTGCTGGTAGGTGCAGTAGGGGGAATTCTGTTATGAATTGTGAGGGCCATAGAGGAATCCCATGGTCATGATAAGTTGAGGGGAAGATGATGACATAACTGAATCTGATGATGATTCTCATTCAGATAAGACCTAAGAACCGGGTCAGAGTTAGGGTGGTGGCAGCTGCAATAGTAAGAATTCCATCTGATATGCAGCCCTAACATTCAAAAGATCTGCCTGAGTTAGATCTAAGGCCAGCTCTAGTGGTGGTGACACTGGTAGACAAGTTTCTATTGTTGCTGGTTTGATGGCAGCAGCTATGTGCAGTCATCCCCCTTATGGGAATTTCTTTGTACATTACCAATTGACAAATTGATGGCAAGGTGCAAGATCTGTATGCAGATAATTAGCCATGGGCGTGGTCTCTCTGTACTCACATGGAATGGCATCACCAGCTCATTTGGCAGTGGCACCAAGTGAACAAAACCATTCTATCCCTTCTCACCATGATCATCTTTGCAGGCAGGCCACATCTAGCACATGGTCATCTCCATCTGCTCCTCTTCCATGCCAATGTCAGTCATCATCCATAAAGGAATGTGTGTTCAGTAAACAGCAATCTGTGCCCAGTCATCCAGGTGGTCTGTACATTTAACTTACCCCATGCCAAGTTATTGGTTGTAGCCGCTGCTGTACCACTTAGTGGAATTCACTGCATCTTGCCAACTGATGGAATGCACACAGTCTTGATGGAGACTAAGGAAAGCTGTCCTTACTTGATATTGCCATGTGGGTCTCTCCTTGCAAATGTCCATGGGCAGAACGTTTTTTTTGTTTCTCTGCCAGACACTCAGGCCCTGCAGTGTGTGGAGAGAAGGGGGGCTGCCTGGGGGAAGGTATGGCTGGACACTAGGTTTATACTCCAAGGACAGGCTAGGTCCTTGGTCTCTGAGTCTGGACAGCATGTAGGAGAGACATGCTCTGTAACTTGCTTAAGGAAGGACCCTAAGGCCCACCACATGGGAGCTCAGAGAAACTGACTACAAACTCGTGCTGGTATTTTTCCTATCTTTTATTTCCCTTTTTATTTGCTGTGCTGTATTTTGCTTTTACCTGTATTTGCATGATAATTCATTGATATGTATTTCTGTATATGTTAGTGCTTAGTACTGACCCACTTGGGTTAATAAATATATAAAATTTATAAAGCTCGTTTCTTAATATCCTATGAACCCGGTCCGCTCACGGTGTGTGAGTGGGAGGTAAAGAAGGTTAATTGCAGGTGTGTCAAGAGGCTTGGCAAGGCGAGGTCCATCACAGTAGCCTTTTTTTTTTTTTTTTTTTGAAAAGCCCCTTCATCACTTTTCAACTTGACTCATGGTCATAAATTTGTCTCCCAAATAACAACAAGCCTGTACCAATGGCTAACTTTTCTATAAAACCATTTCTTTTTATAATAAATGCATGTGTGTTTAAAAACCACAGGCAAGCATATTTCCCCAAAAAAAGGGTAATTTTTGGAGCGTTTTAAATGTTAAAATGCATAAAAGCAAGTGGCAGCGCAATGCATGGTTAAACTAGGAGTTTGTATCCAGGGCCAGCATTAGGAGGGGGGGCAAACTGGGCAATTGCCCAAGGCCTCCGTCCCCAAAGGGGTCCCCGGGATTCAGAGCATCAGGCTTTTAGCCTGATGACTTGAATCCCAGGAGCTCCACTGCCATATCGGCATGCTGTGCACTCGGATACTCTTTAATTCTATGACAGAGCAGAGAAAAGTCCCTGCTCTCGTCATAGAGGACCGCCGGTAACGCGCCACCTGTGCCTCTACTACAGGGAGAGACTCCGGCTGCCCCGCTCATTGTTGGAGCGCGGTATGATAAGTAAAAGATTTATTGTTTTCTGGTAAGGGAAAGGGATTTCCTGCTAAGGGGGGAAACTATTATTTATAGTGGGGGCTAATATTTATAGCGGGGGAGCTATTAAATATAAGGGGGGCTATTGTAAGGGTGAAGTATTATTTATAAGGGGAAACTGTTATATATAAGGGGGAACTTATATATAAAGGGAAACTGTTAAATATAAGGAGTTATTATAAGAGATTACATATTATATATAAGGGAGAGATATTGTATATAATTGTTCCCTCCTTATATTAGTCCCCTTATATATTTTAGTTCCTCCCTTATAACAGCACCTTTATAAATAATAGTTCCCCCTTATAATAGCCCCTATTATAAATAATAGTATAATAGAACTCCTTATAATAGCCCCCCTTAAAAGGGGAGAACTATTACAAATATGTGGGGCTATTATTTGGTTGAAACTATTATAAATAAGGGAGGAACTATTATTTATACGGTGGGAGGAATATAAGGGGGATGCTATAAGGGGGAGACTGTTATATATAAGGTGGTTATTATAAGAGGTGACATATTATATATAAGGGGGGACTATTTTATATAAGGGGGCTATTATAAGGGGGACTATTTTATATAAGGAGGCTATTATTAGAGGAACTATTATATATAAAGGGGTTATTATAAGAGAGAAACTAATATATAAGGGGGTTATTATAAGAGGAACTATTATATAAGGGGAGGTATTATAACGGGGGACTATTATATAGAAGGGGGCTATTATAAGGAACTATTATACAGAATATAAGGGTGATGCTATAAGGGGGAGACTGTTATATATGAGGGGGCTATTATAAGGGGAAGACTTTTAAATATAAGGGGACTAGTATTTATAATGGATGAACTATAATAAGAGAGGAATTATTATATATAAGGGTGGCTATTAAATATAAGTGGCCTATTATAAGGGGGAACAATTATATATAAGGGGGCTGATATAAGGGGGAGACATTATTTATAATGGAGGAACTGTTTTATATAAGGAGTGCTATTATAAGAGAGGAATTATATATAAGGAGCATTATTATAAGGTGGGAACGTTATGTATAAGGGGGGCTACTATAGGAGGGAAATTATTATATAAGAAGTGCTATTATAAGAGAGGAATTATTATATATAGGGGATATTATAAGGGGGGGCTGTTATATATAAGGGGGCTATTATAGGAGAGGAACTTTTATATATAAGGGGGTTATTATAAGGGGGAACTATTATATATAAGGAGGTGTCTGTTATATATAAACGGGGAACTGTTATTCATAAGGGGGAGACTATTATATATAAGGGGACTATTATAGAAGCGGAACTATTATATATAAGGTGAATTGTTATAAGAGGGCTATTATGTAGAAGGGAGGAACTATTCGTAAGGGGGCTATTATAAGACAAAATTATAATATCTAAGGAGGGCTATTATTTATAACGGAAGATCTATTTATAATAGGCCTATGATAAGGGGGACATTATATGGGAGGCTATTATAATGTGGTCTCTTTTATTTATAAGAGGGAAACTTTATAAGGAGGGTATTGTTAAAGGGGTTATTTATAAGGGGGAACTATTAGTTATAAGAGGGCTAATATTGATAACGTGGACTATTATTGATATGGTGAACTATTATTTATGAGGGGGGCTATTACTGATAAGGGGAACTATTACTGATATGGAGCACTTTTTATAAGCAGGGACTATTATTTGTAAAGAGGTGCTATAATAACTGATGAGGGGGTGGGTGCAAAAATCTATTAGGCTGCACAAAGGTGGTTATGTGTGGGCCTAAGAGGGGGTGGTTGTTTCTGTTTTGGGGGCAGAAAGGGGGCGTTATTAAAGGAGCTTCCACTGGAAATATGGTGTTGTTGGTATATCAGCATTGGGGGCCCTGCTTTTAATTTTGCCTTGGGCCACAGTTTGTCTAAAACCGGCCCTGTTTGTATCCACTGCTTACCATGCGTTTTTCCATAGTCATACATGTTATTTTCACTTTGACGTACTGTAACTTCGATCGTGTTTGCCTAAGGAAGCTAGAAATTGGATACATAGGTTCCTGTCAGGACAGGATAGATAGGTTCCTGTCAGGAGCCCTGACAGTGTCATACACCATGTTTAAGCCAATGTAAGCTGTAATTCGTACCAATATTGTTTGATCCAAAATGAATCTTGGGACCGAACCACCTGAACCTGAAACAAACGAATCTTGAGAGGTTCTCCCACCTCTACTAAAATCTACAGTTGACAGTTAAAAACATTTTTTATATCTTTCCTGGGTTAACTTGTCACATTCTGCAACAACTCCAGCTTAATGTTGGCCTTAATTTCCCAACTATTAGGCTAAGGTAGTGGCGTAACTAGGAATAGCTGGGCCTCCATGGGAACATTTGACCCCAGAGTATAATGATAGCAGTGTTTGTGGGGTTCGCGGGGGGCTTTACTTACCGATCCCCGCTCCTGCTCACAGCCACCTCTGCTTCTGCAGAATGGGAAGTGCGGGCGGCTTTGAGCAGGAGCGGGGATCTGTAAGTAAATAGGGCCCATTAACGGCCTATTAAAAAATAAAAACATCAGGGGCCCCCTAATGTCCCGGGCCCTGTGGCAGCCACTCCCGCAGCTACCCAGGTATTTACACCACTGGGCTAAGGCCCCACATTGCAGAAACAAAGCATTTTTTGTTGCAGATTTTGCTGCATTGTTTTGAGCCAAAGTCAAGAGTGGCTTGAAAAGGAATAGAAAATATGAAGGAAGCGCTTAGACAATTCCCTTCTGTTAAATCCTCTCTTTTTTTTTAAACTGCAGCAAATTTCAATAAAAAACGCTGCTTTCTGCAATGTGGGGCCGCCAAGAGTATATATCAATATATCAATAGGGAATTTTTGTCGCACATTGTACCTGTACTTGTGCGCTCTTTTTTCACCCATACAAGGGGGTTTTCTGGACTTTTTAATTCATGGCTTATCCTTAGGATATGTCATCAATTGAAGATTTGTTTGGGACCGACACCCAGGACAGGACCTGCACAGATCAGCTGTTTGAATCAGCAGCAGTGCTCCCTGCTTGCCACTTCCACTTCATAGGCCATGTGACAATATATTCATCAGTCACATGGACTGATCTCAGCTCAGTCTCATTCAAGTGAATGGGTGAGCTGCGATACCAAGCACAGCTGCTGTCTAAATGTACAGTGCTGGGCTTGGCAAGTACTGAAGAGACCACAGCACTCTCCTCAATGCTGAAGCCTCTTCAAACAGTTGCTCGGCCAGGGGCCTGGGTGTCAGACCCCTGTCATTCTTTAATTGATGACCTATCCTAAGCATAGGTCATCAATTATTTAACCTGGAAGATTGCTTTAACACTGATCAGTAACCCCTATTTCCCAAACTTTTTTTTTGGGGGGGGGGGAAGGCATAATCTTTGTAGATAAATTACTACCTCCTCAAACCAAGACAATAAAGACACCTTCATAACTTCTATTTCTTGGGGATATGATTTTATTGAGAATGATGACTAATTTGATAATGTTTTCATTTAATTTCAAAACCTTTTGCTTTTTCCCCTTGTATGGAAGTTTAAAAAGCTATTTTTTCAAAGTAAACACCCATGGTTGAAAAAGTAGAGTATTTCTCTTTGAAAATAATATTCAAAATAGTATTGATGGTTATGGAAATGTATAGAATGTCATGACTTTTCCCATCCCCTGGTTGAACTTGATGGACATATGTCTTTTTGCAACTATACTAACTATGTATCTCAAATGCATCTAGTAAATAGATATCAACTTCACTTTGGATTATTCTGCTGTCCCTTGTACCCCTTCCAAATGTATGACAGAAATGCTCAAGAAACAACCTCTCTGATTCTTCAAGTTATCTCACATCAACACCTCCTGCTGCATGAGTTACAGAATATACATTACAGATGTGTTATAGGGAAAACAATATGGGAATATATTAATCTACAAATTGCTTTAAATGATGACCATCAAATGCAGTGTTCTGCACCATCACTTTCTCTGGCAATTCCCAGCGAATGAGGAATTGAGGGAAAAGATCATTACCGTTACTAATTCACATTGGGCACTTTGGACTGTAGTTGACCCAGAGACATAGCTAGGTGTTCAATATCAGATGGTTGGGTAGGGGAAATATACTTCTGAGTGAGCCTCCAACCGCGGTATACCAATATTACTACCATACATTTGTTTGACATAACAGCTCTGCAGATCATTTAAGTGAATACAGTATAGTAACATAGACTCACAGGTGACACCTCTGACTAATTATTTCCTGCTTTTATTATTAGTTCACCAAGATGTTGTCTTTCAGGAACAACTTGTCTTATGTAAAGTTTGAAACCCAGAAATCTATAGCTTCTTGCTTTTGCAGCACCCTACCAACCTTTCCTCACCTACCCAAAATCCTTATCCTTCTTCTAACCTTGCTGTATCACTGTACCTGTTGTGTAGTAAATTGCACCCTAATCCTGTACTTCAGAATTATATGTATCATAAATATAGTTAATTCCCCACAAAATTAGTACCACACAGCAAGCACTGAAACAGTGCCAGATAGATAGTACCCCTAAAAACAATGGTGCCAAACCGATATTGCCCCATATCATATCCCAGATAATTGGCCACCACACAGTAAAAGGGCCCATTTTTACTCATACAAGATAACACTTTTATTGTGATCACACATAGTAAAAAGGACCCTGTGTATCCCCTTAAAGTCATAATGCCTGTTGAGTGCTCTTAACATAATAATGCCCTCTGTGTACCCCTTATATTAATAATAGTCCCTATGTTCCTCTTTAAATTAATAATGCTTCTGTGTGCCCTCCTTAATGAAATTCACAATAATTGTTCCATAATTATTCTCATGAACGGGATAAGTAAAATAAACTTTGTTCAAAATCACAAAGAACAATGTCTCATTTTTTAAAAAATTGACGTGTTATTTTATGTATTAATAACTCTGGAATGATTTAACTTACCCAAGTGATTTTAATTTTTTTTTTCATAATACACTGTACTTTATGTTCATGGAGAACCTTGATCAATATTTTTTGCTTGTGGGTGTAAAATGCTGTTTGGGCACATTTCAGGGCTCAGGGGCCCCATTAGGCTCTTGGAGTGCAGAATCGTTTTCACATGTCATGGTGCATTTGCAGAGCCCCTCAGTAGAGAGTACCAAGTGCAGTAGAAAGTACCAAGAAGTGACCTTATTTTGGAAACTTCACCCCTCAAAAAATTTATCAAGAGGTAGAGTAATGATTTTGATCCCAGAAATGTTTTCCATAAAGAAATGCGCATCACGTGGTTGAAAATGGAAATTTAAATTTTCCCAGATATATTCTACATGCTATTTCAATGCCTGGTATGTCATGCTCAGCTTATGGCACTATGAAAAGTTAGCTCTCAAGTTATTATGATCTCTTTCTTGATTTTTGACACACCCTACATGCAGCCCTAAGGCTCTTATGCAAAATTAAAAAATTGACTACCAAAATATGACTCCATTTTACAAACTAGCTTGGATCTGTTTCTCTTCCATCAATGTTCCTTCAGAGAAGCAATGTCTGTCTAGGGCCTTTTGACCTCAGCAATTTCCACAATCAGAAGCTTCTAAATCAGTGGCATGGATCCCCTCTAATCTTTTACTCAAGCTAAGAATTTCTCTCCTGTGGTGGGCAGATTTGAATAAATTTCAGTTGGGATGAATGGCAACGGGTTGCAGCCCCTGCAGCTGTGGAGCTCACATTGGAGACTCCTTGTGACAGGGAAGGTGGGATCTCAGAACCAGGTCCTTCTCCTCAAATCTCAAAGAATTGATGGCAATAAAGAAAGGTCTCTTGGTAGCAGGCGTGTTACTGGAGGGAAAAAATGTAAAAATCTACATATAGACAATATGATGGCTGTCTCATAAATAAATCATCAGGGGGAACAGGTGTCCAGAGAGAGTCCATTAGTCAAAATGGAACTTCAACTGAGATCTGGGGTTGTCCCTCTATAGACTTATTTGCCGTAAGGGAGAACAGTCATGTAGAATTTTTTCCCTCAATCCTCGGGACTCTTCTCTAGGAATAGATGTTTTGAACCGGCTCTGAAATCACATTTCCCCCTCTTTGCCTCCTTCCCAAGGTAATAAAGATGATCGGGGAAGAAATGCAGCATTCATCCTTATTCCCCAATATGGCCAAGGGAAGCCTTGTTCTCAGGTCTCCAGTCTCTAGCGATCTCCCCTCCTTGGCCACCAGCTTTCAGGAAAGATCACCTCAGACATGGGCCCCTGCTTCATCCTTGTATTTGAAGGATGAATCTAGCGGAATGGAATTTGAAAGGGTAATTCTATCTAGAAGGGGTTTGTCTGATAAGGTAGTATCAACAGTGCTAGCAAGCAAGAAACTGGTCACTTCTAATATTTATCTGTAGGTCTGAAGGACCTTGTAGGCTCAGAGCAGATTTCACTTTTCTCTCCTAATATACCACTGATACTGGATTTACGTCAGGCAGGGGTGGAGAAGAAATTTATGCCAAGTACCTTAAAGGTGCAGATTGCTGACCCTAGCACCTTTTTTGATAAGAGCTTAGCAAATCATCCTTGAATAAAAAAGATTTATTACAGCTTCCTCTCAGCTATGTCCCCCATCTAGATCAATGGTTAACCTTAATACGGTACTGGTAGCACTATCCCAACCTCTGTTTGAACCCATTGAAGAGATATCAGTCAAGCTCCTTACACTAATATGACCTTCTTATTAATGATTACTTCAGCTAGGATGGTTTCAGAGATTCAGGCCTTTTCTTCTGACCCTCCTTGTACCATCATTGCAGAGGATAGTGTTACCATCAGACCTCTTCCTTATTTCTTTCCAATGGTAGTTTCAGACTTCAATAGGGAACAGGTAACCTGCCTTCCTTCTTTCTATCCAAATCCTAAAAATCCAAAGGAAGAAAGCTTCCATTGTCTAGACGTCAGGAGATGTCTATTGAGATACCTTTATGAAGGCTTCCACCTCTTCTGTAGCAAGGTGGATCAAACAATCAATTTCTTTATCATACTCTTATCTCTCCTTGCTGGAACCCATTCTACCAGGTCAGTAGCTTCCACCTGGGTGGAAAAGGCATATGCCTCTCTTGATCAAATATGCAGGACTACCACTTGGGTTGAATTATTAGCTATTATGTTAAGATCAGCCTGCAAGACAATCAGTTCAGCTACTTACAGTTTGCTGATAAAGGCCCAGACAGTGTGTGCCATCTCTCTATGTAAACACAAAGATAACACTGAGTTTACTACAAGTCCATTCTCTCTTCTGCAGCATGTAAGTTTGTTTTTCTCTCCAAACCAGTGCAATGTAATATACATTTACCGTGCATATTGTTTGATATGCATTTCTATTAGATATCTAGTAATCATAATAAATAATCTCTCAAGGAAAAGGCAATGTCTATATCTAGTGAGGTACTTCATAGTGTCCTGTACATAAAACAGTCAAAACCACCCACCAGCTTATGGAAGAATACAGCGAGTGAGAAGAAGAGACAGCAGGCAAAGCTGCTGAGATAGACGGATGGGAAAACCCCATATATATATATATATATATATATATATATAAAACAGTGGGTACGGAATAAATGTAATTTTTTAAATTAAAATTTTTTTCACTCTTTGTTTCATTGCAGCCATTTCTTAAAAGCAAAAAAGTTCATTTTATTTCTCATTAATGTACACTCAGCACCCCATCTTGACAGAAAAAAAAACAGAAATGTAGATATTTTTGCAAATTTATTAAAAAGAAAAACTGAAATATCACATGGTCATAATTATTCAGACCCTTTGCTGTGACACTCATATTTAACTCACATGCTATCCATTTCCTTCTGATCCTCCTTGAGATGGTTCTACTCCTTCATTGGAGTCCAGCTGTGTTTAATTAAACTGAAAGGAAAGGCACATACAAGATATAAGACCTCACAGCTCACAGTGCATGTCAGAGCAAATGAGAATCATGAGGTCAAAGGAACTGCCCAAGGAGCTCAGAGACAGAATTGTGGCAAGGTACAGATCTGGTCAAGGTTAAAAAAGAATTTCTGCAACACAAGGTTCACAGTGGCCTCCATAATCCTTAAATGGAAGAAGTTTGGGACAATCAGAACTCTTCCTAGACCTGGCTGTCCAGCCAAACTGAACAATCGTGGGAGAAGAGCCTTGGTGAGAGAGGTAAAGAAGAACCCAAAGATCACTGTGTTTGAGCTCCAGAGATGCAGTAGGGAGATGGTAGAAAGTTCCACAAAGTCAATTATCTCTGCAGCCCTCCACCAGTCGGGGCTTTATGGCAGAGTGGCCCGAAGGAAGCCTCTCCTCAGTGCAAGACATACACACGTGGACAAAATTCTTGGTACCCCTCGTTTAATGAAAGAAAAACCCACAATGGTCACAGAAATAACTTGAATATGACAAAAATAATAATATATAACAATTCTATGAAAATGAACAAATGAAAGTGAGACATTGCTTTTCAACGATGCTTCAACAGAATTTTTTAAAAAAGAAAACTCATGAAACAGGCCTGGACAGAAATGATGGTACCCTTAACTTAATATTTTGTTGCACAACCTTTTGAGGCAATCACTGCAATCAAACGATTCTTGTAACTGTCAATGAGACTTCTGCATCTCTCAATAGGTATTTTGGCCCACTCCTCATGAGCAAACTGCTCCAGTTGTCTCAGGTTTGAAGGGTGCCTTTTCCAGATGGCATGTTTCAGCTCCTTCCAAACAAGCTCAATAGGATTTAGGTCAGGGTTCATAAAAGGCCACTTCAGAATAGTCCAATGTTTTCCTCTTAGCCATTCTTGGGTGTTTTTAGCTGTGTGTGTTTGGGTCATTATCCTGTTGCAAGACCCATGAGCTGCGACTGAAACCAAGCTTTCTGACACTGGGCAGCACATTTCTCTCTAGAATCGCTTGATAGTCTTGAGATTTCATTGTACCCTGCACAGATTCAAGACACCCTGTGCCAGATGCAGCAAAGCAGCCCCAGAACATAACAGAGCCTCCTCCATGTTTCACAGTAGGGACAGTGTTCTTTTCAAGATATGCTTCATTTTTCCGTCTGTGAATATAGAACTGATGTGCCTCGCCAAAAATTTCGATTTTTGTCTCATCTGTCCATAGGACATTCTCCCAGAAGCTTTGTGGCTTGTCAACATGTAGTTTGGCAAATTCCAGTCTGGCTTTTTTAAGTTATTTTTGTGACCATTTTGGATTTTTCTTTAATTAAACGAGGGGTACCAACAATTTTGTCCACATGTGTATGAAAGCCCGCATAGAGTTTGCCAAAAAACACATGAAGGACTCCCAGACTATGAGAAATAAGATTCTCTGGTCTGATGAGACGAAGATTTAACTTTTTGATGTTAATTCTAAGAGGTATGTGTGGAGAAAACAAGGCACTGCTCATCACCTGCCCAATACAATCCCAACAGTGAAACATGGTGGTGGCAGCATCATGCTATGGGGGTGTTTTTCAGCTGCAGGGACAGGACGACTGGTTGCATTTGAAGGAAAGATGAATGCGGCCAAGTATAGAGAGATCCTGGAAGAAAACCTCTTCCAGAGTGCTCTGGACCTCAGATTGGGCCGAAGGTTCACCTTCCAACAAGACAATGACCCTAAGCACACAGCTAAAATAACAAAAGAGTGGCTTCGGAACAACTCTGTGACCATTCTTGACTTTCCCAACCAGATCCCTGACCTCAACCCAATTGAACATCTCTGGAGAGACCTGAAAATGGCTGTCCACCAATGTTCACCATCCAACATGACGGAACTGGAGAGGATCTGCAAGGAAGAATGGCAGAGGATCCCCAAAGATGTGAAAAACTTGTTGCATCATTCCCAAGAAGACTCATGGCTGTACTAGCTGAAAAGGGTGCTTCTACTCAATACTGAGCAAAGGTTCTGAATACTTATGACCATGTGATATTTCAGTTTTTCTTTTTTTAATAAATTTGCAAAAATATCTACATTTCTGTCAAGATGGGGTGCTGAGTGTACATTAATGAGAAATAAAATGAACTTTTTTGCTTTTAACAAATGGCTGCAATGAAACTAAGAGTGAAAAATGTAAAGGGGTCTGAATAATTTCCGTACCCACTGTATGTATAGATAGATATAGATAGATAGATTTATGCGTTACTAATTTTGCAGAACAAAAAACCATTTGGTGAAAAAAAAATCTATTGTTTTTGCATCATCTTCTAACATTTTTATCTTTCTGTTGGTGGAGGTAGTTATTATTATTATTATTAGTATTATTTAGTTTACTTAATCCCTTAACGACCCAGGGCGTAATAGTACGTCCTTAGTCATCCTGAGTGCTCTCCATATACGGCGGGTGCCGGCTGTATAATACAGCCAGGACCCGCCGCTAACAGCAGTGATTGGTGCCTGCACCGATCGAGGCTGTTAACCCTTTAGATGTCGCGGTCAAACGGGACCACGGCGTCTAAATTGTGCAGCCGCCACGGGCGTCGCCATTTTTCCCCGATCGCCGCCCTCCAGAACGTCATCGGAGGGCGGAGATTGGTTGCCACGACAGCTGGGAGCCTATTGAAGGCTCCCAGGCCTGTTATTACATTAGATCTATTACGCGATGCCAGAGGCATCGTCTAATAGCAGTGAAGGCATTTTGCTATTCACTGTTTCAAGGTCCCTAGGGAGTCTGATCATACAAGTAAAAGTATAAAAAAAAAAGTTTTTAAAAGTTTGAAAAAATAAAAAAAAAAAACACAAAAGTTCAAATCACCCCCCCTTTCCCTAGATCAGATATAAAAGTAAATAAACAAAAGTAAGCATAAACACTTTAGGTATCCCTGTGCTCCAAAATGCCCGAACTATTAAAATATTAAAATATTTATCCCATACGGTGAATGGCGTAGCGGGGAAAAAAAATCAAAATGGCCAAATAGTGTTTTTTTCAACACTTTGCCTCCTATAAAAAATTGAATAAAAAGTGATCAAACCATCAGATTTTCCCCAAATGGTATCAATAAAAACGTCATGTTGTTCCGCATAAAAAGACCCAGCTCTACCCAGCTCCATACATGTAAATATGAAAAAGTTACAGCTGACAAAATTTGGCGACGCAAATTTTTTTTTTTCTATTTAGCAAAGTTTTACATTTTTTAAAAGGTATCAAAACATTACAAATACTATATAATTTTGGTATTGCCGTGTTCGTACTGACCCGCAGAATACAGGTAACATGTCATTTTTACCACACAGTGAATGCTGTAAAAATTAAACCCATATGAATTTGGCGCAAATTTAGTTTTTCTCCAATTGCACCTCATTCTGAATTTTTTTCCAGCTTCCCAGTACATTACACAGCATATTGAATAGTGACATTACAAAGTACAATTTGTTTCGCAAACAATAAGCCATCATGTGACTCTGTGAACTGAAAAATGAAAAAGTTATGGCCCTTGGAATGTGGGGAGGGAAAAACGAAAATGCAAAAACAAAAAAATGTCCCGGTCATTAAGGGGTTAAATAGCGCCATCATATTCCGCAGCGCTTTATAGACATTGTCAATCACTGTCCCATATAGGGTTCACAATCTATAATCAGCATATCTGAGGAAACCGAAGTGTGGGAAGAAACCGGAGTACTCAGAGGAAACCCACGCAAATATAGAGAGAACATACAAACTCCTTGCAGGAGTTGAGGACTTTTTTTTTATTACGGGAGTAGCTGAGTTTTTTGTTTTATACCATATTGTGTCAGAGCTTTATTTATTCATTTTTTTAACACTTTTGAACCTTTTTTTCTATTTTTAGATTTTTTGGTTGCTTCACTAAGGGGGCGTTCACACTACCGTTGGTGACCGTCAGTAGTGTCCGTTGCTATTGTCCGTTACAAGATTTTAGCATCAGACACTAGCTGAACCGTCACACTATCAGAACGGACATCAACGTAGTATAAACCCTGCCTAAGGGTGTTCTGATCACATCAGTAGAATACGCTGTAACACACATGTATTGCAGTATATACAGGCTATCAGCCTATGCAGAAGCCCCCTTAAATAAACAATTCCCCCTTAGTGCTTCCTTGATTAAGAATGGTCCAAAAAAAAAAAAAAAAAAATGTACTTGCGTAACCCTGTCCTTGTTATGAACTCTGATTTCCTGTCCATTGTCTCAGAAATGAGAGCATCCTACAAGACAGAGGATGGTAAGACATGAACCCTATATCTCCCTGATCTACTATGGGTTCGAGCTGCATTAGCATCCTCTAGATCAGGAGTAGGCAACCTTTTTTATTCGGTGTGCCAATTTTAATAAAAAAATCAAAGATGAGGTACTCGGAGTGCCGGTCAATAATTGTAAGTCTGACGACCCCTAAACTAAAGTCATATTGCACAAACCATAACACAGAAGCGCTGCCAGCAGATGCTTTAGGACACATGTGCTTACTGCTATTTCCTGGGACGCTCCTGTACTTTCTGATTAGAAGCAATGAAAGTACATGTGCATCCCCCAATTAGTGGTAAATATATGTGTCCAGGAGCACTGCATGGTAGCATCCTTATGGTGAAAACACACTACGTATCTGGATGCAGCTACATATTCTTAGGCCACTGGGAACTTTTACTTCAATGTACACACACACAAAAAAAAAAAGCCTGTGTTTTCTGTGCAAAAACACATCCTTATTACAGAAACACACTGTTATACAGAATAATGTCTCATAGCGGCCTCTGCACACAGTATTATATTCCATAGCAGCCTCTGCACACGGTATTATGTCCCACAGCCATAGCGGCCCCTGCACACGGTATTATGTCTCACAGCGGTCCCTGCACACAGTATTATGTCCCATAGCGTTCCCTCCAAACAGTATAATATTCTATCTTTTATAATATTCCAATTTTTGCCACTCACTAGCTATTATTATTATACTGTGGGGTCTCTTCAGACCCAGAGTATAATAAGTGGAGGGACAAGAGTCAATCAAAAAAATTATGTTACTCACCTTCCCTGCGCTCCGTGGCAGCTCTGTTTTCTTCGGCGCTTCTGCCTAAAGTCAGTGACTGCTGATTGGTTCTCGGGGGTCACGTCGGTGTCATTATGTGTAATGACGCCAACATGACCCCTGAGGCCCTATCAGCGGTCTCTTCAGGCAGAAGCGCCTGCAGAACACAAAGCTGCCGCGGCGCCCAGGATAGGTGAGTAAGGAGCCTTTCACATCATGTTTTTCAAGTCCTTTAACGGATGTGCATCTGTTTGCATCAGTTTTATACTAAAAAAAGGATCAGTTTTCTATGTTTACCTCTGCCACCCCCATGTGCTTCACCTAATACCATCAGGGGTAGCACATGTGTGGAGGGGGGGCAATCAATCCCTAATAGCTGCCCCCGCACGTGTGCTACCCCTGATGGTATTATGTGAAGCACATGTAGGGGTTAGCAGAGGAGCTGTCCCCCAAGCACTACAAGTCACAGCAAATTTTTTTTTTGTTATTTGTACTGGAGTGCATGGGGACAGCAATTCTGCCACCCCCCTTGTGCTTCACCTAATACCATCAGGGGTAGCACATGAGGCGGCAGCCATTAGGGATTGATTGCCCACCCCATATGTCCTACACCTAATGGTATAGGTACATCCTCAGGATCCTTGCCCCTCAGCCTCTGGGCGTAGGTCCAGGCCCGGGAGGAATCTGCCTGAACTCTCGCGCTCAGCGGGATCGGGTAGGCCCAGGGGCGGCAATGCTACTGGGCCTAGCTCCACCCCAGACCTCAGTTTTCATCAATTGTGGTGGCGGTGGGTCCCTCTGATGATAAGCCAGTCAGGGGGATCGCCAGACTCCGGCATGAAGATTCCTGCTCAGGTGGTGCAAGGGCGCAGAGGCGCGCTGAAGAGGCTGTTTCCGCGACATTTTCATCTGTGGTTGCTTCCCCAGCTTTGAATCGGAAGTCATCCTGCTGCAGCTGCAGTGGCGAGTTTGTCACACCCAATGACCGCGACGTGGATCAGGACCGTTTGGACCACGTGCGTCTGGACTCTGGATTTCCGGCTGGCGGGCACCCAGCACCTGCGCAGCCTGGTGAGTATGTCTCTTTCTTGTTCATTCCCCCCTATCTTAATGTCCCAGGTGGGGGAGGTCGGTGTTAAGCCCGCAGCTGGGGGGATGGTGGAGGATTCTAGGGGTGACGGGATTGGACAATTGTTATGTAGTGAGTAGGAGTTGTTAGCTCATTGTGGTCAGGCGGGGTCGCTGTCCTCTTTGCCCGAGTGGTTTCCGGGGTTCCTGGGTAATGCAGCGGGGCTATTGGAAGCGGTCGGATCTGGAGTGGGTATTAGTCCAGGGGGGTAACACTGTGTGTAAGGAGTCCAGTGTTACGGTTTTGGTTCAGAGTCGGGGTCAGGAGATGGCATTAGATTGGATGATAGGTCCCACGGGGAGGTGTACATGTGTTTTGAGGGCCCCTTGGGTGCACATTTAAAGAAGGAGGTCAAGGAGAAGATTTGGAAGGATGAACACATTGAGATCTTCTCCTTGCTTCCTCTTGAGAAGTTTAATTTGGATAAAGGGAAATGGGACGACAGTAACAAAGAGGAGGAGGAAAACGCAGGTGGAGGCTCATACTCATTCTACAAAGGGGGGTTAGTGTGCGGAAGCGTGGCCGGGCGACCGGGTGGACAGGGGGTTGATGGGGAATATGGCTCTTTTGGAGCTTTTTCCTATCGTCGTGGCTGTAACCATTTGGGAGGATCTGTTCCAGGATAGGAAGGTCAGATTCCATTGTGATAATATGGGGGTGGTGATGGCTATAAATAATATGTCTGCATCCTCTCTGTCAGTTGTTTGGCTGCTTCACCATTTGGTCCTCCAGTGTTTGTGTTTGAATGCATGGGTGGTGGCGGTCCATGTTCCGGGAGTGTCTAACTCGATCGCTGACTCTCTGTCTCGTTTTCAGTGGGACCACTTGCTCCAGGGTCAGAGAGTCGGGCATTGGAGTGCCCAGCGGAATTATGGCACTTGGTTTGAGATCGGCTACTCATCTTCTGGATGCATCGCTGGCCCATAGCACATGGGCAGTGTATGATTCAGCTTGGTGTGAGTGGGACCGCTGGGTAAGTGTTATGGGTTGTGGGAGCACTGAGGAGGAAATTGTTGGGGTGCTGCTTGGTTTTTTAAGTAAGGTTTCCAAGGAGGGCTGTTCCGGGGACGAGGGTTGCGCGGTTTGTGGCAGCCCTGGCATTTTATTTTAATTTGAGGTGGGTGAGAAATTTTACAAAGGTCTTTTTGATTTGGCAAGTGCTGCATGCTTACCGTTGAGTCGGGCTGCGCATCCCCCAATCTCATTTAGTGTTTTACAGCGGCTCTGTGATGCACTGGACTCTGATTACGGAGCTATGCGGCTGGGGAAGTCAGGGAGGTTTGTTGGCAAAGGATGTTGTTCTTGGGGCGGATAAGGTTTAAGATGGGGAAACAGCCCTCATGTTATGAATGTAACTGTTTCTATAAATAAGGTTATTTTTTTTTATAAACTGACATTTGTTTGTTTGACCACAAGAGGCCACTATTACCTCAGAAATAGAAAAGACTGTAATTCTGTAATTCCCTGGAGTAGTGACATAGAGACCCTGTTCTGCAGAGGTGGGACAAGAAGGAGCAGAGTGTGTGTGACAGCCATCTTAGGAGTGTGCTTTTGAGCTTTTAGAAGAAGAACTGAAGTGAGAGAAAACAGATTCCTAAGGGATCGGAGATATAGCAAGGGGGTGCTGAAGCAGAGAATGTTCCAGGGTTTGTTCAGACAGCATCCTAAGTTGAAGATTGCTATCAAGGACCCGGCTGAGAAGTGGCCCTGTCAGTGAGACCGCATGTTTGGATGAGCCCTGCTTTCAGCTGTTCCAGACAAAAGCTAAAAGGTACCCAACAAATCTGGATCAGTAAGAGAAGTAATCGTGCATGCACCGCATTACATTTTTGGCGCAAATTTCTTGGGACTGAGTAAGGGCCTGTAGTTAGACTAGTTAGGCATACTCATCTTCACAGGCCACACTACTGTTGAATTATCTACCTATTCGGTAGTAAGGACTAAGACTCAGAGAATTCTATTGAGTTGTAACTCCCAGAGAGGAGCTTCTGAGGAAGTCTAGAAGAGACATTTTATACATTGTCATATTTCTTTGGCTTGCAAGCTGACCTACTATTGTATTTACTCGGTTGTACTTTGTTTGTGGGGAATAGGGGTATTTTGATAAATTTGTAAGCTCTTGTGTTATACCGCCGGTGGCCCTATCACACTTGCTGAATTGTTCCTGTGACTAGGGTGATAAAAAGGTAACAAGCGGCTGGTTAGTTGCAACCTGCAGATAGGTAAAAGCTTGGAGTGTATTGGTGCTGCACATGAGAAGGCACCACACTGTACAACACCAGGGCCTCAGCTACCTGGCTGAGTGTATGTAACTAGTTGTGAGTGTTTTTTTTTGGTAAGAGGTGTTACTACACAAAGTAAAATCTTGTTTTTTCTAAATTGATTTGGAGTCGCTTCCTTTGTTCGTGACTTGGCTGTATCCTGGGAAGCCCACCCCGGTACACGGCTTACATAGGGTCGAGTTTTGGATCAGACAGGCCAAAACCGATCAGACTGGGAGGGGTAGATGGGTGGTGCTGGGGTCTAATTCCACCAAGGAGGTCTGCCCGGTGCGTTGTTTAAATTCATTCTGGATGCTCGGCCAGTTGTCGGAGGGCTCGTTTTTGTGTCATGCCGATGGTTCCTCCTTATCCAGGTATCAGTTCACAGTGGTGTTATGGAGGGCGCTGGACAGAATTGGGTTGGAGGGGGAAGTCTTACACCTCTCATTCCTTCAGGATTGGGATGGCAATGGAGGTGGCTGGCAGGGGGTTACCCCGATATGAGCTGCGCTTTATTGGACGGTGGGAATCAGCTAGGTACGAACTCTATGTTCGCCCTCATTTGTTACAATAGTTTTAATCTGGTATTTTCTTTTATTTGGGGTTGTTCGTCTCTGTTTTTTGTGTTTCACAGGTTTTTCTGTTCCGCTGGTGTGGATCTTTGGGCACTCGTTCGTGGATTGGGGCGCGGAGTGGGCCAATGTGCGTCTGAATGGTAGACAGCTCGGTTTCGGCCGAGAAGTGGCGGTGTTGCATTGGCTGGGCTTCAGGGGTATGCTGTGGAGGCGTGTTTTGCCAGAGATTCATAGATTCGCTCGGCTGGATCAGTCCCCTGATGTTTTTCTCTTGCATGTGGGTGACAATGATCTGGGGGTTTGCCCCTTCCGGGAGCTTATTAGGAACATAAAAAATGACCTGCTGAGGTTGTGGTCGATGTTCCCGGGGATGCTGGTAATTTGGTCTGAGATGGTTCCCAGGCATATATGGCGCGTTCGGTTGAGAAGTTGAATAAGGCGCATATTAAAGTTAACTGGGCGATTTCTGCTTTTTTGGCCCGAAATGGTAGGCTGTCTGTTCGCTTCTTCGATTTGGAATCAGGTCAGGGTGGTTTTTGGTTGCAGGATGGAGTACATCTCAATGCTGTAGGGATTGATATGTGGTCTCTGGGGCTGCAGGACGGCATTGAGAGGGCGCTGCTGATGTGGGGAGTGGCGCATGTTTAAGGTGTTAAAGCGTGATTGCTTTGGCGGGCGGAGGTCCTTGGAGTTGGTGGAATTTGTTGTGGGGGAAATCATCGTGGTGAGGTTCCCTCCTTGAAATATTTGGTCTGCTCATGGTGGTGGGTGGTCTGGCGCATGGTGGGTCTGTCAGGAGGTGAAGTCCCTTTAACTGGTTAGTCAGGTTCAGTGCCACCAAGCTGGGGGTAACGGCTGGTGGTAAAATGGTGAATTTGGCTATACATATGGGTGGGCACATTTGTAGCTTCAAGGATCTCTGTTCAGGGTATTCATACTGGCATTTATACTGTTGTATAATGATGTTTTTTTTACAAGTTTTATGTTGTACATGTTTGTTAATAAAATTGGCTGCTGTGTCCAAAATTTAGCCAACAAGACGTCTCTGTGTTGTTTGTTGGGTTGGTTAATGGGCTACAGAGATAGGTAAGGGAGTTCAGAGGAAGGTGGTGCAGGAAATGGCAAGAATTTGGTTGTCTGTGAGAGGTGGGATCGGGGCACAACACTCTACAATTAAGGAGTCAAGTAATGGCTGGAGTGGGGGACAAAGTCCCATAAGTGGAAGGCAGCATGACTGGCATTGTAGGGGGAGTGCAGGGGTTAAGTGATACTTACCTGCACTGAGGTCTATTGCACTTGCATCGGGGCGGCAGGCAGAAGATGGTGGGCTTGGTGAGGCTTCCGGCGGATGGATCGGAGAGCCTTACTTGGCGGGCAAGCGGCAGTGAAGATGGTCCCACCCTCCCTCCCTGATTTTGTTGGGTTTGAGGTATTGCTGTTTCGGGTTGAGGCTGGTGGCTTCTCCATCTTGGTTTTGTTCGGTTGCATTGTGAGGCGAATCGTCCTTAGGGGAATTTTGCGGGTTGTGTCATAGGTGTCACGGTGGCAGTGGCAGGCGGGGGCCATGGAGTTGGTGGAATTCGTTGTGGGGGGGGGGAGTCATCGTGGTGGGGTTTCTTCCCGGAAATATTTGTTCTGCTCATGGTGGTGGGTGGTCTGGCACATGGTGGGTCTCTCACGAGGTGGAGTCCCTTTATCTGGTTAGTCAGGTTCGGTGCCACTGAGCTGGGGGTAATGGCTGGTGGTAAAATGCTGAATTTGGCTATACATATGGGTGGGAGCCAGACCATTCTCTTTGTAGCTCCAAGGACGTCTGTTTAGGGTATTCATACTGGTATTTTTACTGTTGTATAATAATAGTTTTTTTTACAAGTTTCATGTTGTACATGTTTGTTAATAAAATTGGCTGCTGTGGCCAAAATGTATCCAACAAGAAGTCTCTGTGTTGTTTGTTGGGTTGGTTAATGGGCTACACAGATAGGTAAGGGAATCCGGAGGAAGGTGGTGCAAGAAATAGTAAGAATTCGGTTGTCTGTGAGAGGTGGGATCGGGACACAACACTCTACAATTAAGCAGTCATGAAGTGAGGTATGTCATTTAGCATCTTGTACTTGGTGACAGGTCTTCTTTAAATTGCAGCCTAGGCTACATTTCATATTGATAACAGGTAACAAAGTGATTTTACGCATATAGTATGGCTTCATTCCGCAGTCCCATCACCCCCCTTCATTTAAACTTTTTTTTTATGAAACTTTCCTATATCATGTACATGGACTGGATGGAGTCATCTTTACATAAAAAAGTGAAACAAGTTTTGAGAGATATTGAGATATTGTAAGACTATTATTTGCCTTATCACTCCAAATATGTAAAACATGAAACAATATGTTTATATTTCTTTTTGTTTTCTTTCTATTCCTACCTTATCCTCCCTTCCTAATTTCTATTTTAACTTTACATGCGGCTCATTGGCATGGTCAGATTTACAACTCATGCTGCCCTGGGCACTGAGCCTGAATACACCCCCATAAAAAGATAAAAAGGCTAATGTGCACAGGCTAGTTTATTGTCAATTTGCTCAAAGAAAAGGAGAAGATCAACTGTAATCTTCATTGATCAGTAATCCTAATAGTCCATTTACACAAGGCAACATCACTGTATCTATGCAGTTACAAAATGATTTTCATATAACTGTACTGAAAAAATTGCATTGTGAATTAATGCCGCATGTATGACAATCTCCTGCTTCATTTGCTGACATAAACAATGTTTTTTTTTTATTGTCACATTTCATTTGTAGACTGCAGCATAACTTGACAACGCACTTGTGGACCATGAAAACTACCTTCAGCTGTGATGTCAGACACCCAAAATATGAATGTGCCTCCCAAGGTCTGTTTCCTTGAGGCATATTCCTAAAAACCCAAAAATAAAAACTTAAGGGAGAGTGGTTGGGCGTTCCACTGAAAGATATATGAGAAGTAATGGCTTTTTGTGCCTATCCTCTTTATACCCCTTCTCAATCCCACCCTCATGGGCAGATTGCCATCGCTCCTAGCTATCTTAACTCTCTCCTCCCAGCAGTTCCCTGCCATAGAGTTATTCTGACTACATGGACACTTAGACTCCAGGAATATTAACTTTTTCAAAACCCACTGCTATCTTCCCTTTATTTTGTAGCATTCTAATAGTCTAACAAACCACACTTGAGATCTTATTTGGGATATATGGGGTTGGCCAAAGCTTAACAATAACCAACAACAGCTAAGAGCAGATGTAGGTTCGAGCTATAATTAACACCATGTTCTGTCATAAATTATAACAAATCCAAAAATTGTGCCTTTTGTATACTAGATAATAGGCATAGATGCTATAAAAGCTAACCCCCTTCTCTCATAGAAGATATTTTCTCTGCTTGTATATCTAATTGTCAGTAACGCTAGGTTCACACTATGCGTTTGTGTTTCTGTCCTTCGGTTCTGCATGGGGAACTGAATTACGGAAACCCTGTCTGCTTAAAAAGTGGTTACACACAGAAACCCGTGGACCCTATAGACTATAATGGGGACCACTGGGATTCCACCCAGTTTCTGACGATTTTATACTGAAACCTCCTTTTCTTACCATCGATTTTAAGCTGAATCTAGGACGGAGTCTCATACAGAGGCTTGAACGCTAGTGTAAACTTAGCGTTAACAAGAACAAAAAGAAAACTTTTGCATTGTTACTAAGTGATGCTCACCGCATAGTTGTAATATTATCAAACTTTGCACCATTTCGTAGTTTTAGACATATTTATAAATCTCATTTTTCTAATGTGCCAAAAATCTACCTGTCTACATTGCTCATTCATAAAAATTCTGTCTCAACGAATATTCAACTAAATTTACAACATTTTAAACTTGGTAAAGCTGCACCATATTTGTACTTTTCTGTTTCATAAATGTGTCATAAACTTTTTTGAAAAGTGTTGAACCAGTCGTATTTTTCTGTTCTTTTTGGTGCAAACTGTTTATAAATAAGTGGTATTGATAAATGTGGCACCACAAATTTTGGCATAAATATAGACAGAAAAATGATATTGATATTGATAAATCGGCCCCACATTGTACATACTGTACATACAGTATTGCTCACTACAAATATTGCTACACACATGAACTTATGATAAATTTGAATTAAATATTTTGCCAGCAACCACCTTTGCTATACGCTGCTCTAGGCCCTGCTCACTGCCAGTGGCGTAACTAAAGTCTTGTAAGCCCCAATGCAAACTTTTGTCCGGGGCCCCCTACCCCCTCCCTGGAGCGAATTCTTGATAGTGGCGGTTACGGGTGCTGCAGTGATATCTCAGATACTTGAAAGGGATACAGCTTTAGTACCCACAACTGCAGTTATCAAGAATACGGTGAGTGAGCAGCACAGTGCCCGGCATGTAAACAATACTGGGACAGTATTATGTGCTCCACAGTGGCCCCCACACAGTATTATGTGCTCCACAGAGGCCCCGACACCATATTATATTCTCCAGAGTGGCCCCCACACAGTATTATGTGCTCCACAGTGGGACCCTACACAGTATTATGTGCTCCACAGTGGCCCCCACAAGGTATTATATGCCCACAGTGGCCCCCACACATTATTATATGCTCCCAAAAGCCCCCCCCCACTCCTAGAGCCAGTACTATTCTTATACTTTGGGTTCACCTCAGACCCCAGAGTATAATAAACAGAGGCCCAGGAAAAGTGATTAAAAATAACAAACACTTATACTCACCTTACCTCACCTCTCTTGGGCATTCCCGCTCCGTCCGGCTGTCTGCTGCATCTTCCTGCATCCTCTTCTGTCTGACAACTGAGGTCTTGCGCTCCAGACGTCACTGCTGGGGCCTGTGATTGGGCCTCAGTGGTCACGTGGGGCGTGATGACCTCAGTTACTGGCTGGAAGAGCCCTGGAGTGGATGCTGAGCCCAGGACAGGTGAGTATAAGTAATTTTTTTATTTAGTCACCTCCCCTGGGCTGGGGATCAATATGTATATGCTTGTTCATTACACAAAAACATCTTATGTTAGAACACTACAGATATACAGAAGAATGACACTTGCTACATACACTCATGTACATATACAGTACTTACACCCACTACACATAGACTACACCGACTACACATATATTTATACCCACTGACACACACTTATTATTATTATTTATTTTTAGAGCACCATAAATTCCACAATGCTTTGCATTTGATGCACCAACATATACTTAGACTGACTTCACATATCATATGTTAATTTTTCTGTGTCATTATAATATTCAATTGTAGGCAAGGGATTCAGGTGTTGGTGTGGGTTTGGGGTGGACAGGCTGGAGATTTTGCTAGACAAAGGTACCCAGAATAGATTGGACAGTGAACCCAGAACTACAGGGCAGCAGCAATGCAGAGCACTTGAGCATCTGTTTCTGATGCCTGATACTATTGCCCAACAGTTTCAGCTCCTTGTGCACTCAGTATCTTCCCTGCTTCAAGGTGGGGACCAGTGGAATAAACTTTTTAAATTAAGTCGTGTGAATGTAGGCTGTGAAAAATGTCACATTTTCATGGATCGCTCATATATTTGAGTGTATGGAGGGATCCGTGAAAACTGACAAAAATAGGACATGTTCCATTTTTTTACAGTCTGTGGAAATGGACCAACAAAAAATCAGTCATGTGAATAGCCCCTATCCACATGCATTGAATTTAATGCAGCCGTGTTACGGCCATATAAAAAAACCGACTGCTGCATGTGAATTTAGGGTTGTACTTGCCGCATGCTTCTTGCACAACTGTTCATGCTGTACGACTGTAATACTGCTTTTCTTCTAGTCTATTTTTATTTACTGATTATAGATTTTTTTTTTTTAATTCTATTTTCGTTATGTTACTATGGGGGCTACCATCTAGCCATATACAGGAATAGACTGGAGTTTTCTAAGCATGCCCTGTGCAGGGAGGGGGAGTAGATAAACTGTGACATCATTTATTATTAGTAAATGTAATGATGGGTCAGAGGTGTTATTTGTTGTAATCCTGTCTGTGATGTAAACGAGATGTTGCTGCAAAGAAAACCTCTACAGAATTGGCAATTGTAAGTCTAGGCTTAGTAGCCAAAGTGAAAAATTGCAGGATTTACTACAGCGGTTCTCAACCTGTGGGTCGCGACCCCGGCGGGGGTCGAATGACCAAAACACAGGGGTCGCCTAAAGCCATCGGAAAATACATATTTCCGATGGCTTTAGCCGCTGAGAAGTCGCGCTATTCAGCTGGAACGCACGTCGTTATGGATGTGTGTTCCAAACTGAATGCCTGAGAGGGTGCCCCGCGCTGTGTAGCTCCCGGCATCCGCCGTGCCGTTACGCGGATGCCGGGTCTGTTACAATGATGGCGGCCGCTCTGCTGCAGAGCGGTCACCGGGCCTCCGCTGTACAGTGGAGTCCCGGAGCTAATGCCCGCGATCAGAGTCTGACCGCGGGCATTACTACTGTATCTGTGAGCAGCCCCCCCCCCCCGGGCTGTAAAAACTGACCCCGGTCCCCACCGGCCCCATACCTGTTAAGTTGCAGGTCGACTCCCCACGTGGCGAGATCGCGGGAGTCGACCTGTTTCGGTGACAGCCTGGAGCCTAATGAAGGCTCCCAGGCCTGTCACTGGGATACTACTACTGAGACTGGTCTATGACCAGTCTCAGTAGTAATGTACAGAATCTCCCATAGACTGCAATACACTTGTATTGCAGTCTATGGGACTTGCAATCAAACGATTGCAGGTTCAAGCCCCATGAAGGGAGGGGGGCTAATAAAATAGTAAAAAAAAAAATAAAATAAAAAAAAAAGTTCTAACTCACCCACTTTCCCTAGAATACATATAAAAGTACAAAATTACTGTGAAACACATACACATTAGCTATCCCTGTGTCCGAAAATGCCCGGTCTACAACCTTATAAAAATATTTTTCTTGTAGGGTGAACATCAGAGCGGGAAAAAAAAATCAAAAGTGCCAAACCGCCATATTTTTTGCTGTTTCGCCTCTGATTTGAATAAGAAGTGATCCAAGCAATAGACATTCCCCAAAATGGCATAACTAAAAAGTACATCTGGCCCTGCAAAAAAATACGCCTTATTCCTCCCCGTACAGCTGCAGGGACACCTGTCAATGTGACCTTGCAGCTGTTGCAAAACTACAACTTCCATATATTAGACATTTTATCACATCTTTTTGTCTTAAAATATTTTTCCCTATTTTCCTCCTCTAAAACCTAGGTGCGTCTTATGGTCCGGTGCGTCTTATAGTCCGAAAAATACGGTAAATATTATAATATGACTCAAGCCCATATTAACCAGAAGCTTGGCCATTACTGCTCTCTGTCTTTATGTGAAGTCAGGCTATCGCCACTGTTAAGTGATATATTTATATGAACAATGGCCGTGTGGCATCTATTTTGTTTTTGGTCTGTATATGAGGGGCTATTACAGTTATAGTGACGCCACACAGGTAATAAGATTACTCATATGGGGGGCACTATTACTGTAATAATTCTCAATTTCCCCATAGTTAATAACATTACCTGTGTAGGGGGTAGATCACTACAGTATGTTTAAATTATGTTTGATTTGTAGCAATTAGAATACATAATGCATATCAGGTATTTACATTCCGAATCATAACTGTAGCAAAATTACAGTTTTGAAGTAGCCACCAAAATAATTTTTTGGTTTGGGGTCATTAGTAGCATGAACAATAACCTAAAAGCTTGGTTTAACCCCTTCCTGACATCCGCTAAACTATTACTATTAAATATGACAGCCGCTCAACAGTTGAGCGGCCACCATAGCCACTATGTCTCAGCTGTATTACAGTAGAGACCTGGTGGCAATGCCCGTAATCAGTGCCCACACTGATCGCGGGCATTATACCCCCCTGCACCTCAGTTAAAACTGGCTATTTTGGGGTGAATTGCTGGCCCCTGGAACGAGATCTGAAGCCAGCATTCCATTGCCATGACATCCGAGAGCCTTTTTTTTTTTTTTTTTTTTTTTCAGATAAAGCAAAGAGTACTTTGAAAAGAAATTGTAAATAAAAAGGAACTACTAATACTTTTCCCTTCTGCTAAATCCATTCCTGGCTTTGAAAAAACACAGCAAAATCTGCAAGAAAAAAAAACTATTTTTCCTTAAGACCCCACATACAGCTAAAAGACAATGTGAAAAAAGCACAGTGAAAATGCATTCTGTTTTTTTCCGCAGAGTTTTTCATTTTCAGTTTTTGCAGTGTTTTTCTCTCTGTTTATTATTCCCCTGTTAAATATATAAGAAAACCAAAGTTAACATGCTGTGCTTTTCAAAAACTCTAGTTTTTGAAAGCGCATTCTTTTCACACTATTTTTTTTTTTCTCATTCACTTTGCTGGAACTGTAAAACACATTTTTCTTCTATTACATTTCCATAACTTATGTTCTTAGCCTAAAGCCCACATAGCGAAATGCAGATGAAAAACAGCGGAAACGTATTGCATTTTTTCTACAGCATTTTTCATTGAGTTTCTCCTGAGCATGTCTCTGCTTTTTCCCTTCCCCTATTAAATCTATAGGGAAAATGCTTGCGATTCTGCAGCTAACATTAACATGCTACGTTTTTCAAAAAATATTATTTTAGCTTCAAGCACAGGGATGAGTACTAGATGGCAGTGCTCTTAGACCCTCGCTATAAAGCAAAATGGGAGAATTCTTCCCTGCCTCCTGAATGGGAAGAAAAATTGGAATATTATCAGGATACGTTGTATACCCAGCTTGCAATAGTGTTTAGGTAGACCACTGCAAGTGTCAGTCGCGGATGTACTCAGGTGGCTTCTGCCCTCTTCCACTCCAACTCACTCAGCCAGCACTCCACCTCCTCTGCCATTGTCACAGCTACAAGTATCAGGAGTAAAAGCAGCATCAGCAGCCAGTACAGAGTCTGAACTTAATGAACCAGAAATTTTTCACCTTGCAGCGCTAACCAGACCCACAACAGGTAACTGACACCCACCGGCTGCACCAGCAGGCACAGTCGTACCTAGAGTGCACCTATATTTCAGCAGATAACTGTGACCTCATGGAATTCTCAGCCAATAGGTTAAAGCAGTGGAAGGAGACCTATTATTTCAGGGTTGGGTAGCCTCACACGCAATGCACAAGTCTATATTGATTAGGTACTCTGTTCATTAGTAGAAGCGTTGCCGTCATACACACGTGACACTTCCAATTTACAATTGAAACTTGATAGAATTGGAACAGACGAGGGTACACTACTTGCATCTATCGACGCCAAACCTTTCTATACTTCAATTCACCACGAGCACGACATCAGAGAAGTAGAGTACTTCCTCAGTATGAGGGACATAAGACTTAAACCTCACAGTGAATTTTACATAATTCCTTTACTTTTGATGGCTACCACCAGCTCAGGGGCACTGCAGTGGGGATTCCCTGCGCATCAAGTTACGTAAATTTGCTCCTGGGCTGATGGGAGGACTTGATTGTTGGTTTTTATGAGGTATATTGATGACATTTTCATCATGTGAAGGGGACCTTATCTTCCTTCGTGGACTACTTACCTACTCTATCAGATATGGCTATGAATTGTGAAAACCAGCAGGAGACATGCCTACCTGCACGGAAGGGGCGTGGTTTTGTGCTTAACATCCCGGACTTGTGATGAGGAAGGCGCCACTGCTGTTTTAGTTGCTACAGATGCTACATTTCAGTTTGTTCAGCTGAACATCCAGCATGATACGCTGGGAAAACACGTAGGAAGGGTTATTTTAGTAGCTGTGTCTCTACATCAGATAGACTAGCCTCATGTAATAGTCTGTGGGGGCTGCTAATATAAGGGAGAGGAATAATTTTGTATATATACCGGTAACAGGTTTTACACAAGTAATCCCCCCCCCCCCAGAAACAGCTTCGCCCTTATCAGACCACACAGCTGTATAATACTCACACAGCCTCAGCTCCTAAACAGAAGTAGTGTGACATACGGTTATACAGCTCATTGCTGTGTCTATGTTTCCCTGATAAACAAATAACAACACTGACACAATATAGCACATGCCTGAAATTACTCATAGGGAAGAGACATGGGCTCATATTAAAGTGACTCAGTCTTATCTCTATGAAATCATCTCCTTATTCCTAGTACTTGAATGGAGATCATTAGTTTTGTCCCTTGTAGTTACACATCCATTAGGGCATTTAAGGGTGGGTTCACACTACTGTTGGATGTCCATTCTGATAGTGTCCGTTAAAAAAAACAAAACAAAAAAAAAACGGACACCTATCATAACAGACATTAACAGACACTAATTGATGTTAATGTGTTCATTATTTTAACTGATCCATTATGGATCAGTTAAAAAAAAACGGACACTTTAGCATCAGTTAGTGTCCGTTTTTATACTGTCTGTTTTTTTGGGTTTTGTTGTTTCAGTAATAACGGACAGTATAATGGACACCTGTCCGTTACCCATAGACTTTAATGTTTAAAAATACTTGATGTCCATCATGAAACCATTATTTTCCGCGTACACACAAGTCCTGCATGCAGGATTTTTTGGCTGCGAAAAATAAAGGACATGTGACAGATTTGCTGTAAACGGACACTAACGGTCACTAATGGACAACAAGATTAAATCCCATTGAAATTTAATGGAATTTTTAATGGATTTGTGACGGTTCTGCTAGTGTCCGTTGCTAAAATCTTGTAACGGACACTACTAACGGTCACAACGGTAGTGTAAACGACCCCTGTCTGAGAGACTTTTATATTATAAGTCCGGACTCTGTGTGTTTTTATTTATTTATCATAATAAAAGTAAAGTTTTACTTTTTTCATCTCAGAATACTTAGCCCAAATATAAGTTCTCTAGTAAACAAAAATTAGGATAGCGCGCTTTGACCCATTAGACTGGGTCTATTGTTTGTGCTTCATCAGTGGAAGGAGCTGGCCCAGTTTGTCATGGAAGTTTTATCTTGTCCAGCCTAAAGCATAATGGCCGACATGGTGTTTAGTGCTGCCAGTGGCATTGTAACAACTAGAAGGTTGTCCACCGTAGTATGGAAAAAAAATTACTTTCGTCTACAGTAAATGAATCAGGCATGCATCTTGGAGGATTTTCACACACCTCTGGCTAATGCTTCTGAATAGAGCTGCCACCGTCTCCCTGTATCATGTTCCATTTACTGTACTGCTGATGCTGCCTGCTACTCCTAAACAGTGGAACGTCATCTTTTCTAGCCCAGTCCTTCACATTATTCCATGCTGTACTGCCACCTATGTTACCACATCTACCACCACTGCCACCATTCATCCAGACATGTCCTGCGGCCTGGTACATCATATTAATCTATACTTTACTGACTGCCACTCATGCTGCTACAGCTACCACCACTGCCATCACTCAGCAAGACTTGTCCTGTGGCCTGATCCATCATATTATTCCATGTCGTACTGCCACTTATAGTTAGCCTCTAAAAGGTATCGCCTGATTTCTTCACTCTTCCAGTGCTGCCACTTATGTAACCACAGCTATACCACTGCCACCACTCAACCAAACATGTCCTGCAGCCTGGTGCGTTACATTTCACTATACCACACTGTTGGTGCCACAGTGTAGGCATCAAAAAAATCAAAACCATTATGGTTTTACATGAAGGGATAATTTTTGATGGCTTTTAGTTTTGGAAAGCCACTTATTCATCGCTTCTCAACTAGAAAAATAGTCACAAATTTATGTAGTGCACATACTTGTAACACTAACAAGTCATCAAAATCTTTCTATAAAACCATTGCTTTTTCCAATATAACTGCCATGTGTATCTAAAAAACAACGGGCAAGTACCTTTCCCCCAAAAATAGATACTTTCAAAGTGGATGGGATTATGGCTAATTCCATTCACACATTGTAGAAAAAAATCCGCAGCAGAAAAGCAAATCGCAAAATTGTAGCATGTCAATTATTTCTACGGAAGCACTTGCGTTTTCCATATAGGTATAATAGGTGCAGAATGTCTGCAGAGGAAAACTGCGGACTTTCTGTGAAAAACCATGACCGTGCTTTTTTCCGCAGCGTTTTTTTTACTGCGGCTCGCTATGTGGGGCATTAGCCCCAATGTGTAAAAGTGAGTGGCAGCGCAGTGTATGGTTAAACTAGAAGTTTGTATCCTCTGTTTACCATTCGTTTTTCCATAGACATACATGTCACTTTCACTTTAGCATAACTTTGGCTATGTTTACCTTAGAGAGCTAAAAATTGGATAGATATGTTCCTTGGAGCCTTGACAATGTTATACATTTAAGAGTTATGGAGGCCACTGTGCTCATGGGTACTTTCAGTGTAGAATTTTTTTTTGTACCTTTTGTAGACAGGCGGAGGACAAAGTTGTAGATGGCAGGTACTGCCACTGAGGTGGCTGGTATCTGCAAGGTGACTGGCTGGAGTATGGTTTCCTGGGATTTGGGAGTTATTGCAGACCCAAGCCTATACTCCAGTCCTGGTCTTGCTGGGTGCCCCAGGTGTTCAGCCATAAAGAGCTGAGGCTGGCCAAGGGAAGTAGGTGTGGCTGTCTCATGTATGAGTACATGCTAGGCTGCAATACACACTGCCCTGTGTGTGTAGGACTGAAACCTACAAAACAACCAACTGCATTGGTGAGGAAGCCTTTTGTGAATTTGTGTCCTGAAGTAAGGATGATTTATGTACCTTTTTTGTACCTTCATGCTGAAGCAAGCTGTTTAAGTTGGACTGTATGAACTTTTACCAATGAAACTGCAAGTATGAACTGGTACCTACGCCTCTATGTGCCTGTCTTACATGGTAACCAGCCTAATCTGAAGATCCCGTGTTTACTTTCTACAGGCAATTCTTTCCTCCCTGTGGCTTGATTTTTGCTGTGATAGGTATTGTATAAATGGGTTAAAACCGTGAACAATGGGGGATAAAACAGTTAATGATGCAGTCATACATGTCTGTGATGATAAACTGTGAACAGTTACACAGGGAACACTGGCCCTTGATATCCCTTCAGTTCAGTCTGCAATAACTTCCCCCAGCCAGGACTTCCAGATACATATTTTCTGTTTATTGGTATACTGTTATCACCCTAGGGGCAGGGTGCAATTTAGGCCACGTAGGACTTGCCTGCTTCACACTACTATGTGGCAGTCCCTTTGTACGAAGAGGAAGAATGTGAACTATTATACCCGCAGACCTGTCTAGCACTGCAAAGTCCCTCCTTGGCGGTTTACCAGGAAAAGCTAGCTCCTCTTTCCAAGTTAGTGGTATTGACTCCAGCCACTCCATGCAAGCTACCCTCTACCTCTAGGGGCTGCAGAACTGGGAAAACTCAATCCAGTCTCCCAGGGACAAATTATACCTTTGACGACGCTCTTTCTCCACTGACTTTCAGTGGACATACAAGTCTCTGGCCACTTCTTTAGAATAAAATCTAATAATATCCTAAAAGCATATTATAAATATACGACCTGTATCTTGAATTTATGACCTGCTATGTCGTTTGCCACTGCACGCTTTGCAGAATTTAAAATATATATATTTATATACACATTCAGAAAAGGTGTTTTATTAAACAATTATCAGTATAGTCAAGATATTTAAACATTTCTAGAAAGTAAAATGTTAAAGAAAAATACAAAACAAAAACCACCTGAATCGCTTGTAAATAGCTATTTCTTTTGGTTAATAGCTACTTCATAGGCAATTCCAAGCTTATATATAGAAATCTTGTAGTAGCCAGAACCTTGCTTTATATGACACATCAGGTAGTCGTCCCTTCGAGGCATTTATTTTTAATCACGCTAACAGGAGGTTACTGAAATGTTAAACTACATTCTTCAGTACTGTGGCAATACAATTTTGTAAATTAAATGTTGATTGGGCCCCAAAGCTTTGTTCCTTGTAAAGCATACTGTGCCTTTCCCACAAATAAAAGGAACTTGCATATGCTGTTAATTAACATGTAAAATGTTTGTTCATTTTATTTAAATTTGCTTCAAATGAAAATGCAAGGTTTTGCTTGCTAGGGAGTAAATGTTTGTAATCTTCCCATACTAAGTGCTTTAATAGCGGATTCTTTTATAGTTTTGTTAAAGTAAGCTGTTTTATTGTTAGTAAGGCCAAGGTTTTTTTAACACATGCCAAAGTGAATTGCATTTGGATTCCTTGTGATGTCTGTTTGCTTTTCTTTTCAAGGGCAAGAAAAAGATATTGTACAAAGCACTTCACCCTATTTCACAGAAATAGAAAGAATATGTAAAATTGTCTGTATTTTTTAGACATAAAATAGATAAAGATTGTTAAAATAACAAATACAAAACAAAAATGACAGATAACAGATAAAAAAAAATAAAAAATCCAAGATTTTACATAGTGTTTTTGCTTACAGATGTTTCTTTAATTGTTGTTTGTAGTTTATCAGTTTGGGATACTATTCTGTTGAGTGGTGTTGGTGGTTTACCATTCTTTTAGATGTTGGCATAAGGTAGGCTTTGAAAGTGGGAATAACCCCAGCTGTATGCATGGGCCTATATATAGTAGGTTTGACTATGGTATTCCAGAGAATACCACACACACACTATTTTTAATTGTTTACAGCCACTCAATCCTATTTTCTGTATCCCTGGTTGGGAATGAATATTTTTATTTTCACTGTCTGTTAAGTAATAATGTGCTACTATACTTTATGGACTGACCTGCAACATAAATTACATAATTAGTACGTGCTTATAATTAATTAATAACATTCTTATTTTAATATATTTATATTGATTGCTCCCTTGGAGTGTTTGGATTTGAATCCAAATTTTTGCTGTGTGTGTGGTGTGTGTGTACAAATCCCTGTATTATCTTCTCCTGGTACAGTCAGATCAAATAAAGACTTGTGAAAAATCTAACAGTTTAGGGTGGGTTCACACTTGTGGCGGCACTCCGTCCGCCGCAAATCCGACCTAAATGTTGGAAAACTGGATAGGGAAAGGTTTGCGACACTTTGCTTAAAACCTCATTCACTTGAATGGGTTTTTAAAGCAATGCGCGAGTGTGCGCTTACACCCTCTGCGCCGCGAAGACAGTTTTTTTTCGTCAGAAGCAAAGTCGGACATGCAGGACTTTTTTCAGACGGAAAAAAACGGCTTTGCGCCAGAGAGGATGTAAGCGCACACTCGCGCATTGCTTTAAAAACCCATTCAAGTGAATGGGATTTTAAGCAAAGAGTCGCAAACCTTTTCCTATCCAGTGCCTATCCAGTTCTCCGACATTTAGGTCGGATTCGTGGTGGACTGAGTGCCTCTGCAAGTGTGAACCCACCCTTAGCAAGAAAATAATAGTGTACACTTCACTGCGAGGACCTTCTGGTCATGCCTCCTAAGAATGGAGCAGCAGCAACTGCATCAAAGACCTGTGTAGATGGAAGAGTGTTTTCTCCATTAAGCCCTGCCTTTCCACAACTGTATGATATGCTCAGAGAGAAGGGTAACAGTTCTTTATATATGGGAATATGGTAGACAAGGTGACTGGCATGGGATTGTAGTACTGTATTTGTACCCTATCACTTTACTATATCACTTGCATTTTACTCATTGGAAGTGTATGGTTAAAAAAAACTACTTTTTCAACACGTTTTCTCCTGTATGCTTCAAATTATGGGTGCATGTTATGGACCAGTCATTTTATAGTCTGAAAAAATATCTTAGTCTGACAAATTTGGTAATCCAGCAATCAACCAATAGCAGTATCTGCAGATAACTTGATTGCAAATTGGGGTTTTGCATCTCAGGAATTGATATATAGGAGTCAAATATTATATATTATCTTGTATTTGCCCAGTTGAGTAATTTCTTACAGAACCTCCCCACGAGCCCCCGTTATCCATAACTGCCGCAGGATTATGAGTGCTCCAGGATGTGCACCTTGAGTATTTTATCTTTTGGAAATTGAGGTTACTATTTTATAATAATATTTTATTGCAATACTTATGAATTGACAAATTAGTTATTTGTTTCTATTCATACCTTTTTTTTGTTGAGTGGGAGTAGTATCTATTGTTCAGAGTTACAAATAATTTTAAAATAGATTCCTTCCTTTTTACACCAGTTTGGATCCTATGTTTGCATTGTTTTTATTATTTTCAGAGATGAGTGAATTGAAGCTGCAGAAGTGGAATTTGATCCGAATTTCAGTAAATTTTCGATTCGCCACGCTTCCGGATTTCCTCACTCTTCGATGCATCGAATCGCATGTTTTTATAAAATGGCCACCGCACATTTTAGGACAAGGGGCAAGGGACTCTGGGAGCGCGGGATCACCCACAATGCCAAGCATGCAGCTAATCAGCAGCCAGCAGGACCTGTGATGTCACAGCCCTATAAAAACCCTCGGCCATTTTAGGTACATTCATTCCACATTGCTCTTACTGTAGGGACAGACATCGGCAGGAGCTAGGGAAAGACTTAGAAAACAGATAAGTTCAGAGAAAGAGGCTGAGCCTTAAAACTGTAGGGAAAGCATAGAGAAGAATTTGGGGTGGTTGCAGGGTCATTTACAGCAAGAATTTGCAACATAATTCACATTGCAGCACTCGCTGCCATTATACTGCTGCTCATTACTCATATCTGTGTCTTCAAGGTGGAACACAACAAGCCTTTTGCAGTGCAGTACAGCAAAAACAGTGAATTATCATACACTAATATCTGCACGTATCTGTAAAAAAAACGCCTTTTTAAAGGCGTTTATTATAAGGGGCTTATTCACTGTTCTTCCAAAGCATAACATTAGTCAGTACTATTGTGCCAAAGAAAACTGAATTATCATCCAATAATGTCTGCACATATCTGTAAAAAAAAAAAAAAAAAAAAGCCTTTAACGTGGGAAAAGACATAACGACCATATTCGCCATTTTGTTACCAGTATAAAGTTGCAGGCCATTTTTAAAAACAGTATTGTCAATAATAATATAATAATTCAATAATTCTTAGAGGTTGTTATCACTTATTTAAAGGTGCTCATTAGTGTCTAAACACATAAGGAGAACCATATTCGCCATTTTGTTCCCGTTGTGCTGATGGAGCCGATGCTGCCATGCCACTGTAAGTTGAGCTCTCAGGGCCCCCCGGTCAGACATAGGAGAGGATGGACGATGGCGCAGATAGGCAGCGGCCAACTTAGGATATCTCTATAGTAGTTCAGTTTGTCCTCCCTCTCAGCAGGTGTAAAAAAAAAAAAAAAAGGCCCCCATTTTTCTCTAGCAGCGAGGGTCTAACATGGTGGAGAGCCAGTTGTCATCCCTCTGCCGAATGGTGACACTTCCATGCGCAGTGACAGCCGAACTAACAAGCTTCGGGCCATTTGCGCAAGTGACTCCGAGGGACTCCCTGCATCCATCTCCACTGCATACTGCCACGGTGTGTCTGGGTCATCTGCCTCATCCTCCTCATCTCCCTCTGGCTGTTCTGGTTGCTCCTCTCTACCCATTTGGCTATACATTGTTTGTGCTCCAATGTCCTCCTCATCCTCCTTCTCCTCCAGTTCAGCCTCCACAGGGCTCATGTGGCCTTGAGATGTAGACACCACATCTCCAGGCCCCTGACCAGCCAGATTGAAAAGCATCTTTTCCAGGATGTGAATCAGTGAAATGACATTGTTCATCCTGTAGTCCTGGCGACTGACTAACAAAGTGGCCTCCTCAAAGGGAATGAGCAAACTGCAGGTGTCGTGCATGAGTTGCCACTGGCTAAAGTTAATGTTACAGTTGTGCTAAAAGGCACAGGAAACTTGGTCAAAGTTAAAGGAAAGATGAATGCAGTACGTTATCAGCAAATACTGGAGGAAAATTTGCACTCATCAGCCAGGAAGCTGCGCATGGGACATACTTGGACGTTCCAAAGTGACAATGATCCAAAACACAAGGCCAAGTCGACCTGTCATTGGCTACAGCAGAAGAAAGTAAAGGTTCTGTAGTGGCCATCTCAATCTCCTGACCTCAATATCATTGAGCCACTCTGGGGAGATCTCAAGCGTGCAGTACATGCAAGACAACCCAGGAATTTACAGGAACTGGAGACTTTTTGTCAGGAAGAATGGGCAGTTTTAACATGAGAAAATAAAGAGCCTCATCCACAACTACCACAAAAGACTTCAAGCTGTCATTGATGTTAGAGGGGGCAATACACGGTATTAAGAACTGGGGTATGTGAACTTTTGAACAGTGTCATTTTGATGTTTTTGGTTGTCATTATGATTTAAAAAGAGAAAACACAACAACAATGACAATAAATGGCTTCAACCAACCACTAACCATGAGTGGAGAAAAAGTTTGTGTTATCATTCATAGTCTCTGAAAAAGGCCAAAAAAAAACAAAAAATCTGCCGGGGTATGTAAAATTTTTAGCACAACTGTACACAGGGGAGTACCTCTGTCTGCTTGGATCATAAAGAAATCATTTATGGCTTTTCTCTGTTCATATAGTTGATCCAACATATGGAGGGTGGAATTCCAACGGCTGGAAACATCGTATATCAGCCTATGTTGTGGGAGGCCATACTGCCGCTGCAGCTCAAGGAAGGTGTACTTGGCGGTGTATGAGTGGCTGAAGTGCATGCAAAGTTTCCTTGACATTTTTAGGATGTCTTGCAGATGGGTGGAACACTTAAGGAAATGCTTGACAACCAGATTGAACACGTGCTCCATGCAGGGCACATGGCTCAGCCCTCCTTGACGAAGCGTCGACACCTTGTTCTTCCCATTGTAAGTCACCATGGTTCCGATTTTGAGGTGATGTGGAGAAAAACAGGGTTTGATTTCTTGAGGAAAGACACAGCAGTTCCTCCCCTGTGTGACTCAGTTCGCCCAGGCAAACTATGTGTATAACAGCGTGACACCCCTGTACCCTGCACATGTGGTATGCTGGAGGAGCACTGTGAATTGTCCCTGCAGTGGAGGCTGAGGAGACCGTGGAGGATGAGGCTGTCATTGTTGCAGGACCAACTGCGTGAGAACGTGGAGGCTAGAGCTGCGTCACCTGTCCAAGTGTCTGGGCAGGCATCACATTAACCCAATGGGCCGTAAATGACATATATTGTCCTTGACCGTGGCTATAGCTCCACACGTCGGCGATACCATGCACTTTTGCAGACACCAACAGGCTCAAGGACTGGCCCACCTTATTTTCTACATATTTGAGCAGGGCTGGTACTGCCTTCTTGGCAAAGAAATAACGGCTTGGGACTCTCCACCTCTGCTCTGCACAAGCCATCAGTTCTCTGAAAGGTGCAGGGTCCACCACTTGGAAAGGGAGGGACTGCAGCACCAGCAACTTGGACATCAGTACGTTCAGTTTCTGCACTGTTCGATGAGTGCACGCATACTGTCTCTTCGAAATCGCTTCTGTGATGGATTGCTGATGCAATGACTGACTAGGAGGAACAAGAGCATCACGACCAGCAGATGATGGGAAGGACACACAGCTTCCTTTGGCTAAGGTGGTGGAGACTTGATTGCCTGAAATGAGGTGCATTCCGCTGGGTGCTGCAGTGGTTGCAGCGGCAGGCTAGACCACCACATTGGAGCCACTGCTCTCTCAGGCCACTTTATGGTGATGCTGCATATGTTGATGTAGGGCTGTGGTGCCAACATTGGCACCCTGGCCACGCTTCACCATCTGCCCACAGATTGAACATATGGCCATGTTGACCTTCCCCGGTGGCTTTACAAAAAACTGCCACACTGTCGAGTAGGTGATTTCACCCCCAACACTCCTCCCTAACTGACTGCTACCGCCACTGCCTCCGTGAACTCCTGCACCACTGCTTTCCGGGCAGGTAGGCTGCTGTTAAGCGGGTGGTCTACCCTGGGCACGTTTAGCTCCCGACCTCACACTGCTGCCACCCTGCTGACTCCCCTGCTGCCTCATGCGCAAGCTGCAACCCTCTTCTCCTGATGACGATGAAGCCCCTCCAAATTATGACCGGTTACACTGTCATCCACTACAGTCTGCAGTTCACTGATGTCCTCAACACCAGCTTCCACGCCACTCTCCTCATCACTACTTGCCTGTCTACTGGAGGAAGCGGCGGATGTCTCCTCCAGATCTTGGCTGAGCAGTAGATGCTGACTGTCCGCTACACATTTACCCCAGGCCCATGGGTTCACTGCCTTGGGATAACTTTAGACTCTGAACTATCCTTCAAGCCACACATCCAAATCCTCAACACCTCCTGCCACCTCCAACACAAGAACATCCATCGAATCCGCTCCTTCCTCATCCCAGAAACTACAAAGATGCTAGTCCATACCCTCATAATCTCCCGCTTAGACTACTGTCTGCCAACAAATACTCTCGCCACCTCCAGTCCACCTTAAATTGCGCCGCTCGCTTCAAACACCTCTTCCCCCGTTCATCGGCCGCTCCCCTCTGCCAATTTCTTCACTGGCCACCCGTTGCCCAGCGACTAGAGTTCAAATTACTAACGCTGACATACAAAGCCATCCACAACCTGTCCCCTCCATATATATCTGACCTAATTTCCCGCTACCTGCCCGCACATAACCTCCTACTCCACTCTGCTCTTATCCGCTCTTCACACAACCGTCTCCAAGACTTTTCCTGTGCATCCCCCATACTTTGGAACTCATTACCAAGATACATAAGACTATTCCCCCACAATCACAAGCTTCAAGAAGGCCCTGAAGACTCACCTATTCAGGAAGGCCTACAACCTCCAATAACGCTACTGTCTCCATACCACCACCTTCTGTCTCTATCCCTCGTCACTCATAGATTGTAAGCCTGTAAGGGAATCACTAGAGGAGCGATTCCCCAGTAGCTGCTGGAGAACTTAGGGGGGAGGGGCACAATAAGACAGTGGACCCTAAGCTGAATCCCCCCCACTGTCCCTGGCTAACTTGCCCGATCTGTCCTAGGTGACAGCCAGCAACTGGTCGACAATCCCTCCTTATAATAAGTGATAAAACAGAACGCAGACAAGATGCACAACAACAAAGGGAGGTCAGCTAGCCAAGGGGTCGGTAACAATCGAGCAATGCAGTACAGAATCAAAATACAAGAGAATAGTCAAAGGTAAGCCAGTGGTCAGAAAATCAGAAGAGCAGGTAACAAGGAGTATAGCCAGTAAGTGAAATGCAATAGCAGGCGCCAATGGGAAAGTGAGCAAACAATAAATAGGGAGAAAGAACCCACCCCAGACTTGATAGGAGGACAGGCTGTCAATCACAAAGGCAGGACTAAAGTTAACTCTTAGTGGAGCAGGGGGAGAGCAAGGTGAAGGAGAAGGGCGTGGTGGAAAATCAATTAAGGAGGTGAGGGAATAGGACAGTGTTCAGACAATACAAGAAAAACCCAAAGGAAAGAATCACAACCGGGCACGCCTCCTGCGCCGCAGTGTGCGCCCGGAGAACGGCGCCAAAGCCCGGACAGGGAAGGACGTTACAAAGCCCTGTATTCCACTGTCAGTTGGTCACTGTTAGTATTATCTGTTTTGTATATCTTGTGTACCGTATGTTAACACTCAAATGTAAAACACCATGAAATTAATGGTGCTATATAAATAAACAATAATAATAATAATACCTCTTCCTCACTGTACAGTGGATCTGAGCCCACAGCATAGAGTACTTCTGTAGCTGAGGGAATAGAAAAGGACAGAGGCAGGTTGAGGACAGGTGAGGGCACAGGGCCTGCTGCCGGGCCATGCCAACTAAGGGTTGTGTCTGACAAACCCACTGACTCTTGGCTGGGGCTGTCTGTTGTGACTTCGGATGAATTGGATGACTGAGTCAACTAGTCTACAACTATTGGGTTGCTGGTCAAGACAAGACCGCTACTTGACACTGGGAGCTCAGGCCTCTGTAAATGACCCCTACTGCCACACCCCCTTACTCTGCTGTGACCTGTGCCTGCGCCAGAAACATTTAAGCCTTTGGCCCTACCCTGTGCAAGGCCTCTCTCTTCTCTAGCTGACATACTGTTCGATGAAAAAACGTGATTGCAAAGGGCAAAAAGGCCTGTAATTTTCTACTTTGAAGAGAGTGGCAAATATGCCCCTTATTTCTTTCTCCACTAATGAACACCTATAAAAAAAAAAAAACCGTGATAAAGGCAGAGATTTGTGGCTCCGAATTATTGACAATACTGTATTGATAAATGGCCTGCAACTTTATACTGGGAACAAAATGGCGAATATGGTCCTCCCTATGGGTTTCCACAGTAATAAACACTTTTATTAAAGGTGTATGCTCCTCCAGCATACCACATGTGCAGGGCATAGCAGTGTCACACTGTTCTACTCCTCGTTTGCCTGGGCGAACGAAGTCACACAGGGGAGGAACTGGGTCACTGTATGTCGTCCTCATGCTGCTTCCCACTGGGTCACTCTGTGTCCTACTCATGCCGCAGCAACTGGGTCACTGTATGCCCTCCTAATGCTGCTGCCACTGGATCACTGTATGACATCCTCATGCTGCTGCCAACTCCACATTATATCACCTTGCCACTCTGTAGACATCTATGTGGAATCGGCAGATAAGAGTGTAAAAGGATTGCGCTCTTTCACACTACAGTAGGATGTTGGGCCTCTGCATGGTTCTTTCTACCTGGCACTAACCTGGACCTGTAAGGCTGGGTTCACACTTGAGTGAGTTTCTCAGTTTTGGCCTCATAACTGTCCAAATAAGTGAAATGTGCAGCGGTTCTAAGAGTGACGCCTATCATGTTTGTGTCATTCGGACTCACAGTATTTTGACTACCACAGTAGGCTCCCTATGCATATTACTGCAAGGCACAGTGTTCTACACCACTATACAGGCTCTCTGAAGTCAGGAAATAGGTGTCTTTTTAGTGATATTCGCTGCAAAGTAATTTGGATCGAGGCTAATTTTTTTTTGGAACTTCAAATCGAACTGCAGAATTGAACTTTTGAGAAATTCGCTCATCTCTAATTATTTTCATTATTAGCAGTTAAATTTAGGCTGTCTTCTTTTTTTTTTTTTTTTTTTTTTTTTTTAGTGGTTGACCCACTTCATGTTACGCTAGATTCTCAATATTATTGCTATTTTAAATTTGTTACATGGTTTGCTACTCAGGTATATATTGAAGGGGGAGGGCGGGAGAAATGGCTGAGGGATCCTAGGGAGATTTTGTATTTACCACTAACAAGTGGTGTCGGTTTTAGAATAATATCAAGCTTTGTATTTAGAGACTGTCTCATCTCCCTTTCATCTTATTGATACAAATGTCATGGATTGAGACAACTTTTACCTGCTCAAAAGTCAGACTTTCCTACACTATTTAAATTTCATGTAATGTCTGGTTTAATTTTAGTATGGAAAACCACCCATCAAGGGAAAAACTGGGTGAGGCTAAAGCTCCACATAGCAAAACGCAGCTAAAAAATGGTACATGCGGCAAAAATGCATCCTGTTATTTCTTCCCCTATTAAATCTATAGGGAAAATGCTCTCGATTCCACAGCTAACATTAACCATCTGCAGTTTTCAAAAATGCTAATTTTTGAAAAAGCAGCAGCTTTTCTGCAGTTTTTTTTTTTTTTTTTAACTGCAATATGTTTATGAAATTAAAATTTCATTGGCTCTGCTGGTATTGTAAAGCACAGCGTTTTTTTTTCAGCAGCTAAAACTAATGCTCTTCCGCATCAAGGGTCCTTAGCTAAGGCTAAGTCCCTACATTGCAAAACACAGTGAAAAAACGCAGTGAGAACGTATCACATTTTTTTTTTCCACATCATTTTTCATTGAGTTTTTGCTGCATATTTCTTTGCTTTATTTGTTCACATTCAATATAGGAAAAACTCTTGTGATTATACTGTTAAAATTAACATGTGATATTTCAGGTAGCTGTGTCTGGCAGCTTCAGCCAAGGAAAATAAAATTATTGGATGCATCAAAAGAAACATAGATACTCATGACCAAGAACATTTTTTTTGGACACATAAAAACCAAGATCAATCCTCTACCAGAATGATGGCAAGAAAAAAGTATGGTGAAGGCGTGGTACAGCTCATAATATTCTTGAATGCTCAAGTCAGTCACCTGATCTCAACCCAATTGAGCATGTATTGAGCACTTGTTAAAGACTAAACTTCAGAAAGACAGGACCACAAACAAACAGCAACAGAAAACCGCTGCAGTAAAGGCCTGGCAGAGCATTAAAAAGGAGGAAACACGGCATCTGGTGATGTCCATGAGTTCAAGACATCAGGCAGTCATTGCCAACAAAGGGTTTTCAAATAAGTCTTAGAAATTAATATTTTATTTACAATGCATTTGTCCAATTACTTTTGAGCCCCTGAAATGAAGCGATTGTGTATAATAAATGCTTTAGTTCCTCACTTTTCATGCAATCCAACCCACTGAATTAAAGCTAAAAGTCTGAACTTCAACTGCATCTGAATTTTGTTCAAAATTCATTGTTGTAAAAAAAAAAAAAAAAAAAGTTGTAAAAATTAGAAAAATGTTCTCTGTCAAAATATTTATGGACCCTAACTGTAGTTATGTCTCTCTGCAAATTACATGGAGTATTGTGCGCAATTTTGGGCCCCGGTGTAGAAGCAGGACATATCTTAACTAGAGAGAATGCAGAGGAAGATGATCAAGATAAATAAGGGAATGGCTGGATTGGAGTACATGGACAGATTAACAAATTTGGAGTTATTCCGTTTAGAGAAAAAACAGCTATGGGGAGATCTAATCACAATGTAAAAATACAAGAAGGAACAGAAAAAAGACCTTTTTAATGATCTTTTTACTCCTAGGCCGGTGACAGTGACAAGAGGACATCCTCTACGCCTAGAAGAGAGAACATTTCAGCAGCATCATAGACAGGGATTCTTTTACTGTAAGAATAGAACTTGCTGCTACAGGAATTTGTGATGGTGGATTCATTGTGCAAGTTCAGGAAGGGCCTGTACACTTTTCTTGAAAGGAAAAATATTACAAGTTATGGGTTTTAGATTTTTTTTTTTTTTTTTTTTTTTTTTTTTTTTGTGAAGACAATATGATCCATGGTTTTATACTTACTGACTGCTGGATTTGGCGTCGGAAGGAGCTTTTTCCTCTGACATGGGGCAATTGGCATCAGCCTCATGGTTTGTTCTTTTTTTTTGTCTTCCTCTGGATCAACATTATAGTATTATAGGCTGGACTTGTTGGACCTGTGCCTTCTTCAACCTCATCTACTACGCATGTTACTATGTATATCTTTTACATATAAAATATTTGATAAAACATTAGTTAGGAATACTTGCAAGAAATGTAATCATTGTTCATTAAAAGGATGCAGTCTTGTTTTTTGTTTTGCCATGTTCACATTTCAAAAATCTTAACCAGGTTTCTGGTCTGAGTTATACAGGAATTCTATGCCAGTTCCTGACTGGCGTAGCTTTCCGTTCTGGTGCACTGGCATGTGCATGATTTATTAAGAGTCTCTTGATAATTCTGACATGCCTTGCACCTGTTGAGGCTATTAAGACTGGTGTATGAAAAGCCAGGCTTAATATATTGATCCAATATACTTTGTTGTTGGTATATTTTAATCATCATGTTTTGTGTTTATATTAAAAAAAAGTGAAATTTACAGAAATTTTTCAAATATTAGTTTTCAAAATTTCAATTAAAAGGGAGTGCCATATTCTGAAACCCATAAAACTTATTTATTTTTCAGCTGATGGAGCTGTGAGAGGGCTTTTTTTTTTTTTTTTTTTTTTTCTTTTCATGATGAGCTCACCTTTTAATTGGTACCATTTCTGGGTACATATGCATTTTTGACTACATTTTATTCTTTTTTTAGAAGGTTGAGATGACATAAAAAAAACAAATCTAGCATTGCATTTTTTTAAAATGGTATTCACCATATAAGATAAATGACATATTTTATTGTTGGACTGTTACACACGTAGTAATACCAATTGTTTTTTGTTTTATTTTTTTTTTAAAGAAAACAGGTCTTTTATTTATTTTTAGAAGATACTTAACTCTTTTCTGACTATACTTTTTTTTACTCCAAGGGGACGTGAAATGGAATACTGTAACTTGATTGCCTCTACAATATAGTACTATATATATGTATTGAGATATAATATTCATTTTACTAGATGCCTATTACTGTAGGTATTGATTCTCCCTGGATTTAATTGGCACCCTTACATAGTGTAGAGGCTGACTGTTGGCTGGTCTTCAGGCTGCAATGAATATCCCTTTGTAGCTCGCTATCATTGGCAGAGGGAAGCCAAGAGATTGATATAAGGATCCCACCCCCCTCTTTAACATTTTAGATCACAATATCTAAATAGATAATCTGTTGGAAATGCAATTATAAAGCCTCTTTTTGTTAAAATAAAAAAATCCATTTCATTGCATGTTCAAAGGGATTTGAGCATGTGACCACTTGCATGTGCTATAGACTACATAATTCACATTAGCAGATGACTATTAGGTTCTCTTTCTGGCAGGACCTACTAGGTATCTCTGCATGACAGCTTTAAGGCCATTGTTAGACCTCTTGACTTTCATGGTAACACCTGGGAAAACTGCTGAATTCAGTGACAGCAGGCTCCCAGTTGTATGATGGGGGAACCTGGACCTTCAGGAAGGTTACCCAAGGGATTATTAATACCCTTGGTCACCTCCTTTAAGTTTTTTGCAGGAAGCATTCTTCCCTTGCTAGTAGTTGGGCAGATGTTAGGGCCCCAGTGACAGCTTGTACCCCAATCTCACTGTACCCCAGCAATATTCTTTGATTGGCTAGTGGAAGGCTACAGTTAGGGAATAAATGTCTGGACAGTGCTGGGGTCTTGGTCAGACTCCAGCACTGTCTTCAGGAAGCCATTTGCCCATCCTCCTAGATTGCTATTTGTAAGCTATGTCACAATTTTATTGGAATACAGTTAGTCATTCTTTTGCAATGAATGGGCAGATGATTTGATGTATATAAGGTTTGAGCATATGACTAAGTTGTGATTCTGGTCTTAAACCACCAGTCATATTATGACATATAATCCCATACAACTTGCACCTGGCAGATATTTAGCAGGCACAGCTCAATGGAGCCTAATAGTACAGTGCAGGACGGGAAGAGGTTGATACTTGGAGGAAGGGAATTTACCTATAGAGATATATTATGCCTTGGCTGCAGATATATATATGCCCTGTGGAGGCAAAATATGTTGGGGGTGCTTATGCAATGATTTTAATAGGCAGGGTATACATGTGTTCAATATGGGCATATACTACAGATATGCCAGGTCAATACTATTGCTAATATTCATGTAGTAATTCTGTTATATGGGATGCTGGTCAGTGTGGTCACCCGAGATTGCCTAATGGCTGGTTGGTACTTACTACACTCATTCTATTTAATGGATTTTGTTTGGGGAGTCGCTTTTTTGCACTTTGCACTGATACACTTATACTAATTTGATGCTGCTACTTGTAGTTCTACTGAGCTATAGTATGTAGTATTTATATACTTTTGTTGTTTCTTGTGATATTTATGAATTTGAATGGATTATATATGGATTGTGACTGCAATATACTATATTGATTGATTTTTATGCGTATAACTTTGTGATATTACTCCTGTGTACAACACTATTCCAGATTTTTTTTTTTTTTTTTTTTTTTTCCTTTTAATTGCTTTTAACAGCTTTTAAATTGTTTTGCAATATTATGGAATTTAATTATGGTTAAATAAATGTGTTTTGGACTATATAGGATGTATTATTATTTTTGAGAACAATTATTGTTTTGTTTTTTTTTTTTAATAATGCTGTTATACTGGGAATCAGTTGATGTTCACAAAATATTCTCCAGCAGGGCCAGTTTTAGATAAAATGGGGCCCCAAATGTTGAAATATTGTACCTATTACAAAGTCACATTCTGTTAATTTGATAGGCTGCAGTGCCTATCACTGGTACTTACAGGGGTGTTCCTAAGGTCTTTAAGGCTGGGGGCCCCCATGTAGCCGCAGCAAAAGAACGCAGCATTTTACAGTACCTGCAAAGTTGAGGGGATTCTGACTAATCCCATACACACAATGCAGAAAAAAATGCAATGCAAATAAATTCTTAAAAAATCAGACAATGTGATTTTCTAGATATGCTTTCTCATATTGTGTCTCATAGTTGAGGTCTACCTATGATGTCAATTTACAGGCCTCTTATCTTTTTAAATGGGAGAACTTGCACAATTGGCGGTTGACTAAATACTTTTTTTTCCCCACTGTATATATGTGTCTCCCTACACACAATAAAATATTTATATAGATACAGGACCGCTATACCAGGACTATATACTGTCACGTCAGCCACTTACTGCTAGATTCCCCTCTGCCCTCATAGTATAATCCACAAATAGCTGTCTTTACTGTATAATGTTCCCCTCATAGCGCCAAACACTTCACTATCAGAGTTTACTCTGTTGCCCTTATTAAGAACACAACCAGCCCCCTTTTATTTGAAGATGCACCCTCATAATGCCAGCCAGCAATTAATCTTTTTGTTGCAGATTTTGCTTCCTTTTTTTGAGCCAAAACCAAGAATGTCCACAAAAAGATTGTGAAATATATAGAAAGCTTCTTATGCTTCTCCCTTCTGTTCAATCAACTCCTGGCTTTGGCTCAAAAAAAAAAAAAAAAAAAAAAAAAAAGCATCAAAATCTGCAACAAAAAAAAGCTGCTTTCCTGTAACGTGAAACACAGCAGTTATGACGGCTGCAGAAATTTGCAAGCAAAGTGAATAAAATGTGATTATTTAATCTCCTCCACAGCAGGTTAATTTTAGCTGCCGAATTTCCACATATATTTAATAGGGGAAGAAAGCGCAGAGAAAAATACATCAAAAGCTCAATGAAAAACTGTGGGGAAAAAACAATGTGTGTTCGCTGCTTTTTTTTTCTCCAGCATTTTTTAACTGCATTTCACTGTTGGGCCTAATCCTTAAAGTGGTTGTCCAGGAATTACAAGTTTCTGCAAGGAGGCTGTGCAAGGTGAAAAATAAAACCCACACTCACCTGTCCCTGGTCCTCCCACCCAGTGCCCCAGCGCTTGTTCCAGCAGCAGTCCTCACCACACGTAACCACTGAGTCCAATCTGTGACCTTAGCAGCCTAAGGAAAGGAACTGGGATGTCACTCACATACGTCACCTCTGATGCCCAGATTCCTTTCCTTAGACTGCTGATTGGCCTCAGCAGTTACATGCAGCAGGGACTCCTGCCGGGGCACCGTGGGAGACACTGGAGACAGGTGAGGATGGGCTTTCTTTATCTTATTTTTCACCTTCCCTGACCTCCTTGAAGAAAACTGTAAATCCTGGACAACCCCTTTAATATATCACTATACTGAGCATTACACTATACAATACAATTCTAGTATGTACATGGTACATGTATAGAAGAAAACACAGATAGACATTGATATGATGTATATACTTACACATATACCTATCTATTCACTCATACAGTGGGTACGGAAAGTCTTCAGAACCCTTTAAATGTTTCACTCTGTTTCATTGCAGCCATTTGCTAAAAGCAAAAAAGTTCATTTTATTTCTCATTAATGTACACTCAGCACCCCATCTTGACAGAAAACAACAAACAAATGTAGATATTTTTGCAAACTTATTTAAAAAAAAAAAAAACTGAAATATCACATGGTCATAAGTATTCTGACCCTTTGCTGTGACACTCATATTTAACTCACATGCTGCCCAGCCCAAGCCCTGACCTCAACCCAATTGAGACCTGAAAATGGCTTTTGCATCATTCCCAAAAAGACTAATGGCTGTACTAGCTCAAAAGGGTGCTTCTACTCAATACTGAGCAAAGGGTCTGAATACTTATGACCATGTGATATGTGACCATGTGATCTTGGAATAACAAAATGCAATATAAGTAGAGAAGTTATTTACAAGGTCAGGAAATAAACAGTCTGGAAAGCTTGTGGGGCACGACTGAGGGATCTGTTATCTGTTTGCAATCAGGTGGTGATTTATGACCTTCACAGTACATACATAGTGTGACATGAAACTGGTATGAATATTAAGTCCAAATTGCAGAGTTTGAAATTTTGCATTCACTTATATTCCCATTCCTTTCTCTTCATCTGCGTCTTAAAATGTCCCATTAAAACCACAACCTGCAAATCTTCAATAGAGTGATCTTCTCCGGAGAAATATGTGGCCACTGTGAAGGATCTCGTCCTACCGAAACCTGCTTTCGGCACACCCGAGGTCGCTCCAGTAACCTCACACCCACCTCCAGTGAGTGTTCTGGGCCGATTATTAACCCCTAAACGGGTCGGTACTAGATACTTAACACATACAGAGAATACATGCAGCGATTAGCAAGAAAGTACAAGTGGGAAGCAACATGACATGGTGTACAAAATAAAAATGGGAATAACAGAAGGAAAAGAACAGATTACCAACACAAGTCAGTGATTGCTTATCTGGCTCCAGATGATGATGGTGATGATGATGAGCTCAGGGCACGTACTTCAAAAGTCCAACAGCATGCATCCAGGCATGCTATTCCAGGGGTAACACTATGGGAAGTCCTATCCGGGTGAATTGCAGAACAAAAAAAATATATATCGCAGTACCTGAGTTTTCATGAAAAGTTGAAATATCTGCTGGGACTTTTTAAGTCTTCATACGTGGTGCCCTGTAAGTTTTTCTGCTACTAATAGCTGCATTATAGCTGTAGCAGATTTTACATTTTTCTCTCAGGCTGTGGGCATGTACAATATGGAACTGTCTGTTCTCTGACCAATCAATTATTACTACCACTACTTCTGTTTTACATGTAATTCTGCCAGGAGGAACTGTAAAATAGCAAACAGCTGAAAATGCCCAAGTGAAAATAAGGAGGAGATCCAGGGCATGATGCAGTTTAATGGATCCCTGATAGAGAAAGAGAAACATGTATATGTATGTATTTTATGTTTGAATCTTCCCTATTTTGTTTTTTGGTTTATCCCCACTGTTGTCTACCCGTCTCTGGTATGGCTTAGTACAGCCCTGGCCAATCACAGGCCAATAGGCAGTGTGTGCTGGCACTGATCACTCTGATTCTGGCATGCTCTCAACCATCCCTTAAGGGGGGAGAGGATAAACCTGGCCTGAGTAACTCCAGACGACCCTCAGACATGGGTAAGATTGATCTGTCATCTCACAACAGCCTGGGAGTCAGCCTAAAGAGGAGGATAGGAGTTGTGCTTCCTAAGAAGCTGTATACTGGGACCCATTTGTCAGTCAGAAAAGACCCTAAACCCTAAGGGATAGGGCCTGCATGACAGGGGGAGGATTAGGCAACGGAGGGGTTAATAGAATAGAGCAAGAGCTGGAAAAATGGGGGTTGAGTCAGAGGTGAGAAGAGTAGTGCAGGGGTGAGTCTGGGGTCAGTCTGACATTTTAGACAGAGTGAAGTGGCCCTCCCACCCGCCCTTATTTTCATGTTTTGGTCTGTGGATTGGTGGCTGGCCGGAGGTTGGTGGGGGGTTAAGAGGTCTATTGGTCATTTTGTAGGACCTCATCTGTAGTATGGGGATCCTCGTGGTGAATGTGAAGGCCTTGGGAGTCCCTCAGTTAGGCTAGGGTCCTGCTGGAGAGAAAAGGTCTACCCCATGTGGTGTGTTGCGCCTGAGTAGGTTGGGGGGGCGATGCCTCTCGCCCTTGTTATATTTGGTATTGCACTTAAAAATGGTTGGATTTTGTGACAACATTGTTTAGTGTAAGTTATGTATTTATACACAGCCTGTTTCATGACAGTTATTTATTTGGTATTTATAGGTAGGGGGGGGGGGGGGGGAGGGGGGGGGGGGGGGGGGGGGGGGGGGGGGGGGGGGGGGGGGGGGGGGGGGGGGGGGGGGGGGGGGGGGGGGGGGGGGGGGGGGGGGGGGGGGGGGGGGGGGGGGGGGGGGGGTGTTAATGTTTTATACTGTGTTTAATAAATCGGCCCTGTATAGGCCAATTTTAAATCCGAAGACGGAGTCCTGGTTTTTATTGAAGGCGTAAACTGGTAATAAGGGGGGGGGAAGTAAGGGCCCAGATATGGTAAGTGAACGGAGTGGAACTATATTCCTCCTCCTCGAGTCAAGCTTTTTGGGTCACTGGGAATTTCTTGTATTCAGCCCCCAGATCCTAATACTGGGAGAGGCCTGTTTATTATTAAAGGGGTTGTCTAGGCAAACTTGGAGAAACCCTTTAACTTTTAAATCAGCCGGGGGCAGTGAAGAGGAAGAAAAAAAAAAATAAAAAAATGCATACTGACCTGTCCCCAATGCTCCGTTGTCCTCCCGGCACGTCCAGGTTCTTCGGCGGCTCCTCCCGGGTCTCTTCCTTAGTTCTGATGAAGCCAATCAGCGGCCTCAGCAAGCCTCAGGAAGAGCCCTGTGATGTCACAGGTAGTGACATTGCATGCCTCCCACTGAGGCCAATCAGCGGCTTCTGCGGAACTCCGGAAGAGACCGTTGAGCAGGAGGAATTCGCCGGAAGGACAACAGAGCATCAGGGACAGGTGAGTGTGAATTTTTTTTTTTTTTTTTTACTGCCCCGGTTGATTTGAAAGTTAAAGGCAAAAATGGACAATGTCCTTTAACTTGGAGTGGAGTGAAAGGCACCCCATCACCATCACAGCCTGGGCATCCCAAGCCTGAGTGCAGCTAACAAGTTGTAAACTACTATCCCCAACAGGAAGTTGAGTTACCTTGTTCTCAAAGTAACGTTTACCTTGGTTAAACTGCACCACTGCCTCCTGAGTTGTTCCTGCGCTTACCATTAGGGCCCTTGAGAACACAATCACATGGCTCAGGGTGAAAGAAGCGCCCTGGAAGAACAAATACCACCACCATCAGGTACCACGCAGGCCCCCCTCGTCAGTGTCCGGCCTGAGAGGTGGGCTCAGGAGTTTTGATGAGTTTACTCGGCCTACTCTGTGACATCACCACTGTCACTACTACTCTCATCCTCCAGTTCCCTCCATTGGGTTGTGGCATCAGGAAAGCTTCTTGATGTCTATGACTAACATCCCATCAGCAATAACACAAGCAGCCAGTAATAGATACAAGTACATAAGTAGTCTATTCTTACATTTGTAAGCTGTGAGATGCTTAAATCAGTCTAGAGTGCAGTCAGGAAAAGCTGTTGTAGTCGTATGTGGAGGTTGTGAGGAGAACCAACTACACCGCCCTACATTCACTGTGTGAAGAGAGAACAGACCCTTCCCTTCCACTCATTGTGAACCTATCTTGTTTCATAGTGATAACTAAGGACAGAAGATCTCTAGTAACAAGGGAGACACCTAGTGGCAGGAGTTTGAGATGTTTTCAGACAGAGAGCAGCATCATTAAGTAAAGTACATTACATTTTTGTCCAGAATGATATGCCCTATTAGACTAAGTTGTTGGCCTGACATAACTATCTCTACTAGTAAATGCCAGTGACCATGACAATAACAGTAGATTGCTCACTGCTGGGGCTTGCTTCACTAAGTGGCTGCTGCCTAAATGGACTTAACCCTAGGCGGCACACTCCGTAATAGTACAGTGTGTCCAAGTCTAAAGGCAAACTCCCATACTATTACGATGGAAGCCTCACGCTCACTCACACACTGACTGGGAGGCTACCAGAGGGGATGTTAGCTGTAATATGTATTTTGTCTGACCAGTGACCCCGGGCTGCCAGAGCCACAAACTTGGTTGATCCTGCCTGGAGAAGAGGAAGTCAGCCTATCTGTGTATACTAGATAACCAGTGATCAGGACATCAAAAAAATTGTTAAAAAAATGAACCCAAATTGATCAAAAATTGACCACTTAACTAAAAAAACACAATAAATTCATGAAAACAATACAGTCCTGGTTTGGTACAGCGTGCCCTGGAGGTTGCAGCGGAGGTCGGTCTGGACAGGAGCGTGGATAGGTGAGAAAATTATCGGCCACTAGTGGTCTAACATATACTGTATATACTATGTTGGGGCAAAAAAGGGGGCCATATACTGTGTAGGATAAAATGGTGCTATATTTTGTGTGGGGTCTAAAAAGGGGGCCATATATGGTGTGAGGTCCAAAAAATAAGTGGGTCATATACTGTGTGGGGGCAAAAAAAATGAGCCAAATACTGTGTGGGGACCATGCTATGTATAGGCTGATGTGGCCCTCGTCAAAAATGAGTTTGACACCCCTATCTAAATCTATACTCCAAAAGCTAAAAGCACAGTGCTTCTTCCCTACTGAGCCCTGCTATGTGCTCAAACAGCAATTTACATCCACATACACAACTTTTTTACCCGGGATAACCCACTTAAAAGTTTTAGGAGAGTGTGTCTCTATTGACATAAAGTGTGCACAACATATTGGACACTGAAATGGCATAGTTCTTTAAAGGGATTCTATCATTGGCAAAATTGATTTTTATCTAACAGCATGTCGTACTAGCCTTTAAAAAGGCTATTCGTCTCCTACCTTTCTATTTTTTCATCCGCGCCGTCGTTTTCTTCTTCTTTTTTTTTTTTTTTTTTTTTTTTCTGCTGCTTCATTTTTCTTTAACTTTCTGATTATGCAAATCACTCTTCTGGATGCACAGGGGGAATTCCACCGGTCTGCAAAATGCACAGGGGGCATTCTCTGTGCTCACGTCACATGCAGTTTTTAAACTTCAGTGCCGCCTCTCTCGTCGCCTTCTGACACCGCATCATTCGCTGTGTCATCGCGATCCAAATCTCGTGCATGCTCAGTCGGCTTGGCCATTTCTCTTTGGACAGAGCTGACTGTTCATATCCATTGACCATTTTCATGTGGCCTCTTACAAGAGCTGTACTGCTCTAGTAGTTCTAAGGAGTACAGAGCATACTGAGCATGGCGCAGTACGGCTCTTGTAGGTAGGGCTAGTAATCCACGGGCTAGCTAGGGAAACAGGGAGGGGGTGTGAGAGAGGGAAGGGGAGGGAGTGAGAGAGGGATCTGAGTGAACAGCAATGCATCATGGTAGTTGTAGGCTAAGACAGCAGGAAGCTACTCATGTAAACACAAGCAAAGGATGCCAGGAGCTCTCACAGAATCTCAGAAATCACTCAAAACCCTGCTAAAGGTATTTTGGTGCACTTATTAAACCATTAACAACACTAAAATGCCTTTTTTTTTAAAAAAAACAGTTTTTTTGTCCAGAAAACCCCTTTAACACCTTCAGGACTGAGCTCAAAAGTGCATTAAGTACCAAGCCTCATTTTTCAAAACTGACAAATGTCACTTTATATGGCAATAACTTTGAGACACTTTAACATACACAAGTGATTTTGAGACTGTTTTTTCATTACACGTTGTATTTCATGTTAGTGGTAAACACTAATCGATATGTTTGTATTTATTTATATATTTTATTTATAAAAAAAAAAAAAAAGGAAATTTTGAAAAAAAAATTGGATTTTTCAAAATGTGAAATGTGATGCTTTTCAGACAGAAACATTTAAAAAAATATTATTTACCACATCTCTGCTATATATTGGCATCATTTTTTAATTGTCATTTCATTTATTTTGAACAAGTCTTACAAGTGAAACAGCAATTTTCCAGATTTTCAAGAAAATTTCCCAAACTAATTTTTTAGAGACCACTTCAGTTCTGAAGGGGATTATAAAGGCCTATATATTAGAAACCCCATGAATCACCCCACTTTCAAAACTTTACCCCTCAAATAATTTAAAACAGCATTTGGGATATTTGTTAACCCTATAAGCATTTCACGGTAATTAAAACAATATGGACATTTGATTTAGACATTTCATTTTTTTCAATACATTTATTTAGCCCTAAAATTAACACATTCACAAGGGGTTAAAGGACAAAATGCATCTCACAGTTTGTTATGCAATTTCTCCAAAGCACAGAAATACCCCACATGTGGGTGTAAACTGATGTTTGTGCACACGGCAGCATGTGGAAGGGAAGGAGCGACACTTGGCATTTGAAATGCAGATTACCAATACATTGGAAACCCCCCAAAGTGACCCCATTTTGGAAACTACACCCCTCACAGAATTTATCAAGCCGTATAACAGCTGTTTCACAGATTTTTCTAACATTTGGGATGTGTAAATGAAAAATTATCCATAAAGTTTTCATTTTCACAAGTAGAAAAAGCACCCCACAGTTTGTTAAACAATTACTTTTCAACACAGCAGTATGGGGGGGGGGGGGGTGTTGCTTGGAATGGAAAGAGTTCTAGTTGGCTTTTGGAGGGCAGATTTTGCTGGAATAGTTTTCAGGTGTCATGTTGCATTTGAAGAGACCCTAGAGAGCCAATGCAATGAACCCCCCCCCCCCCAAAAAAAAAAAAAAAAAAAAGTGACCTCATTTTGGAAACTACATCCCTCAAGGGGTATTATCATTTTGAGCCAAAGAGTGATTTATGGGGTGTTTCTAATGTATATGCCTTTAAAGGGGTGTAGTGAGCATTTTGACCCGACAGCCGTTTCACAGATTTTATTAACATTGGGATGTGTAAATGAAAAATTACTTAAACGTCACTTTATCCCCAAAGTTTTAATTTTCATAAGACGATAAAGGAGAAAAAGCTCCCAATGTTTTACACAATTTCTGCTGAACATGGCAGTACCCCATATGTGGTCATAATCTGCTGTATGGGTATATGGTGGGGCTTGGAATCGAAAGAGCGCTATTTAACTTTTGGAGGGCAGATTTTGCTGCATTAGATTTTGGGTGCCATGTCACATTTGCAGGGCCCCCAAAGTACCAGTAAAATGGAAACCCCCAAAAAGTGACCCCATTTTAGAAACTACACCCCTCACAGAACATTTCAAGGGGTATTATCATTTTGAGCCCAAGAGTGCATCCCAAAAATTTATGTATAAAGTGAAAATTGAGATTTTTAAAGAAAATGGTGATGTATCCATATCAGGGCTTGTTGTTTGCAGGGTGAGATGTATTTTGTAATGACATTTCTGGGTGCCTATAACTTATAGTATACATTTTATTAACTCTTTCTTAGTGGATTAAAAAAAAAAAAACTAACAATTCTGGCATTGCTTTTTAGCTTTTAATTTTTTTTCCCGCACAACGTAGAGCATAAGTAATATTTTACCATTATTCTGCGGGTTGGTACGGTTACGGCGATACCTCATTTATATTGTTGTTTTATGCATTACTGGTTTTGTAGAACAAAAAAACTATTTGGGGAAAAATCTATTATTTTTGCATTTTCTGAGATGTGTAGCAAATTTTTTTTTTTCAGTTGACAGAGTTGGTTGAGGGCTTATTTTTTGTGGGACAATCTGTGCTTTTTATAGGTACTGGTTTGGGGGTACATTTGACTTATCGATCGCTTTTTTTATAGCATATTTTTTAAGGCGAGATGGCAAAAAATCATTATTTCCTTCATTAATTTTATTTGGTTCAGCACTATAGACTGTAATATGCGTGTATTGCAGTGTAAAGAGGAAGTCAGTCTATGCAGATTCCTCAGTTCTCAACAGGATCAACCAGGTACTGGGGGCTCCTAGCAGCCTGGGGTCACAGCTCCAATCGTGGGTTAAGGAGCAGGGTGTTAGCTGTCAGTTACAGCTAGAACCCACTCTCGATGCCGCGGCATTCAGCATCAATGACAAACACCTAAGATGCCTCGCTATTGACCGCGTCTTAAGGGTTAAACAATGGGGATCGGTGTTATCACCATCCCCGCTGTTGCAGTGGGAGCCTGACTGTCAGATACAGATGGGCTCCTTCGGTGATCGCACGGGCTCGACTCTGCAAGTGGGGATGCGGTAACTACCCACATTCTCCCACGTACATGTACGTGAAAATGCGTGAAGGGGTTAAGGACCAGGCCTCATTTTTCAAAACTGATGTATCACATGTGATTTTGAGTTTTTTTTTTTTTTTTTTTTTTTTTTCCTGACACACTGTACTTCATGTTAGTGGTAAACATTGATCAATATTTTTGTATTTATATATAAAAAAAAAAAAAAATTAAATTTGATGGAAGTTTTACAAAAATTCGCAATTTTCAAAATCTGAAATGCTATGCTTTTGAAACAGATAGTCATACCACCCAAATACATTAATAAATATTATGTATCATATCTCTGTTTTATACTGTATTGGAATCATCTTTTAATCGTCCTTTAATTTATTTTGGACGTTAGAAGGCTTACAAATGTAACAGTGATTTTCCAGAAAATTTCCCAAACTAATTTCAACTTATGCACTTGAAAAAAGGAGCTATTGTTCCGAAACGCGTTGTTCTCTCTGGTAATAATAAAGGATCTCTAGACGACCTCTTGGTAAGCACTGATCTTTTTTTGTGACTGAAAACCAGCAGCTGCCAAAGCAATTGATGTTTTTCTACATGCATTTGAAGGAGTTGTGACTATTTCACAACCATACAAGGTGAGCAGTGATCTGTTTGTATTCTGCAACCACCACTTACTAATGATGCTACACTAGATGCTGCGCGTTGCTGTTTTTTGTATTTTTTGATTAGTACTTTTGTGTTTAATGACACAAGTTTAAGGGACATGATCAACGAACCAAGTAGGGGAGGAATTAGTCCACCATAGAATCCAAAATCGGTATTGTTGAGACCTGGAACCACTTAGCGAGATGTCTGGATGGTGCTCCATTCAGGGTCCAGATGTGGGCATTGTTTCTTGCCCAAAGGAGATTTCAATTCCGGAAGGGTGATACCCCATTCTTGCAGAAACTGAAAGCCCTCAGATGGCTTGTGTAAAAAATGAAAGGAGGCATCTTCCTGAAGCTAAGAAGATAAGTGGGGAAGCCCCACTTGTGAATAATTTTGGATGCTCTTAGTGTGAATGTATCTAACGCAAACTTCGTTTGTGTCTAAATAGTGGCTAGAGACAGATCAGCATACAGATGAATATCTGTGTATGGATGTGGTAAAGTCCCTACTCATCTGGCTACTTGCATCATGCCCTCTTTCACATAGAAGTGTATTCTTGCAATATTATCTCTAGGATCATTGGAAAGCTAAGGGTTTGGTGTAGGCAATCTATGAATCCTGTCAATAACCACTTCAAGGAGCCACTTCTGATCAGGTGACAGACTCTGGAACTCTTCTTATGTTAACATTTATTTATCCACTTTCTATCTTCAATGTCTGCCATTTTAGCTTTAATAATTTCAAGCTCCTCTTCCAAACTGTAATGGGCATCAATACGCTCATTATGAGAGCTTGTGAGTTTTCCCATTTTATGTTCTAAGTGGTTAACCCTGCCACCTAGGTCTGATAATGTTGCATTTATGGTGGATGTTGTCATGTCTTATGCAATTGAGCTCCTTAGGGCAGACATCATACCTTTTATGATGACTTCCAAACAGTTTGCTATGTTGAGGAAAATCTGCAAATGGGTCCATGTCTGTGGACCATGATGTGAGCTCCATAAGTTAGTTGGTGGAGCTACTATGGTCCAAGAGGGGCCTTTGTTTTTCATGGCTGGAGGAAGGAGAGTCCCGGCACTGTGATTCTTGTGCAGCAGCCATGTTCTGTATCTGGTGGTCCAATGTGGAACCCTGGGAGTGTTACAGAGAAAAGCTGTCTCCAGTAAGATCCAAGAGCCGGGAATGGGTTTATGACCAGCGAATGTGAGTTAAATCATCCCTGTGGTCGTCAGTAACATAGGATTAGGCTCAGGGGGAGATGAAGAATTGGAATGAGACAAAGATGGCGTCTCCTCGTTCTGAGATGAAGCAAAGAAATCTGTTAACCGTTTCGAGACGTTTTTTTCTTATTCTATTTCAGGTGATCATGTTGAGGAAGCTGAGGAGGTAAAGATTATGGTTAATTTCCCAGAATATCTCAACATGCTATGTTTTTCACAACCACATGCATTTTTGAAAATGCAGCTTTTCCATGGTTCTTTTTTCCACAATGTGTGAATGAGATTAACCCCTTCCTGCTGGTGACATTTATAAATTTTTGTTTTTTACTCCCCGCTTTCCAAATCCCATACCTTTTCTTTTATTTTTCCGTTTACAGAGCCATATGAGGGCTTAATGTTTGTGGGACAAATTGTTCTTCATAATGGTGCCATTTATTATTCTGTACAATGTACTGTGAAGCTGGAAAAAAATTCTGAATGGGGTAGAATTGGAGAAAAAGTGCATTTGTGCGACTTTCTTACGGGCTACATTTTTGTGGCGTTCACTCTGAAGCTAAAATGACATGTCACCTGTGTTCTATGTTTCAGTACGATTTCTGGGGATACCAAATTTATATAGTTTTATTTACATTTTAACCTTTTAACAAAAATCCAAAACTTTGCAAAAAACGTTTGTTACAGTTGCCATATTCTGACACCTGTACCTTTTTTATATTTCTATGGATGGGGATGCATAGGGCATCTTTTTTGTGGGGTCAGGTGTACTTCTTTTTTAGTTTATTGCTTTGATCGCCTTTTATTCAAAGGTATCCCTGTGTCTAAAAATGCCTGGTTTACAAACTTATAAAAATATTTTTCCTGTACGGTGAATGCTGTAGCAGGAAAAAAAAAAACACCAAACAACCATTTTGGAAGTCCTGCTCCCAGCATGAAGTTAAAGCCGGTAAATCTGGCTAACACACGGACCGAGCTTCAAGGGTGAAACATGGTCGTGTGCAATTACCCTAATGCTGGATTCCTTACACAGCAGATTCCACTTAAAATGGATGGAGAGAAAAGTCTTGCAAGGACTCTGCTGGTTTCAATATAAAACTGGCAGAAACTTGGGGTCTGCGGACAGGCTCTCCATCTTTTGGGTCCCCATGCAGACCCAAACACTAGTGTGTACCTAGTGTAATTAGTTAATATGTGAATGTAAAAATAAAATGTAAAATTAAATTTAAAAACGTATTTTTTCAGTACTTTGTATCCATTATACACATTGTCTTAAACATATCTTTGGGGAAGTGAGGATTTCTAAGGATTTTTTTCCTAGCAAAGACCTACAAACTGAATTGGTATCCTTTTAAATAATTAGAAGGAGCCATTAGTCACATACAAAAAGAAACAACAAATTTTGAGGTAGACTAGAAAACAAAGAAATTTCACAGCATTTCAATATGTGAAAATTTGTTCTGATCACGAATGACCAAAACAATCCCAGTAATAAAAGGGTTAAACACTTATGATTGACAATTACACTAAAATGAGCATTCAATTACCAATTTTTTACAACACCAAAACTATAATTTGAGATTTACAGCACATTATGGAAAAAGAACAAAGACATGAAATGTTCTTGAAAATAAATAAAAAAAAGCTGTTTGCAATAATCAAGCAAAATGGGAAACAATGGGCTTAACAGGTAATGAAATTTGTCAGTCTTTCTTTAGGTAATGTGTTCAATGGTTGTCTACCACCTGCTATTTCTTAATTGTTCTGTGTTCATTCCAAGCTGTTAAATTATTTAACTTAGTAAAAAATATTTGCTTGGATATCTTTGATTGAGTGTTGAATGCCAAAACCTATTTTATACATGGCCATTCGTGAAAACAGCTTTTTAGATGTATATTTGGTTTTTAATTCAAGAAACAATTCATACTTTACTAAATGATAAATTCACATTATTAAAGACAGATGAATTGCAGGTAATTGGTAAGATAAAGAGAATCAAGAAATGAGACTGCCATGAAATACATTTACATCGTATTGTTTCCTTTCTATTACCATTATACTGGTAAACAGAGTAAAACTAAGGCCCAACGTAGCGAAACGCAGCTAAAAAATGCTGCGGAAAAAACTACAGTGGAAACGCATTACTTTTTTTCCGCAATGTTTTTCATTTAATTTTTGCTGAGGTTTCTCAGTGGATTTCCACAACATGGGGCTTTAACCTCAAGGACAGAAAACAAAGCACTAATGGTCAGTGCACAGTATTGTGTGCTATGTACATGCCAGTAAAAGCAGAATGGATGACACAGGGATTGGTATCCGTGTGTCATCTGTAATTTTCACTGACACACACTTTTGAATGAACTGAGCGAGCCGCAAATACAGGCAGGTATAGAACCTATTCTGTGGCTCCTTTCCACGGCCTGGACACAAATCCGTAAAAGCGGATGTGTATATAAGGCCATAGAAATGAATGGGATGAAAACTATGGCCGTGTGCATGCAGCATAAGGATGCATTTTGTGTCTGATGGATGTGTCGGATGAAATCTGCAAAATAAAGATGCAAGGTTTTTTTTGGTTTGTTTTTTTTTTTTTATCATCCAGGAACACATGAAGTTTTTCTCTTCATGTACACCACACTTGTCTGGAGGAGTCCTTGCATAGGAAACTGAACTGCAAATGCAGGGAAGTGGTTCTTCTCTCTTCTTTGTCACAGCAAACAAAGGGCTGTTGCAGAGGAGTAGCTAGCGGGGGGTCATTAATCCATCCTTTGGGGCCATTAATACATCCTTTATGTCTAACTAGATCGGTGTCTGCAGACAACGATCTAGTTACAATGCTTCCTGGTGCTTAATTGTCTTGTAAACCGCAAGCCACTTCAGTTCTGAGGTTTACAAGACCCAGAGACCACAGACGGATGTCTTCTTCTCAGCACAGGCGGTGCGATGACGTCACAACATCGCGCCGCCTGCGCTCACACAGACATCCTGTGCGTGGACAGAGAGGAAGTGGTGGCTCCATACATCAGGATCGCAGGTAGGTGATGATGACTTTTTTTTTAATGGGTATATTAATAGTATAAGGGGTGGTTAGGAGGGGGAAATATAACTATAAAGGGAGGATTCATTAGGGGCATTATGCTGATGGGGGGTCATTTATATAAGGGTTATTACGGGGTATTATGAATACAAGGGAAGAGGTTATTTATATAAGAGGCCATTAGGGGGCATCATTTAGATTAGGAGGCATTATGAACATAAGGGGGTGGTCATTGATATAAGGGGTCATTAGAGGTGCAGAATTTATGTCAGGGGGAATCAGGGGCATAATATGAGGGGGCAATTAAAGTGGCACTTGGGCTTCATTAAGACTAAGGCCCCACGTACCGGGCTGCAGCAAAAAAAGCGCTGCAGGAAAAACCATGGCGGTAACGTGTTTTTTCCCACAGCGCTTTTCACAGAAGATCCACAGAGGTTTCCCCTGTGGACTTTCCGTTTTCAATACACCTATATGGTGTTAGGAAACAGATGCAGCATTGAGCTAAGCAGTGAGTCCCAGCACCAATCAAACCGAATCAAAATGGTAAAAACCGTGCTGAACATCCCGCGCTCTCCCAACCACACCGAACCCCACCCCCCCAGAGATGTTCACCAGGGGCGCTGATGGTGGGTATGGACTTGGAAGCTACTGACGGGCAGAGCGGCACGGGTCAGAGAGCGCCGGACGCTCAGCACTCCACCAGACACAGCAGAACAGAAACCGGAATCACTTACCAGGAGTAGCAGGAGTAGGGATGTCAGTCTGCAGAGTAGAAAGCAGTGGATGATGGCAGGCAGTAGATGGTAGCAGAGTTCCAAAGAGTTGTCGTACAGTCCGAGTTGTCAGCGTGAGGTTAGCGAAGTACAAAAGGGAAATCCAAATAGATGTGTCAAACAAGCCAGGTCGGTAGCAGGAGAGCAGAGCAGTACCAAATTGAAGTTCAGGAGGACAAAGTCTGTAGGCAAGTCGGGGTCGTTAGCAGGAGAGGAGAACAAGGTACAAAATCGGGAGGCCAAAAGGATAGTCAAACAATAGAAGCAGGAGGTCTAGGCAGGTGGTAACAGGACAGGAAATATGCAAAGCTTACTACCAGGGGAAACTGAATAGCCAGCGATTACCTGGAGCGGAAGTCCTAAATATAAAGTTTCCGACCGAGCACCTGCTCCCCGTGGCCCGAGCGGGGAAGGACTGGCAACCCCTGCATACTGTCGCGGTGGTTCCAGCCCGCCTCCCTAGGGCCCGGAAGGAGCACTTAGAGGAGAGGACCGGAAACCCCCACATGCCGCCGCGGAGGTTCTGGTCCAGCTCCTTACATATGGAAACCGTCAGTGTTTCCATAGGTATAATTGACATGCTGCAATTTCCAAAACCACAATGGTTTTGGAAATCGCAGTGTGTCTGCTGCACATATTTTTCCGCAATGTGTGGATGGGATTTGCTAGAATGCCGCATTTTTTTCTGTGGGTTTTCACCACATGGGGCCCCCATCCAATCCCCACTTTGTAGTAAAATATGCGCAGCGGATACGCTGTGATTTCCAAAACAGTCGCAGTTTTGGAAATCGCAGAATGTCAATTATACCTACAGAAACGCCAGCGGTTTCCCTATAGATATAATTGAAGCAGAAAGTCTGCAGAGGAAACCTCTGTGAACTTTCTGTGCAAAGTGCTGCAGGAAGAACCGCGATGCGTGGCCACTGTTTTCCAGCTCATTTTTATTGATGACCTATCTTCAGAATAAAACATCAATAAGAGATAAGTGAATTCCCACTGACCAGCTGTATGAAGGGGCTATGGTGCCTGTTTATATCACACGCTTTCTTTTATAGTGACCATGTGATGTCGTTCCAGCCTTGTCACATAGACTTGTATAGGACAAGACTGTAGTTACATTACATGGCGGCTATGAAAAGAATGACACTGTGCAAACAGAGAAGGGGTCACGATGCTTACACAGGTACCATGGTTCATTCAAACAGCTGATCCTTGGGGTCCCGGGTATTGAAACCCCAATAATTTTTTTTTCTCTTGTGTTTTTTTTTCCCCCCTTTTTTAATTAGGAAATGTCTGAGGCATTATTAAGGGGCACTATTTAAAGGGGTGCACAGGGAAGCTATTAGTGTAAAGATACACTTGGGGGTATTATTCATTATGGGGGGGTTATATTATATATTTTATAATTGGGGGTAGCAGCAGGATGGGGGCTTTCTGTAGGTGAGGACAATGTGGGTCGGGTGCCTGGAAAAGTGAGGAGCCAAAGATGTCTGTGCTGCAAACTCTACAGAAACTGGAAGAAGTGGTCATGGCGGTCCAGATGAAAGAGATGGGGAATGTGAACGATTAGTCAGAGACGTCACCAGTAAGTCACTAAATGTTACTGCCCTGTATTCACCTAAATCATCTGCAGAGCCCTGTGTAGAGCCGCTATATACCACTATATGCTCATCGTATACTGATAGTATCGGTATAAGAACATGTCCAAATAGGGGGCCCACTTGGACATGTTCACCCCCCCTGTCCCCTATGCTGAACCCCTAGCTACGCTTCTCGGCTGTTGTGAATCATACAGGCTTCACTAAGGTCAGTGAGATACCACCTATTCTTTAAAGTCCTGTTTTTAATGACCTTGTGGATCTGATAGAAAGGGACAGTTTGTTATGCATACTATAGCAAAATTAAGCTAGCTTGCTTGTAAAATATTACAGAAAGACCTTGATAATCTGGCAACATGCACAAAGAATTGGAAGATTAAATTAAATGTTGCTAAACATTAAGTAATGCACCCAATACACCAGTTAGCTATAACATAAAAAAACACCTGCCTAATATTCTGCAGTAAGATCTAAAATGTTTTTGGCTTGTTCAGTAACATGATGTGTTCAGAATCAGTGTTTAAATTGGCTTAAAACATACTGTATGACACTACTGTCAGGTCTCATAGAACCCTATCTAGCCCATTTCTAGCTCTTGAAGGCCCCATACACATGAAAAAATACATTTTTATTTTAACTTACAGTAAGTAATTTTAGTTAAAAAATATTTTTTTTTCCCACAAGGACACCCTCCCTCCTTCCCTTCTCGTGGGAAAATTGTCTTGCTTTGAAATGGTCCGTGGGGCAAGAAAGGTTGGGGACCGGGACCACTGCTTTATAATATACACATTTAGTGTTTGTGTATGCTCCAAAAAATGTTTTATTGTATCCTAAATTTTTCATACTGGATTATACATATGATCTAAACTTTATTGATTATGTATGCTGTGTTTCCTTATGCATTTGCAATCTGTGAGTATGGCCAACATGAGCTGTGCCCATCCATAACCAGATTAACTGCATATAGCTTTGGGTGTGCTGTTTTCTTTCTACCAGAAATCATGTATTATTCATTTTTAGTGCAGGAATTGCTGAGTGAATGTAAATACAATTACTAAACAACCTGTTTAAATATTATTTATTAATATAAATTCGACACATATACTAAGGAGAATGAGTCCTAGTAAAGGGGAGAAGACTGAAAGGTTGCTTTAAATGAATTTTCCCACCATAGTAAGTGGTGGCATATTACTTGGATCCTGTACTGAGTGGTGAGGTCTAATGGCTGTGATTCTCATCAATCTTTAGAATAAATAATCACATCCCCTTTCACAGTGTCTACCTTCATGCCATTTAAATGAAATTTCTTGGTGTTGAAATTGCTAAACGCTCCAAGTCCCCACTTCATTTGACACTGCAACTTGACTTCCCACTGGCAATGAAGAGAACATTGGTGGATCAGTGAGGCTAAAGCAACAAGACCCCAGAACTCCAGTCCCACCCTCCAAGCATCAACGTACGGACGCTGCAACGTCTGGACGCCAGAAATGACGCATGCAACCAGAAGTGCAACACTCGCTGCAGTGAAGGTGAGGGAAGCATCAATGTAGCTAGGATAACCTCCCTGAGGTGGCCTGGCTTAGTCAACCTCCTCTGCAGGCCACAGACAGTGGGTGCTGTATTGTTCACTATATCTGCTCCTGAGTGTTAGATCGTTCTGATGTTATAGACCATGCTACCATTCAAAACACAGTGAGTACTTTTACCCGGTGGTTTTCTCCTAAAAAATGTTTAGTCTGTTTGGTTCACTGCACTTTTTATGCTTGTAAAAAGAGAAAGGGGTTCCACGAAATCCTAAAAATAAGAAATGTGCCATCTGTAACAAAATCTGCCTGATAATTACAGCAAAGCTTTATGTTGCACCTCTAAAGCTCTAAAGTTGTGCAGCAAGAAAAACCTACTTTATTTGAGGATTTGAAAGTCCCTTAACAGACAGGAAATTTCAGGCTTCCATGGCATCCTATAATCTCCCAGAGCTGAACCCTCTGTCTTCCATCTTTAGGCCGCTTGCAGCACCGTCGTTTGCAACCGGCCTGCCGTGATTTAAAAGCATGGGCTGCACACTTGGTCACGTCCCCGTGTGCTGGATGTCCCCGTGTGCTGCCCGTGCACGGGCCGTGCTTCCATGGCATCTTTCAATAAATAAATAGGAGCCACGGAAGCAGGGGACTGTGAAAATCACGGTCATGTGTACAAGCCCATAGAAAAGAATGGGTAGCACACTGACCCACACCACGGTCATCTGGAAGGGGCCTTAGAGTGTGATACATTAGAAGAGCTAGTGGTTCCTTCCACATCTAAGCTAGAGAAAGGAAAGAAATTCTACTTAGTTTCTGAAGTTTCGTCATGTGCCACCAGGTCCCTTTCCAATAGAAGCCTGCCCAGGGGAGGGGAGTAAAAATAACAAACGTTTATGCTCACCTCTCCTGGGCGTCCGGTGATCCAGCATCATCTTCTGGCCATTTCTGGACCGTGGCTGACGTCAGCCGCAGACCTAAAGAGGAAGCCAGTGGAGACAGCAACACAAGGATGTCCTGGAGAGGTGAAGCAAGGTTAGTATAACTGTTATTTTCCATCGCCTCCACTTATACTCTGGGGCCTGAAGAGAATTTTTGTGGGGAGCCTATTATACTGTGTGATGCTGCTTGGGAGCATGCTATACTGTGTGAAAACATGGGGTATGATACTGGGGGACATTCGGGAACATATTATATTTTATGGGGCCACTGTGGAGCATTATACTGGAGGGGGCCCTCTGGTAAGCATATTATATTGTCTGGGGGCCACTGTGGAGAATTATACTGTGTGGGGGCACTGTGGAGCATTATACTGAGGGGCAGTGTTAGGAACCTACTGTACTGTAAGGCCAGAGTAATCAGTTGCAGCTTTCTGTGCAACTTGGAGCAGCTTTGAAAGATAAGTTATAAAGTGAATGTATTTTGATTTATGTGTGACTTAAGGTTAAGTGACTTGTGATTCAGGGACTTTCGAAAACACACATAAAAAGAAAAAGAAAAAAAAAGAGCATATTAGTTTTTTTATTTGAATTGTGCTTATTTACTTGGATTTTGTTTTGCTGTAATAATCCCCATCAGGTAAGATGTGCTCCATGCTTACCAATGCGGTCAAGTGTACATCTTGCAGCATGTATTCTCTGCTTGAGTAGCCGCTTGAGGGGACATACTGCTGTGCAAGATGTAAGCACATTGTACATTTGGAAGCCCAGATCATGGATCTAAATGAGCAATTTGCAAGACTGTGATCCATTGATAACTTGGAAAGGAGTTTGTTGCTCACAAAGCAGGAACTAGCTGGAGTAAGTGCAGAGGGGGATGGTAGCATGGAGGTGAAGGAAAATGGGGCAGCTAGCTGGGTGACAGAAAGCAGCAGGGTAGAGGGAAGAGTGCCAGGGAGGTGAGTCCTGAACTGGCACACCCCAACAAGTTTGCTAAATTGGCAGATGAGGGGGTTGTTAGTACAGGGGTAATGCTGCTGCAGCAAGACACTTCCTCTAACTGCAAGGGGAATGTCTACTCCAGTAAGAAGGGAGATAGGAGTGCAGAGACTAGACAGGTGCTGGTAGTGGGGTATTCAATTATTAGGGGAACAGACAGGGCAATCTGTCACAAAGACCAGCATCGTCGAATGGTGTGTTGCCTTCCTGGTCCTTGAGTTCGACACACCGTGGATCGGGTTGACATATTACTGGGTGGGATTGCTGTAGATCCAGTGGTGCATGTTGGCACAAATGACAAAGCTAGCGGTAGGTGGAAGGTCCTTTAAAAATTATTTCAGGGATCTAGGGAGCAAGCTGAAGGCAAGGACCGCCAAGGTAGTATTTTCAGAAATATTACCTGTACCGTGGGCCACACAGGAAAGGCAGTGGAAGATTAGGGAGGTAAACAAGTGGCTCAAGAACTGGTGTAGGAAGGAGGGGTTTGGATTCCTGGAGAACTGGGCCGACTTTTCTGTGGACTACAGGTTCTATGGTAGGGATGGGCTGCACCTCAATGGGGAGGGTGCAGCTGTGCTGGGGGAGAAGATGGCTAGACGGTTGGAGGAGTGTTTAAACTAGGGACTGGGGGGAGGGTAACAGATTTAGAGGACAAGATAGTGTCAAAATGGAAAGAGGTCTAAATAATTTAACTGGGGTGGAGCAGGTGGTGCGGTTAGAACAGTCAGTAGGTAGTGGAATAGTAGGGATAAAGATAAATCCATGAAATGTATGTATACTAATGCCAGAAGTCTCACTAACAAGATGGAGGAACTAGAAATTATAATGTTGGAAGAAAAATATGACATAGTGGGGATAAGTGAGATATGGCTGGACTCCAGCTATGACTGGGCTGTAAATATACAGTGGTACAGTATGTTTAGAAAGGAGCGTACCAATAGGAAACAGGGAGGGGTTTGCTTAAAATCCTGCCTTAAGAAGAATAATAAAATACTGATAGGGGCATGTTATAAATCCCCGAATATAAAGACACCCCTGGAGCCATTAGCAAAGGGGGACATGACTTTGGGATGGGGGAACCAATAACTCCTGCAGTTTCATCTTTGTGCAGTAGTTGTGTGGATTTATACAGGCTGGTTCAGATTTAAGAGTATATGTGTGTATATTCAGCTTTAGGAGTATATAGTGCCTAGTGTGTTACTGTAGGGAGGGAGGAGTTTAGGAATAGATGTAACTTCCTGTCTCATTCATCTCTTTCTCTTTCTCTCACCACAAGGACTGGAGGAAACATTTCCCTCTCACCTGCCCTCTTTTAATCACTATTTTACAATTGCTTTTTTCATGTTTATCTGTATAATGTATGTATTATTGTATCATTTCTTTGTTTGATACCTTAATTGTATTTCTGGCCATATATACAATTCTAAGATTACTTTTATGAGTTAAAGTTGGCATTATCCTTCTACGCCCAAGGGAAGGGCAGTCCTCCAGCCATGGTTCCCTAGAGGTTTCCTCCACAGGGGGGTTTTCCTCTCCTGAGTGCTGTAGGATGACTCTTCGTGAGTCGGAGGTTTGCCATGTTTAGGCCATATTTCATAGTATTTGCCTGAACATTTAGTTTTAAGTTATTTGTTCATGGCATTGCCAATAAGTGTGGAAATGAATTGAAATAATATTAAGCAAAAAAAAAAATAAAAAATTATAAAGGGAGTCAGTTGTATGTAATAAAGTGTTACATGTCACATGGTCCATTAGTAAACTGTCACTCACAGCTTTACTTTTGCGGTTGAGGAGTCAGGTGGAAGTTGCAGGCAAGTTATTGTGGACTTATTTTAACTAATAGAGGAGGTTAAACCTCATGGTGGTGAACAGGCTGATCTTTGGAAATGGCCAGCCTGAAGGATGTCGTAATAGTAACGTCATCCAGGGGCGGGCACAGTGGTTAAGCACAGGGCTGTTGGTGCCTTTAAAGTGTACTGGCTCTGCTAGAATTGCAAGCTGGAGCGTGCCGCCCCCTTTATTGCTGTCTGGCCAGGTGCTGTTTGTGAGACAGCTGGGATTCTCACAGTATTCATGAATCCCAATGGTCTAGCACTTCACCTGACTTCTTCTGTGATTATTTTAGTTCTGTGATTTAAATAAAGCTGTGGCCATTTTGACCCCCAAAATAAAGTGTTTTGTGTGCTTATTCCAAAGTCAATGTTTACTGTAGTTTGGATGGTTTTAGGAAGGAGTGAGGGTCCATCCCAAATCCAAAAGTCATGGAAGAAGCTGAAAATATACTAATAAAGCAAATAGATGAGGCCGCAAAGCATAATAAAGTCATTATTATGGGGGATTTCAACTCCCCAGATATCAACTGGGTAAAATTTTGAAAACCATGTATTGTTTTCATTCCACTTCACAATTATCTGCTATTTTGTGTTGGTCTATCACTTAAAATCTCAATAAAATACATTTAAGTTTGTGACAAAATACCAAAAAGTTTAAGGGGTATGAATACTTTTGCAAGCCACTGTAAATGCCTTCTTTTCTACTTCTTTACACAAGAAAATGCAATGGCCAGCAACATCATTAGGGGTAATGTTAACTCTCAAATAAATGTTTCCTGGTTAACCTAGGAGGAAGTGCGGTGCCACCTTCAAAACACTAAAATCGCCAGGTCCAGATGGCATACACCCCCCGACTTCTGAGGGAATTATGCACAGTGATAGATAAACCCTTATATCTAATATTTCAGGAATCAGTAAAGGCTGGGTCAGTTCCACATGATCGGCCCATAGCAAATGTGGTGCCAATTTTCAAAACTGGGTCTAAAAGTGAGCCTGAAAACTATAGGCCAGTAAGTTTGACCTTTGTGGTGGGTAAGATATTTGAGGGTTTTCTAAGAGATGCTATCGTGGAGTACTTCAATGTAAGTAATCTTACAACGCCCAATCAGCATGGGTTTATGAGGAATCGGTCCTGTCAGACTAATATAATGAGCTTCTATGAAGAGGTCAGTTCTAGATTGGACATGGGTAATGCGGTAGATGTAGAATATCTGGTCTTTTCAAAGGCTTTTGATACTGTACCACATGCAAAACAAGAATGTTGGGACTGGGAGAAAACATATGCATTTGGGTTCGCAACTGGCCCACTGATAGGAAACAGAGGGTACTTGTTAATGGTAAATATTCAGACTGGGTCAAAGTCACCAGTGGAGTGCCACAGGGGTCAATATTGGGTCCTCTCCTGTTTAATATCTTTATTAATGACCTAAAATACGAAAATAAATGTATAATTATGTACTTAATAGTAAATTACTGGGTAAGACTGCCAATGAAAAAGACTTGGAGATTTTGGTGGACAGGAAGCTTACCTTTAGTAACCAGTGCCAGGCAGCTGCTGCCAAGACAAATAAAATTATGGGATGCATCAAAAGAGGTATAGATTCTCATGACAAGAATATAGTTATGCCTCTATACAAATAACTGGTATGGCCACACTTAGACTATTGCACGCAATTTTGGGCCCCAGTATACAAGAAGGACATAATCGAACTAGAGTGAGTGCAAAGAAGGGTGACCAAGATTATTAGGGGAATGGGTCGATTGGAGTACAACGATAGATTATCAAACTCAGGGTTATTCAGTTTAGAAAAAAGATGTCTACAGGGAGACCTAATAACAATGTACAAATACATGAAGGGACAGCACAAAGAACTTTCTAATGATCTTTTTAGGCCAGTTACAGTGACAAGGGGACATCATCTATGTTTGGAGGACAGAAAGTTTCATCAGCAACATAGAAGGGAATTCTTTACTGTAAGAACAGCCAGGCTATGGGACTCACTTCCCCAGGAAGTGGTGATGGTGGATTAATTGAGCAAGTTCAAAAGAGGGCTTGGATGTCTTTTTCGAACAGAACAATATTACACGTTATAGGTTCTAGATTTTGTTAAGGACAGGTTGATCCAGGGTTTTATACTGATTGCCAGATTGGAGTCGGGAAGCAATTTTTCCATAAAATGGGGCAATTGGCATAAGCCTCATGGGGTTTTTGCCTTCCTCTAGATCAACACTGTAGGGTACTGTAGGGTTATAGGTTGACCTTGATGGACTGCTGTCTTCATCCAACCTCATCTACTATGTAACTATGTAATTTCTTCTTATGCACTGTAGGGAACCTATTATACTGTGTGGGTACACTGTGGAGCATTATACTGGGGAGGCACTGTGGGGGGCCTATTATACTGTGCGGTGCTGCTGGGGAGCCTATTATACTATATGGGCCACTGTGGAACATTATACTGTATGGGGCCACTATGGAGCATATTATATTGTGTGGGGCTTCTCGAGAGCATATTATATTGTGTGGGCCCACTGTGGAGCATTATACTGTGTGGTACCACTGTGGATAATTATACTGTGTGGGGGCACTGTGGAGAGCCTATTATACTGTGAGACCTATTATACTGTGTGGGGACACTGTGGAACATTATACTGGGGGGGCCCTCTGGGGAGCATATTATACTATGTGGGGGCCACTGTGGAACATTATAATGTATGGTGCAGCTGGGGAGTATATTATACTTTATGGGGGCACTGTGCAGCATTATCCTGGGAGGGCATTGTGGGGAGCCTATTATACTGTGTGGGGCTGCTGGTGAGCATATTATATTGTATGGGTATTCTTGGGAGCATATTATACTGTGTGGGGGCCACTGTGGAGCATTATACTGTTTGGGGGCAGGCTCTGGGAAGCATATACTATGTGGGACCACTGTGGGTAGCATATTATACTGTGTGGGGCATATTTTATTGTCTGGGGCTGCTGGGGAGCATTATGCTGTATGGGGGCTCTGGGGAGCATATTATACTGTGTGGGGCCACTGTGGGGCAATATACTATGTGAGAGCTCTTGGTAGAATATTATATTGTGTGGGACTGCTAGGGAACATATTATACTCTGTGGAGCCACCATGGAGAAATATACTAGAGAGGTACTGTGGGGAGCCTATTACACTGTGTGGATCTACTGTGGGGTATTATACTGTGTGGGGCTCTGGGGAATATGTTATACTGTGTGGGGCCACTGTGGGGTATTATACTGGGTGGAACCACTGTGGGACATTATACTGTGGTGCAGGGTGAGCTCTGAGGTGCATATTTTACTGTGTGGAGACTCTGGAGACATATTATACAGTGTGGAGCGGAGTTATGGGATCAGAGCCCAAAATTGACATACAGGTGTCTAAGGATATGGCCCTACCTTTTGAGGATGCCACACAGCTCAAAAATCCAGTTGATCAAAAAGCTGAGGGGTTTTTGAGGAAGATCTGGGAGGCCACTATAGCTTTACTAAAGCCTAATATTGCTGCCAGTAGTGGTAGCTGCAGTGAGCACATGACCATGTCTAAACGTCATTACTGGAGGCTAGTACAGAATGAATGGTGGTGGATGAACTGCTTTGTAATGCGCCGTGTTGGTCCTGAATATTCCAATTTGTTCCGTTTTTAACTAAACTGAACAAATGACAATTTGTCTCAGATGAATAATAATGGCCACTGCCATGTGTTTGACCAGGAAACAAGCCTGTTCCTTACAAGTCATTAGAACAGGCCAATTTTTCTAAAAAAAAAAATCATTGATTTTTGCAATATAACCACCATGTATTTCTAAGAAACTGTGGGCAAGCACCTTTGTTTTTCCATAGACATACATGTCACTTTTACTTTAACATAAGTTTGGCTGTTTTTGCCTTAGACCTAGAAATTGGATAGGTTCCAAGAAGACTTCATCCTGAGCAACCCGAACCTGAAAAATAACAAATCTTGAGAGGTTTCCTCATCTCTAGTGGTGAACCTAGGAAACAGAAGCACGGGAGCAGCAGGAATCCAAAGATGAGTGAGTATAATGTAGTATTTTAACCCCTTAAAGCCACATTTTTTTTTCCTTTTCCTTTTTCCCTTCCCCCTTCCAAGAGCCCTTTGCTTCGTTCACGCTCCATGTGGCTTTTGTGGCTGTCTTGTTGGTCCTTCTTGCGTCTGTTTGGTGGTTTGGGTTGGGAGCTTGCCCATTCTTGGTTTTTTACGCGTCCGGGTCGCTGTCGTGTGGCCGCTTTTTTTTGTTTTTTGTTACCTTTTAAGATATGAAAAAAGAAATGGAAAAAAAATTTTGTGTCGCCATATTGTGACACCTTTTTCATATTTACATGTATGGAGCTGGGTATGGCGTCTTTTTATGCAGGACAAGATGACGTTTTTACTGATATCATTTGGGGAAAGATCTGATTTGATCACTTTTTATTCAATTTTTTATAGGAGGCAAAGTTTTGAAAAAAACGCTATTTGGCCATTTAGATTTTTTTTTCGCCGCTACGCCATTCATTGTATGGGATAAATATTTAAATATTTTAATAGTTCGGGCATTTTAGAGCTTGGGTATACTTAATGTGTTAATGTGTGTAATGTTTACTTTTGTTTGTTTACTTTTATATCTGATCTAGGGAAATGGAGGGTGATTTGAACTTTTGTGTTGCCTCTGGCATCGTTTAATAGCTCTAATGTAATGACATGTCTGGGAGCCTTCAATAGGCTCCCGGCTGTCATGGCAACTGATCGCCACCCTCTGATGATGTTCAGTGAAGGCACCGATCTCTGCTGTTAGCAGCGGGTCCTGGCTGTATTATACAGCCGGAATCCGCCCTGTATGGAGAGAGAGCTCAGCTCCTGAGCCCTCTGCATACATCCCCCATGTCCCCAATGATGTACAGGTACGTCATTGGTCGTTAAGGGGTTAAAGCTTTCTTCCATCATTTATTACATTTCTGATGGAAAAAAAAAAGTTGTGTATACGGGACTTTGTATTCTGTTACGAGACTAAACAAACATGAGAGTGAAGATAGAAGAAAGCTTCTACCATACGTTTTTACATAGTGTCACAGGCCACACCCACCAAAACCCTAATATACTTTTATTTAAGGGTAACATAAATAGTTAATAAATAAGAAAAACTTCAATAAATTAAACAATAAACCAATATAGCACAGTCTACCCAGCATTAACTAGGTGACCAAGTCCCACAAGCCATGGCAACAGTGACATGGCCTCACCAAAACACCGCAGCCACTTTTCCATGAGATTTTTCAGATCTGAATTAAAAATGTCTATGCCTACATCAGAAAGATGCACCATATCAGTTCTGTAAAAAACACCAAAATCTGGATGCCTATGGCTAAGGCCAACCAGAATTGGAATAAGTTTCTCCATACCTCCGTTCACTCTTTTTCTAATATATTCCAAGAACCAGTTATCTTTAAGGCCCCACATAGCAGGCTGCAGAAAAAAAGCGCTGCTCCCATTATACCTATAGGGAAACTGCCAGCGTTTCCATAGGTATAATTGACATGCTGCGATTTCCCAAACCATGACTGTTTTGGAAATCGCAGTGTTTCCGCTGTGCGTATTTTTCTGAAATGTGTGGATGGGATTCGCTAGAATCCCAATCACTTTGCAGTGACTGTAAAACGCTGTGTACAGTTTTTTAATCTCGGAACAATTACAGAAAAAGCTAGAGTCGAATTTGGTAACATACGTTTTATCAATGCCATGTCTCTTCTCATTTCCCATAACAACTATAAAGCCTTAATTTTCCCTAAGTCATTTCCTCCAGCATGGACAATAATTAAATCTGGATCAGGCCAAACTGACGATAATTTCCTTAATTCAGGCACTATATAGATATTCCACTGTAAACCAAAAACAGAAATAAACTGTCGAGTCCATACATAGGATTTCTGAATAGGGCCTTCTTGCAACTCACTTCTGCACCCAGAAAAATGTAAGATCCAAATTGTCACTCACTTACCAACAAGAAAACAAGATTAAGCATGGATTCCCATCTACCAATTTTCTTTAACAATCCCTTCATTGAAATCTAAACCGGTTGCCGCGCTTATTCTGAATTTCTTCATTCACAACTTCAGACTACATAAATTCAATTTACTTAAACAACTCTTCAAAACTGAAATTTAGTTAAAGGTTCACCATTTTGATGAACTTAAACAACAAAGCCCCCCAGCTGGCGTACACTTCAACCACTTTATAACATTGAAAACTGGATATAAAACCGAACCTGAAAAAAAAAAAAAAACTATTAATCTTAATGCAAGACTTCTCCCTAATTGATCCATTTTTTTCTTAACTTTTTTAACCATATAAGAATATGAAAGAAATGATTAAAAAAGAAAGGAAATGCCAGACAGTGTTTTCATAACTGATGAATACGCTAAACTTCGATCAATTCATTTACTTACAAAATTTAGAACCAAACTTACCTCATTCTGTAAATAATTATCCTCCAATTGATTACAAAAGAAAATCCATTCCCTCCATGCGGCTGAGTAATGAGCCCATATTCTCGGGGCTAAGATGTTACTCACCATCAATATCCAAATTAGAGTCCACAAGTGTGGAGGACAATGGATTCCCTGAAACTCCGTCTCTGCTGCTACTTCTCTGAACCTCTGCCATTGGCAACGAGATAAAGTATTCCCAATATCATTATTTTTGCCCTCCATATATCTGGCCTTAAGCCAGATGTTCAACTTCAACAACATTAAGTTAAAGGTTGCAATAACTTCACCACCAGTTCACATTTTGAGGTATTAACCGCAAAAAGTACTCCCTTATTATCAGTAAATAGCATTACTCTCCTATCCCTAAATTGGTTAACCCAAATATCTACAGTTACTAATACAGGAAATCTCTAATAAAACTATGTTTTTGGTCACCTTATTTGCAATCCAAATATCAGGCCATACCTGTGCTGACAATTGACCATTAAAATAACAAACATCCTACACTGCGGGCAACATCCATTTTTTTAGATGCTTAGTATCTGATATGAGCATGGGGGATTTTGAACACCTGGTAGAGAAATAGAGCCTCTTAGAAAAAACTCAACCCATTGGAATAATCCTTGAAGCAAAAAGACCTAGCAGTGATTGCATCTCATGTAACATACATTTGTTCTTAGCATGCATAGATATTAACAAACTTCTTAACCTATTTAACTTTTCATCAGGCAAACTGAAATTCCTAGCTATAAAAATTGGTTCTGAAAGTATGGAGTTCAAAGATTTACAAGGATAAACCATTTTTTCTAACGCTATCAGGACACCAAATAACTCCATAAACTCAATAAACTTAAACAATAACTGATAACATATATCAGATTGAACATAACCAACAAACAAAAAGTCATCCAGATAATGAATACCCCATCAAGAACTTGACTTTGAACAACCCAATGAAGAAACAAAGAGAACACTTCAAAATAAATGATAAACCCGTAGGCAAACATTTGTCAAAGTAGTGATCACCGTCAAATTGAAAGCCTACAGAACTGAAACCGGCAGTGGTAACTGGAAGTAAGCGAAAAGCCAATTTAATATCAGCCTTTGCTAACAAATCCAACAGCTTGATGAAACAATGCATAATAAACTGTAGGTTTAGCCTTATTAGCCTCATGAAAAAAATGCCTTATATAGTTCTGTATGCAGAACTCTAAAAAAAAAATTAAAATGTTACTGGTGTCACAATATGGTGATGCAAACAAGTTTTTTAAATGCATTAAATGAAAAGACTATATAAATTTGGTGTAATGATTGTACTGACATACAGAATATAGGCAATATCATTTGTACTACGTGGTAAACATGGTAAAAACAAGACCTATAAGAAACTGGAACAATTGCTTTCTTCCAAATTCCACCCCACTCTTATTTTTTAGCTATCCAGCACATTGCATAGAATATTAAATGGTACCATTATTAAGTACAATTAATCCTGAAACAAAAGCCCTCATATGGTTTTGTAAATGGAAAATAAAAAAGTAATGGCTTTTGGAAGGCAGGGAGGAAAAATTACTGTAGCAGGAATGGGTTAAATGAGTAGTTGTGAAAAATTTTCTAGGACTGTGTCTAAGGAAACCTTTATGTAAAATCAGATGTGAAAACACAGATTTTGAAGGCCACAGTTTTTACTTTTGAAATAAAAACAGAAATATAAAAAATATTCTTGTCAATTCAGTTCACTAGATTGCAATATCTGACAAGCTACTCAGTTTTTGTCAGATCTAGAAAGCACATGTACTGTATATATGGTTCTTTTTTGCATAGGATTCACATTATATTGCAACTATTTATTCACTGTATTATATGGTTTTCCAAGACTCATAAGAGGTCTGAAAGATATAGAAATACATGTTCCTGATGGTTTTTCTATATATTGCTATAGATATTTAATGTTTCCGAAACTGCAAATAAAATATTGTGTTTTTGAAAATTGTTTTAATGTATATTTCTTTACACCTTTTAAATGTGTCTCTGGTTGTTGTAGCTAAAAAAAGAAGTGCCTAGAGTGTTGGCAGTCTGAGGGCAGATGTGCCTTTTTTTCTTCAGGCATTAGTGGCATCACGATAACTATAAAAATACGTTACCATCTGTGTAAGAAAACTGCAAAGAAATTCTGTTGCCTAATTCTAAAAATAAGACAAGGAAGTATTTTGTTTAAAAAGACTTTCAACGAGTAAAAGCTCATAGATTATACATATAATCAGCATGGCAAAATACCAGGATAGATTTGTATCAACATAATGAGAGGAAACCTTAAGAAGGAGTAAATAAAGAGATGTGCCTGTACATAAATACATTCTGAGGTCACTCCATTTTATCAACTTTTTGGGGATACTGCTCAAAAGAAATGTATATCAAAAATGACTAATACTTAACTTTTAATTGTTTTTCCTTAAATATATTAAAATATCCAAATGATATGTATAATGTTTTAATTCGCAGGCGAGATGTTTGGAATAAAGGCAGCACGGTGGCTCAGTGGTTAGCACTGCAGCCTTGCAGCGCTGGAGTCCTGGGTTCGAATCCTGCCAAGGACTACATCTGCAAGGAGTTTGTATGTTCTCCCCGTGTTTGCGTGGGTCTCCTCCGGGTACTCCGGTTTCCTCCCACACTCCAAAGACATACTGATAGGGAATGTAGATTGTGAGCCCTATATGGGACAGTGACTGTCAATGTCTAAGCGCTGTGGAATATGATGGCACTATACAAGTAAGCATAATAAATAAATAAATAAATAATACTGTTAATATATTATGATCAGCAGATGTCTGTAGCCCATTATTGCCACCTGGGTGCTGTACTGTATATTTGTACCACCCATAAAATACACGATCCGTGCATAAATGGCAGCTAATAATCTACATGTAGGGAAATGCCCTGTTTACAACCTCTCATAAACAAGAGACGTTATATTCACTGCTGGATTCTTAAGATATATTTTAATTATATATTTAACACTATAGATGGGTGTTTTGTTTTGGGTTTCGGTGGCTGATTTGTTACAGGACCCTAGAAAAAAAAAAAAGTCAAAATTCCTGAATCCTTTTTTTTTTTTTTTTTTTTTTTTAACTTTACTCCCCCCCCAAAAAATGATTAAAAATTATGGAAACTTCACACATTCCCCAAAATAGTATCAAAAACTTTATATTAATCCACAAAAAAGACACCTTACACAGCTCTGTACCCAGAAATGTAAAAAAGGTTACGGGTAACACAATATGGTGATGCAAACAAATTTTGATTTTTTTCAAAGTTTTTATTTTTTTTTATGCATTGAGAAACTATATAAATTTGATACTGCTATAATTGGACTGATCCATGGAATATAGGGAATTTAAAATGTAATTGTTATCTCACTGTAAAGTTGTAAAAATGAAACCTAAAATAAAAAGAAAATAGCTTTTTTCCCAGTTCCATCACATTGTGAACTTTTTATGGCTTCCCAGTACATTGTACAGAATTTTAAATGTTTCCATTATGAAGTACAAATTATGCTGCAAAAAATAAGCCCTCATATAACTGTGAACAAAAAATTTAAATAGTTATGGCTTTTGGAATGCCAGAGTAAAAAAAATGAAAATGAAAAATGACTGCAGCAGGCAGAGATTAACCCATTGCCACCATCTACCCTACTATTACGGTGGATGTCGGCCATGATGTTGCTGCACAGCTCCTGTAGTACACAATGGAAACCCAATAGCAATGCCCATGATCATAGTCTTCTAATCATTAACCCTTCCAATGTCTCTGTCAAATGTGACCAAGTCATTGGATCACGAGCGGTGCGTGGGCGCTGCCATGTTTAATGAGTTGACCATCTCAATAAGCTTGGGGGGGGGGGGGGCTGTATTCCTAACAGCTGGGAGTTTATGTAAGGTTCCCTGGCCCAAGTGTGTTTTTATTACATGTCTATTACAGGCTAGTGAGTGAATTCCTCAATATACTGCACTACATTAGTAATGCAGTATATTCAGTGGTGATCAGACCCCCTAGGGTTCGATTCCCCTAGGGGGACTAAATAAAAAAGGAAAAAAGTACTAAAAAAAAAAAAAAATTTAAACCCCCATTTTCTAGATCCCAAATAAAAATAAGTAACGAAAACAAACATATACACATTAGGTATCCCTGCATCAGATATGCCTGAACTACTAACATTGCAGCAGATAAAAAAATCAAAATGGTGAACTGTTGTTTTTTTGCCTTTTTGTCTCTCCAAAATGTCAGACATTCAATGAAAAGTACAAGTGCCCCACAAAAAAGGCACATTACTTTTCAAAGTTGTGGATTTTTGTTAAGGTAACATAACAATATAACTATAAATTTGTCATCACTGCCATAATAATGATCCGCAGAATGTAGGTGACATGATATTTTGGCTACACAGTGAACGATGTAAAAACAAAGCACATAAAAACCTGGGGCAAATGCATTTTGTTTCTAATCACCCATTCTGAATTTTTTGCCAGCTTCCCATTACATTGTACAGAATAGTCCTACTATGGAGCGCAATCTGTCCCACAGAAAAACCCTGTGAATGGAACATTTTAAAAGTTATGGCTTTTGAAAGGTGGAGAATAAAAAATTTAAATAAAAATGAAAAATGTCTGTGGCAGTAAGGGGTTAAACACCTATAAAGATGCAGCTGCAATTTAAAGAATTATTATTCTTAATATAGATTTTATAGCATTCTTAGTTGTCTTTTTATACTAACTAGAAAGAGGTATGAAAATATTTCTTCATGCAGTATTTTGATAAAGATGCCACTGACCCCAATACACCACTTTAATTCCACAAACCAATATGCTGTATATGTCGGCTTTTTATATTTTGCTATAGACTGTCAACGTGTTTTAGCAAGGAAAAAAAAAATTAAATAATGCCTTAAATATATGTTGACCAGTTTAACACTCAGCATTTATTGTCATTGATCATGTTTTTAGTTTTAAAAGTATTTATTGAGTAACAGCAAAAAGTAAAGTGTACAAGTAGAAAAGTTACATTAGCATAAACAATAAGTAATGCAAATTGTACATATTATAATACAGGAAATGAACAATGTAATCCAAAATTTAGGGCTTTTAAGTAAAGGGGATAAAAAGTAAAGGGGATAAAAAGGAATATAACCAGCAGCAAACATAAAGGCATAGGGAAGGGGGTTTACAGCACCAAGGTGTATAGGACAAGGAGAGGGGTAGAGGTAAGACCCTGCCTAAGGAAAAATACAATACTCACGTCCATTTGGTAAGTCAAAGCTGGAGACAATATGACAGACCTGGGATATTGGGCATATTCATCCAAGAACACCAGAACTTGTGAAAATGTGGGTATGTATCAGAGATAATGACGTTGATTTTTTTCTTGAAGCATGATAGTGTCAAAACGATCAATTACCTACGTCAGAAGAAGACTTAGTTTCTTCCAGTATTAACAGGGGCACACCTCTAATGAGTCGAAGTGAGGCGGCCGCCTCAGGCGGCGTTATCTTGTCAGTTGGGAGGGGGGTGCGGCATTTTGATTGACCTAAATCAACCCAAGACAGGCTGCTTTAAAAACATGCAGAGGGGGACCTGTCCTGGGCTGCTGGTTTAGCGTTTTAACCCTAGCATGCGGATTGGGGGCCTTTTAGGCCCCCGTGCTTACTTTTTTGCTATTATCTGCAAAATTACTTTATTTAGAATTTTGAAACTCTAGGTATTCCTCAAGTATGTTGTTGTTGGTAATATCCAATTGTTCATATGAATTTTTTTGATAGGCATATTGGTGTAACAATGCTTGTTGGGGAAAACCACATCTGTACGGAACGGCCTGTACGGAATAGCCTCTGCTATTTTTATCATGTACTCAGCAGGGTTTGTGTCTCAAGTTACTTTATTTGTAGTCAGGGTTGCTGGTGGAGGGGCCAGGGGGGTGGATCATGCCATGTGAGGATGTCATGTGATTTTGGGAGGGAGCGATAAAGCCATGACAGCATTTATACAGAAACTCATCCAGAATTCCATGCAAGGAGGAAGGACAGGAGACGCCTATTCTTTAAGGACCTTTGCCATGAACTTGTAATGCCTCACATGATGGAGCGAAGCAACATGAAATGCTTGCCAAAGCAAACTAAAGAAGCAATGAAACGGTGTGGTGTACAGTTTCAGGATATTCCAGGGCCAGGAGAAAGAAAACGAAAGCGTTGTTTCATTTGTCCAAGAAACTTAGAGAGGAAAACTGAGCGATATTGTACCACTTGTGGGGAAAATGTCTGTAAAGAACATTCTTCAGAAAAGATAACGTGAAAATTGTTTGGAAGACCAATAAAATTGAAAAGAAAAAGTTAGAAAAGAAATGTAGCTGCAGCTAGTTTACTCTAGATTTATATACCTTTGTGTGTTTTTCATATTTTTGTTTGAAATTTGGAAAAAAAAATGTTTTTGGGTGTTTTCTACAAAAAATTATAATTAAAATGTTGTACATTATTCATATCTTATTCAGCAATTTTGAAATAAACTTATAAAAGTTATTTATGTTAGTTTCTCCATATGATTTGCAAGGGGGCCTAAAAGGCCCCCATTACGTAAAAGTGTAGATTTGTGATGTCATGCATGCTAGGGTTAAGCATGGGAGGAAAGAGGTAGCTCGGGGCGGCCGTGCGGAGACAGCGCTGCTTCAACACTCACCTATTGGCAGCAGCGCTGCTCCAGCGGTCCACCCTCATGCATTTACTTGGCCTGCTCCTTGCTCTCTTCCCCCGCCCGCCCCCACGCTGGGCTGTGTGCATCACGTGACGTGACCTGACCTGACGTGATAGGAGACACAGTGTGGCTCCCTGCTCTCAAAAGTTCAACTGAAGTAAGTGTTTCCTATTAGATAAATATTGCTTTTCTAAGTATTTATCCCTTATCCATAGGATAGAGGATAAATAACAGATTGATGATGATGATGGGCGGGGTGGGTGTCGCAGGGGGGGGGGGGAAAGGTTTGGGGTGCGGTGGATGTTGGGTGTCGCGGGGGCGGGGGGGGAGGCGGTGGCAGCAAAACCCTCCAAGCAAAGAATATCTTCTGTGATAAGGAGCAGGGAAGTTGTGCCCAGCATTGTAAGGGTAGCTCATGTCAGGCCCATATAACCTTAGTACACTGCTGCCCAAACCATCACATTATAGTTATAGTTTTATCAGCTAATCTCTGTAGCATGAAGGGTTAAAAGGCTATATGTTGAGACATTGTTGGAAGAATCAAAAAAACAAATGCAAAGTATTTTTATGTAAATAAAGCTTAGGCTCCATTCATGTCTTAGGTGTCATGGTTTGTCATTGTGACAATCCTGAATGTAGTCTGCTGTTTTACCCTCCCCAGTAAAATGCACCTGACAGACCCATTACAAATATGTTACAAAATAAAAAAAAAAACAAAAAAAAAAAAACTATGAGCCCAGTGATGACGCCCTTCTGACAGTGGGGAGATATTGGTTCCCCAGGGCACATACCAGGAAAGCCGACAGTGAGCTGTCAGCTTTCTAGTGGTATATAAAACCTCATATTCATGAGGACATGAAAGGTCCTCTTTAATAAGGCTATCACTGCATTGTGATCTTGGCTGCCTATTGCATGACCAAAGACCGCTGGGTCTCCCTGCGACTCCTTCACTAATGTTAGTGAATGAAGTTACATTGCGATCCTGAGGGTGCCACAACCGCAACTTCAAGCCAAGCATTGCTCAACCTTTTTGTGACTTGAAGTCACAGTCACAAGAGCACTAGAGGTTGCAATGTCACTCCATTCACTAATATTAGTGAAGGAGTCGCAGGGCAACCCAGTAATCATTGATCACGTGACAGGAAACACCCAAAATTGTCATGTAGCCCTAGTCTAACCGTTGCGGTTTTGGAAATCGCAGCATGTCAATTATACCTATGGAAACCACCGGCGTTTCCATATGGGTATAAATGGAAAGAGAAAGTCTGCAGAGGAAACCTCTGTGGAAGAGTGAAGAAATCAGGCGATACCTTTTAGAGGCTAACTGAGTATATTTATAAGTAAGCTTTCAGGAGTACTAGCTCCCTTCATCAGACATGGTGTGAGGAAACCTCTGTGGACATTCTGTGAAAAGCGCCGTGATGCGTTGCCTCCATGTTTTTTCTCGCAGCGCTTTTTTGCTGTGACCCGCTACGTGGGGACTTAGCCTAAGGATAGATTATCAATATCAGATTAGTGGAAGACCTGATCTGCCATAAACTGGTTTAACTACTATGCAGAGAACAATGCTGTATGGTTCCTGTGAGGTTTGGGGTGCGATGGATGTTGGGTGCCACGGGGTGGGGGGGGGTTGGGTGCGTTTTGGGTGTCTGCTGAGACCCCCCCACCTGGGCTTGAGAATTGGGTTCCCCCCCCCCACACTTGGAATTCAGCCTGACCACAGCCAGGCTGAATATAGGCTATCTGCGGCACTCCTATTAAAGAGAATGGGAGCATGGGTTTGTATATCCACAAAGCGGCTGCGGTGAGATTGAACTCCCAGTGGTTGAAAAAAGACCCAATTCTCAGGCTCAGTGGGATTCTCAGCAGATGCCCAAAACTTATAAAAATATTTTTCCCATACGTTGAATACTATAGCAGGGAAACAACAGGTAATCAAACCGGCATTTTTGGTGTTGCATAGGGGACCTTTAAAAGTATATGGTTTATTGCATTATTTAATAATGTTTCCCACTCCTTTAGGGTTCATTGATTGCTGGCTTTTTTTAAGGAACACATCAAGGCAAATTTATTGCTGTATAAAAGCAAAACTGTCATAGTTGCGCATAGCAACCAATCGCAGCACAGCTTTAATTTTTCAGGAGCAGAATACAAACAAAAGCTGTGCTGTGATTGGTTGCTATGTGCAACTATGACAGTTTAGCAAATCTGCCCCAATGTGTATTAGTGGCGAATATGTACTTTCCTTAAATACTATTTATATTTTCAGAATATAGTCTACTATTCTTTTGTACTGTTAGTACAGAAAATCATCTACCTTCCTATTGTTATATCCTGTGCCTATGTAAGTGATTGTTGTTGTTGTACTTTTTATAGGGAGGTTTAAAGGCTATGTACACATTGGTCAGAAATGTGTTTTTATTATTGATTCATATGAATTTTGAGCTTAAAAATATTTTTGGAAATCAGGTTTAAAGTGGTGTTCAGAGGCTTTTTTTTTTTAACCTTCTAGCAGGATCCAGCAGGGAATCTGTTTGGGTCCCCGGTGTTCCTGACCTTCGGTCCACACGTGACTACTGCAGCCAGTCGTTGGCTAAGTAGTGATGCTTTGTTGAAATGGAGTATCAGCACGCACAGCCACTGATTGTGCTCATGTGCAGGTATGAAGGGAAACAAGGACCCGAACTGAGACTTCCTGCTGGATCTCTGTTTAAAGGGGGAGGCGAATATAGTGTTTATTATTTTAAGTTTCTTTAGGGGGTAAAAAAAAAAAAAAAAAAAAAAAAAGACTGGAAACACCCCTTTAATTAATCATTTTGTTTTGGTTAGCATCTACAGTTTGCCTGTATAAGCACTGCAATACAAGCTGCAGAAGGCCGTTTAACTTTCTTTTAGCATTCTAATTCTTTTGCCCCCACGTCTCCTTCCCTGGACAACCATTTAGGACCCTTCCACAGAACTGAATCCCATCTGCCAAAAATGGTGCATGTGTGGGCCATAGTACCTGGATTGCATAGAAGTTTCAGCATTGTCAGTTATGTTACAATGAGCTCCCAAATGGCCTGATCGCTACAGACCTGAACTGACAGCCTTATGTCAGTTCATATTGTAGCTATTGGGTGGTTCAGTAGCTCATTATATCATAACTAATTAAGATGCAATGACTTCTTATGCACACAACCAAGTTCAATCCAGGTACTACAGCCCACACATAGACCATTTCCAAGGATGGGACTCATGTCATGTACAAGGGCACTTAGATTAAAAAAAAAAAAAGAAAGAAAAGACTTGGTCATAATTCAGTTGAAAAAATAATTTAAGAGAGGAGCCGGTCAAAAGAACAGCAAAGACATACAAGATCTTTTAACTGTTTAACTTTCTCAGTTTGCTCAGTGGTTAGCGCTGTTGCCTTGCAGCATTGGGGTCTTAAATTTGAATTTGACCAAGGGCAACATTTGCAAGGAGTTTGTATATTCTCCCCATGTTTGTGTGAGGGTAATCCAGCTTCTTCCTTCATGTCAAAAATTATCTGATAAGTAAATTTGTACTGAAAGGTAAAAGTTTGCATTTGGTACTTTTGAACAATTAATGTTCACTATTTACATCACACAGGATCTGTTTTATAGTGACCGTGCAATGTTATTACACCCTGTACTAATATCACGTCTGCTATAAAACAGATATTGTGTGATCTAAATAGTGAAGAGCTCCCCACACAGTATACTCTGCACCACAGTGGCCCCCATGCAGTACACTCTGCTCCACAGTGGCCCCCAGACAGCACACTCTGCTCCACAGTGGCCCCCACACAGTATAACATGTTCCTGTACTTACCTGCACTCCCACGAAGATCAGTGGGGCGACCTCCTTCCACCACAAAGCAGGCACGGACGAATGACATCATCGCGCCTGCGTTGGGGCAGAAGTTACAATCTTCTATCAGTGTAAGCTGCGGACCTGCGGCCTACACTGACAGTTTTCAGGTGTATGTGCATTTGTACATACACCTGAAAGAAGCGCTCGCCGGAGGATGTGGGACTGCTGTCCTGTTTTCCTTGATAGTGAGTGATCCAGGAGCCTGGCTGAGGCGATGGCGCGCGTGCCCACAGAGAGGGCTCTGAGTTCCCGCTCTGGCACCCATGGCCATAGGTTCGCCACAACGGTCCTATACTGTACTGTCTGACTCCTATAGCCTGTCATAAAGGAAAATGCACAGTTTTCTTATATGGTGTGTATCAGTCCAGTGCAGGCCAAAAGGGCACCTTTACTAGGGCTTCAAATAATTGTTTGTGATATTGTGTCATTCTATCCATTCTATATACAGTGTATATTCTGTTTTAGATGACAGATGGGTAAATAGCTCTCTAAATATTTTGTAAAGACTAGATATAAAACGTTTCTTTCCCTAGACAAGTTTTCCAAAAATTTTACAATGTCTGATGGATGGAAACGGCTTTCTGGAGCCGTTCTCAAGTTCCAAAGTTTTTGTTTCAAATGATTGTTCAACAGAGGAAAGTTTGGCTTTCAGTTTAAAGAAATGGATGAGAAGAGACATTATATTTCAAAATCTTGAATACTGCATTGGTAAGTTTGTCTTAGCATTTTCTCTAAGATGCAGATTGTTATACATTTTTCATGGCTGTTGTACATCCTTGGGGTATCCGTTTTCACAGATTCCTCATAGACTTGAGTCTATTTAGGGATCCATGAAAATGTAGAAACATAGGACATGTCACATTTTTGAAGGTCCATTAAATCCGACCTTCAAAAAAAAATGCTATTTGAATAGACACATTGAAATCAATGTGTTCAAAAATGATCATGAGTCAGCTGTTGCATGGCCATTTTTTAAGTTTGCGTGGATAAGGCTTTAGAGGGGTCAGAGCTGAGTATAAAGCCTAGGCCTATATAGAGATTAAAGGGATTGTACAATTCAGAAAACTCATTTTTATATACTCTAAGGGGGTGTTCACACGTAGGAGTTTGACTCTCTTGGGGAATATCACCCCCAAATTAGCACCAGATTCTGCCCAGTTTCTGCTTCCAATTATCTTCAATTTGAGGCACATACTGCAGCAGGACGCTGAATAAATTAGTGTCCTGCTCGATGTTCCCATGTTCCTCATCTTTTGGCATGAGGGAGGGTCTTTTGCTCTGGAGGACCTGTCCTTTTCAGAATTATACAAACCACTCATTGAGGCCAGGTTTCCCCATAGATTGCAGCTAATCACTGGGGAGCATGTCGGGGAACACTTTGTAATAAGCATTGCAATAGTTTTTATTTGTGTATTCAGTTGTCTCTTTTGTAGTTATTTAAGAGTTTGGTCAAAGACCTTGACGTTTCACCTGGCAAGAAGATGTGTTAAGTTATTTTCATTGTTAATGCCATGTTGTTGATCTCTGATACTGAAGTAATACAGTAAGAAGAATTCTTCAAAAACTGTTTTATCACTTTGTGTATTGTGTATATTGTGCGACAATAGCAGCGTGTGAAGCTAGTAGCATGGAAACTCAATTTTTTTTTTTTTTTTTTTTGGGGGGGGGGAACGTCTTTCTATAGTCCGTCTCAGGCAGCAAAGAGGCTAGGTTCACCACTGAGTATGAAGTGATATGGATTCTCGCTGCCATCAATATATTGAAGCAGTTTATATTGTGCTATCGAAGGGTGACTTAAGGTCAAGCAGAAAAGCCGGAGTATTGACTGTCCTAGGAGTCTGTGCATCATCCTATGGATGGATGACCAGAAGCCACGGGCTAGAGGACAGGTCCACCAAACATGAAGAGTATAGCCTAGAGCATTGCAGACCCGGAAACAAAGGCATCAAACCGTAAGGTAAAAACTGTTCAATCGAGGGTGACCCGCCAACTGCCCTTTCTAATTGTAAGGGTTAAAACATAACTTGCACTATATTCTATACAGAAAGCACAAGAGGGTGAAATGTTCTGTAAACAAGACTGCATAGTTGATAAGGACAGACTTGGAGTCTGGGGGAGATATCAACAGTTCTGCCGATTTCAGCAGAACTGGTATTCTTGGGAGGACATTTAGATAAGGTGAAAAGGAAAACATCTGGGGTGATGGGTAAATGAACAAATTTGTGTGATAACGGAACTGGAAAGACCATATATGTATATTGATCACATGATTGTTATGTAATTGAGCTTGCTTTTAAAACTGTATTGAACTACGTAATAAAGTAGAAACGGTTCATACACGATACCTGTGTACGTCTTGTTTCCCGAGCGCTCGAAACTGGTTATTTATTTAATTAGGATTACGGTGACATCCATCCCGGGGGAACTTAACCCCCAACAGAAATTGGCGACCAATGACGTGGGGCCTCGAGATCGTCTGATGTGCAGCCGATAGAGTGCCGACCCACTCACCGATCGACTTGAGGATGGGACCAGAGGACCTCAGATAGATAAAAACAGTACTGTGAAGGTAAGCATTTGATCTTGCCAATTAGTATATCTGAGGTTCCTGTGTGTCTATTCTCTGTATCGATGAGTGAGGTAAGCTGCTGCATGCTTATATGACATCTCAATGCCAATTGTATAGTACGGAAGAACCTAAAAGGGACATGTCACCTGTAAATGATATGGAAATTGTTTTCTTTGCTTTTTGTCTTACCTCTTTACCTGTCTACTGAGAAGGCATGTTACCTGTGTTATAAGATATATAAGGCTGCAAAGAATGGGGAAAAGTTCTCTATTCTTAACCCCTAGAGTCTAGAGTTGCGGACAAGGTTCCGAACTGAGAAGCACTGAGTGATTGAAAAGTCCTTGTTTTGGAACACTAGCCTCCAGCCGTGCCTGGACGGTCAAGGTCGAATGGGACCTGAGTAGTAGCACGAAGGACTTAGTAGAATCCGCGCGAAGAAGTGCGTGTACTGATTTGGGAGTGTTTTGGTAAGGGGACACAGGCAGAAAGTTGAGCCTGTGGAAGCCAATTGAGGCATTGCCCTGAGCACTACTCCTGAACTTGCACAAGTAGTTCATAGAAGACAGAAGAGTCTGTCTGGGAGTTCTCACTAAGTAGTCATAAGTGACCCTCTATTGTCTCAAAGGTTGCCCTAGAGGAGTGAGAGACTCATCGGCTGATTAGCTACCAGCCAAGATGGGGAAGGGACCATCTAAGATATGGTACACCCCATGTGAACTAATAGAGATAGGGGAAGGGAAAGAAGTAGCCGCACAGGTAAAGAAAATCCTAAAAAGAGCAGGAATACACAAAACTGGGTTGGTAGACAGTAGATTTTGGGATCAGTGGAGATTAGATCATGCGGGATTGATTCAGCACAAAAAGTTGCAAAGAGGCATTTATGCCCTGATAGAAGAAAGCAATAGAATAGGATAAGGGGTGATAGTTCAGGAAATAATGAATCACCCCCACCTCACTCCGAGAATCAGGCTTGAAGGGAGACATCCCCCTTCTCAATATTATTGTTTAATATAAGCCATCTTATCTCCCAGTTCTGTATGAAATATTACTTACTTTAACAAAACACTCAGAGAATCTGATATAGTGCAAAGAGAAAAAACTGTCCACCATCGGTATGATGTTTATTGGATTATGTATTATATATATAAGTCAACCTGTATTTGTAATATTCATTCTGTTTATATCAATGCCAGGATTCAACTTTTATGCTTTTTGTAAAATTAAATCCGCTTTCAGGAAATGTCCCCTAAAAAGAAGAAACTAGGATATTGTGATGTTCCACAGGGGTTCAACTTTTGGTTGGAATCCAGTGAAGAAAATTCTAAAGTCTGTGGGGTTTGGGAAATATTTGAAAATTGTACAAAAATAGTAATATGTAATTTTGGTGTCAGTATTAACTGCTATCTGCTTGAATTGTATTCTTGTATTCTGTTGTAGCGCTCTGCAGATGTTCTGCAGGGAATAACCAAAACATTGACTGCCAAGTAGCTCCAAGGACGTTGTATCTGATGTGATGCGCACGCAGAAAATCACAAGATGAACATGATACTGTGTTACCCAATAATGTTACATGTCAATTATTACAAAGTGAAACTTGGCTTTGGGCCTCCGGGGTCCGCAGCCTGTGTATGATGACTATTTATGCCCAAAGGGAAAATATTTTGATAAAAGTGTTAGCCTAAGGTTAAATGGAAAGTAAGGTACAATGACAATATATATGTGTAAAATATTCAAGAACATACTCAAACATATGAAATTATGTCTTGTACTATGTTATGTGAATTTATTGTCTTGCCTGTTATCATCTGAAGTAAGGTATCTGTTAAAAGAGAGAAAGGTGAATCAGTGGAAGTTTATGGAAGACTTCTCACTAAAACGGTGGATGCTTTAGATCAAACTGATCCTGTAGAAACCTCATTTTAGGGTTGCAGGATACTCACTAGGTATTTAGTCTCAGACACATCAGATAACATTCTTGGTACAGATGTGATGGGAGTGTTAGGATGTAACATCATGTTGCATTCATCAGGAGAAGCATATGTAAAAGTCACACATACTAACCATGAGATTTTATGCTTGTTATCTGCCGAGTTAAGTACACCAAATTGTATTTTTGTCCTCACTGAAGAAGAAAATGTACTGTTATCCCACGTGCCAACAGCATTATGGGCAACTGGGAAAACAGACTTAGGTAAATTGGATGTACCCCCTGTTATGGTAACCCTGAAACCTGGTGCTCAGCCACCCAGGATTAAACAATATCCTCTGACCCATGCCCAAGAGGATGCCATAGCAGTAACAATAGTGGAATTAGTGAAGGCAGAGGCATTGAAGGAATGCACTTCTGTAGCAAACACTCCTCTTTTCCCAGTGAAGAAAAAGGGCAAAAAGGGAGAACCAGACACATACCGTATGGTTCATGATCTTCGGGAATTGAATAAAGTAACACTACTTGAAACCCCAGTGGTACCTAACCCACACACCTTGCTGTCAGCTGTCCCCACAGGTACCACCTGGTACAGTTGTATAGATCTTTCCAATGCATATTTTTCTGTGCCTTTACACCCCGATTGCCAGTATTTGTTTGCATTTACATTCAGGGGTAAACAGTACACTTGGACAGTACTACCACAAGGGGCGCAAAACAGTCCTAACCAATTCACAAGGTGTCTTACACTTATTATGAGTACTTGGCATTTTCCACATGATGATGTTGTTCTGTTACAATATGTTGACGATCTTCTACTTTGTGCTCCAGACAAACCAACCTGTGAAGCGGCAACCATCAGCCTGTTGTGTTTCCTCTACCAGAACGGCTGCAAGGCCAACAAGGACAAGTTGCAATTTTGCAAACAAAAAGTGGTGTTCCTGGGACACTGTCTCGGCCAGGGTACCAAGCACCTGTCAGATGAGAGGACCAAGGTGGTGAGAGACATGCAGGTGCCGACCTCTCATGCTCAGCTACGTACCTTCTTGGGATTGGTATCCTACTGTAGGCCATGGATCAGATCTGCATCTCTGACCATGCAACCTCTGTACGATAGCCTCTCCTCAAAACCATTCAGCCTCACACCTGAGGCCTTGGATGCGTTTTACCAGCTGAAGTTGCAGATAGTCAGTGCTCCGGCCCTAGGCCTACCTGACTATCAGAAACCTTTTCAGCTCTACGTGACTGAGATGATGGGGCACGCAACTGCAGTTCTCACACAACAACACATTACAGCTCAAGGTTAGATGCTGTAGCCAGGGGGACCCCCTCCTGTGTGCGTGTTGTCCTCTCGGTACAAGCGTTGCTTGAGAAAAGCTCAGACATTTTCCTAGATCATATACTGGTTGTGTATACACCTCATGACATCCATGCTATCCTCACACAGGTAGACAGACGTCACCTTTCTTTGGCACGGCAGTGCAAAATGGAATTTGCTCTGCAGTCCTCCTCAAACATCTCTTTTCAACGCTGTTTAACTTTGAATCCTGCAACTCTTCTTCCTGTAGGAGTTCATGATTCAAAAGGGGGAGTGGAAGATGAGTTATTTTTAAATTCCCTCTCTGAAGAAGAACTGTTTGACAGCCAGCATGAACATGACTGCGTGGCTCTTATGTCACAGGAAACAGTGGGATTTGACCATGTCACGGATGTGCCATTACAAAATCCTGATTATGAGATGTTTGTGGATGGCTCAAGGTATCTGACAGATGAAGGCAAATTTGTTACAGGGTATGCTGTAGTCACTGAACATGACATCATAGTCCAGGAAGCTCTTCCACCACACATGTCAGCCCAAGAAGCTGAGCTTAAAGCCCTTATGGAGGCTTGTAAGATAGCCAAAGGTAGAACAGCTAACATATACACTGACTCCAGGTATGCTTTTGGCATTGCACATGATTATGGTCCAATATGGAGGGCAAGGAACTTCCTAACGGCCCAGGGCAAGCCAATTAAGAATGGAGATGTGGTAAGTCGACTGATGGAGGCCATACTGCTCCCAAAGCAGCTGGCAATTGTGAAAGTCAGAGCTCACGCAAAAGGAAGGGACCCTGAAAGCTGTGGAAATGAGAGAGCTGACAGAGCAGCCAAGGCTGCAGCACTACTGGCCAGAAGGGGTCCCAACCAGGTGAGCAAAATGGACATTGACCTAGCAGACCCAAAAGGGCTGTACTCAAAGGTTACCAGTGTGGAAACTGAAAGATGGAAGAAAGCAGGTGCTACAGAAGGTGATGATATGTGGAAAATGGGGGATCGATTATGTCTGCCCGCAGCAGTCTACCCCCAGATGGCTGGCTTGGCCCACGGTAAGGTGCATGCCTCTCGAAATGCCATGGAGTCATTAGTGGGTAAATTATGGTTTGCCCCAGGTTTTGGAAGAGCTGCTAGTAACCACGTAAAAGCATGTCACATATGTGCTCTACACAACCCAGGACAGGTAGTTAAAACACCCACCAAGTGTACACCAAAATCCCTGTACCCATTTCAGAGAGTACAGATAGATTACATACAGTTGCCTAAGTCTGGAACATACGAGAATGTATTGGTCTGTGTGGATCTGTTTTCAGGATGGCCTGAGGCCTACCCTGTGAGCAAAGCAACCGCACAAGCAACTGCCAAGAAACTGATGTCTGAGCTTGTGTGTAGGTTTGGAGTGCCCGAGGTGATAGAGTCTGACAGAGGTACACATTTCACAGGTGAGATAATGAAAGATATAATGTCTGCACTAGGGATTGAGCAAGCTTTCCACACACCCTACCATCCTCAGAGTTCAGGCAAAGTGGAAAGGTTGAATGGCACACTCAAATTAAAGATCCAAAAAGCCATAGCAGAGACAGGGAAGCCCTGGCCTGAGTGTCTATCTTTAGCCCTTTACTCAGTAAGAACCACCCCTAACAGGAGGACAGGGTTGTCACCATTTGAAATATTGTTTGGAAGTGCACCCAAAACAGGGTTATACTTCCCTCAGACGTTACAGCTTAACTATGACAGTATTTCTAGCTATGTGCAGAGTTTGTGCCAGAAATTGAGAGAAACACATAAACAAGTGTTCTCTTCTATTCCAGACCCTTCTGATTTTTCAGGAACGCATAGCTTGCAGCCTGGTGATTGGGTGGTTGTGAAAAGACACACTAGGAAGTCTCTTGAACCCAGGTATGACGGTCCCTTCCAAGTACTGCTGACAACTGCCACCTGGATTCACGCTTCACATTGCAAGAAAGTTGAAGCACCATCAAAATGAAAACACAACACTTGCTGATGTTTGCTGGATGTCTTTTAATAATATGGACCTGGTTTGAACTTTACAGGAGAAAAGAGAGCCCAAATCGGGGAGTAAGGGAGCTGGAGGAACACATATGGAGAACAAAAGAGAATATGTGGTTATATTTGGCCCGAGTATTAAACATGACAGAATTTTGTTTGAGAAATGCATATTCCAGTAATGTGTTAGAAACTTGTTTGATTGCAGTGCCGACTTCTGTTGCAGTATGGAAGCTGATCTCCATGTGCATGCAGACTGGATAAGTCCTTATTATGTTGTATTAGATTTGCGATCACATAAAAAAGCAATATTGCAGAATAGAGCGGCTATAGATTATTTACTGCTTAAACATGGTTATGGGTGCAACACTTTTGCGGGAATGTGCTGTTTTAATTTGTCTGACCATTCAGAAGATGTGCATGATAAGTTGAAACAGTTGCAGGAAATGGTAACACATATTAAACAAGATGTCAACCAAGGATGGTGGGACTGGCTGTTAGCTTTCCTACCTGACTTGGGATACCTTCGACAAATCGTAGGTATAATCCTTTTGTGTAATCATTTTTATGATATTAGGATGTTGTTGTATCCAATGTATTCCTTCGCTATGCAATCTCATGAGGGACAATACTCAGTATGTAAGGTAGGATCATTATTTTTAACATTTTCAATGGAGAATCCATCACAGATGGCACACAGATAGTGTGAATGTATTCATTGAATACTGATTAAAAATAAAGTCCTAAAAATGGGGGAATTGTAAGGGTTAAAACATAACTTGCACTATATTCTATACAGAAAGCACAAAAGGGTGAAATGTTCTGTAAACAAGACTGCATAGTTGATAAGGACAGACTTGGAGTCTGGGGGAGATATCAACAGTTCTGCCGATTTCAGCAGAACTGGTATTCTTGGGAGGACATTTAGATAAGGTGAAAAGGAAAACATCTGGGGTGATGGGTAAATGAACAAATTTGTGTGATAACGGAACTGGAAAGACCATATATGTATATTGATCACATGACTGTTATGTAATTGAGCTTGCTTTTAAAACTGTATTGAACTACGTAATAAAGTAGAAACGGTTCATACACGATACCTGTGTACGTCTTGTTTCCCGAGCGCTCGAAACTGGTTATTTATTTAATTAGGATTACGGTGACATCCATCCCGGGGGAACTTAACCCCCAACACTAATAAAGGTTCAGCAATCAATTCACTGAGCTGGGGTTAGGGAGGTCTCCAGGTCCCATTCCCAGGCCATTATAAAGTCCCACTTAGGCTAGGGCCCCACGTGGCATAAATGCAGCATTTTACAGTCCCTGCAAAGTGGATGGGATTCTAGCAAATCCCATCCATACTGTGCAGAAAAATACCCGAAGTGGAAATGCTGCGATTTCCAAAACTGTTGCGTTGTTAGAAATCACAGCATGTCATTTATACCTATGGAAAGGCCGGCGGTTTCCCTATAGGTATAATTGAAGCAGAAAGTCTGCAGGGGAAAACTCTGTGGACTTTCTGTGAAAAGTGCTATTGGAAAAACCTCGATGCGTTTCTGCCATGGTTTTTCCCGCAGTGCTTATTCACTGCGGCCACCTATGTGGGGCCTTAGCCTAAGAAAGGTTTCTTTATTGAAGGTGGTGACATTACCAACAGTTTAGGTTCAGAGGGTGGGGCACTCAGTCAACCATATATGAAAGAAATAGAACCTCTATCAGTCACCCTATATAAACAAAATCTCTCAAAACTAGATGGGGTGATCTCAGGGTTGTGTGGAGTGAGTGATCTCAAAAAATGAAAGATCTGAGTAGTCCTAAAAATCTCTGAGGAGGGCGGGGAAAGTGTGTGGAGGAAGTAATCTTAAGTGAAGACCCACCGATCACAGAGGAAGTCTCTCAGAAATCTGAACCTGGCGAGTCTCCACCAAACACCTCAGGGAAGAGGCGAGGAGGGAAGAGAGGGCTATGAAATAAGGGGATTAGAGGAGATATTGCAATTTGTAATTTAAAGCTAAAGCACACTCTCCGCCATAGTTGCAACTTATAACTGGTTACTTTAGCGATTGTAGGGAATCGGTGGGAGGTGGAATTGGGAGTCCATAAGAGAGCTGGCAATGAGGCTGGGGTGTCCAGGCTGTTTCTAGGGCCATCCATTGTGGGAAGTCCGCCTCATTATAGATGGCACATATTTGAGAAAGCATGGCACTAATGCAATATTTATAAAGATTAGGTACCGAGAGGCCACTCAGTCTTTTATGATATGCATGGTCCACCTCCGGATCTGCGGACGCTTATATGACAATATAAAATTAAAGATTTCCCTCTGTAGGCCAGCCAAAAAAGAGGAGGTAACCAGGGTCAGGAGGATGCAGAAATAGTAAAGAATGTGAGGTAAGGTGACCATTTTAACCAAGTCAATCCTACCAATTCACGAAAGAGTGGGGCAATGCCAAGCAGTGAGGTCCTTTAAAAGTTTCGGATCAATATGGCATAATTCCATTTAAAATGGGTATCTAAGGGACTGCATGAATGTACTCCAAGGTAGGGTATGTAGTTATCCCGCGTTTGAAAGCCAAAATTTAAGGTTATCAATTTTTGTGTGGTGGAGGGGACATTACAGTGCATTATTTCCAATTTAGAGATATTGAGTTTAAGATTTGGGACTGTAATAAGGGTTTTTTTCATAGTAAGCAACATGTCGTCAGCAAACAGGTTGGTCTTATATTCATGGCTCCCGATCTGTACACCGGTAATATCAGGTTGAGTGGATGGCAATAGCTAAGGGCTCAATGGCAAGGGCAAATAATGCTGGAGATAAAGGACAACCCTGCTGAGTGCCACGACGAATTAGAATTGGGTGTGGGGAATCAGTTGAGAGTTTCAAATAGGCTATGGGGTCGCAGTAAAGCACTCAGAGGGCCTGTTGGAAGTGGCCAGTTATGCCCATAAACTTCAAAATATGAGCGAGGTAGCGCCAGCATAGACTGTCAAACGCCCTTTCAATATCTAAAGATTGGAATTTGCCCAATGAATAATATTGCACAGTTTTCTGACATTTTCTGAGGCTTGTCTACCTGGAATAAAGCCGACTTGGTTAGAATGTATAAGGGACGGGAGTTCAATTGAATTGCGAAGATGGACGATAATAATTTTATATCCAACTTTAAAAATGAAATAGGTCTATAAATGGTGGGAGAAGTGGCGTCTTTACCTGGTTTAAGAATAACAGTTATAACACGCTGAGCATATCCTGGGGGAACTTACTGTCCTGTAAAACATGATTAAACATTTGTAAAACATATGGCAAAAGAGAGGCTTTACATTTTTTATTAGTAAAGGGAGGAGAATCAATGACTGAGTCTAATTCTTCATTAGTAGTGGGATTATTTAATGAGGTTATCTGACGTTACAGTAGGAAGAGGGAGGGAACAGGAAGGAAGTAATCTCTGAGGGACTGGTGGAGGTGGGGACGGAATATAAATTCTAATAAAACTGATGGAAATGTGAATAAATAGAGTTTGGGTTAGAAGTAAGTTGGCCAACCAACTCCCGTATTTGGTAAATGATGTTCATTCTCTGACGAGCTCTCAATTTAATAATAATAATAATAATAATAATAATAATAATATATTATTATTATTATTATTATTATTATTATTATTAATAATAATCATCATCATCCTTTAATAGTCCCACCATGAGGAAATTCAGTGTATTACAGCAGCAAAGATAAACTATACAATTACAAATACAAACATATGTAAGAATGTTCCAAGATAGAGGCATTTCATTGATAGTAGACAGACAGATAAGAAGGAGCGGGGGGGGGGGGGGGGATATCCCAGACAGAAAGATATTTCAGTTCTCTGTATGGACTAATCTCCGCTTAGGTCGGTGTTGGTTGTACAGCCTGACCGCGGTGGGGAGGATAGACTTCCAATAGCGCTCCTTCTCACACTTTGGGTGAATAAGTCGGTCACGGACAGTACTGCCCAGCGCTATCGTGGTCTCATGCATGGAATGGGACTTATTCTCCCGCATGGAGCACACCACAGAAAGTATCCTTCTGTCACCCACTGCCTGCACCGGGTCCAGAGGGCTCCCCAGGACAGAGCTGGCCCTCCTAATCAGCTTGTCGAATTTATTTCTATCCCTGGATGATATACTGCTCCCCCAGCAGGCCACTCTGAAGAAGAGGCCAATATTTTATCAGGTTTGTTTTCATATTTATAAAATATGGAGTGAGTCACGTGAGCGGGAGGAGTCAGCTGTGAGCTGTGAGCGGTGCTTTGCACAGCGGTGAGCAGAGGCCCAGCAGCGGCCCAGTGCGGCCAGGAGAGAGCTGCCGGCCTACTGCCGGCAAGAGGAAGAGCAAGAGGAAGAGCGGAGGAAGAGCGGAGACGCCCTACAAGGGAAGGAGGGACGGACACCCAGACCGCCACCCGGGGAGCAGCCCGCCGTGCCCGCTGGTCAGCTGTGAGCGTGAGTCAGCTGTGAGCAGGAGTCAGCGTTACACCGTGCGGAGGGTAGACCGCTGTGTCCCGGGGGCTTTTCATAGCGGCGAGCAGCAGCCCAGTGGGGCCAGGAGTGAGCTTCACGGCGGTGAGTAGCGGCCCAGCACGGCCAGAAGAGAGGAATATGGAAGAGGAGAAAACTCACATGGTAAGCTGCAGCATATGCTATATGTTTACAGATTTGCCTGACCATAAAGCCAACTTCACCTGTATGAAATGCAAACTAGTGGCCCTTTTAGAAGATAAAGTGCAGAGGTTGGAAGAAAGAATAGAGACGTTGAGAGGCATCAAAGAAAGTGAGGTTTTTATTGATGAAGCAGAAGCAAGCCTCTTGAATATAGTAAGGGAAGAAAGTATGAGAGAGCCTACAGTGGTGGAGGCTGAAGCAAACCTCCTAAATATAGTAAGGGAAGAATACTTGAGTGAACCTACAGAGGCAGATAAATGGATACAGGTGACCAAGAGATGCAAAAGGATCACAAGGCCATCACCACTTACACAGCTAGGTAACCGATATGAAACTCTTATGCAGACTGATGAAAACGATAAGAATAATCTATCAGCAAAAGAAGAAACAAAAGTCACCCAGAGACAAGAGGGAGCAACAAGAAATAGCGTAGCGAGGAAAAAAAGAAGAGTAGTGGTTATGGGCGACTCACTGCTAAGGGGCACAGAGGCAGCTGTCTGCAGGCCAGATTTAACTGCACGAGAAGTATGCTGCCTCCCAGGAGCAAAAGTTAGGGATGTGGCCGATAGGATTCCATGCCTCTTCAGCTCTAAGGATAACTACCCATTTTTGTTGTTACATGTGGGTACAAACGACACGGCTAAAAATGATTTACCAACTATTCGTAAAGACTTTGAAAATCTAGGAAAGAAAGTGAAGGAACTGGATGCGCAGGTAGTATTTTCATCAATTCTCCCAGTTGATGGTTATGGTATCAGGAGATGGAATAAAATACTAGAGGTAAACAAGTGGCTTCGGCAGTGGTGTAGAGAGCAAGGATTTGGATTTCTGGACCATGGAGTGAATTACCTCTATGATGGACTCCTTGCTAGAGATGGGATACATCTCACAAAGCCTGGGAAACACATATTTGCCAGAAGACTTGCCACACTTATCAGGAGGGCTTTAAACTAGAAGAGGAGGGGATGGGAAGTAAAAAGGAAGACAAGAACATGCAGCTAAAGGATATACTAAACAAGGTTACTAGATGTGGTAATGAGGACCCAAGACAGGATACTCAGAATGAAATTAAGAAAAAGGAAGTACCAGAGCGCAATCTGAAATGTTTTTACACAAACGCGCAAAGCTTGGGAAATAAACAGGGAGAATTAGAGCTGATAATACAGAAGGAAAAATATGATGTCATTGGTATTACAGAAACTTGGTGGAACGATAAGCATGATTGGAATATACAGATGGAAGGATACAACTTATTCAAAAAAAATAGAACTAATAAAAGAGGGGGAGGAGTTGCATTGTATGTTAAAAAAGATCACATTTCCACGGAAATCACAGTTTTACAAAATGATAACTTATTGGAAAATATTTGGGTAACAATTCAGGGGAAAAACAATGATAAGGACATCATAATAGGTGTTTGTTATAGACCACCAGGACAGACAGAAGACATGGATGAGATTTTTTCACAGCAAATGACCACGCTTTCGAAGAAATTTGAAATTGTTATCATGGGAGACTTTAATTACCCAGATATTCATTGGGAAACTCACACAGCTACGAGTAAAAGCTCTATCAAATTTTTATCCTCTCTAGCAGACAACTTCATTGCCCAGTTAGTAGAAAAAAACACGAGAGGAACATCCATTCTGGACCTAGTTTTAACTAACAAGGAGGACATGGTTAAGGAATTAAGGATAGCAGGGACATTGGGATTCAGCGACCATGCTATACTCGAGTTTGGGGTTGTAAGAAGAAGACCTGAGAAGACAAAGACTAGAAGGCTCAATTTTAGTAGGGCAGATTTTAGGGGCCTAAAGGTAAGAGTTAGTAGAATTCCATGGCGAAAAATACTTAAGCACAAAAATGCACATGAGGGGTGGGAAATTTTCCGTAGGGAAATCATTAATGCACAGGAACTAACAATACCTAGAAGCAAGAAAAATGGGAATCACCTAAAAACTCCAGGATAGATGACCAAAAAATTACATAACCTACTAAAAAAGAAAAAGGAAACATACAACAAGTGGAAGATGGGAGCTATATCTAAGGGAGAGTATACAGCAGTTTGCAGACTCTGCAAGATAAGCATTAAAAAAAGCTAAGGCTGAATACGAATTGAAGCTTGCAAAAGAAGTTAAGAGTAAGGTAAAAGGTTTTTGGGGATATGTTAAGAGCAAAAGAAAAGTGAAGGAAACCATTGGAGTCCTGAAGAACGAAAAGGGTTAAAAAGTTAACATGGTGGATCAGCAGGTGGAGTTACTAAATTCATATTTTGTATCCGTCTTCTCCCAAGAAATGGATGGAAATATCAACATTAATGGTGATAGTGATGAGGGGAATGAGGACTCCAAGCTGATTATAAGTGAAGGTTTGGTAAGAGAACATTTAGCTAAGATTAAGGAAACCAAGTCCCCAGGACCGGATGATTTACACCCTAGAGTTTTAAAAGAATTAGCAGAGGAAATAACAGAACCCCTTGCAATAATCTTTAATAAGTCATGGGAAACAGGAGTGGTCCCTCTAGATTGGAAAAGGGCAAATGTGGTCCCCATCTACAAAAAGGGGAATAGGGACGACCCAGGAAATTATAGGCCGGTAAGTCTGACCTCGATAGTAGGAAAAATCTTTGAACAAATCGTTAAAGAACATTTAATTAGGTACCTGGATGGGAAGGCTTTAATTAATCAGAGCCAGCACGGCTTTATGCCTAATAAATCTTGTCAGACTAATCTTATTTCCTTCTATAATAAAGTCACTGAATGGTTGGACCAGGGGAATGCAGTGGACATAGTATATCTTGACTTTAGTAAGGCCTTTGATAAAGTATCACATAACATTCTTATTGAAAAAATGATCAAGTATGGCTTTGATAAAATATCAGTAAGGTGGGTTCACAATTGGCTAAATGATCGGGCACAACGAGTAATTCTAAATGACTATACATCAAACTGGAAGAAAGTAAAAAGCGGGGGTGCCGCAGGGCTCTGTCCTGGGCCCAGTACTTTTTAATATTTTTATAAATGATCTGGATGATGGGATTAATGGGGAACTAATAAAATTTGCAGATGATACAAAGATAGGAGGAATGGCCAACACTAGAGAGGAGAGAGAGTGCATCCAAAAGGACTTAGACACACTGGAACAATGGGCTGAGGTGAACAAAATGGTATTCAACAGGGACAAATGCAAAGTTCTACATCTGGGTAACAGAAATGCAAGAAGCATATATAGTATGGGAGGAATAGTACTAAGTGAGAGTACAGGGGAAAAGGATCTGGGCATAATAATAGATCACAAATTCAACATGAGTCAACAGTGCGGTGCGGTGGCTAAAAAGGCTAACCAAATTCTAGGATGTATCAAGACGAGCATTGAAGCTAGATCAAGAGAGGTAATTATTCCGCTGTACTCTGCCCTGGTCAGACCCCACCTGGAATACTGTGTACAGTTCTGGGCTCCCCAGTTTAAGAAAGACATCGATTTATTGGAGCAGGTCCAGAGAAGAGCAACCAAAATGGTGGAAGGTCTACAAACCATGTCCTACGAAGAAAGGCTAAAAGAATTGGGACTGCTTAGTTTGCAGAAGAGAAGGCTAAGGGGAGACTTAATAGCGGTATTTAAATATCTGAACGGTTGTCACAGTGCAGAGGGATCTACCCTATTCTCATTAGCAGAAGGAAGCACGAGAAGTAATGGGATGAAACTAAGGGGAAGGAGATTCAGATTAGACATTAGGAAAAACTTTCTAACAGTAAGGGTAGTAAGGGAGTGGAATAGGCTGCCACGGGAGGTGGTGGGTTCTTCATCAATTGAAATCTTCAAGCGGAATCTGGATAGGTATATAGCTGGGATGATCTAGGAATTCCTGCTTTTGCAGGGGGTTGGACTCGATGGCCCTTGAGGTCCCTTCCAACTCAAACAAACAAAACAAAACAAAACAAAACAAAACAAATCTTGCTTGGGTCCAGTGAATAGCCTTTTCTGTCCTATAGGTAAGGACAGAATCAAGTTGAAGATTAACATCCCTGATACATTTAGCCAAATAGACTGAGGGGTGGAGGTGATTAGATGTTTCTAATTTGAGTAATTTGTGTTCTAAATCTATCGGTACATTAGAACATTCTTTTTTCAGGTGAGACGTCTCTGCTATGAGGGTTCCTAATAGCTGGGTTAGTGTTCGATGCATTATTATATGCAAAGAACTCTGTGAGAGCATCAGAGATGCGTCGTTTAATGCCAGGATCAGTCAGGATCATGCCAGTGGGATTTTGGAGGTCAACGTCAATCATGACTAGTTCATAACCCAACCAGGCACAGGGTATGTGATGGTATAAATGTGGCTAGGGAGCATGGAGGTAAACAGAAGGATCCTATGAATCCTTTTGTAATGGTGGTGAGCTGGTGAAAGTATGTATAACCTCTCCCATTCCCATTAAAGTCACGCCAAGCATCAGCTACATTGAGGGACTGGTGAGCAGTATGAATCTCTCCCTTGACCTTAGAGGAGAGTTTATCTGCAGAGAGGGAGGAGCGGTCCATTAATTGTGAAATTAAAGTCCCCACACCATCAAGGTGACCCAACACAGCACACACCTCATGGAAAAACACCACCAGGGACTCTGTGGGAGCATAGGAATTGACAAAACATATTCATTGACCATAAATACGCCATTGACCAATAATGTATTGACCCTGAGGATCAACTTGGAGGGCGACAGAATTCATGACCAGGACCGTTGCTCCCCTGCTCTTAGATTGGTTGGGGGCATGACCAATGAGTGAATAACGGGAATGGAAAAATTTAAGGAACGAGGTAGGAATGAAATGGGATTCCTAGATGCAGAAAATATTAGGTTACAGTTTCTGATATTGGAGAAACACCTTAGAACATTTCTGAGGAGAATTAAATCCCTCACATTATGAGAGATAATCTTACACATAAGGGAAACATAACGAAATGCAGACCAGCTTGCAGCTAGAAAAGATTACAGGTCAGGTTACCCTGGGACATGTAAGGCAGGGGACTGGTGTGACCAAAGAGGGCAGAAGGGGAAGTGGAGGCAGCCATGAGCAGCAACAGGGATTGCTAAATAAATATGGCCTTTTACCTATTGACTGCCCTGCCAGGTAACGGCCTATTAAAAAAAAAAAAAAAAAAAAGCAGCAGGGGCCCCTAAGGTCCCGGACCCTGGTAGTTATGCCACTGAGGTAGTTAGTGCTACTGTGGGGAGAGTCTCCTCCTGTGGATCCTGTCGGGCACATAGATGTAAACAGTTCGGGAAGAGTGTGCCAGTCAGCAGTGTCCTCTCTGTTTGCAGGATTTTGGTTTTTGACAGCATTTCGGAAGCCACGCTGGAAGATGGGCAGTAGACAGTGCAAAGGCAGGTCTATGGTGCAAGCAGAGAAGCCATGGTGAGTAGCTGGAAGTACACTTAGAGGCAGACATGGGCACCATAGCAGATAGTAGCAAGCCACAGCTTTATCAGGAAACGGAGACTTGAGCACAGTAAGTATTCATGTATGCACCAAGGGCATCTGCTGACTATATAGGAGGTAGTTTAAAAGTAGCAAGTCCAAAACAGTCACCCACAGGACAATAGTAGTGTTGGGGTAATGGCAGCACTCAATAGCCAGGTTCAGGGAGGACTGCAGGAGTAGAGAGACTAGGAACAGCAGGTGCACTAGTGTAGACAGGCTAGACAAAGGAGGATGGAGGGTGGCAGAGGAGAATTAGGAAGGCACCTCATGGCACTCTGATAGCAGAGTGGTCGGCAGCTGAAGAACGCTTCAACAATCAGGCCACGGCCTCCCATTGATCCTGTTTTTAGGTAAAAATAAAGCTAAGTTAATGGTGGAAAAGAACCCAAATTATGTTTTCTGAGCATCACAAAACATAATTACAGCATCAGAGGCTAATATCTAGAGATGGATGAACTGCTTTGTCACAAGCTGGGTTCATTCTGAATATTCAAAATTGTTCAGTTTTTAATGAAACCAAATAAATGGCAATTTCTCTCAGACAAACAAAAATGACTGCCGCTAAGTGAAAATGGCAAGGACATACAGAGGCGACACGTGTATAAGACTCAGACACTGTCTGTGACATTATAGCACCACCTGACAGCCTCTCAGCCAATAGGCAGTGGTAGATGGACACCTTACAGTACTGATGTCATATGCATTATATAAGGTGGTACACTTGTGATCAGCTTTTAGTTGCTGTAATGGTGGACATGCAAAAATGCATCTATAATCTATCTCACTGCACCATACGAAGCACAGTTCTGAAAAAGCTTACTTGCAGCAAGCAATAGTTAGATGAATAGCAGAACTTAGTCAGATACACACATGCAGATTAGTGCTAGAAATCAATAGAGATAAGATAGGATAATAGGAGTGATGGCAAATCTGTCCTGCTGCTTACACAGACAGGATAGTTAAGCCTTCCATTGCTAATAATCTATTTGTGTCTGTCTGTTGTGCAATACAGTAGTTTCATTTATATACACAGTCTTTAAACATATTTTTACTGACAAGACAATGCTGTTAGTGAAATTTTTTTTCAGGACTGTTTTGGACATGAGTTTACATTTTATCATTAAATACATACTGCTTTTCTAACATCAAAGTGCTGATTCTGCCTGCACAAATCTTTAAATAAAAACTTTATTTAAGTCGTTTTCGTTGTTTGCTTAATATACAGTTTAGCATGAGCCAAAAAGAAAACTATTGTAATTTCATGAGTTTTTTATGCTCCAGTTACCAAATACAGTGTTGTTATTCTGAAGAAAATAGTTGTTGCTCAAGCGTCTTTTTGTTTTTGGTGCGCAAGTGTGCATATATACACAGTATTGCAGCCTCTGATAATATAAAAAAAGAATTTTCGTTAAGTGTTTTTTTTAAATTTTTTGGTGTGTTCACCCAATATAGAGTTTAGCCTGCGCTAATCTGAAAAAAAAATTTCTTGTAATTGAATGGGATTTTTTAATGCTCTGGTCACCAATTACACAGTGTGATGGAGTGTTGTTTATCTGAAAAAATTATTCATTGTATTGTTTTGCTGTGCATGAACGCAGTATTGCAGCCTCAGTTCCAACACCATGCAGGGCTGATCCACCGCCTCTGGATCCTCCTCTCTGGACAGTTTCCCGCCACTAGCTTCTATACCTCTTCCTTCTCCTCCCCCTCGTTTCATGGGTGTAAAGCGAAGTGTTGCCATACAGTTTTGCAATTAGTAAGCTTGGATCAGAGGAGCTAACTCCAACTAGGCAGCCATTCCAGGGACAATAGTACCAATGTTGTTGCTGCACTGCAGTTAGGATGAATAACACATTGTCCCTGTATTGCACATATCCTTAATCTGTATAGTGGTTTAAAATAGGTGCTCCTAATGGCCAGAAAATTTCTGTGCATTTCAGCCATTATTACATCACAATAAACACCCTGTTCTATTTGCAGCTAGAAAACGGTCTGCTTTTGCACCGCCTTATCTGGGACATTCCAATTATAAACTTAAATATGCTGGAGCATCTGTGTGAATAGCAGAAGGCAGTGAATGATTATTGCATGCAGCAGACCACAGGGACAATGTGTTATTTTGAGATATGTCATTGGAGGCTCATGATTGAAAGTGTGTCAGCTTCTGAAGCCCCTTGAAGAAACCACCAAATTTGTCAGCAGGTACGATTGCAGCATCAAGGATTTGATCTCTCTATTGTATATCTTACAGATAACCCTTACACTCATGCAATGAGGGATGGAGGAGGAGGAACAGTTTACACCTCTTAGTCAATGTCATCTCCCTGTGTTGATTAAGGATGGTAAGGATCCGGGTCAGGGTCATTATGGTGGATGAACTGGTACTCCTAGACTGGAAGAGGAGAAGGCGATGCAGAAGTGTCCCTTGATATGTCACAGGCACAGCCAGGGGAGGAAACTAACTCCTATTCATTTCAAGATGATGATGATGACACCAACCATGGCAGAGCAAATGCCTGGATCTGTGCATACGCTGGTGAGTATGGCAGGCTGTATGCTCTGCTGCTTACACAGCGACAATTGTATTATTAACATCAAGCAGAGAGATGGGTACCGGATGGCAGTGCTCTTAGACCCTCCTTATAAAGACAAATTGGGGGAATACTTCCCTGCTTCCCAAAGGGAAGAAAAATTAGAATATTATCAGGAAAGACTGTATACTCAGCTTGTTGCAGCATTTAGGGAGACCACTGCCACTGCTAGTCGCACGTGTACCCAGGTGGCCACTCCCAGTCCATCTCACTCATCCAGTGCTCCACCTCCTTTGCCACAAGTGTCAGGAGGAATAAAAGCAGCAGCTGCAGCCAGGCCCAACGAGCAACTGACACGGCTGCAAAAGCAGATTCAGTTGTACCTAGAGTGCACCTATACTCCAGCAGATAACTTTGACTGCATGGAATTCTGGGCCAATAGGTTAGAGTAGTGGAAGGAGCCGGCTCAGTTTTCCATGAGAGTTCTATCTTGCCCACCCTCAAGCATAATGGCCTAGAGCCGTGTTGGCGAAACTATGGCATGCATGCCAGAGAGGGCACACAGAGCCCTCTCAGTTGGCAAGCGCGTCGTCGCCATGATCGCTCACTAACAGGGAATCTGGTACGGTAATCTCATCTTTCAGCTGTATGTGAAAATGTATGTGCACATCCACAGGACCGTGGCTTACACTGACTGCAGAGTGTAACCTCTGCCCCGATGAAGGCATGATGAAATAAGTCATTAGCACTGCGATCAGAAGAAGAAGGAGGATGCTCTTTGTGGCACTGCAGCCATACTGGGTAAGTAGCATAAACTTCATCAAATTGTGTATAAAAGTGGTATTCCCAGTTACAGATAACCATAATTGTCTCTGACATTGACAAATTAATTTCTCCATAATAGTAATATTTCACCTGTCCAGTGTCAACTTAGCTGCTTATTACAGAATATCAGAGCATAAACTACTGTGTGGGGGCCCACTGTGAAGCATATAATACTGTGTGGGGGCCCACCGTGGAGCATATAATACTGTGTGGGGGCCACTGTGGAGAATATAATACTGTGCAGGGGCCACTGTGTAGCATATAATACTGTGCAGGGGCCACTGTGTAGCATATAATACTGTATGGGAGCCACTGTGGGCATATAATACTGTATGGGGGCCACTCTGGAGCATATAATACTGTCTGGGGGCCACTTCAAAGAGAATTGTACTGTCTCAGGGCCACTGTGGAGCGCATTGTACTGTGTGGGGGCCCTTCACTATTTATATCACACAGTATCTGTTTTATAGCAGACGTGATATTATTACAGGCTGTAGTAACATTGCACGGTCACTATAAAACAGATCCTGGTTAATTTAAGGTTAAATTGACGTGTTGGCACTTTGCGATAATTTAGTGGGTTTTGGGTTGCAGTTTGGGCACTCGGTCTCTAAAAGGTTCACTATCACTGGCCTAGAGGGTGTTCAGTGCTGCTAGTGGCATTGCAACACAGACAAGGAAGAAACTGTCTACAGGTAGCATGGAAAAATTGCCTTCGTCAAAATGAACCAGGCATGGATCTGTGAGGATTTTCAAACTCCTCTGGCTGATGCTTCTGAATAGTGGTGTCACCGTCTCACTTTATCATCATCTTCCATTTACTATATTAATGCTGATGCTGCCTGCTACTCCTAAACAGTTACCATCACTTCCACCTCTCAGCCAGACCTGCAGCCATCATATTATTTCCTACTGCACTTCTGCACATGTTCATGTTGCCACAGCTACTACATCTGCCACTTCTCACCCTGACATGTCCTGGGGCCTGGTCCATCCTATTATGGACTGCCACACATGCAACAGCTTCCTACCACCACTCCCACCAGTCAGGCAAACATATCCTGTGGCCTGGTCCATCACATTATGCTCTGCTACACATGTTGCCACAGCTGCCTACCACCATTGCTGTCACTCAGGCAGACATGTCCAGCGGCCTGTTTCATCATATTAGGCCGTGCCGCACTGCCACATATGTTTCTACAGTTACCACCACTGCCACCACTCAGTCCAGAGATGTTTGTGCCACAGTGTTGGTATATAAAAAAATAAAAAAAAAATAAAAATTTTTATTTCACATCTGTTCCCATCAAAGGATAATTTTTGGTGGCTTTTTTTTTTTTGAAAAGCCAATTCTTCATCACTTTTCAACTAGGTTCACAGCCACAAATTTGTCTGTAAGTCTAAGGCCCCACGTAGCGGGCTTCAAAAAAGCGCTGTAGGAAAAACTGCTGTGGCAACATATTGTGGTTTTTCCCACAGTGCTTTTCACAGAAAGTCCACAATGGTTTCCTCTGCAGACTTTCCATTATACCTGCAGAGAACCTGCCGGCGTTTCCGTAGGTATACTTGACATGCTGCGATTTCCAAAACCATAACAGTTTGCAGTGTGTCCGCTGCATGTATTTTTTTGCAATGTGTGGATGGGATTCGCTACTTTAGAGACTTTAAAACGCTGCGTTTACACCACGTGGGGCCCTGGCCTAACACTTACGAGTCATCAAAACTTGCTAATTTTTCTACAAAGCCATTGCTTTTTGCAATATAACAGCCATTTGCATCTAAAAAAATCATAGGCATACACCTTTCCCAAATAAATTGTTAGTTTTGTAAAGTTTTATGTTAAAAGGCATGGGAAAAACAAAAACACAGAAATAAGTACTGATTAGGCTGGGTGGCCATCAGTGAGAAAGCTGGCATGAGTTATGTAAGAAATTTACAACTGTTCCCTACTGGCGAAGATTTCCACTCCTTTGCATGTGTGTACGTTTGATTTATTAAGAGGCCAGAGCCTCTTGTTATTTCAGGCATGCCTCGCTCCAGTCAGGATCTTTATTAAGACTGGCATAGGTAACACCAGTCTTAATAAATTGTGTATTTACATAAATTTGATTTGTATTTGCTAATTGAAGTATGTTTTTATGGTTTTCACCATAAGGGCTAAATAACATTATTTTTAGATAACCTGGACTTAACCTGGTCAGTATATGCACACAGCGATACCTAATAATTTTGTTTATTTTCTGTGCTTACATTATTTTGGAATTGGGAAAAGGTTCATTTTTAACTTATTATTTATTTATTTATTTTTGATACTTTTTAAAAACTTTTTTCACTTCACTTTTAAATTTTTTTTTTACTGTTCCACAAGTGGAGAACCTGATGTCAATTGTTCCCCTGTACAATATACTGCAAAGCTTCTGTATTGAAGTACATTATACATGTCCCAATGTGTAACAGAGTAAGGCATCCAGGATTCTAATGGTTCCTTTACCAGGAAGAAGAAAGTTAATCCTTACCCCCCGAAACAAAAGCATGACCACTACATGGTCCAAAATATGGCATTTTTATATTCTAATGTTTAACCATAGTTTAGCAGCTTTTTTTCTGTGAACCATAGTTTAGAATTAATTTTGCAGTTTTATTATACAACTATATTGAGGGACAAGCTGGGCCTTGCTGGAGTGGACCACCACCTCTCCAACTGGATCCTAGACTACCTCACAAATCGACCTCAATATGTGAGAGCCCAAGACTGTGTGTCAGGTACCGTGATCTGTAATACGGGGGCACCTCAGGGTACGGTTCTCGCCCTTTTCCTCTTCACACTGTACACTGCAGATTTTAGGTGCAACTCATCCAGCTGCTACCTACAGAAGTATTCTGACGACTCTGCAATAGTGGGTCTCATCACAGATGATGATGACAGGGAGTACAGAGAACTGAACCAGGATTTTGTGGACTGGTGCCGCCGGAACCAACTGAAGATTAACGCGGGGAAGACCAAGGAGATGGTGGTGGACTTCCGCAAAGGCAGATGCCCTCCTAAACCAGTGGACATCCTGGAGACGGGCATCGAGATTGTGAACACCTATAAATACCTGGGTTTGCTCCTTAATTATAAGCTGGACTGGACAGATCATATGGAGGCCCTGTACAGGAAGGGACACAGCAGGCTCTACCTGCTTAGGAAACTGAGAGCCTTTGGAATCCGGGGGGCACTTCTTAGAACTTTCTTCAACTCAGTAGTGGCATCAGCCATCTTCTTTGGAGTGGCCTACTGGGGGAGCAGTATATCAACCAGGGACAGAAATAAACTTGACAAGCTGATTAGAAGGGCCAGCTCTGTCCTGGGGAGCCCCCTGGACCCAGTGCAGGTGGTGGGTGACAGAAGGATACTGTCCGTGGTGAGCTCCATGCAGAAGAAGAAGTCCCATCCCATGCATGAGATTGTGATCGCGCTGAGCAGTACTGTCAGTGACCGACTGCTCCACCCTAGGTGTGAGAAGGAGCTCTATCAGAAGTCTTTCCTCCCCACCGCGGTTAGTCTGTACAACCAACACCGACCTAAGCAGAGATCATTACACACAGAGAACTGAAATATCTCTCTGCCTGTTAAATCCCCCCCCCCTCCTCTGCTACGTCCTATCTGTCTGTCTGCTATTAATGTAATGCCTCTCACCTTGGAACATTCCTGTACATGTTGTATTTGTATTTGTATCTGCTTATCTTATCTTTGCTGCTGTAACACACTGAATTTCCCCATTGTGGGACTATTAAAGGACTATTATTATTATTATTATTATTATTATTATTATTATTATTATTATTAAAAATAAGTCAATCTATGGCACTGTTAAATTCGGATATGTATTAAATTATGTATAAATTATAATTTTATAGAACCCTATGCTTATTACATTGAATGGGTACATAAATGTTGCAGAATCTGCTGTGGTTTGTGGTAAATTAACAACAGTAGCTAATGGATCTTTACAAGGGATTTATTAACAGGTACAGGGATATATAATTAAAAAGGTTGTGATGTGGAAGCCCAGCAGGCCAGTGGCAACACAATGTTGCAGGTAAAGTCGAAAAACTGTATTGCCTGAGCCGAGTGTGCAGGGTTTGTGCAGCATGCAATTACAGCAAAGTGACCGCTATGAGAGTTGTCAGTCTAACAATATTCACTGCTTGTTCAATAATTTATTAGAGATTGAATCAACAAATTAACAATTGCCAGAAATCAAAGTTTTCTTATTTTGAGTTTATGTGCTGTAGATGGTGTTTTCTATATGGTAAACTGTTATATTTTGTATGTTCTTCAATAAATAATTATGTTATGTTTTCTAAACATTTAAATTTTGTAATTAATAATTTTAACATTGTGAAGCCAGACTCATTTGTGATATATATACAAATGTAACATGTATACATGTTTTGGTTTGTACCAGAAATAAATTATATTTTTATTATAAATTAATTTGTAGATTAAACCCTTGACCAGGAAGTCTACAAACAGTTAAAGATATAAAAAAATCTGTTTAATATGATACATATGAACAGATGTACAGATCTATTATTATTATTATACTTTTTGAAACTGGCAGGTTTCTCATCCTCTAATTGGCTTCATAGCTTTACAGAGTAATTACAGCTTCAAGCAAACTTTGTCATCTGTGGCTCAGAATGGTGTAAAGAAAACAGAACATTCTGAAATGCAGTTTGTAGTTTGGTATTTGCAAAGGGGTTGATTGACTGCTAGCAATGGCGATGGCTATAAATATGAAAAAATCTTTCTGCAGACATATAGTTTATGTAAAATATATTGAATAATAAATGTACCCTTCTAAATGTAAAAATATTGCAACCCCTTTTTGTTTTCTTTTCATATTATTTTTTAAATAATTATTTCTTAAAAGTTTAAAATTAATCAAAAGAGACAATTATCAGGATAAAGACTCATGCACAAGAGTGAATTTGAGATCCATGTCACATTGATCCAGAGTAGCATGTTAAATGAAATAAATAGGATTCATACTTTCAAGCCTAAAAAAATATTTTTTTCTAGATAGAAAAGGTGTCCTCTTTGGTATACTTCACTAAATTCAAAGAAGCACTCCACCCAAAATGTTTTTTTCTGTAGCCTGTTAGAAGGCCCATGATATAAATAACCATAATGTTCTTACCAGTACCTGTACATGATTCATGTGACTGACATTCCAACTGCCCCAGGGCCTTATGCATGGATAAGAAATCAGTTTCTCTATCCATTCCAATGATAGCCTTGATGTTAGCCCTATAAAATGAATAGAAAAAACAGACTTGGAGTGTCAGTTGGAGCGTCAGAGTGCTGGTCACATGACACAGGACACAGCTAAAATCCAGAAGGGAGCGAAAAACTGACAAAAACAGCCACTGGTAATTACCTTCAATATGTTTCTTATACTTCATTTTTCTAATTGGCCAGAGAATAAAAATATTTGTGGGTACTTTCTTAATTCATGCAGACTCTAAGGGTAGACACAGAACTTGTGCCAAAAGCTTCCCATAGCTCAAGTGCTAAACATCTGGGATTCTTAATGAATCAAGAGTCATTTAAGGAATTTTTTTATTTTACAGAGTTAATTTTGCGTAATAAAAACACATCTAAGAATAATTTGTTTTTCTGTTGTAATATTATAAGACCCATAACATTTTCATTTTTTTCATTGATAGAGTTGTGTGGGGCATTTTCAGTGGTACCGTTATGGAGTACATATAATATAGTGGAAACTACCACTTTCCACAGGTATAGATTTAAGCTACATTCACATCAAAGTGAAAACTGGCTGTGTGACGTCCATTAAATCATATGACCATTATTTTGACGGGCAGTCCTCTCCAGATCTTTTTCATGTCATTATAACACTGTGCAGGACACAACACAGCCATTTTCTGCAAAATGTTCTGTGTGTTTGTGTGAACAATGCTCAGGCCAGTGGATATTGAGCCCCTTATAACTAAGGTTCAGGATCGTCCATCTATTTGGGACGGCAACTGTAACACACAGTATGATTGACAAGCACATTCCCTCATTATTGGACCAAAGGAAGCAAGTTCCGTCAACTGGTTGATATGTATGACATTTCCCAACCTTTACTTTTTTCAACTTATTGTCATAGTGAAAGTATACACCTTTCTCCTAATTCGCAAGTGTTTTTACAATGTGCTTCCATTACCATATTTGCCCATTGCCCCAGGTTATGGCCTCACAGCTATAATTACTAATGTACAAAATATTTTTATATTATTTATATATCAGTTATATATTTTTATGCAAGGCCCTACACTAAACTATGACAGAATGTACATTGTGCAGCAGTAGGAAAAAAAAAATAAAAATCAAGGGGATACAAAGATCCTGTTGCCATGGTACAAAAAAGACTATTCAATTATCAGCAAGGATTATAAATGCGCATTATACATACTGGCACTGGTGAGCCAGTGACTGAAAATGTGCTTATGGGTGTCCAATCCTCATCTGGGGAAAGTGCACATCACATGTTGGGAGAGTCCAAAACCCTTATCTCCCACAATAATAATGGGGACAGATGGTCCAAAGAACTAAGCAGGGGGTGCGCTACAGTTAGGCATAGCTGGATATTAAGAAGCCCCCCATTTATTCTGGAAGACCTGAAGATGCCAGCATGTGCAGTGTTCCCATAGTCTCCAATAGCCAAAATCACAAGCCAGTAATTGCTGTCAGTCAAGGCCAACAGTACTAAAAAGAAACAGTAGCCAAAGTTTGGCTGCTTCTTAACATGAATATGCTTTCCATCCAGTTCCCCTGTGCAGTTAGGAAACTGGGCAGCATTCTGGAACTCTTCAGTTATCCGCACCTTAACTTCTGGTGTGGATACCAGCATCAACATCAACTTCAGTGTTGCAAAGATAAGCTGGAAGGTCAGCTGTGCTATCACAGAAATGGTAGATGCCCAGGAGAAACTCAAAATGCAGTAAAATATAGGAGTTTCTCATAGACAAAAATATGGAAAAGAAAGAAAATGAACAAAATGACCTGTATTTTTGTATGATTTTATATTATGTACATATTTTTGTATTTGCTTGTTTTAGCAATACAGTATCAGCCCTTTTCTACAATAACGCAAAGTCATCCAGTTTGCAGTAAAGGTGGCATAGTAGTACCATGTATCTGTATAATGGTGACATAGTGGGAGTAGACAAAAGGGCAAAAGTAGACAAAATATACATCATTAGCTCTATAAGAGTGAGTTAACAATATTGTGAATATGGCATAGTATTTGCAGATTACCCAAAGGTGATGAAAAGCTGTTCATCAGGTAAGCCAAAAATAAGCAGCACTCAAATCTAGTAGCCCGTCCAATGTTGTGATGGATATTAGGCAAAATTCATGGAATTTGTCTGGGCGCTGGATTAGATCCTGGTGGAGAATGTGGAATTGTCCCTTACAGGCCTTCTGAGAAAAAATGGGGTGCAACTAAAGTATTCAATAAAACTCCAGAAACAGATGCAAACAAGAACAGGAATATAAAAAGTTATCACTGCTTTTAAAGGTAGTGTGTCATGTTGGTAATGATATGACCTTTATGTGCATTTTTTCAATGGGTTGGGCAAAAAAAAAAACCCATGACCAATAAAAATTATCAGTTTTTGTAACAGACAGTTAAAAAAACGAATGACAAATGGACATTGAAAGTGGCCAGAAAACAAATGAAAAATGTGTTAAGTGAATGAAAAAGGGACTTTAAAAATCACTTTCATCTTTTTTAATAGTTTTTTTTTTTTTTTTACAAAGTTTGTGTGTATTTAGCTTAAGACTGGATTCTCACTCATGATTATTTATGTTCTTATATGTTGATGCATTGTAACAGTGATGTAAATCGCTGTGTTTACTGTGTATTTGTATAAGCTACTTTAACCACTTTCCACACTTGACGTAAGAAAATGTCGTGGAGTGGGATAACTGTCTACACCATGACGTACTATTATGTCATGGCATTAGCACCTGCTCAGAAACTGAGCAGATGTCATCAGGAGCCAGTGTCAGCTATATGATACAGTTGACATTGGCATGTAAAACTGTAGCATGTAGCAGAGCTCCGATTGCGGGAGGTAATCTCTTAGATGCCACAGTCATGATTGACTTTGGCTTCTAAGGGGTTTCCCTAATGTAATAGTACCTCATCACCACCTCTTCTTGCCTCCTCCAGAGAAGTGTTTATTTAGCAGCCCAGGAATTGTTTCATCATCCTGGGTCTGCCATCTCTAGTAGGCCTTGATCTTGCCTCTGCCAGTATTGATTAGACATGCATAGGCTGACAAATGTTATACATTACAATTAGAGATGAGCAAATTGAAGCTGATGAAGTGGAATTTGATTCTAATTTCAGGAAATCTTCAATTCGCACCAATTCCGTATTTCCTCACGCTTCGATGTATCGAATCGCACATTTCTGATCAGGGGCTTTAACCCCTTGGATGCCGCGGTGATTAAAAAAAAAAAAAAAAATCTGATACTCACCTGTCCTGGGCTCAGCAGTAACTCCCCAGGCCTTACTGCTGGGGCCTATGATTGGGCGTAATAACATCAGCGCCAGCGTAATGTGCCGACATAATGACATCATCACATCCCCACGTGACCGCTGAGGCTGAATCACAAGCCCGATCAGTGATGTCCGCAGGACTTCATTCGGAAGGAAGAAGAGGAGCAAGGAGGACGGTCAGACATCCGGGTTCCCAGGAGAGGTGAGGTTAAGATGAATATAAGTGTTTGTTATTTTTAATCACTTCCCCTGGGCCTCTGATTATTATACTCTGGGGTCTGAGGAGATCCCAGACTATAATAATAGCACCAGCTCTGGGGAAGATGGATTGAAGCAGCGATATCTGATCGCTGCTTCAATTACCCCCCCCATTGAAGCAGCAATTATCTGATCGCTGCTTCAATAGGTATACACTGCAATACACTTGCATTGCAGTGTATAGGAGGCTGTCAGCCCGTGCAGACGCATAGGCTGACAGTCTCCATTCAAGGCAGGATCAACCAGGTATGCGGAGGGACAGCAATGTGGCAGACCCGGGGTCACTAGTCAGACTCCGGGCTGCTGAATAGGAGCAGCGGCACCCCCTGAAAACTTTGCGGGGAGGGGGGGTGTGGCGATCAGGACCCCAATATATAATAAAACTCGGCATCTCAGGGGTTAGCACCCACGATCGGAGCTCAGCTCCAACCTCGGGTGTTAGAGGACAGTGTCAGCCATTACATACGGCTGACACCCGCAAGGCAGGGTGCGCACACAGTTTCTGTGTGCGCACCATGCTTCCGCCCTGGTTTGTGGGAAGTCCTTCCCGGCAGCACCTTACTATTAGGGGGATGTCGGGAAGGGGTTAATGCGATTCGCTGCGAATTAATTTGGATCTAATCGAATTGTTTTGGAAACTTCGGAGAATCGGTTGAATCGAATTTTTGCAAAATTCACTCATCTCTAATTACAATATTTCGGTATTGGAGTGTATATTACTGAACCAGCAATCAGATCAGAATCAGTAAATAAATAAATAATTAAAAAATATACCCAAAATTGCTCCTTTTCCCATTAAAAAAAAATGTATAATGTACAACAAAATATAGAAAATTACATAAAACAATACATGTGTGGCATCACTGTATCTGCAGCAATCAGTACAAAAAAACTAAAACATTAGTTAACCTGCATGGTGAACATCATTAAAAAAAAAATGCCATAAGAAAAATTTTTTGCCATCTCGCCTTGCAAAATATGGAATAAAAAGTGATCAAAAAGTCATATGTCCCCCAAAATGGTGCCAATAAAGCACACAGCTTGTCCAGTAAAAAATAAGCCCTTAACCAACTCCATCAACAGAAAAATAAAGAAAATGTTATGCCTCTCAGAAGATGGCAATGCAAAAACAGCTGATTTTTTTTCTCCCATATTGATTTTTATTCTGCAAAATTAGTAACACATAAAAATCTATATAAATTAGGTATCATTGTAATCATACTGACCAATAGAATAAAGGTAACATGTAACATGATCACAATCATACTGTATGAAGAACGACAAAAAATTTTAAATGTTAAAAAGCAATGCAAGAATTGATTTTTTTTTCAATTTCCCCAGAAAGAGTTAAAGGGGTTTTCCAGGCAAAAAATAATTTTTCCAAAAAGGTCTGTTAGTGCTATTAATAGGATAATAAGTGCACCCCAATATCTTTAGCAGTGTTTTGAGTGATTTCTGGGTTTCTCTGTGAGTTCCAGGCATCTCTGCATTTGTTTACATTGGTATCTTCCTGTTCTGTTTTCCTACAACTACCATGATGCCTTGGACCACTCAAAGCTGACTCACACCACCTCCCTCTTTCACTCCCTCTCTCCCCCTCCCTTTCTCACTTACACCCCTCCCTGTTTGCTTAGCTAGCCCCCCACTACTATCCCTTTCTAACTAACTCAACCTCCCATCCCCATCATACTTACCTGTCTTCCGGACAGGACCTTCAGGGCACGGGACCTCACTACATCTAGGCAGTAGCCAGCACTCCATGTCTATTTCACAGGCTTGGGTGGCCGGCAGAGATCAAGAAGAAGAGGTGCTGGCCACCCAGATGAAGTAATGCCCCATTCCCAGAAGATCCAAACCGGAAGACAGGTAAGTATGATGGGGTAGGGGGATGTTATGGTATTGGTGACATTCCGTTTCCCCCTTCCGGAAATGGAACATTACCCGAAAAACGAAAAATGTGTCTGGGGCGGTCTAGGTAATTATAGATTTTTGGTACAGTAAGTAATTTTGAAGGTAGGCTGAGGGAGGGGGTGTTTAGCTTAGATTAGAATTATCGATTTATCGCGGACAACTCCTTTAATAAAAGTAGTCAATAAATTATAGGCAGCTCAAAATGGTGCCATAAAAAAGTGTAGCTCATCCCACAAGCAAGCCCTCATATGGCTACAACACCAGAAAAATAAAAAAATATATAGGTTGTACAATGAGAGAACAAAAAAAAACTCCAAATCAGCAAATCTTTTGAACAAAACTGGCTGCTGGAAGAAGCTAAATGTGTAAACTGTGTGAACGTATATCGGGGATACCCCAGGTTTAGAGTTAAAAAGGAAAAAGACACCAGAAGAGAACCCCCTGAATGCCCCCCAATCCTAGGTATTTGGTGTACCTAATATACTCCACACAGCTTATATATTCACTTTTCACCATTTCCACATCTTCAACATCTCCACATCCCCATCTGGGAAACTAATACTACACACTTCTTCAACTGGTACACTTTTCAAAATGAGGTCACTTCCTAGGGGATTCTACTTTATTGGGTGACACTGTAAACATGATATGATGTCTATAAAACAAACAATCTAAATCTGTACTCCAAAAGCCACATAGTTCTCATGTATATACAGTTGTGCTAAAAAGTTTACATACCCCGGCAGATTTTTTTGTTTTTTTGGCCTTTTTTCAGAGAATATGAATGATAACACAAAAACTTTTTCTCCACTTATGGTTAGTGGTTGGTTGAAGCCATTTATTATCAAACTTCTGCATTTTCTTTTTTTAAATCCTAAAAACCAAAAACATCAAAATGACCCTGTTCAAAAATTCACATACCCTGGTGATTTTGGCCTGATAACATGCCCCGAAGTTGACACAAAGGGGTTTGAATGGCTACTAAAGGTAATATCCTCACCTGTGACCTGTTTGCTTGTAATCAGTGTGTGTGTATAAAAGCTGAGTGAGTTTCTGGGATCCAGACAGACTGTTGCATCTTTCCTCCAGCCACTGACGTTTCTGGATTGTGAGTCATGGGGAAAGCAAAAGAATTGTCCACGGATCTATGAGAAAACTGCATAAAACAGGAAAGGGATACAAAAAGATATCCAAGGAATTGATAATGCCAGTCAGCAGTGTTCAAACTGTGATTAACAAATGGAAACTTAGGGGCTCTGTAAAAACCAAACCACGGTCAGGTAGACCAACCAAAATTTCGGCCACAACTGCCTGGAAAATTGTTCGGGATGCAAAGAAAAACCCACACATAACATCAGCTGAAATATAGGACTCTTTGAAAACTATCGGTGTGGCTGTTTCAAGATGCACAATAAGGAGGCACTTTGAAGAAAAATGGGCTGCATGGCCAAGTTGCCTGAAGAAAGCCATTACTGCGCAAATTCCACAAAGAATCTTGCCTTCAATACACCAAACAGCACAGAGACAAGTCTCAAGGCTACAACCATAAACGTTACATTTGGAGAGGTGTCAACAAGGACTATGATGAAAGGAACACCATTCCAACTGTAAAGCACAGAGGTGGATCAATGATGATGTGGGGATATGTGAGCTTCAAAGGCACAGGAAACTTGGTTAAAGTTGAAGGAAAGATGAATGCAGCACGTTATCAGCAAATTTTCACTCATCAGCCAGGAAGCTGCGCATAGGACATACTTGGATGTTCCAACATGACAATGATCCAAAATACAAGGCCAAGTCGACCTGTCATTGGCTACAGCAGAAGAAAGTGAAGGTTCTGGAGTGGCCATCTCAGTCTCCTGACCTCAATATCATTGAGCCACTCTGGGGAGATCTCAAGTGTGCAGTACATGCAAGACAGCCAAGGATTTTACAGGAACTGGAGACTTTTTGCCAAGAAGAATGGGCAGTTTTACCATCTGAGAAAATAAAGAGCCTCATCCACAACTACCACAAAAGACTTCAAGCTGTCATTGATGTTAGAGGGGGCAATACACAGTATTAAGAACTGGGGAATGTGAATATTTGAACAGGGTCATTTTGATGTTTTTGGTTGTTATTATGATTTAAAAAGAGAAAACACAAAGGTTTGACAATAAATGGCTTCAACCAACAACTAACCATGAGTGGAGAAAAAGTTTGTGTCATCATTCATATGAAAAAAGGCCAAAAAACAAAAAAATCTGCCGGGGTATGTAAACTTTTTAGCACAACTGTACATGATCTCAAGTATCCTGTTGTGCCCAGGATAACATACTTGCCAATGTCATATGTGGGAATAAACTGCTGTTTGGGCATACAGCAAGGCGGAAAGGGGAAAGAGTGCTATTGGTTTTTGGATACCATGCCATTTTGCAGAGACCCTGAAATGCCATTAATATGGAGTCTCCTGACACATGATTCAATTTTGGATGCTACACTGCTCAAGGAATTTATCCAGGGGTGTAGTGAGCCTTTTTACCCCCCAAGTGTTGCATTGATTTATTTTCTAGAAATGAATGCACAGCTTATGGTGAAAAATAAAAATTGGAATTTTTCCAGAAATACATCATCTCAGTGTGCAATATGTTGTGCCTAGCTTGTGTCACAGATGAACACTCCGAAAGCTGTTGTTCCCCGAAATAATCCACTTAACAGTTTTTGGAGTGTGTGGCTCTGCTGACACAAGCTGGGTACAACATATTGGTACTAAAATGGTATATCTCTGGAAAAACTGCATTTTTAACTGCACATTTATTTTGGGAAACTAAATCAATGCAACACTTGAGGGGTAAAAATGCTCACTTACACCCCTTGTTAAATTCCTTCAGGGATGTAGTTTACAAAATAGGGTCACTTTTGGGAAATCTCACTTTACATGTTCAGGGCTCTGCAAAAACGAAATGGCTTCCATAAACCAGTCCCTCTAAGGCTAAGACTCCATGTTGTGAAAACACAGTGTTTTTGGCTGTTTTAGAAATGCAGTGAAAAAAACGCAGCCTTTTACAGTACCAGCATAGTGAATTAGATTCTGGCTAATTTCCTCCACACATTGCATAAAAAGCAAGTGTTGACCACACCCCTGCCTTGCTCCATTCCCTTAACCCTAGCATTCCCTCTCTTTGCTGGCGCTGCCAGGTGGGGGTGGGTACACTATGCCACATTTTCTGGGAGTGCCTACGGATCCGCCCCTTCTAGACAGAAGCCAGATCCCTCACTGATGCCCTTTTTATTCAGGCTGTCCCCCTGGATCCCCTTACCTATTTGCTTAATCCCCCCCCCATACACCCTAGGTAAGCAGACATCCAGATTATTTCTATACCTCTATACTGCCGCCAAAACCCTCATTGTCCTCCACTGAAGGAAGACCTCTCCTCCCACTGGTTTGGAGTTTATTGCCCATATGAAGGACGTTCGTAGCATGGAGTATTTGACGGCCTCTCTTAATCATACTGTGGAGGCTTTCAATGCTGTGTGGTCATCCTGGGATGCATATTGTACTCTACATGGTCTTTGACTCCTTCCCTCCCTTCCCCTTTCCTCTTTTCCCTCCTCCCTTCTTGCCCTTGCCGTCTCCCCCCCCATGTTTGTTTTTTTTAATTTTTACTTTTGAGTTGCAATTTGTTGATTTTTCATGTATGCCACTTTTACTCTATCTCAAATTTGTTTCTTATTCCGTTGTTATGTAACTTATGAAAATTTTATTAAAATTAGTTTAAAAAAAAAAAAAAAAAAAAAAAAAGCAAGTCTGGAAAAGCTGTGTTTTCCCTATAGATTTACTAAGGGATAAAAAAGAACGCAGAGAAAATTGCAGCAAAAACCATCGAAAAACATGCAACATCCTATGCATATTTCTTTTTGGAAATGATCACTATGCTCCTTTGATAAATATTTTGAGGGTTGCAGTTTCCAAAATCAGGTCACTTCTTGGTACTTTCCATTGCACTTGACATCTTAGTGGTTCTTCAATTGCGTCATTACATGTGAAAATGATTCTGCCCTCCAAAAGCCTAATGGCACTCCTTGCCTTCTGTACCCTGGTGTGTGCCAAAATAGCAGTTTTCATCCACATGTGGGGTATTTCCATACTCAGGAAAAATCACATATCAAATTATAGGGTACATTTTCTTCTTTAAACCCTTGTGAAAATGAAATATTTGGGGCTAATGTTTTATTGGAAAAAAGTAATCTTTCATTTCCACGTCTGTGTTATTAAAATCTGTGAAACAGCTGTGTAGTATGAATGCCCACTATACCCTTTGTGACAATTTGGGGGGGATTAGTCTCAAATGGCGGCAGACTCCTGGTCCCGATAGCAGTGGTTCGTGGTACTGGGCACCGGAGAGACAGTGTTCAGACGGTGCCAATTTAAAACAAAATGGCTTTTTATTCAGCTTAAGTGCAACATAACAAAACAAAAAACAGCCTGGGCCACAGTTAGGGCACTAACTGACTCCTTGACCCCTATCTAGCCTGACTAATGCTCAGCTCAAGCAAAAGTCCCCCGTGGACCTCAGCCCTCCTGGGACAGACCGCCTCTCTGTCCTTGGCTGGTTCCACGATTTCCTGCTTCCTGCAGGTTTCGCCAGCCTTCTGGAGTTACGCCCCCACCCAAAGGTGTGGCTGAGGGCCTTTTCAGGACTGGCCTTGGGTCGCTCCCTAGCACCCTTTAGGTTCATACTCTCACACCCTTTATAAATATCTTGAGGGTTGTAGTTTCCAAAATGGGATCACTTTAGCAGTTTGATTGTACTGATATTTTAGGGACTCTGCAAATGAGACATGGCACCTGAAAGCTAGTCCAGCAAAATCTGCCCTCCAAAAAAGCCAAATAACTCTCAGGAGAAATTGCATAACTGGTTGCGGGGTGTATTTTTTCCTTTAACAACTTGTGATTAGCTCCCACAACCTTTCAGGTCTTCCATCAAGAGTTCTGTTTTCTGACCATTGCAGCCACCCATTAGTGTGGAGTATTCATGCCAAATGTAGAAATGGTAGGAGTGACTCCAAAAAAAGAGAGGTAGGGGACCGCGCTTCACCAAGGTTGCTTTAATAAACTCTAAAACACAACGCGTTTCGAGGATCAATGGTCCTCTTTATCAAGTGTACAAGAGACTGGTTAAAAAAGGAAATAAACATGAACAAATAAGAATAGAAAAACAGATAATGTTCATCAAATAATCAATGTGAAATAAAATAATAATAATAATAATAATAATAATAATTAATAATACACATATTCAGTACTTATAAATTGATTAAAAGTGAGAAAAGTGGCTATGAATGTGTATCAACCACAATATGAATTATTTAAAGGCTATGTGTAATAAATAAGGCGGACAATAAATTAACAATTAAAATCGTATAAAAAATGAAAACAATTAAGAGAAATATTCATAAATGTGGGTAACATTAACAATATTGAGTATAAAGGAATGTTAATAAGTAACAAAGATATGAATAAATATCAAAAGAGATACATACATAGTAACAGAGATACGGAAAATAAATAAATCATGAATTGCCAATGGTAATAGAATCTGGTACTTGGAGATTATTAAAACATGGGTAAAAGTGTGTGTGAGGAGTTGTGGAGGTTGGTACAAAAAAAAAAAAAAAAAAAAAAAGAAAAAAAAAATATATAAAATAAAGACTGGGAAAGTAGTGTTTGGAACTTACCAGCCTCAAAGGGTTAGCTGTATTTGTAAATGCGGGTAACATGAAGGAAAACAAAGACTGGGAAAGTAGTGTTTGGAACTTACCAGCCTGGAGGAGTTAGCTGTAAAAAGCAGAAGTGTGTGGTAGGACCATTTACTTGGGGGTTTATATAGGTATACCTGGCCAGGACTGCCCATATTAGGGGAGGAGTTCTGATCAGAAGGAAAAAAAAAAAAAAATTGAATATGAGAAAATGGTAATAGGTGTCAAAGGTGTAAATAAGTATCAACTGAGATACAACATGAGTTGTTGATTTTTTTTTTTTGGGGCGGGGGGGGGGTTTTCTTGTGGGGGGGGGCGGTGCCCCCGGCCCCCCCGCCGCGCGGGGGCCCCCCCCCCTCCCCCGGCCCCCCGGCCGCCCCCAACCCCCGGGCGCCCGGCCAGGGAACCCGCCTTTATTTTTCGGCAACCCCCAAAGATGTCTCTGAATATCACAAAAACTGCTTGGCAGACCGAAGCCCAGGCAAGCTAAAGTAAATACCAAAGCACTTTCCATCTCATTTGCATATGAATAAACCAACGATTTGCATGAAAATAATGTTTCAAAGCTGAATAACCGAGGCATATTTAGGTGGAATCACCTCTACAAGGTACTATGATTATTTTTATAATGAATTTGCTACTGACAATGAAATTTAACCCTTTCCTTACATCCGCTGTACCATGGTGGCGGATGTTGGGTCTTTAAACATGAGTCACTCGGGAGTTGCATGGTTGCCATAGCTGTGAGTCTCTGCTTTTTTGTACAGCAGAGACCTGGTGGCAATACCCTTGTTCAGTCCCATTACAAATTGCGGGCATTAACCGTTTTAATGTCTCAGTCAAACCTAACTGAGGTATCATTTTACCGGAGGTGCAAGGGGGAGGTGGATGTATTTTGCAATACATTGCAATGCATTAGCAATGCAATGTATTGTATTAGTTTATTTAAAAATATAAGTTAAGAAAAAGTGAAAAGAAAAATATATATAATTATATATTAAAAATTTAAAACACTCCACTGTCCCTAGATCAGATATATAAATAAAGCAAATCACACACACATTAGGGATCCTTACATAAGAAAATGTCCGATCTACTACATATGATGTATGCTGTAGTGGGAAAAATAATCAAATGAGCCAAACTGCAGGTTTTTCGCTGTTTCACCTTCCCAGAAAAATTTTAATAAAAAGTGATCAAATCATCAGTTATTTATCAAAACAGCATAAATAAAAAGTACATAAAGCTCTGCAAAAACAAGACATGATGACTCCAGGAATTTTTTTTTCAAAGTTTTGAATTTTTTTAAGGTGTTAAAATGTAACAAAAGCTGAATTTGGTATTGCTGTAACCGTGTCAATCCTGTTATATCCCCCCCCCCTCCTCTGCTACGTCCTATCTGTCTGTCTGCTATTAATGTAATGCCTCTCACCTTGGAACATTCCTGTACATGTTGTATTTGTATTTGTATCTGCTTATCTTATCTTATCTTTGCTGCTGTAACACACTGAATTTCCCCACTGTGGGACTATTAAAGGACTATTATTATTATTATTATTATTATTTTGGCTGTACAGTGAACACCATAAAAAAAAAAAATCTGCAAGTCGCAATTGCAGTTTTTCTCTAATTCTACCCCATTCAGATTTTTTTTTCCAGCTTCCCTGTCCATTGTGTGGAATATTAAGTGATATCATTATGAAGTGGTACCATTCTAAAATTTGCCTTGTAAAAATTAAGCCCTCATACGGCTCTGTGAACAGAAAATTTAAAAAGTTATGGCTTTTGGAAGACAGGGATTAAAAAAATCAAAATCAAAATGGCTGTATTGGGAAGGGATTAAATTTACTTCACAAAGTAAAAAAAAAAGCAGGAAAGAATTCCACCTTTTGCTTTTATAACAAGGGTCTAAAAGCATGGCTATCTAATAGTCATCCCTCTGCTTAATTCTAGCTATATGCTTGTCAGCATGTAAACAATAGCGCATACATCTTGCCATGCTCACCAGTGTGTCCAATGATAGTTTGGTGTTTGACCCCGTATTGCCATGGTTTGTCTTGACCAATGTTGTTGTCTTCGTCATCATCATCACCACCACAAGAATCACACTCTTTTACTCCTCCAACTCTTGCTCCTCAAGCCCAGGACCATTTCCTCCTGCCCATCACATTGTGGTAACCCCCAACAGCACCAGGGTGGTGAGAAAATTGTGGAAGATATCATTCTTTGTTCGTCCCTTGATGTATGAGTGTGTTTTCTCTGATATACAGTACAGACCAAAAGTTTGGACACACCTTCTCATTCCAAGAGTTTTCTGTATTTTCATGACTATAAAAATTGTAAATTCACACTGAAGGCATCAAAACTATGAATTAACACATGTGGAATTATATACTTGACAAAAAAGTGTGAAACAACTAAAAATATGTCTTATATTCTAGGTTCTTCAAAGTAGCCACCTTTTGCTTTGATTACTGCTTTGCACACTCTTGGCATTCTCTTGATGAGATTCAAGAGGTAGTCACCTGAAATGGTTTTCACTTCACAGTTGTGCCCTGTCAGGTTTAATAAGTGGGATTTCTTGCCTTATAAATGGGGTTGGGACCATCAGTTGTGTTGTTCAGAAGTCAGGTGGATACACAACTGATAGTCCTACTGAATGGAGTGTTAGAATTTGTATTATGGCAAGAAAAAAAAGCAGCTAAGTAAAGAAAAACGAGTGGCCATCATTACTTTAAGAAATGAAGGTCAGTCAGTCCGAAAAACTGGGAAAACTTTGAAAGTGTCCCCAAGTGCAGTGGCCAAAACCATCAAGCGCTACAAAGAAACTGGCTCACATGAGGAACGCCCCAGGAAAGGAAGACCAAGAGTCACCTCTGCGGAGGAGGATAAGTTCATCCAAGTCACCAGCCTCAGAAATCGCAGGTTAACAGCAGCTCAGATTAGAGACCAGGTCAATGCCACACAGAGTTCTAGCAGCAGACACATCTCTACAACAACTGTTAAAAGGAGACTGTGTGCAGCAGGCCTTCATGGTAAAATAGCTGCTAGGAAACCACTGCTATGGACAGGCAACAAGCAGAAGAGACTTGTTTGGGCTAAAGAACACAAGGAATGGACATTAGACCTGTGGAAATCTGTGCTTTCGTCTGATGAGTCCAAATTTGAGATCTTTGGTTCCGACCACCATGTCTTTGTGCGACGCAGAAAAGGTGAACGAATGGACTCTACATGCCTGGTTCCCACCGTGAAGCATGGAGGAGGAGGTGTGATGGTGTGGGGGTGCTTTGCTGGTGACACTGTTGGGGATGTATTCAAAATTGAAGGAATACTGAACCAGCATGGTTACCACAGCATCTTGCAGCGGCATGCTATTCCATCCGGTTTGCGTTTTAGTTGGACCATCATTTATTTTTCAACAGGACAATGACCCCAAACACACCTCCAGACTGTGTAAGGGCTATTTGACCAAGAAGGAGAGTGATGGGGTGGTACACCAGATGACCTGGCCTCCACAGTCACCAGACCTGAACCCAATCGAGATGGTTTAGAGTGAGCTGGACCGCAGAGTGAAGGCAAAAGGGCCAACAAGTGCTAAGCATCTCTGGGAACTCCTTCAAGACTGTTGGAAGACCATTTCAGGTGACTACCTCTTGAAGCTCATCAAGAGAATGCCAAGAGTGTGCAAAGCAGTAATCAAAGCAAAAGGTGGCTACTTTGAAGAACCTAGAATATAAGACATATTTTCAGTTGTTTCACACTTTTTTGTTAAGTATATAATTCCACATGGGTTAATTCATAGTTTTGATGCCTTCAGTGTGAATTTACAATTTTTATAGTCATGAAAATACAGAAAACTCTTGGAATGAGAAGGTGTGTCCAAACTTTTGGTCTGTACTGTAAATATCAGGGGAATGACATCACTTATACTTCAGTTTTTCCTACTGACAAATCTTCTAGTCTCCACAAAGGGCCTCAAGGAGTGACACACTTCCCTGATAAGCTTCCTCTGTCTAATCTGAAAGTAATAGCACACTGTCCCTGTGGTCTGCTGCGTGCTTTGTACTGTTTGTACCTACAGTTCATCATATACAAGATGAAATTTCAGCGAGTTTGGAAATCAAAGAGGGCATTTTTAGCCTCACGAGAATGGCTGAAATGAACAGACAATTTTCTGGCCATGTACTGCACCTCCTTCAAGCTGCAACATGTTTTTATAAAATATCACACCACCAAATTTATGACCTGCACCCTGCAGGATACTAGATATGGTATACGTTCAGGGTATAATTGTGCAGGAGGTGCTAGTAGACAGAGGAATCGCAAGGATAATTTAATCATTGAATATACAGCACTATCTGTAGGATGCAAATTTTACGAGTATGGTAGAAAAAAAAAATAGGATTGGGTGCAGGGTTGTAAAAGAAAAGAAAGCACGTTTGATCATTGTCAAAAAGGATAACAAGTGGAAGACCACCTTCAATACCCAGGACGGCCACTATGTCATTGTAATGTGGTGTCATTTGGCCTTTGCAAAGCAGTAGCAGTGTTCCAATACTTTAGCAAGATTTTTGGCAGACTTTGTACCTGTAAGTACCTGCAGATCCATAGTCAACATATACATTCTGTTTGGCTATGAAAGAACTCCTTGTACACTAGCCAAGAACTGTCTTTCTTGGGGTACTAAACATAGATCTCGAGCAAATTTTTGCAATTTTAAATTGGCCTCTGCCAGTTGTCCTAAAAGTCCACCAGAAGTCTCCTAACTACTTTCAACAGATTGTCCATAATTATTTATGGGTTGTATTTCCTTTTTCTGCCAGTAAGATGGCATAATAATCAAATATGGTCTAACTTGAAACTACAGGCCTTCATTCTTCTCACTCACACTTACAGATTATCTATCTGGAGTACTATTTGGAGTGGATGTTGTACTGCAATTTAAGGAGGCTAAAAATCTTCTCCAAAAAATTTTTTTGGCCCCAATGCAAAATATGTAATGGTGCCTTTACTTACCTTGTCCCATTGAGAATAGTGATATAGTTTATGTAGCAGAGGATCCTCTGGGGCCCCCTCACAGTCCAGGGCCCGGTAGTGACTACTACCTCTGCACCCCATATAACTATGTACTTGCCACCTACCATTCTCTTGAGAAAAAGCATTCCTAGAGTCTTTTGGCTTTTGTTATAAAAACCAAACTGCATTTTTGCTGCAATCCAGACTTTTTTAGAACTTTCACTTTGCTGAAACATTACCTATTGATACTATTGGTGGCCTAATTAGAAACAGGATGTGAAGATATTTGTTGATTCATTTACCCAATCTGCTCAGTTCAAGTCTTCCAATTTAATATCACTAGGCCTACTTCAACCTCTCCTAGATCCCTGATCCAAAATGACTCAACATTTTTACATATTTACCTCCTGCCAAGTGATTTATCACAATATGGGTGGTGTTTAGAGATGGGCAAACTTCTCAATATTTGTTTCGTGTTTGAGTACGGTGTTTCAAGTAGAACAAGTTCAGTATGAACCACATGTTAAATTGGCTTAAAACATAGTGTAGAACACTCTTAGGGTCTATCTAATTTCTAGCTCTCTAAGGCAAACACAGCTGAACTTATGTCAATGAGACAGTGACATTATTATACTCTGGGGTCTCTTCAGACCCCAGAGTATAGTGGATGGAGGTGCAGGGGAGGTGTAGAAAAAAAAACAAAAACATTCATATTCACCTTCCGTTACCTCTTTTGGGCATCCTTGCGGCGTCTCCCGCTCTACTGGTGATGTCCGGTGTTCTTCTGTGACGTCATCAGCCCAGGATCACCACTGAGGCCTGTGATTTGGCCAGCAGCGGTCACATGGGTATGGCGAGCATCATGACGTCATGACCCGTGGCATGACCAAGTCACCACTAAGACCAAATCACAGAAGAGCGCCAGACATCACCAGGAGAGCGGCAAATGCTGTGAGGAGGCCCAAAAGAGGTAATGAAAGGTATGAATGTGTTTTTAATTTTTTCACCTCCCCTGGGCCTCCACCTATTCTACACTGAGGTCGGAAGAGACCCCAGAGTGTAATGTGGCGGCCATTTTAGTTCACCCGAGACAAATCGCCATTTGTTCAGTTTCGTTAAAAAACAAACAATTTGGAATATTCGGGTTAAACCCAGTTCTGTACAAACCATTTTGCCCATCTCTAGTGGAATTCAACCAGTTCTGTAAAATGGCATGCTTCATCCTATTGCCCAAACCTCCTTCTGCACTACAACTGTCCAAATTTTACTTAAAAGAAATATTTTGTTTCCAAGGTCTTTCTTCCCATATGGTATCTAATTGTGGAGTTCAGTTTGCCTCTAAATTTTGGGGAGCTCTGTCTCAATTTATTTGCATTTATTCTAACCAGCACAATTGGCAAAATATTCTTCCCTGGGCTGGTGTTGCTTATGAAATTCTTGAGACAGACCCGCAGGTCATGATCATGGTATTTGTCTGCCTCTCCTTATGCCTAAATTCTGCTGTAGAGAAAGTCTGCCTTGAAATCTAAAACATTTGGACTGAAGTTCCAGCGAATCTCACTTCAGCCACAGCCAAAGCTAAGAAAAAAGCAGATTGTCTTAGCCATCCTGCCACTAAAATCTCTCCCCAAGACAGGACGGCTTTAATCATAGTGCATCTGCTCCAGGCCCTATGGTAGTGAGAGCCCCCTCAACCAACCCAGATCGAGAGGGACAATCCGACTTTTCGGTTGCTGTCTCGCTGTTCCAGGTGGCAGGTCACGCTTTAAACTTTCTGTGTCCTTAGAATGCAGATAACTCTGATTACAAAGGTGGAACATGGAGCAATCAGTTCTGTGATCCACCATTCACGGTTGAGCTGTTGATGTCTGCGGCAGGGAGGTGTGATGAGTGTCAATCTAGAGACACCTTTACAACCAGAGCCTACAGGCAACTCCGTATAACCTTTTAAAAAAAAAATGTATATGTAATATATTGATTAAATAGTGACTGATGGGGAAGGGTACATTATGTGAGGAACTACTTAAGGAGGCACTACATTGTGTAATCCACTTGAAGGGACAATAAATTATGTGGAGGGGGCCTACTTATGAAACTTTTGAACTAATGTGTTAAAATGACCCTGTCTGGAGAGAAGTTAGGGTCCTTGATTTATTGGTCCTTGGCATGTTCTCAAGTCAATTAATCCTGTTACTTTTTGGTTAACAGCATCATTGAGAGAAGTCTCCATGTTCCTAACGGTTCCTCCTGTTCTCAACAAATTCTCTGCTGAAATCAAGACTCCTTCTGTTCAGGACTCTACTACGCGGTCAATCAAATTCTGGACTGTTCTATTAGATTGATTGATAATATTGAGGAATATGGTCATGAAAAGTTGTGTTCCCAAGCAGGCATTGATGCTCCTATACTCTCAAAGAGGTCCACTTCAAGCATCCCTACTTCTCATTTAAAGCTTCTTCTGCACAGGATCTAAAATCTATAGAATACTGTAAAGACAGACTCCAAATGATGGCATTTGGAGTGCCGCAACCCAGATGGAGGAGACCGGAGGATGGGAGTTGTAGTTGCAGTTGGTGTGCCATCTGCTAGGCCGAGCGCACTCACAAAGCACTCCAGCCCCACTCCTGGGCCGGACACATCCGAGGGGGGTCCTGCGGCACTACCGGATGGTGGTTGTAGTATTTGTTTTCCCTGGGGTGCTTCCAGTTGGAGAGGGGACCTCTCCTCTCTGAGTCGGTGTGATGGTGGACAGAAGGGCCCTGATAGTAAGCAGGCATGACTCAGGCAGCCAGTGGTAATGGTCAAACAAGAAACAGTTTATTGCAACCACTGGAAACAGGTAAACGGCAGCTTCCAATTGTGGGTAGTAGTACAGTGTTCAATTCCCCAACCTTGGTTCTAGGAGGGTGCCCAGTTTTCACTATCAAAGTCTTGTGCTCCACTACGCCTCATCTCGTGCCTCTCCTGGATATAGATGATGGGGAGAGTGGTGGTACAGGGAGGCCCAACAGGGTTCTGGTTACCTTCTGCTTAGGCCCGAGTGAGTACCTCCTGTCAGGATCCTCTCCTGCTCCCCTGGCACAGCACCGAAAATGTCCAAAATTATAGACAGTCGAGCTCAGGGCCGGTGATACTCCTCCTGGTGGCTGTGAAGGCGACCGGTGGCCTCAGTCCAGGGCAGGGATACTCTGCACACCTGTCTTGCTCTGATCCTCACACTGAACTGAACACTGAACTCAGGCCAACTGTTACTGTGGGCTAAACCAAGGCAAGGTTTGAACACTGCAGGGGGGAAACGCAACAGGGAAAGCTGCACAGAATGACATGTAACATAGAACATAAAGAACGGAACATACCAACACAACCCAGAGGCACATAAGAGAAACATATTAAAGCAACAGAACTCTGGGATGCTGCAGGAGTCTGTTTGTTATGGAACGTAACCTAGCCTTTAGGGAATCCATGAATAATTTGGAAATGTGATTGATTAAGGAAAAAAAATGTGTGGTGGGATCTAACAAGTTTAAAAAATTACATAGAACAAATATGATGCCACATGGTTTCAGATTGAAAAAAAAACTACCAACTACTGTTCATTCAGAGGATTTTTTTGTTGAACAGAATCTGATGCAGTTGCTCTTTACAATTGATGAGTTTTTAAAGGGATTTTCCCATCTCAGGGTTTCACCCACCTGTCTTTTCTCCCCTCTTCCTGGTTGGGTAAAGCACTTCAGTTAGCTTAACCCCTTAAGGACATAGCCATTTTTCGTTTTTGCATTTTCGTTTTTCCCTCCCCACATTCCAAGAGCCATAACTTTTTCATTTTTCAGTTCACAGACTCACATGAAGGCTTATTGCTTGCGAAACAAATTGTACTTTGTAATGGCACCATTCAATATGCTGTGCAATGTACTGGGAAGCTGGAAAAAAATTCAGAATGAGGTGCAATTGGAGAAGAAATTCATTTGCGCCAATTTCATATGGGTTTAATTTTTACGGCATTCACTGTGTGGTAAAAAAAACATGTTACCTGTATTATGCGGGTCAGTACGAACACGGCAATACCAAATTTATATAGTATTTGTAAAGTTTTGATACCTTTTAAAAAATGAAAAACTTTGCAAAATTTAAAAAAAATGTTGTGTCGCATATTGTGACACCTGTAACTTTTTCATATTTACATGTATGGAGCTGAGTGTGGTGTCTTTTTATGCGGGACTAGATGATGTTTTTACTGATACCACTTGGGGAAAGATCTGATGGTTTGATCACTTTTTATTCAATTTCTTATAGGAGGCAAAGTGTTGAAAAAAACGCTATTTGGCTATTTTGATTTTTTTCACCGTATGTGATAAATATTTTAATAGATCGGGCATTTTGGAGCGGGGGAGGATACCTAATGTGTTTGTTTACTTTTGTTTATTTTTATATGTGATCTAGGGAAAGGGGGGTGATTTGAACATTTACACACATGGACAAAATTGTTCGTACCCCTCGTTTAATGAAAGAAAAACCCACAATGGTCATAGAAATAACTTGAATCTGACAAAAGTAATAATATATAACTACATGTTGACAAGCCACAAAGCTTCTGGGAGAATGTCCTATGGACAGATGAGACAAAAAAAAAAATCAAAATTTTTGGCAAGGCACCTCAGCTCTATGTTCACAAATGGAAAAATGAAGCATATCTTGAAAAGAACACTGTCCCTACTGTGAAACATGGAGGAGGCTCTGTTATGTTCTGGGGCTGCTCTGCTGCATCTGACACAGGGTGTCTTGAATCTGTGCAGGGTACAATGAAATCTAAAGACTATCAAGGGATTCTAGAGAGAAATGTGCTGCCCAGTGTCAGAAAGCTTGGTCTCAGTCGCAGGTCATGGGTCTTGCAACAGGATAATCACCCAAAACACACGGCTAAAAACACCCAATAATGGCTATGAGCCTTGACGTAAATCCTATTGAGCATCTTTGGAAGGAGCTGAAACATGCCGTCTGGAAAAGGCACCCTTCAAACCCGAGACAACTGGAGCAGTTTGTTCATGAGGAGTGGGCCAAAATACCTGTTGAGAGGTGCAAAAGTCTCATTGACAGTTACAGGAATCGTTTGATTGCAGTGATTGCCTCAAAAGGTTGTGCAACAAAATATTAAGTTAAGGGTACCATCATTTCTGTCCAGGCCTGTTTCATGAGTTTTCTTTTTTTTAAAAAATTCTGTTGAAGCATGGTTGAAAAGCAATGTCTGACTTTCATTTGTTCATTTTCATAGAATTTTTATATATTATTACTTTTGTCAGATTCAAGTTATTTCTGTGACCATTGTGGGTTTTTCTTTCATTAAACAAGGGTTACCAACAATATTGACCACGTGTGTGTTTTTTTAAAAAAAATTTTTTCTACTTTTAAAACCTTTTTTTTTTTCTTTTGCTTTTATGATCATACCCCCTAGGGACCTTAAAACCTAGGGGGTCTGATCGCTCATACTATTCACTGCATTACTACTGTATCGCAGTGAATAGTAAAATACCTTCACTTCTATTAGACACTGCCTCTGGCAGCGTGCAATATATGTAATGCAATGACAAGCCTGGGAGCCTTCAATAGGCTCCCGGCTGTCATGGCAACCGATTGTCGCCCTCCGATGACATTCAGGAGGGTGGTGATCAGTGAAAAATGGCGGGTCCTGGCTGTATTACACAGCCGGCACCTGCCATGTATGGAGAGAGCTCAGCTCCTGAGCTCTTTCCATACACCCCTTTACACCCAATCACGTACATGTACGTGAAATAGGGTTAAGGGGTTAAGCTACAAATATGAATATGATACTACAGAATCTTTCATTATCGCCCAAGAAGAAAAATATCCCAACTCAGAGATAATGTAGAGATACAAAGCCCTGTAACGGAATTTGGACACACCAGAGTTCATGGAGAAATCGATGATGAAGTGAAAACTAGTATCGCTCAACTGTTAAGCCCAAAAAGGCAAACTTTAACTCCTTCCCACTATGCAGCATACTATTACATTGTGCTGAGAGTATAGTTAACACTCAATGCTATTATAGGAGGTGCTCTTTTCTAGTTTCAGCTGTATTATGCAGCCTGGACCCAGAACTAGATGCCAAAATGCTCACAATCCCGAGGTTTAACTGCTCAGATGCCATAAAAACTAAACAAAAAAATGTACTGAATTATACTTTTTTCATGTGGACCTCACTAAAAATGTCAATAATAGCTAATAAAAACATTATATATACACCAAAATGGTGCCACTAAAAGTACAACTCATTAAGCAAAAAATAAGCCCTAATGCAATGCTACAGAAAAATAAAAATATGATGAATTTTGGAAGGTGGAGATGGAAAATATGAAAAAAAATCCGCCGAACCTTAATACCCCAACTACCCTGCATCCTTTAGGCTAAAGTCCCACGTTGCAAAAACACAGCTTTTTTTCTTGCAGAGTTTGTTGGGTTTTTTTTGAGCCAATGTCAGGAGTAGATTAAGCAAAAGGTAGACGGATAAAAGCTTCCTATATGTTTCTCTTTTTCCTTTTTATATTCCTTTTGTAGCCATTCTTGGCTTTGGCTCAAAAAAATGCAAAAAAATCTGCAACAAAAAAGCTGCATTTCCACAACGTGTGGCCTCAGCCTTAAGGAGTAAAAGAGACTGAAATAATTATCAGTTGAACTCTGTTTAACCATGTAATAAGAAACGTAGGACTGCTTCTACACCAAAATCTATTTTGAAGAGGAGAAATCGCAGGGATTAAACAGACTTGTGAGCTTCAACTATACAGAAGGAGATACTTCTGATACCCAGTCAGAGGACTCAGATTGATTACCAATACCTAAGAGCGATTGTTCTGCAGTAAAGAAGTAAAACTCAAGTAAAGAACCTACCAGGAGTACAGAAACAAACATCACAAGTACTGCCCGTTATCCACAGAGAATGAGAATGTCAACCTGTCAGCGTACATTTTGTCTAATGAACAAATTCAAGTGTTATCCAAGGGCTTGTTATTTTCTCACTCCAGAAATTTTGATTTGTTCTCTATAATATTGGATATGAACAAGTTTGCCAGATCATTTACTGTTAGACATTTTTTTCAATTCACAGGTGGACAGCAACTTTCAACAATTAAATGATAAGGTCTTGCTAGAGGACCGTCACAGAAATGAACAAAATAGTGTTTGTACACATCTTTGTGCTGAGGCCATAATGGTGATAATACTTAAAAGAATCTATGATCAGAATGTTTCTTTTTTCTTTTAAGGACGTAGTGTAGTTTGGGCATTATTAATTCATAACTTTTTTATGTTTCTGTTGACATAGCGATCAAAAAAAAAAAGCCTAGAATTCTAACTTTATTTTTTGCATTTTGTTTTTATGGCGTTCACTCTGCTTTAAAAATGACATGATAACTTTGTCCGACGGGTCATTAAGCGGTGATAATGTATTTATGTTGGTTTTATTATCTTTTACTGCTTTTACTATATAAAATGTCATTTTTTTTTCAAAAACGTAGGATGTCACTGTATTCTGCTAACTTTTTTTGTTTTGTTGATGGAGCTATGCCAGGGCTCTTTATTTGTGGGGCAAGTTGTAGTTTTTATTGGTACCAATATTTGGTATGTATGACTTTTTGATCATTAATTTGAAATACATTAATTTGCACATTACTGACATGGCCAACTTATTTCAGCATTTTCACGTACATGTACAGTATGTCAGGGAATTACCACATCCCCACATACGTGTATGTGATGGTGATTGCGCAGGTCCGAAACAGAGCCTGTGCGATCACCGCGGGAGCCCAGCTGTATCTGACAGCCAGGTTCTCATTGCAATAGCCTGGGACAGTGAAAACACTGATCCCTGATATTTACAGTGCCTTGCGAAAGTATTCGGCCCCCTTGAACTTTTCAACCTTTTGCCACATTTCAGGCTTCAAACATAAAATTTTAATTTTTTGGTGAGGAATCAACAACAAGTGGGACACAATCGTGAAGTGGAATGAAATTAATTGGATATTTTAAACTTTTGTATAAAATAAAAAACTGAAAAGTGGGGCGTGCCAAATTATTCGGCCCCCTTAAGTTAATACTTTGTAGCGCCACCTTTTGCTGCGATTACAGCTGCAAGTCGCTTGGGGTATGTCTCTATCAGTTTTGCACATCGAGAGACTGAAATTCTTGCCCATTCTTCCTTGGAAAACAGCTCAAGCTCAGTGAGGTTGGATGGAGAGCGTTTGTGAACAGCAGTTTTCAGCTCTTTCCACAGATTCTCGATTGGATTCAGATCTGGACTTTGACTTGGCCATTCTAACACCTGGATACGTTTATTTGTGAACCATTCCATTTTAGATTTTGCTTTATGTTTGGGATCATTGTCTTGTTGGAAGATAAATCTCCATCCCAGTCTCAGGTCTTTTGCAGACTCCAACAGGTTTTCTTCCAGAATGGTCCTGTATTTGACTCCATCCATCTTTCCATCAATTTTAACCATCTTCCCTGTCCCTGCTGAAGAAAAGCAGGCCCAAATCATGATGGTGCCACCACCATGTTAGACAGTGGGGATGGTGTGTTCAGGGTGATGAGCTGTGTTGCTTTTACGCCAAACATATCGTTTTGTATTGTGGCCAAAAAGTTCGATTTTGGTTTCATCTGACCAGAGCACCTTCTTCCACATGTTTGGTGTGTCTCCCAGGTGGCTTGTGGCAAACTTTAAACGAGACTTTTTATGGATATCTTTGAGAAATGGCTTTCTTCTTGCCACTCTTCCATAAAGGCCAGATTTGTGCAGTGTACGACTGATTGTTGTCCTATGGACAGACTCTCCCACCTCAGCTGTAGATCTCTGCAGTTCATCCAGAGTGATCATGGGCCTGTTGGCTGCATCTCTGATCAGTCTTCTCCTTGTTTGAGATGAAAGTTTAGAGGGACGGCCGGGTCTTGGTAGATTTGCAGTGGTCTGAAACTCCTTCCATTTCAATATGATCGCTTGCACAGTGCTCCTTGGGATGTTTAAAGTTTGGGAAATCTTTTTGTATCCAAATCCAGCTTTAAACTTCTCCACAACAGTATCACGGACCTGCCTGGTGTGTTCCTTGGTCTTCATGATGCTCTCTGCGCTTTAGACAGAACCCTGAGACTATCATAGAGCAGGTGCATTTATACGGAGACTTGATTACACACAGGTGGATTATATTTATCATCAGTCATTTAGGACAACATTGGATCATTCAGAGATCCTCACTGAACTTCTGGAGTGAGTTTCCTGTACTGAAAGTAAAGGGGCCGAATAATATTGCATGCCCCACTTTTCAGTTTTTTATTTTTTACAAAAGTTTAGAATAACCAATAAATTTTGTTCCAATTCACAATTGTATCCCACTTGTTGTTGATTCTTTGCCAAAAAATTAAAATTTTATATCTTTATGTTTGAAGCCTGAAATGTGGCAAAAGGTTGAAAAGTTCAAGGGGGTCGAATACTTTCGCAAGGCACTGTAACTATTATGATGCTGTGCTCAATAGCATCTGTGGCATCTTGGGTGTTTGTCAATTCCATTGCGTGTTGCTGATGGGTTGCTATGGCAAAATGGGCCTAACAAAGGCCCCCGTGACTGCCTTCAAGCACTTTCTATTAGGACCTGGTAGAGGTATGTCTTAATAGAATGCCTGTTACAATTCAGTAACAGGCACAATACATTGCAATACACATCTATTGTAGTTTATTGGACAAGTGATCAAGCCCCCTAGTGGTAAAGTATCATAGGGAGACTCGTAAAAATAAAATTAATAAAATATTTTAAAAAAGAAAAAAAAGTAAAGAAAATAAAAAAAAACACAAATAAACCCCATTTTCTCCATGAAGCGGAGTCCCCACGTTGCAGAAATGCAGCTTTTTTTGTTGCTGATTTTTCTGCGTTTTTTTTGAGCCAAAGCCAAGAATGAATCCAAAGGGAATGGGGAATATAAAGAAAACTCCTATACTTCTACCTCCTGCTCAATCCACTCCTGCAGCAACATCTGATACAAAAAAAGATGCATTTCCACAAGTGGGGCCTCAACCTTTAAAATGTTTTGTTACACATATTTGATATTGCCACGTCTGTAACAACCTCACATATAATATTATAACACTATTTTACCCGCACGATAAATGGCATAAAAAATGCCAAAATTTTCGTTTATCCTGCCATCTAAAAAACAAAATACAAAGTGATTAATAAGTTGCTGCAATCCTAAAATCATGTAAAATAAATTAGCACACAAAAACAGCTATCACACAGCTCCATGGATGGACAAATAAAACAGTTTTTTTAGTGCCATATTAAAAAACATATACCGGTACATATTTTGTATTGCCACAATTGTACTGACCCACAGAATAAATTAAGAATGTTATTTTTACCATAGAATGAACACTGCAAAATTTATAGTTCAAAAATCAATGGCAAAATTGCTGTTTTTTCACCATTCTCTTCTAGAAAGTGTTAATAAAATGTTTTAAATTCAACTAATCCCACAAAAAAGAAGCCCACATATGGCTATGTTAACATAAAAATAAAAAAAGTTATGGGTCTTGCAATGTGGTGATGAAAAAATTTAAAATAATGCTGTGTCCTTAATGCGAAAATAGGCCGTATCCTTAAGGGATTAAGGACACTGCCCCATTTTTCAAAACTGACGTGTCACTTTATCTAGCAATAACTTTGAGGTATTTTGACTAGAGATGAGCGAATTTTTCAAAAATTCGATTCGACTGACTCTCCGAAGTTTCCAAAACGATTCGATCTGAATTAATTTGCGGCGAATCACGTTAAAAAAACAGCTATTTCCTGGCTGCAGAGAGTCTGTATAGTGGTGTAGAACACTGTGCCTTGCAGTAACACGCATAGGGAGTCTGCTGTGGTAGTCAAACAATATTGTGAGACTGTGAGTCAGTATGACACGCACATGACAGGCATCGCTCTTATTTGGCCAGTTATGGGGCCAAAACTGACCAACTAACTCAAGTGTGAACTCAGCCTTACAGGTCCATGTTAGTGCCAGGTATAAAGAACCATGCAGAGGCCCAAGATCCTACTGTAGCTCCTTTTACACCATCATCTGCTGATTCCACATAGAGGTCTACCGAACCTCTTCTATTAAACACTTATACAAGTAGAGCCCCCTGACAGAGTGGAGAGGCTGTCAGCAGTAAGTTTTTGTTGACGTCACTGATTATTTTGCCTTTCCTCTGATCTGTCAGAACAATAACCCCCCCCCCAAAAAACGGATCCTGTCTGTTGAGCATCCGTCTTCACTCGGTCAGGATTTGGTCAGTAATCCATCAGGTATTGCTGATGCCAAAAAAAAAAACAAAACAGGAGTGGATCCAAAACAGAGATGACGTGACGTGAATGGAATATTTGCATGTCTTCTGTCTTTTGTACCCACTCCTGCTTTTGGCTACCAAATCATAAGCCAATTCTTATGGGACCATACAGGCCTTACAGCTGCTACACAAACAGATCAGAAGAAAGGTCAAATAAATGATGATGTCAACCAGGACAAAAAGGCAAATTAGTGGCCCAGTCATGGAGTGGGGAGGATGGGAAAAGCATGAGAAGTGACATATTGTTGAGGTATCAGCAGCATGAGGAGGCCTCAGAGTGGCAAGGTGACATAATGTGGAGGTGGCAGCAGCATGAGGAGGCCACAGAGTGGCAAGGTGACATAATGTGGAGGTGGCAGCAGGATGAGGAGATCACAGAGTGGCAAGGTGACATAATGTGGAGGTGGCAGAAGCATGAGGAAGCCACAGAGTGGCAAGGTGACATAATGTGGAGGTGGCAGCAGCATGAGTAGGCCACAGAGTGGCAAGGTGACATAATGTTGAGGTGGCAGCAGCATGAGTAGGCCACAGAGTGGCAAGGTGACATAATGTGGAGGTGGCAGCAGCATGAGGAGGCCACAGAATGGCAAGGTGACATAATGTGGAGGTGGCAGCAGCATGAGGAGGCCAAAGAGTGGCAAGGTGACATAATGTGTAGGAGGCAGCAGCATGAGGAGGCCACAGAGTGGCAAGGTGACATAATGTGGAGGTGGCAGCAGGATGAGGAGATCACAGAGTGGCAAGGTGACATAATGTGGAGGTGGCAGCAGCATGAGGAAGCCACAGAGTGGCAAGGTGACATAATGTGGAGGTGGCAGCAGCATGAGTAGGCCACAGAGTGGCAAGGTGACATAATGTGGAGGTGGCAGCAGCATGAGTAGGCCACAGAGTGGCAAGGTGACATAATGTGGAGGTGGCAGCAGCATGAGGAGGCCACAGAGTGGCAAGGTGACATAATGTGGAGGTGGCAGCAGCATGAGGAGGCCACAGAGTGGCAAGGTGACATAATGTGGAAGTGGCAGCAGCATGAGGAGGCCACAGAGTGGCAAGGTAACATAATGTTGAGGTAGCAGCAGCATGAGGAGGTCATAGAGTGACAAGGTGACATAATGTGGAGGTAGCAGCAGCATGAGGTGGCCACAGAGTGTCAAGGTGACAATGTGGAGGTGGAAGAAGCATGACTAGACCACAGAGTGGCAAGGTGACATAATGTGGAGGTGGCAGCAGCAGGAGGAGGCCACAGAGTGGCAAGGTGACATAATATGGGGGTGGCAGCAGCACGACTAGGCCATAGAGTGACCCGGTGACAGAGTGGGGAGGTGGGTGGCACAAACAGTACCCGCAGACAATTGTGGCTGTATGAAGGAGCACTTGGCATCAGATGTGTGGCATCAGGCGGGTGCTAGCATCAGAATAGTAGCTGAGGCAGGTAGCCAGAAGAAACCGGTCTCTTTTGTCAAGGTTTGGCAATGGATGAGGCAGCATGGATGATTTAATCTGATGCATCAGGAACTGGTGGGTGGAAATCCTGGCCGATCCATGCCTGATTCATCTTGACAAAGGTCAGTCTCTCCACTATGGCCCCCACCACCCTAAACACCCACTCTGATGCCACCCTACTGGCCAGGCAGGACAGCTTTTCCAGGGCAAATTCAGCCAGTTGCTGCCACAAATCCAATTTGGCTGCCCAGTAGTCCAGCGGATCTTCGATGATGGGTGGCAGGGTGCACCCAAGTATGCTCCCACCTGCTGGTTCAAGTTCTGATCTATGTCTAGCTGCTGGTGAGTAGTTTCTTCACTATGTGGGTAAAGAAAGCTGCTCATCAGCGACTCTAGGCTCGGGCTGCTGCTGATGGAGCTGCTACTGCTCCTGCTTCTGCCCCCCCCCGCACCCCACCCACAGCAGCCATGGCAGTGCAAGGTGAGCACACAGGGCCCCCCTGGTCATACCTGCGAGAGGATGGACAATGGCGCAGATAGGCAGCGGCCAACTGACTACATAGGATGTCTCTATAGTAGTTCAATTTGTCCTCCCTCTCAGCAGGTGAAAAAAAGGCCCCCATTTTTCCCTGGTAGCGAGGGTCTAACATGGTGGAGAGCCAGTAGTTATCCCTCTGCCAAATGGTGACAATTCGGCTGTCACTACGCAAGCAAGTGAGCATGCATCGGGCCATTTGCGCAAGTGACTCGGAGGGACTTCCTGCATCCATCTCCACTGCATACTGCCACGATGTGTCTGGGTCATCTGCGTCATCTCCCTCTTGTGCCCCAATGTCCTCCTACTCCTCCAGTTCATCCCCCACAGGGCTCATGTGGCCGTGAGATGTAGGCACCACGTCTCCAGTCCCCTGACCAGACAGATTTACCAGCATCTTTTCCAGGATATGAATCAGTGGAATGCGTTGTCTTACGTAGTCCAGGCGCTGAAAAAAGTGGCGTCCCAAAGGGGATGAGCCAGCAGGTGTTACGCATGAGCTGCCACTGGCTACTTGGCTACACAGGTTGTACCTCTGTCCGCCCAGGCAAATGAGGTATAGAACAGCGTGACACAGCCATGCCCTGCACATGTGGTATGCTGGAGGAGCACTATGAATTGTCCCTGCAGTGGAGGCTAAGGACACAGTGGAGGATGAGGTGGACATTGTTGCAGGACCGATGGCGTGAGAACGTGGAGGCGGAAGCAGCATCACCTGGCCAAGTTGCTGGTGTATCTGGGCAGGAACCACATTCACCCAGTGGGCTGTAAAGGACATATATTGTCCTTGACCGTAGTTACAGCTCCACACATCAGCGCTGCCGTGCACTTTGGCAGACACCGACAGGCTCAAGGACTGACCCACCTTCTGTTCTACATCTTTGTGCAGGGCTGCTACTGCCTTTTTGGAAAATAAATGAGGCCTTGGGACTCTCCACCTCGGCTCGGCACAAGTCATCAGTTCTCTGAAAGGTGCAGAGTCCACCACTTGGAAAGGGATTGCAGCACCAGCAACTTGGACAGGAGCACATTTAGCTTCTGCACCGTTGGATAAATGCACGCATATTGTTGTCTATTCTAAATCACTTCGGTGATCAGTTGCTGATGCAATGACTAACTAGGAAGAGGAAAAGCAGGAGCATCAGGAACAGCAGATGATGGGAAGGACACACAGCTTCCTTTGGCTGAGTGGTGGAGCCTTGACTGCGTGAAACGGGGTGCGTGCCACTGGGTGATGCAGCGGTTGCTGCACCAGGCTGGACTACCACTTTTGGAGCCATTGTTCTCCCAGGCCACTTTATGGAGACGTTGCATATGTTGACACAGGGCTGTGGTACCAACATTGGCACCCTGGCCACGCTTCACCTTCTGCCCACAGATTCAACATATGGCCTTGTTAAACTTCCCCGGCGACTTAACAAAAAACTGAGACACCGCAGAGTAGATGATTTTACCCCCAACACTCCGCACTGACTGACTGCTACTGCCACTGCCTCCGTGTACCCCAGCACCACTGCTTTCCAGGCAGGTAAGCTCCTGTGAAGCGGGTGGTCTACCCTGGGCATGTTTGGCTCCCGACCTCTCACTGCTGCCACCCTCTTGATTCCCGGCCACGCTACCGACTTGCTGGCTTTGCTGCTGCCTCATGCGCAAGCTGCCACCCTCTTCTCCCAATGATGATGAAGCCCCTTCGTCACCCGGCTCCCAATTGTGGTCGGCTACATCATCATCGAGTACTGTATGCACGTCACTGATGTCCTCCTCAACGGTCTCTTAGCCAGGAGCCTGACCGCTCGCAACACCAGCTCCAATGCCACTCTCCTCATCACTACTTACCTGCCTACCAGAGGAATCGGCGGATGTCTCCTCCAGATCTTGGCTGCACCAGCAACATTTAGGCCTGTGCCCCTCCCCTGTGCAGGACCTGTCGCTTCTCTGTCTGACATACTGTTAGATCAAATAAGTAAATGAAAAGGAAAATAATACAGGGCAAAAAGGCCTGTCATTTTCTACCTTCAACACTCAATGCCCCTTATTTTTTCCCCACTAATAAATGCCTTGAAAAAGCATTATAACAGATACAGTGGGAAAAAAAGGATTTAGTCAGCCACCAATTGTCAAAGTTCTCCCACTTAAAAAGATGAGGCCGGCCTGTAATTGACATCATAGGTAGACCTCAACTATGAGAGACAAAATGAGACAAATCCAGAAAATCACATTGTATGATTTATTAAGAATTTATTTGCAAATTAAGGTAGAAAATAAGTATTTGGTCACCTACAAACAAGCAAGATTTCTGTCTCTCACAGACCTGTAACTTCTTCTTTAAGAGGCTTCTCTGTCCTCCACTCATTAACTGTAGTAATGGCACCTGTTTGACATTATCAGTATAAAAGACACCTGTCCACAACCTCAAACAGTCACACTGCAAACTCCACTATGGTGAAGACCAAAGAGCTGTAGAAGGACACCAGAAACAAAATTACTGTAGAAGGACACCAGACCTGCACCAGGCTGGGAAGACTGAATCTGCAATAGGCAATCAGCTTGGTGTGAAGAAATCAACTGTGGGAGCAATAATTAGTAAATGGAAGACATACAAGACCACTTATAATCTCCCTCGATCAGGGGCTCCACGCAAGATCTCACCCTGTGGGGTCAAAATGATCACAAGAACGGTGAGCAAAAATCCCAGAACCACACGGGGGACCTAGTGAATGACCTGCAGAAAGCTGGGACTAACGTAACAAAGGCTACGCCGCCAGGGACTCAGATCCTGCACTGCCAGACGTGTCTCCCTGCTTAAGCCAGTACATATCCGGGCCCGTCTGAAGTTTGCTAGAGAGCATTTGGATGTTCCAGAAAAGTATAGGGAGAATGTCATATGGTCAGATGAAACCAAACACAACTTGTCGTGTTTGGAGGAGAGTGAATGCTGAGTTGCATCCAAAGAACACCATACCTACTGTGAATCATGGGGGTGGCAACATCATGCTTTGGGGCTGTGTCTCTGCAAAGGGACCAGGACGACTGATCCGTGTACATGAAAGAATGAATTGGGCCATGTATCGTGAGATTTTTAGTGCAAACCTTCTTCCATGAGCAAGGGCATTGAAGATGAAACGTGGCTGGGTCTTTCAGCATGACAATGATACCAAGCACACCGCCAGGGCAATGAAGGAGTGGCTTCGTAAGAAGCATTTAAAGGTCCTGGAGTGGCCTAGCCAGTCTCCAGATCTCAACTCCATAGAAAACCTTTGGAGGGAGTTGAAAGTCCGTGTTGCTCAGCGACAGCCCCAAAACATCACTGCTCTAGAGGAGATCTGCATGGAGGAATGGGCCAACATACCAGCAACAGTGTGTGCCAACCTTGTTAAAACTTACAGAAGACGTTTGACCTCTGTCATTGCCAACAAAGGATATATAAAAAAAGTATTGAGATGAACTTTTGTTATTGACCAAATACTTATTTTCCACCATAATTTTCAAATAAATTCTTAAAAAATCAGACAATGTGACTTTCTGGATTTTTTTTTCTCATTTTGTCTCTCATAGTTGAGGTTTACCTATAATGTCAATTACAGGTCGGCCTCATCTTTTTAAGTGGAAGAACTTGCACAATTGCTGGCTGACTAAATACTTTTTTTCCCCACTGTAACTGCGGAGATTAATGGGTAACAATCCTTTTTTTTTGCCACTACTGCACGGCAAAAAGGCCTGTAATATTCAACCTTCAACACACAAAGGCGAATAAGCCCTCTATTTTTTCCCCACTAATAAACCCCCAGAAAAGGTGTTATAACAGATAACTGCAGAGATTAATGGATAACAATCCTTTTTTTGGCCACTAATGCACGGCAAAAAGTCTTGTCATTTTCTACCTTCAACACGCAACGGCGAATAAGCCCCTTATTTTTTTCCCCACTCATAAACTCCTTGAAAAGGCATTATAACAGATAACTGCGGAGTCAGTGCAGCAAGGTGTAGTAGGATTGTTGCTATTACCCAGGCTGCAAACACCCCAAATGAACCCTGTTCTGTTTCAATACTCTGTATGAAATTCCTCCCTATCCTTTTCCTACACTTCTAATGCTCTTTCCCTGAACTTTGAGCAAAATATCAGTTTTCAAGTTTTTTCTGCCACTGTCCCTAGCGCCTGCTGACGTCTCTCCCTGCACTAAGTACACTGTAAAATGACTGAATCTAAAATTGCAGAGGGTATTTATGGGGCTGTGACATCACAGAGCTGGCTGGCTGCTGATTGGTTGCACGCATGGCATTGTGGATGATCCCACGTTCATTGAGTTCCTTGCCCCATGTCCTAACATGTGCAGCAGCCATTTTAGGAAAAAATGCAATTCGATACCAAGAAGCGTGAGGAAATCCGGATTCAATGCAAATCGAAGATTTCCTGAAATTCGTATCGAATTCCACATCGTCAGCTTCGATTCGCTCATCTCTAATTTTGACTTATCTAACTGATTTTGAGAATATTTGTACTTTATGGTAGTGGTAAACATTGATCAATAATTTTTGCATTGCAAAAATAGGAAATTTAATGAAAATTTAAAAAAAAATTTGCAGTTTTCAAAATGTGAAATGCCCTGCTTTTTAGACAGTCATAATACCCAAATACGTTGAAGGGATTGTCCATGATTTACAGATTTCTGCAAGGAGGCTGGGGAAGGTGAAATAAATTAAATAAAATAAAATAAACATACCTGTTTCCGATGCTCCAGTGTCTCCCACCACTGTCCAGTCCAACGGCATCCTGGGGTTTGTGTCGGTGGAAGTTCATGCCACACGTGACTGCTGAGGCCAATCAGCGGCATCAGCAGCCTAATGAAAAGAACAGGGACTTCACACACATATGTCACCTGTGTAACCTGTAATTTCTTGACAACACCTTTCAAAAGTATTATCTACCATATTTTTGTTTTTTATTGACATCCCCTTTTAATCATCCTTTAATTTATTTTGGACATTAGAAGGATTACAAGTTTAGCAGTGATTTACTAGAAAATTTCCCAAACCCATTTGAAGGGGATTTAAAAAGCCTATATATTAGAAAGCCCCATAAATCTCCCCATTTTCAAAACTGAACAGCTCAAATAATTCAAAACCACATTTAAGAAGTTTGCTAACCCTTTATGCATTTCACAGGAATTAAAACATTATGGAGGTGACATTTAGACTTGTTTTTTCAATAGTACGTTCATGCGTCCCTGAAATTTACACATTTGCAAGGAGTTAAAGAAGAAAATATATCTCAGAATATGCATTTTCTCCCGAGAACAGAAATACCCCACATGTGAATGTAAACTGCTGTTTGGGCACACAGAAGTGCGTGAAGGAGTACCACTAAGTGCTTGAAAAGCAAAATCGCTGGAATAGTTTTCTAATACCATGTCTCACTTGCAGAGCCCCTAAACTATCTGCACATTTTGGAAACTACACCCCTCAAGGAATTTATTAAGGGGTATAGTGAGCATTTTGACCCCACAGTTGTTTAAAAGATTTTATTAATTTATTATTGTGACGTAAAAATGAAAAATTGCGACCCAAGCGATCACAAGCAGATAAACAAGAAAAATCACCCCACAGTTCATTACACAATTTCTGATGAACATGGCAATACCTGATATGTGGTCATAATTTGCTGTATGTGTACATGGGGAAGGTGAGGGGTCTCAGAATGGAAAGAGCACTATTTGGATTTTGGAGGGCAGATTTTGCTGGAATTACAATCCAATTTGGAAACTACACCACTCATAGAATTTATCAAAGGGGATAGTGCGTATTTTTACCCACCAGCTGTTTTACAGATTTTATTAACATTGAGACGTGAAAATGAAAAATTACTTTTTTTTTTCTATTAAACCATCAATTTATTCCCAAATTTTTAATTTTTTTATTTTCACAATGGGTTTAAAGAGAAAAAGCACCCCACAGCTCATTACACAATTTCTCCTTAACAACCCTCAATTTATCAAGGGGTATTATTAACATTTTGAGCTCAAGAGTGCTTCCCAAAAATTAATGGGCAAAATGAAAATGAAAATTTTTAAAGAAATATGCCACTTTATGTCAGCAGAGAAACACACTCCTAAAACTTTTAGGCCAGGGCGGTTTGGTCATAGTGGATAGGATTCTAGCCAATCCTATCCACACATTGCCATAAATTGCCACACATATGCACAGTGAAAATGCTGAGATTTCCAAAACCGTTGTAAATGTCAATTATGCCTACAGAAATGCAGGCAGTTTCCCAAAAGGTATAATAGAAGCACGGACTTTATGTGAAAAGCGCTGTTGGAAATAAACACAATGTGTTGCCGCCATGGTTTTTCCTGCACCACTTTTTTTCTGTGGCCTGCTATGTGGGGCCATAGCCTTAAGTGGGTTATCCCATGCACAATAAAATTCCAATTTTGGACGTAAAGAGCTGTTTGGGCACACAGAAGGGAAGGAGCTGCGCTTTTTAGCTTTCGGAACATTTAGAGATATTATTATATTATTTTCCAAGTAGCTCCTATTATTGAGGTGGTCATTCTGGAAGTCACTTCCGGTGTCTTTTCCGTCATAAGATCTAAATCTGGGGTGTACCCTGATATACGCTTGCACAGCTTACCTTCCTGTCGCAGCCATTTTTGTCCTAAAGATATGGCAATTTTGGGGTTTTTTTTTGTCGTAACATTGTACAAGCTATTATTTATTTATTTATTTTTGTGATGTAGCCATATAAGGGCTTGTTTTTTGTGGTATGAGATGCACTTTGTAATGACACCATTTTGCTGAACTTATTGACTAAAATTTATTAACTCTTGATGGATTAAAACAAAAAACATCTATTCTGGCATTGTTTTTTGCCTATTAAATTTTTTTACCATGCAGCATACAGCATAAGTAACTATGGGTTGGTATGATTATAGAAATACCTAATTTGTATATTTTTTATGCATTACTAATTTTGCAGACCAAAAATTAATTTGGGGACATAAGCAGGGGCACACCTATAATGAGGCGAAGTGAGGCGGCCGCCTCAGGTGGCACTATCCGTGAGGAGGGGCGGCATGGAGGGGTGCTGGGCTGCGTGCGTCCCGTCAGGTCACATCACTCTGCTGGTAAAATTACCTGATGTGACGGACGCAGCCTAGGCTGCCCTCCTACTCCTAGGCTGCCCCATCATATATTTTATCATTGGGGTAGCGGCAGGATGGGGGCTTTGTGTAGGTGAGGACAATGTGTGACAGGTGCCTGGAAAAGTGAGGAGCCAAAGATGTCTGTGTTGCAAACTTTACAGAGGCACAGCTGAAAGTCACAGCTGAAAGAAGTGGTCATGGCGGCCCAAAAGGAAAAGAATGATTAGTCAGCTGTAAGTCACAAAATGTTACTGCTCTGTATTCACCTAAATATGATAGAGGATAAATACCTGATTGATGGGGGTATGTCTGCTGAGACCCCCACTGGGCCTGAAAATTGACCCCCCCCCCCCCAGGTAATTCAGCCTGATCACAGCCAGGCTGAATATAGGCGTGTTGCCTGGACGAACCCTTGTGGCTCTCATTCGCCTCAATGGGAGTTCCAAAGATAGCCAAAGTACGGTACTCAGCTATCTTCGGCGCTCCTATTAAAGAGAATGGGAGTCACGTGGATGTGTTAAGTGACTTTCATTGTTAATGCCGTGTTGTTGATCTCTGATACTGAAGTAATACAGTAAGAAGAATTCTTAAAAACTGTTTTATAACTTTGTGTATTGTACTGTATATGTTTATTGTGCGACAATAGCAGCGTATGAAGCTAGTACCATGTAAACTAAATTTTTTAGATTCACCCTTGGACATAAGTAATTTGTTTTTGCATCGGCACCTTCTGAAAAGCAAAACATTTTTATTTTTTCTGTTCACAGAGTTGTTTGAGGGCTTTTTTTTTGTAGGATGAGCTGTGCTTTTTATTGGTACTTTTTGCTGGTACATGTGACTTTTTGATCACATTTTGTACCATATTTTGTGAGGCGAGATAGAGAAAAATCATTACTTCTGGCGTTTTATATTTTTACTGATTTTTTATTTTTTTTTTCATGACATTCACCATGCAGGTTAAATAATGTCTCAGTTTTACTGGGTTGTTACAGAAGCAGCAATACCAAGTACTCTGACGAGGAAAAGGGTAACAATGTTTTGAACTTTTGACTTTCATGCTCCATATGTCGCCATCTCACCACTACAACTTTGAACGTGAGACTACCATCATTTTATATACAATCATCTCATACATAAATTTGACTTGCAACTATTTAGCATATGATTAGTTATGCAGATTCTTATAATGTAACTGCATTGTTACTGTTTTGCTCCTAAAAAATCAAAATTTTAATTTTTATTAATTTGTAAATACACCTTTGGCTTTCAACACAGCCTGAATCCTTCTGGGCATGCTCTAGATCAGATTCAAGCAGTGATCTTGACCAAAATCTGATCCCAGGTCAGTTCTACACGTTCCCAACGTTGGTGCATACTGGTCGACTCACTTGGTTACGAATACAGCTTTTTCTTCAACTCTACCCATAAGTGTTCGATTGGGTTGATGTCTGGGGACTAATTTGGCACCTCTACTTCATTGTCATTGAACCATTTCTTCGCTAATCTCGACATATGCTTCGAGTTGTTTTCCTGCTGGAACACTATGACAACCTTTTCATACCCATAGTACTTGAGTGTATGAAGTAACTCGTCTTGTAGGATTTAGTTTTAAAATGGGGTGTGGTCATTACGCTAAGGCCCCTCGTAGGGAGCCGCAGCCAAAAAGCGCTATGGGAAAAACCACGGCGGAAACACATTGCGATTTTTTTTCCCACAGCGCTTTTCACAGAAATTCCACAGAGTTTTCCTCTGAAGACTTTCTGCTTGAATTAAACCTATACGGAAAACACCAATGTTTCCATAGATATAACTGACATGCTGTGATTTATACAACAATATTTGAAATCACACCATGTCCGCTGCAGATTTTTTTCTGCAATATATGGATGAGATTAGCTGTGTTTTTTGCCACATTTACGCAAAGTGGGGCCCCAGCCTTAGGCTAGAGCCCACGTAGTGGGTTTCAGCTAAAAAGCACTGCGGGGAAAAAGCACGGCAGCAATGCATCACTATTTTTCCTGCAGCGCTTTTTACAGAAAATCCGTAGAGGTTTCCTCAGAGGACTTTCTAATTTAACAATGCCTAAAGGGAAACCTCTGGCGTTTCCGTAGGTGTAATTGAAATGCTGCGATTTCTAAAACTGCAACGGTTTTGAAAATTGGAGAGTTTCCGCTGTTTGTATTTTCCAGCATTGTGTGGATTGGAATCCCTAGAATCCCATCCATTTTGTAGGGACTGTAGAACGTGGTTTTTATTTCCGCGGCGTTTCCACTGTGGCCAAACTGCGGCGTTTATGCGACATGGGGCCTCAGACTCAAGGTGTTTTTAGGCTATGTACTTAAAGCGTTAAGAAGGATATTCCTATTGATGAATTAGTTAAAGCCAGGAACAGGATAAAGTGTGTAGGAGGTTATTAAAGTGAGGTTTGGCAATTGAGGCTGCAGAAAAAAATGTAGGAAAAAAGGTCAAATGTAGCTAATGAAGGCTCCCAGGCCTGTCATAGCAATATAGCTATTGAGGCTGGTCTATGGCAGGTCTCAATAGCTATCTAGCGAATGTCCCATGGACTGCAATACAGTATTGCAATCAAAAGATCGCAGGTCCAAGCCCCCTCGGGGGGTTAATAAAAAAGTTTTTAAAATATAATAAAATAAAATCACCCCCTTTCCCTAGAATTCAAATAAAAATACATGTCCGAGCTACAAATATATAAAATTATTTTTGTTACGGTAAAACACCGTAGCGGGAAAAAAAAAAATCAAAACAAGCTTTTTCACCATTTCGCCTTGCGTAAAAATTTGAATAAAGAGAGATAAAAGCATCAGACATTCCCCATAATGGCATAAATAAAAGATACATCTGGTCCTTCAAAAAGAGATGCTTTACGCAGCCCTGTTACTATCACCTCACCCATTCTAACTCCTGCGCCATTCTCTGGCCACATTGTACAGTGCAGGAGGCGTGTCCGCTCATGATTACCTGCTCCCGAACTCTTGTCATTCTGTGTTGGCACTGTTAACGGTTAACGTTTGTGTGCTTTGTGATTGACAGCTTATCTGCCAATCAAGCCTGGGGCGTGTTCTGGACTTCCTATAAACTGGCCATAAGCCCACACATGGTTGCTGGCTATTGTGTCTCTGACCTTGCTAAGCATTTTTCTTTGCTCTTGTATTGTATTGTATTACTGACCTCTGCTTTTTGGCTTTTGACTACTCTTTTGGATTGTGATTTGGTACTGTTTTGTCTCTCTGGCTTGACCCTTACCTTGCTGGCTCCTTTTCTGTGTTGTGTTGTCTTGTCCTGTTCTGTGTTCACTTATCTAGAGTAGAGTTTGTCGTCCATTTGTCCCTGTCATTAGGACAGTTGTGGCAAATAGGTAGGGACACGGAGTGGGCCTATTTTTACGGCTCACTATCTCTATCTTCCCTTTTCCTAGCAGCTGCTCTTGGGAATTACTTACGGACAATTCTTAACACCCGTACACAGAAATGTAAAAAATTTACTAGTGTCAGAATATTGCATTTCGAAGAATTTTTTTCTTCTTTGAAAGTTTTAGATTTTTGGAGTTAACACATTAAAAAAAAAAAATATATATAAATTTGGTATCCAAATAATTGTCCAGACCCATAGAATACAGGTGAATATCATTTTGGCTTCCCAGTGAACGTTGTAAAAATGAAGCCTGTAAGAAAGTCGCATAAACGCATTTTTTCTTTAATTCCACCCCATTCTGAATTATTTTCCAGCTTTCCATTACATTGTATGGAATATTAAATGGTACCATTACGAAGAACAATTTGTCCTGTACAAATTAAGACTTTATACTCCTCTGTGATGAAAAATAAAAAAATTATGGCTATTGGAAGGGAGGAGTTAAAAACAAAAATTGAAAAATGGTTACGACTGGAAGGCCTTAAATAAGGCATGTCATGGATCCAGCATTTGGTGCTGCGTTGGCTCCAGCAGTGTTAACTAAAAAGAATGTTTACAAAAACGAATGAAGAAAATGAATGAAGAAAAAGAATGAACAATGTTATTAATTGATATAAATAGTAAAACAAGTAGAATGAGTTTCCTGTGCTTCGTGGACAACAATTGAAAAGTTTATAAATATAGTTCATAGTGGAATGAACACATATTCCATATATACAGGCATGCAATAAATCCCCTCTGCTTCATAGACAGGGAATGAACTGGTTATTTGTCTAGTTTACAATGGAATCATAACACATTCCACATATACATACACGTAGTAAATTTTCTGAGCTTCCTGAACAATGTTATTCATTACTAAAAATATAAAGACAAGTATAATAAATTTCTTGCTTCCTAGAGATGGAATGAACAGATTATACATGTAATTTATAGTGGAATGAACATATATTTCACATGTACATGCATGTAGTAAATCCTAGAGATGGAAGAACCTCTCAAGATTCGTTTCGTGTTCGGCGTCTCGGGTCCTTGGTTCATTTTAGAACAAACAAGTTTGGTATGAAGCACACTTTAAATTGGCTTAAAACATAGTGTAGAACACTTTTATCCCCCTTGCAGACGACCGTATGTCTGGTCAGTGTGCTATTCGGGTTTTTCCCGGACAGCACACTGACCCATTCATTTCTATGGGTCCGTACACGTGTGCAGGCCGACAGTCTAGGCCACGAAATATGGAATAGGTCCTATTCCTGTCCGATTTTGTGGTCCTGCTTCCGTGGCTCCTATTCACTTAATGAAAGAGGCCGAGGAAGCACCACCGGTGCACGGGCGGCACACGGGTGACATCCGTGTGTCCTCCATGCACCGCCTGTGCCGTTCATTCATGACAGCCGGTTAGCACATGGCCATGTGCAACTGGCTGTAGGCTAAGACCTCACATAGCAGGCTGCAGCAAAAAAGCAATGTGGGATAAACTGCAGCGGTAATGCATCGCGGTTTTTCCCACAGAGCTTTTCACATTATACCTCTAGGGAAACCGCTGGCTTTCCGTAGGTATAATTGATATGCTGTGATTTCCAAAACCACAATGGTTTTGGAAATCACAGTGTGTCCGCAGCGCATATTTTTTTTGCAAGGTGTGGAAGGGATTTGCTAGAATCCCATCCATTTTGCAGTGACTGCCAAACCGCTGCGTTTATTCCACATGGGGCCCTGACCTTAGGGTGAGTTCACACAGTGGAAAATGAAGAGGAATTCCTCTTTATTTTCCGCTGCCGTATTCAGCTGCGGGACTACAGCATTAGCATTCCGTCGTGGCTTTGCGCTGCTGATTAGGCTCAGATGAATGGGTCTAATCAGCAGAGAGTCTTGAGCCGCGGAACCCTTAGCTGATTCAGATGCGGAATCCACGGCAAGATCAAGCAGGTTGCTTATTTTTACAGTGTCCTGCTGCGATTTCTGCCTCTCATTGAAACAGGCGCATTTCCCTAATAAATTTTTTTTAAATGCTAAATGCGTAAAAGCAAGTGTCAACACAGTGTATGGTTAAAATTTAACCAGCATCTGTGTCTAAAAAAACCCCACAGGCAAGCACATTTTTCCCTAATAGAAGCAGGGGCAGACTGGCCCACCGGGGAACCGGTGAATCCCTCAGTGGGCCCCGAGTCCCGACTATATTTAGTCCTCATTTTGCCAATGCAAAGGTCAGGGGTCCGATTGGGACGGTCAGGGGGCCCGATCAGGCCCCTGACCATCCCAATCAGGCCCCTGACCAATGGACAGTGGCGTAAGGATCATGATCACAAGCTGTGCGACTGCGGCCAGCTGGAAGTGGCCGGGGCCCTGGACTACCATAATAATGGTCGGGGAAAGCCTGGTTCCCCGACCGCTATACCTATTGTTAATGGAAAGGGAATGCCAGTCCAGGGAAAGTGACAAAAAATAAAAAATAAAAAAATACTCACCTGTCCTGGGCTCAGCATTGTCTCCGGCATTTTTCCAGCCTCACTGCAGGGGCCTGTGGTTAGGCCCCAGCAGTGACATGGGCGCACCGGTGTAATGACGTCATCACGCCTGACGTGACCGCAGAGGTCCAATCAAAGGCCCCAGCGGTGACGTCTGGGGCACTGGACATGGGGACCAAGGAAGGTGGGAAAGACAGGACAGAGCAAGGATGCCCTGGAGAGGTAAGACAAGGTGAGTATAAGTGTTATTTTTAATCACTTCTCCTGGGCCTCTGAGGGCATATAATACTGTGTGGGCCACTGTGGGCATATAATACTGTGTGGGGGCCACTGTGGGCATATAATGCTGTGTGGGAGCCACTGCAGACCATATAATGCTGTGTGGGGGCCACTGTGGAGCATATAATGCTGTGTGGGGGCCACTGCGGAGCATATAATGCTGTGTGGGGGACACTGCGGAGCATATAATGCTGTGTGGGAGCCACTGTGGAGCATATAATGCTGTGTGGGGGCCACTATGGAGCATATAATGCTGTGTGGGGGCCACTATGGAGCATATAATGCTGTGTGGGGGCCACTGTGGAGCATATAATGCTGTGTGGGGGCCACTGCGGAGCATATAATGCTGTGTGGGGGCCACTGCGGAGCATATAATGCTGTGTGGGAGCCACTGTGGAGCATATAATGCTGTGTGGGGGCCACTGTGGAGCATATAATGCTGTGTGGGAGCCACTGTGGAGCATATAATGCTGTGTGGGGGCCACTATGGAGCATATAATGCTGTGTGGGGGCCACTATGGAGCATATAATGCTGTGTGGGGGCCACTGCGGAGCATATTATACTGTCCCAGTATTGTTTACATGTCGGTGCTGCACTGCTCACTCACCGTATTCTTGATAACTGCAGTTGTGGGTACTAAAGCTGTATCCCTTTCAAGTATCTGAGATATCGCTGCAGCACCTGTAACCATCACTATCAAGAATTCTCTCTAGGGAGGGGGTAGGGGGCCCCGGACAAAAGTTTGCACCGGGCCCACAAGACCTTAGTTACACCTCTGCCAATGCATTTGCATTGGCAAAAATGATAACTAATGGAGGCCAATAGCCTGGGGGACATTAAAGGGATTGTGCAGGATGACATTTTTTTTTTTAATTACACAGGTGAAAAAGAAAAAAACTTTCTCTCCTGTCCCCAGTGTCTCCCAGCGTGGTTTATCCTGCAGCTCTGTTTTCTTCCAGCACAAGTACCCCCTGCACGTGACTACCTGTGACGTCACGTGACCCCTGAGGCCAATCAACGGCCTAAAGGAAGGGACCTGTGACGTCACAGCCAGTGAGGACTTCCAGCAAAAGAAGACAGCGGAGCTGCAGGACCGGACCTTCTGGGACCTGCTGACACCGGAGCACCGGGGATAGGTATGTTTAGTAGGATTTGTTTTTTTGGGGGAGGGGGTTCACCTCCCCCAGACTAATTATAAAAAAAGAAAAAAATTATACTGGACAACCTTTTTAAAGTGTGGTGCATTAGGGTGGTATATGAAAGGGGTTGTCCAGGCATAATTTGTTATGGATTATCCTCGGGATAGGCCATAGATACCTGATATATTGGGGGCCGAACCCGGACTGATCAGCTTTACGGACCCACTTCTGGCACCTGTCCTATACACAATATGGGGCCAGAAGCAGAAAGCTCTGTCCACTGTATATTAGCCAGGCACCTTCACTGCATTTCACCACTTATTGAAGTCAGCGGAAGCTGAGCTGCAGTCACGGCACCGGGCAACTATACAGCGGATGGAGCTTTCTGCTTCCAGCCCCGTGTTGTGTACAGAACGGGCACCGGAAGTAACGCTGTACAGCTGATGGTGCCATGTGTCAGCCCCCTACCGATCAGGTATTTATGGCCTGCGCGAACCAGCGCTGTCGCGCATGCACAGTAGCGCTTGTTAAATGCTATTTACATTTTTTAACGCGCTAGCACACTTCAGATACCTCCTTCATCCCTGGAGGACTTCAAATTAAGGTAAAACTATTTCCTATATTATATTTATGATACTAAACAACCTTTATATAGCCATCTAGTCTGATTTAACCCTCTTTGACAAAGTTACAGTATTTTGTTCTTTTTACTGCAGTTATTCCATCTACTAGTGTTTCTTTGAGAACAACTTAACCCCTTATTTTTTCTGTATATCTTACAAAAAAGGTTTTCTTGTTGATTGTGGGACCACATGGTATAATTCTGTCCATTAAGCATAGCTGTATATGCGTGTATATTTATATATTCACACTATCTTTTTTTCTGGAGATTAGATTCCTAACCGGTATTTTATTTTTATTGTGATCTTATCACACCCCTATGTATTGGAGTATGAACTTTTTGGGTCTGCATTTATATCTATCTATGTGGACGTTGGTGCATAGTTCATCCACAATGTGATTACTTTGAGCATTTTATTCACCACTGTTAATATTGTCTACATTTCTATGTTTTGACTCCAATATTTATAAGATTACTAGAGGAAGGACCCGGCTTCGCACGGGTATATTTCATTTTTTGTTTGTGTAGTGACCCCATAAGAATTGGCCAGTTTTGCACTTGACATCCAGTATGGCAGTCCAGTATAGGTATAGTCTATTTATGGCTGTGTTGCTATGGAAACCTGGTAAATGAAATGTGAACTTACATTGGCTAATACACGTCATATGACTGAATATTTAAGGACCTGCGAACTGCTATTGACTCATACAGGACATAAATAGCTTGGTTGCTATGGAAACCTGGTGTAAAGCTGTGTGTATGTCAAGACTGAACCTGCGATTTTCCATTGGTCCATAAGTGTCATGTGATCATGTGCATCTCAGTTTGGATATCAGTGAAAAACCTGCGATCGGTTGTTATGGAAAACCTGGAGTAAAGTTGTGTGTATGTGACCTTGTGTAACAGTGTCATCCACAGCGCCCTGCCCTTTTAAAGCTGACCTACAGCAGTGAAGAAAAATGGCTGGGTTGTTATTGAAACCTGGAGTGCAGCTGTGTGCATATGGCTGACAATGCTTTGTCAGATTGGAGATGGGCTTGGGTCTGCTGGGGAGTTTCAGCAGCTCGCTGTTGTCTGTAACATACCTTATCAGATTGGAGACAGACTTGGGTCTGCTGAGAGTTTTCATTAGCTTGAGCAGCAGCCATGCGTTTTGCTGCAGGAGACATGAGTAGTTTAAAAAACGTTTCAATTTATAAGAATGCTGAAATCCAGTATGGCAGTCCAGTCAGTGGCGTAAATACCGGTTTAGCAGTGGTAGCAGCTGCCACAGGGCCCGGGACATTAGGGGACCCGACGGGCCTCTGATGTTTTTTTTTTTTTTTAACACCAGCAGGTAATTGGCCCTATTTACTTACCAATCCCCACTCCTCCTCACGGCCGCCTGCACTTCACCTTCTGCAGAGGCGGCTGTGAGCAGCAGCGGGGATTGGTAAGTAAGGCCTGTGGGCAGTGAACCCCACAAACACTGCTATAATTATACTCTGGGGTCTTTTCAGCAGGCTTCGGGCCTCCTCGGTGGCGTCCCAGATGTCGGTGGGCCAGTCCGACGTCATTATGCGTTGCGATACATGCCTGGCTCACGTGACATCTGGTCCAACATTGAAGAAGTAGCGGGAAGTGCACATAATACTATATGAAGGAGCCACTATGATACTGTTTGCAGGGGCCACTATGGGGCAGAATACTGTGTGCAAGGGCCACTATGGGGCCTAATAGTGTATGCAGGGGCCACTATGGGGCATAATAGTGTGTGCAGAAATGCAGTTTGTGCGTGGGGGGGGGTTGTCGGGGGGGGTTCCCATGTCAAATGTTTGCCTTGGGGCCCTTCCATTGCTAGTTACGCCACTGAGTCCAGTATAGGTACAGTCTGTTTATGGCTGTGTTGTTATGGAAACCTGGTAAATTAAATGTGAACTTATATTGGCTGATACACGTGATATGACTGAATATTTAAGGTCCTGTGAACTGCTATTCACTAATACAGGTCATACATAGCTTGGTTGCTATGGAAACCTGTGTGCCTGAGAAGAGTAAGCGCCTGCGAGCTGTTATTGGCTGATAAGGGACATGTGACCGTGTGTATGGCAGTTGGAATATGAGTGAAAGACTTGCAGGCTTGTATAGACTAATGCTGGTCATTTTTTGGGAATACTGTACCTCAGGAACGGTACGTCCAAGAGAGCTGAGACCCAGTCTATAATATTCCTGGACACCTGATGTACATGTGTGCCAAATTTGATGAGGGTCGGTCCAGTCGTTTGGTCGCGCATAAAGAACACAGACAGACAGGAACTCATTTTTATATATATAAGAGATAAGAGATTAGTGTATACATTTTTATTATCCTTGTTTTTATTGTGTATGTACAACAGTATTTATTATTTTTCATTTTTTGCTTTTGTTGAATTCTCCCTTACATTATTAATTAATGAGTCTTAATATACTATATCACATATAATTCATGCTTACAGGTATCGTTGTTGTTATTATTGTTGTTTTTGTAGTACACACTTGAAAAAGGGGTACTAAAGACCCCAAAATGCGTTGTGTATTTTTATTTCTGTGAGATAAAAGATTTGTCCAACTATACTGGTCCTGCGCAGTCCCTGAAATCCTGGTCCTTGGTTACATACTTTGTTTACACCTCCCATGGTGTCACAGTGTGACAGCTGCGGCCTCCAGTCCCTTTTACTGTTTGGTTCCTTATACCTCTTGTGGTCACACAACCCATAAAGGTGAGGAGCCATTTTCTATCATTTGGATCATTGTGTCTGTAAAACGATATTATACCATGTATTTCTCGGTGTCTCTACCTTTGTCGTTTGCATGATATCAAAATAACACATTGTCCCTGTGGTTTGCTGCATGTAGTAATCATCCAATGCCTTCTGCTACTCACACAGATACTCCAGCATGTTTAAGGTGAAGTTCAACCAAGTTGAAACGTTGCAGTTAAGGCAGTGCAAAGGCAGACGATTTTGTCACTGGAAATGCAGCAGGGTGTTTTTTGCGACATAAGAGCATCTGAAATGCTCAGATTTTTTTGGCCATGACGAGCACCTCTTTTAAGCCACTATACAGATTAGTGAAGCGGCAAACCATCAGATTAAAGACATGCTCCATTTCAGGGACAATGTGTTATTTGTCCTAACTGCAGTGCAGAAACAATATTGGTGCCATTGTCACTGGCAATGCTGCCCAGTTGTAGAAAAGACATCCAGAGGGATACTTGCTGCAGGATACAGCAAAGCAGCTTCTCCGCTGTGCGGTTCCTCTGATCCAGGCTCATTAATTGCATGGCAGCGCTTGGCCTTACACCCATGAAACAAGGGGGGAGGAGAAGGAGTGGAAGTATGGCTTGTCCTGGTGAAGATGGGGGTGGGAAATAGTCCAGAGAGGAAGATCGAGAGAAGGTGGATGGGACCTACATGATCTCAAAACTGGGCCTGCACAATCAGGGTGGAACTAGCACCTGGCCAATGTTACTGGATTGTGGCCTCTGCCACTCAAAACTTTGACCTAATGGGACGTAAAAGCCCATTAGGTCAAAGTTTTATTGTCCTTGTCCATAATTACTGCTGCACATGACAGTGGCATGCACCTTTCCCCAGACTGACTTATCCCAGGAAAGACCTATGTTTTTTGGCTAATGGTGATATAAAGAAGGCACAGTTTTCGTAGAGAAATAATGGCGGCTAGGTATCTTCCATTGAAGTTGAGCGCATGTCATCAGTTGTCAAAACGCATTGGAATCCATTAAGTGATACGGCAGCGACTGCACCGACAGCCGATTGGCCAGGTGCGAGTTAAGTTGCTCAACTGCCGGATTACTGGGCGCACATTGCTGTCTCCTGACCAAACATTCCCTTATGGATGACTGATAGCGTGTTGGCGTGGAAGAGGAGGAGGAGGAAAAGGAGGAGAAACAGTTGATGATAATGTTGATAATAATGACCATGTGCTAGTGCTATGTGTAGATGTGGCTTGCCTTCCAGGAAGATCACAGGAGGCAGGAGTAGGAGAACAGTCTTGCTCACGTCCCCTGCCAGTGCCACTGTCAAATCTACAAGTCTATTTTTCCAAATAAGAGAGTGATGCCTTTTCATGTGAGTACAAACAGAAGGTGTTCCTACATATGTTCCTGCACGGCCACAGCTAAGCTTCTGCTTGCAGATCTTGCACATTGCTATGGATTTATCGTTTGGCAATGTATGAAAAGATTCCCACACTGGAGATGACTGTGTGTAATTGCTGCCACCAACAGCAACAGAAACAAATCTGCAACTACCACCACCAGTGCCACCACCACCAGTGCATATGCAATGGCTGGAATTACTATTACCACTGCCACCACCCTCTTTATCAGATGTGACCTTGTCACCCTGACCCGGTTGCCAGGTCTTATCCACAAGAGAATCATCATCGTCAATGTCATCATTGTCATCGTTATCTTCCCCACTTTTTTCTAACACATCATCATGGCCATGCACACCCTAATACTTTCCACCTACAGATATCCCCCTAGCTCCCCTACCAGACGACTACAAGTAGTATTAGTAGTACCACATCCCCTGCCACTACTGCCTCCACTACCACCAACAATCATCATGTCTTCCTCCTCTGCATGCACACAATGCTGACTGTTCTCATCCAGCTCATCAAAAAGAGAAGGAAGACTGCTCTGACTATGAGAAATAGATTGCTCAACAGGTTCCACATCACTACCAGAGATCTGTGTCAGTGAAGAATGTGAAGGAGACACGGTTGACAGTCTAGAAAGGTCCTGCGGTAAACTACGTATTATGCAGGAGGAGGAACACACAAAAGCATGAGTGAAGATCACATCACTCTAAGATGGAATATCTTTCCGTGACTGAGATGAGGCAACTAAATAATCAAAAAATTCATCAACATTCTCAGGAAGTACAACAATCCTGCATATACTGGCGTTTTCGGACACAGGGATACCTAATTTGTAAGTGTTTCACAGTAATTTTTCAGTTTTATTTTTTCAATTTAAATTTTTATTGAAAATTTAAGTAACAAAATATATGCAGGACATACATTACAGTATGCTGGAGACAGTTTATCAATGTCCCAATAACAAACCACTGGAAAAGGCAAGAGAGCAAAATAACATGAAACATTAACAAAACATGCAAACCATGTCACAGTGTATCAGCAACTATGATAGTAGTATAATGTTGTACCATGTTAGCCATTGAAAGTAGTGGAAGAGTGAAGAAATCAGGCGATACCTTTTAGAGGCTAACTGAGTATATTTATAAGTAAGCTTTCAGGAGTACTAGCTCCCTTCATCAGACATGGTGTGATACAAGAACTGAAAATTAACAGATTTTTATACACATGGTTTTCAAAGCATTTTAGAGTCCTTAAAAAAAATTGCAATCTAAGTAGAGAAGTTATTTACAACAGGTCAAAAAAACAGTCTGGAAACTTGTGGTGCGTGACGGAGGGATCAGTAATTCTTGCTGTTATCTGTTTGCTATCAGGAGGTGATTTGTGACCCTCACAGGTCACACATAGTGTGATTTGAAGCTGGCATGAATATTGAGTTCAGTTCATGGTTCAAACATAGTGTGACATGAAGCTGGCATGAATATTAAGTCCAAATTGCAGAGTTTGAAATTTTTGCATAAATTTGTACTCCATTTCTTTTCTTTTCTCCTGTGTCTTAAAATGTCCCATTAAAACCACAACCCGCAAATCTTCAATAGAGTGGTTTTCTCCGGAGAAATGTGCGGCCACTGGGAGATCGGTTCTGCTGTTATTAATGGTGGATCTGTGTGAGTTCATTCGTTGACTGAGTCTCTGCCCTGTTTCCCCCACATAGAGGCCTGTGGTGGGACATTGCACACACATTATGAGGTACACCACATTGGAAGACCTGCAGGAAAATGTCCCCCTAATTCTGTGCACCTGTTGTGACTGTGGGATAGGTACACTGTCAGCGGTGTGGATGTGCTTGCAGGTCATGCACCTTTTATGTAGGCAAGGTGAGGTGCCATTTTCAGTTGGGGCCTTCAGGGCACTCCGGACAATAATACGCCTCAGGTTTGGTGGTTGTCGAAAGGAGAGGAGAGGGGGACTGGAAATATGTCCTTGAGTCTGTTGTCCCTATGTAGCACAGGTTGGAGCTCCTTGGCAATCCTTCGTAGGATCTTCAGCTGTGGGTTGTAGGTGACAACTAGGGGCACTCGGGCTTCTTTCTGGGTCTCTCTATATGTGAGCAGACTGTCTCTGTTAATGGCTGCTGCTTTGTTTAATTGGTTGTCTGTCACTTTTGGTTTGTATCCCAATCTGAGAAATTTCATCCTCAGATCCAGGAGGTGCTTGTCCAGGTCTGTTTTGTCAGAGCAAATACGATTGTATCGTATAGCCTGGCTGTAGATTATAGATTGTCTTGTGTGCTTGGGGTGGAAGCTGTCGTTTCTCAGGTAGGCCGTTCTGTCTGTGGGTTTGTGGTATATTGATGTGAGTAGCCGGTGGTCTTTAATGTATATTGTGGTATCCAGAAAGTGAATTTCACTCCCTGAATAGCTAAGTTTAAGGTTGATGGTCGGGTGAAAGTCATTGAAGTCATTATGGAATTGAAGTAGGGCCTCCTAACCTGCAGTCCAGATGACAAGGATATCATCGATATAACGAAGGTAAATCATAGGTTTGGTGGCGCATGTTGATAAATATGTTCCTTCCATTTCTGCTATAAAGAGATTTGCATATTGGGGTGCACATCTGGTCCCCATTGAAGTTCCCATTCGCTGTAGATATAGATCCTCTCCAAAGGTAAAATGGTTGTGGCTAAGGATGAATTGTATGAGCTGTGTTACTGGTTCTGTTGGGAGGTTTTGTTTTGCCAGGTGTACCCGACATGCTGCAACTCCATCCTTGTGGGGAATGTTAGTATACAGGGATTCCACATCCATGGTGGCCAAAATGGTACCCTCAGGTAGAGGGCCCAGGGCATTCAGTTTGTTAAGAAGGTCAGTGGTGTCCTGGATATAGCTTGGAGTATCCCTGACAAGGGGTTTTAGGAGATTTTCCACCCAACCTGAGATGTTTTCTGTCAGTGTCCCAATGCCAGAAATGATAGGCCTCCCAGGGTTGCCATCTTTGTGTATCTTTGGGAGCATATAGAAGCAGCCCGGCCTGGGATCTTGGGGGATAAGTCCTTTTACCTGATTCTGGATCTGGACTGGAAACTCCTTGATCATACTCTTTAGTTCTTTCATATAGGCCTCTGTGGGATCACTTCCAAGTTTGGAGTAATGGATGGGATTTGACAGTTGCCTGTTTGCTTCCTGGATATAGTCTGAGGTGTTCATTATGACTATTGCGCCCCCTTTGTCAGCTGGTTTTATTATTATATCCTGATTTTCTTTCAGTGATGTAATAGCCTTCTGTTCCTGCGGGGTTAGGTTATGCGCCTGTTTCTTTTGTTTCTCTAGGATTTCTGATTTTACTTTGCTTCTGAAACAGTCAATATATTTATCCAGTGCTGCATTAGCTCCAGGGCGTGGGGTCCAGGTAGATTTTTTGGTAGGATTCCTTTTGGGCTGTTCCATCTCAGAGTCGCTGCTGTATGGAGGGTCTTTGTCATAAAAATATTCCCTTAATCTCATTTTTCTGAAAAACTCCTCCATATCATTGCAGAGTTGGATATGGTCAGTGTGTGCCGAGGGGCAGAAGGAGAGACCTTTGGAGAGAACTGACATTTCGTGTTTGTTTGGCTCATAAGAGGAAAGATTCACAACACAGCTTTGCTGAGCTGGGCTAGTACTTGCGGTTGTAGTAATGAGGCCTTTTTGTCTCAGTCTGTGGAGCTTTTTCTTTTTGTTGTTAATAAGCATATCCTGAAGTTTCCAGTAGTATGTGTGGAGTCTGGCCTTCATTTCCTCTGTGTCATTAGCCAATGATGATTTCAGGGCCTGTATCTCATCCTGTGTTCTTTTTTTGTTGTTATAGGAAATTTTTATCATATTGTTCCGCAGCCTTTCAGATGTCCGAATACATAGTTGTTCTGCATATCGGCTGTTGTAGGTGTTCCGGGTTGGGTTACGTAAATTGAAGCCTTTTGGGATGAGTCTCTCCTTTTTGCATTTTGTTAAGAAGAAGATGTCACTGTTGAGTTGAGCAAGTTTCTTAAGCCGGTTTTTCAGTTCCATTCTTTTGCGGTACATTGTGGTATCTTTCAAGTTGATAGTAGTATAATGTTGTACCGTGTTAGCCATTGAAAGTAGTGGAAGAGTGAAGAAATCAGGCGATACCTTTTAGAGGCTAACTGAGTATATTTATAAGTAAGTTTTCAGGAGTACTCGCTCCCTTCATCAGACATGGTGTGATACAAGAACTGAAAATTAACAGATTTTTATACACATGGTTTTCAAAGCATTTTAGAGTCCTTAAAAAAAATTGCAATCTAAGTAGAGAAGTTATTTACAACAGGTCAAAAAAACAGTCTGGAAACTTGTGGTGCGTGACGGAGGGATTAGTAATTCTTGCTGTTATCTGTTTGCTATCAGGAGGTGATTTGTGACCCTCACAGGTCACACATAGTGTGATTTGAAGCTGGCATGAATATTGAGTTCAGTTCAATGTGGTGTACCTCATAATGTGTGTGCAATGTGTGTGCAATGTGTGTGCAATGTCCCACCACAGGCCTCTATGTGGGGGAAACAGGGCAGAGACTCAGTCAACGAATGAACTCACACAGATCCACCATTAATAACAGCAGAACCGATCTCCCAGTGGCCGCACATTTCTCCGGAGAAAACCACTCTATTGAAGATTTGCGGGTTGTGGTTTTAATGGGACATTTTAAGACACAGGAGAAAAGAAAAGAAATGGAGTACAAATTTATGCAAAAATTTCAAACTCTGCAATTTGAACTTAATATTCATGCCAGCTTCATGTCACACTATGTTTGAACCATGAACTGAACTCAATATTCATGCCAGCTTCAAATCACACTATGTGTGACCTGTGAGGGTCACAAATCACCTCCTGATAGCAAATAGATAACATCAAGAATTACTGATCCCTCCGTCACGCACCACAAGTTTCCAGACTGTTTTTTTGACCTGTTGTAAATAACTTCTCTACTTAGATTGCAATTTTTTTTAAGGACTCTAAAATGCTTTGAAAACCATGTGTATAAAAATCTGTTAATTTTCAGTTCTTGTATCACACCATGTCTGATGAAGGGAGCGAGTACTCCTGAAAGCTTACTTATAAATATACTCAGTTAGCCTCTAAAAGGTATCGCCTGATTTCTTCACTCTTCCACTATCAGCAACTATAACAAAGTTAAATTAAAATTATCTACTACCGAGTTGGAAATATTGCGGCAGTAAGAATAGAGAGTCGGGGAAATGCAAATGCATTGTGAGTAGTTGGGGGGGGGGGTATCATGGAAGTGTACGAGATCCAGATGTCCTAGTGTGGGGGTAGGGGTTTGAGTGGGTGCATACATCTATATGTCATGGTCTCCATAACATGGTCAAACTTAAGCAAGTAAGTATTTTTCCAAACTCTAGCAATCAGATGAGCAGAGAGAATTTTATTACCTACCATGTAGGGCCGCTTTAACCATAGGGCCAACGCTGCACTTGCACCCGGCCCTGTGGTAGCAGGGGCCCCATATGCTGTCCCATGGGACTGCCCCAGGTGCATACAATGATGAAGCAGGGGCCCTCTGCTGAGTATTAGTGTTTTGTTTTTCTTTTTTGTGGTAGGAGAGGGACATTAAACTGTGGGGACAACTGCAGGGGAACTTTAACCCTTTCCCTGCCATTGGGCCAGGTGGCACTTTAGTTGCAGAGGACGTATGTAATACGTCCTTGCTACTAATGCTGATTTCTCAGGATCTGTTTGGGCTATGGAGATGACCTTGGATTCATTTTAAAGATCATTATGATACAGATTCGGAGCGATTTGCTGGCGAATACAATGTTCAGCATTGAGATCCCAATGCAGATCTCAATTCCAGACAGCGTTTTTAACAGCAAACCGACAGGCGGAAAAGTTGCATCAGTCAGATAACACATTTTCAGCCATTGAATGTCACAATATAAAATCCCAGTTTTTGGCAGCTTTCAGATGGGTATAATAGCGGGTGGTGATGGGGGGGACACTTTGCACTCGGCCCACCAATGTGTTAAAACAGCCCTGCTACCATGTATCTAGTAGGAAAAGAAATTAATTCTAAGCTAAAAAAAAAAAACACAAGGCCAGTGGGGCTGACATAGAAATAGAAGTGAGCGTGACATTGAAAATAAATTGGGAGACTGCCATCCATAAGTTATATACCAAAGGACATTCCCCCTACATATGGATATAAGAGCCTCCTGGTTTAGCACATTCTCTCCAACATAAGGGGGAGTAGGCAGGTAAGAATTTTGGTAATTGCAGAGGAGTTCTATACCATCTAAGCAGGAATTTCTGGGCTCCTTCCCAGTACGTTGTGCTCTTGGATATTTTGGATGCCCATAGGAGTCCCACGTACCAGTCGGATAATGAAAGTTGTAAATTCAAATCAGTTTCCCATCTAAGAATGTACCCAGGTTTGGTAGCAGGAGTCCCGCTTAGTAGGACAGAGTAGAACACTTTGGTCCCCTTGGATTTCCCTATGTGAGCCATAAAATGGGAGAAGGCTGAGTGGGGGAAGAATGGTGTAGAGAGGAGAGACAGTCTAAGAATATCTCTTATTTGTAGGTACTTATATAAGTCTTTACTAGATAGGTGAAAAGTATTACAAAGCTCTTGGAAGGTTCTTACAATACCATCTTGCAGTAAATGTTTGATATGTGTAATACCATGATCGATCCAATTGCGCAGTGGGAGAGAGGGCTGAGGCGAGAAGATACTGCATTGGTAGGGCTGTTAGGGGCTTGGTATCTTCTTTGCTGTTGTACCTAAGGAGGAATAACCAAGCAGATATAGAAGCTTGTATCATGACTAATGAGTGCGCTAATTTAAAAGGAGGCTGTGGTATAGGGGATTGAAGAGCTACTAATGGTACACTAGCCGCTTCCCTTTCTATAGCCACCCATTTTAGGGGTGAGGTGTTTTGCCACCAAGGAGTGAGATGTGTCAAGACGGTGGAGTAATAGTATTTCTTAAAGGGATTTTCCGGGCAAAAAAAAAATAAAAAAAATTTTCAAAAAAGGTCTGTTAGTGCTATTAATAGGTTAATAAGTGCAACCAAATACCTTTAGCAGTGTTTTGAGTGATTTTTGGGTTTCTCTTGGAGCTCCTGGCATCTGTTTACATGTCTATCTTGCTGTGCTGTTTTCCTACAACTACCATGATGCCTTGTGCTTCACTCAAAGCTGACTCCTTCCCCCTCCCTCTCTCTTCCCCTCCCCTCTCCCTTTCTCACTCACAAGCCATCCCTGTTTCCCTAGCTAGCCCGCCCACTACTAGCCCTTCTTAACTAATTCAACCCCCACCCCATCATACTTACCTGTGTTCCTGTATTGCACAGGCGTGTGTGGCCGCCAGACATCAAGAAGAGGAGTTGCTGCCCGCCCAGAACAAGAGATGTCCCATACCCAGAAGATCTGGACAGGAAGACAGGTAAATATGATGGGATAGCGGTGGGTGGGCAGGGGCGCACCTCTAATGAGGCGAAGTGAGGCAGCCGTCTCAGGCGGCACTATCCGTCACTGTCTGGGGGGTGGCATTTTTACTATTTATTTAATGTAAGGCCCAGTTCACATCTGTGTTTGGCCATTCCGTTTGCAATCAGCATTTTGAAATCTTCAAAAACTGATTACATACAGATTACAAACTGATAGCAATCAGTTTGTGTCCGTTTTTGACCAATCTGTTTTTTTTTCACCTTCCCCCTTCTTCATTCTGAGCATGTGCAGAGGGAAAAACAGATTGCAAAACAGACACAAACTGATTGCTAGACATCAATGTTAGAAAAAATGGATTGGTTGCTGTCCGTCTGGAATCCTTATTTTCAGTACGGAGAGAAAGTACTGCAAGTTCTACTTTTCGCTCTGCACGAAAAAGCGGAAACCAGACGGAAAGGGCACATGCGGATACATGCAGATTGCTTTGAAAATGCATTGAAATCAATGGGTTGTCATCTGGACCGCACAAAATCAGTTTTTGAAGATTTCAAACACTGATTGTGAACTGAATGGCCGAACGCAGATGTGAACCAGGCCTAAGCCAGCCCAGGACAGGCTGCTTTAAAAAAAAAAAAAAAAAAAAAAAACACAAAGCTGAGCGGGGCCTGTCCTGGGCTGGATTATGAGACGTCTGTATCTCAGGGCAGGCGGCGATACAATGACATCATCGCGCCTCCTACGCTGAGACACGGATGCGGGTCAAGAAGAGGAGGAGGCGGCTCCATCAAGGGATCGCAGGTAGGTGAGGATAACTTTTTTTTTTTTTTTTAAATAAATAAGCCATTACCTGCTGGAGTAACGGCCTATTTATTTACCTATCCCCACGCCTGCTTGTGGCCGCCTCCGCTTCCTTTTCTGCTATGGGACGCAGAAGGGGAAGCGGATGCCGCTGTAAGCAGGAGCGGGGATCGGTAAGTGAAGCCACGGCCTCAAAAACTACTATTATTATACTCTGGGGTCTTTTCAGACCCCAGAGTATAATTATCAGAGGCCCAGGGGAGGTGAGGGAACATAAAAACCATTGTTACTCACCTCTCCTGCGATCTGTTACTCCGAGCAGGCTTCGGCCCTCAGGTGACGTCATCAGGTCGCTACGTCGGCCTGATCCACATGATGTCTATGTGCAGTTAAACAGGGCCAAAAGCTGCATAGAGTACACAGTTCCCAGGATAGGTAAGTAGCTCTGGTTTTTATGTTTGCCACCACCAGGTTCTCCGATCATTATACTCTGCATAAAACAGTGTGCAGGGGCCGCTGCGGGGCATAATATAGTGTGCAGGGGCCGCTGCAGGCCATAATACAGTGTGCAGGGGCCGCTCTGGGCCATAATACAGTGTGCAGGGGCCGTTGCGGGCCATAATACAGTGTGCAGGGGCTGCTGCAGGCCATAATACCGTGTGCAGGGGCCGCTGCAGGCCATAATACCATGTGCAGGGGCCGCTGCGGGCCATAATACTGTGTAATACTGTGTGCAGGAGCTGCTGTGGAACATTATAGTGTGTGTAAATGGGGCATTATAAACAGGGACTATGGCGCCTGTTTATATCATACGCTGTCTGTTTATAGTGATGTAATTCCAGCCTTCTCACATAGACATGTATAGGACGAGGCTGTAGTTACATTACATGGCCGCTATGAGATGAATGACACTATGTAAAAAGAGAAGCACAGTGTTTACACAGGTACCATTGAAATAGCTGATCAGTAGGGGTCCTGGGTTTTTGAGCCCCACTGATTAGTTTATTAATGACCTGGAAAACCTTTTAATTAGTTAACACCTGGGGCATTATTAATAATGGGCACTATTTATACAGGGTACACACGGACATTATTAATATAAAGATGCATTTGGGAGTATTAATCATTATGGGGGTTATATCATATATTTTATAATTGGGGTAGCAGCAGGATGGGGGCTTTGTGTAGGTGAGGATAATGGAGGTCGGGTGCCTGGAAAAGTGAGGAGCCAAAGATGTCTGTGTTGCAAACTATACAGAGACAAGTCACAGCTGGAAGAAGTGGTCATGGCGGTCCAAAGGGAGAGAGGAAATGTGAACGATTAGTCAGAGACGTCACCTGTAAGTCACAAAATGTTACTGCCCTATATTCACCTAAATGTGGGTAAATCCTGGGTGGGGGGCTGTCTGCTGGCCCCCACTGGCCTGGTTGGGTTTTTCCCACCCTGGGTGGGAATTCAGCCTGGCTGGGCTGTTAGGATGTCGCTTGGTGGTGGCAACCCACTGGCTCTCTTCTTTTGGGGCCAGATAGCTGAAGTCCAGTACTCAGCTATCTGTGGCGCTCCTATTTGGTGGGAGCCATGCGGGCTCCTCCATCCACCAGCAGGTAGTTCTTCATTGCTAATGCCATGTTGTTGATCTGATACTGAGTAATGCAGTGGATTCTTACTGTTTTATAACTTTGTGTATATTGTGCGACGATAACAGCATGTGAAGCTAGCAGCATGGAGCCATCTTTCTATGTCCGCCTCAGGCAGCGGGCTAGTTCACCACTGTGGGTGTGTTAGTTCGGTGTGTTCCTGGCGATCTAGGTAATTAGATTTTTGGTAACCTAGGGTGCTTGTTGAGAGATCAGTTTATCTCATGTTAGGGGCTGCGGTGTGGTGGGTCTCCCTTTAGGTTATACAGGAATTCATGTATATCTTGGGAGAACCATTTGGGGCCATTGTTGCGGGCTAGAACTGCCCACGTTGTAGTTTTTTAGTTTGGTTAGCAGCTTGAGCATTTAGTGGATTTGGTGGAGTCTTGCTTCCACTGCGGGGAGGAACATTCCATAGTTCTATGGTTGGGGAGTGGCCGACGTGTGACCCCATTTGTGGTTTGGTTTGTGTAAGTGGGTCCAGACATACATCAGGGTTTCAGTAAATATTGTATCTGGTGGGGGGTTCGCCTGGTGGGGTTGTAGAATCTTGTGGATCCTTAACAAAATTAAAGTCACACCAATGTCGGGGCCTTTGGAGAGGCTTTGTTTTAGGGGCGCGTGTTTAAGAATCAGGACTGACATTTGTTGGGGTAGCATTGTAGATGTATACACTACATTATTATTTCACAACAAGTCTGACATATCTACTCAGTAGGTCTTGGACCACAGAGGGGGGCCACTGTTGCTTTATAGCCAACATAATGCCTTTACGCTTGCGGGGCCAGGGCCGTAAGATATGGGAACTTTTATGGTTAATCTGGGCGCTTTATCAGAGTGAAAATAGGTCTCCTGAACTAATAACACATCACAACTAAGTCGCGGCCTCTCTCCATAGGCTGTGTTTATTGGACTGTTTTAACCCCTAGTATTGGGGAGGAGATTATAGTACCATTGGGACACAGGATTGTGTCGCTGTGGCAGGGAGTGTAACCCCGCATGTATGCTTAACTAAGACAGGTAGTAGTACCAGAGAGAATGAGCATTAACCGGTCCATAGTAGAGACCAAAACCATAAATGAACATGTCCAACAGTATAGAAACTCAGCAGTAGAAAAATATGTAACATCAGAAGAGTGCAATCATAGTGCATAGCACCAATATCTCCGGGGAAGAGAGTAGAGACAGAACAGCGTGGCAGCTTTAAATAAGAACTATAAGAACTACCTGGTGGTATATTATATTCCTCCTCTGGCACCTCCCTTATTTTGATAATGTTCCTCCTTGATCTATCTTCAGCGTCTGTGGCCTTGTCTTTGGCCATTTGACATTGTCCTCTAAACTATTATGGGCATCCACAAGCTCAATGTGCGCTTCGGAGAATTCCTCCATTTTCTTTTCCAGGTGGTCTGTACAGCTGTCTAGTTTCTGCACTTGACTGGATCTGTTTAAGCGGGATGTAACTGGTTTATACCATTTTGAAGTACCACCAGCATTTTTTGGGGTGCCCTGGTTATAGGATCATCATTAGACGGACAGGAGGACAGGTCGTACTGCGGTTTTAGTAGAGTCTAAGAGAGCGGCTGGACGCTCGCTGTTACTATTTTCTTGGGTGCCAGACCTTTGATGTATGGTAAGGCATCAAGAAAAGGAGCTGGGTAGTGTTTACCAGTGTTGGTGATGCCACCAGAGCGTGCAGGATCAAGAGGGAAATCACAAAAGTTAAATGAGGACAACTTTGTCCTTACCCACAGCCTTGTGAGGGAGTGCAGTTGTTGGCCAGGAGAGATGTTGGGCATGCAGCCGGCTGAAGATCCTGGATAAAATCTCTGTGTTCCATTGGAAACTCTGCATGATCTGGAGGTAAAATGGCGGAGACACGTGCAGTGGCTTGTCGGCTGGTAGGCGCGGGTCCCAGGAACCACAGGGAAGGACTCCATCAAAGGGGAAAAGCAGGATGGGCTCCAGCAATCTGTGGAAGTGGCTACAGCATGCACTCTGGGCAGTGGTGAACCTAGCCTCTTTGCTGCCTGAGGCGGACTATAGAAAGACGCCCCCCCCCAAAAAAAAAAAAAAAAAAAATTGAGTTTCCATACTACTACCTTCACACTCTGTTATTGTCGCACAATATACACAATACACAAAGTTATAAAACAGTTTTTAAGAATTCTTCTTACTGCATTACTTCAGTATCAGATCAACAACACGGCATTAACAATGAAAGTAACTTCACACATCTTCTGCTTGGTGGATGGACGAGCCCACGCGGGTTCATCCATCCAGCAAGTGACACACCTATATATGGCTGCGGTCAGGCTGAATTCCCACCCAGTGGGGGGGGGGGAAACCCAATTCTCAGGCTCAGTGGGGGTCTCAGCAGACAGAACCTCGTCAGTCAGGTATTTATCCTCTATCATTTACTGTAGGGGAATACAGTGCAGTAACATTTTGTGACTTACAGGTGACATCTCTGACTAATCCTTCACATTTCCTTTCTCTTCCCTTTGGACCGCCATGACCACTTCTTCCAGCTGTGACTTGTCTCTGTAAAGTTTGCAACACAGATATCTTTGGCTCCTCACTTTTCCAGGCATCCAACTCACATTGTCCTCACCTGCACATCCATCCTGCTGCTACTCCAATTATAAAATATATGATATAACCCCCCATAATGAATAATAATAATACTGCCAAGTGCATCTTTATATTAATAATGTCTGTGTGTACCCTGTATAAATAGTGCCCCTTATTAATAATGCCCCAGGTGTTAACTAATTAAAAGGTTTTCCTGGTCATTAATAAAATAATCAGTGGGGCTCAAAAACCCAGGACCCCTACTGATCAGCTGTTTGAATGGTACCTGTGTAAGCGCCATGACCGCTTCTCTGTTTACATAGTGTCATTCATCTCATAGCAGCCATGTAGTGTAACTACAGCCTCGTCCTATACACACTCTATGTGACAAGGCTGGAATGTAATCACACGGTCACTATAAACAGACAGTGTATGATATAAACATAAATTCTATTGGCTAATTCTGATCTGGGAGCAGTTTTGACCCCTCACCCGAGTATTACTTTCAGATGTGGGAGAAATTTGAGGAACATTCTTGTCCATAGCCATCTTAAAAACATTAATGATGCAAAATAAATGTAAAGTTATATCCCTGTGGCTACTGCTCATTCTGTTGTTATATGACAGGCAGTTTATCAGTTGTGATTAAAGATGAGCGAATCGATTCTGCAGAAGTGGAATTCGATCCGAATTTCAGGAAATCGATTTCCTCACGCTTCATCGAATCGCATTTCTTTTTTAATTTTTTTTTTTAAATGGCCGCTCAACATGTTAGGACAAGGGGGAAGGGACTCTGGGAGTGCGGGATCACCCACAATGCCAAGCGTGCAGCTAATCAGCAGCCAGCAAGACCTGTGATGTCACAGCCCTATAAAAACCCTCGGCTATTTTAAGTACAGTCATTCCACATTGCTGTTACTGTAGGGACAGACGTCGGCAGGAGCTAGGGAAAGACTTAGAAAACATATAGAAGTTCAGGGAAAGAGACTGAGCCTTAGAACTGTAGGGAAAGCATAGGATGGAATTGAGAGAAGAATTTGGGGTGGTTGCAGGGTCAATAACAGAAAGAATTTGCAGCATAATTCACATTGCCATTATACTGCTGCTCATTACTCATATCTGTGTCAAGGTGGAACACAACAAGCCTTTTGCAGTGCAGTATAGCAAAAAAAAAAAAGTGAAATATCACACATTAATAACTGCACGTATCTGTAAAAAAAAAAGCCTTTTTAAAGGCGTTTATTATAAGGGGCTTATTCACTGTTCTTATAATGCATAACATAATTCAGTACTATTGTGCCAAAGCCATATCTGCACGTATCTGTAAAAAAAAAAAGCCTTTTTAAAGGCGTTTATTATAAGGGGCTTATTCACTGTTCTTACAAGGCATAACATAATTCAGTACTATTGTGCCAAAGAAAACTGTATCATCCAATAATATCTGAACTTATTTGTAATAAAGAACTTTAACGTGGGGAAAGACCTAACGACCATATTCGCCATTTTGTTACTAGTATAAAGATGCAGGCAATATTTAAAAATAGTATTGTCAATAATAATTCAATAATTCTTAGCTGTAATTATCACTTATTTAAAGGTGTTTATTAGTGTCTAAACCCATAAGAAGGACCATATTCGCCATTTTGTTTCCATTATGTTGATGGAGCCAATACTGCTCCTGCCACCCCCACCCCCTCCCACAGCTGCCATGCCAGTGCAAGTTGAGCTCTCAGGGCCCCCCCGGTCAGACATTCGAGAGGATGGACAATGGCACAGATAGGCAGCAGCCAACTTACTACATAGGATATCTCTATAGTAGTTCAGTTTGTCCTCCCTCTCAGCTCGTGTAAAAAAAAAAAAAAAAAAAAAAAAGGCCCCCATTTTTCCCCGGTAGGGAGGGTCTAACATGGTGGAGAGCCAGTAGTCATCCCTCTGCTGAATGGTGACAATATGGCTGTCACTGCGCAAGGAAGTCAGCATGCTTCGGGCCATTTGCGCAAGTAACTCCGAGGGACTCCCTGCATCCATCTCCACTGCATACTGCCAATGGTGTGTCTGGGTCATCTGCCTCATCATTCTCATCTCCCTCTGGCTGTTCTGGTTGCTCCTGTTCCTCCTCTCCACCTATTTGGCTACACATTGTTTGTGCTCCAATGTCCTCCTCATCCTCCTCCTCCAGTTCAGCCCCCACAGGGCTCATGTGGCCTTGAGATGTAGACGCAACATCTCCAGTCCCCTGACCAGCCAGATTGAAAAGCATCTTTTCCAGGATGTGAATCAGTGGAATGACGTTGTTCATCCCATAGTCCTGGCGACTGACTAACAAAGTGGACTCCTCAAATGGAATGAGCAAATGGCAGGTGTCGCGCATGAGCTGCCACTGGCTAATGTTAAAGTTACAGTTGTGCTAAAGGCACAGGAAACTTGGTCACAGTTGAAGTAAAGATGAATGCAGCATGTTATCAGCAAATACTGGAGGCAAATTTGCACTCATCAGCCAGGAAGCTGCACATGGGACGTACTTGGACGTTCCAACATGACAACGATCCAAAACACAAGGCCAAGTCGACCTGTCATTGGCTACAGCAGAAGAAAGTGAAGGTTCTGGAGTGGTCATCTCAGTCTCCTGACCTCAATATTATCGAGCCACTGTGGGGAGATCTCAAGCGCGCAGTACATGCAAGACAGCCCAGGAATTTACAGAAACTGGAGACTTTTTGCCAAGAAGACTGGCCAGTTTTACCATCTGAGAAAATAAAGAGCCTCATCCACAACTACCACAAAAAACTTCAAGCTGTCATTGATGTTAGAGGGGGCAATACACGGTATTAAGAACTGGGGTATGTGAACTTTTGAACAGAGTCATTTTGTCTCTGTCCACTTGGATCATAAAGAAATCATTTATGGCTTTTCTCTGTTCATATAGTTGATCCAACATATGGAGGGTGGAATTCCAACGGGTGGAAACATCGCATATCAGCCTATGTTGTGACAGGCCGTTCTGCCGCTGCAGCTCAAGGAGGGTGTGCTTGGCGGTGTACGAGTGACTGAAGTGCATGCAAAGTTTCCTTGCCATTTTTAGGATGTCTTGCAGATGGGTGGAACACTTAAGAAAACGCTTGACAACCAGATTGAACACGTGCGCCATGCAGGGCACATGGCTTAGCCCTCCTTCACGAAGGGTCGACACATGTTCTTCCCATTGTCGGTCACCATTTTGAGGTGATGCGGAGAAAGCGAGGGTTCGATTTCTTGAGGAAGGACACAGAGCAGTTCCTCCCCTGTGTGACTCCGTTCACCCAGGCAAACGAGGTGTAGAACAGGGTGACACCGCTGTGCCCTGCATATGTGGTATGCTGGAGGAGCACTGTGACAGTGGAGGATGAGGCTGACATTGTTGTAAGACCAACGGCGTGAGAACGTGGAGGCTGAAGCTGCGTCACCTGTCCAAGTTGCTGGTGTGTCTGGGCAGGCACCGCATTAACCCAGTGGGCCGTAAATAACATATTGTCCTTGACCGTAGTTACAGCTCCACATGTCGGCACAGCTGTGAACTTTGGCAGACACCGACAGGCTCAAGGACTGGCCCACCTTCTCTTCTACATATTTTTGAGGGCAGGAACTGCCTTTTTGGCAAAGAAAAGACAGCTTGGGACTCTCCGCCTCATCTCGGCACAAGCCATGAGTTCTCCGAAAGGTGCAGAGTCCACCACTTGGAAAGGGAGTGACTGCAGCACCAGCAACTTGGACAGGAGCACATTCAGCTTCTGCACTGTTGGATGAGTGCACGCATACTGTTGTCTCTTCAAAATCGCTTCTGTGATGGATCGGTGACACAATGACTGATTAGGAGAAGGAGGAGGAGCATGAGCATCACGACCAGCAGATGATGGGAAGGACACACAGCTTCCTTTGGCTGAGGTGGTGGTGGAGCCTTGACTGCCTGAAATGGCGTGCGTGCCTCTGGGTGCTGCAGCGGTTGCTGCGGCAGGCTGGACCACCACATTGCAGCCACAGCTCTCCCATGCCACTTTATGGTGATGCTGCATATGTTGACGCAAGGCTGTGGTGCCAACATTGGCACCCTGGCCACGCTTCACCTTCTGCCCACAGATTGAACATATGGCCATGTTGACCTCCCCCGGCCGCTTTACAAGAAACTGCCACACCGCCGAGTAGGTGATTTACCCCCAACACTCCGGGCTAACTGACTGCTACTGCCACTGCCTCCGTGAACCCCTGCACCACTGCTTTCCAGACAGGTAGGCTGCTGCAAAGTGGGTGGCCTACCCCAAGCACGTTTAGCTCCCGACCTCCCACTGCTGCCACCCTGCTGACTCCCCCGCTGCCTCATACGCAAGCTGCAACCCTCTTCTCCTGATGACGATGAAACCCCTCCAAATTACGATCAGCTACATCGTTATCCACTACAGTCTGCAGTTCACTGATGTCCTCCTCAACTCCAGCTCCCATGCCAGTCTCCTCTTCACTACTTGCCTGCCTACCAGAAGAAGCAGTGGATATCTCCTCCAGATCTTAGCTGAGCAGTAGCTGCTGACTGTCCCATGGATCCGCTGCCTTGCAATAACCTTGGACTCTGACCTATCCCTCAAGCTGCACATCCAAACCCTCAACACCTCCTGCCGCCTCCAACTCAAGAACATCCATCGAATCTGTTCCTTCCTCACCCCAGAAACTACAAAGATGCTAGTCCATGCCCTCATAATCTCCCGCTTAGACTACTGTAACACCCTTCTCCATGGCCTCCCAGCAAATACTCTCGCCCCCCCTTCAGTCCACCTTAAATTGCACCGCTCGCTTAATACACCTCTCCCCCCGTTCATCATCAGCGCTCCCCTCTGCCAATCCCTTCACTGGCTACCCGTTGCCCAGCGAATAGAGTTCAAATTAATAACGTTGACATACAAAGCCATCCACAACCTGTCCCCTCCATATATCTCCGACCTAATCTCCCGCTACCTGCCCACACGTAACCTCTGATCCCCCAAAGACCGCCTACTCCTCTCTGCTCTTATCTGCTCTTCACACAACCGTCTCCAAGACTTCTCTCGTGCATTCCCCATACTCTGGAATTCATTACCAAGACACATAAGACTGACCCCCACAATCATAAGCTTCAAGAAGGCCCTGAAGACTCACCTATTCAGAAAGGCCTACAACCCCCAATAACGCTGCTGTCTCTATGCCACCACCTGTACAGCCTCTACCCCCACCTTCTGTCTCTATACCTCTTCCCTCATAGATTGTGCTAGTTGGTCACTGTTAGTATTATCTGTTTTGTATATCGTGTGTACCGTATGTAAATCGTCAAATATAAAGCACCACGTAATTAATGGTGCTATATAAATAAACAATAATAATAATAAATAATAATAATAATACCTCCTCCTCACTTTACAGTGGATCTGAACCCACAGCATAGAGTACTTCTCTAGTTGAGGGAACAGAAAAGGACAGAGGCAAGTTGAGGACAGGTGAGGGCACAGGGCCTGCTGCTGAGCCATGCCAACTAAGAGTTGTGTTTAACAAACCCACCGACTCTTGGCTGGGGGTGTCTGTTAAGACTTGGCATGAATTGAACGACCGAGTCAACCAGTCTAGAACAGTTGGGTTGCTGGTCAAGACACAACCGCTACTTGACACTGGGAGCTCAGGCCTCTGTAACTGACCCCTGCTGCCACGCCCCCTTATTCTGCTGCGAACTGTGCCTGCGTCAGAAACATTTAGGTCTGCGGCCCTCCCTGTGCATGGCCTCTCGCTTCTCTGTCTGACATACTGTTCGATGAAAAAACGTAATTGCAAAGGGCAAAAAGGCCTGTTATTTTCTACTCTGAAGAGAATGGCAAATATGCCCCTTATCTCTTTCCCCACTAATGAACACTTATAACAAAAGCATGATAAAGGCAGAGATTTGTGGCTCCGAATTATTGAATGATTGACAATACTGTATTGATAAATGGCCTGCAACTTTATACTGGGAACAAAATGGTGAATATGGTCCTCCTTATGGGTTTCCACACTAATAAACACCGTTAAATAGGGTGTATGCTCCTCCAGCATACCACATGTGCAGTGTCACGCTGTTCTACACCTCGTTTGTCTGGGCAAACAAAGTCACACAGGGGAGGAACTGGGTCACTCTGTGTACTCCTCATGTCGCTGCCACTGGGTCACTGTATGCCCTCCTAAGGCTGATACTACCTCCACCTCTGCCACTGGGTCACTGTATGTCCTCCTCATGCCGCTGCCACTGCTGGGTCACTGTATGTCCTCCTAATTTCGCTGCCACTGGGTCACTGTATGCCCTCCTCATGCTGCTGCCACTGCTGGATCACTGTATGTCCTCCTAATGCCGCTGCCACTGGTTCACTCTGTGGCCTCCTCATGCTGCTGCAAAATCCACATTATGTCGCCTTGCCACTCTGTAGACATCTATGTGGAATCTGCAAACGAGAGTGTAAAAGGACTGTTTCACTCTACAGATGTTGGGTCTCTGCACAGTTCTTTCTACTTGGCACTAACATGGACCTGTAAGGCTGGGTTCACACTTGAGTTAGTTGGACAGTTTTGGCACTGTAACTCTCCAAATAAGTGAAGTGTGCATTGATTCTAAGAGTGACGCCTGTCATGTTTGTGTCATTCGGACTCACAGTATTGTTTGACTACCACAGTAGGCTCCCTATGCGTGTTACTGCAAGGCACAGTGTTCTACACCACTATACACCATCTCTGAAGCTAGGAAATAGGTGTTTTTTAGCGATATTTGCCACAAAGTAATTCGGATTGAAGCTAATTTTTTTGGAACTTCGAATAGAACTGGCGAATCGAACTTTTGAGAAATTTGCTCATCCCTACTCATAACCTCTTTAACTATATGTTGTTTCTCTCTTTTTTTCTACTAGCTGAAGGGGACATCTCTCCAAACCACCTTCTGCTAATCTCAACTTCATACCTGTTTCACCAAGAAACCCTGCTAATTTTATAGGTGCTGTATACCATCTCCTTCTTCTCTTTCCTCCCTGACTTCTCCTTGTGAACACTCCTCCTTTGACCCAATTACAGAGGAAGAAGTCTCCCAGCTCCTCTCTTCTCCTTTCCTTAATACTTGCGCAAGTGACTCTGTCCCCTCGCTCCTCAGCTGTTACCAATTACTTTACTAAAATTTTTAAGCTTTCTCTTTCTTCTGGAATCTTTCCCTCCTACTTCTAATATAATGTCTTCAGTCTTTCAAAAATGTAAGTTTTGGTGTTTCCTCTATCTACTAACCTACCTAACCCTGATATCTCGATATGAGCTCTCCTTCACACCACTCATTCAGTCACTTGCATGCTCATGTCATCTGCATCTGATAAACATTTTAAAAACAGAGAAGAAGATTTTCTGCACTTATGCTCTGGAATGCTATACCTTAGACAATTAGATTAATAATCAAGTTTTAAAGCTACAAACGTGCCCTAAAACTGCATTATTTTTCCTAATACTTTTCTACATTTCTTATCCTTTCTACTCTATTCCTCAGAACCTGAGCCCTACATCCAGAAGTTACCCTACATTCCATGCATTTAGTATCTGTAAATTCACAGACACAAGCTGGAGACTGACTCATACAGCTTCATTTATGTGACCAAATTTATTAAAAGATGGCAGGACCATTTTACCAAACAAGCCCTCTGACCTCTTGTGTCCTGCCTATTTCCTAATGGATAGCGAGCAGCACTTTTATTCCTATATGTTAATTATATTGTTACGCTGTGATGTCTGTTCATGTTCCCTCTTATTTATAACGTGCTAATGAATGTCTTTGCGCTAAATAAATAAAATTCTCTGTATTATTGCAATAAAAGCAGTACAGTATGGAACATGGCTCTTTTGGATGGAAATACTGATACATCATGTAACGTTTAGCAAAATAACAAAGCAACTGAAAGGAGGTGTACTGTCCTTTAGCTGGTGGCATGTTAGCAGCACCAGGAGGAGAATTTTAAATAAGCTTAAATTTGAATTTATTTTATATAAAATGGGCACTTGGACTTTGCCAGTGAAAGAAATATTTACTTGTGGAGTGACATGCTAGCAGCATCAGTAAGAGAATTTAAGTTTCAATAAAAAGTCTCTAAATTATATCTTTTTTGGGGTCAGAAGCCTGTGGGTGTTTATATACACACAGTGCTATCTATGTAATCAGTGGCTTTTACAAGCACTCAAAAAATGTTCCCTTTAAGGGAGAAGGTGAGGTGTTTGGAAAGTGAAGAAGCAATATAATTTTATTATACCAATAAATAAGTACAGAACTGAATAGACAAGTCTACAGGAGATATGTCTGTCTGATTGTATGTAGCAATAGTGGCAGCAGTAACAGGACAGTATGGAAGAGGACATATAAGGCAGGAGATGATGACTTTCTGTGTGTTGGTGGTGGTTGTTTTGTTAGTAGTAGTGTGGTATGAGCAGAGTATGGAACATGAAAGGCAAGGCAGGAAATTATATTTTATTCTGTGGTTGTAGCAGTGGCAACAGCAGTTGCAGGACAATATGGACCAGGGTGGACAAGGCAGAAATGACTTCTGAATGTGTAGGGGTAGCGGCTGCAGCAGTAGGATGGAATATAATGGACAGGAGACAGCAACAGTGGCACCATTGGTGATAAGTAACGGAAGCCTCCCCTCACTGTTAGCAATGGTAGATCATATATGTGGCATCAGCTTGAGGTATATCATTTTTAGAGTTGTTTTTTCACACTTTTTGCAGACAACTTTTTCAGCTTTGGTGTGATGACACCACCTGAAGTGCTGAATATCCACTCTTATATTACACTGGAAGCTGAAAAAGAAATACTCCTAAAACACAGTGGGCCAGTTCCTGTTACTGGTTAAGTTGCTGCATTTGCTGAAGTCAATGGGATCAGGACTCAGTTGCCGCCAATCCATCTTTGTCAGGTTGGAACTGTGGATGAAAAATCAACTGGTTCAACATGTTGCAGAAACTGTACTGGCAGCTGCTGCTGTAGTGGAGGAGCAGTGACTGAGCTGGGAGCAGAGAAGGGCTTCCCAGCCAGACATGTGGCCCACAAGCGAAAGCTGTGATGAGTTGGCTAGAGACAGTTTCCTTTATAATACACCAATTTTGACTCACTTTTGGAAGCATGAAAGATTCTCCCACTATGCCTTTATAGCAAGGGTTTAAAAGCATTGCTATCCATTTGCTTGATGCAAACAATATGCTTGTCAGCACGGAAGAAATAGAGAAAACTTTATTTCCATGCTCATCAGCATGTTCAGTGAACTGGTTTGGTCTCTACCCCACACTGCCATGGTTGGTCTTTACAAGTGTCAACATCATCATCACCATCACCCTTGTCTCCACAGTACGGATCCCCTTCTACATTCTCCAATTCCTCCTGTTCAAGTCCAGGACCCAGGGCAAGTTCCTCATCTTCCTCCATTTCCTTCTGCAGGATAGCTCATCTGTGCTGTTTTCCAAAAGCCCCAGAACAGTGAACAGTGTGGAAAACTTGGAGGAAGAACAACTGTGAAAGCTGTTGTACTTCTTTCAATCCACGTTGCATGAGTATGAGCATTCCCTCTAATATAAATATTGGGGGATAACATCACTGCTTCCACAGTTTTGACTCCTAACAAAATAGTTTTCTGTTGAGCTTACACTGCTGATCTAAAAATAACACCTAGACTCTGTGGTCTGTTGGAACATTGCACATCAAGAGGTGCAAAGGCAAACCTTTTTCTGCAAGTTCAGGAGGATCTTTTTAGCCACATAAAAAAGACCTTAAATGCCCAGATTCATTTTTATATCTCAGCAACCGAGACCAATTCACAAGAGGAAAATACTGTTTGATTCAGGTGGCCCTAACATATCTACAGTGCCTTGCGAAAGTATTCGGCTCCCTTGAACTTTTCAACCTTTTGCCACATTTCACTCAAGGGCGTTCTTCAATATCTCATTCATTGGAAGGGTTATGGATCTGAGGATCGAACCTGGGAACCGGCTCGGTCTGTTCATGCTGAGGTTTTGATAAGAAATTTCCATAAAAGGTTTCCCTTTAAACATGGTCCTGTTGTTAGGGGTCCAGGGGCCTCTCATAGAAGGGGGGTACTGTCAGGAATGCTACATCTGTTGTTGCTGCTTTAAAGTTGTCAGGTCAACATAAAGAAGGATTGGTGGTTGCTGCTTTAAGGTTGCCATGACAACATAGGGAAACTTCCTGAGCAGGCCTATTTAAACCACTCCTTCATCACTCAGCTTTGCTGGCTATCAGTTTCCTAACTCCTGCTAAGCGCCTGACTGTGATTTGACTTCTCCTATACCTGACTTTTGGCTGTGTACCTGGATTCCTCTTGCGATTTTGTTCTGGCATTCCTGATCGGTTCTGACTATTGGCTTGTTTCCCGGATTTGTCTTCGCTTCATGATTTGGATCTGTGTTGCCCTCCTCAGCTGCTGACCCGTGATTGTCTATCATTCTGTTATCTCTGTTCCTGTGAGTTGTGTGTGGATTTGGTGTAGGCTTCTGCTGCAGTGCATTTATTTGTAATACACTTTCTGTTCTGGTGACAATTTCGGTCTTCAGATTCAGCGAAAATCCATCTCTTCTTGCGAGGACCTCTGGTGAAGGCGTCTGAGGCCGGTCTTGGCTCGCAGTAGTGTTTTGCCTTTAAGTAGCATTTTTTTACTGCTCGCAGTTGTCAGCCCATTTCTGCTGCTGCTCTCCGGTAGACCAGTACATTCCTTACCTTGCATCTGAATCTTAACAACCGCCACTTCACTGCGTGGCTCCAGCACCACGCGGCACACAGGAAAATAAAATGACACCTGCACTATTCTTGCAGCTGGACCTCCAGCAAATAGCTCCACTCTTTAGGAGGTAAAAGTTTAGAGACATGCTCCCTCAGGTGCCAGGAGCGTATAAGAGATCAAAACTATTAAAAGTTAACGTTTCCTAATTATGTACATTCTGTGTACCACATTTGTTATGTGTTTAAGACACTTTTTGTTGTCACTTCTATGACCTCATACACATGGACATTTGTTATGTGCAGGCAGGTTGATCCCTGCCCATTTTTGTGGCTCAGTCCTCCTGGTTTTTTGATAGAGTCCATGGAAAACACAGACTACACACAGAATGCATCAGTTTGCTGACTATGGCTGTACGGTCACATATAGTACAAAAAAATAGAAAACAAAACACAAGGTAAAAGAAGGGCTGAGGGGATTGTATGACAACAGCAGAGAGCAACAAAGAAAAACAATAAAAAAATTCACACAAGATTAAGACACTCTAGCAAACTGCAATTCAATCAGATTAAATGACAAAACACAGCACCCAATTTGTTATATAGCCTAACAGAATCTATCCTCTAACCAGATGTGGTTCTGGAGGCATAAGTCTGTAGAGAAAGTAAGGTGTGTGACAAATCAGTTTATAATGAACCAGATTTGACTCAACAGGTCATGACGTTCAGCGAGCCCCATGTGACCGCTAAGACCGAATCACAGGCCTCAGTGGTGACCCCGGAGTATAATTATTTCACTTCCAATTCTATCTGAACTTGTTCGGCCTGAAACCAAACTTTGGGCAGAACAATCTGAACTTGAAACGAAACAAAGGTGAAACAGAGGTTCGCCCATCCTTAATCATTAGAACTTATATGAATTTTCTCTACAAGTAGTGCAGGTCAATTATGAATTTTAAAGTACTGTAATTTAGAGAATATAATTAACACAACAGATTCACGACTTCTATTAAATAGCTAGATCCCAAAGGAAAGGGGAAAAACAAGCTACAGTATTTATTATTATGTATTTTTAGAGCACCATTGATTCCATGATGCTTTACATTTAAAAGGGGGTTTACATAAAAAACACAAAACACACAATAACAAGTTGACTAATATAGTGACCAACTGGAACTGTGGGAGAGAGGGTTCTGTCTGGAAGAGCTTACAATCAACGAGGGAAAGCTATACCGCTGAAATGCTTTGTACATTCAGTTTGTAATTTAACTTGTATATTCATATATAAACTGATAATGAAATACCTTCAAGACTTCAAATTTATGCTGTATATATTGTTCTGTGAGCCTTACATGCAATGAGGAGGACGTAGTATTGGATTATCTATCTCTATTTTACCAAGTTCACAACTGGATTCTGATATTATTAATTTGGTATGCCTCTCTTATTTCTCAAGGTATTTATCTATTACTTTTCCTATTTCAGATTGTTTAGTTACATGTCTACTGGCAAAAAAGAAGTACAATCAAGCCGGTAATTTGTCATGCTCAAGCAGCATCCAAAGGATATGGCTTCTGCAAAGGACATGCCTTCAGTAAGGAATAACTGCTAAATTAAACCAATACATCTCCAATAAACAAACGCTTTTGTCCACCAAATATGGAATAACACTGTAGAGTCAAATTTATTTATTTATGCACAAGCATAATTCTTTAACCCCCTTAATGATCAGGCCTAAAAGAACCTTAATGACAGACATTTTTTTTTAGAGTTTATGCAAACGTGGTGGTTTAACACTCTTAGCTTTTTATTTGTTGAGCTATTACAATTATTTTTGCTCCATTTCTTGTGAATATTTTCAGAGCTACTTCTTAATGTCTGCTTTATGTTCAGTTTATAGAACTTTTTTTTTCTTTTCTAAATTTGTAAATTGACAACAAAATAAATTATTACAGTGGGTTCTTTGGGAGACATTTACATTCTTTATTATTTTTTTATGTGGCAATTTTCACTGTCACTACCACTCCCTCTATTGGCTACAGAAGACTTCAATATTGACTTTACTTGAAAAGGAAACAATACTGCCTGACATAATTTTCACCTGCTTTTTGGCTTCATCTTGCGGTGCTATGCTAATAGAAACAGTATTTAGAATTCACACTTTTTTTTTTTTAATGCTATTACCACAATTCCTAGTAAAACAACTTCTTATTTCATAGTGTTTTATAACTAAAAACCACTAAGAAACCTATTTATAAAAACTTGCATCTTTTGTCATTGATAAATACTATTGTAACCATGTGATCATACTCATCCAAAGAGAATAACTTCTCTCTTACACAAATCAATTAATACATTTCACCTGGGTCACTTGACCCTCATTGTTCAGTCTTACACTTACAAATCAAATGTTACAATTAGTCCAATCATCATGAGACTGATCCCATTCATAACTTCCTAGATGGATAACTGTGAGTTAGATTGGTTGCAGAAAAGGGGGATGATATTGTGAATTGGTTAACCTACTGCCCCATTATTCCATTTCTATTTTCATTAAAAAAAAAAGGGGATTTTCCCTTAGTTTAAAACAGAATTACAAGAAATTATCCCTCAATCTCAAGTTATTCATTATTATGGAGAGAAATACAATATAATTATTTCTTCATTATGAAATCAAATAATACTGTTTGCTAGATTTAATAAATAAGTAAGAGAATTATCTCATATCCACCTCTTGCTACTATCATTACATATATATAATGCACTTTCAGGGTGAACAGTGCCACCAAGTACTAAGTATCCACTAATGTGTGAATAAAGTACTAACCAACAACACCTAATTTTTATATTAATTGTGATTATTCCCTATAACCTGATAAATACCCTCAACTATACAATAACCATCCCACTATTATTCATACTATGTTATATCCCTGTTCTTCTACACTCTAACAATCTTATATTAAACCACTATTACCACCCACAAATCAGTGGTACATTCAGATGTATTGCAGGTCATAGTAGGTGTAAGTAGAAATTCAACAGTAACACAACAAAAATTCTGCGGGAAAAAAAAATGCGATTGCGATTTTGAGGCGTTTTCATCTGCTGACTTTCTGCCCTTATTATACTTATCCGGAAAATGCCAATGTTTCAGCAGGTATAATTGACGTGCTGTGATATTCAAAAACGCAGGCGTTTTTGGAAACGCAGCTTTTCCACTACAGATTTTTTCCTGCCAGATTAGCCAGAATCCCATTCACTTTGCAGATACTATAAAATGTAGAGTTTTTTTGCCGTGACGTTTCCAATGGGGTGAAAAATAGTGCGTTTTTGCAAAGTGGGGCTTCAGCCTAAATCAGTTTATTTTAAAAATCATAATTGTTCCCCTCGGTGGGACAGTGGTGGGACAGCCACTGATCAGCAAGTTACCCCCTATCCTTTGGATGGGGGGGGTAACTTGTTTTAACAGGAATACCCCTTAAATGTGACAGATTAATTTCATAATATCTTATTTTATGAGATAGCTAAATAATTACATAGATAGACCTTAGATAGAAAGCTACAATAGCCATCACTTGATGTTTTAAAGCACCCACAGATTAAAAAAAAAACAAAACAAGTAGACTGCTTCTTATCTAGATAAATTATTTATTCCCAAATTATGTAAACCTGCGGCACAATGGTACATACAGATGTTCTGCAGATCAAAAGTCCTCTTCTGCATGATTTGAAATATGTAAAGCACTAAGTTCTCATTTTCCATAGTTTTCCTTTTTTGTCATGATGTTTTTTTATTTACTTGGATCAAAAATAATATATGAGGAATAAAAGTTAATTTGTATATTGTAAACTGTTTATTAACATACAAATTCGCAGCAAAAGGAAAAAAAAAAAACAATAATAGAGGAGAAATAGTTTCCACCTCGGGGCTAGTTGCCTTTCCAGCAGCGGTAAGACTGTTACAGGGCCTGCAGTACCATTTGTTCCATTACACAATCTCCTGAAGCCTTTTGTACAGAGCTAAATCAAACTGCCTGTACCAACACGACACATGGCTTTCTCTCTCAAATGTTTGCTAATCCAGACGCTCCAACCATCTTTATTTAAGATGCCATATGGCTGGCAGAAGCCTGTAGATCTAGCAGCACATCTGCTTCCATGTTACTTTTCCGTTTCTTTCCATCTTGTACAGCATGTAAGATCATAATTTGTTTGTTACATTTTACCTAGTTTTAGAACAATTTAAAAATGACTGGAATTAGAAAAATAGTCTTTAAAGGCACCCAACTTGTTCATTGGATATTATAATATATTATTATATTAATATATTAAAACCTTCTTTATTGCATTTTGTTATATATCTATAGGCAGCTTTAAAACTCATATTATTCCCATCCCATTGTCCTTTGTACTTAAATTATTTTATTTTTTGGTTTGCTTCTGTACAAAAGCTGGATTGAATAGTTTCATGTTTAATCCTCTTCCCACCAACAATATGTAGATTTGTGTCATAGCTGGTGATGCCCCATGCAGAAAGAGCAAATATCTACACTAACTTTAATGGCAGATTGTACAGCTTTAAGAAGTCTGGCTAACAAAGTGTCAGCACATGTCTCCTGAGATGACAGAATACTTTTAGTACTGGAACCCAAATGCAGGAAGAAAGGTGGTTTTCATGAAAAACCATAAGATCATGATAAATTCATGACTTCCAACCTTTGTTATACAGGAGAACTGAATGCTGGAAGGAGATGATCTCTGTCCTTTCCGCAACCCTCTGAATACAGATCCCTATTAATAATGATCTATTGCCTAACAGGCATTAGATCACAACTATCTGTGATGAGCACAAGGACAAATACTGGACAAGACAGATCATGCCACCCAATCATTTTCCATCCCCTTCACGCTAAGCATGACATAAAAATAAATCATTACAAAAATATAAATAAATATAAAAAAAACCTAAAAACAAAAATCTATTATTTATTTTTATGTCAAACTTACTACCACAGGGCTGAAAAAGATTGGTTGGCATGATCTATTTGTCCCACAATCCTTTATGTGTTAATCACAGTTGTGATTAACTGTCTGCTGGGCATTAGATCACTAGTAACAGTGATCTTTATACAGGGCATTTCTGAAAGGACAGAGATCATGTCCTTCCAGCATGCTTCTTTACTCTATGTCAAAGACTGGAAGCCATATTTATCATGATCTTATTGGTTTCTATGGAAATGGCCTTTCTTCCTGCACTTGGGTTCCAGCACTAAACACACAGCTCACTTTTTGTGATAGACAGCATTCTGTAATTTCAGGAGCGTTGTGCTGACAATTTTTCAGCTTGATGGCAGACCGCTCAGGCTAGGGTCACTTGTGCACCGTAGTCTATGTTGCAGACTCTGTAGAAGCATAGAACGAAACAAACAAATTATGATATTACATGTTGCACAAGATGGAAAGAAACAAAAGGAAACTTCTCCTAACTCATCTGCATCATCAGGAGCATCTTTTGCATTGAATTCCTCTCTCTACATTTCTTCAAAGTGTGCCACCAATTATAAAAGAAATATTGATAAATGAATAGTACAGGTGGATATAAGACATATGCTTCATTCATATTATTTGTATAGAGTCCATCTCCATGATCAGCCTCACACACAGAAGTTTATTGAGGTATATCAGTCTGTTAATTGACTTATTGCATTACACTAGGTTCACACTAGCATTCGGGTTCCATTCCCCTTGGGGACCCGAAAAACAGAAACCTTATCCACTTAAAAATCGGTTACCCATGGAAAACCATAGACCCAATAGACTATAATGGGGTCCGCCGGAAATGCACAGAGAGAAAAGTCCTGCTTGCAGGATTTTTCTCTCCGCATATTTTAAGCGGAATGGCTAAGGGAGTTCCTGAAGCAGTCGAACAAAGCTAGTGTGAACGTAGCATTATTCTGTGCGGTAGTAGTATACAGCAGAGTCTCTAGGAACTACAGCTCATTGTCGCTCACAGGCCACAACCTACAGGTGCATCTCAATAAATTAGAATATCTTTGAAACGTTCATTCATTTCAGTAATACAATTCATAATCAGCGTCTTCCATGATTGTGTGTCCTACTGAGCCAGACTGAGGGACCATTTAAAGGCTTAGGAAACCTTGGCAGGTGACACTGAATTTACAATACTGAACTTTTTTACACTATTCTAATTTTCTTAGATTTGTGGTTTTCATTGCCTGTAATCCATAATCAACATTTACAGAAATAAAACACTTGAAATAGAACACTCTGTGTGTAAAGAATCTAGAAAATATAGGAGGTCACTTTTTTAATTTAATTACTGAAAGAAATAAACGTTTCAAAGATATTCTAATCTATTGAGATGCACCTGTATTGTTCACATTCTTTTCTAGGAGAGAAGTTAAAAAAAAATATAGTTAAAGCAAGAAAACAGTACATGTAAAAAATGTGCCGATATATTTAGAGCCAGAGATCCCATAACTTCAGACAGTCTTCTGTTTGAGAAAATATAGATTAGGCCCTGAAGACATGGCCTAAAAGTACTTTAATGAGGACCTTTCATGTCCTCATTGATGTGCAGTATTATACACCGCTAGAAAGCTGACAGTGCGCTGAATTCAGTGCACTGTCGGATTTTCTGGTATGTGCCTCGGTTGTGGAGATATTGGTGCCGTTAGTTTCAGCACCAATATCTCCCCACTGTCAGAAAGGCGGGCCTTACATCCTAGTGTCATCACAGGGTGGTATGTCTATGTAAGAGTACTTTGAGTGAATTCAGTGCACTGTCGGCTTTCTAGTGGTATATAATACCACTATATAATACCGCACATCGATGAGGACTTGAAAGGTCCTTTTTAAGGACACAACCCCATTTTTCAAATCTGACATGTGTGACTTTATGTGGTAATAACTTTGGAATGCTTTAACTTACCCAAGTGATTTTGAGAATCTTTTTTCATGACACATCATACTTCATAATTGTGGTAAAATTTAGTCAATATTTTTTTAGAATTATTTATTTATGAAAAATAGGAAAATTTGGAAAAATTCACAATTTTCAAAATGTGAAATGCTCTGCCTTTCAGACAGTCATATCACCCAAATTGGTAATTAAATGTTATTTACCATATCTCTGATTTATGTTGACATCATTCTTTAATTGTCCTTCAATTTCTTTTGGATGGCTAACAAAAATAACAGCAATTTTTCAAATTTACAAGAAAAATTTTTAAGGACTTCAGTTCTGAATGGAACTTTAAAAGCCTGTATATTAGAAACGCCCACATAAATCACACCTTTGTCAAAACTGCATCCCTCAGATAACTCAAAACAGCATTTGGGAAGTTTACCCTTTAACCATTCATGAATGAAAACATAACGAAGTTGAAATTTAGAAATTTAATTTTTTTAAATAATATGTTCATTTAAAAAGTGACACTATTTTGCAAACTACACCCATCAATGAATTTATCAAGGGGTATAGTGAACATTTTGACACCACAGTTAATTCACAGATTTTATTAACATTGGGTCAACAAAAAAATAGTTTTTTTTAAATAAAATGTTGCTTTAGCCCCACATTTTCATTTTCACAAGCAGCTAAAGGAGAAAAAACACCTTTTAGTTTGTTACACAATTTCTCCTGACCACAGCAATACTCCAGATGTGGCCATAAACTACTGTATGGGTATGTACATGTATGTACATGACAGGGTTTAGAACAGAGTGTGTACTGTATATTAAGGTGTATAGTGAGCGTTCTGAGCCCAACAGTGCTTCTCAGAAAATAATGCACAAAATGAAAGTTTTCAAGAAATATGCTGTTTCAGTGCTCAATGTGTTGTGCCCAATTTGTGTTAATAGAGATATGCACTTTATAATTTTAAGTGGGTTATCTCAGGTAAGTTGTACATGTGGGCCTAAACTGTTTGTGCACAAAGAAGGACTCAGAAAGGCAGGAGAACTGCGCTTTTAGACTTTTGGAGTATAAATTTAAAAGGATAGGTTTCAAAAGCATCTCAAGAAGTGAAACCATTTTGTAAACTACACCCCAAAGGAATTTATCAAGGGGAGTAGCAAGCATTTTTAACCCATGAGTGTTTCATTAATTTAGTTTCAATAAATGACAAATATGTTGTGCCTAGCTTGTGTCAGCAGAGACTCACACTCCAAAACTATAAAGTGGGTTATCACGGGTACAACAGCTTTAGATTATTTATCTTTGACACAAGCTGCGCACATCATATTGTGCATTGAAATAATATGTTTCTGGAAATATTGCAATTTTCACTTTTCACCATCAGTCACGCATTCATTTTTGGAAAATAAATTAAAACAAAAATGCTCACTAGACCTTAGATAAATTCCTTAAGGGGTGCAGTTTCCAAAATATCCATTTTACTGGTATTTCAAAGGCTCTGCAAAAGAGGCATTGTGTGCAAAAACTAAACCGTCTAAATCCTGGGTATAGCAATGTCAAATATCTGGGTAAAAACTGCTGTTTGGGCACACAGCAGAATGCAGAAGTGAAGGAGCACTGTTTGGCTTTTGGAGCGCAGATTTAGATGTTTGGTTTTTGGATGCCATGTCACATTTGCAGAGCTCATAAGGTACCAGTAAAGTAGAAAGTGACCCCTTTTTAAAAACTGTATCTGTTAAATAATTTATCAAGGGGCCTAGTGAGTATTAGTTTTTTCAGATGTAAAAGGAATACATAAGCTGTGCGGAGTACATTAGGTACACCAAATTCCCCACTATTATCCCAATAGCTCCTAGAGTTGAGGAGGACATTCTGAGGGGTTTAGTTCTGGTGCCTTTTCCCTTGTAAACCCTAAGCAAGGTTTGTACCCTGATGTACGCTGGCACTGTGTATAAGTTTCTCCTCCTGCCACAGCCAGTTTTGCCATAATGTGGTGATTTAGGGTTTTTTTTGTTGTTGCATTGTAAAAGTTATGATTTAAAATTTTCTGGTGATGTCGCCATGTGATGGCTTGTTTTTTACAGGATGAGATGCACTTTTTAATGACAATATTTTGGGGTGCCTATAGCACATTGATTAATTCTGTCATTGTTTTTTAAGGTTTTAAGTTTTTATGCCATTGACCATAAAGTATAAGTAACATGCTATTGTTATTCTTTTAGTCGGTACGTTAACAATGATAGCTAACGTATGTGTTTTTTTATGTTTTACTAATTTTTCAGAATATAATCTCATTTTGGACAAAAAGTCTATTATTTTTGCCTCACCATCTTCTCAGAAGTGTAACATTTTTAGTCATGCATGTGTGACTCCGTTCTACAGAAAGATGCAGATCAAAGAGGTGAGACCCTCATTTATCAGGTATTTATTTCATACCCTATGGATATAGCCATAAAGTTTTCTTGCTCCCCATTTTAGTCTATGGGAAAAAAACAAAAATGAGAACAATGACATGCACTAAAGAATTTAAGCACAATGGGTGGATGAGATTTAGATAATTTTCATTCAGTTTGTTCACATTGTAAAAAGGAACTACAGATCTACCTGAAGTGTTTCTCCAGTGACAAAAACAGAATTTTTGCCTTTTGTGTCTCCAGCCTAAGGCTAAGGCCCCACATACGGAGCTGCAGCAAAAAAGCGCTGCGGAAAAGACCATGGCAGAAACGCATCACGCTTTTTTTTCTATAGCACTTTTCCCACAAAGTCCGCAGTGTTTTCCTCTGTGGACTTTCTGCCTATATTATACCGATGGAAGCTGCCAGCGTTTCTGTAGGTATAATTGACATGCTGCGATTTTTTTTTTTTTTGCAATGTGTGGGTGGGATTAGCCAGAATCCCATCCACTGTAAAATGCCATGTTTTTTTGCCCCGGCTAAAGGAGACTGCCTCTGGGATTCTCACCTGCATAGCTCATTTCACTCACTTTTATGAAAGCTCCAAAGGAAGCTGAGCATATTTATTTACAGTGGGGAAAAAAAGTATTTAGTCAGCCACCAATTGTACACGTTCTCCCACTTAAAAAGATGAGGTTGGCCTGTAATTGACATCATAGGTAGACCTCAACTATGAGAGACAAAATGAGAAAACAAATCCAGAAAATCACATTGTCTGATTTTTAAAGTATTTATTTTCAAGTGGGAGAACTTGCACAATTGGAGGCTAACTAAATACTTTTTTCCCCACTGTATCTATTTCTGAACTGAACTATAAATATGAAAGGAGATGGAGGTGTTTGTGCACAAACTTCACCATTCACAGAGGCTCTGTATATCCTGTGCATATGCCATGTATGTCTGTAGTGTGAAAACCCCTTTAGGCTAAGGCCCCACGTAGCGGGCCGCAGGAAAAAAGTTCTGCAGGAAAATCTGTGGCAACAACGCATCGTGGTTTTCACAGAAAGTGGAAACCTCTACAGACGTTCTGCTTCTCTTATACCTATATGGAAAGCGCCAGCATTTCTGTAGATATAATTGACATACTGCGATTTCCAAAACCGCAACAGTTTTGGAAATCGAAATGTGTGTCCGCTGCGCTTATTTTTCAATAATATGTGGATGGGTTTCGCCGCGGTTTTTACTGAGGGCCCACATTGCGGAAACGCAGCTTTTTTCGTTGCAGATTTTACTGCAGTTTTTTGTGCCAAAGCCAGGAGAGAATTGAGCAGAAGGTAGAAATATAAGTGTTTCCTATACAGTGAGGAAAAAAGTATTTAGCCAGCCACCAATTGTGCAAGTTCTCCCACTTAAAAAGATGAGAGAGGCCTATAATTAACATCATAGGTAGACCTCAACTTTGAGAGACAAAATGAGAAAACAAATCCAGAAAATCACATTGTCTGATTTTTTAAGAATTTATTTGCAAATTATGGTGGAAAATAAGTATTTGGTCAACTACAAACAAGCAAGATTTCTGGCTCTCACAGACCTGTAACTTCTTCTTTAAGAGGCTCCTCTGTCCTCCACACATTACGTGTAGTAATGGCACCTGTTTGAAATTGTTATCAGTATAAAAGACACCTGTCCACAACCTCAACCAGTCACAATCCAAACTCCAGTATGGTGAAGACCAAAGAGCTGTGGAAAGACACCAGAAAAAAAAATTGTAGACCTGCACCTGGCTGGGAAGACAGAATCTGAAATAGGCAAGCCGCTTGGTGTGAAGAAATGAACTGTGGGAGCAATAATTAGAAAATGGAAGACATACAAGACCACTGATAATCTCCCTCGATCAGAGGCTCCACGCAAGATCTCACCCTGTGGGGTCAAAATGATCACAAGAACAGTGAGCAAAAATCCCAGAACCACACTAGCGGACCTGCAGTGAATGTGCAGCATCCCAGAGTGCTACTGCTTTTGTGTGTTTGTCATTGTGCCTCTCGGTTTCATGTTTGTATGTTCTGTTCCATGTTAAATGTAACAGTGTTACAAACCCAGACTTGGTTCAGCCCTGGCCTATCACAGGCCACTGGGCGGGGTTGTAAGGAGGTATTATCTCCCCGGTGACGGTTGGTCAGGCAGATCAGTGCATGCAGCAGATTAGACTTGGTATGCAGAGCTGACCTGCCACCAGCCTCTGGACTGAAGGCCATCCGCCGCTTTCACAGCCCCAGGGGAGATATCATCAGCCCCAGGCTCACCTGAAGACAGCCCAGAGCAAGGGAGTAAAGATTTCCAAGTGGCTGGATTCATTCGGTGCCGTGCCAGGAGGAGCAGGAGAGGACCCTGACAGGAGAGTCGTACTCGGGCCTAGCACACAGGTAACCAGATCCCTGTCAGGGCTCCCTGTAACTCCATCCCCAGCGTACCAAGCTGGGAGAGGCAGAGAGGAGTAGAGAAAGCCATCCCATGGAGCCTATACCAACTTTGGGCGACCTCCTAGAAGCAAGGCTAGGGGTTGGACACTGTAGGACTACTACCCCCATCTGTAAGCTGCTGTTGACCTCCTGTTCCAGTTGCCTTAATAAACGGCTGTTTGGTTTACCTGCATCACTGACTCCTGAGTCGTGCCTGCTTTACCATCAGGGCTCTTCCGACCAACACCACACCAGCTCAGGTAGGAGAGGTTCCCTCTTCAACTGGAAGTGTCCCGGGGAAAAAACCTACTACCACCACCATCCGTTAGTGCTACAGGACCCCCTTCAACTTTGTCCGGCCTAGGAGTGGGACTGGAGCGGTTTGGGAGCGTGCTCGGCCTGCTAGGTGGCATAGCATCAGCCACTACTACTCCCATCCTCCAGTCTCCTCCATCTGGGTTGCAGCAAAAGACCTGCAGAAAGCTGGGACTAACGTAACAAAGGCTACCGTTAGTAACACACTACACCGCCAGGGACTTAGATCCTGCAGTGTAAGACGTGTCCCCCTGCTTAAGCCAGTACATATCCGAGTCCATCTGAGATTTTTAGTGCAAACCTCCTTCCATCAGCAAGGGCATTGAAGATGAAACATGGCTGGGTCATTCAGCATGACAATGATCCCACATCCCAAGCATTTCAAGGTCCTGAAGTGGCCTAGCCAGTCTCCAGATCTCAACCCCATAGAAAACCTTTGGAGGGATTGAAAGTCCGTGTTGCCCAGCAACAGCCCCAAAACATCACTGCTCTAGAAGAGATCTGCAAGGAGGAATGGGTCAACATACCAGCAACAGTGTGTTTCACACACTTCACAGGCTCAGTGGATGTCTCAGCAGACAGACCCCCATCAATCAGATATTTATCCTCATTTAGGTGAATACAGTGCAGTAACATTTTGTGACTTACAGGTGACGTCTCTGACTAATCGTTCACATTTCCCTTCTCTTCCCTTTGGGCCGCCATGACCACTTCTTCCAGCTGTGACTTATCTGTGTAAAGTTTGCAACACAGACATCTTTGGCTCCTCACTTTTCCAGGCATCCAACCTACATTGTCCTCACCTACACAAAGCCCCCATCCTGCTGCTACCGTAATTATAAAATATATGATATAACCCCCCATAATGAATAATACTCCCAAGTGCATCTTTATATTAATAATGTCCGTTTGTACCCTGTATAAATAGTGCCCATTATTAATAATGCCCCAGATGTTAACTAATTAAAAGGTTTTCCAGGTCATTAATAAACTAATCAGTGGGGCTCAAAAACCCAGGACCCCCACTGATCAGCTGTTTGAATGAACTGTGGTACCTGTGTAAGCGCCGTGACCACTTCTCTGTTTACATATTGTCATTCATCTCATAGTGGCCATGTAATGTAACTACAGCCTCGTCCTATATATGTCTATTTGACAAGTCTGTAATTACATTCCACTGTCACTATAAACAGCGTATAATATAAACAGGAGCCATAGCCCCTATTTATAACGCCCTATTTACACACACTATAATATTCCACAGCAGCCCCTGTGCACAGTATTACGGCCTGCAGTGGCCCCTGCACACTGTATTATACCTCGCAGCGGCCACTGCACACGGTATTATGCCCCATAGTGGCCCCTGCACACGGTATTATGCTCCATAGTGGCCCCTGCACATGGTATTATGCTCCATAGTGGCCCCTGCACTGGTATTATGCTTCATAGTGGCCCCTGCACAGGGTATTATGCTCCACAGTAGCCCCTGCACTCGGTATTAGGCTCCACAGTGGCCCCTGCACTGGTATTATGCTCCATAGTGGCCTCTGCACACGGTATTATGCTCCATAGTGGCCCCTCCCTGGTATTATGCTTCATAATGGCCCCTGAACACGGTATCATGCTCCATAGCGGCCCCTGCACTCGGTATTATGCTCCAGTGGCCCCTGCACTGGTATTATGCTCCACAGTGGCCGCTTCACACGGTATTATGCCCAATAGTGGCCCACCCATTAACTATTATTATACTCTGAGGTCTTTTCAGACCCCAGAGTATAATGATCGGAGACCCAGAGGAGGTGACAAACATAAAAACCAGTGTTACTTACCTATCCAGGACACTGGTGCACTCCCTGCAGCTTTCGGCCCTGTTTAATTGCACACAGACGTCACGTGATCAAGCCGGCGACGCGACCTTATGACATCACCAGAGGGCCCAAGCCTGCTCAGAGTAGGCTGTGTCTCAGTGTAGGAGGCGCGATGACGTTATTGTATCGCCGCCCGCGCTGACATGCAGAGGTCTCGTAAACCAGCCCAAGACAGGCCCCGCTCAGCTTTGTTTTTTTTTAAAGCGGCCTGTCCTGAGCTGGTTTACATTAAATAAATAGTAAAAATGCCGCCCCCCCAGATAGTGCTGCCTGAGGCGGCCGCCTCACTTCGCCTCATTAGCGGTGTGCCCCTAAGTGAGAAGATAAGAGGAACCATTGTTGGGGAACAGGAAGTAAGTGCCGTTCCAGGGAAATGTAGATGAGGGGAGTGTTAGTGGATACTAAGTCAAGCCATCTCAATAGGTCGATGGACTTATAGTAAGATTGTATGTCGGGGAGTGCAAAGCCACCCTGGGTTTTGTGCCGAGTTAGGAGTGCGGGACGTGGGCGGGAGTTCTTCCACAGGAAATAGATGAAGAGGCTACGGAGGCTTTTGAAGAACGAGATAGGGAGGAGGATGGGAACTGTTTGAGGGACATATAGTATCTTAGGGAGGATATACTGTATGTCTTGAGAATATTTTTCCTGCCCATCCAGGAGACATAAGGAATGCGCATTTTAGACAGCTGCTGTTTGAGGTCAGCTAGGAGAGGGGCGTAGTTGAGGGAGAAAAGCTGAGTTGGGTTTGCAGGAATCTTGATTCCCAAGACTTTAATGGCATGGGAGGGCCAAAGAAAGGGAGTGGAGGTTTTCAAATGGTGGAGAGCTAGGAGGAGCGTTAACATTAAGTATAACATTAAGTATACTTGTTGAAATTAATCTTAAAGTTAGACACTTGTCTGAAAAGGGCAAATACACGGAGTACCTCATAGTAGAGGTGGGATTAGATAGAGTGAGTACCAGGTCATCACAGCAAAAGCAGCTATGACATGATGGAAGTCGCCAATCATGACACCTTCAATAGAGGGGGACTGTCTCAATTTTTGAATAAGGGTTTCCCTTAGCAGTATAAAGAGGGCCAGGGACAAGGGGCAACCCTGTCGGGTACCATTATTAATACTGAAGGGCTCTGAGAGAGAACCATTGACCTTGACACGGGCAGCAGGGCAGGTATAGAGAGAAAAAATAGCTGTAATAAATGCAGGGGGAAAGCCAAATTTTTCCAACACTTCTTTCATAAATGCCCAACTGACCCTGTCAAATGCCTTCTCGGCGGCGGTACCCAAAAGGACAAGAGGGATGTTTCTACTCTTTGCTACATAAACAAGGTGAATTAGCCGAGAAGTGTTGAATTTCCCCTCCCTCCCAGGCACGGAGGACTGGAGGAGCTTAGAAACCCTGTTGGCGAGCAGCTTGGCCCACCACTTCAGATCGCAGTTAAGTAAGGATATAGGGCGATAGCTAGAGCATAACTTCAGGTTCTTACCCTCCTTGGGTATAATAGAGACATGTGCCTCAAGGGATTGTGCAGGCCAAGATGCCCCCAACAGTAGGGAATTACATAAATCGAGGAATTTAGGGAGTAAGATATCTTGAAGTTTTTTATAGTAAGAAATAGGGAACCCATCAGGGCAAGAAAGGACCTCTCTCAATTTTTGTTCCATGAAAGAGGCAGTTAAGGCCGATATCTGAGTGCTGAGAGTTGCGGAAGGTGCAGGGAATCTAGGAAGTCGCGGATCAGGGAGGGGCCGTCTAAACCAGAAGAGGGGGAGTCCAGATTGTATAGGGAGTGGTAGTAATTCTGGAATTGATTAGCGATAATTTCGGTAGTATAAGACCGGGTGCCACCGGGGGCTAAAATAGAGGGAATGAATGCCTTATCCTTCTGTTATCTAAGCAGGAGCATCGTGAGCTTAGAGCCTCTGTTTCCGTGGACATAATGTTTATGTCAGCAGGATTGGAGGACCCTAGCTGCCTTAAAGGTGAGAAGGTGCTTGAGCTGCTCTCTAAGAGCAAACAACTCTTCCTGCTTAGCCTGAGAGGAGGTAAGCTTGGATGAGGTCTCAAGGGAGTTAATACTAGACAGTAAATGGGATATACGGACTTCACGCTGTTTTTTAAGTGTATTGGCAAGGGTGCCCTTAAGAAATAGATATCTACATTCAGGATTGGAGTAAGCCTGGCGTAGCTGGAAAGGGACATGTCTCGGGAAGGCTATGCTGACACCTCTAGAGGCTGAGGCTTAGCTCTCAAGGCCCCGTGTGCACGCTAAATCGTAATCTCATTGGAGAACTCAGGGCCCAGTAAGTCAGAGAAAATGGACTTCACCGTGTCGAGGAGAGACTCGGGAGGGAAGGATTCAGGGAGTTCTCAAGCCAGTCTGCCATTTCGTTAAGGTGTTTCTGGCATGCTTGGAAGGATGAGATAGCAGCCTCAGTATATGCGATCAGTTGTGCTTAGTTGGTCTCGAGGCTGTCCACCCTGCCACCAATTTGGTGGACGTCAGACTTAATTTCCTGGAGCTCCTTGACCACAGGTTCCAAAGCTTTGGTAAGGGTGCGGCTGAAGAAGGACCTGGAGATAGGCATCTCTCTGTTAATCAGGGACTCTTCCTCATCACTGTAGTCGTCCGATGGAGTCACCAGAGGTGGTTTGGTGGGCACCCTAGTGGGGAGGGGTTCCTGTTGGGCTCCCTGTTTAGCGGGAATAGGCTGCGACGTTTTATGGAGAAAAGTGTCAATGTTACCGCTTCTAACACCAGAGGATGAGTCTCTATGCTTGGCTTGTCCAATTTTAACCATGGCATGGAAATGAGAGTCACAGACCAGACAGCTGCCCCCGGGAGGGGGAAAAGAATCAGGTATCCATAGATAGAGTCACACCGTCTAGGACAATCAGGTGGGGCAGCAGCAATGCAGGTCAAGCACTCCACAGACAGGTGAGCACAGAGCTGTATTAGTGCTTACTTTTTGAGGGACAAATCGTACTTCATAGAACCATTTAATATTCCATACAATGTACTGGGAAACTTGAAAAAAATTCAGAACTGAGTGGAACTGGAGAAAAACTGCTCCTGAGTGGCCGCCATATTTAACCACTTCCATACCAGATGCTTTACCCCCCTTCCAGACCAGACACATTTTTGGGTTTTTTGTATGTGTGGTTTTGAGGGCTATAAATTTTTTAGGATTTGTGTTATTCAACTAATTTTTGCGTCTTTTTTTGGAGACATATAGGGCTTTATTTTTATGCTCTTTTTATTTTTCCATGTGTTTTAATTTTTTTTATATCCGGGGAAAATATAAACTAAAGAGGAGGGAAAACGTGTCTATTTTTCACTTTTCATTTTTTTTTTTTTTTTTAATAACACAAAGTGCTTTTTAAACTTTTTAAAATAGTTTTTACTGTCCATTACGGTAATTTTTATTTTTTATTTTTTACTTTTCTATTAATTTTTTTTACATTGTGTCCCCATAAGGTCATATAAGACCTTTGGGGACATCTGATCACTTTTTTTTTTAGTTGGGGAGGCTGATTTTCCCTGTAACTGGGGCTGGTACGATTAGCCCCAGTTGCAGGAGGAATGCAGCCTCCTGCACGTTACTTACACAATACTATAGAGCTGATCTGGGTCCTGTAGGACCCAGCAGCTCTTGCAGACACTGCACCCGTCGGATAACATGACTGCTGGGTCAGAGTGCAGCCGCAAGATGGCGACGCCAATAGCGCTGTATACAATGCTCATTGAGCGCTGTATACACAGTGATCGGGAAGGCAGGGAAGGTAATGAACCTTCCCTGTCTTCTCTCTGGGAGCTCCGGCTGAAGTTAAAGCTGGATCCCCATTTCAGTAGCTGCATGATCTCGTGCAGCTGCTGATTTCTGCTTGGACGTACTGGTACGTCCTTGCAGATATAGACAACCACCACTTGGACGTATATACTCTATGGGCGGTACGGAAGTGGTTAAACACCTGGCAAGAGCTATAATTATGTATTAAATAGTAACACACTGGTTACAACTACTGCTGAAAAAGACTTGGGTATATTGGTGGACAGTATATTTAATTTTGGCAACCAGTGCCAGGCAGCTGCTGGGAACGAAAATAAAATAATCATGGGCTGCTTAAGAGAGGAATAGATGCTCACGAAAAGGATATTGTTTTGCCTTTATACAAATCAGTGGTCAGGCCACACGTAGAACACTATGCACAATTTTGGGCACCACTATATAGGAAAGATATAGCTCAACTGGAGCGGGTGCATAGGAGGGCGACCGATGTCATTAAGTGGATTGGAATATAATGACAGGCTATTTAATATGGGGTTGTTCATTTTGGAAAAAATGCGGCCTAGGGGTGACCTAAATACAATGTACAAATATATGACCATACAGAGATCTTTCCAACCTAGGCTTGTAACTATTGCAAGGGAACATCCTTGTTATGTTTGTCTCCGAATAGAATAGTAACAAACGTATGAAATAAACTGATTTATTTAGAAATGCAAAATAAACATGAGCAGACAAAATAAGTGAAAATCAAAGCAAAGTAGGCAGGTGGACAATAGCAGGGGAACTATCTCTAACATTCACCCTGACTAAACCTGCCTATCGCCAAAGTTTTCCTCGGATAAGAGAATGCCTCACAGGATACCTAAATAGAGACCCTTGGAGTTCACCCTAACAGAAACTCAGGACACAGTACCCACACACCGACAAACACCACTACACAGACACCCTCACAGGAGGCCAGAGAGTAAACAGACAAAGCTAGGTTACAGAACCAAACGGACAGTAGAACTACAGGTCACAGGAATAGCTGATCACAAGAGTATAACTAGCAAAGGACTGGAGCAAGCCCCCAGCTTAAATAGCACACCAGAGGGTGGAGTAGAACCTCAGGAAAAAACCCCTTCCAGACCACAGAGTCCAGACATACAAAGGTTAACCCTTGCTAGCCCGGACCAGCCCCCTAACAATCCAATACATGTAGAGGATTTACAGTAACAGCAATGAGACTTTGGAATTCACTGCCACAAGATGAAGTGATAACTAATAAATTGTGTTGGTTCAAGAGAAGCATGGATGCAATTGAGAGTAATAATATCATGAGTTTTAGGAAATACAATTTTTTGGGATAGGATGTTGATATAGGGACTTAGTCTAATTGCCATGTTTGGAGTTGGGAAGGAATTTTTTTCCTCAGATGGTGTAATTGGCATCAACTTGGTGGGTTTATAGGTGGAACTTGGTGGACTTTATCCAACCTTATTTACTATGTTACTATATAATTTGTCATGATTGGTCATCAACAAGAAATCAGTGGGGGTCTAACACCTGGCACCCCGACTAATGATCTATCCTGAAAATAGGTCATCTGGACAACCACTTTAATATATTTGTTAACTTGTTAATTTTTACTACTTCCTGAAAGGCACCAGAAACACAATAGCACTTTTTAAAACTTTATGTTTATATCAGATACTGAACAAAAGACTTGTCTGTATACAAAATAGTTTGGTGCGATATATAAAAGATGTAGAATTTACAATGGTTAACATTACAAATGGAATACTTTGCATGCTAAATTATTAGATAAAACTAAAAAATCATGACCATCAAAGAAAATTAAATTTTTAAATTATTAATTAAATTAAATTTTGTATAGTTACATTATATGTTACCCATAGTTGATTAATAATTATTATGCAAGGAACATTAGTGATTTTTATTCAATACATTTATAGAAGATGGATTCAATGGATTGAATTCAATTTAGTCATGTATTAGGTTATGAGTAGTGTTGAGCGAACCCGAACCCGACCCCGAACATTAGCGTTGAAGTTTGGGTCCAGGTTCGGCTCATCTCTAAAGCTGGTTGACTGAGTGCTGAGCAGTCAATCAACCAGCTTTAACCCCTTCATGTATTGTCACGTACATGTACGTGGGAGAATGCGGGTAGTTACCGCATCCCCGCGTACACGTATGTGATGGTGATTGAGCGGGCTCAGAAGCAGAGCCCGTGTGATCACCGTGGGAGCCCAGCTGTATGTGCCAGCCAGGCTCCCGCTGATAACACCAATCCCCGCTGTTTAACCCTTAAGATGCCGCAGTCAATATCGACCGCGTCATCTTAGGAGTTTGTCATTGAAACTGAATACTGCGGGCAGCAACGGGAGCGGGTGTTAGCTGTAGCTGACAGCTAACACCCTGCTCCTTAACCCCTGATTGGAATTGAGCTCCGATCAAGGGTTTTAATCCCTTGGATGCCACGGTCAAACATGACCGCGGCATCCAAGGGGTTCCATCATGCCAAATGTCCCCCTCGGCACCCCCTGCGGCAAGATCGGGGGTGCCCATATGTATCTTCTGCAGCCTGGGGTCTGGCCAGTGCTGCCTGACCCCAGGCTGCTAGGAGCCCCCAGTACCTGGTTGATCCTGCCAAAGAGAGGAAGTCAGCCTATGCGTCTGCATAGGCTGACTTCCTCTATAGACTGCAATACGTGTGTATTGCAGTCTATAGGTCGCATAGTGAGACATCACTAAAAAGTAAAAGAAAAACGTTTTACAGCCATTTTTGGGTCACAAAGTTTGGGTCCCCATTGATTTCAATGGGGTTCGGGTTCGGGTCAAGTTCAGGTACCCGAACCGAACTTTTGGGAGAAGTTCGGCAGAATGCGTCGAACCCGAACACTAGTCATGAGCAGTTTTATTTTATTAGACATTATTTTAGTTACATGATCTTTTTAGTGTCACATTATTTTGTATTACCTACAACTGCATGTATATGTTATATATTTTTAATTAATGATTTTAATTTGTTGTTTTTAAAAGTCAAAAGAATAAATACTTAGATTTGTATTATTCTTTTTATTAAAATGATACATAACCGGTCAACTGAAATAGATTTTCTTAATGATCAGCTGATTCACACGTACAACTGTTATTGCCTGTACAGTACAACTTTTTTTTTATATCTGCACAGCACATAGTACGACATTGGTTGCCTTATATTTGTGTTGACACTGAACAACACCATTTCTGTAGTCTTGTATGCTGAGTGTAATGCTTAGTGTCTGCCCCTATTCTATATACAGTACAGACCATAAGTTTGGACATACCTTCTCATTCCAAGAGTTTTCTGTATTTTCATGACTATAAAAATTGTAGATTCAAACTGAAGGCATCAAAACTATGATCTCTTGTGATGTATTAAATGGGCATCATTTTGGGTTTGTCTTTACTTTGACAATTACTTTATAGTCCTGTAGACTTCACTAATATGGCCGTTTTTTTGCACATGCTCAATTATTGACGCCTCTAGTGATGATGGTCTCTTACAAGCTCCATCTTGGATTCTCCCTGCATAGCGTGTGGTCCATTTCCTTTGCAGTAGCAGGTACTAATTTAGTTTAATTGATTAGTATCAGAATCTCCTATTATAAGCCTCTAGTTTTTACCTATCATTTACCTCCTGACGAAGTCTTTCATAGACGAAACTTGTGTTGGGGTTCTGCGGTGCTGTGTGAGGGGGTCTCCCATGTTGCACAAACATGTCTCTGGGTAAGCTGATATTATTCTATAGCTGACTACAGTACAGACCAAAAGTTTGGACACACCTTCTCATTCCAAGAGTTTTCTGTATTTTCATGACTATAAAAATTGTAGATTCACACTGAAGGCATCAAAACTATGAATTAACACATGTGGAATTATATACTTAACAAAAAAATGTAAAACAACTGAAAATATGTCTTATATTCTAGGTTCTTCAAAGTAGCCACCTTTTGCTTTGATTACTGTTTTGCACACTCTTGGCATTCTCTTGATGAGCTTCAAGAGGTAGTCACCTGAAATGGTCTTCCAACAGTCTTGAAGGAGTTCCCAGAGATGCTTAGCACTTGTTGTACTGTATATGGACAAGGCTTTGTCCCTAGCTCCACCCATGTTCCCATTCATTCCTCCCATCCCTATCATGTGCCATTCATAGCACAGTAATTGTGCCATTCAATTTATAGCAAACAGTGATGATGCCTTCACCACAGAGTATAATATCCCCATAGTGGCCTGCACAAAGTATAATGTCCCTTAGTGGCCCCCACACAATATAATGCTGTCTTAGTGGCCCCCACATAGTATAATATCGCTTAGTATCAATCACACGGTGCAATGATCCCATATGGCCCTAAACAGTATAACGTCACCTTTATGTCCCCTATACAATATAATGTACCTTCAGTGGTCCATCACAGTCAAATGCCCCTGCAGTGGCCCCATACAATATAATATCCCTTCAGTGGCCCATCACACATTAGAATATCCCATCAGTGGCCCATCAGATAATATAAAACATAACAAAATACTCACTTACCCCATACAAACAGAGTTGTCTGCATCCTTTGGCTCCATTACTGTTTCTGCCTCGGACAGCATTAGTCAAGGCCTGAATGGTTGAGTACAGAACTGATAGCTAGATAGAAAGAGTTGAAATCTGGACCCACTGCCTGGAACAGCAGGACAGCACCCAAAATGTGAGACTGTCCTGGTGAATCTGGGACAGTTGAGAGAGTCATAGGACCCAGTGGAAATGCACCATTTGTCCTATGCCTAAAGAAGCATTGTATATGGATGATGTACAGTACCACTTCTTTGTCCTATACTCTGAGTGTAATTCTCAGTATCTGTACTTATTTTTTATATATGGATAATGGACAATGCTACTTCTCTGCTACCTGTTTTGTGGTGTGGGGTTTATGTGACAGGGATCTGGGGTATGTATTTTAGGGTCTGGTCTGGATCTGTATTAATTTAGGAGTCTGTTCTAGATCTTTTTTTTACTCCAATATCTGTAGTTACCATGTGATTTGTACTTATTTGGGACTTTTGTCTATGATCTATAATCTATAATCTAGGGTCTGTATTTTTTGAGTTTAGGGATTTGTACTTAGATATATTTAGATATATTTTATTTTTAAGGATGATGTACTGGAGTTACATGCACTACTTATGCTTAGATTAGGCATTTGAAAGACGCAGCCTACTGTATGTAAGTAGATGCTTGGAAATCTCCCTCATATAGCTACTAAAAGCATATGTTATATATATAAGTGCGTATGGATGGCAAATGCGATCACACCAATTTATGCTTTTGGACCCCAATGCAAAATATGTAATGGGGCCTCCACTTACCATGTGCTATCTATAAAACTGGTGTCTTATTATTATGTAAAAAATCCATTGGGCCCCATAAAGCTCCAGAGCCCGGGAGCACCTGCTACCTCTGCACTCCATATAGCTACTTCCCTGGCACCAATAGTTAAGTGATGGAGAGGGGACTTGATAGGAGACACATGCACTATATTTGAATCAATTTAGTTACAATAAATGTTTTTTTTTTTTTTGGGGGGGGGGGCATGTAAATAGGCCATGTTGATTATAATTATGTATTTGTAAAAATCTTATTTGTCTCAGTCAAAAGGCAGCAATTTTGGCCACAACATTGGAGTTTAGGTTATACCAGGTTGAAGACTCACTACATAGGGGGAGTTCTCGTGCCTTTTCAGCAATTTGGTAGTGTACCTGTATGTTGATCCTATCTGGTCCATGTCAACAAGGAAAACGAGCTTGTGAGTGTTGGTGGGAGTGTCAACAGGAATGTTTCCTCCATTCACCTGGTGTAAAATCTGGGTAACCAAAGTCTTTGCTGTGGAATACTGAAATATTTTGTATATCAAACGTTGTCTGTTGTACAATCATGTCCAGTACGTTAGGAGGTATATCAGTTGTTGGGATGTTCTTTCTGACATGACTATACTGCACCACCAATGTAGTCACAAACACACATAAATGGTTAAAAATTGATCTTTAAAAAAGTGAAGTTATCAGCCTTAGCTGTGTTGCTAGTGTGTACTGATGTTCAAGCCCCAGAGGCCAGACGCTATGTATCACAGCAGTGGATTAGCTGTAGTCAGGCCACATCTTTCGTGGAGCTGTTGTGTAAGTAGCTCTAGAATAGAGAAGATCGTGGCCAGGACATAGATAATCACAGAGGCTCATTAGGGTCTCGCAACTTCTGATATGCTACAATGCAGCCTGTGACACCTGAGGGGGATGTGCGGACCAGAACTATTTGCAGTGACCAGTGAAAACAAATTGAGGCCGAAGCAGAGATAGCAGACAACATTGGTATGTCATTTGGTACTATTGAAAAGCGGTTAAAGGTCTTATGTACTATCGGAGGATTAGAAGCTATGAATAGATAATATAAGGCTTCAGCACGATTAAGTATTACTATAAGGAATGTATCAGGATATCTATATGTATATGCTGAGAATGGAAACTCTTGACTGCGAGTATATGGTTGTGAAAGCTTATTCCATTGCAAAGCGCTATTTAATATCAGGTCAGCTGCTATTAAGGATATATTAAGGATCATATTTTTATGTCAATTGCTATCAAACTGGGGTTGAATATTTCAGCAAGGTAATGGTACTGATTTGTTGGATAATAGTGAAACTTAATCCCAGGGGAAAAAAAAACTGAGCGTTGTTCATTATAAATAAGGGAAAAGGAAAACCTATGAATACTAGGAAGTTGAGAGAGGTCCTGGAAAAAAGTGATCCCATATTGAGATGTCTGTGGTAATAAAATTGGACAGGTTTGTTAGACGTCATCAAGAGCTGACACGTCTACAGGGTAACCATCAAGAAAAGGAAAGAGTATCCATGCTTACCTAAGTAGTCCAAGAAGTTGATTTTTATTGAAATCCACAGACACAATGTGTTTCAGGGTGAAGGTTCCTCTTTATCAAGTATATCAAATGGACCACTTGGGTAAGCGTGTAACCTCTTTCCTTTCCTTGATGGTTGTCTAGCCGTCCTGTCAGCTCTAGATGACTACTTGATGCCGGGGAAAATTTCCTACGCTGGTAGAGATGTAACAGCTCTAACCCTTACGTCAACCAGTGTATGCTTCAACTGTTGTTGTGACTGATCACAATTTAAGATGAGGGGCCATCTATATTTGTTAATTCACTTGTAATCTGTACACCACATACACCTTTTCCCAAAATGGGATTATGTACTATGTGCAAATTGGTGCTGTATTCTGTTTTTTTCTACGATTGTTAGATTAGATGTTTCTAGTGCTGATAATGGATACTACAGACAATTTACTAGCTTTGGGTAATATGTCAGTAATTAGTGGAATCCAGAATGGTGGGGGAGGCTTCTGAATCAGAGACTGGCTTTGTGAATTTGTAATACTATTAAGTGAAACGGGCCTTTGTCAGTAGTAGCAGAACAACTGGGTAGCCTCAAACTTAGGCTATTAATTATAAGGTATGATATGACTAAAATATGTGAAAGTATGTTTGAAATGGAGCAAGAATATGGAATTGTAGGACAAAGGCAATAACAGTTACACATGTAGACAAAATTGTTGGTACCCCTTACAGATACCATGGTTCATTCAAACAACTGATCCTGGGGGTCCTGAGTATTGAAACCCCACTAATTTAACACTTTTTTACCTTTTAATTAGGAAACACTTTGGGCATTATTTAAAGGCAGTACACAGGGAAGTTATTAATTTAAAGATGCACTTGGGGGTGTTATTCATTATGGGGGGTTATATTATACACATGTGGACAAAATTGTTGGTACCTCTCGTTTAATGAAAGAAAAACCCACAATGGTCACAGAAATAATTTGAATCTGACAAAAGTAATAATATATAAAAATTCTATGAAAATGAACAAATGAAAGTCAGACATTGCTTTTCAACCATGCTTCAACAGAATTTTTTTTAAAAAAAGAAAACTCAAGAAATAGGCCTGGACAGAAATGTTGGTACCCTTAACTTAATATTTTGTTCCACAACCTTTTGAGGCAATCACTGAAATGAAATGATTTCTGTAACTGTCAATAAGATTTCTGCACCTCTCAACAGGTATTTTGGCCCACTCCTCATTATCCTGTTGCAAGACCCATGACCTGCGACTGAGACCAAGCTTTCTGACACTGGGCAGCACATTTCTCTCTAGAATCCCTTGATAGCCTTGAGATTTCATTGTTCTTTTCAAGATATGCTTCATTTTTCCGTCTATGAACATAGAGCTGATGTGCCTTGCCAAAAATTTCGATTTTTGTCTCATCTGTCCATAGGACATTCTCCCAAAAGCTTTGTAGCTTGCCAACATGTAGTTTGGCAAATCCCAGTCTGGCTTTTTTATGATTTGTTTTCAACAATGGTGTCTTCCTTGGTCGTATCCCATGAAGTCCACTTTGGCTCAAACAACGACGGATGGTGCGATCTGACACTGATGTTCCTTGAGCTTGAAGTTCACCTTTAATCTCTTTAGAAGTTTTTCTGGGCTCTTTTGTTACTATTCGTTATATCCTTCTCTTTGATTTATCATCAATTTTCCTCCTGCGGCCACGTCCAGGGAGGTTGGCTACAGTCCCATGGATCTTAAATTTCTGAATAATATGTGCAACTGTAATCACAGCAACATCAAGCTGCTTGGAGATGATCTTATAACCTTTACCTTTAACATGCTTGTCTATAATTTTCTTTCTAAGCTCCTGAGACAACTCTTTCCTTTGCTTCCTCTGGTGCATGTTGAGTGTGGTACTCACCATGTCACCAAACAGCACAGTGAGTATCTGTAGCCCTATATACAGGCCCACTGACTGATTACAAGATTGTAGATACCCGTGATGCTAACTAGTGGACACACCTTGATTTAACATGTCCCTTTGGTCATATTATTTTCAGGGGTACCATCATTTCTGTCCAGGCCTGTTTCATGAGTTTTCTTTTTAAAAAAAATTCTGTTGAAGCATGGTTGAAAAGAAATGTCTGACTTTCATTTGTTAATTTTCATAGAATTTTTATATATTATTACTTTTGTCAGATTCAAGTTATTTCTGTGACCATTGTGGGTTTTTCTTTCATTAAACGAGGGGTACCAACAATTTTGTCCACGTGTGTATAAGATAATTCAGTATACAGAGCATACAAATTAACAGATACAAAAACAGCTAGAAATGGATGAAGATCATGCAACAAAAAAAAAAATCTGAGAATTTTAATTTGCCCAGAAAATTATGAAGACGCTAATCTTAAACCCTTCATTAATAACTGGCTGCAGGAAAATCTGGAAACAGACATATTTATTAATAGGTTTATGATGGAGCACACAGGGTTGCTTCTGGTCTTCCAAAGCTGGGTTTTCACCAAGGCCTATATTGATTAATTTATACTTTTAAAATAGTAGATTATTATTATTATTATTATTATTATTATTATTATTATCTTTTTATCACAGGAAGAGAATTCTTAGATGAAATGCAAGGTTTAAGACAGGGTACTAATCTTCAATGCAGAAGTTTTAGGCAGGTGGGGAAATATACTGCAAAGTAAGAATGCTTTGAAAAGTAGATAGTAGTATAATGTTGTACCGTGTTAGCCATTGAAAGTAGTGGAAGAGTGAAGAAATCAGGCGATACCTTTTAGAGGCTAACTGAGTATATTTATAAGTAAGCTTTCAGGAGTACTCGCTCCCTTCATCAGACATGGTGTGATACAAGAACTGAAAATTCACAGATTTTTATACACATGGTTTTCAAAGCATTTTGGATTCTTTAAAAAAATTGCAATCTAAGTAGAGAAGTTATTTACAACAGGTCAAAAAAACAGTCTGGAAACTTGTGGTGCGTGACGGAGGGATCAGTAATTCTTGCTGTTATCTGTTTGGTATCAGGAGGTGATTTGTGTCCCTCACAGGTCATACATAGTGTAATTTGAAGCTGGCATGAATATTGAGTTCAGTTCATGGTTCATGCATAGTGTGACATGAAGCTGGCATGAATATTAAGTCCAAATTGCAGAGTTTGAAATTTTTGCATAAATTTATACTCCCATTCTTTTCTTTTCTCCTGTGTCTTAAAATGTCCCATTAAAACCACAACCCGCAAATCTTCAATAGAGTGGTTTTCTCCGGAGAAATGTGCGGCCACTGGGAGATCGGTTCTGCTGTTATTAATGGTGGATCTGTGTGAGTTCATTCGTTGACTGAGTCTCTGCCCTGTTTCCCCCACATAGAGGCCTGTGGTGGGACATTGCACACACATTATGAGGTACACCACATTGGAAGACCTGCAGGAAAATGTCCCCCTAATTCTGTGCACCTGTTGTGACTGTGGGATAGGTACACTGTCAGCGGTGTGGATGTGCTTGCAGGTCATGCACCTTTTATGTAGGCAAGGTGAGGTGCCATTTTCAGTTGGGGCCTTCAGGGCACTCCGGACGATAATACACCTCAGGTTTGGTGGTTGTCGAAAGGAAAGGAGAGGGGGACTGGAAATATGTCCTTGAGCCTGTTGTCCCTATGTAGCACAGGTTGGAGCTCCTTGGCAATCCTTCGTAGGATCTCCAGCTGTGGGTTGTAGGTGACTACTAGGGGCACTCGGGCATCTTTCTGGGTCTCTCTATATGTGAGCAGACTGTCTCTGTTAATGGCTGCCGCTTTGTTCAATTGGTTGTCTGTTACTTTTGGTTTGTATCCCAGTCTGAGAAATTTCATCCTCAGATCCAGGAGGTGCTTGTCCAGGTCTGTTTTGTCGGAGCAAATACGATTGTATCATATAGCCTGGCTGTAGATTATAGATTGTCTTGTGTGCTTGGGGTGGAAGCTGTCGTTTCTCAGGTAGGCCGTTCTGTCTGTGGGTTTGTGGTATATCGATGTGAGTAGCCGGTGGTCCTTGATGTATATTGTGGTATCCAGAAAGTGAATTTCACTCCCTGAATAGCTAAGTTTAAGGTTGATGGTCGGGTGAAAGTCATTGAAGTCATTATGGAATTGAAGTAGGGCCTCCTCACCTGCAGTCCAGATGACAAGGATATCATCGATATAACGAAGGTAAATCATAGGTTTGGTGGCGCATGTTGATAAATATGTTCCTTCCATTTCTGCCATAAAGAGATTTGCATATTGGGGTGCACATCTGGTCCCCATTGAAGTTCCCATTCGCTGTAGATATAGATCCTCTCCAAAGGTAAAATAGTTGTGGCTAAGGATGAATTGTATTAGCCTCTAAAAGGTATCGCCTGATTTCTTCACTCTTCCACTACTTTCAATGGCTAACACGGTACAGCATTATACTACTATCAACTTGAAAGATACCACAATGTACCGCAAAAGAATGGAACTGAAAAACCGTCTTAAGAAACTTGCACAACTCAACAGCGACATCTTCTTCTTAACAAAATGCAAAAAGGAGAGACTCATCCCAAAAGGCTTCAATTTACGTAACCCAACCCGGAACACCTACAACAGCCGATATGCAGAACAACTATGTATTCGGACATCTGAAAGGCTGCGGAACAATATGATAAAAATTTCCTATAACAACAAAAAAAGAACACAGGAGGAGATACAGGCCCTGAAATAATCACTGGCTAATGACACAGAGGAAATGAAGGCCAAACTCCACACATACTACTGGAAACTTCAGGATATGCTTATTAACAACAAAAAGAAAAAGCTCCACAGACTGAGACAAAAAGGTCTCATTACTACAACCGCAAGTACTAGCCCAGCTCAGCAAAGCTGTGTTGTGAATCTTTCCTCTTATGAGCCAAACAAACACGAAATGTCAGTTCTCTCCAAAGGTCTCTCCTTCTGCCCCTCAGCACACACTGACCATATCCAACTCTGCAATGATATGGAGGAGTTTTTCAGAAAAATGAGATTGAGGGAATATTTTTATGACAAAGACCCTCCATACAGCAGCGACTCTGAGATGGAACAGCCCATAAGGAATCCTACCAAAAAATCTACCTGGACCCCACGCCCTGGAGCTAATGCAGCACTGGATAAATATATTGACTGTTTCAGAAGCAAAGTAAAATCAGAAATCCTGGAGAAACAAAAGAAACAGGCGCATAACCTAACCCTGCAGGAACAGAAGGCTATTACTTCACTGAAAGAAAATCAGGATATAATAATAAAACCGGCTGACAAAGGGGGCGCAATAGTCATAATGAACATCTCAGACTATATCCAGGAAGCAAACAGGCAACTGTCAAATCCCATCCATTACTCCAAACTTGGAAGTGATCCCACAGAAGCCTATATGAAAGAACTAAAGAGTATGATCAAGAAGTTTCCAGTCCAGATCCAGAATCAGGTAAAAGGACTTATCCCACAAGATCCCAGACCGGGCTGCTTCTATATGCTCCCAAAGATACACAAAGATGGCAACCCTGGGAGGCCTATCATTTCTGGCATTGGGACACTGGCAGAAAACATCTCAGGTTGGGTGGAAAATCTCCTAAAACCCCTTGTCAGGGATACTCCAAGCTATATCCAGGACACCACTGACCTTCTTAACAAACTGAATGCCCTGGGCCCTCTACCTGAGGGTACCATTTTGGCCACCATGGATGTGGAATCCCTGTATACCAACATTCCCCACAAGGATGGAGTTGCAGCATGTCGGGTACACCTGGCAAAACAAAACCTCCCAACAGAACCTGTAACGCAACTCATACAATTCATCCTTAGCCACAACTATTTTACCTTTGGAGAGGATCTATATCTACAGCGAATGGGAACTTCAATGGGGACCAGATGTGCACCCCAATATGCAAATCTCTTTATGGCAGAAATGGAAGGAACATATTTATCAACATGCGCCACCAAACCTATGATTTACCTTCGTTATATCGATGATATCCTTGTCATCTGGACTGCAGGTGAGGAGGCCCTACTTCAATTCCATAATGACTTCAATGACTTTCACCCGACCATCAACCTTAAACTTAGCTATTCAGGGAGTGAAATTCACTTTCTGGATACCACAATATACATCAAGGACCACCGGCTACTCACATCGATATACCACAAACCCACAGACAGAACGGCCTACCTGAGAAACGACAGCTTCCACCCCAAGCACACAAGACAATCTATAATCTACAGCCAGGCTATACGATACAATCGTATTTGCTCCGACAAAACAGACCTGGACAAGCACCTCCTGGATCTGAGGATGAAATTTCTCAGACTGGGATACAAACCAAAAGTAACAGACAACCAATTGAACAAAGCGGCAGCCATTAACAGAGACAGTCTGCTCACATATAGAGAGACCCAGAAAGATGCCCGAGTGCCCCTAGTAGTCACCTACAACCCACAGCTGGAGATCCTACGAAGGATTGCCAAGGAGCTCCAACCTGTGCTACATAGGGACAACAGGCTCAAGGACATATTTCCAGTCCCCCCTCTCCTTTCCTTTCGACAACCACCAAACCTGAGGCGTATTATCGTCCGGAGTGCCCTGAAGGCCCCAACTGAAAATGGCACCTCACCTTGCCTACATAAAAGGTGCATGACCTGCAAGCACATCCACACCGCTGACAGTGTACCTATCCCACAGTCACAACAGGTGCACAGAATTAGGGGGACATTTTCCTGCAGGTCTTCCAATGTGGTGTACCTCATAATGTGTGTGCAATGTCCCACCACAGGCCTCTATGTGGGGGAAACAGGGCAGAGACTCAGTCAACGAATGAACTCACACAGATCCACCATTAATAACAGCAGAACCGATCTCCCAGTGGCCGCACATTTCTCCGGAGAAAACCACTCTATTGAAGATTTGCGGGTTGTGGTTTTAATGGGACATTTTAAGACACAGGAGAAAAGAAAAGAATGGGAGTATAAATTTATGCAAAAATTTCAAACTCTGCAATTTGGACTTAATATTCATGCCAGCTTCATGTCACACTATGCATGAACCATGAACTGAACTCAATATTCATGCCAGCTTCAAATCACACTATGTATGACCTGTGAGGGACACAAATCACCTCCTGATACCAAACAGATAACAGCAAGAATTACTGATCCCTCCGTCACGCACCACAAGTTTCCAGACTGTTTTTTTGACCTGTTGTAAATAACTTCTCTACTTAGATTGCAATTTTTTTAAAGAATCCAAAATGCTTTGAAAACCATGTGTATAAAAATCTGTGAATTTTCAGTTCTTGTATCACACCATGTCTGATGAAGGGAGCGAGTACTCCTGAAAGCTTACTTATAAATATACTCAGTTAGCCTTGAAAAGTAGATGAATTAGTTTATTTTTGTCAATTAACAAAATGCAAAGTTAGTGAACAAAAGAGAAATCAAATCAATATTTGTGGTGAACAACCTTTGCCTTCAAAAAAGCATCAATTCTTCTAGGTACACTTGCACACAGTTTTTGAAGGAATTCAGTGGGGAGGTTGCTCCAAAAATCTTGGAGAACTAATCACATATCATTTGTGGATGTAGGTTTGCTGGAATCTGTGTGTCTCTTTGGCATTTTGTTAATTGACCAAAATAAATTATTAAAAGCAATCTTACTTTTGCCTAAAACTTTTGCACAGGACTGTATAATTCAGTAAAGATCTCAATTCATCCACATTTTTCAAAGGAAATGCAAAAAAGGAGTGGAAAAAATTGTAATAGTAAAGGAAAATACTACAGCAACATCAGGTTAAATATTTGATGATATATTCGGCTAGGATGTGAGCAGTCTGGGAAGGGGCCACAAATATGTTTTTTTAATTCTCAAATAAGATTTGTAATTGGATGGACAGTGTGTCACTTCCTCACATCCACCATAATAGTATGTCTGATGCCGGGTCTTTAAAGATGGAGGCTGCTCTGTATTGCACAGTGGAGATACAGAGATAATGCCTGCTATCAGAGTCATTATTATTAGTAGTACAAAAATGGAATAAAAAGTGATCAAAATACCATGCATTTCCCATACTTTGACAGTGCCTTGTGAAAGTATTCGGCCTCCTTGAACTTTTCAACCTTTTGCCACATTTCAGGCTTCAAACATAAGGATATAAAATTTTTATTTTTTGGTGAAGAATCAACAACAAGTGGAACACAATTGTGAAGTGGAACAAAATTTATTAGATATTTTAAACTTTTGTAAAAAATAAAAAACTGAAAAGTGGGGCGTGCCAAATTATTCGGCCTCCTTAAGTTAATACTTTGTAGCGAATAATATTGCATGTCCCATTTTTCAGTTTTTTATTTTTTACAAAAGTTTAAAATAACCAATAAATTTCGTTCCAATTCACAATTGTGTCTCACTTGTGTCTTCATCAAAAAATTTAAATTTTATATCCTTATGTCTGAAGCCTGAAATGTGGCAAAAGGTTGAAAAGTTCAATGGGGCCGAATACTTTCGCAAGGCACTGTAAGTCTGTGTCCGTTCCCATTGACACTAATGTAAACAACACTATCTTCAGTCATGTTTGTTTACTTTTTTAAGAAGAAAAAAGTTGTTGTGAGCCCAGTCTTGCACAGCTTCATACACTGAAATATAAAAAAGTTATAGGTGTCAGAATATGGTGATTACATTTTTTTTTTCTTCAAAATTTTGAATTTTTGTAAAGTTATTAAGTCACGAAACAAACTATATAAATGTAATATCACCGTTATTGTACCGACCTGGAGAATAAAGATAACATTTGCATTTTTACCACACAGTGGAAGCCATAAAAACAAAACCCATAAGAAAATGGTGGTACTGCATTTTTTTTCAATTCCAGCTCATTCAGATTTTTTTTCACACTTCCCAGTACATTGTACAGGATAATAAATTATACCATTTTGAAGTAACTTGTCACGCGAAAATCAAGCCCTCATATGACTGTGTAAACAGAAAAATTAGAAAGTTATGGCTTTTGAAATGTAGGGAGTAAAAAACAAAAAAAACAAAAACAGATTTTCTTGTCTGGAAAAATGTTAAATGTATGAAACTAAGGCTCGGTTCACATCCGCGCTTGTACTTCATACGGGGATTCCATTCCCCTCTCTGCATGAAAAATGCGGAGCACTGAAAGCAGTGCTTTTCTCTCCGCATTTTTCTCCCTTTTGGGGCGGAAACCACACGGACCCCATTATAGTCTATGGGGTCCGCGGGTTTCCTAAGGTAGCCGCTTTTTTATGCAAATTAGTTTTCCGTTCGGGGGGTCCCCAAGCGGAACCCCGAACAGAGACCCAAGCGCAGATGTGAACCTAGCCTAACAAGGATAAATTTGGTGATTGGGAATCAGAGTGCTTATAATCTTGGATATAATGTTTTTCATGGTCCTAGGGGAATAAGGATCAATTTAAAACATATCTGGGATTTCCCGGCCGCGTCATAAACAGAAGGGCGCAGTTTAGGCCATGTCTAAAAATGGCTCCGCCCCCAACTGTGTCACCAATAGGGACGTGATCTAGGCTAAGTGGGTGTAGTCTACAAGATGACATGCTGATGTGGTAAAGAGTATATAGGAAAGGCATAGTGAGTTCAGACGCAGAGTGGCGGATCATTTGAGAGATACAGAACACAGAAAATACACACTGATATAGAGACATGTGAATGAGGAACATAGGGGCAATCAGAGTTTCATTGATTTCATGGGCATTGAGAAAGTGACCCCTAACCCCAGAGGTGAGGATTGGGACATGGTTATCTTGCAGAGAGAGAGAATAGATGGATATTTAAGTTGGATACTGTATATCCCAATGGCCTAAATGAACAACTGTATTATGGGTGTTTCATCTGACTCTCACCCCACTATGACTTTGTCCCTTTTGGAGTGGTCTTTCTCTCACAATTGATCATGAGTTTTAAGCTTTACTCTTATTAAAGGGGTATTCCCATGTACATAACCATTTTTAAATTTTTAGACAATTAAAAGTTAAACATTTTTGCAAATATAAATAATTAAACATTTTGTAGAGTTTTAAAGATTTTCGCTAAATATCTTGACGTCACTGTCTTGTTGTCTTGATTGTCAATGGATACAACCATGAATGCAGGACCTTTCTAAGGTCAGAAAATCAGCAAAGATTTCCTTATTGTGGCCGGGATATCTTCTCCTACATGTAGTGTCCCTGCCTGATAACCCAGCTACAAAAAGAAAATCATGGTTGGGTTTTTCACAAGTCCCAGACCATAGAAAGTTTTTGCATTTGTGGTCGTGTCCATTGGCAACCGATCAGGACAACAGACTGTCACCATTTAGATAGGGAAAAACTTTAAAACTCTGCTGAATTTATAACTACTTATATTTGCAAAAATATTTAACTTTTAATTATCTACAAATATACTGTAGATATTATGTTCATGGGAATACCCCTTTAACTCTACCTACATATAAATAAATGGAGATTTTTTTTACCTGCCGTTATCTTCATTGATTATGATTATTCTGAAGAATAGACTAATTGATACTTTCATTTTACATTACTGTAGACTCCTCATGAACAATCTAGCCTTGATCATTTATGACTCTAAGGAATTTCCCTCTAAAAACAGTAAGTGAGGGTTTGTTTTGCTCACTTTTATTTTCTGAAGTTTTCTCTATTAGGACAGTATTATCTAAAGAGCATAAATAATTAATACCCATCTAAAAGGGATATATCTGATTACAGTTCTCTGTCCCACAACAAATATTTTTATAGGTAAATCCCACAGGTAGAAACAATAGGACATCTGAAAAAGCACCCTTGTCTACATGAGCTGTTGCCACAGCAGTGAACTCATGTCTTGGCCGGTAATCTGAAAAGACAGGGAGGGATGCTAGACATACTGAGCCTAGACCGCGCCCCTATTGGTGACACGGCTGGAGTGAGTGCATTGTTACACATGGCCTAAATCGCGCCCTTCTTTTTATGTATAACGTGGCCAAGAAATCCCAGATATATGATGTCATGGGGTGGGGCCTTAAGCTCGATATAATGCTGCAGTAAGTGGCTCTGCATTTACTTTGGCTTTCCACCACAATGAGGACGTTTAGCTCCCCTTTTAAGTGTAGAACAGAAGTAATTGGGTCTAACTGGTATTCTACTGAGTCCTTGGACATCACTTTATACTGGTAAGTTAAGTGTGAGCCTATTTGAAAAAGTGTGGATGTGCTGTTGCAAATAGATCCCCTGATGAATGCCCATTTCCAATAAGAACTGGGCAGAAAATGCGTTGCATAGGTGAGTGTTTTTCAATGAGGCATTAATAGAGACAGCTCTTAGGACTACCCATGTAAGGGTGGGAGCTATTTACAAGGGGTATCAGGTCATATATAGGGGAAGTTTGAATACCCTATATGACAGAAAAACCCCCAATATCCCTAACATCTGACTACCGGTAAGACAGTTCTGTTTTTAATAATTAATTAGCACTTTTGATTTGTTTTGGATTTGTTATGTTTTGGGCTTTTTTATATAAGTTACACTAAAAGTTATATTTTAAATTGATATTTATTTGCTGAAAAATTGGTCTAATCTGGAGGATTTTTAAGGGTACGTTTACCTCGACCATCTATTGGCAGTTGTTCATGGTCCTAGGGGAGTGTCAGCTCATTCCATGATAGGTATTGATATTAAAATAGAGTGCACTTTAATGAGGAAATTGGAAATACCTTACTATTTAACTATTTCTGGACTGCCCATTGGCTTCGTACGTCTGGGCGGTCCACTCGTATGTATATATACTGTATGTTCTTGCAGTGTTAAGCAGCTTCACAAAATCATGCAGCTTCAGAAGCAGGAGGCTGACTGTTACTACAGCTGAACCTTCTATAGGGAAGGCAGTGATGGTTTATTACTGTTCCTGCCTTCCCAATCACTGTGTACACAGTGCTCAATGAGTGCTGTGTACACAGCTATGGGAGCCGCCATGATGCAGCTCCACTTTTGTCCCTTAAGTCAAATGGCTGCAAGAGGCCAGGAACTGCATGAACTGCTGGGTCTATTATGACCTTATGGGGGAAGGGAGGGGAGGCACAATGTGTAAAAAAAAAAAAATAAATAAAAATAAAAAACAAACAAAAATAAAAAAAAAAGTCACTACCACACCATGTCACAGGTCTAGCCCCACCCCCAGTGACATAGCACTATTTGTCTTCTACATAAAAGATGCAAAACTTATTTGAATAACCTCTAAAAATGTTATAACCCTTATAACTGCATGTTTGGATATGGCCCGGTCCAGAAGTGGTTAAGGCATGTACACACTCATAATAATATTAAAAAAGAAATATAATAATTTGTTAGGCTTCATAAAGGCACAACATCACAATATATATTATTGGACACTATTAATGCTTAGGTATGCAAGAATTAAAAAAGATAGCTATGGTGCATAAAAATGAGCAGACTTTTTCACAAAATCAGTTTACAGTCCCAAATGGTATCAATGAAAAGGTTTATGTACAAAAGAAGACTGCATGGGATATTTAAATAATATTATAACACCTACTCTTTCAGCAGATGGTGTAGATTTGTTGGTAGCTCCAATACCAAATCCAGAGGTTCAAAAAGATATTATGGAGGCTCAAGGTGGAAAGCCATTGGATTTGAAGTTTAAAAAAAATATGACCAACATCTTCTTCTACTACTTCTTCCAGTTGCAGATAATTAATAATGCCCTATTGGTGGGGGAAATGCCAGATTCCATGTATCAAGAGGCAGTGGTGGTCTTTCTAAAGTCAAACAAGGACATTGAAAAAGACCAATATAGACCAATATCCTTGCTTAACTCTGATGTGAAGGTGTTTGCAAGGATACTGTGCACAGATTAATAAAAGTGATGCATGAATAAGTGCGGATGGACCAGACTTTATGCTGGAGAGGTCTACAACAAAGAACATTAGGCACCTCTTTCTGAATATGCAGGGGTCCTCACTTAGCTTGGAGAAAAAAGAATGTATTTCTCTAGATGTCTCAAGGGTGTTCAATACAATCAAATAGCAGGTCCTACAGGTGGTTTTGATAATGATAGAGTTTGGCTCATTATCTAGAAAATGGATCTGGATAATGTATAAAAGACCAAGGACACAAGAGAAAGTTCCCAAGGTTTTCTGTTAGGTAATAGGATGCATTTCTGGGGTTTTATTTATAAGAAATTGAAAGAAAATATAATGTTGCATGCGAACAATGTGATAAAAAGAAGTCTTTGGTGGTGATATCTGAAGTTTCAGAGCATTCAGGTATGCAAATAAATAGGGATAAAAGTATAATTATGTCATTAGATGGACTGATGGATCTGGGGTCTCCTCTTCCTGTGTGCCCTTCCTTTTTCAGATACTTCATTGTAAATGTCATTCATAAAAATGGAGGATTATGTTGATCCACTGTAAATAATGGAGCCATAATAATTGTATTTAGGTGAAATGTATACATCTGGTCAAGAACACCACTGTCTCCTTCTTCTCTGGTGATGTCTATTTTGCCCCTCCAATTGCATTATATAACAAGTTAAAGGGAGGATATCACCTCCCCCCAAACACACTTAACTGTCACCACTGTGCTAGAGAGCATACTACAGTGATACACAACATAACTTTGCTAGGTATGTCACTTTTGTAGATAAAAATAACTCTGAAGTCTTATGTAAATGAGGCAGTTGGTGCACTAGGGCAAGCCTTCAGCTTCTTGGAGCACTTCTCTTGCCACTCATACCCCTACAATCTCCTGCCTGTACCTCTCTGTGCAGTCAAAGCTGATCCTCCCCATCATCCATTCTACTTGAGTGGTAAAAATGGTTCTCCGGGAAATTGATGCCCGCTCATAGTGCACCAATTACAGCAAAAGCAGAAACTGTCTGATAACAGCAAGCAGAACAACAAGTTATTTAAAACCAGCACAGCACTGAGAGGTAGAGACAGACATCCAAACGCCTTCACCAGCACCAGCCGCAAGGCCAGATGGGCTTTGCTGAATTTGGGCGTCCAAATTATCACCACCAGAAACTGTACAGGAAATAAATGCTCCACTAACTGAAACCAAACCAGAACCCACAATTAACTTACAGGGCAGATCAGAAATAGAACAACAATCTTCCAGGCACAGGGTCAAAACCAGGAGAAGTCCTCAGAGACAGAATCAGAACACAAAACCGATATCCAATAGAAAGCCAAGGGTCAAATCCGAAGGGGTATGTCAACGGCAGAATCAGCAGGCAAACAAATAACCAGAAAACAAGGCGAGGGTCAGAAAAGCAATCCAATACACTCAATCAGGTTGAGAGCCAAACTAAATTAAAAAGGAACTAAATTAGCAGGAAACCTGGGTCAGGAGGAAGGGTTCTTATATATGCCTCCTCAGCTGCTAATTGGATAATCCCAGGGAACTTTGAATACTGCAGAAGCTTCCCAGGTTGACACGGTAACTTTAATCCGTTCCCGCTGCACTATTACTAAAAAAGCCACACCTTTGGCATTACTTGCCACGATCTCAACCTGTTCCTTTGACAGCCAGGAGCTGCACTCCAGCCCTAGGGGGCTAATAAAATAGTTTAAAAAAAAATTAAAAAGTTTTAAAAATAAAAAAAAACCCCTAAAAGTTGAAATCACCCCCCCCTTTTTCTAGAATACATATAAACCTAAAAAAATAATGTGAAACACATACACATTAGGTATCCCTATGTCTGAAAATGCCCAGTCTACAAACTTTTAAAAATATTTTTCCTGTACGGTTAACACTGTAGAGGGAAGAAAATCTAAAGTGCCGAACCGCCATTTTTTGCTTTTTCACCTCTGATAAAAATTTGAATAAAAAGTGATTAAAGCAATAGACATTTATCAAAATGGTATAACTAAAAAGTACACCTGGTTCTGTAAAAAAAGACACCCTATGCATCCCCGTATACGGAGATATAAAAAAGTTACTGGTGTCAGAATATGGCGACTTTAAGAAAAATGTTCTTTTTTGCAAAGCTTTGTATTTTTGTACAGTGGTTAAAAAGTAAATAAAACTCTAGAAATTTAGTATCCCCAGACTCGTACCTAAACATAGAATACAGGTGACCTGTCATTTTGGCTGCAGAATGTATGCTGTACAAATAAAGCCCATAAGAATGTTACACAAATGCACTTTTTCTCCAATTCCACCCCATTCTGAATTTTTTTTCAGCTTCCTGGTACATTTTACAGAATAATAAATAGTATCATTATGAAGAACATTTTTTCCCGCAAACATTAAGCCTTCATATGGCTTTGTAAACAACAAAAAAAAATAGTTATGGGATTTGGAAGGCAGGGAGTCAAAAATGAAAATCGAAAAATGTCACCGCCAGGAAGAGGTTAAAAGTGTAGCAGCTGAATTGAGAAGACTCCCTTTATGGAGGACCTATCACCAAGTACAAAATCCTAAATGCCATACACCATGATTCTTGGACCGACTGCTAGGACCCTCATTGAACTCGAGAATATAGCCCAATCTTCCCTGTGTGAATGGAGGAGCATTGTTGCTCCATTAATTCTCTATGGAACTGCCTGAGATTGCTGGGTACAGTGCTGTAGACAGGTTATAACTTGTTTAGGTAGCACAATCTCTTCAATTATAATTTAATAATGGAATATAATCTCAAATTCAGATGTGATTTCTGTTTTTGATATACTGCTGCACAGAGATAGAGTAAGAGACACTCAGACCTTTCCTTCACCCACCATATCCAATCACTCACACGCTCATGTCATCTCCACCTCAAAAACATCTCCAGAATCCGCCCTTTCCTTACCACAAATGCACTAAAGACACTTATTGTTGCTCTGATTCACTCTCGCCTTGACTACTGTAACTCCTTACTAATCGGTCTTCCCCTTACTAAACTCTCCCCTCTACAATCTATTCTGAATGCAGCGGCGAGGCTCATCTATCAGTCTAGACGCTACAGTGATGCCTCCGGTCTGTGCCGGTCACTACATTGGCTGCCTATTCAATACAGAATACAATATAAACTTATCACCCTCATCCACAAGGCTCTCCATAATGCTGCACCTCCCTACATTTCCTCCCTTATCTAGGTCTATTGCCCAACCGGTATTCTCTGTTCACTCAATGACCTAAGACTAACATCCTCTACTATCAGAACCTCCCACGCTCGTATACAAGTTTCCCCCGAGTTGCACCACTTCTCTGGAATTCTCTATCCCAGACTATTAGATTAAACCCAATTTCCACAGCTTCAAGCATAAACTAAAGACATATCTTTTCAGACAGGCCTATCACAACTCCTAATGTAAACCCTTCCGTAGTTAGAATCCCTAAAACATACCCTCCTCTGTTCACGCTCCCACATTACCTCACAGGATATCATGCCGTATCAGACTAACTTTATATGTCCAGGCACCATCTGCACGTTAAAGGACATGACTGGTGACGGCTCACACAGCTTTATATATGTGTAATGACAGTAACCTCTATCACAAAATTGTCTGACCATTGTACAAGCAATGCTACGTCTGTTGCCGCCCCTGCTACCTCTTGTGTCACCCCCTCTACCTCACAGATTGTAAGCTCTTGCAAGCAGGGCCCTCAGTCCCAGTGCGTGACTTGAATATTTCTTTGTAATGTATCTTTTTTTGTCAATACTTGAACCCTACAAATTGTACAGTGCTGCGGAATATGTTGGTGTTACACCAGCAGGTAATGGCCTATTAAAAAAAAAAAAAACATCAGGGGCCCGCCGGGACCCCTAATGTCCCAAGCCCTGTAGCAGCCGCTACCCCGGTATTTACGCCACTGACTGGACTGCCATACTGGATGTCAGCATTCTTATAAATTGAAATGTTTTTAAACTATTCATGCCCCCTGCAGCAAAACGCATGGCTGCTGCTCGAGCTAATGAAAACTCTCAGCAGACCCAAGCCCATCTCCAATCTGACAAGGTATGTCACAGACAACAGCGAGCTGCTGAAACAACCCAGCAGACCCAAGCCTATCTCCAATCTGACAAGGCATTGTCAGCCACATGCACACAGCTGCACTCCATGTTTCCATAACAACCCAGCCATTTTTCTTCACTGCTGTAGGTCAGCTTTAAAGGGGCAGGGCACTGTGGATGACACTGTTACACAAGGTCACATACACACAGCTTTACTCCAGGTTTTCCATAACAACCAATCGCAGATTTTTCACTGATATCCAAACTGAGAGACACATGATCACATGTGCTTATGGACCAATGGAAAATCGCAGGTTCTTCAGTCTTGACATACACACAGCTTTACACCAGGTTTCCATAGCAACCAAGCTATTTATGACCTGTATGAGTCAATAGAAGTTCACAGGTCTTTAAATATTCAGTCATATGATGTGCAGTAGCCAATATAAGTTCACATTTCATTTACCAGTTTTCCATAACAAGACAGCTATAAATAGACTGTACCTATACTGGACTGCCATACTGGATGTCAAGTGCAAAACTGGCCAATTCTTATGGGGCCACTACACAAACAAAAAATAAAATATACCCGTGCGAAGCCGGGTCCTTCTGCTAGTAATATACAAATACACAAACTATATTCAAAGTGGCACACAACATAATAAAATAGTGCAAACAATGCTATAAATGTTTAAGCAGGGTCCATTGGAATGCTGCATTATTATACAGAAAGAAACAGTCAGGCAATACTTGAGTCTCATAATTTTATCTAAAACATACAATTAGAGTAATCCCAAAAGGAGAATAACATACAGTCATATGAAAAAGTTTGGGCACCCCTATTAATCTTAATCATTTTTAGTTCTAAATATTTTGGTGTTTGCAACAGCCATTTCAATTTGATATATCTAATAACTGATGGACACAGTAATATTTTAGGATTGAAATGAGGTTTATTGTACTAACAGAAAATGTGCAATATGCATTAAACCAAAATTTGACCGGTGCAAAAATTTGGGTACCCTTATCATTTTATTGATTTGAATACTCCTAACTACTTTTTACTGACTTACTGAAGCACAAAATTGGTTTTGTAACCTCACTGAGCTTTGAACTTCATAGCCAGGTGTATCCAATCATGAAAAAAGGTATTTAAGGTGGCCAATTGCAAGTTGTTCTCCTATTTGAATCTCCTCTGAAGAGTGGCATCATGGGCTCCTCAAAACAACTCTCAAATGATCTGAAAACAAAGATTGTTCAACATAGTTGTTCAGGGGAAGGATACAAAAAGTTGTCTCAGAGATTTAACCTGTCAGTAAGGAAATGGAAGACCACAGGGACAGTTCTTGTTAAGCCCAGAAGTGGCAGGCCAAGAAAAATATCAGAAAGGCAGAGAAGAAGAATGGTGAGAACAGTCAAGGACAATCCACAGACCACCTCCAAAGAGCTGCAGCATCATCTTGCTGCAGATGGTGTCACTGTGCATCGGTCAACAATACAGCACACTTTGCACAAGGAGAAGCTGTATGGAAGAGTGATGCGAAAGAAGCCGTTTCTGAAAGCACGCCACAAACAGAGTCGCCTGAGGTATGCAAAAGCACATTTGGACAAGCCAGCTTCATTTTGGAAGAAGGTCCTGTGGACTGATGAAACAAAGATTGAGTTGTTTGGTCATACAAAAAGGCGTTATGCATGGTGTCAAAAAAACACAGCATTCCAAGAAAAACACTTGCTACCCACTGTAAAATGTGGTGGAGGTTCCATCATGCTTTGGGGCTGTGTGGCCAATGCCGGCATCGGGAATCTTGTTAAAGTTGAGGGTCGCATGGATTCAACTCAGTATCAGCAGATTCTTGAGAATAACGTACAAGAATCAGTGACGAATTTGAAGTTACGCCGGGGATGGATATTTCAGCAAGACAATGATCCAAAACACAGCTCCAAATCTACTCAGGCATTCATGCAGAGGAACAATTACAATGTTCTGGAATGGCCATCCCAGTCCCCAGACCTGAATATCATTGAACATCTGTGGGATAATTTGAAGCGGGCTGTCCATGCTCGGCGACCATCAAACTTAACTGAACTGAAATTGTTTTGTAAAGAGGAATGGTCAAAAATACCTTCATCCAGGATCCAGGAACTGATTAAAAGCTACAGGAAGCGACTAGAGGCTGTTATTTTTGCAAAAGGAGGATCTACTAAATATTAATGTCACTTTTCTGTTGAGGTGCCCATAGTTTTGCACCGGTCAAATTTTGGTTTAATGCATATTGCACATTTTCTGTTAGTACAATAAACCTCATTTCAATCCTGAAATATTATTGTGTCCATCAGTTATTAGATATATCAAATTGAAATGGCTGTTGCAAACACCCAAATATTTAGAACTAAAAATGATTAAGATTAATAGGGGTGCCCAAACTTTTTCATATGACTGTACATATTAGTAAAAAAGACATATGCAAATAATTTTAATTTCATCAATACAATGCAATGAAAGTGAAACATCTCAGAGCAGACACTGGTAGAAGGATTACAAAGCTTTGTATGCCACAGTCATTGTGAAATGTTTACACAGTTACAGTGCCTTGCAAAAGTATTCGGGCCGCTTGAACTTTTCACCCTTTTCTCACATTTCAGGTTTCAAACATAAGGATATAAAATTTTAAATTTTTGGTGAAGAATCAACAACAAGTGGGACACAATTGTGAAGTGGAACGAAATTTATTGGTTATTTTAAACTTTTGTAAAAAAATAAAAAACTGAAAAGTGGGGCGTGCAATATTATTCGGCCCCTTTACTTTCAGTGCAGCAAACTCACTCCAGAAGTTCAGTGAGGATCTCTGAATGATCCAATGTTGTCCTAAATGACTGATGATGATAAATATAATCCACCTGTGTGTAGTCAAGTCTCCGTATAAGTGCACCTGCTCTGTGATAGTCTCAGGGTTCTGTTTAAAGCGCAGAGAGCATCATGAAGACCAAGGAACACACCAGGCAGGTCCGTGATACTGTTGTGGAGAAGTTTAAAGCCGGATTTGGATACAAAAAGATTTCCCAAACTTTAAACATCCCAAGGAACACTGTGCAAGCGATCATATTGAAATGGAAGGAGTATCAGACCACTGCAAATCTACCAAGACCTATCCATCCCTCTAAACTTTCATCTCAAACAAGGAGAAGAATGATCAGAGATGCAGCCAAGAGGCCCATGATCACTCTGGATGAACTGCAGAGATCTACAGCTGAGGTGGGAGAGTCTGTCCATAGGACAACAATCAGTCGTACACTGCACAAATCTGGCCTTTATGGAAGAGTGGCAAGAAGAAAGCCATTTCTCAAAGATATCCATAAAAAGTCTCGTTTAAAGTTTGCCACAAGCCACCTGGGAGACACACCAAACGTGGAAGAAGGTGCTCTGGTCAGATGAAACCAAAATCGAACTTATTGGCCACAATGCAAAACGATATGTTTGGCGTTAAATCAACACAGCTCATCACCCTGAACACACCATCCCCACTGTCAAACATGGTGGTGGAAGCATCATGGTTTGGGCCTGCTTTTCTTCAGCAGGGACAGGGAAGATGGTTAAAATTGATGGGAAGAAGGATGGAGCCAAATACAGGACCATTCTGGAAGAAAACCTGTTGGAGTCTGCAAAAGACCTGAGACTGGGACGGAGATTTATCTTCCAACAAGGCAATGATCCCAAACATAAAGCAAAATCTACAATGGAATGGTTCACAAATTAACGTATCCAGGTGTTAGAATGGCCAAGTCAAAGTCCAGACCTGAATCCAATCGAGAATCAGTGGAAAGAGCTGAAAACTGCTGTTCACTGCTGTTCCAACCTCACTGAGCTCGAGCTGTTTTCCAAGGAAGAATGGGCAAGAATTTCAGTCTCTCGATGTGCAAAACTGATAGATTCTCAATTTGCTTTTGACTCACCGAGTCTTAAGACAGCAAAAGGGATTTTAGCCAAGCCAATTTCACTTATCTGCATACAGCGCTGTTTCAGGATTGTTGTCCCTCATCAGTACAGAGCAAAGTGAACTGGCTGACTTTGTGGGAGGCAATGAGTGGGTTAGGGACAAGAATCTCTCACATTGAGGAGAGCACCAGTGAAGGTGTGTAGAGATTGAATTGCCTTTTGCCCTCTACTTAGCATCTACATATCACAAGGCATTATGGGAAAGGAGCTGGGGAGCTCATGCGCCCTCTGTTGAATGTAACAGATCCTCAATTTGCTTTTGACTCACCGAGTCTTAAGACAGCAAAAGGGATTTTAGCCAAGCCAATTTCACTTATCTGCATACAGCGCTGTTTCAGGATTGTTGTCCCTCATCAGTACAGAGCAAAGTGAACTGGCTGGCTTTGTGGGAGGCAATGAGTGGGTTAGGGACAAGAATCTCTCACATTGAGGAGAGCACCAGTGAAGGTGTGTAGAGGGCAAAAGGCAATTCAATCTCTACACACCTTCACTGGTGCTCTCCTCAATGTGAGAGATTCTTGTCCCTAACCCACTCATTGCCTCCCACAAAGCCAGCCAGTTCACTTTGCTCTGTACTGATGAGGGACAACAATCCTGAAACAGCGCTGTATGCAGATAAGTGAAATTGGCTTGGCTAAAATCCCTTTTGCTGTCTTAAGACTCGGTGAGTCAAAAGCAAATTGAGGATCTGTTACATCCAACAGAGGGCGCATGAGCTCCCCAGCTCCTTTCCCGTAATGCCTTGTGATATGTAGATGCTAAGTAGAGGGCAAAAGGCAATTCAATCTCTACACACCTTCACTGGTGCTCTCCTCAATGTGAGAGATTCTTGTCCCTAACCCACTCATTGCCTCCCACAAAGTCAGCCAGTTCACTTTGCTCTGTACTGATGAGGGACAACAATCCTGAAACAGCGCTGTATGCAGATAAGTGAAATTGGCTTGGCTAAAATCCCTTTTGCTGTCTTAAGACTCAGTGAGTCAAAAGCAAATTGAGGATCTGTTACATCCAACAGAGGGCGCATGAGCTCCCCAGCTCCTTTCCCATAATGCCTTGTGATATGTAGATGGTAAGTAGAGGGCAAAAGGCAATTCAATCTCTACACACCTTCACTGGTGCTCTCCTCAATGTGAGAGATTCTTGTCCAAAACTGATAGAGACATACCCCAAGCGACTTGCAGCTGTAATCACAGCAAAAGGTGGTGCTACAAAGTATTAACTTAAGGGGGACGAATAATTTGGCATGCCCCACTTTTCAGTTTTTTATTTTTTACAAAAGTTTAAAATATCCAATAAATTTCGTTCCACTTCACGATTGTGTCCCACTTGTTGTTGATTCTTCACCAAAAAATTAAAATTTTATATCTTTATGTTTGAAGCCTGAAATGTGCCGAAAGGTTGAAAAGTTCAAGGGGGCCGAATACTTTCGCAAGGCACTGTATCAGCACTGTTAATTTCAATGTGCCTTTCATGGAGCCCACCACTTGACTGTTGTGAGAAAAGGTATATCCCTTGACAAGAGCTTGTTAGGGAGGAGAAGGAGACAATCTCTTACCCCTTGGGTTAAGAGGGAGGACTGGTTAAGAGTAGGACGCAAGAAGGGGAAGTGAGTTATCTATCTTCCCAGTTAGGGATAAGGAAAAAGATATAGACCTGGGTAAACTGCAGACCTTAACAACCATAGACAGCTCCAGTGTTGTTCTGTAGTTTGGAGATAGGAGGAATCCCTGATCACTTTAGAAGATGAGTGTGCAAGAAGAGACTGTGAGGGTAATACAGGGCACCCTTTTTGGATTTGCACCCCACAGCCAGGGCATTGTACACACTTTTGTGGACAAGAAGAGTTAGTAAACACTTAATGACATAAAGAGTGCCTCTGAAAGGGAGATACTGATTTACTCAGGGAGTACCATCACCCAACCTCAGCCCCAGCCAACATGGAAGCTTCTAAAGAACTTTACCTCCATTATATGGGTGAGGTTAATTTTTCTACTTATTCTACTGCAAGTAAAATACCATGGTTTGTTGCTTCCACATCATTGTCTCCTGAGTCCTAATATTGCACTCACCATCTTATTTCATATGACTAATGGCATTAAAATACTTAGGTACAGTGGCATAGCTGTAGGACTTTGCAGAGGTTGCAATTGCTACCAGCCCAGGAGCCTCAGGGGGGGCCCGAAGGCCTCTTTGCAACATAAGAAGACACTAGTTTAATAACTAGCACATGCTAAGTGGGGGCACTGTTACATATTTTATATTGGAGCCCAGGAGCTTCAAGCTACTCCTATGCATAGATATTATGGAGTTCATTCTCTGCCCAAGTGTCCTTGTCTAAAATCATCCAGGGGATTTGTTTTGTTTTGCTTAGAATAAAATAACAAAGTCTTCAATGTGATTTTTTTTTTTAAACTGTTTCTTTTCAGCCTAGAGTATTTAAGTTTAGAGAAATATATAAATCATAGTTGCAGAATTTACAATTTTTTGTTTGGTTTACTAGTTTATGCACCTAATAATGAGAAATTTTAGCTTATTTGCCCTCTGAAAATCCTAACTTCATCAGAGCATGAACTCAACATAGTGTCAAAAGTGTGGCATAGGGAGCCCATCTGTTATAGTGTCAGCCTCTGGCATAACTTTTCATTTTCTACTTGTTCTCACCCAAAGAACACCATTGGCTAATATTATAAGCATCAAGGGTCAATCTCAATAAACCTGTGAGGCTGTGTTGATTATTCTACCCATGAAATGCATTTACAAACTGTACCTTTCTACCTGCAGTTAAAAACGTTGCCTGCAGATAGTAGAATGATAACATTATCATTTAGCTACAGTTTAACACCTTGAACACACAGGTAACAATTTATAAGAAAATACTAAAAACGTAATTCAATAAAAAGTAATATATAATATGATAAATAATAAAATTATGTTACAGATCGCTAATGTAGAAATAATTTAGACTATAAAGCTAATCACAATTTTATTCTTGTAATTCAAACATGTACTTGTTTGTGACAGCCCTCTATGCAGCATTTAAACATCAAGGATGGCAAATGTTCAAGTTTCAGTTATGTTTATCCCAAATAGCACTGAATTGCTTCACTACTTATGCTATACTGCCTCCAGCTTTATAAAAGGAGAGACAGATGGGGGAGTATTTAATAGGGAAACAGCTGTGGCTCGAAGAAGGGACAAGCTAACATTCTGCAATCAGGTTTAATAATACAGTACATCAAGGTACCAGTAATATAAGATCTGTAAGGCAGCCAAAATGTAATATTTTTTCACGAGACTTGCGATAATTGCTTATTTCTGGCACTTAACAATATACAAATTAATATTGGATACTATAGCAAAACTGTTAAGGAACTTCTTGTGAACTTTTTTTTTTTTTTAAATATATAATAAATGTGTGCTAGCAGCAGTTCAAAGTTGTCAGCTGCTGAATTTAATTGTTGTCAGGATTCAGGAAGTACACTAAAATAAAAATTAATGCAAGTTTATGGCATAAGAAATGTGGATTTACAGACTTTATATTTATAAATATAAATGGCATAAATAAATATAAAGGCATAAATGTCATTTTGACACTTAATAGTATCACTAATGTCTATGAAAATACTATTACTATTATTAAAATAGTAACACACAAAACCCCTACAAACATTAGTCATGTAAAGCAATATTTACATCCACCTTGGAGGTTCCATCAGAGATACTATAATTTTTCATGTGAAAATTAGCTGTGAATGTAGTACTATCTTACAGATGTGTTCCCTTGCCTGTCCTCTTAGATGGACCAGTCCAAATACTGTACATGTATCACAAGCTAAGCAGCTTTTCTAAGCACAACTTGGTTTTGTGACAAATTGTCACAAAGGTTTGAATTGGTTTCAAGACAAATAAACCTCAGTAATGGAAAAATGCACAAATGCATTATTAATCTAATCATAGTATACTTAAAAATAATTGTACTCTGATCGTTTCTTTTGATGAATAAAAATCCATACTGGCTATGTTCATCACTCTGACATGGATTTACAAGTCCTTGCAGCTCTATACTATACTATACCAATAGGAAATCAATTTACTACTATTTCTGTACAGGACGATAATACTGCAGTAGTAAGTTTTCTAATGGAGAATATCTCTGTAAAATAACGTGATGAAACATGGCATCATTTTTTTCTGTAAGAGCTATACAGAATTTGACATAAACCTCTATATGAGATCAGATACATGTGTATAAAGGTACAATAGAACCCATACATTTCTATGGGTGGCATATTAACAATATATACAATTCAGAGATTATGAGACTAGATGCACAGTGTACAGTGGATTAACTAAACTGATGTAGAGAATTTAACATTTAACGTGTTATACCATGATCCAGCAATATTTAACTTGCCATTTAAAGTTTGCTGCATACTGTATGTATACATACTGTACTGTATGTATATTTTCTGGTGCCGTTTAGCAAAGCTTCCAATGATTTTCAGGTTAACCACTTTCCTTACCATAACCTCACTGGGAGTCCTGTTCTGTGAGTGTGATACTGCATGTTTATAGAGAAAACAATTGCTCTTCATTCACATACTACAGTAGTTGGTTTGTCAGTGTTCACTCCCTGTTAGGTTACCAATATGAGGGAATGAGAAGTATTGTTTATATCAGCAAAGTCAAACTTTTTCCAATTTCATTTATGTGGATGGACAGTCTGATCAATCCAGTGATTTACACACCAAATGTGTTTTGAAGCTCTAATATATAATTGTCCTATTGCCATTAAAGAAGAAACTTATGGCAGCTAATTCCATTGTATAGCCATCATAACAAGGTGTGAACACTGACATACCAACTTGTGTGGAGCAGAAGAACAACTGGTATCGCTATCTAAAGCAAATAAGCGAATGAGCGCCAATCACTTGATAGAACCCCCTGGTGACATCACAGAAATCAGAAGGGTTGTCCGAAGATCATAGGAAGCCTGGCTGAAGCAGTATCAGAAAATATTTTAGTGTGCATGTACATGCTGCCTCGTGTAGAACTCCCATTAACATAAGACATTTGAAAGCGCTAGAGGTGGTAAGACCATCCATGTCTACATACCTCCCAAACATCCTGGATTCAGCAGGACAGTGCCTGATTTTGAATGCTGTCCCAAGTTGGAGGGAAGTGTGTTGTCTGCTGATTGTTTCACCATTTTTCCCCTGTCGCAACTCCCAGCAACTGGGAAGCAGGCAGGGGTGAGGTAGTGACATCAATACATTGCACCTGCTGCTCTCTGAAGCCACTGGCATCAGAGATTGCAGTGGACTATGGGGTAAGGTTAGTATAAGTTGTATTCTTTTATGTTTGTGCATTTTTCTATGGCAGCACAAGGAGAGGACCACAATATAATGTTATGGGGCATATTAAAGGGAATATATCATTGAAAAACATATTTAAACTAAAAGCACGTAGGAATAGCCTTTAGAAAGGCTATTCATCTCTTACCTTTATTTTGCAGATTCGCACCGATGTTTTTGATTTTTTTTTCCTTTTCTTCATTATGCTAATTATGCTCAGAAAGCACAGGGAGTGTTCCCCCTGTACTCAGAGCACAGTGTTGTCATCGATTCCAGTGCCGCCTCTGTCTTCTGTTTCTGACACGTTTCCTCCTCTTCGGGTTGGACAGAGATGACTGCGCATGTTCTGTCGGCTATTTTGTGGTGGTCTCATGTAAAAGGAGTGAGGAGGAGGAACAAAAGACAGAGGCGGCGCTGGAATCCATGACAACGCTGTGCTCTGAGCACAGGGGGAATGCCCCCTGTGCTTTTTGAGCACAATTAGCATAATGAAGAAAAGAAGAAAAATTGAAAAACGGTGACATGGACCTACAAAATATAGGTAAGAGATGAACAGCCTTTCTAAAGGCTATTCCTACGTGCTTTTAGTTTAAAAACTTTTTTTTAATGATAGAATCCCTTTAAAGGGGGGCATTATACTGTGGGGACCTTAAAAAAGGAGGATATTATACTGCAGGGGCCATATTAAGAGGGAAACTATAATGGGGGCCTGTGATGATTCCACTTAAATATGGCTATAACTCAAAGATGTATTTTGATCTCTGGGTAGCGTATCTGTAAGGATCTTGCCAACCGTAGCAACCCTGACACTACTGCAGGGTCTGGGAGAAAGGACAGAGACAAGTGAGCCCTAATCTCACCCCAGCCACTGTCCCTTCCTATTGCCTCAGTTACCCTAAACGGTAAAAGGACAACCTGAAGACAAGCCCTATACTGAGTAAGTGACACAGAGAACAGGACAAGACAAAAACAACACAGAAGCAGAGTGAGCAAGCCAAGGGGTCAGTAACAAACGAGCAATGCAGTACAAAGTCAAAATCCAAAAGAATAGTCAAAAGGCAAGCCAGAGGTCAGATAATCAAGTAACAAAGTAGTAAGCAATATAACAAGGAGAGCAGGCAAAGACAAGTGCAATAACCGGCAACTTGCAGAGAAGTGACATCCTGTATAAAGAAAGTCTGGGCCCAGCCCCAGATATGATAGGTTCACAGGCTGTCAATCACACAGGCCAGGAAGAGATTAACTCTATACCGTCCAGAGAGAAATGTTTAGAACACGGGTGTGGCCGGAAATCCATTACACTGACTAGGACCATGTTCAGACTGAGCAGCAAGAAACTTACACAAAGAATCAAACTGAACATGCCTCCATTGCCACAGCGTCCGAGCGGAGGGCGGCGCCGAGACCCGAAACGGCAGAGACGTTACAGTATCTCTCTCTTAATTTCATTTAATCTAGCTGTGCGTAGCTCTAATCCTAGGTGTATGTTGTCAGTAGTGGCAACAATGTAACAATAGGGCTTTGTACTCATCCCAGACTGGCTCCATTGAATTCCTACATAGCCCCCTTGGTGATCAAATACACATGTATTGTTTAGCCTAGGCTATTGGATCAGACATGGTTGATAACATATAGACGGCAGTGTGTCTTTCCACTTAATCCCATCTTCTTACAAAGAATCTGGACTTGAGTGCATTAGTCAATCAGACTTGCTGTCGCCGGTGACCTCATTCTGGGTGGTGGCATAAAGGGTATATAAGATGAGGTAGGGATCAGTGGGGGAGATGCTACTATGGAGAGCTACTGAGATTCTGGAGTTGCTGGCTAGAATGCTGTGTTGATGCTGCTGCTAGGAGCCTCCACTGGTTATCCCCACATGCCAGGGCATGTGTGAGTGCTGGATTATAGAGCCACATCGAGGATATGTGTGGTAAAGTAATTATTTCACTTTTATTCCCTTTTTATTTTATGTGCTGTATATTGTAACTAGTAACTGTTAATGCTTGTATATAGCTGCATATCTGTTCTGAACTGCATGTGTTAGATGTTAATACCGATCCATCTAGGGGTTAATAAATATACAAAATTTAGAAATCTTATCTTGTGAACCCAACACTTACTGGCGGTGAGTGTGGTTTTTATTAAAGAAGTCTCAGGTGTGGGCCAAAGCGGTGTTGGCGCACTGAGGATCTTTCACAAGGGCCCATATAAAAGAGGACATTATATTGGGGGTGCCACAATGAGGGGAGCATTATACATATTGTGGGAGCCACAATAAGCAAGTATTATACTGTGGAAGCCACAACAGTGAAGGGGGAATTATACAAGCATAAGGGTAACAATATTGTGAACTTTTGACTTTCAGGCTCCATATTTCACCATCCACTACATCTTCGAATGTGAGACTACCATCATTTTATAGACAATAATCTTGGCTATCCCATACATAAATTTGACTTGCAACTATTTAGCATATGATTATTTATGCAGATTCTTGTCATGTAACTGCACTGTTACTGTTTTACTTCTGGTGGTGTAAAAATCTTTTTCTTCTTGCATACTGCAACAACCTGTTCTCACATTCTCTAATAGCTCAGGGTGTTATTAGATTAATTCCCAAGCGAAAAGTCAATGGTCAACAAGTCAGCTCATCATAAGGGCTAACAGTTCTAGCGCCAGAAACACGGCAGTGAAGGTGGCTCGTATGCTTCATAATAGTGAGATCACAGATGTCCATGCAAGCACCATGCTACGTGCATTACACAAGTCTGTAATGGTGGCCTGAAAAAAGGTGAAGATGCCTTGACTTCAATACCGTCATAAACATCGGCTCAAGTTTGCAAGAAAGTACGAAAAGTGTACAGTAGAAGATTGGTAAGGGTGATTTGGAGCAAGGAGACAAAAGTCAATAGATTGGCTCTGATGGGTGCAAATAGGTCTGGAAGAAACAAGGGAAAAGGGGGCTAATGGAGTGAGAAATTGAAGGAACTGTCAAGTTTGGTGGAGGAAGCCTGATGATATGGGGTTGTTTAACAGCCAAAAGCATTGGATACTTGTCCAGGATCGATGGTGGCCTCATTGCTGAGCTATAGGGGGGTATCCTACAAGACAAATTACTTTGTACACTCGAGTAGTATGGGTATGAAAAGGACAACATAGTGTTCCAGCAGGACAACGATTAAAGGCATACATTGAGATTAGCAATGACAATGAAGTAGAGGTGCTGAATTGGCCCCCACAGTCCCCAGATCTCAACCCAATCGAACACTTGTGGGTATGGTTGAAGAAAAAGCTGTACTCGTACCTAAGTGAGTCGACCAGTATCTACCAACATTGGGAACATGTAGAAGAGACCTGGGATCAGATTTCGGTTGAGACATGCTTGAATCTGATCGAGAGCATGCCCCAAAGGATTCAAGCAGTGTTGAAAGAAAAAGGCGAATTTATGATTGTCTAGAAAATGATGGTAGTCTCACATTCAAAGCTGTAGTGGATGGTGAGATATGGAGCCTGAAAGTCAAAAGTTCAAAACATTGTTACCCTTTTGCTTGCCAGTGTATATACTATGAGACTGAAATAAGAAGGACATTATATTGTGGAGACCATATTAAAGGGGTACAGTATATGGTGGAAGCCATATTGAAAGGGAGCATTATATTGTGGAGCTCCAATGAGTGGGGTATTATATTGTTGTTGGACATTATATGGTGTGGCTACAAGGGGACATTATACTGTGAACCACCATGTCAGAGCAACTAAAGCTTTTAAATTAAACCTACCATTAGGTTTGGGGCCCCTAAATTAGCAGCATGTCTTTAGAGTCCAAAAACTAGTCTATTTCTCCATTTAGCAGGTTTTTAATTTTCTATAAAGGAATCCTAAACTCATCTCAATTAGCTCTCAGTGAAAATAAGTGAGATGCTGGGAGCCACTGGAGAGGAATCCAGGATTCCTCTCCAGCAGATTTAAACTTAAAAACATGATGATAGGAGTGACGAACAGGACAGAGATTTCTAGTTTTGGGGTCCTAAACAGTAGCAGCAGAAAGGCACGTTGTTGATTTAGGGGACCCAAACCTGATGCCTATACCACTCACCATATTATGATGCACTACTGGATGCAGTGTGCACATGCAGGATGGGGGTAGGTGGTCCATATTGTGGGAACAGCCTGGGGCCTATGGCCAACTAAATCCTCCCATGTTTATCAGTACCACACTCCAAGCAGATATACATTATACAGTTTCAATACGTTTTTCAAATATCTAAAAGTATCCAATGTGAAATGTAAGCCCAGAGAAAGAAAGTATAAAGAGCCGGACCGGAACCAGTCCTCTCCTCTAGATGCTCCTTCCGGCTCTTAGGGAGGTAGACCGGAACCTCAGTGATGGTATGTGGGGGTTGCCGGTCCTTCTCCGCTCGGGCCACGGGATTCCCTTCCGGAGCAGGTGCTCGGTCGGAATCTTCTTATTCAGGACTTCTGCTCCAGGTAATCGCTGGCTATTCAGTTTCCCCTGGTAGGAAGCTTTGCATATTTCCTGTCCTGTTACCTCCTGCCTAGACCTCCTGCTTCTGTTGTTTGACTATCCTTTTGGCCTCCCGATTTTGTACCTTGTTCTCCTCTCCTGCTAACGACCCCGGCTTGCCCTTAGATTTTCTCCTCTTGAACTTCGATTTGGTACTGCTCTGCTCTCCTTCTACCGACCCGGCTTGTTTGACACATCTATTTGGATTTCCCTTTTGTACTTCGCTAACCTCACGCTGACAACTCGGACTGTACTACTACTCTTTGGAGCTCTGCTGCCATCTACTGCCTGCTGTAATCCACTGCTTTCTACTCTGCAGACTGACATACCCCTGCTATTACTGGTAAGTGATTCTGGTTTCTCTTCTGCTGTGTCTGGTGGTGTGCTGTGCGTCCGGCGCTCTCTGGCCCGTGCCGCTCTGCCCGCCAACAGCTTCCAAGTCCATCCCCACCATCAGGGGCCCTGGTGAACATCTCTGGGGGGTGGGGTTCAGTGCAGTTGGGAGAGCGCTGGACGTTCAGCACGGTTTTTACCATTTTGATTCCGTTTGACTGGTACTGGGACTCACTGCTTAGCTCAATTCTGCATCTGTTTCCTAACAGAAAGCAAACATTAAATTTTTAATTTAGCTGAACATAAAATATTATTCAAGACCTGTTTACAATCTTGCTGTGCCAAAATTTTGTTGAGTAATTAAAGTGCGATCTCATCCGAACAAGTCATTATGCCCATCTACTTAAATGGGTTTTCCCATGAATATAAGCATATTTAAATTTGTGGACAATAAAGGTTAAACACTTTTTCACTTAGAAATATCAATTATTTTAACATTTTTTGAGATTTTCTCTTACCATCTTAGTGGTCACAGTTTTCTGTCTTGATAGGGTGCTAATGGATATGATCATGAATGCAAGAATTTTTTATGGACTGGCAATTTGCAGAAACCCAGCCATGATGTCCTTATTGTGGCTGGGTTATTTTCTCATGCATGCATGAAATCATAGCTGGGTTTCTGACTATTGAAAGTTCCTGTATCCATGGCAATCTGTCAAGACAAAAGGCTGTCACCACTAAGGCTACTTTCACATATGTGCCGGAGTCTCTGATGGAGAATCCATTGCATTGTCCTCCTGAAGTTGGTGGATGAAAAAGTCCTGCATGCATGGCCTTTTCATCCACTGATTTCAGTTTTAAAATGACAGACACCCAACAGACCCCATTATAGTCAATTGTAGCTGTTGGAAAACCAATGTTAATGTTAAGATGGTTAGAGGAAATCTCTAAAACTCTAAAACTAAATTTTCAATTATTGAAATTTGCAAAAATGTTTAACTTTTAATTATTTACAAATTTGAATATGGTTATGTTCATGGTTATGTCAAAACATGACGGTTGGTTACACAAGTTTACATATGCTTATATGCTGATAGTTGAGTCAGCATTCTCTTGACAATTGGTATGTATTATTTTGGTGGTCTTCAACGTAACCACTACACCATGGAACACACTTTATAGCATTATGTATTTGAAATACCAGTAAGCCCCAATTATATTGTTTTTATTTACAGTTCAACAGCTTGACTGCCATTACATTGAAAATCCTAATGCTGGCCATACACTTTAGATAGCTGTCGGACAAATTCCCCCATACACATTGCGCATTGGCTGAACTGATGCTCATTAGATGGTCAGCAGTTCCTGTCTAAAACTGAAGTAAATAGACATCTTAAAAGTATACATATGCCAACTTCATTGGACCAAACCTCTTTGTATTCCTTGACTATTTTTATAAATACAGATTAGGCTACATCTCATGCACCTTTTTAAGTTTGCTTTATCTGAAGACAGAAATGTTTTCTTACATTCTTAGCAAATTCATACACAAACCTGTATCCCATATGTAACATTTGCTTAAAATTTTTAAACTTACTTTTAGTTTAAGCATCTTTATAGCAGCTGCCTAGTTTGCTAGCTAATACTGTATATAAAAACTCTAATCTCTACAGTACGTCATTTAAAATAGTCATATGTGGTCAGCTAGTGCAGTCATTCTTTCTCTTAGCTATAACCAACTTCATGCTAACATACAGTACATTCAGTACATTGGTGAGAAGTAGAAGGCAGAAGAAATGTAGTGTGACTATAAAGTTTAAAATACGTACAAGGTTTGGTTTTCACAGGCCTTCTTTACATCAAGATCAACTCATCTTATCAAGTGTGATGAATCTGTGGAGGTCTTGCCATGTTCAACATAGGGGATTGTATGTCTTATTATCCAATGACTGATATATCATTGCCTGCTACTCACTGTAATTCATACGAGACAATATAGCACTACTGAGAATCAGGTTGCCATCAGTAATTTCAGGACCCCATGCAGGCAAATTTTGTATGGGAGGGTAAGAGACTTTGTGAGTGTGGCTAACTGGAGAGGCATACTATGTGACTGGTCTGGGGCTGTGGTGAGAGGACTATGTCACATGACTTAAATATACACACATACATACATACACACAGTTACAGACACCACATATGTACACCCATACACAATTCACATATACGTAAATATATTTATATACACTGCACAGATGCATGTATGTACACACACACGCACATACTCTACATACATACTGTGATGACTTGGGGAATTAAACTCAAAATGACGGCTTTTCCTGGTCCGGACAGTGGTGGTTCGTGGTACTGGGCGCTGGAAAGATAGCTTTCAGACGGTCCAAGCGTAAAATAAAAGTGGCTTTATTCAGCTTAACTGCAACACAGCAAAACAACAAAAAAACCTATGCCACAGTTAGGGCCTAACTCACTCCTTGAGCCCCTAACTGTCCTGACTGTTACTCAGCTCTAGCAACAGTCCTCTGTGGATGCCAGCCCTGTGGGACAGAGCCTCTCTCTCCGTCCTCGCTGGTCCACTACTTCCTGCTTCCTGCAGGACACTCCAGCCCTCCTGGAGTTGCGTGCCACCACTTCCTGCTTCCTGCAGGACACTCCAGCCCTCCTGGAGTTACGTGTCATGGACACATTTTTGAAAAATATAGATCTTTCCTACCTATCTCATGAGCCAGGTAAATTCCCTGACACACCAGCTAATTTCAGGTCAATTTCCCTTCTTAATTCAGACATTAATGACCCTTATCTCTATACCATTTTGTCACTTTACTCTACCCCAATGCTATAGTTTTACACATCTGGTTTCTTATCTCACCCTTTCACAATATAGAATTGCACTAGACAGGGCTGTCTAATGTCCTCTTTAATATTTTATGTGGCAGAGGGACTGTTAGGGCCCCTCAGGGTCCTGGGCCTGGTAGCACCTGCTATCACTGCATCCCATATAGCTACGCCCCTGATGACATTGTCATATCTACAAAAAGGCAACTTATCAATTTTGATGATGGTCTGTATGCTGCAGACTTCAGTTTATTAGATGTACTAATACCTGATCTCCACCTCTCTAATTGGAAATGCAGTAACTTGACCAAGATCAACAAATTGTGGAATAATGGGCCATTTGTTCTTTTAATCACCTTTACTCACAGTATGGTCTTCCGTTACACGATTTCTGCAAATTCTTACAGATAAGACATGCTATTGGTTCATTACCAGGGCTCTCCTATACCCTACAACTTTTTACTTATTTAGAATTTTGATTACTGTCCTCTTCACATGCTATCAAAGGGATTTCAATATGTTAAAATATTGATTTTGGCTCATGCAGACCCTCTACTTACTAAAAAACAATGGGTATATGTGTATTGTATTATGTATATTTTACTTTATAGACAGTTTTTTTTGGTTGTCCTTTTCTTTACCTGTATGCTGTATTTTTGCTATTATTTAATAAATACTTTTAAAACTAAAAAACAATGAGAAACTGACTTTGCACAATCTTTTACAGCTGTGTTGGTGATGTGGATCTAGTACTGGCTCTTTGCTGCTTTTGTGGTGGATCTGTAGGATCCACAATCTATGAATAAGGTAATTCCACATATAATCTCAAAATTTGTGGCTTGTCTATACCACCCAACCCTATGTTAGTGCTACTTTCCCAGCAATTATTTGTACGATTATTCAGCATACTCTGATTTCTGCAAGATAAATGAAACCTCTCTTTGGAAAGATAAAAGGGCACCTCCCTTGTCTACAGTACTGTTAATGATAACTGTTGGTTTGAATATATGGCAGCGTCTGCTTCTAATAGATCTGACATCTTCCAGCACCAATGGAGACTATGGCTGCTGAGACAATACAATACTTCAATCAATGCCTGATTACTCCAGTAAGTTACTATATTTCCTTCCATTTTACTGTTGATTCATCACAACTGTTTGACTATACAGTACTATGGATAGGTAGTTTATGTTCTACTGTTAAAACTATGCTATATGTACATTCTACTGTATCATTATTGCTGTAATATATGTTTACATATATACTTACTTTTGTAAATCTAAAATCTTGAAACAAAGCTAATGTTTTTTTTTTTTAAAAAGATATAAAATATTTTAATCATATAAAAATAATAAGAAAAATACAGACTCTAAAGACAAATATAGATTGTATATAATCAAAATTACTAATAATGAATTCGGGGATACTGCAAAAAATACAGAACAAGTTACAAGAAGGATGCATATACACCATGCTTTTTTACTTAAGAGCTGCAAGCAATTTTAATTGCCATAATGATTGGCACATTTCTATTATTCTAGTAAATCATAGTTGTTCAGTTGTAATCATACAGGGGAAATGCATAGTGACAAGTGACATGTGCTAAATATTGCGGTATGCAGTTAAGTTTTTTTTTTTTTTTTTTTTAAAAAGCATAAATCATCCAGATGAACATATTATTCATGAAATATTTACATTCTTGCTGTCTCAAACTTTTCTAAAAAATTTCCTCTTTAAGGCCAGAGCCCCACGTTGTGAATACGCTGCATATTACAGTAACTGCAAAGTGAATGGGATTCTGGCTAATGAGTTTCCACTACAGCCTTTTCAGCAGCATTCTTTTGGCTAAGGCTCGCTACGTGGAGCGAGCCTTACGTGGATTCCATCAAAGTAAAATCAATATATACTTTTGAGTAAGGGCATGCTACATATCAAGCTACTTGGGTGGTACTGCAGGATATACTGTATAAGGAATTATACTATATAGATATTGATAAATAAGGTTGTACGATTGATATTGCTACTGGCTAGACAGTAGCCACTTGGAAAACAACTCCAAGATGGTCTTCTTGTTTCAAAATCATCATCAGAATAAGCCAACACCTGGATAAAATTTCCTCTCATGAAGCTGAAGTGTGTGTGATAGTATAGCACTCGGTCATGCAGTTATGCTGTTTTGGTCTCATTTGACTATTAAAGAGTGAATTTCCATCTGAAGAGCAGATACTTTTATTGTAAAATTCTTCTAATTATAATCATGAGCACAAAGAAACATTTGCTTGAACATATTTGTTAAAGGAAACATGTGTTGATGAAATATACAGCAATGCATGCATCATGTATACTGGTTCAAGAGCCTGGCATCTGGCATGTCATAAAAAATTAAATCAAAGAACAATTTGTGATGTTCATTATTTTCTACATGTACATAATACAAAATAGATAATTGAATTAGAATTATGTTTTTGATTACAATGATGCCTTTGTTCCACAATAGCTATTAAAATATATTTTATGGGAAACTTCCTATCAGGGTTAATTTCCCAATATAATATTTAAGGTTAAGGACCCTTTCACACTAACTACTTTTCTGTCTGTGTGCGATCTATGAAAAAATCAGAAAGCACACAGACAGCTATTGGACACATTATAGAGAATGAGGCCATTCACACATCCATTGTATTTCACAAATGGAGACACACTGAGAAAAAGATCATGGCTCAAAAAATGGATGCAAAAAAAAAAAAAACTAAAGAAAAAACAAGTGACACACGGATGGCCCAAGGATAGCACACGCAAAAACACAAAGATGTCTATGCTTTCTAGTCTGCAAAACGGGTAGTTAGTATAAAAACAGCCCAATCCTAAACTAAATCCAACAACTATCCAGGCAACAGCAATTGAGAGATTTCTTCAAAAGTTTAGTTTACAGTCACATTGATATTGACACTCAGTAACATAAAAAGTGCCCACAAATAAATATGTTTTACTAACACAGTAAATAACTTTTTTTTAAAGAAAGATCTTCATGCACACAACAGTATGTGACTTACTTTTCATCAATTTACTGGCCATGTATTTTTTATTTTCTGTTTTCCATCAACTGATGAAAAATAGTGAAAAAAAAATGGAGGAACTTGATAGGCCTTTTTATTTTTTGTACCCAACGGTTAATTTAAAAAAATTGATTTGTGTATGTACCAATTGGGGCACATTTATTCTTATTCTTATTCTTATTATTATTATTATATTGAGCCTTTTTGGGGTCTTTTTCTGCACTGTGCTTTATTTATGAAGCCTTCGTGCCTTTTTTTTCCAGATGTTATGCTGTCCTTTCCACTTTTGCTATTTGTTGGGAAAAGGGGGCATGGCCTAAATGGAGATTCTTTTCACATGTTATTTATGACTTATCCCCTTTTTAAAAAAGGGCAAAAAAGCTGCAAATGCACTCATACTGCATGAAAAAAGGACAAAAGAGCACATAGCTTATAAAGGCACATCTAATCTAACTAACATGTGCACAACATTTAACAAGGAGGTGCACTTACATCATAAATAGACAACAGCAAAACTAGTCTAAGGCTATGGCCCCACATAGCAGGCCACAGCCAAAAAGCACTGCGGGAAGAACCGCAGTGGAAACACATCGCAGTTTTTCCCCGCAGCACTTTTCACAGAAAGTCTGTAGAAATTTCCTCTGCAGACTTTCTGCTTCAATGATACCTATATGGAAACTGCCAGTGTTTTCATAGGTATAATTGACATGCTGCGATTTTCAAAAATGCAATGGTTTTGCAAATCACAGCATTTCCATTGCAGGTATTTTTCTGCAATGTGTGGATGGGATCTACAGGGACTGTAAAACGCTGTCTTGCACTCAAGGGGAACCCGGTGTATGGAGAGATCAAGGGATCAATGAAAACATAACAATGGATTGTCAAAACAACAGTTAGTCGGTGAAGATGGTGTAGATGTGTCCAGCCTACAAGGAAGGTAATAGTATTGCTCACTACCCCTTCCCCTAGGTCTGCCCTGGACAGGCTTTTTGGATATTGGGCCTGTGCAATAGCTGGAATTGTTACTATCATCTCTGCCACCATCCTGTTCATCTGATGTCACTTTGTCACCCTGATCAAGGTGCCAGGTATTATCTGCAAAAGAATCATTATTGGCAATGACATCTTCCCCGTTGTTTTCTGACATATCATGGCCATGCATACCCTTATAATTTACACCTCCAGATTTCCCCCTAGCTCTCCTAAAAGAACAACTACCAGTAGTAGTACTACATCCCTTGTGACTATTACCTCCACCACCAATAGCCATGTCTTCCATCTCTGCTTGCACACAATACTGACTGTTCTCATCCAGCTCATCATAAAGAGGAAAGACTTCTCTGACTAGGAGAAAAAGATTTTTCAACAGGTGCCACATCACTACAGGATCTGGCGTCATCTTCATTCTCAGGAAGTACAACAATCCTGCTGCTACTGGTGGTGCCACCAAAACCATAAGTAGTTTTGTTAGTTCTACCTGCATGTTCCCTCATCTGCCTTCTTTTGCTTGTCCCGATTCGATTTTTCCAGTATTTTTTTTTCTGCACACAGTTCTTAATTGTAGTGATTGCCAATAATTCTGGGACTGTGTTTATGTTGTTTTTTTTTTGTTTGTTTTTTTACAAAGAAAAGTCAGTTTTAAATAACTGACTTTTTAAATAAATATTTTTTTTTTTAGATTTTCCCAGGCTGCAATATTGTATACATGTGCAGCAAAAAAAAAAAGCTAAAAAAATGAATATTTTTTTAAGATTAACACTCGATCACGCTGTATATTTGGTGATCAGAGCAGAAAAAAATAACATAAATAACAAGAGGTTTTTTTTCAGATTAGTGCAGGCTAGACTGTATATTAGGTGAACACAACAAAAAAAACCTTTAAATAAGAGATATTCTATTTTTAGAGCATAGGCTACAAATACTGTTTATATGAACAGAAAAAAAACTAATAAAAAGCTTAAGAAATGATTATTTTCTTCAGATTAGTACTCAGTGTACACACAGTGTATTTGGAGAACAGAGCAGAAAAAGCCCCATTAAATAACAAGATTTTTTTTTTTAAATGGATTAGCACAGAGTTAAATAACAGAATAAATAACTTAAAGTTTCTTTCAGATTTGCACAGGCGGAATCAGCATGATAGTGTTTGAACAGCAATATGTATGTTTTAATGAAAAAATGTAAATTCTTGCCCAAAAATTCCATTAACAAAATATTTTTCACTAACAGGATTGTTTTGTCAGTAAGAAGTATGTGCAAAGATTGTGTATACAGATGAAACTGCTCTATTGCACAACAGACTTAAACAATTAGATTGTTAGCAATGAAAGGGTTAACTTTCCTGTCTGTGAGCATGTAATCCTGTATTATAGCAGGAATGCAGCAATCTAAACTCATATAGCAGCACAGTTATGCCCTTACTCCTATCACTTACTGTATCTGCATGTGTAATTTCTTGAATCTGACTAAATTCTCCTATTCTAACTATTGCTTTCAATCTTTTCAGAACTGTGCTCTGTATGAGGCTGTGAGATGATTCACAGATTCTTCTCTATCTCCACCATTACTCCAACTATCTCATGATGACGCTTACAGCACCTTATACAGTGGGTACGGAAAGTATTCAGACCCCTTTAAATTTTTCACTTTGTTTCATTGCAGCCATTTGCTAAAAGCAAAAAAAGTTCATTTTATTTCTCATTAATGTACACTCAGCACCCCATCTTGACAGAAAAACAACAGAAATGTAGATATGTTTGCAAATTTATTAAAAAAGAAACGTTTTGCGACGCTTCTGGGGGGGAATTAAATCCCCGTACATTGTGCAAGATAATTTTACACATAAGAAAAGCTTAAATGGTAGCTAAACAGTTTGCTTTGAAAAGGACTGCACAGGTCAGGCAGGTAAGGGCAGAGTCAGGTAGAATACAGATAACAGCAAGAATTACTGATCCCTCCGTCACGCACCACAAGTTTCCAAACTGTTTTTTTGACCTGTTGTAAATAACTTCTCTACTTAGATTGCAATTTTTTTTAAGGACTCTAAAATGCTTTGAAAACCATGTGTATAAAAATCTGTTAATTTTCAGTTCTTGTATCACACCATGTCTGATGATGGGAGCGAGTACTCCTGAAAGCTTACTTATAAATATACTCAGTTAGCCTCTAAAAGGTATCGCCTGATTTCTTCACTCTTCTACTAAACTGGTCACAGACATATCCAGTGTAAATACAGCGCATTAAGAGAATTAATAGTTTTAGAACCACAAATCAGTAACTTATAGAAAGTGAACTGTCCAGTAGAGGTAGTATAGCAAAATCAGGGCTTGGAACCGAAGTCAATAAGTGCAATAAGAAAAAGTCCAGTCCAGGGAACCTATAAGAAAAACAAGGTAAACATATCAGATACTCATTGTGGAGACTTAGGCTAGGTACACACCTGCACTTGGATTCCGTTTGGGGTTTCCATCCCCCGAATTCACTTAAAAAATGTGGAGAGAAAAGTCCTGCAAGTAGGACTTTTCTCTCCACATTTTTCCGCATTTTTCGGACGGAAACCTGGCGGACCCCATTATAGTCTATGGGATCCGCGTGTTTCTGCAGGTAACCACTTTTTAAGCGGATTAAGTGCAGGTGTGAACCTAGCATAATTCACTTCTGCCAGGAGTGGAGTGGAAGTTGATGGTCTCTTGCGCTTTGGCAGCCAGGAGCGAGAAGGTCTTTGAGGTAGGAGATCAGAGGAGTCTGGCTTTTCCACCAGAGAGCCCCACATAACGGACACAAAGGGGTAGTGGAGGGGACTCATGACAGGAAAGGGTATGCAGGAGAAGACAGGTTAAAGAGAGGGTAGAGGGGTCAGGCAGGGGATAGTAGGTGGGGTTTGGAACTGTTATTAAATAAAGGTGCAGCAGAAGGAGGGTTACAGGAGACCGAAGCGAGAGTTTGCTTAGCTACTCACCATGTCTGCAGACATTGAGGCGCTGCTCCAGCAGGTCTGTCAGGAGGCCCTCCGTTGAGGTCCCGGGTGTCTGCAGGAGTGCTTACAGGGGGCTTGCATGTCCCCCTCCCCCGGCGTCGGGACTGAATATCTGGGGCCATGGCTGCTTCCCCCGCTGAGGTGGCAAGCCGGGGGCGAACCCTTCAGGACTAGGGGTCCGGGGATTCCCTGGAGCCTCTCTTCTCCTCATCTCCTTGCTCGGCTGCCCAGTCGGGGCGGCGGGCCTCAAGCAGGAGGCATGACACCGAAGCAGTGCCGGAAGTCTCTGGCTGGCGGCCATCTTGGTACTCCCCGATTTTGGCTGGCGGCAGGGTGGGCTCCGGATGGGTTGTCCCCGCCCTCATCGATGCGGGTGAGGTCAGCTCCGGCGAAGGGGCAGAGCCTCTGTCCCTGGCTGTTCCTGTTGCCGGCAATGGGAGAAGGACGCCCAGGAAGCGGGCAGGCGCTTCAGGAGGCCCAATTTCGGCCCATTCTTTGGTGGGCAGCGCATCGCTGGCCCTGGACGTCGGTGCCAGTCTTCAGTTCCTGCTGCCAGTAGACAGCGGCGCCGTGGAAGGGACGGCTGTCAGAGCTGGTGAGTGTTACAACACTCCTTCTGTCACCGGGGCGTGGGGGGAGACTCATTATTGTTGCTGGATAGATTGCAGGGGTTTCTGCGGGGGGTGCAACAGTTAATTGGTAGCGGAGGTGGTTTAGGTAGGGGCCTCCGATGGGCTTGTGGGGGGCAGTGACTCCGGCGGTGACCGCTTCTCCTGTGGCAGTGGGGGAGGTTGCTGTTGCAAGCGATTACTTGAGGGCCCGGTGCGTAGGTGGCAGCCAAGTCCAAGGATGACGTCCGCATGGCGGACTTGGCTAAGGGGGAGGTGTATGTATTCTTCAAGGGGCCGTTGGGTGCCCATTTGAAGCCGGAGGTGCAGGAGAAAATCTGGAAGGGGGAGTATGTGGAGATCTTTTCCCTCCTTCCCCTGGAGAAGTTTAATCTGAATAGGGTGAGTGTAAGAAGGAGGAGGAGGAGCATCGCCGCTATCGGCTGATTCCTCGTACCTATTGGCAGTTTAATGAGTGGCAGTGCAAGTTCAGCAATGACTGCCGATTCAAGCACAAGTGCTCCGGTTGTGGTGGAGCCCATGCCATTACACGCTGTTTTAAAAAAGTGAAGGGTAAAGGGGAAGAGACTGACCAAAAGAGTGGCGACGCCGGTGAGGATAGCAAGGATGGCAAAGTATTTTGCGCAGTATCCAAATAATGTGGCGGCTGCACGCTGCTTGGGGGGATTTTCGGAGGGGTTTAGGATACCTTGTTCCAATATGGGGGGTGGGGGGGACCGTGGAATTTGGCCCTTTTGGGCATAGTCATTGACACGATGCGGTTGGAGTGTAGACTTCCAGAGGATTAGCCTTGGGGAGTTAAAGGCTCTGGTGGGAGGGTGTCCCGGCAGAAAAAGATCAGGTTGCGGGAGTTGCAGTCCCTGCTGGGGCGCCTCAATTTTGCGTGCCACATTATGCCCATGGAGAGGGTGTTCTGTTGGCGCCTGGCTGGGACCACGGTGGGTGCGCGGAGTCCATTTCATTTTGTGCGGTTGGTGCCTGATTTGCGGGAGGATCTGTTGGTGTGGGATGGGTTTTTGTTTCAGTATATTGGGCGGTCCCTGCTTCTGCAGAAGCCAGTTTCTAAGGTGGAGCTGAAGCTGTTCACAGATGCGTCTGGGGCGCACAGGTTCGGGGCATACTTTCAAGGGCAGTGGTGTGTGGGGGTGTGGCCGGATGCGTGGCGGCAGGAGGGTTTGGTGCGTAACCTAGCATAGTTGGAGCTATTCCCCATCGTGGTGGCGTACGTGGTATGGGGGGATCAACTTCGGGATCGCAGGGTTCGTTTCCTGTGTGACAATTTAGGGGTGGTCCAGGCGATTAATTCTCAGTCTGTGAACTCCCCGCCAATGGTGCGCTTGCTGCGGAAATTGGTGTTGCGGGGGCTGGAATTGAACACGCATTTTGTAGCGTGCACCTTCCTGGGTCTAAGAATGTAATCGCTGATTCCATCTCTCGTTTGCAGTGGGACAGGGAGTTGCATGGGTCAGAAGTACCTGGGGACTGGGAGGCTACGGTATTATTATTTTTTGGTGGTTCTTTGTTTTGGGGCAGGGATTTCGCCAGCGGGCTTGGCAAGGTGATTATCTGCATTAGTGTTTTGGTTTAAGTTTCGGGGGTACAGGGACTTTACTAAGTCCTTTTTGGTGCGGCAGGCAGTTAAGGGTTTAAAGCAGGGTGCAGTGGTCAGAGACCGCCGCTGTCCTCTCTCATTAAAGATATTAGTGGATTTATTGGGCGTCCTCGGACGGATTTGTTCCTCTGAGTATGAGATGGCTCTGTTCCGGTTGGCTTTCTCTTTTGGGGTATTTAGGATTTCGGAATAGGTTTCCCCGAGTCGGTTGCGTCCGGAGGGGCTGTTATTGACGGATTGTACAGCTGTTAGAGGGGTATTGATTTTTAGGATTCGTAGGTCCAAGACGGATCAGCTGGGGTGGCGTATGGTGGTACGATTACGGCAGCTGCAGGGGTCGGCAGCATGCCCTGTGGCCTGTTTTGGGGCGTTTTTGCAGTGTTGTCCGGAGGGGGGGGACAGACTCTTTTGGTGCACGGGGACCTGTCCTTTCTGTCCAAGTACCAGTTTATCCAGGTGCTCCTACAGGGGCCTGCGGGAGTTGGGGTTCCCTCCTTCAGAGATCAGATGAGGAAATCTTTGTTGTTGCAAGCCACGTGGAAGGGAAAGCCCCAATGGTAACGGATTTGGGCTTTTTGTAGTGTCAAAGTCACAGGGTGAATGTTTCTGCATCTTTTCAATGTAGCTGGAGCCAGATCTGCGAAGAGCTGTACCGATGAGGCCATTCTTAGTATTGGTTGTAGATTTTGAGCTGCTGAGAGGAGTTGATCATGGAATTCCAGGTAGGGTAGTTTAAGGCTAACGTCCCTCTGCACATTTGGGTTTCTGGGTCTCCCCAGAGTATGATGAATATGATCCATGCATAGTAAGATGGGATCAACCTGTGGCAGTAGGGCAGTGAACAAAGCTGTAATGGACTCTTGGAGTATGGTTAAAGATTCTGGCAGTCCTCCAACCCTGATATTGACTCTCCTGGACCTATTTTCCAGGTCTTCCAATTTTAAATCAATGGCCTTAAGACTCAGTGCATGGTCGTCAAGGCGACTCTTATCCTCTTCCAGGGTGTCAGCGACCTCATCTACTCTGTCTTCCACTTCAGCGACTTTGGAGCCTAAATCTTGATTCAGTTTGGTAATATCAGTCACTGCTTTAGATAGTTGAGTGGAAAACATTTGTTGTATTTTAGCGAAAAAGGGCTGAGGGGTCCATATTGGTGGTGCTGTTAGCCCCCACAAGTTCGTGGTCAGAGGCAGCAAGTGAAGTAGTACTGCTATGTGGTGAGCCACCGCCGGCTGAGCCAGGGGGTGCGGAATAGTTCAGGCAGACTATGCCAAGCTGTCATGCAGTGGTGTAACTAAAGTCTTGTGAGCCCTAGTGCAAACTTTTGTCCAGGGCCCCCTACCCCCTCCCTACAGCAAATTCTTGATAGTGATGGTTACAGTGCCCCAAACAGTATAATATACTCAACAGTGGCCCCACACAGCATTATATGCGCCACAGTGGCCCTCATACAGCATTATATGCTCCACATTGCTCCCCCCATATACAGTATAATATGCTCCTCACAGTGGCCCTACACAGTATAATATGCTTCCCACAGTGGCCCCCACCCAGTATTATATGCTCCACAGTGGCCCCCACCCAGTATTATATGCTTCCCACAGTGGTCCCCACACAGCATTATATGCTCCCCACAGTGGCCCCCACCCAGTATTATATGCTCCACAGTGGCCCCCACCCATTATTTTATGCTCCACAGTGGCCCCCACACAGCATTATATGCTCTACAGTGGCCCCCCACTCAGCATTATATGCTCTACAGTGGCCCCCACCCAGTATTATATGCTCCCAGCAGCCTCCCTCCGCTTCAGTACTATATACTCTGGGGTCTCCTCAGGCCCAGGGAAGGTGATTAAAAATAACAAACTCTCATACTCACCTTGCCTTACCGTTCCTTGGCATCCTCGCTCCATCCTGCCATCTTCACCGTCTTCAGGCCCTCTTCAGACATCGCTGCTGAGGCCTGTGATTGGGCCTCAGCGGTCACGTGGGGGCGCACTGACGTCATTACGCGGCCATGCCCCATGTGACCGCAGGGGCCTAATCACAAGCCTCAGTCACATGACGGAAGAGTGCCGGAGAGAACGCTGTGCCCAGGAGAGGTAATATCTATTTATTATTTTCAATCACTTCCACTGGGCTGCCATCTATTGGAAAGGGGCCTTGCAATATGCCGGGACCCCTTTCCAATAACAGTATGTATAGCGGTCGGGGAAACAGGCTTTCCCCAACCGCTATCATAGTTGTAAGGGGCCCCGGCCATCTCCAGTCGTGTCTTCTCCAAGTTTGCGGGCTTTAGGCTTCTGAGACCTGGTGGACTTGTTATCATAAAAACAGGCAGTGTGGCTGCCTGGAGTTTATTGATAAGCAGTTCATGCTTGAATGTCAGCCGTGACGCAGAGCTGAGCACTAGGTGTGCGATGTTCGCATGCTGGAGGGCAGGAGCGGGCACCATGGGAGGCAGCCAATTACTATAAAGTATAGGGTGTACACGTTAGGGAAACCCCAGATAGGCATAGCTCCCAACCATTCCGCATCTGGTGGGACAGTCCCGATTTTACACTGCTGTCCCGCGGTCCCGCATAGCTTACAGTTTGTCCCGCTATTCCCCTGAAGTGTTTTGCTTTATTAGGGTAGGGTAAAGGCTAAATGGTAGATGCTAAATCAAAATGGCTAAAGGACCTTTGATGACGTCATGAACATGTGATCAGACTCTTGTGTGGGCGGAGCTATTCTGGATACTGCGGGGCAAACTGTGATGTTACACACAAAGCTGGGAACAGAGAGTGATCAAAGATAAGTAGGAGAGAAGAGAGCATGTGTGTGCAAGAGGGGGGAACTAGGGGCAGATGTAGGGGGCAATTAAACTGAGCGCAGATGAATGGGCAATTAAACTGAAGGCAGATTAAGGGGGCGATTAAACTGGAGGCAAATAAAGGGGACATTAAGCTGGTGGCAGATAAAGGGGGACATTAAATTGATTCTTAAAAAAATCAGTCAATGTGATTTTCTGGATTTGCTTTCTCATTTTGTCTCTCATAGCTGAGGTCTACCTATGATGTCAATTACAGACCGGCCTCATCTTTTTAAGTGGGAGAACTTGCACAATTATGGCTAACTAAATACTTTTTTTTCTCCACTGTATATGTTGATTTAATATACCGGTCATATGACTTTTTTTTTTTTGTTATCTAATTCTTTGTACTGCAGGAGTGTGGACCTTAAAAGGGGAGGAGGGACTCTATTTAATGGTACACACTGTTTTCCATCTGCGTGCTTGTTGCCACAATCTTATGATTAAATTATATATGTATGTATATTTATGGTATTTTAATAATAAATTGATTATTATTTTTCTATATATGTAGTCTCTATAAACTTCTTTGTAGGTTAGAGTTGCAGGAGGAGCCTTGGCCACAGTAGGGAGAAGGGCTGCTGAGGGCGCACAGCTATTGCTGACAGGATGGTTCAGTCGGGAGCAGCTGAGACAGAGCCCAAGGCTATCTGGAGCAGCCGCAAGATGGAAAGCCCAGTTGTCGGGTCCTATAAAGAGGAGGAAGGTGTCGCTGGCTGTGTGTGCCGCCGGTATGGAGGCAAGGCAGGGAGTGTTCCAGGATCCCACAAGGTGGCAGGGCGGCACAATGTAGGGTCCATGGCAGGAAACTGGAACAGTCCAGGGAAGGCGAACCGGGAGGCACCAACCCCCACAGGGGCAGTGAAGGTAGGCAGATGGCTGAGGTGCCGCTACAGGTGGGGGGACATGGTTGGGGACCCACAAAAATGCTAAAACAAAGCCACAGTGCTGGTGAGATGCACCTGGACTGTTGCAGCGCCAGGCCATGCCCCCCTTGAACTGCTATTTTAGACACATGTCAGGTACTCGTGGTTTATTTTCATAGTGAGCTGATCCACTGTAGCATGTTGGTCAGCTCTCATGCAACTTCGTAGTGGAAGTTCACCTCTCACATCAATGGCACGTGGTGTTCTGCAGTTTGCAAATTGATCATTTCCAATAGTGCCATTTATCCACTCACAGTACACTTTCACCACAGCAACATGCGAACAGTTTAAAACAGCGCTGTTTAAGAAATACTGCCACCCTTGGCCCAAAAGCCAATAATCACCCCTATTTGCAAAGAGCCTATGACCTGTGGTACTCACCAAACCAATCCCCTACACATCATTCCTTTATGTACTATGTGCTGCTGACAAAGGTAGGAAGTGTTTTTTAATAATGGACTCATCAATATATATTGGCCTGGACTTAAATTTTGTTACATTTTTGTGATCCTAATCCATTGATGAATTTATGCTGAATGGAGCTTTGATGTAGCAACCATATCAGATTTTATTTTGTCAGTAGTAAAGATTTTGTAATTCACTAACAATAGATTTCCAACCTGCTGGAGGTTTGTTCCAAGCCTCAAGGACTCTTTCAGTGAAATACAGTAATATTTACTGACATTGCTTCAGACTTTCTCCCCAACTAATTCCAGATTGTGACTTATTTTTGTGTTTAGTTTTTTTTTAATAAAAACAATTCACTCTTGAACCTTATTTATACCTTATAAAGGGGTTTTCTTTTCTGGGACTTACAAACCTTGTGGACCTGTTATATTTTATCACTGTTTTTTGTATGGTTTTGATGCAAGGCCTCACAAAAGCAACAGCAGGAGTTGGCTGATAACAGCAAGCAGTAGAGACAGCTATTTAAAACCAGCACTGCGAGCGAAGACAGAACCCCAGGTGCCTTCACCAGAGCCACCCACGAGGCCAGATGGACTTTCGATGAATCTGGGAGTCTGAACTGTCACCAACAGAAGGATGTACCAATAATAAATGCACTGCTAGCTGGAACCAAAACAAAATCCACTATTGAATTATACAGCAGAGTAGAGGCAAGTGAAAAGCCGTACAGGCACAGGTCAGAACCAGGAGTGAGAGCGTCAGAGACCAAATCAGAAAACAAATGTGAAATTTAGAAACAAGCCAAGAGTCAAAATCCAAACGGGCAAAATCAGTAGACAAAAGAGAATTCAAAAACAAGCCAATGGGTCTGTATTAACCCTTTCCCGACATCCACCATACCATTACGGCGGATGCCGGGTGTTTAAAAGTGGCGGCCACTCGGAAGTCGTGCCGCTGCCATAGCCGCCAGGTCTCTGCTGTTTTATACAGCAAAGACCTGGCGCTAATGCCTGCGATCGGTGCCTGCATTGATCGCGGGCATTAACCCCTCTGGCGCCTCGGGCAAATCTGACCAAGGCGCCATTTTACCGGCGGCGAGTGAGCACCGCCATTTTGCTGGTGATCGCCGGCACCCGGAGCAAGCTCCGGGGCCGGCGTCCTGTTGCTATGACAGCCGTGAGCCTTCTGAAGGCTCCCAGGCCTGTCTTTAATTAGTTTCTATTGCAGGCAACTCTATTGCAGGCTACTCATCCTGTGTACTGCATCCTGTTGTCGCCAACATAGTGAACATCACCTCTTTCTCCCTCAGTATACAACATGGTGCCCCAGTGGCTCCCCCTGCCTTCTCTTTCTAATACCATTTAATTTGAATTATGTCTCTGTTGGGAAGCCGCACCTTCCCTTGTTCTTGGATGCTTTGCCCTGTCCTTATTTGGAAAAAAAATGTAAATTGTGTGCTAAATATACATACACATAGATTTCCCCCACATTATTTGAGCAGTGTATATGAACCTATAATTTTTGCCCTATATGGTGGTATTTTGTGAGCAGTATACAGCATTCTTTTACCAATTTATAGTAGTACTATAGTAAATGAATTCAGTGTATCTTCTTAGACTATGTTGTGACACGAATAGTCAGTGTCTTTTCAAAGACACAGCCTAAAAATACCTTAAGGCCAGTGTTTCCGTAGCTATAACTGACATGCTGTGATTTTAAAAAACGCAGCTTTTCCACAGCGGATTTTTTAACCAGAATCCCATCTAATTTGCAGGTAATGTAAAATGCAGCGTTTTTTGCTGCGGCATTTCCGCCACAGCCAAAACGCTGTGTTTTTGCAATGTGGAGTCCTGGCCTGAGAGTTTTTTGAGATACATTGTACTTTGTGTCAGTATTATATTAAATTTTGGTTAATATGTTTTGTCTTTAACTATGAAAAATTAGTAAATTAGGTGAAAATTTAGAGAAAAATGCAGTTTTCAAACTTTGAAATTGCATGCCTTTCATATAGATAGTCATACGACCGAAATTACTTCATAAATCTAATTTACCATATCTCTGCTTTATGTTGGCATCAAACTTTAATCACCTTTTAATTTTTTTTTCAGATATTATAAGATTTACAAATCAAACAGTAATTTTCAAAATTTTCAAGAATATTTCCAAAATGGTGTTTCAAGGGACCAGTTAAGTTCTGAAGGCGCCTTAAAAGGCCTCTCTAATAGAAACCCCCATAAATCACCTCATTCTCAAAAATGCACTCCTGAAATAATTCAAAACAGCATTTAAGAAGTTTCTTAACCCTTTCGGTTAGGTTCACACGCCGGAAAATGAAGAGAAATACCTCTTTTCTGCCACCGTATTTAGGCAGCGGGATTGTCGCAACAGAATGCCAATGTACGATTTCCTCTACTTATTAGGCCTAGATGAATGGGCCTAATCAGGGGCGCACTGCTAATGAGGCGAAGTGAGGCGGCCGCCTCAGGCGGCACTGTCCATCACTGTCTGGGAGGCGGCATTTTTACAATTTATTTAATGTAAACCAGCCCAGGACAAAAAAAACAAAGCTGAGCGGGGTCTGTCCTGGGCTGGTTTACGAGACCTCTGCATGTCAGCGCAGGCGGCAATACAATGACGTCATAGCGCCTCCTATGCTGAGACACAGACGTCGCGGACAAGAAGAGGAGACGGTGGCTCCATCATGGGATTGCAGGTAGGTGACAATAACTTTTTTTTTTTTTTTAAATATAAATAGGCCGTAACCTGCTGGAGTATCCCCAGCAGGTAACGGCCTATTTACTTATTGATCCCGGCTCCTGCTGTGGCCGCCTCCGCTTCCCCTTCTGCTATCGGACACAGAAGAGGGAATCAGAAGCGGCTGTGAGCAGCAGCGGGCATCGGTAAGTGAGGCCAAATACTACTATTATTATACTCCGGGGTCTTTTCAGACCCCGGAGTAATCGGAGACCCAGGGGAGGTGATAAACATAAAAACCAATGTTACTCACCTCTCTGGCAATCCGATGTTACTCCCAGCAGGCTTCGGCTTTCTTTGGTGACATCCCAGGCGTCACGTGATCCAGCCCGACAACATTGGAGGGCCGAAAGCAGGAAGCACACCGGATCCCAGGTAAGTAACACTGGTTCTTATGTTTGTCACCACCTGGGTCTCCGATCTTTATACTCTGGGGTCTTTTAGACCCCAGAGTATAATAATAGTTCATGGGTGGGTTACTATGGAGCAGAATACTGTGTGCAGGGGCCACTATGGAGTATAATACCGAGTGCAGGGACCACTATGGGACATAATACCATGTGCAGGGGTCACTATGGAGCATAATACCGAGTGCAGGGACCACTGCGGGGCATAATATTATGTGCAGGGGCCACTATGGAGCATAATACCGAGTGCAGGGGCCACTATGAGGCATAATACCGTGTGCAGGGGCCACTATGGAGCATAATATCATGTTCAGGGGCCGCTGCTGGGCATAATACCGTGTGCAGGCGCTGCTGCTGGGCATAATACCGTGTGCATGGGCCGCTGAAGGGCATAATACCGTGTGCAGGGGCCGCTGCGGGGCATAATACCGTGTGCAGGCGCGGCTGCGGGGCATAATACCATGTAATACTGTGTGCAGGGGCCACTGTAGGCCATAATACCATGTAATACTGTATTAAAAAAAAACACCTACTCACCTGTCCCTTGTGCTCCGATGTCTCCCACCGCAGTCTGGTTCTGCTGCTCTGGTGTTCTCTTCTGGCAGAAGTCCCCACCACACATTACCGCTGAGGGGAAGAAAACACGGAGCAGCAGGACTGGAACGCGCTGGGAGACACCGGAGCACCTTCCCTAGCCTCATATTAAAAAGTAGTTATCCTGGACAACCCCTTTAAGGTGGCACTTGGGTTTTATTAAAGGGTCTTTCCAGCTCATTTTTAGTGATGTTATATCCTTAGGACAGATTATCAATAAGAGATCAGTGGACCCCTCCTCTGATGAGCTGTATGAAGGGGCTATGGTGCCTGTTTATATCACACACTGTCTGTTTATAGTGACCGTGTGATGTAATTACAGTCTTGTCACATAGACATGTATAGGACGAGGCTGTAGTTACATTACATGGCAACTATGAGATGAATGACACTATGTAAACAGAGAAACGGGGACGGCGCTTACACAGGTACCACGGTTCATTCAAACAGGTGATCAGTGGGGATCCTGGGTTTTTGAGCCCCACTGATTAGTTTAATAGTGACCTAGAAAACCTTTTTAGTTAGTTAACACCTGGGGCATTATTAATAAGGGGCACTATTTATACAGGGTACACATGGACATTATTAATATAAAGATGCACTTGGGAGTATTATTCATTATGGGGGGTTATATCATATATTTTATAATTGGGGTAGCAGCAGGATGGGTGTGCAGGTGAGGACAATGTGGGTTGGATGCCTGGAAAAGCGAGGAGCCAAAGATGTCTGTGTTTTAAACTTTACAGAGACAAGTCACAGCTGGAAGAAGTGGTCATGGCGGTCCAAAAGGAAGAGAAGAGAAATGTGACCGATTAGTCAGAGACATCACCTGTAAGTCACAAAATGTTACTGCCCTGTATTCACCTAAATGCTAGAGGATAAATACCTGAGTGATGGGGGTCTGTCTGCTGAGTCCCCCACTGAGCCTGAGAATTGGGTTTTTTCCCCCCACTGTGTGGGAATCCAGCCTGGCTGCAGCCATATATAGGTGTGTCACTTGCTGGATGGACGAACCCGCGTGGCTCTCATTCACTTCAATGGGAGTGCCGAAGATACCTGAAGTCCAGTACTCAGCTATCTGCGGCGCTCCTATTATAGAGAATGGGGGCCATGTGGGCTCATCCATCCTCCAAGCAGAAGATGTGTGAAGTTATTGTCATTGTTAATGCCGTGTTGTTGATCTGATACTGAAGTAATACAGGAAGAAGAATTCTTAAAAACTGTTTCATAAGTTTGTGTATGTTTATTGTACAACAATAACAGCGTGTGACGCTAACAGCATGTAAACGCAATTTTATTTTATTTTATTTTTTTTTGGGGGGGGGGCGTCTTTCGATAGTCCGCCTCAAGCAGCAAAGAGGCTAGGTTCACCACTGGGCCTAATCAGCAGGGACTCCCGAGCCGCGGAATCCACTGCAAGATCAAGCAGGATGATTTTTTCCACGCCCTGCTTCGATCTCTGCCTCCCATTGAAAGCAATGGGAGGCAGATTTGGGGCGGAATATGCCATGGATTCAGGGGCGGAATCCGCTCCCAAATCTATGGCAGTTTCCTCTGTGTGAATCTAGCCTTCATCATTTCACAGCAATTGAAACAAAATGGAAGAGAAATTTACACACTTTATTATTATTATTATTATTATTATTATTTATTTATATATCACCATTAATTCCATGGTGCTGTACATTTGAGGGTTTACATACGGTACACAAAATATACAAAGCAAATACAATACGAACAGTGACCAACTGGCACAGTGGGATAGAGGGCCCTGCCCGCAAGAGCTTACGATCTATGAGGGAAGAGGGATAAAGACAGAAGGTGAGGGGAGAGGCTGTACAGATGGTGGTGTGGTGACAGTAGTGTTATTGGGGGTTGTAGGTCTTCCTGAATAGGTGAGTCTTCATGGCCTTCTTGAAGCTTGTGATAGTGGGGGTCAGTCTTATGTGTCTTGGTAATGAGTTCCAGAATATGGGGGATGCACAAGAGAAATCTTGGAGACGGTTGTGTGAAGAGCGGATAAGAGCAGAGCGGAGTAGGAGGTTTTTGGAGGATCGGAGGTTGTGTGTGGGCAGATATCACGAGATTAGGTCAGAGATATATGGAGGGGACAGGTTGTGGATGGCTTTGTATGTCAACGTTAGTATTTTGAACTCTATTCGCTGGGCAGCAGGTAGCCAGTGAAGGGATTGGCAGAAGGAAGTGGCTGATAAAGAACGGGGGGGGAGAGGTGTATTAAGCGAGCAGCACAGTTTAAGGTGGACTGGAGGGGGGCAAGAGTATTTGCTGGGTGGCCATGGAGAAGGGTGTTACAGTAATCTAAGCAGGAGATTATGAGGGCATGGACTAGCATCTTCGTAGTTTCAAGGTGAGGAAAGAGCAGATTCGATGGGTGTTCTTGAGTTGGAGGCAGCAGGAGGTGTTGAGGGTTTGAATGTGCGACTTGCAGGATAGGTCAGAGTCCAAGGTTATCCCAAGGCAACGGACCCGTGGGGCTGGGGTAAGTGTGGTTCCATTAACTTTGATAGATGGGTCAGGTAGAGGGACCATGCAAGGTGGGGCGAAGATGATGAACTTCGTTTTCTCCATGTTGAGTTTGAGAAAGCGGGAGGAGAGAATGGAGGCTACAGCTGCTAGACACTTTGGAACTCTGGACAGCAGAGCAGAGCAGAGCAGAGTCTCCTCTGGTCCACTCTTCAGTTCCTGACACTAATATACTTATTTAGCCATGGATTTACACATTCACAAGGGGTTAAAGGAGAAGATACATTCCGCAATCTGTTATGCGATTTCTACTGAGCATGGCACATGGCACCGTGCCAAAGGGAAGGAACTCTATTAGGATTTTAGAGGGTATCTGTATCAGGCACCACGTTGCATTTGCAGATCCCCTGAGGTGCAAGAACAGTTGAAACCCCCCAAAATTACCCCATTTTGGAAACTAGACTCCTCTATAAAATTATCAAGGGGTACAATGAGCACTTTAATCCTACAGCTGTTTCACAGAATTTTTTACAATTGAGACCACTGTGAAAATGAAAGATTACTTTTTAATTTTTACAATAAAATGTCACTTTAGCACCAAATTTTTTAACTTCAAAAGGGGTTAAAGGAGAAGTTGCATCCCACATTTTGTTACAGAATTTCTCCAGAATTCGACAATACCCCATATGTGCTGGTACACTAATGTACGGGCACATGGTAGCGCTCAGAACGGAAAGAGCACTAATAGGCTTTTGGAGGACCGATTTTGCTGGAATAGTCTTCAAACACCATGTGCCATTTGCAGAGCCCCCAGTGTTCCTAAACAGTGGAAACCCACAAAATGTGACGTCATTTTGTAAACTAGATCAACATTAATTTTTATTTTCAATAAAATATTGCTTTAACTCAAATTTTTGCATTACCACAAGGTGTTAAAGGAGAAATTGCACCCCACACTTTTTACACAATTTCTCCTGAACACAATACCACATATTTGGTGGCAAACTGATGTAGGGCCACACATTAGTGCTTAAAACGGAAAGAACACTAATTGGCTTTTAAAGAGTAGATATTGTTGTACTAGTTTTCAGGCACCATGTTCCATTTGAAAAGCCCCCAAGATGCCAAAACAGTGGAAACCCCCAAAATGGGACCACATTTTGTAAAGTAGACCCCTCAAGGAATTTATCAAGGGGTATAGTGAGTACTTTAACCTGTCATGTGCTGGCCCGTAAAAATGAATAGTGACATTTTTTTCTATAAAATGTTGCTTTAACCCCAATTTTTGCATTTCCACATGGGGTTAAAGGAGAAAATGCACTCATAATGTGTCAAGCATTTTTTTACTGACTACAGAAATGTCCAACATGTGGATGTAAACTGCTATACGTGCACAGTGGGACAGAACAGTTTTTGGAGGGTAGATTTTGTTGTTTGCAGGCACCATGTCCCATTTTTAGGGCCATTCAAGGTGTCAGAACAGTGAAAACTCCCAACATATTACCCCATTTTGGAAACTAGACCCCTCAAGAAATTTATTAAGGGATATAGTGAGCATTTGGACCCCAATTGACTACAGTTACCATGAATTGTGGTCAGTACAAGGACATCCGACTTATCCTTATACTTGACCAATAACATGCTCTCACTACATAATACCCTGCCCTCACCCCTTCTGAGGGGCTACACAATCTGTGCCCTAGGGAGACCTCTCTGATTTTTGTGTGCTGTCCCACAAGCTGCGGTTCCTCTGGAACTGAGGCATCTAAAGATTGGGATGGTTGTGTAGAAGTTATCCACAAAGAGGCCCAGCAGTAGGTGCAGCAAATCCCACACTATTTTCCCACTAACTCCTAGTATTGGGGGGGGGCATTCTGGGGGCTCAATTCTTGTGTCCCTTTCTTCATAAATCCTAAACTTGTGGGTGTACCCTGAGCTGCTCTCGCACAGTTTGTACATTTTAATGCCTCTTACTGGGCAGGTATTTGCGAAATATAAGCCTCCTTTTGAAACTGAATGGCTATGCAGATTTGGCCCTAAAGTAGTAAATGACTGGCCTGACTTTTAATAAGCAGTCAAAGGTTGTGGCATCTCGGGGCGGGCATTGTGTATTCTTTATAATGCAGAAATTTCAGGATAATTTCAAAACATGACCTGTTCATGGCCATTCGATAGATTGGAGTGTTATACAAGACATCTGTTCTCCAATACTGCCTAATATTTGTTTATTTTTTACTATGCAGTGACTATGTGAGCCAGAGGGCGCTGTTGAGCGACCCAGTCCCAGCCCTGAAAAGGCTCTCAGCCACGCCTTTGAGGGGGGCGTGTAACTCCAGTAGTCTGGAGTATCCTGCAGGGAGCAGGAGATGGTGGACCCACCTGGACAGATAGACGGTCTGTGCCAGAAGTGCTCGGGTCTACAGGGGGCATGTATCTCCAGAAGGCTGGAGAAACCTGCTTGGAGCAGGAAATGGTGGACCAGCCTAGGACAGAGAGGCAGTCTGTCCCAGAGGGCTTGGATCCAGAGAGGACTTACAAAGACTAAGTCAGGCTCTTATTGCCCCAGAGGCTAGTTAGGGACTCAAGGAGTCAGTGAGTGCCCTAACTGTGGCATAGGTTTTTTTGTTGTTTTGCTGTGTTGCAGTTAAGCTGAATAAAGCCACGTTTTATTTTACACTTGGACGTCTGAAAGCTATCTTTCCGGCGCCCAGTACCACGAACCACCGCTGTCCGGACCAGGACAAGCTGCCATTTTGAGTGTAATTCCCCTAAGCTGTCACATATGGTGGAGAATCGCGCGCATAAAGAGATCCACGCAAGTCCTGGAAGACAAGTGGTTTGTGATTGCAGTACTGCTAAGTGTGCATTGTGGCCTACAGCTGGAAGAAATCTGTGATTTCAACTGAAGAAACCCAGGAGGGGTGAGTGAATTGCAACATAGCAATGTGTATAGAAGCTGGATATTGCAAACAAGTGTATGTGAAAGGCTATGGTGCCATGTTGATGTTTTCTGTGGAAGACAGAAGAAAATGCTGCTTGTTGTAGTGCCACATAAACAGTCTATGTGAAAGGCTATGGTGCCATGTTGGTGTTTTCTGTGGAAGACAGAAGAAAATGCTGGTTGTTGTAGTGCCACATAAGTTAACTGTTTGAATACGTGTGACTGCAGAAGATAGCAAAAAGTTGCTGCCGGTTGCTGTGGAATATTGTGTAATCTTGTTAGTAAACCATGGGCAAGAAAAAGAGAATTTCAGCTTGTAAAAAAGCAGAGAAGTTATACACAGGTTTATTAGTGCAACAGTCTGAATGCAGAGAGACACAAAACCCGGAACAGATCATGTGGAATGCAAGTAAAGATAATGGGTTGCATGAAAGTGACACAGTTTGTCTAAAGCACCTCTGTTCTATGATTGAATATGTCCCTGCTGATTGTATGTCTCATATTGGAGTGTGTCAAAGCACCAAAGATGAAAATGTTATGGTGCAGCAACTTCAAGTTGAGATTAAAGCCAACAGGTTCTTGTATGAAGCTGAAATATCTGATTGGAAGTGGCAACTTGAGGTATCAGAGAAAGAGAACCTTTGGTTGAAGAAAGAGCTTGAGACTATTGTGAACCGAGAGCAAGGCAGGTGGTTTGGACTCCGCAACCAGAAATGAACGCACACGCGGTAGTTCAAGAAAAGAATATATATTTACTATAAGTTAATAAAGGCTATTTGAAGGTAAAATGACAGGGCTAAAGACAAGCAAAATATACAATATAGCATGAACAATTTCAAGGCAAATTCTGCAATGGTTTCTACTTTTACTCTGTCCAATTCTGCAGTATGGACACTGAATGAACAATATACTCAAAACTATCCCTAACTGACCCTGACATCACATTTGGGTGCACCCCCTTTTCCCCAGTGGTCCAGGTGGACCGCTTACAGTCTGTAGAAGCGCGCGGTGGGGCCCAAAGTCGTTCCTTTCTTTTATAGTGAAGCGTCCTCTCCTCACGGTTATCAGGATCTTGGGAGAAATGAAGTCCTCTTTAACAGGGAAACCCAATGAATGCAATGTAATCCAACAGCAGATTCCACTCAGCACACTGACAGTCCTGCCGAATCCATACACTGAGCTGGGTTGTAAGCCGGGGTTTAGCAGGTGCTGTCCAGTACATCAACAGCACTGCGAGTCTCTATCTGTGGTATCCATATACACAGTCACAATGTCAGTCTCACTGATCAGCCACTGAGCACAGTTCCTTTCACATGGACTCACTAGTCCTGTTGTCTCTTTACACTCTGTTTGTCTCTGGACCAAGATACAGCTTAGCTGTACAGAAAAATCTCCACACCAGTTCAATACAACACTTGCCAAGATGGCTGCTGCTCTCTGTCTCGTCACTTCCTGCTGCTCTGCTCACACTCTGTCTGCAGAACAGGCAGGCTGACATAAAAGGGGGGGGTCTCACTCCAGCATCATGTCACAATTACAATGGCTGCTGTCTTAAAGGAACAGAATCACAGAAATACATTCAACATTAACAGTTTATACAGACAAATGAAGCTTAGGACAACATTGGCTGTCTCTTACACTATAAAGAGTTTATATCCTAGTCATTGTGAAAATGTGGTGTTGGGTTTGCCTGGAATGGACTGTGTCACTAAGAAGGAGTTTGCTGATATGAAATGTGCTCTATCTAATAAAGTTGTACAGAGTGTAGAGCAAAAGCAAGTGCTTGAGAAGCAATTGCAGGATTTAAAGGAGCAGCATGTCCAAGACTCCATTGCCAAAGAGAGTGTCATTGAAAAATTAAGAGATGACCTTGAAACTGCTAAACGTGAGAGAAGTGAATTTTTGCAGACATTGCAGTCAGAGCAAAACTTGCATCAGGTTCGCTTAAATAGTGAAATCCACGAATGGCAAAGCAGAGCTGGAGTTCTGGAACAAAGAGAAAGGGAACTCAAAGCTAGAGTATGTAGCCTGGAGAGGGCGCTGTCAGGATTTTGTGAAGATAATAAGACGTTGTCTGTTTTGGTGCAAAATAAAGACGAAGAATTGTATAATGTCACAAGGCTTCTTTCTCAAACAGACAGCAAGTTTATCAAACTTTCCAAAGATTTTTCTACACTAGAATCGCAGCTTCAGGACACTCAGGAACTTTTGCAAGAAGAAACCCGGCAGAAGCTTGACCTTAGTACAAAACTAAAACAAATGGAAGATGAGAAAAATGGTTTCCTTGAGCAACTAGAGGAAGAAGAGATAGCAAAAAGAGATTTGACTAAGCGGATTTCAATACTACAGGCTCAGGCCACTGATATGAAGAAAAAAATAGAGGATAGTATTGGGTCCTTGGACTCTGTTGAAGAACTAAAGGAAAAGTTGCAAAAGGAGCTAGAAGCTACAAATCAACGATTTGAGGAGAAGGCTGCTGCTTATGACAAACTTGAGAAGATGAAAATTAGACTGCAGCAGGAACTAGAAGATGTAGGTGTAGATCTTGATCATCAACGTCGGATGGTGTCAAATTTGGAAAGGAAGCAGAAAATGTTTGATCAACGGCTTGGTGAAGAGAAGACTCTTTCTGCTAGATATGCAGAGGAACGTGACCATGCTGAAGCAGAGGCTCGTGGAAAAGAGACCAAAGCTCTTGCCTTGGCTCACTCCCTAGAAGAGGCCCTTGAATTGAAGACCGAGTTAGAGAGGCTCAACAAGCAACTGTGCATTGAAATGGAGGATTTGGTTAGCTCCAAGGATGAAGTTGAGAAAAACCTGGAATCTGTGCAGATATTGTATGAAAACAAAGCTAATGCTTATGACAAGCTGGAAAAGGCCAAGAGAGAATTGGACCTCCAGATAAAAGACATGAAGATTCAGTTTGAGGGAAATCTGTCTAATTTGTCTGCTGAGATTGTAGATCTAAAAATGCTTGTTGCTAAACTAAAGGTGCAAGTGAACAAGCAGGAGGAAGTCAAGAAACAGCTGGGGTTTCAGATGGAACAGTTGAAAGCCAAAGTGGAATCTAAAAGAGAAGAATTGGATCGATTGCAGCAGTTTTTATCCAATACTGAACAGTCAGCATCTGCCCTATCTTCAAAGCTGGCAGCACTAGAAGCTGAGAAGGACTCGCTGCAGAGCCTGTTAACCTGTAAAGAATTGGAGCTGTTATCCCTGAAAAATATGATTCAAGAACTAGAGTCTTTATTCAACCAAGAGCAAGATACGAGAGCCACTGAGATACGGGACTTGAATGAAAGACTTGACAAAAAGTCTGCAGATGAGCAGAAGCTTTATCAGAAGATGTTGGAGGATCAATTTAATATAATTCAGGGAACAGTGAGGGAAGCAGAAAATATCATCCAGGATGCTGACCTGACAAATGTTAGAAGAACGCTGCAGAATATCCTAGAATTAGGAGACATAGTGGATAAAGAGATGGCATCTACATCTGCTGCCATAGAAGGTGTCAGGAAGATTGAGAAAGTTCTGCAAGTTGCAATAGTAAAAACTGAGAAGGAGGCTGCTCAGAAAAATGTGGCAGTTCTGGAGCTGGAATCAGAGATTTGTGCGCTACAGAAGGCGTTAGAATTAGAGAAAGCTGCCGGAATAGATACCAATGATCAGATGATGATGAAACCACGTGATTCGGTAAAACGTCAAGTAGATGGTATAGTTCCCCAGGAAGATGCTGCTAAAGGTGGACTTCCTGCAAATTGTGAGGAGGCCAAAGAAGGTCCAACAGAAGAAGAAACTGTGATTGGTCACACACTGCCTGTGACAGAGTGGGTCCAGCTTCAAACCAATGAGGTCCAAAGCCTAGAGGGCTGTGAGATAGTAAATAAGGTGAAGGGTTACCAAAAGTGTGGAACAAGAGTCCGTAAGAAGACTGACCACGCATATGTTGTCCCAACAGCTAAAGTGTCTGAAGCCATTGTGGATAAAGGTGTTGCTGTGCCTGTCTCTAGCCAAATGTCGGGTGGACAAATGGTGAAAAATGACTCCATGTTGTCTGTGAAGGGGGAGTCAGGAAATAATATAGTCAACCCAAAAAGAGGAGAAGAGGCAGAAGTTGTTTTACCGCCTGATGCTAATAGCAACAAGAAGAGGCTGAGATACAATGTTACTATGTCCCTAACTAATGAAAGTAACCGTGGTAGAGGTTCTAATGCAGAGACTGAGCAGCCGTCATTTGCATGTAGAAGTAAGAGATGGTTACATGTCACCAAGGATGTGATAGTTGTTAAAGACATACCAGAAATTGTAGTTCAGCGTGATCTATTATCTGAGGGTGTACGGTATGGCCCTCGTGCAGAAGGAGAAGATATTGCAGTACAGAGCTTGTGTATCTCAAACAAAGAAGAGAGCAAGCAGCCTATGTCTCCTAAACTTCTAAGCCTTGATGGTGATGACAAAGTTTGCTTTGGAATGAAGGTTATGGAAAAAGTACCCGTGAAACAGTTATACTCTAAAGACATTGTTGTGCATGAAGTACGTGTTAGTTGGTCTCTGAACTCCTGTGGATTCATGATAGGTAAAGATGAAGATTCTTACGGCTATTCACTAAAGGGATCAAGGTCATGCAATAGGATGGCTGAAGAGTACGGCGAGAAATGTGATGAAAATGATGTGATCCCTTGTATGGCGAATTTTGAAGGTGATGAAGGAGAACTTGCCTTTGTACAGAATGGCCAGGATCTTGGCGTAGCATTTAAAGTGCTGAAAAAACGGAAAACTCGACTGAGCGGAATTTGGAAGAAGAGACCGCCAGATTGGGACTTTAAAGTGATGAGAAAACGGAGAACTCGACGGAGCAGTATTTGGAAGAAAAGACCGCCTGACTGGGACTTCTGGAGAGACACTGAATAGGCATATTTGGTTGAAGAGGGACTTCATCATAGGATGTCTCGTCCCATTGTAGCTCACCCCATGGGTAGTGAGCTGAGGGGGAGGGTATGTGAGTATGTGAGCCAGAGGGCGCTGTTGAGCGACCCAGGCCCAGCCCTGAAAAGGCTCTCAGCCACGCCTTTGAGGGGGGCATGTAACTCCAGTAGTCTGGAGTATCCTGCAGGGAGCAGGAGATGGTGGACCCACCTGGACAGATAGACGGTCTGTGCCAGAAGTGCTCAGGTCTACAGGGGGCGTGTATCTCCAGAAGGCTGGAGAAACCTGCTTGGAGCAGGAAATGGTGGAAATGGTATCAGGCAATAGATATGGCACTATCATAGTTTGTTACAGTCATATGAAAAAGTTTGGGCACCCCTATTAATCTTAATCATTTTTAGTTCTAAATATTTGGGTGTTTGCAACAGCCATTTCAATTTGATATATCTAATAACTGATGGACACAATAATATTTCAGGATTGAAATGAGGTTTATTGTACTAACAGAAAATGTGCAATATGCATTAAACCAAAATTTGACCGCTGCAAAAATTTGGGTACCCTTATCATTTTATTGATTTGAATACTCCTAACTACTTTTTACTGACTTACTGAAGCACAAAATTGGTTTTGTAACCTCACGGAGCTTTGAACTTCATAGCCAGGTGTATCCAATCATGAGAAAAGGTATTTAAGGTGACCAATTGCAAGTTGTTCTCCTATTTGAATCTCCTCTGAAGAGTGGCATCATGGGCTCCTCAAAACAACTCTCAAATGATCTGAAAACAAAGATTGTTCAACATAGTTGTTCAGGGGAAGGATACAAAAAGTTGTCTCAGAGATTTAACCTGTCAGTTTCCACTGTGAGGAACATAGTAAGGAAATGGAAGACCACAGGGACAGTTCTTGTTAAGCCCAGAAGTGGCAGGCCAAGAAAAATATCAGAAAGGCAGAGAAGAAGAATGGTGAGAACAGTCAAGGACAATCCACAGACCACCTCCAAAGAGCTGCAGCATCATCTTGCTGCAGATGGTGTCACTGTGCATCAGTCAACAATACAGCACACTTTGCACAAGGAGAAGCTTTATGGGAGAGTGATGCAAAAGAAGCCGTTTCTGAAAGCACGCCACAAACAGAGTCGCCTGAGGTATGCAAAAGCACATTTGGACAAGCCAGCTTCATTTTGGAAGAAGGTCCTGTGGACTGATGAAACAAAGATTGAGTTGTTTGGTCATACAAAAAGGCGTTATGCATGGCGTCAAAAAAACACAGCATTCCAAGAAAAACACTTGCTACCCACTGTAAAATTTGGTGGAGGTTCCATCATGCTTTGGGGCTGTGTGGCCAATGCCGGCACCGGGAATCTTGTTAAAGTTGAGGGTCGCATGGATTCAACTCAGTATCAGCAGATTCTTGAGAATAATGTACAAGAATCAGTGACGAATTTGAAGTTACGCCGGGGATGGATATTTCAGCAAGACAATGATCCAAAACACAGCTCCAAATCTACTCAGGCATTCATGCAGAGGAACAATTACAATGTTCTGGAATGGCCATCCCAGTCCCCAGACCTGAATATCATTGAACATCTGTGGGATAATTTGAAGCGGGCTGTCCATGCTCGGCGACCATCAAACTTAACTGAACTGGAATTGTTTTGTAAAGAGGAATGGTCAAAAATACCTTCATCCAGGATCCAGGAACTGATTAAAAGCTACAGGAAGCGACTAGAGGCTGTTATTTTTGCAAAAGGAGGATCTACTAAATATTAATGTCACTTTTCTGTTGAGGTGCCCATACTTTTGCAGGTCCATCAGTTATTAGATATATCAAATTGAAATGGCTGTTACAAACACCCAAATATTTAGAACTAAAAATGATTAAGATTAATAGGGGTGCCCAAACTTTTTCATATGACTGTATAGAGCTGATTTTTCCTCTATTCACTGTGAGCAGTGTATAGTAACCAGCCTTCACCCATCAGCTCAGAGAGAAATACACACTACAGATAGAGCCTTCAGAAGGAAAAACTGCTAAAATTGCAAAATATACTGTAAATTGGCCAGAAATAATGTTAAACCTCATGTTTATACACAACAGCATATCCTGAAAAGTCAAATGAATAACTTCAAAGGGCTTTCCAAGCTGTAGTTACATAAAAAAGATTAATCATTGTAGAATTGAAGAATCTGCATTCTCCAAATAGAATCTTTTCAGTTCTCTGTCATTTTCAACATCTCTGCTTGCTGGTAAGAATCTGCTCTGGTCAACTGACAGAAGTATAAACAATAATATAATAGAAAATTTCTATTAGGATGTGTTTTACTTACATTAATGCATGTGTTTTTTTAAACCATATGTTTTGCATTTTTGATCAGTACCATTTTAATTGGTTTAATGTGAGTAAAACAATGGTATGTAATAGCACCCTTATACTGTAACTAGCTATACACCTGTGTCAGTGCAACATGATCAGAATGAAATTTTCTAACCTCCATATGTAAGAAATAATGATTTCATTTACTGAAAACAAGCAACAAACAATGTCATTGTTGTATCCTCCTCAAAGTAGCTCATTCGCCTCTGAAATTAGTGTTACATAAGTGAAAGGTGCATATTCTCAGCCTGGATGACGCCCTGTTGGTTATCGCCTAATCTCTCAAAGCTATTATGTCCAGGGACTACGATGCAGGTGTGAACAGAGCTTAATATGAAATTTTGATTGTACATGTTATTCACAGAACTGTATACTAACAAATATTCTTGTAGTTATGCATTTATTTCTAATAAAGATTCTTAATTTGAAAAACATCCACTGGGCTGGAAAGGATTTTATTTGATGTGAAATAAAGCTGTTGTATATCTTTTTAATATCTTTGGAGTGCTCGAGTTTTTTTTTTAGTTTTTTTTATTTTGAATACCACAGCATGCTGGAGTTGCCGAGCACCTATACTGTCGATTGCATCTGATGACATGGTGAGCTGATCTTTTTTGTTTATATTTATTTCTATTACGTTCAGATGAAGAGATCATAAGGATAAGTTCACACCTGTAGAAAAATTGCATTTTACTCAGTGTTATTTCAGTCTTTTAAAAACACAATATAGTTTACGTAAGCTCGCCATACACATCACATTTTGGTTGGCTGAAATGACTTTTTTGCCCATTTCGGTCAACGAACAGTCTGCAGTCTGCCAATCGACTCAGACTTTAGTCTGCCAAAAAATAGATTACTCATGTTGGATATTTACCGCCAGCTGTTGGTTGGAAATACCAGTGTTTGGCCTGTCAGATAACTTGTCCAGACTTACTGCCTGATTGGGCAGTTTAGTTATTAATGGTGATGGTGGGATCATCCATAAAAATGATCCCATCATCAATCTGATGGCTGCTTGAGGACCGCTCTAAATCTAAAGTTTATGGCTGGCCATAGTTAGCAGGTTGAAACAAAACTTTAAGAGGTTGTCCAGGATAACCATTTTTTTTTTATAGAAGGCTGGGGAAGGTGAAAAAAATGTAAATAAAGCATACTTACCTGTCCCCAGTGCTCCTATCACAGTCTGGTCCTGTTGCTCCAGTGATTTCTTCTGGTGGGTCCTGTCACGCTGTCCAGGTTGGCTGGAGGTATGTCCTGGCTTCAACTCCAGAAGACACAGATGAGTTGAATACAGTGGTGAAGCAGGGGGGGCAGATGAAGAGGGACATTAAACTGGGGGTCAGATGGAGGGGGACATTGAATTTTGGGAGCAGATGGAGGGGGCATTAAATTGGGGGGGCAGAAGAAGAGGGACCTTACAATGGGTGGCAGATGAAGGGGAACATTAAACTGGGAGCAGACTTTATAAAAGGTACACCACGTAAGCAGGGACCCCGTCTTTTTGGCTTTGGATGCAGCAGACTGGCATTGTAAATTAAAATTTTGTTTATTATCAACATTTACTCCCAAATCTTTGTCCATTGTAATCTTGCCCAGTAGGGATCCATTTAAGGTCTAACTAATGTGTATTTTTCACCTATTGTTAGTTTATTGTTGGTTTATTTGGTTTATATGTTTTTTGTATTTTTTTATCTCATGTGTCCACTGGAGGAGCAGGCTGGCACACGCACTTTTGGCCCCTTTTGGTGGAGCCCCATTCCTTCTTGTGCTTCCCATCTGGTCATGTCTACCCTGTCAGAATGGTTAGAATATAATTGGTAAGGGTCAAGATTAACTCAAATACAAAGTATCTCCTAACATATTGCTTTTCTGCAAAATATACATTTGGATCCAAGAGGGCATTTTACTTCACAAAGCATTGATATCCCCTTGCCTAAATGCCCCTGCCAAGACAGCAGGAGTAACCATCTTGGTTGTTGTGATCCTGTCACTTCCAAGTCTCCTCAATTGTGGCAGACCCTGAGGTTGCTAACCTGGTCACTTTCTTCATGGTGCATACCTCTAATTCTGATGTTTCAATGAGTCATTGCTGATGAGCCCCGACTCACTGGACAGTCTCTACCTGGTCTTGCTTAACCATTTTAAGGGGAATGTCTCCTCAGATTCGACCCTCTGGGAGGCCCAGAGGTTTTCCAAGACAAATGCATTTCCAATACCACGCTGCGAAACTCTGAAGGATAACTTCTCACATGTGAAAAGGAACCTCAAACAAGACCTAGCTTCCCAATCTACAAAACCTTTACACAAAAAGAATATCTAGCAAATTCCATCCGCACATTGCAGAAAAATACACGCTGCGGAAATGCTGAGATTTCCAAATCGCAGCATGTCAGTTATGCCTATGGAAATGCCGGTGGTTTCCCTATAGGTATAATGGAAGCAGAAAGTCAACAGATGAAACCTCTGCAGACTTTCTGTGAAAAGAGCTGCGGGAAAAACTGTGATGTGTTTCCGCCACGGTTTTTCTCGCAGCGTTTTTACGCTGCGGCCCACTACTAAGACAGGTTTCTTTATTGAAGGTGCTGACATTACTCTAAGCAACATTTTATGAATTTGGCAAAAAGCTGCACACATTATTAATGAAACAACTAAAAGACCAGATGGCTACTCTTGACCCGCAGGCCATAAAAAGGCTGCTTCAGGGTATCATAATACAAACTGACTGACTTTGCAATTCTTTTTCATGATTATTATCAATCTTTCTACTGCCTTTTCCAGACACTGCCTTGAAATGCTATGGCGAGAAACTGAATTCCAGATGATTACCTCACATCATGCATGCTACTCACCCACAATAGTTATGAAATCACAGTGGAAAAGCTGAGAGAAGTAGTCAAGGAGCTTCCTGAGGCAAGGCATCTGGTTCAGACAGACTGACATATCTATACTACAAAACTTACGTTGATGTTTTGCTTCCTCATTGTTTAATGGATTCATGTCAGGATCTGGAAGCCCAGAATCTATGCTCTGCACTTACATTGCTATCATCCTGAAGCCGAGGAAAAACCTCCAGGACTACACTAGTTACTGTCCTAACTCCCTTCTCTGTGCAGACTTATACTCCAAATTGCTTGCTAATTGCCTTGGTTGTTGACTTCCTTAGCTCATCCACAAGGATCAGGTGGGCTTTAGGGTCACACCTCATTTTGCTTTCCACAGCACCTTCTTGTGATCACTGGAAGGCCTTTATCCGTCCCCTAAAACACTTGCCCTTCACTTACATGCCCACTCTCCTCCTTTTCCAAGCCGATAGCCATTCTGTAATGGAACTGCTAGCAGAGAATTTCCCCAGTAGCTGCTGGTGAACCCTGGGAGGAGGGGAACGACAAGACAGTGAGTCCTGAGCTGAACCCACCCCCTGTCCCTGCCTACTTGTCTCACTGCCCTAGGTGACAGAAGACAACTGGGTGCCAGTCCCTTCTAATGATAAAGGTGATAACACAGAACGAAGACAAGACAAACAACAGCAAACAGGAAGTCAGTTAGCCAAGGGGTTGAAACCAGTTGAGCAGCGCAGTACAAAATCAGAATCCAAGAGAGTAGTCGCAAGAAAAGCCAAAGGTCAGAAATGTAAATACAAACAGTAACAGCATAAAGCCAGCATGCACAGAAAAGGCAATAGCAAGCGTTAAGGTGAGTGTGGGAAAACAATAAATAGGAAGAAAGAACCCGCCCCAGACTTGATTGGAAAGAAAGATGTCAATCACACAAGTAAGGCTGAGATTAACTATTTGAGGAGCAGATGGAAACAAAGGTGTAAGAGATGTGTGTGGTGGAAAATCAATTACAGAGGAGAGGGAATAAGACAGCGTTCAGAAAGATACAAGAACCTAAAGCAAGGACTCATAGCCAGACATACCTCCTGCACCGTAGCATACGGCCGGAGGATGGCGCCAAAGTCCGAGCAGGCAAGGATGTTACACATGCATATCAGAGGTGACCCTAATATTACAGGTATCCATGTACATAACAACTCCTTTACAGTATCATTCTTTACTAACCTGTGTTTGACTTTATTGAACCATTTTATTTGTCTGCTGAATCTCCACAGTGTTATAGACTTATATAGCCACCTCTCCTGTTGTAAAATCATACCAACGAAAAACAAAACCTTAAATTGACCAATGCCATAAAATTTCAGTTATTCCAAGACTGCTTGCATCACAATTGTTACTGTTTTATCACAATGTCATTCACATGAGCCACAAGTAATCCTTGACACATAAATTACCTATTTAGTGCTTGACATGTTAGAAATTGTATCGTATTCGTATAAATGTGTTATACAACAGAAGTAGTGCTTGATGAGCTATTATAATAGTGCTTGTACACACAGCCTCACCATTACGATTTTAGTTCCTCTACCCACATAGATTTCCACTGGACATGGAGCCTTTTCAGGTAAACCCCTAAGGGCCACTAAATAACCTGTCAATACCTCTAACCTTAAGTCATATTCATGAAGCATTTTGAAATGATGTTCATTTGACTTTATCTCAGAGAAATCCATCTTCTCCTTTGCAACCTCACTATCTAAGACCTTTTTCCATCACTCAATAGTGAGAAGGGAGACCAATGTGTATTTTGCTATAAGGGCACACAGCATGAAAAGTATCATTCTTTATTAACCTGTGTTTGACTTTATTGAACCATTTTATTTGTCTGCTGAATCTCCACAGTGTTATAGACTTATATAGCCACCTCTCCTGTTGTAAAATCATACCAACGAAAAACAAAACCTTAAATTGACCAATGCCATAAAATTTCAGTTATTTCAAGACTGCTTGCATCACAATTGTTACTGTTTTATCACAATGTCATTCACATGAGCCACAAGTAATCCTTGACACATAAATTACCTATTTAGTGCTTGACATGTTAGCAATTGTATCGTATTCGTATAAATGTGTTATACAATAGAAGTAGTGCTTGATGAGCTATTATAATAGTGCTTGTACACACACAGCCTCACCATTACGATTTTAGTTCCTCTACCCACATAGATTTCCACTGGACATGGAGCCTTTTCAGGTCACACTACACACAGTCAATATGATTAGTGATAACATATTCAGTATTGCCAGTAGAGTTCAACAAAAGTGTAGATCAACAATATTGAGATAATCCACACATTTTTAACATGGGGGACATCATCATTTGGGGTTAAACACATGTTTGACTTGTATACCATGATGTACAGTATATTATGAGATTATACTCAGGATCACCTTTGCTGGGGTCCTTTCAATTGTTGCAAGGAATGCTTCCACGTCATCCTCTGCAGTCATCTTCTGTCTCACATGAATCGCATGTTGCTCTGTCTCTGAATGAACCATGAGCAGATTTACTACATACTGCACCACCAACTCTAGGATCTGACAGTCTTTATTTGTGGCCTCAATTAATGTGGTCAGCTGTGCTGACAGCAAACAGTTTGCTTCTTGATGGTTTGCATTCGCTGTTGTTCTCTGGTTGCATCCTGCTGGGCTGCAGCAGATTGTACCAAGGCCTTAACTACATGATTCATTTTTCCAGACACTTTAACGTGGTGCCAGCATTCTCCACCAAGCTGTGAGATTAACTCTGCATCACCTTTGCTTGGGTCAATGGACATGTGTCTGTTTTATCATAACCATACCAGAGTAGCAGATAGGTGTAAGCTGACACTGAGACAGGTTTAACTGATAGGGTTGCAGGTGTACAGAAAATAAAAAGAAGCATTCCTGAGCAATCCTCAATTTTCACAGTCTTTTGTTGCCCCTGTCCCAGCTTTTTTGGAACATGTTGCAGGCATCAAATTCAAAATGAGTGAATATTTTCAAAAAACATAAAGTTTATCCGTTTGAACATTAAATATCTTATCTTGCAGGCACCAGACGGAAGGGAGGATGCCAGGGACTGCTTGGTGGTGGGTAAGGTGCAGCAAAGGGTATGTCTTCCTTCCTGGTTAGTATTGCTGTGGATATGAAGTTATTGGAACCCCCCCACCCCAGATGGCGGTGCACTTGGTATACCCCAGGCACTTAAATGAGGATGTTTGGTCCCTCCTCTCCCTCTTACCAGCTAGTCTGGTCACGAAACTGTACACGTTCCTTGTGTCCCACATTAGTAATGGCCAACGAGAGATCCCTAGAAGGGATAGGAGCCGGCGTCGCACGTGGTCCGCCAGGAGGGCGAGCAGGGCGAAGCGGTCCCGTTCGTCTCAGTGGAGATCACCATCGAATTCCGAGGAGACATCCTGCAGCTCCAGTCTAAGGGGGCTGAACTACACAAGGAGGCCTTCTTCTGTGGGGTCAGTCCCTTGGGGGCCCACCTGGATGAGGAGGTTAGGACCAAGATATATGGTAACCAGTACATAGACATTTGGTCGCTGCTCTTGGCTGACCAGCATACCGTGGATAGGGAGCGATGTATTATTACTGAGCGTATGGGAGACCGAAGGCCGAGGGTAGCAAAGACTATTAATAACTGGTTGCAGGCCTTCACTGTGTTGGCGTGTGTGATGGGGCAGCGGCATCCGGAAACAGTGCTCTAACCTATTTGTATATATGGATATGATATATTGCGCCTACAGGTCGCATGGGGGTAGCGCTTGGTAATGCTACGACGAGCAGTTCAGGGGGAGCCTGGCTCTTCAGCCAGACATTGGGTGGGCTGTAAAAACCACAGATGATTGGATCAGATTGATACTGGAGCAAAAATCAGCACCCTTTCAACCCGGGGCCCCGGGTCCTAGTGGTTCTGCGGGATCGGTGGCCGTACGTCGTCCAGGAACCTTCTGGCTCTTTTTAACGAAGGCCATTGCCGGTTCTTCAGACTTTGTAAGCTTAAGCATGAACGTTCCACGTGTGGCGAATCCCATGCCGCCGTCAAGTGCACGCGGTCAGCCAAGACTCAGGTCAAACAGCCCAGGGAAGGTAAGGATGCCAATGAGCACAATAGAGATGGGCCCCTGGTTAGATAAAAACCCTGATCGCGATGCGGCAGCGCAGTTGCGTTTTGGGTTTTCATTTGGGTTCTTTATTCCATTTAAGTTGAGCAGACTAGCGATCGGCTAGGGAACTCCCAGAAGTGTTGCGGGAAAAAGTGGGTAAGGAAGTGGTTTTGGGTAGGATTCGTGACCCCTTTAGCCAACCCCCTTTTTTCAACCTGCCGGAGTCGTCGTTAGGGGTGGTACCCAAAAAAGAGCAGGGCAAGTTTCAGTTGATCCATCATTTGTCCTTTCTGAAAGGCAATCGGGTCAATGATGGTATACCGCCGGAGTACGCAACAGTGACTTATGTTTCCTTTGACAAGGAGGTGGCACTGGCCGCCGCGCTGGTCAAGGGGCACTGTTAGCAAAATCGGACATTGAGTCCGCTTTTCGCTTACTGCCTGTTCACCCAGATTGCTACCATTTGTTGGGTTGTATGATGGATGGTTCGTACTACTATGATACTTGTCTTCCGATGGGCTGTTCCATTTCGTGCCATTTTTTGGAAATGTTTAGTTCCTTCCTGGAATTGGTGGTACGTCATTAAACAGCCTGTAATATGATTACGCATTACTTTGATGATTTTTTTGTTTCCCCTGTGGATAGTAGCCAGTGCCATTATTTACTGGACACGTTTCGTTATATGATGTCCAAGTTTGGAGTTCCCCTTTCAGAGGAAAAGACTGAAGGCCCTGTTCCGACCTTGTTGTTCCTGGGCATCGAATTTGACACGGTGGAGATGGTTTACCGGTTGCCAAGGGACAAATTAGATAAGTTGATTGGGTTGGTATAAGGTTTAATGGCGGTTGCTAAGGTCACCTTGAGACAAATGCAATTGATCTTGGGGTTATTAGTTTTTACGTGTTGGGTCATGTCGATGGGGTGGGTGTTCTCTAGGCGGTTACCGTTGGCAACCAGAGGAGCAAAGCACCCTTACCAGGGTACCTAGATTACCAGGCCCCTCTGGGCTGATTTGCAGCTGTGGCTCACCTTTTTGCGGAATTATAATGGCTGCACTTGTTGGCAACAGGAGGAGGTGTCTAATGCGGAAGTGTCCCTGTTTACCGACGCAGCGGGGAGCGTAGGTTTCAAAGCCATTCTTGGACACCAATGGTGCACGTAGGAGTGGCCTGCAGTGTGGAGGGAAGAGGGTTGGTGCAAGAACTTGACTCTCTTGGAACTGTTCCCCATCGTAGTAGCGGTGGCAGTGTGTGAGGTGCTTGGAACGGAATATTTGGTTCTGGGCGCGGCATGTGCCGGGTGTGGGTAATGTAATGGCTGATGCTTTGTCGCGCTTCCATTGGCAGGAATTCCGGGAGCTGTGTCCGTAGGCAGCATCAGAGGGTACTTGTTGCCCGTCCCTCCTATGGGACTTAGTGAGGAACGTTTAATGCCTTTGGTTCAGACGTCCGTGGTGTATCGGCGGGGGTCGCAACAACTGGCAGGCATAGGGTTTTTCTTCAAGTTGGCAGGGTTTGCGGGCGTAACACATTGCTTCACAGTGCGGCAGGCATTGAAAGGTTGGCAGAAAGAGGGTGGGCGAAAGGACCTCAGGCGTCCGGTCACGCATGACTTGTTGGCACACCTAGTGGAGGTGGTCGGACAGGTTGGCGACTCACCTTACGAGGTTGCTCTTTTTTCGTCTGCATTTTGCTTGGCTTTTATGGGGCTTTACAGGTGGGAGAGTTGGTTGCCCATCTAGATACAAGCAAGGGGGGTTGGGTTCACAGGACGTGTTGGTGGTGAACGGGGTGATTCAAATACGGGTGCGTAGATCTAAGACAGATGTCCTTGGAAAGGGAACTTGGCTGACGCTGCGTGCCACAGGGGCCTGGCATGCTTGCATGCGGCTGTTTTGAGGTATCTATCTTTTTAACCTTCCTGTGTTAATTTTTTAGTGCATCCTGATGGGTCCTCAGTTACTCGTTATCAGTTTGACGGTTTTTAAATGATATTTGGTTGCTTTGGAGTTTGGCACTCATTCATTTTGCATTGGAGCGGCGATGGAGGCGTCGAGGGCGAGGATGTCCGAGGATGAGGTTAAACGGATCGGTAGGTGGTGGTCGGCTTGTTATGCCAGCTATGTTCATCCGGAGTTGGTGTTATGAGGTAATGTGTTGTGTTCCCCCCCCCGCCCCATCCCCCTTTCTCCCTGCTGCCTTTCTCTCCTCTGCACCTTGTCCCTCTATTTTCTGTTGTTCTTGTTTTGCAGATCATTGACTCCCAAGTTGTGTGCTTTCTAGGACACTCATACATATTTTGGGAGGCCAACCAGGCGGATTGCAGACTGGGTGGGAGGAATCTCTGTTTTCAACAAATTGAGGTTTATTGGAGGGGAGTTCGTGGTTTACAGTGGTCCCAAGTGTTGCCTGAAGTAGTCGAGGTTGCCAGGTTTCTTCGTTCTCCTCTTGTTCTGGTTTTACATGCGGGGGGGGGGGCAATAACTAGTTCTTTGTCCGCATGGCGGAGTTATTAGCAGTGATGCGGTCAGATTTGGAGCGTATTCCTGACTTGTTTTCGGAAGTTATAATGGTGTGGTTGGAAATCGTGTTCAGAGCCACTTGGCAAGGAACCAGGGATGCGGAATCCATCGAGTGTACTAGAAGGTCGGTCAATGCAAGGATAGCCCGTTTTGTCAGATCCAGGGGTGGGGTAGTGGTATGCCACAGACAATTGGAAGGGGATTACAAAGGTCTAATGCGTCCCAACGGGGTTCACCTTAGCGACATCGTGCTCGACATGTTCTTGTCAGGCCTGCAGGATGGTGTGGAGAGGGCTCTTTTCCTCTTGGGTGGGGGTCGGAGCCCGGTGTAGGGTTACACCGGCCCCTCCATGATGGTTCTTCAGAGGCAATAGGGCGTATGGGCAGGTGACTGGCCCCCTGAAGCCAGGCTGGGTAAATACATTTACGTTTTATACGTTTCTCCACTCATGGTTAGTGGTTGGTTGAAGCCATTTATTGTCAAACTTCTGTGTTTTCTCTTTTTAAATCATAATGACAACCAAAAACATCAAAATGACAATGTTAAAAAGTTCCCATACCCTGGTGATTTTGGCCTGATAACATGCCCAGAAACCAAACCACGATCAGGTAGACCAACCAAAATTTCGGCCACAACTGCCTGGAAAATTGTTCGGGATGCAAAGAAAAACCCACACATAACATCAGCTGAAATATAGGACTCTTTGAAAACTATCGGTGTGGCTGTTTCAAGATGCACAATAAGGAGGCACTTGAAGAAAAATGGGCTGCATGGTCGAGTTGCCAGAAGAAAGCCATTACTACGCAAATGCCACAAAGAATTATCGCCTTAAATACACCAAACAGCACAGAGACAAGCCTCAAAACTTCTGGAACAAGGTAATTTGGAGTGATAAGACAAAAATCTAACTTTTTGGCCACAACCATAAACGTTACATTTGGAGAGGTGTCAACAAGGCCTATGATGAAAGGAACACCATTCCTACTGTAAAGCACGGAGGTGGATCACTGAAGATGTGGGGATGTGTGAGCTTCAAAGGCACAGGAAACTTGGTCAAAGTTGAAGGAAAGATGAATACAGCACGTTATCAGCAAATACTGGAGGCAAATTTGACTCATCAGCCAGGAAGCTGCGCATGGGACGTACTTAGATGTTCCAACATGACAATGATCCAAAACACAAGGCCAAGTCGACCTGTCATTGGCTACAGCAGAAGAAAGTGAAGGTTCTGGAGTGGCCATCTCAGTCTTCTGACCTCAATATCATTGAGCCACTGTGGGGAGATCTCAAGTGTGCAGTACATGCAAGACAGCCAAGGAATTTACAGGAACTGGAGACTTTTTGCCAAGAAGAATGGGCAGTTTTACCATCTGAGAAAATAAAGAGCTTCATCCACAACTACCACAAAAGACTTCAAGCTGTCATTGATGTTAGAGGGGGCAATACATGGTATTTAGAACTGGGGTATGTGAACTTTTGAACAGGGTCATTTTGATGTTTTTGGTTGTCATTATGATTTAAAAAAAGAAAACACAGAAGTTTGAAAATAAATGGCTTCAACCAACCACTAACCATGAGTGGAGAAAAAGTTTTTGTGTTGTTATTCATATTCTCTGAAAAAAGGCCAAAAAAACAAAAAATCTGCCAGGGTATGTAAACTTTCTAGCACAACTGTATTTGTGGTAACGGAAGGAAACTGATGAAGGGATGGGTGGATATAATCCAAGCAGTCTTGCAGGCACCGGAAGGAAGGGAGGATGCCAGGGACTGCTTGGTAGTGGGTAAGGTGCAGCAAAGGGTATAAAATGTCTTTTCCTTCCTGGTTAGTATTGCTGCGGAAATAAAGTTATTGGAACCACCCCTCCCGGATGGCAGTGCACTTGGTATACCCCAGGCGCTTAAAAGAGGATGTTTGGTGGCCCCTCCTCTCCCTCTTACCGGTTACTCTGGTCACGAAACTCCCTCCCTCCCCCCTTTTTTGCTTTGTGTTACCGTTTTGTGTCGCGTATGTTGAGGTATCGGTTACAAAAAAAAAAAAGTGAAAATTGGTTCAAATCCTTTTACAAGGTGCTGGATGGTTGTGGAATTTTGGTGTTTTTGTGTGGCTGTTGTACTTTTCCAGCTTATTTTTTGTTTCAGTGGTCCCATGGATTATGTATTCAAGTCACACCTGGAGGACAGTTCTTCAGAGGCGATAGGGCGGACGGGGAGGTGACTGGGCCCCGGAAGCCCGGCTGGGCCAACCGCTTCCCAATGCAGTCAGCAAGTTAATGGTTAATACGTTTACGTTTATACGTTTCATATGGAAGACCATTGCATGGTAACCATGGCAACGAGTTACACTAGTTTTTTACAATTTTAAATAAAATCTGTGGCCGACCTTCTGCCCATTTGAAATGGAAATATGTGTCTGTGTATTTATTTGTGGTAAGGGAAGAAAACTGATGAAGGGATGTGTGGATATAATCCAAGCAGTCTTTGTAGCATATTCAATTGAATATAGGTTGAAAAGGATTTGCAAATCATCGTATTCTGTTTTTATTTATGTTTTACACAACGTCTCAACTTCATTGGAATTGGAGTTGTATAAAACATCAACATCAACAAAAGCTCGTACTCTCAATATTTTTCTGTTATCCACTAATTTTAAAAATCTAAACTGCATGCAACAAACCAATACTGTGATACCAAAATCATAGCATACCGTATGTAAAAATACAACTTTATTTATATATATAGTGGGGGAAAAAAAAGTATTTAGTCAACCACCAATTGTGCAAATTCTCCCACTTAAAAAGATGAGGCCGGCCTGTAATTGACATCATAGGTAGACTTCAACTATGAGAGACAAAATGAGAAAACATATCCAGAAAATCACATTGTCTGATTTTTTTTAAAAATTTATTTGCAAATTATGGTGGAGAATAAGTATTTGGTCACCTACAAACAAGCAAGATTTCTGTCTCTCACAGACCTGTAACTTCTTTAAGAGGCTCCTCTGTCCTCCACTCATTACCTGTAATAATGGCACCTGTTTGACATTATCAGCATAAAAGACACCTGTCCACAACCTCAAACAGTCACACTCCAAACTCCACTATAGTGAAGACCAATAAGCTGTGGAAGGACACCAGAAACAAAATTGTAGACCTGCACCAGGCTGGGAAGACTGAATCTGCAATAGGCAAGCAGCTTGGTGTGAAGAAATCAACTGTGGGAGCAATAATTAGAAAACGGAAGACATAAAAGACCACTGATAATCTCCCTCGATCAGGGGCTCCACGCAAGATCTCACCCTGTGGGGTCAAAATGATCACAAGAACGGTGAGCAAAAATCCCAGAACCACACGGGGGGACCTAGTGAATGACCTGCAGAAAGCTGGGACTAACGTAACAAGTTACAGGTCTGTGAGAGCCAGAAATCTTGCTTGTTTGTAGGTGACCAAATACTTATTTTCTACCATAATTTGCAAATAAATTCTTTAAAAATCAGACAATGTGATTTTCTGTATTTGTTTTCTCATTTTGTCTCTCATAGTTGAGGTCTACCTATGATGTCAATTACAGGCCTCTCTCATCTTTTTAAGTGGGAGAACTTGCACAATTGGTGGCTGACTAAATACTTTTTTTTTCCCCACTGTATATATATATATATATATATATATATATATAACTGTGTATATAAAAATTCAAATTTGCAACTCAAGTCCATGCTCAAGCAATCCCTTTTCTGCAAACAAAATGTGCTTTCCAAAAATTGAAAGATGTGTAGGATTTATACATACCACACATGTTTATATTTACAGGTGCAGGTGTTAAAGAAACGCCAAAATCTATGAAATGTGATAACCAATTGTCAGGCACATTAAATAGGAGTTTACACAAGAAAATAATTTTCCATCACCCTATACAAACTGTAATGAATAATTATAATCTCTATGCCTAACTAATGTGATCACTAGGGCTGGTTTCAGATTGGCATAACATGGGTGCTTTATTACTCACATATTATGGACGTAACTTCTGAAGTTCCTGCAGTTCCTCATTACTGCAGTTGGAGAGCCATAATTCTAGATTTGATGACCCGCTGGAAGTCCAGATGTTTCGCCTGTACTGTATGCAAAATGGGTGACGTTTATTGGGTGAAAATGTCTTATATGACTAATGGAATGTTTTATTCGTTCATCTCTAGTGATAATCGTTGCTATTATTTTAGCATGTAACAGATATCACTAGAGAGGCATATTTTCCTAGAGTAGGCGTATTTTCCTCTATAAAGATCAGGTTTGGACAGGATAGGAACAGTGTCAAATGTAAACTTTATTTATAACTTTGTGTATGTGTTAAAATTGTATGTATGTGTGTATAAATTGTACAGTGCTGTGCAATATGTTGGCGCTATATAAATAAAATGTATTATTATTATGTATTATGTGTTGTGTAAGCATTTGGTGCAACTCTTTTGGTGTTATGATCTGGACACTGGTAAACAACTGGGTCACAGGGCCTGGTTATGTTCAGAGGGGTATTACATAAGACTGCAGAAGAACACTTGGCCTGTCCTTGAGCTGGTGTACACCAGCCTAACTAGTGTTCTAGCTCAGTCTCCTCACTCTTCTAACTGGAAGAGCTGACTCCACAGCTGACTCACTAGCTGAGAAAGGAAGAGACTAGGTCTCCTCCTACCACCATAGACTCCTCAGGTCAGGGTCGTACTCAGCACCCACCTTCAAATAGTTTCCTCTGTTAAAGGCATAGATACTGTACATGTTTTAGCACAATAACATTGTGCTATAAAAGACAAAATAAATGTCGTTTTTCACAGGCAAATACAGTCATATGAAAAAGTTTGGGCACCCCTATTAATCTTAATCATTTTTAGTTCTAAATATTTGGGTGTTTGCAACAGCCATTTCAATTTGATATATCTAATAACTGATGGACACAGTAATATTTCAGGATTGAAATGAGGTTTATTGTACTAACAGAAAATGTGCAATATGCATTAAACCAAAATTTGACCGGTGCAAAAATTTGGGTACCCTTATCATTTTATTGATTTGAATACTCCTAACTACTTTTTACTGACTGACTGAAGCACAAAATTGGTTTTGTAACCTCACTGAGCTTTGAACTTCATAGCCAGGTGTATCCAATCATGAGAAAAGGTATTTAAGGTGGCCAATTGCAAGTTGTTCTCCTATTTGAATCTCCTCTGAAGAGTGGCATCATGGGCTCCTCAAAACAACTCTCAAATGATCTGAAAACAAAGATTGTTCAACATAGTTGTTCAGGGGAAGGATACAAAAAGTTGTCTCAGAGATTTAACCTGTCAGTTTCCACTGTGAGGAACATAGTAAGGAAATGGAAGACCACAGGGACAGTTCTTGTTAAGCCCAGAAGTGGCAGGCCAAGAAAAATATCAGAAAGGCAGAGAAGAAGAATGGTGAGAACAGTCAAGGACAATCTACACACCACCTCCAAAGAGCTGCAGCATCATCTTGCTGCAGATGGTGTCACTGTGCATCGGTCAACAATACAGCACACTTTGCACAAGGAGAAGCTGTATGGGAGAGTGATGCGAAAGAAGCCGTTTCTGAAAGCACGCCACAAACAGAGTTGCCTGAGGTATGCAAAAGCACATTTGGACAAGCCAGCTTCATTTTGGAAGAAGGTCCTGTGGACTGATGAAACAAAGATTGAGTTGTTTGGTCATACAAAAAGGCGTTATGCATGGCGTCAAAAAAACACAGCATTCCAAGAAAAACACTTGCTACCCACTGTAAAATTTGGTGGAGGTTCCATCATGCTTTGGGGCTGTTTGGCCAATGCCGGCACCGGGAATCTTGTTAAAGTTGAGGGTCGTATGTATTTAACTCAGTATCAGCAGATTCTTGAGAATAATGTACAAGAATCAGTGACGAATTTGAAGTTACGCCGGGGATGGATATTTCAGCAAGACAATGATCCAAAACACAGCTCCAAATCTACTCAGGCATTCATGCAGAGGAACAATTACAATGTTCTGGAATGGCCATCCCAGTCCCCAGACCTGAATATCATTGAACATCTGTGGGATAATTTGAAGCGGGCTGTCCATGCTCGGCGACCATCAAACTTAACTGAACTGGAATTGTTTTGTAAAGAGGAATGGTCAAAAATACCTTCATCCAGGATCCAGGAACTGATTAAAAGCTACAGGAAGCGACTAGAGGCTGTTATTTTTGCAAAAGGAGGATCTACTAAATATTAATGTCACTTTTCTGTTGAGGTGCCCATACTTTTGCACCGGTCAAATTTTGGTTTAATGCATATTGCACATTTTCTGTTAGTACAATAAACCTCATTTCAATCCTGAAATATTACTGTGTCCATCAGTTATTAGATATATCAAATTGAAATGGCTGTTGCAAACACCCAAATATTTAGAACTAAAAATGATTAAGATTAATAGGGGTGCCCAAACTTTTTCATATGACTGTATATGCACAAACTTTTTGTAGTGTTCCCAGTGGGACACTACAAATGTGCTGCGCAGAAACTTGTTTGAGGGAACCCGGAAGCTGGGAGTAGTAGTTTTCAAATTTATCTTAGTAGTTAATCTTTCATTTTCTTGTACTTTTTCATTTCAATTGATTCCTTACCAAAAATACCTCACAAGACCTGCCATTTTGGTAATCTTTTGACCCATTCTATTTGTTACAAAGTGACCCCGTCAAAGTCACTTAGATTCTTACACTTATCCATTTTTCCTGCTGCCAACACATCATATTCAAGAACTGACTGTTCTCTTGCTGCCTTATATATCTCACCACTTTGACAAGTGTCATTGTAATGATACTGGTGATGAGAATCAATCTTATTCACTTCACTTGGCTGTGGTTTTAAAGTCATGGCTGATGGATTTATGTATATGTGTATAATATAGAATTTTTTTTAAGTTGGCTCAATAAATGTATCATATTTTTTACCTAAATTCTGTACATAGAACAAACTTACCTAGTCATATTTACTTACTAAATCACAGTTTAAAATCTGAGTTTTTATTTTTCCACTTTAAAATCTGCTAATACTTGCAATGCATCATGATGGTCATGATTTTTTTCTTATTCAGAAGTAATTTCATTCAGCCATGATAACTTAAATTATTTTAATTTAGAAAAATATGATAGAAGTTGGCTTCAGTGATCTCACTCTTGCATATTGCTTCAGAGTAATAGCTGTCTGTGCTTTATGAGCACTGTATTATGATTATTTCTTATCAGCCAGAATCTACAGAACTGAGTAAAACTCCTGTACCTCCCCCAAACCTGTCATTTTTACAAAACTGATCACACAGAATGACCAGTATGCCCCAATATTTAATCCTTACAGAAAGACAAACTCTACATAAACCTGTTTATTGTAATATTTTTACATTGAATTATCTTAATAAAATATAAAATAATTTGAATACAGTCTACCAGCTAAAACTAATGAGCAAAAAACTACATTGATCTGGCCCTGGGTGGATGAATAGAACATCTGGCATATTTGGCACCAATGACACAGCTGGCATTATTGGAACAGTTTCTGCAGAAGGTACAGATGCAGTAATGGGAGAATTGGTACAAACAGTACAGATGGAACGGTTGGAACAGATGACAGTGGGCAGAGCTGGCGATACTGGCACAGGTGTCATAACCTCAACAGCTGGCACAAGTTGTGACAATCCTGGGATTTCTTAGTGCAAGGCACATGTTAATTTTGGCAATGGATGCTAAGAGATAACAACATTTATAATTAGAAAATGTGCCATTTTAAAAAAGAACTTTTTCTCTTCATTCATGATATTATCCAACACCAAAAATCAGAGGTTTGAATTTGTTGCATTTTGTAAAAATGACACAGCTTTATATAGAGTAACCATTATCTTGCTAAGTATCCATAAATAAAGATGATGACAAATAATAGAAAAGTTTATGAAAGTAAATCCTTTTTTGTTTGTATCTGGGTGAAAGATGACTGGATTGAATATCTGAAACACAATGCCAAAACCTGTTTACTTCAAAATACATTTCACTAGAATGTAGCTCCAGTATTAACTGACAAATTAACAGTTTTAGCCATATTAAAAAGTACAATACTGGTGGAATAGCCACAGATACATTGCTAAATAGAAATAACCATACACAAACTACAAAGTATAAATCTACTCAATAAATTGCAATAGTAATACAACTACAAATAGTAATACAACTGCAGAACACAGGCTATATATTCTAAGGGCTATTATCCTTGAATAATTATTAGCATACATTATTCATTTACTATGCAAACAGGTGTTAATAAAATGTTATGAGAAGAAAAAATAACTACATATATATGCAATGTTGGATTGAGGGACCTATGGTCTACCAGTAAAATTCATTCTGGGGACACACTATACATCTAAATGCAGATATTGCCTGACACTCTTTCACTAATTCCATACTGTATTTTTTTCCCCAGTAGTAGTAGAGAGAGGAGGAGAAGACAGCAGTGAAGTGAACTGTTTCCTCTCTCTTTCCTATGGAGCTCATGTGTGCTGGGAGAGGGATTTAGGCTTGGGTTTGGCCACTTCTTCTACCTGGTTGTATGAACCAGCAGCAATTTTAACTATTGGATTGGCACAACCTAGGTGAATCGGCTGCATCCCAACCCTGACCTATAAACTTGTTATGTTATTCTTACACGGCAAACAATTAAATGTGTATTCTGTTATTGGTGTTGCACACTGGTAGCTGCAGTCAGTCGACCAACCTAATATAAAGCCAGGCACGGAAGTGCTACAATATAAAATCTATAGCAGTAGTCCCTCTGTTATGTTTTATCATAGCCTGGATTCATTAGTTGTCTATGGGGCTAATAATGCGTTAGTTGTCTAATGGGGCTAATGTTGTACTATTTGATATTAAACATCAATAATGTTTTTATTCTGTTTCAGTCATAATCTTATGCAAAAGCATTACCTGAAGTGGGGAAGATTTATCATAAGGGGAACTTTTAAAGTCAGTGTTGCTGGAGCCTGCATTGTCTTAATTTGCACCCAAATTGCACTAAACTGTCACAAGAGATGTCACTCTACTTGTTCCACTTAGATATTAACCCTTTCAAGACATCCGCCGTAATTGAACGACGGAAGTTGAGCATTTAAATATGGCAGCTGCTCAGGAACTTCTATTACAGGCCTCCTCCTTGACTTCTGAAATTCCTGGACAACTCCTTTAACCAGAATCAAATGCTCATATTGAAGTGTTGGTTTCTATACTTGCCACTCCCTACCCCCTTGTAAAAGACAGAGATTTTTGCCTCCACTAGTATTAAAGAACTGGAGCATAAACGCGTCTAGTCTTTTGGGTGAATATAAATAATCAAGGGGTTTGAAATAATCATAGCAGCCACTTCATGAGTCAGCCAAGTGGAGCTCAAATCTAACAGTGACGTATCCAGATTGCAATGGAAAATGCTATTTGTCCCCATGATCCTCCAGTGTGGGAGGAAAGAGGAGGATTAAACTTTCATTCACAGACTTGACCTCTTGAGTGACATTAACACATTTAGTATTAAACTGTTTACATGTCAAAATTTATTTCATAATCTGATTATATCATTTTTTTTCAAGTTCTCTGTTGAAGAACATACAAAGAGCATTGATAAAACTTAACAGATAGCTCATAGATTCAATTACTTCTATGTGAACAGCTCCCACACTTAAACAAGTTAAAAGCACAGTTCACCATTTACTTTACTTTAGCTTGACCTCAACAAGTATTCCATACTGAAAATGGCCCTGGCCTGAAAACATCCAGGCCAGCATAAGTAAAAGGGGGTGCTTAGCATAAAAGCTAGCAGGTCTGCTGTTTGCTCTTTTTGCAATTTGCCTTTGGCATTTTAGTCATATCCTTTAAAAATACACCTGGCTGTACACTATAAATAATTTGTAGATCAACCTGGATAAGGTCTGACGTACTGGGCAGCTCTTCACATAGATGCCAAAAACTATGGGTATCTTTACCCTTGATAAGAAAGTACTTTCCAATATGAATCAATTGTGTGGTGGTACACACGTGGACAAAATTGTTGGTACCCCTCGTTTATAGAAAGAAAAATCCACAATGGTCACAGAAATAACTTAAAAAATCCAGACTGGAATTTGCCAAACTACATGTTGACAAGCCTCAAAGCTTCTGGGAGAATGTTCTATGGACAGATGAGACAAAAATCAAAATTTTTGGCAAGGCACATCAGCTCTATGTTCACAGATGGAAAAATGAAGCATATCTTGAAAAGAACACTGTCCCTACTGTGAAACATGGAGGAGGCTCTGTTATGTTCTGGGGCTGCTTTGCTGCATCTGGCACAGGGTGTCTTGCAGGGTACAATGAAATTTCAAGACTTTCAAGGGATTCTAGAGAGAAATGTGCTGCCCAGTGTCAGAAAGCTTGTTCTCAGTCGCAGGTCATGGGTCTTGCAACAGGATAATGACCCAAAACACACAGCTAAAAACACCCAAGAATGGCTAAAAGGAAAACATTGGACTATTCTGAAGTGGCCTTCTATGAGCCCTGACCTAAATCCTATTGAGCATCTTTGGAAGGAGCTGAAACATGCCGTCTGGAAAAGGCACCCTTCAAACCCGAGACAAATGGAGCAGTTTGCTCATGAGGAGTGGGCCAAAATACCTGTTGAGAGGTGCAGAAGTCTCATTGACAGTTACAGGAATCGTTTGATTGCAGTGATTGCCTCAAAAGGTTGTGCAACAAAATATTAAGTTAAGGGAACCATCATTTCTCTCCAGGCCTGTTTCATGAGTTTTTTTCTTTTTTAAAAAATTATGTTGAAGCATGGTTGAAAAGCAATGTCTGACTTTCATTTGTTCATTTTAAAAGAATTTTTAAATATTATTACTTTTGTCAGATTCAAGTTATTTCTGTGATCATTGTGGGTTTTTCTTTCATTAAACAAGGGGTACCAACAATTTTGTCCACGTGTGTATACACTTTACCTATTTGGAGAACCATTGAAAACTATATGAGCTTATATCTTTTTTTGACTGGCAGGGTCAATAAGATCATAAGTAACAGTATGAGTACATAACAGGATTTGTAGATCAGTAGTCTGTTTTACCAAGAATTCTGGTCCCTTTAGCCACAAGGTTTCACTAAATTTGGCAGATGACATTGGCCTTGTAGCACAATCATCAGGGTTCAGTTTGGAAGGAAAATAATACCACTGTTAGCACTCTTGAAAATGTAACCCAAAACTACAATGCTGTCTGTATAAAAATATCTTGTATGAATTTCAATTTCCATTTCATCAAAGAGAAAGTCTGCAGTTTTTATAGCTCAGATGCTTAGAAAACGACAAAACGAGGCGCTCATTGGTGCACATAATCCTTGGAATAAGGAGGCAAAATGAGGGTATACCCTTAGGTAATTATGCAAACCTAGATGAGTTGTGCAGCGCCAGGCACAATGCTTGGGATTAAGAGGCAAAAGTGAGGGTACCCCCATAGGTAATTGTGCTAGCCTGGATAGGTTGTGCAGTATCATGCACAACGCTAGGTAGGCAGGTATGCCAGGCAGTTAATTCAGCTACAGCCTGTTCCTATGCTGGCAAGTATAAACAACATCACAGTAAATGTGCGGGAAAGTAAAGACAAAGTAGAGGAATTACCAAACTAATATCTAAGCATACACATAATCAAAATCTGTTAATGAACTGGCAAGATTGAAAACAATTAAGAATGGCAATAAAAAGACATGTATAAACACTTCTTAAAAGCAGTGAGGATACAGAAGGTACCGTAGCCAAATATAGCAAATTAACATATGTAGTACACAATATAGCAAACAAATGGAAAAACAGTAGATAACGCATGAAGTACAGTTATAAGTGATTAGCATTAATAAGAGTAAAATCATAATTTATAACTGATGCTTATCTTTCATCAGTGTAGAAAAGGGTATTATAGTGTTTGAGGCCTTAGATATGACTCTGTAGAGTACTCTTTTCCCTTCTCCATCGCAAATGTTTGTTCATAGTAATTTTTCAAAACATCATTGGTCAAAATGACCAAAATTGGACATATCAATCAACTCAAACGCTTATTTTATGTGTATGGCCAGATTTAGGCGAGTGTAGCTTATTATGCTGTTTTTGGCTGTATGCAGGGCCAGTTTTAGACAAAGTGGGGCCCCAGGGCAAAATTAAAAGTGGGGCCCCAAAATGCTTAAATATTGTACCTTCAACATAGTCACATTCTGTTAATTTGATGTGCTGCAGTGCTGATCACTGGTACTTACAGGGATGTTCCTAAAGAGGTAAAGTTCTTTAAAAAGGTATATCATTTAGGTCATGCATACACCCGTTTTACAGTATGAGTATGTGTTGGGCAAACCTCACAAGATTCATCTCACAAGGTTCGCACTGCGGTTTCATTCGGACTGAACACAGCTGAACTGGAACTTCTATTATTCTCTGGGGTCTCTTCAGACCTCAGAGTATAATGAGGAGAGACCCAGGTGATCAAACATAAAAAACAGTGTTATTCACCTCTCCTGGGCTCCAACGTGACCCACTGAACAAAATCACATTGATTATCCAGGTTGATGTTCAGTTTCAGTTATTTTTTGATATATAAATCACCCAGCCTCACTTTCCCCATACACAAAAAATATTTACATACATACAGAGCTATCACATAGAACCACTATACTAGGACTAAATACTGTCATGTCAGCCGCTGACCACCAGATTCCCTAAGTAAATTTTGATTTATCGAAAAACTCCTAAAGGCTAAGGCCCCATGTTGTGGAAAAGCAGTGTTTTTTGTTGCAGATTTTGCTAGGTTTTTTTTAGCCAAAGTCGATTTAAAAGAAGAAAAACATCTATGAGCTTTCTCTATATTTCTCATTCCTTTTCAAGCCACTCCTAACTTTGGATCAAAAACTGTAACAAAAAGTGCTGCATTTTTGCAACGTGGAGTCCTATCCTTAGGCTAAGGCCCCAAATTGCGCAAACGCTGCAGAAAAAAAAATTATGAGTTTTACAGCACCAGCAAAGTGAATGAGATTTAATTTAATCTTAACCACACATTGCAGAAGAAAAAAAGATGTGGAAAAGCTGCAAAATCAGAAATGTGTGCATTTTTGAAAAACACAGAATGTTAATTTTAGCTGCAGAATTGTGAGCACTTCCACATATGTTTAATTACAGAGAAAAATCGAAAACTCAATGTCTTTTTTTCCCCACAGTGTTTTTAGCTGCATTTCGCTATGTTATGTTCTTAATATACTGTACATCACACAATAGAATACAATTCTAATATGCATAATAGTATACATGTACATAAGAAAACATAGACATTCATATGCTGTATATACTCACACATATACAGTGGGGAAAAAAAAGTATTTAGTCAGCCACCAATTGTGCAAATTCTCCCACTTAAAAAGATGAGGCCGGCCTGTAATTGACATCATAGATAGACCTCAACTATGAGAGACAAAATGAGAAAACAAATCCAGAAAATCACATTGTCTGATTTTTTTAAGAATTTATTTGCAAATTATGGTGGAAAATAAGTATTTGGTCAATAACAAAAGTTCATCTCAATACTTTGTTATATATCCTTTGTTGGCAATGACATAGGTCAAACGTTTTCTGTAAGTCTTCACAAGGTTGGCACACACTGTTGCTGGTATGTTGGCCCATTCCTCCATGCAGATCTCCTCTAGAGAAGTGATGATTTGGGGCTGTCGCTGGGCAACATGGACTTTCAACTCCCTCCAAAGGTTTTCTATGGGGTTGAGTTCTGGAGACTGGCTAGGCCACTCCAGGACCTTAAAATGCTTCTTACGAAGCCACTCCTTCGTTTTCCTGGCGGTGTGCTTCGGATCATTGTCATGCTGAAAGACCCAGCCATGTTTCATCTTCAATGCACTTGCTGATGGAAGGAGGTTTGCACTCAAAATCTCACGACACATGGCCCCATTCATTCTTTCATGTACACAGATCAGTCGTCCTGGTCCCTTTGCAGAGAAACAGCCCCAAAGCATGATGTTGCCCCCCCCATGCTTCACAGTAGGTATGGTGTTCTTTGGATGCAACTCAGCATTCATTCTCCTCCAAACACGACGAGTTGTGTTTCTACCAAACAGTTCTACTATGGTTTCATCTGACCATATGACATTCTCCCAATACTCTTCTGGAACATCCAGATGCTCTCTAGAAAACTTCAGATGGGCCCTGATATATGTTGGTATATACTATATACATATATATGCAACAGATAGACTTATTTGTGTGCAGAAGTTTACATCTATCTGACAGTAGATGGAGATGTTATTAGTGTTATATGCTGAATAGAGTGTAATGGTATGCTATGTGAGACTTACTGTACCTTGCTTTTTATCTCTCTTTTGTAAAAGGTCCTTTTTACTTTCAAGTTTTCCTGTGTTAACGTTTTGATGCTGTTTACCTCATGTTCTAAGAAGTAAATGCTGATTATCCCATATAATCTACTCTCAAGCTTCTTCTGTGACACAACTATGCAACAGGTTATGGGCCCAGGCATAGAAGACAAAAAGACCCAGTGAATGCAAAAGGATTCTTCAGAACAATTCTCTCCAAACAAGTAAGACAAGTTAAAATGACCAGCAATTCAGAACTCAGACTTACAGTAGCTAAGCTGAACAATGAGAACTATCAGTTATGGAAGTTCAAAGTGGAGATGTTATTGTCTAAAGATGATTTATGGGATGTAATCACTACAGATAGACCCAATGATAATAATGAGACATGGGATAAGAAAAACAGACAAGCAAGAGCTACTATCAGCTTATTAGTGGAAGATGATCAGTTAATCCACATAAGGAATGAGAATACAGCAAAGGGAATGTGGGAAGCATTGAGAAAGTTACATGAAAGATCCAGCTTAAATCACAAATTGTTTCTGCTAAGGAAACTTTACAAGATGAGATTAAGTGCACAGGAAGACATGCAGGAGCACATAAACTCCATGATGGAAGTGATAACACAGCTGAGATCAGTTGGTGAAGATATTAAAGAAAGTCATGTAGCAGCAATATTATTGTGTAGCTTGCCGGATTCATACACTGCTTTGATAAATGCACTAGAAACAAGACCTGAAGCAGACATTACACTAGAGTTTGTAAAAACACGACTCATAGATGAATACCAGAGAAGGAAAGAACAAACAAATGATTCCACAGAAAAGGACAGTGTAAATGCTCTTAAAATTACAGATAAGAGGACCTATAAAACAGAAACAAGAGAATGTTTCAGATGCAAGAAAAAGGGACATTTAAAGAAAGACTGTACTATATGGAAAGCAGAACAGAAGTTATACCATAAAGAAAGTAAACAGAAGGTGAAAAGCACAATATCTAACCCACATGCAGATCACTGGAATGGTACATTTAAAGTAACCGATAAAAGGTTATCAATGAGTTGGTATATTGACTCAGGAGCAACAAGTCACATGACAAGTAATAAGAGCTTCTTTACTGAACTTGATCTAAATAAGAAGGAAGCTATTTACCTTGCAGATGGGAGCAAAATAACCGCGGAAGGTACTGGACAAGGAATGCTAATCTATTCTGATAAATTTGGGCATAATTCAAAGATACTAGTAAAGGATGTGTTATATGTTCCAGGACTAGATGGAGGACTATTATCTGTAAAACGTCTAACAGCTAAAGGACTTACTGTAAAATTCAAAGATGATGAATGTACAATCCTAGCAGGAGACAAGATAATAATAAATGTAAAAGCAGGTGAACAATTATATCATCTAGACACATTAAAGGAACAGATGAAGTTATGTACACATGATCACAAGAATTGTATTCACATGTGGCATAGACGCTTAGGACACAGACATCCTGAGAGTATCATGGCATTACAGAACAAAAATTTGACAAAAGATCTGTTGATATCTGATTGCTCAATTATTGTAAGATGTGAATGTTGTATAAAATCTAAAGCTACAAGAGTGTGTATACCTAAAGAGAGTGAAACAAAAGGCACAAAACCACTTGACTTGGTGCATACTGATGTATGTGGACCCATGAAAGTAACCACATCAGGAGGTAATAGATATATGGTGACTTTTATAGATGACTACTCAAGATACACAGTCACGTACTTAATAAAGAACAAAAGTGAAGTTTTCAGTAAATTAGAAGAATACGTGTCAAAGTCGTATAATAAGTTTCAGAGGAAGCCAATCAGCATTAGAAGTGATAATGGAGGTGAATTCACAGGACACCAAATAGAGAACTATTTAAGACAGAATGGAATAGAGCATCACAAAACTGTTCCATACACACCTGAACAAAATGGCGTAGCAGAAAGGAAAAACAGAACTCTGACTGAAATGATAAGATGCATGCTAACAGATTCCAAACTACCAGAGAAATACTGGGGTGAAGCAGCAATGACAGCTACTTATCTGCAAAATAGACTTTTTTCAAGAAAACTGAAAAAAACCCCATATGAACTGTGGCATGGTAAGAAACCAAGTGTGAATCATTTAAGAGTTTTTGGTTGCAAAGCTTTTGTTTTTGTTCCAGAAGAGAAACGCTCCAAACTTCAAAACAGAGCCATAGAAGGAATATTTGTTGGATATAGTGACAACTGCAAAGGATACAGAATCCTAGATCCTAAAAAAGACAGAGTTACGGTGAGTAACAGTGTAACATTCATTGAAGATCTAAATGATAACATTATGACGTCACTGGAAATGAGAAATGAGAGAGACAACAGTGATATAAGTCCAGGAACATCTGATGAAAAAGAAGTTGAAATTGATAAAGTTCAAAATACTGAAAGTGAAGAGATAGAACTACAGACAGACACAGAACCAAGACGTTCAATGAGAGAAAACAAAGGAAAACCACCTGTACGTCTTTCATACAAGGCAAGTACAAATAAAGTATATGAACCTACATCTTGGGAGGATATATCTCAACTTTCAGAAGAAGAGGCCAATAAGTGGATAAAGGCTACAGAAACAGAAATGAAATCCATGCATGATTCAAAGACATGGACACTGACAGAATTACCAAAAGGGAGAAAAGCTATAGAATGCAAATGGGTTTTTAAAGTTAAATACCAAACAGATGGCACCGCTGAACAATACCGAGCAAGACTCGTAGCTAAAGGTTATTCTCAAAAATACGGAGAAGACTATGATGAAACATTTGCTCCGGTTGTCAAGCATACTACAATCAGAACTTTGCTTGCGGTTGCAGCTACTAAAGGAATGGAATTGAAACATCTGGATGTAAAGACAGCATTTCTGAATGGAGATTTAACAGAAGAAATTTACATGGAAAAACCTCCAGGATTCAAAGATAAAGAGAAACCAAACATGGTTTGTAAGCTACAGAAAAGTATATATGGTTTAAAACAAGCCGCTAAAGCGTGGAATGATAAAATCACTGAAGTGCTCATAAATGAACATTTTCTAAGAAGCAAAGCGGATCCCTGTCTATACACAAAGAAACTAGATGACAGATGGATCTATGTACTGATATATGTTGATGATATTTTAGTTTGTTTTGAAAGAGAAAGGGATGAAGCTGAAATACGGAAAATTTTGGATCAACACTTTGAGATCAAAGATCTGGGAAATGTGAAGCATTACCTAGGGATACAGATAGAAAGAGAAGAAGATGGGAGTTTCCAACTTAACCAAAATCACATGATCAAAGATATAATAGAAACATTTGGACTGAAAGATGCGAAACCAGTAAAGTCTCCAATGGAAACTAATTATCTGAAGGAAATTAAAAGTGAACAAAATATGTTACCAGATAATGAGCTATACAGAAAAGCAATGGGAAAATTACTATATTTAGCGACTGTTACAAGGCCAGACATTGCAGCAGCAGTAGGAATTTTGAGCAGAAAAGTGTCAAACCCCAATGAAATGGATTGGAAAGCTGTAAAGAGAGTAATACGTTATCTGAAAGGAACTAGCAACGTTAAACTGAAACTACCTGCAAGTGATGAATGCGTTTTAACTGGATATGTTGATGCAGACTGGGCTGGAGATCCAATTGATAGAAAATCTACCAGTGGCTATCTTTTCTTACTCTCGGGCGGACCAATTAGTTGGACTAGTAAAAAACAATCTATAGTAACACTATCGTCTACAGAAGCAGAATATGTAGCCGCCGCTCATGCGAGTCAAGAAGTTCTTTGATTAAGACAACTACTAAGAGACTTAGGACAACAACAGTTAGGACCAACAACGTTACATGAAGACAATCAAGGATGTCTTGTTCTTGCTCAGATGGAAAGAGTTAATCCCAGAACTAAACACATTGATGTGAAGTTTCATTTCTTACGGGATCATCAGGAACAAGGAATTCTGAATTTAGAATACTGCCCAACTAAAGATATGACAGCAGATATTTTCACAAAGGCGTTGAGTGCTGAAAGACACCAGAGACTGATGAAGAGATTATATTTAACTGAATAAGTTCTTACTGTTGAGAAAGGGTGTTGGTATATACTATATACATACAGTCATATGAAAAAGTTTGGGCACCCCTATTAATCTTAATCATTTTTAGTTCTAAATATTTGGGTGTTTGCAACAGCCATTTCAATTTGATATATCTAATAACTGATGGACACAGTAATATTTCAGGATTGAAATGAGGTTTATTGTACTAACAGAAAATGTGCAATATGCATTAAACCAAAATTTGACCGGTGCAAAAGTATGGGCACCTCAACAGAAAAGTGACATTAATATTTAGTAGATCCTCCTTTTGCAAAAATAACAGCCTCTAGTCGCTTCCTGTAGCTTTTAATCAGTTCCTGGATCCTGGATGAAGGTATTTTTGACCATTCGTCTTTACAAAACAATTCAAGTTCAGTTAAATTTGATGGTCGCCGAGCATGGACAGCCCGCTTCAAATTATCCCACAGATGTTCAATGATATTCAGGTCTGGGGACTGGGGTGGCCATTCCAGAACATTGTAATTGTTCCTCTGCATGAATGCCTGAGTAGATTTGGAGCTGTGTTTTGGATCATTGTCTTGCTGAAATATCCATCCCCGGCGTAACTTCAAATTCGTCACTGATTCTTGTACATTATTCTCAAGAATCTGCTGATACTGAGTTGAGTCCATGCGACCCTCAACTTTAACAAGATTCCCGGTGCCGTCATTGGCCACACAGCCCCAAAGCATGATGGAACCTCCACTAAATTTTACAGTGGGTAGCAAGTGTTTTTCTTGGAATGCTGTGTTTTTTTGACGCCATGCATAACGCCTTTTTGTATGACCAAACAACTCAATCTTTGTTTCATCAGTCCACAGGACCTTCTTCCAAAATGAAGCTGGCTTGTCCAAATGTGCTTTTGCATACCTCAGGCGACTCTGTTTGTGGCGTGCTTTCAGAAACGGCTTCTTTCGCATCACTCTCCCATACAGCTTCTCCTTGTGCAAAGTGTGCTGTATTGTTGACCGATGCACAGTGACACCATCTGCAGCAAGATGATGCTGCAGCTCTTTGGAGGTGGTCTGTGGATTGTCCTTGACTGTTCCCACCATTCTTCTTCTCTGCCTTTCTGATATTTTTCTTGGCCTGCCACTTCTGGGCTTAGCAAGAACTGTCCCTGTGGTCTTCCATTTCCTTACTATGTTCCTCACAGTGGAAACTGACAGGTTAAATCTCTGAGACAACTTTTTGTATCCTTCCCCTGAACAACTATGTTGAACAATCTTTGTTTTCAGATCATTTGAGAGTTGTTTTGAGGAGCCCATGATGCCACTCTTCAGAGGAGATTCAAATAGGAGAACAACTTGCAATTGGCCACCTTAAATACCTTTTCTCATGATTGGATACACCTGGCTATGAAGTTCAAAGCTCATTGAGGTTACAAAACCAATTTTGTGCTTCAGTCAGTCAGTAAAAAGTAGTTAGGAGTATTCAAATCAATAAAATGATAAGGGTACCCAAATTTTTGCACCGGTCAAATTTTGGTTTAATGCATATTGCACATTTTCTGTTAGTACAATAAACCTCATTTCAATCCTGAAATATTACTGTGTCCATCAGTTATTAGATATATCAAATTGAAATGGCTGTTGCAAACACCCAAATATTTAGAACTAAAAATGATTAAGATTAATAGGGGTGCCCAAACTTTTTCATATGACTGTATATATGCAACAGATAGACTTATTTGTGTGCAGAAGTTTACATCTATCTGACAGTAGATGGCGATGTTATTAGTGTTATATGCTGAATAGAGTGTAATGGTATGCTATGTGAGACTTACTGTACCTTGCTTTTTATCTCTCTTTTGTAAAAGGTCCTTTTTACTTTCAAGTTTTCCTGTGTTAACGTTTTGATGCTGTTTACCTCATGTTCTAAGAAGTAAATGCTGATTATCCCATATAATCTACTCTCAAGCTTCTTCTGTGACACAACTATGCAACAATATATACTAGCTTAAGCAGGGGGACACGCCTGGCACTGCAGGATCTGAGTCCCTGGCGGTGTAGTGTGTTACTGACGGTAGCCTTTGTCACGTTAGTCCCAGATTTCTGCAGGTCATTCACTAGGTCCCCCGTGTGGTTCTGGGATTTTTGCTCACCGTTCTTGTGATCATTTTGACCCCACGGGGTGAGATCTTGCGTGGAGCCCCTGATCAAGGGAGATTATCAGTGGTCTTGTATGTCTTCCATTTTCTAATTATTGCTCTTACCATGGACGCACCGCTAGTGAGGCGGCCGCCTCAGGCGGCACTGTCCGTCACTGTCTGGGGGGGCGGCATTTTTACTATGTAATGTAAACCAGCCCAGGACAGGCCGCTTTAAAAAAAAAAAAAAACAACGCTGAGTGGGTCCTGTCCTAGGCTGGTTTACGAGATGTATCTCAGCGCAGGCGGCGATACAATGATGTCATCGCGCCTCCTACGCTGAGACACAGACGTTGCGGACAAGAAGAGGCTGCGACTCCATCAAAGGAGGTGAGGAGAACTTTTTTATTTATATAAATAGGCTGTTACCTGCTGGAGTATCCGCAGCAGGTTACGGCCTATTTATTTACCTACCCCGCGTCTGCTCGTGGCCGCCAACTTTTCCCCTTCTGCTATGGGACGCAGAAGGGGAAGCGAAGGCCACTGTGAGCAGCCGCGGGCTTCGGTAAGTGAGGGCCGCGGGCCGCAAATACTACTATTATTATACTCCGGGGTATAATAATCAGACCCCGGAGTATAATAATCGGAGACCCAGGAGAGGTGAAGGAACATAAAAACCCATGCTACTCACCTTGCCTGCGATCCGACGTTACTCCGAGCAGGCTTGGGCCTTCTGGTGACGTCATCAGGTTGCGGCGCAAGCCTGATCACGTGACGTCTGTGCGCAATTAAACAGGGCCGAAAGCTGCAGAGAGTGCACCGGTGTCCAGGATAGGTAAGTAACACTGGTTTTTATGTCTGTCACCTCCCCTGGGTCTCCGATCATTATACTCTAAGGTCTGAAAAGACCCCAGAGTATAATAATTGTTCATGGGTGGGCCACTATGGGGCATAATACCATGTGCAGGGACCACTATGTAGCATAATACCATGTGCAGGGGCCAATATGGAACATAATACAAGTGCAGGGGCCACTATGGGGCATAATACTGAGTGCAGGGGCCACTATGGGGCATAATACCATGTGCATGGGCCAATGTGGAGCATAATACCGTGTGCAGGGGCCAATATGGAGCATAATACAAGTGCAGGGGCCACTATGGGGCATAATACCGAGTGCAGGGGCCACTATGGGGCATAATTACGTATGCAGGGGCCACTAGGGAGCATAATACCGTGTGCAGGGGCCACTAGGGAGCAGAATGCCAAGTGCATGGGCCACTGTGGAGCATAGTACCGTATGAAGGGGCCAATATGGAACATAATACCAGTGCAGGGGCCACTATGGGCCATAATACCATGTGCATGGGCCAATGTGGAGCATAATACCGTGTGCAGGGGCCAATATGGAGCATAATACAAGTGCAGGGGCCACTATGGGGCATAATACCGAGTTCAGGGGCCACTATGGGGCATAATTACGTATGCAGGGGCCACTAGGGAGCATAATACTGTGTGCAGGGGCCACTAGGGAGCAGAATGCCAAGTGCATGGGCCACTGTGGAGCATAGTACCGTGTGAAGGGGCCAATATGGAGCATAATACCAGTGCAGGGGCCACTATGGGGCATAATACTGTGTGCAAGTGCCACTATGGGGCATAATACCGTGTGCAGGGCCACTATGGAGTATAATACCGTGTGCAGGGGCCACTATGGGGCATAATGCCATGTGCAGGGCCACTATGGGGCATAATACTGTGTGCAGGGGCCACTAGGGAGCATAATACTGTGTGCCGTGGTTGCTGTGGAACGTAATACCGTGTGCAGGGGCCGCTGCAAGGCATAATACCGTGTGCAGGGGCCGCTGCGAGGCATAATACCATGTGCAGGGACCACTATGGGGCATAATACCATGTGCAGGGGCCACTATGGAGCATAATATTGTGTGTAGGGGCCACTATGGAGCATAATACCGTGTGCAGGGGCCGCTGCGAGGCATAATACCGTGTGCAGGGGCCGCTGTGGGTCATAATACTGTGTGCAGGGGCTACTGTGAAACATTATTGTGTGTAAATGGGACGGTATAAACAGGGGCTATGGCACCTGTTTATATCATACGCTGTCTGCAGGGCCGGCGTTAGGGGGGGGCAAACTGGGCAATTGCCCAGGGCCCCGTCCCCAAAGGGGCCCCCGGGATCCGGAACCTGATGACTCCGGATCCCGGAGTCAGGCCCGGACAAATCAATAGCAGAAAGGCCCCTTTCCGAGGTGAGAAAAATAACAAACATTTTTACTCACCTGTCCTGGTGTCCGACGTCATCTTCTGCGTTCCCGACATCACCGCTGAGGCCAGCGATCACGTGGGGCGTGCTGACTGCTTGCCTCATGTAATCGCTGAGGCCCAATCACAGGCCTCAGCGGTGACGTCCACAACGCGTGACGTCAGCCGCAGAGAAGAAGAAGCCGGCGCCGGCGGGGATAGCGGAGCAGCGCGAGGAGGCCCAGGAGAGGTAAGAACAAGATGAGTATAACTGTTTGTTATTTTCCCTCACCTCCCCCGGGCCTTCGATTATTATACTCTGGGGTCTGAAGAGACCCCAGAATATAATATAATAATAGCACTGTAGGGCCCCTGTGTAGCATTATACTGGGGGGCCCCTCTGGATAGCATATTATACTGTGTGGGGCATTATACTGGGGAAGGGGCCCTCTGGATAGCATGTTATATTCTGTGGGGCCTCTGTGGAAAATTATAATGTGGGGGGGGGCTCTGGAGATAAAGTTATATTATGTGGGGCCACTTTGGAGCATTATGCTCTCCAGAGGGGCCCCCCAGTATAATGCTCCACAGTGGCCCCACACAGTATAATATGCTCTCCAGAGGGGCCCCCTAGTACAATGCTCCAAAGTGGCCCCACAGAATATAACATGCTCTCCAGAGCCCCCCACTTTATAATACTCCATAGAGGCCCCACAGAATATAACATGTTCTCCAGAGGGCCCCCTCCCCAGTATAATGCTCCACAGTGGCCCCACACAGTATAATATGCTCTCCAAAGCCCGCCCCAGTATAATGCTCCACGGTTTCCCCACACAGTATAATATGCTCTCCAGAGGGGCCCCCCAGTATATTATACTGTTTTGGGCCACTGTGGAGCATTATACTGGGAAGGGGGGGGCTCTGGAGAGCATGTTATACTGTTTTGGGCCACTGTGGAGCATTATACTGGGTGGGGCTCTGGAGAGCATATTTTACTGTTTTGGGCCGCTGTGGAGTATTATACTGGGGAAACCTCTCTGGGCAGTATATTATACTGTGTGGAGGCCATTTCCGGAGCATGTTATACTGAGTGGGGTCACTGTGGAGCATTATTCTGGGGGGGGCATCAGCAGAGCATATTATATTGCGTGGCGCCACTGTGGGGCACTATTCAGGGGGGACTAATGAGCATTATACTAGGGGGCCCTCTGGGGAGCATATCATACTGCGTGGGGCCTACTGTGGAACATTATACTGGGGGGACGCTCTGAGGAGCATAATATATTGCGTGGAGCCACTGTGGAGCAAAATACTGGAGGGGGCACTGTGGAGCATTATACTAGTGGGGGCCCTCTGGGGAGCATATTATACTATGGGCCACTGTGGAGCTTTATACTGGGAGAAGGGATAGTGTGGGGAGCCTGTTATACTGTGTGGGGCTACTGTGGAGTGTATTATATTGTGTGGGGCTTTTCAGGAGCATATGATACTCTGTGGGGCCATTGTAGAGCATTATACTGGGGGGACTGTGGGGAACATATTATACTGTGGAGGACCACTGTGGAGCATTATACTGGGGGAAACCCTCTGGGGAGTATATTATACTGTGTGGAGGTCATTATGGAGCATGTTATACTGTGTTAGGCCACTGGAGCATTGTGGGGGGGGGCATTGTGGGGTGCATATTATACTGTATGGAGCATATTATATTGTGTGGGGCTGCTGGGGAGCATATTGCACTGTCTGGGGCCACTAAGGGGTAGTATACTGTGTGGGCCACTGTGGAGTATTATACTGTGTGGAGCCTTACATACCATGTGGGGCCACTATGGGGGCTCAGGGGAGCATTTTATACTGTGTAGGACTCTGTGGCGCATTATATACCATGTGGGGAAACTGGAGGGCTCAGGAGAGCATTTTATACTGTGGAGCATTATATACCATGTGGAGCATTATACTGTGGGGGGGGCTCACAATTCCTGCCAGCTCCCTCACTATAATCTTGCACATACGTGTAGTGCGCCATGGCCATGTCATTCCCCATACAGTACTGTGCATGAACTGGCCATGGAGTTATTGGGGCCTGCACAGTACTATAGGGGCTGACTATACTGGGAACATACTCAGTAACACCAGATAGTCAGCACATATGTAAGACTTCAGTGAAGGAGCCGTGGTGTAGGCTATTAGCAGGAAGCTGTTGGGTGGGGCCCCAGAACAAGATCCTCTGGTGGCCCTAAGGCCCTTCAGTCTGACACTGTATAACGGAGAACTATTATATATAAGGATTGGTTACTATGTATATTTGGGAAACTTAAGTATGAAGGGGCTATTATAAGGGGGAACTATTATTTATAAGATGGGCTATTATTTATAAGGGGGGAACTATTATATATAAGGCATCCATTATAAGGGGGAGCTATTATTTATAAGAGGGGATCTATTTATAAGGGGGGTATAATTGTTAAGTGGGCTTATTTATAAAGGGGGCTATTAGTGATAATGGGGACTATTATTTATAAGGGTAACTATTATTTATGAGGGGGCTATTATTAATAAGAGAGCAGTATTATTTTTATTGGGTGACTGTTACTGATAAGGGGAATATTACTGATACAGGGCACTATTTATCATTTATAAGGGTGCTATTACTGATAAAGTTGTAATATTATTTATAAGGAGGCGCTATAATAACTGATGACTGGGTGCAAAAATCTATTAGGCGGTACAAAGGTGCTCATTTGAATTGTGTGTGGTAAATGGGGCTTATTACTTTTTTGTTGGCAGAAAGGAGGCGTTATTATAGGGGTTGCCACTGCAAGACGATGGTGTTGTTTGCATATCAGCATTTGGGGCCCCGCTTTTAATTTTTCCCAGGGCCCCACTTTGTCTAAAACCGGCCCTGGCTGTCTGTTTATAATGACCGTGTGATGTAATTCCAGCCTTGTCACATAGACGTGTATAGGACGAGGCTGTAGTTACATGACATGGCCGCTATGAGATGAATGACACTATGTAAACAGAGAAGCGGTCACGGCGCTTACACAGGTACCATTCAAACAGCTGATCAGTAGGTGTTCTGAGTTTTTGAGCCCCACTGATTAGTTTATTAATGACCTGGAAAACCTTTTAATTAGTTAACACCTGGGGCATTATTAATAAGGGGCACTATTTATACAGGGTACACACGGACATTATTAATATAAAGATGCACTTAGCAGTATTATTCATTATGGGGGGTTATAACATATATTTTATAATTGGGGTAGCAGCAGGATGGATGTGCAGGTGAGGACAATTTGGGTCAGGTGCCTGGAAAAGTGAGGAGCCAAAGGATGTCTGTGTTACAAACTTTACAGAGACAAGTCACAGCTGGAAGATGTGGCCATGGCGGTCCAGAGGGGAGAGAATGGAAATGTCAAGGATTAGTTAGAGACGTCACCTGTAAGTCACAAAATGTTACTGCACTGTATTCACCTAAATGATAGAGGATAAATACCTGAGTGATGGGGGTCTGTCTGCTGAGACCCCACTGAGCCTGAGAATTGTTTTTTTTCCCCCTACTGTGTGGGAATTCAGCCTGACCGCAGCCATATATAGGTGTGTCACTTGCTGGATAGATGAACCCGCGTGGCTCTCATTCACTTCGATGGGAGTGCCAAAGATAGCCGAAGTCCAGTACTCAGCTATCTGCAGCGCTCCTATTATAGAGAATGGGGGCCACGTGGGCTCGTCCATCCACCAAGCAGAAGATGTGTGAAGTTACTTTCATTGTTAATGCCGTGTTGTTGATCTGATACTGAAGTAATGCAGTAAGAAGAATTCTTACAAACTGTTTTATAACTTTGTATATTGTGTGACGATAACAGAGTGTGAAGCTAGTAGTATGGAAACTCAATTTTTTTTTTTTTTTGAGGGGGGGGCATCTTTCTATAGTCCGCCTCAGGCAGCAAAAAGGCTAGGTTCACCACTGGCTCCCACAGTTGATTTCTTCACACCAAGCTGCTTGCCTATTGCAGATTCAGTCTTCTTAGCCTGGTGCAGGTCTACAATTTTGTTTCTGGTGACCTTTCACAGCTCTTTGGTCTTCACCATAGTGGAATTTGGAGTGTGACTGAGGTTGTGGACAGGTGTCTTTTATACTGATAACAATGTCAAACAGGTGCCATTACTACAGGTAATGAGTGGAGGACAGAGGAGCCTCTTACAGAAGAAGTTACAGGTCTGTGAGAGCCAGAAATCTTGCTTGTTTGTAGGTGACCAAATACTTATTTTCCACCATAATTTGCAAATAAATTCTTAAAAAATCAGACAATGTGATTTTCTAGATATGTTTTCTCATTTTGTCTCTCATAGTTGAGGTCTACCTATGATGTCAATTACAGGCCTCTCTCATCTTTTTAAGTGGGAGAACTTGCACAATTGGTGGCTGACTAAATACTTTTTTCCCCCAATATATATAGTTATATACCATATATACTTACACATATACAATTATATACCATACAATATATACTTACACATATACAATTATATACAAAATATACTTACACATATGATTATATACCATATATACAGTACTTACAAATATACAGTTATATACCATATATACTCACACATATTCACATACTGTATATAGTCACACTTAAACATTCATACATATATATTCATACATACACATGTATATACCATAAATAATCACACATACAGTACCTGAATACAAACATCCAATAATCACACAGTATACATTACACAGTATATAAGACACCTACACTGTAAACAAATATACACATTACACACATACAGATATTAAATATGCATATTTTACCTAAAAAACACAGTTACTTTTGGCAGAGAAAACTCATCAGTAGTAGTAGTATGGCAGTAGTGAAGCTGCATACATGGCACTAGACTTCCTCCCTCACACTCTGATCTAAATGCTGGGGGGGGGGGGCGAGGTGTTAAGGGTGTCCTTTTCTCCTGATCTTTATTCCCCATAGTAGTGAAAGTATTGCACTGGCAGGGGGCTCAGGGAAATTGCCCAGTAGCCCCCCCCCCCCCCCCAAGGCTTGCCCTGGCTGTGTTTTATTAAAGGAAATAGGTTACATAAGGTTATCTTTTACTAAATTTTTAGAAAAAATAAAAAAAAGATAAAGAATAATTAGGTTGAATAAGAAAGAGAATATTTCTTTTTAAGGTAGTCCCCCTTGAACCTCAGTAAACTTGTTATAAACATTATCACAGTACTTTGTAGAAGCGTTTCTACATTTTCCAAATATGCCGCTTTCGAGCCCCATATTCAGCACCATTTTATTCATATTCTAATTAGAGAAAAAGTGCTTTGAATGGGAATCCAGAGGTGAGACCAAAGCCCAGGCAAGCAATGATGTCCCCATAGTACTGTCCCCATCTTTTGCCTATGAATTAAACAGCTATTTACATGAAAATGGGACTTTAAAGCCAAATAACAGAGTACATTTGGTAACTGTAGAAACACCTCTACAAGGTCCCGTGGCTAAGTTTATTGAAAATTTACTGCTTACAGACTCCCTTTAATTACTTGTATGAACAGGGTTCTTTGCCCCTCTAATAATAATATTAAAAGATGATAAGAATCTGTTGGGTATGGGATCTTATTGACCCAATTTTCTTCTTAATTTTACTATGAATTGTTAGCAAAGATCATAGCAATCCTCTATCGATGCATTTGGATCAGACAGGTTTTAACTCAACTTCTGATAATATAAGGAGATTAAATTACAAAATGCAGACTATGGATGATAATTCAGATAATCGAACAGTATTTTCCCCTTGGATTTTGACCAAACTGAGTGGAAATATTTAGGGATGATCTTGCTTAAATGGAGTCTACCACAACCAAAACCACTTTTAAGCTGTTGTAGTACAGGTTGGTGACACAGTGAACCTATCTTTCTGGTGTCAAAGTACAATCTTGCAATTCAAAAATTCTACTTTTATTCCATATGCAAATGAACTATTTGGCACTTTTGTGGCAAGGCCACACCTGCTGGAGCACTATTGTTATTTCACTATTGTTGTCACTGTAAATCGATATCTATGGCATATCTCAGTTTTTCTGTTATAGGATCTGCACTGGGTGGTGACCACAAAAGAAAATAGGTGCTCCAGCAGGTGTGACTCCACCCCAAGTGCACCAAATTACTTATTTGCATGTGTTGGGACCTACTTTTCTCTGTTGTCAGTGGCTGTTCTTACTGTAAAGAATCCCCTTCTATGTTGCTGGTGAAACTTTCTCTCCTCCAGACGTAGAGGATGTCCCTGTCACTGGTCTAGGAGTAAAAAAATCATTAGAAAGTTCTTTGTGCTGTCCCTTCATGTATTTGTACATTGTTATTAGATCTCGTAGACGTCTTTTCTCTAAACTGAATAACCCCAAGTTTGTTAATCTATCGTTGTACTCCAATCCACCCATTCCCCTAATGATTTTGGTTGCCCTTCTTTGCACTCTTTCTAGTTCGATTATGTCTTTCTTGTATACTGGGGCCCAAAATTTTACACAATAGTCTACAGTAAGTGTGGCTAGTGATTTGTATAGAAGCATAACTATATTCTTGTCATGAGAAACTATACCTCTTTTGATGCATCCCATAATTTTATTTGCCTTGGCAGCAGCTGCCTGGCACTGGTCACTGAATGTAAGCTTACTATCCACCAAAATCCCCAAGTCTTTTTCATTGGCAGTCTTACCCAGTAATTTACTATTAACTACATAATCATACAATTTATTTCATCGACCAAAATGCATAACCTTACATTTGTCAACATTAAACTTAATTTGCCAAGTCTCTGCCCATGCTTCCAGCTCCCTTAGATCCCCCTGTAATATTCTAATATCCTCCTCATTTTTGATTACCTTACAAAGTTTATTATCATCTGCAAATATGGACCCTCTGCTCTGTAAACCCTCTACCAGGTCATTAATAAAGATATTAAACATGAGAGGACCCAATACTGACCCCTGTGGCACCCCACTGGTGACTGTGACCCAGTCTGAATATTTACCATTAACAAGTACCCTCTGCTTCCTATCAGTGAGCCAGTTGCGAACCCAAATGCATATGTTTTCCCCCAGTCCCAACATTCTCATTTTGCATACCAACCTTTTATGTGGTACAGTATCAAAAGCCTTTGAAAAGTCCAGATACACCACGTCCACTGCATTACCCATGTCCAGTCTTGAACTGATCTCTTCATAGAAGCTGATCAGATTAGCCTTACTTGACCAATTCCTCATAAACCCATGCTGATTGGGTGTTATAAGATTATTTACATTGAGGTACTCCAGGATAGCATCTCTTAGAAAACCCAGAAATATCTTACCCATCACAGAAATCAAGCTTACTGGCCTATAGTTTCCAGGCTCATTTTTAGACCCCTTTTTGAAAATTGGTACCACATTTGCTATGCACCTATCCTGTGGAACAGACCCAGTTATTACTGAATCCTTAAATATTAGATATAAGGGTTGGTCTATCACCGTGCATAATTCCCTCAGAACTCGAGAGTGTATGCCATCTGGAACTGGTGATTTCCCTATTTTAGTGTTTTGAAGGTGGCGCCACACTTCCTCCTGGGTTAAACAGGTGACATTTAATTGAGAGTTAACATTACCACTAATCATGTTGCTGGCCATTGAATTTTCTTGTGTAAACAACGTAGAGAAGAAGGCATTTAATAGTTGTGCTTTTTCCTCATCCTCCTCCACCATTACACCCAGATTATTTTTGAGAGGGCCCACATTGTCAGTTTTTATCCTCTTATTATTTATGTAATTGAAGAATAATTTTGGATTATATTTACTTTCCTTGGCAATTTTTCTCTCAGCCTCGATCTTCGCCTGCTTTATTTGTCTTTTGCATAATCAATTTTTCTTCTTATAGTTTTTTAATGCTTTGTCAGTACTTTCTTGTTTTAGTACTTTAAATGCTCCCTTTTTATCCCTCATTGCACTTCTTACTGTTTTAGTTAGGACTTAGACTCAGTAGACAGGGTTTGCAGAACAAGGTAACTCGTGTGTTTACTTGAGATAGAAAAAGGCGTATTCAATGCTGGAGATATAGTACTTGCAGAGCATCCACTAAGGGCTTGATTGATTACACTTCCTGATGACAGTGTGTGTCTCCCATGCTGGGGTAGTTTTCAACTTTAACAGTGTGATATTTTACCTAAATCCACATATTACCAAACTGTAGTGTGTAGACTCTCAGAAATTACCTTTTCTTTGTACTAGAGGCTACAGGCAGGGTTATAGTTATGGGTTCCATGTAACTTTACTCTTATATACTAATCTTACACACTTCAACTTCCACAAGGTGAGCAGGAACAAATCCCATCTCCTGACTTCAGAACAACACACAACTGTCCTTGAGCTAGTATCCTCCAGCCTAACTCAGGGCTCTGGCTCAGTCTCGTAGCTTCTTCTGCACACTCTTCTAGCTCCTCCTCATATGACTGTACAGACAATACCCCCAACCCTAAAAAGAGAACCGGGAACTCCTCAAAGAAATAACCACATGACAATTTCTTTAAAACTCTTTTGTGGACGGGGTCGGCCACAGCTTTATTAAATTCACATGAGAACAGTGGGTGTGGTGTGGTATACCAGCTGCAGGTCTCCCTGTGGGCAAGTCCACCTCCACTCCCCAATTAACAGAACTGTACCGCCAGCTGTGACTTATACAAGAACATCCATAGAACTCTAGAAAAGAGGGGAGGGAGGGCGGGAAAAACCCTCTGCTGGGGAGCCGGAAAGAGGTCAGTAGGAGGGTGCAGTGGGAACATATATTGGGAGGGAGATACCACAAAAGCCTGCCTAATTTTTCCCGGGGGGACTGAATTCAGAAAGGGGAGGGGTGGCATAGCCCCTATCCCCACAGAACCAAAAACCAGCCCACCCCTTGCACAAATGGACTAGCCCAACCCACCCCAGAGAAGACATGAGGGGGGGGGGAGTTGAAAACAGCAGGAACACCAGCCCTATGTGGCTCGGCATTCTCCCAGACTGTACAGAAAATATCCCCAACCGTAAAGAGAGAACCAGGAACCCCCCAAAGAAATAACCACATGACAACTTCTTTAAAACTCTTTTGTGGACGGGGTCGGCCACAGCTTTATTAAATTCACATGAGAACAGTGGGCGTGGCGTGGTATGCCAGTCGCAGGCCTCCCTGCAGGCAAATCCACCTCCACTCCCCATTTAACAGAACTGTACCACCATGGATGGAGGAGGCCAGGTACTCACACTGGGCTCTGACCCCCACCCAGAAGAAAGAGGGCCTGCTCGACCCCGTCCTGTAGGCCAGACAGAAATATGTCTAGGCCTATTTCGTTAAGATATACCCCATCAGGTCTCATAAGTCGGCGATTGTCGCCCTCAAGTTGACGTGGCGCACAACCACTCCCCCTTTAGAACGGTCAAAACGGGCATGCTGTGCATTAAACGCTCTTTGTGCCTTTTCAACAGCCCCTGCATAACGGGCCCCCTGCCAGGTGACCGTGGCACAATCTCCGACCAAACAATAATGACCTGTGCAAAGTATCCCGCTATGCACTTTAAATCCACCCTCATGAGAGTGATCAGTTCAGCCACCCGTAGTACACACAGGTCATTACCCCTGGCATGCAATACTAAAATTACCGGAGAAGGAGCAAACTGGCCCACTTCAATGGGCTCTGGTAAAACTTGGCACCACTTGAGGCCTCTCACCCCTCACCAATTCACCTCAATTTCCCTAAAACCAAGCGACTTACCACCAGGTCTGTTTTCAGCCCTCTGGGCTGCCCAGAATATGTAGCTGTGACCCAAGAAACAGACGTAAGGTCTTCGTACACCTGAAACAACAGAAACTCAAGATAATAACTTAGGGCGGACATAACTTGCATAACATGAAGATCTCCATCTACCAATTCTCTGCACTGATTCGTTAGACAGTCTGGCCCGAGCCGTCTCCGTCGCTGCTCCAATTCTAAACGAATGTGTACCATATTCCTTGGGATCCAAACCAAGGAATGACATGCATTTAAACAAGGTAGCACGAAGCTGAAAAGCTTTAACCGGAAAACCCGTAACATGAGTGAGGAAGAAAACTCCTGCGGTGCGGATGCACAAAAATTCTCCCATTGCGCACATCGGGCAGACCGGGCCATCGACAGGCCTCAAAGGGACCCAAGACCCCTTACCAGCCTGATCCGTTTTTGACCACCGAATACGTAAACGCAGTGACCCATTAGAAAGAATAATATCCTCAAACTGGACACTCCAAAGACGGGATTAAGACGGAGGGACCAATTCATTGAGTCTAAGGACCGCAAAGAAAGCTAAAGCAAAACCCGCAATAAAAACCGTGGCTTCGTACGGCGAGGGACAGACATGATGAGCAACAGCAACTAATCTGCCCAACAAATCATACGAAATCAGGTGACGAGTATCCCGCTCCGTCCCTTCCCTGCACCACCCCTTAAGGGCTTGCCGAAACAAAAAGGACCCAAACAGATTAGACCAACCACGAAGCTGGAAATGAAAATTAAGACCCGAAAAACGACGGGCAGCCACCGCCTACGATACGCCCAAGTCCTGTAAATGAACCAAATATTAAAAAATTACCGTCCACCTATCCTCCTCACAAACCTAAACCTGCTCATCCCGAATAAAGGAACATCATTCCCTCTACGCCATACCGTAACAGGCCCAGGTAGTGGGGGCCACAGACTGCTGAATGAGGGACATCATCCGGTCATTGGTAGCTCCCACAGGTAAGGTGGGCATAAAAGGCCGTACTCCGCTGTATCCGGCAACAGATCTCGGAATACCTGCCAATGAAAACGGGACAAGGCATCAGCGACGTTATTCTGCACCTCAGGAACGTGTCGAGCCCGGAACCATATATTCAGTTCCATTGTCCGTCCAGAATCACACTCTCCGATTACTGAAACAGTGACCCCACAACACAACTGCGACCACAATAGGGAAGAGTTCAAGCAAAGTGAGATTCTTACAGAAACCCACGGACCGCCAGTCTAAGGGCCACTCCGCCACGCACCATTCCGTCCCCAGCATGGCCCCAAAACCAGCAGAACCAGCTGAATCGGAGACAGTTCAGAATTAGAAACTTCCATGGCCTGGACACAAGTATGACTGTTATAGGTCCGCAAAAAAACCAACCAAACCACCTTCAGAGAACGCGTCACACGTATCCTATGAGAGGGAAGACTTACACTTGCGGGTCACCAACGAAAGACACCTGGAAAAAAACCTGGTCGATAGGCATTATACGGCAGGCAAAAACCAATAATCCCAACAAGGACTGCATCTGTTTAAGCGACACCTTCTTAACCGGCAAGAAACCCTCTAGCAAACCCACCAGACGATCCAATTTGTCAGAGAGGAGACGGAAGACCATAAGATCTGAATCCAGCTTGATTCCCAGGAATGAAAGAACTGTAACGGGGCCCTCCGTCTTCACCACGGACAAAGGAATGCCAAACTTAGACATTAAAAAACGAAAGGAATCCAACAGAAACTGGCAACGTGTATCCCCAGCTGGAGCAACAAACAAGAAGTCATCCAAATAATGGATGATAGACCTAGAGCACGTTTCATATCTGACCACCCACTCGAGAAAAGAACTAAACAATTCGAAGAAATGACAAGATATGGAACACCCCATCGGTAGGCAGGAATCATAGTAAAATTGACCATCAACGAAACAACCCAATAAGTGATAGCAATCTGGGTGAACCGGAAGCAAATGAAACGCCGACTCTATATCAGATTTCGCCATCAAAGCCCCCGGGCCCGCCACCCATAACAACACCACCTTGTCAAATGAAACATATGACACTGACGCCTCCAACCGGGAAATGCCATCATTCACAGAAGCACCCTTAGGGTAAGACAGGTGATGTACAAGCCTGGACTTACCGCTATACTTTTTTACTTTTTTTTTCACCTAAAGGGGAAACTCGTAGAAAAAGGGGGGGAAACAAAAGGGCCTTCCAGTCGCCCCAAACTAACTTCTTTGCTTATTTATTTCCCAAGAACCTCAGGATGGTCCCTAGTCGACTTCAAATTATTCACGAAATAAGACTCACCTGTGTACAAAAGGGGATAAAAAATCTATACAAAAAAACCAGACTGCAAAACCGCGGCCGCCTCACGATTGAGGTGCCGGCCTAACCATGGAATCATCGTATACACGTTCACCGGTGTCTTTCCCATCAGCCGCATCTGGGAGTTTGGCTCCCGGTTTGGAAGGACGGGTGCATCAGACCGTGGCGTGATTACCTCCGCAGGCCGAGTGCTTATACTTGCACAAGCCGAAGAACCTGCAATGGCCCTCATTAAAGAGCCAGCAGGCCGCTAGTCTGCGCATGGCCACCGGACCCTGAGCAGGACTGAAAGGGCTGTCTCTGTGACATCATCAAGCGAAGCCACTTATCCGTGGCTTTCACCCCCCAACCAATATACGGCTGAAGGGCAAGGCGGCGACGGAATTCCTCATCGTACTTCCACTAAGCACTCCCGCCGTGAGACTTAAAGGCATTGTAAACAGTATCCATATATAGGAACAGCTCCAAACACCATTCCGGATGCCGTTTGCCCATGACGTACCCCAAAACAAAGAAGGCCTGCAGCCAATTACTCATTGTACGAGCTACCTTCGGTTTACGATTGATGGGACGATCAGAATAGGATCACCTCTCACGGTCGACCGTATGCGGTTCGGTAGAAATCAATGACCAAACATTCACAAACTTATTATCCCAAATTTTTTGCTTAACCTCCTCCTCCAGATGAGCCTCCAAATGGCTGATCCCACAGAAAAAGGCTTCCTTGTGCACACCAGCCATGAGGGGGAGGAGGAGGGGGAGACTTAATTGAACCGGACGATACACTAGCCAGAAGCGCCTGAAGGGCCGGGGCCAAACTGACATATCCTGACCCGCACCCCAGGCACCTGCAAAATTGAACCCACCATGTGAAGTTGAGGAAGGAACTGGAGCAGAAGGAGGAAGCACCACAGGCGAAGGTTTGGGAACCGCGCGAGAGCGACTCTCGCATAAGCAACAGGCTCCTGCCTTTGATGGTGCCCACACGACAGCCTACTGTACCTACTGGAGCTGCAGGACTCCTCGCTGGAAGACGGGGACAGCCACCGGGAAGACCGAGACCGCCGGGAACTGCAGCTGCAGCGGAACATCCATGAGCTGTGGCGAGAGCAGTGTCCACGAGACCCAGCAGTTCTGCGCCTCCGCTGCCTGCGAGAACCCTGGGAGGAGGTCCCCGAGGAGGAGACCGACGGTTCCCACGGGACCTCCCAGGAACCTCTGGCACTGAACGGTCAGGAAGAATTGTCACGCTACCTGTAGCTGAGGGAGCAGCAAGGGAAGAAGTTAGGGCCTGGGGCACACCAGGGGCATCCACAAAAGGAGGGTCCCGATCCTCCTCCACTAACCCCCCACCCGCGGCAGGGGGATCCAACGAGGTCCCGCCTGCCCCAGCCCCCTGTTGCGAGACTGCTACGGGCTGGTGCAGAGGGAGAGGATCTTCTGGGCCAGAAGAGGAGCTATGCCGTCCGCCCATTATCCCCGGAATCCCAGTTGGTGAGGGGGCAGTGGAAGAAAACAACAGGGGGGAGCAAGGCTGGAGTGCACCACCGGTCACTACATGCAAACCGGAAGTGACGCATGCATCCCCGGCCGTTGAGGAAAGCGCGCTTCCAGACTGGAAGTGACACACCTCACAGGGGGAAGGGGGAGGCGGCCGCTGCTGGGAGGCCTTGCAGCGCCGCCTGGGGGCCGGAGGAGACCTGCAGCCTGGGCTCAGACGAACTGGGGGATGGGAGACCCACGACGAATGGCGCTCCCCGCACGACAACTCACCAGGTATGCCAGGTGAACATGTTCCTGGGGGAACTGAATTCAGAAAGGGGAGAGGTGGCATAGCCCCTATCCCCACAGGGCCAAAAACCAACCCACCCCTTGCACAAATAGACTAGCCCAAACCTCCCCGGAGAAGACATGAGAGGGGGGGGGTTGAAAGCAGCAGGGGGGAAAGGAGTAAAAATGGCTCCCAGTCAGGAATGCCAGCCCTATGTGGCTCGGCGTTCTCCCATTCTCTTTGCCATTTTCCTACTTCTTCCTTCTGCAGAGAGGAAGAGACTAACTCACTGTTTCCCCCTCCTAGATGAGAGGGGAAGAGACTCCCTGTCTCCTTCCCTACTCAAAATTCCCTAAGCTTGGGTCATACCATCAACTCAGCACACATTCTGCAGTGGTTTGCTCTATTAAAAGGCACGTGTACATATATATAAATATAAATGTGGCACAAGCAAATAAATATGTATGCAAACTTTCTGTAGTGCTCCCAGTGGGACACTACAGTTTCACATTTCCTCCACTCACCTGCAATGCTTTCCCAATTATGTCTGAGGCATCCAGGCCTCCCATTTCCCATCTAAGGGTAACATTATGTCAAGTGGGCACATCCCTTTCTGCTCAAATATCAGAATGTCCTGTCCTGGGTGAATGACTACCTCCACCATCAGGTACCCTGCAGGCCCCCTCAGCTCTGCAGGGTACCTGATGGTGAGATGGAGTTGGTTTAGTGTGCTGGCAACTCCCATCATTGTTACTACTACTCCCAGTCTCTTTCCAACATGTTGTTGCACAAGCACCTGTCTGATACCTGATCATCAAAACCTGTGAGACCACTAATAGATCTTGGATGAACCCTCTGTACTACACTCATTTCCTGTTTTTCAAATCTAACATGTCACTTTGTATGAAAATAACTTTTTTTTTCGTGTAATATGCAATATGTCGGTAATCAATTTTGGCCATTACATTTTGTGTTTTACAAAATAAAATTCTATTTTCCCAAAATATAAAATTGCAAGGAGGAACCTTATTCTGGAACCCATAACTTTTTTATTTTTTGGTTGATGGTACTGTGTTAAGTCTTGATTTTTTTTGTGATGTGCTGCATTTTTTATTACCATTTCTGAACACATATGACTTTTTGATCACTTTCTATTGCTTTTTTAGGGGAGGCAAAGTGACAAAAGAGGAACAATTAACACATTGTGTATTTATTTATACAGTAAATGGGGAAAAGGTTTTTTGTAAAACTTTTAGTATTTATTTTAATATGTTTAACTCAAGGTTTTATCTGCTATACTACTACTGTGTAAACATGGTGCACACACAGAAATATATAGTGGACTCCCTGTGACACCCCCAGCTTTTAACCACTAAGATGGTGTTGTCAATCGTGATCATGGCATCTAAGGGGTTGTAGTAACTAACGCCTCTCTAATCTGTCATGCCAACCACACTGTGTTCAGGGGTGCCAATGTGACCCCAGGTCTGCCTATATCCCCTCCTGTTATGATCCTAGCAGGATCGATGACATAGGCTGTCAGGCTTTGCATCTGCATGGACTGACAGCATGTACACACGTGGACAAAATTGTTGGTATCCCTCGTTTAATGAAAGAAAAACCCACAATGGTCGCAGAAATAACTTGAATCTGCCAAAAGTAATTTGCCAAACTACATGTTGACAAGCCACAAAGCTTCTGGGAGAATGTCCTATGGACAGATGAGACAAAAATCGAAATTTTTGGCAAGGCACATCAGCTCTATGTTCACAGACGGAAAAATGAAGCATATCTTGAAAAGAACACTGTCCCTACTGTGAAACATGGAGGAGGCTCTGTTATGTTCTGGGGCTGCTTTGCTGCATCTGCAACAGGGTATCTTGAATCTGTGCAGGCTACAATGAAATCTCAAGACTATCAAGGGATTCTAGAGAGAAATGTGCTGCCCAGTGTCAGAAATCTTGGTCTCAGTCACAGGTCATGGGTCTTGCAACAGGATAATGACCCAAAACTCACAGCTAAAAACACCCAAGAATGGCTAAGAGGAAAACATTGGAATATTCTGAAGTGGCCTTCTATGAGCCCTGACCTAAATCCTATTGAGCATCTTAGGAAGGAGCTGAAACATGCCGTCTGGAAAAGGCACCCTTCAAACCTGAGACAACTGGAGCAGTTTGCTCATGAGGAGTGGACCAAAATACCTGTTGAGAGGTGCAGAAGTCTCATTGACAGTTACAGGAATCGTTCAATTGCAGTGATTGCCTCAAAAGGTTGTGCAACAAAATATTAAGTTAAGGGTACCATCATTTCTGTCCAGGCCTGTTTCATGAGTTTTCTTTTTAAAAAAAATTCTGTTTAAGCATGGTTGAAAAGCAATGTCTGACTTTCATTTGTTCATTTTCATAGAATTTTTATATATTATTACTTTTGTCAGATTCAAGTTATTTCTGTGACCATTGTGGGTTTTTCTTTCATTAAACGAGGGGTACCAAAATTTTGTTCACGTGTGTATACACTACAACACACCTCCCAACCATCCCGGATTCTGTGGGACAGTCCCAGATTGTGGGTACTGTCCCGCCGTCCCGGGTGGCGGGTGGTATGTCCCGGTTTCAACTCATCTGCATCCGTAGGACCGGGAGCTGTAGGTGCAATCTGATGATGTCACTCACATCGCGCCTGCAGCTCCCAGAACACTCCGTGAATGAGACTGCAGACAGAGCAGCAGGGGAGCGAGGAGAGGTGAGTATCAGGGTTTTTTATGTAAAACTTTGGGGGCAAATTGAGTGGGGGCAGATGAAGGGGGCACATTAAACTGGTGGCAGATGAAGGGGGACATTAAACTGGGGGTAGATGAAGGGGGGACATGAAACTGGGGGCAGATGTAGGGGCGACATTAAACTGGGGGTAGATGTAGGGGGACATGAAACTGGTGGAAGAGATGGAGGGGGAACATTAAACTGGGGGCAGATGAATGCGGACATTAAACTGGGGGCACCCCTCTTTCATGACCCCTCTAGTTTCCGCCAGTTTAAACTGGAGCACCAGGAGCGGGACTTCATATTGTGGGGCAATTGGAGGGGAACATTATAATGTGGGGGCATATAATGTTAGGGTGACTGTAGAAGCATTATACTGTGTGGGGGCACAAAGAAAAATGGATGAGAATGGGCGGAGTCAACGTAGAAGTGGATGGAGCTAAATTTGCCATACCGCACATTTTGTTCCACTTTCTGTTCTTTGAAAGTTGGGAGGTATGCATTACAATACTCATACAATACTCACCAGAAAATTGTTGGCTCAAATTCCTCTGTGGGACAAAACAAAATAGAAAGTTTTTTAAAAGTTCAAAGCTATTAAAAAAATAAATGAATAATAAAGTCCAAACATGCTCCATTCCCATATAAATGGTTTATTATGTAAAATTAAAAAACAATATATTTGTTATATTCACATCTATAACAACCTGTACAATTAAAACAAAGACTTTATTTAAACTGCATGATGAATATCATTAACCCCTTCCTGACGTACTATTACAGCGGATGTTGGTTCTTTAAATATGGTGGCCCAAAAACTTAAATCAGCCACCTTTCCCTAGATTTCAAATAAAGATAAATAAACAAAAACAAGCATAAACAAATTATGCATCCCCGCATCCAAAAACGCTGGTTCTACAAACATATAAAAATAATTTCCCCATACGGTGAACACAAAGCGGGAAAAAAATCTAAAGAGCCGAACTGTTTTTTTTTCACCATTTTGCCTCCCATAAAAATTTGAATAAAAGGCAATCAAAACATTCCCCAAAATGGTATAACTAAAAAGTACAACTGGCCCCACAAAAAAAAACAAAAAAAAACGCCTTATGCATCCCTGTACACGGACGGAAATATAAAAAAGATATGGGTGTTAAAATATGGCGACTCCAAGAATTTATTTTTTTTGCAAAGTTTTTGATTTTTTTTAAGGGGTTAAAATGTAAAAAAAACTATATTAAATTGGTATCCTCAGAATCGTACCAACCCATAGAATACAGGTGACATGTCATTTTGGCTGCATAGTGAACGCTGCAACAACAAATCCCATAAGAAAATCGCATAAATGCAGTTTTTCTCCAATTTCCCCGCATTCTGAATTTTTTTCCAGCTTCCCAGTATGTCGTACAGAATATTAAATGGTACCAAGTACAATGGTAAAAAGTACAATTTGTCCCACAAGCACTAAGACCTCATATAGCTCTGTCAACGGAAAAATAAAGTTATGGGGTTTGGAAGGTGAGGAGTCAAAAATCAAAATCAAAAAATGCCTGTGGTGGGAAGGGGTTAAGAAAAAAAAGGCAGAAGTAATGGCTTATAGCATCTCACCTCACAATATATGGAATTAAAAGTGATTAAAATTCATGTACATCAAAATGATACCCATACAAAGCACAGTTTATGCTACCAAAAATAAACCCTCAACCACCTCTGTCAAGAGAAAAATAAAAAAAAGTTATGCCTCTCAGAAATGGTGATGCAAAAGCAATTGATTTTTCCCTAAATGGGTTTTTATTCTGCTAAATTAGTAACACATAAAAAATATAAATTAGGTATTGCTTTAGTCGTACCAAACCATAGACTAAAAATAACATGCTACTTATGCAGTTTTGTGAATGGCAGAAAATTGAAATTTTAAGAAGCCTAGTCAGATTTTTTTTTTTTTTTTTTTTTTTTTTTAGTCGGTCATTTGGTGTAATCTATATATTCTGCACAGTTTAAATATTCTCTTTTCACCATCCACTGTGGATTCAAATCTGGAAATCTGGAAAACAAATGCTCACTACACCACTACGCTCACTACTTTCAGGGGTGCAGTCTTCCAAATAGGGTCACTTCCCAAGAGATTTTACTTGACTGGCACCTCAGGGGCTCAGAAAACATGACATGGTAACCAGAAACCAAGCTAATCTAAATCTTTGCTCTGAAAAGCCAAATAGCACTCAATTTGGATGCCCTGCTGTGTACTCACACAGCAGTGCATGCCCACATATATGACATTGGTATATCCAGGATAACCCACTTAATAATGTCATAAGTATTGACTGCTGTTTGGATACATAGAAGGGCATAGAAAGGCAAATAGTGTTCTTATCGAGTCCCACAAAGTACCCATACAGCAGTTTATGACCACACATGGGGTATTTGCCATGTTCAAGAGTAACTGCACAACAAATTGCATCTTCATTGTTAAAAATAAATCAAAATTTCTAAATTTCATTTCCATTTTGTCTTAAATAAAACTTCTTTTAAATTTGTAAAATTTGGCTACACTTGAAAATCTAACATCCAAAATAAATTCAAAAATGATTAAAAGATGATACCAACATAAATCAGAGATATGGTAAATAATATTTATTAACTAATATGTCTGAAAAACAAAGCATTCCAAATTGTGAATTGCTAATTTTTCCAAATTTCCACCAAATTACCTATTTCTTTTACAAATAGACGCAAAGAATATCTAGCAAGGTTTACCACTAACATGGGGTATAAAACAGTCTCAAATTCATGTGGGTAAGTTAAAGTGTCCTAAAGTTATTACCCACATGAAATGACACACGTCATTTTTGAAAAATGGGGATAGCGGCTTACATTGCAGAAACGCAGCATTTTTTGTTGCAGATTTTGCTGCGTTTTTTTGAGAAAGGATTAAACAGAAGGGAAACATCTAAGTGCTTCCTTTATATTTTCCATTCCAAACCACTCCTGACTTTGCCTCAAGAAAACGCAGCAAAATCAGCAACAAAAAACACTGTATTTTAGCAACATGGGGCCTTAGTCTTAGGCTGGGGCCCCACGTTGTGAAATTGCCGCATTTTGGCATGGCAGAAACACTGCAGCAAAAACTCTGCATTTTACAGTACCTGCAGAGTGGATGGGATTCTGGCTAATCACATCCATACATTGCAGGAAAAAATCTGCAGTGGAAAAGGTGCGTTTTAAAAAACAATTGCATTTTTGAAAATCGCAGCATGTCAATTATACCTGTGGAAATGCTGTCATTTTCCATATAGGTATAACGGGGCAGAAAGTCCATCAAGGAAAATACAATAAAAATGCAGCGGAAAAAAACTATGCGTTTCCGCTGCTTTTTTTCTGCAGCATTTGTTTGCTGCATTTCGCTATGTGGGGCCTTAGCCTTAAAGAGGACCTTTCACGTCCTCATGTATATGCGGTTTTATATACCGCTAGAAAGCCAACAGCGCACTGAATTCAGCGCACTGCCGGCTTTCCCGTTATATGCCCCGGGGCTGGAGATATGGGGGGGTTTAAATTTCACCGTTCACTGTCAGAAGGGCGTTCCTGACAGTCTAGCTTGGCTTTGAGGAACGCCCTCCCTGACAGTACCCGTCCATAGACTTGTACTGGGGGGGGGGGGGGCGTTCCTTACAGCTCAGTGTCATCGCTGGGGTGTAAGGAACGCCCCCTCTGATAGTACTCGGCTCAGAGAGAGGGGGGAGTTCCTTACCTCCCAGTGATGACGCTGAGCTGTGAGGAACGCCCCCCCAGTACAGCGCTATGGATGAGCACAGTCAGGGAGGGCGTTCCTCACAGTCAATCGTAGTCAATCGTATGTAGGAGTCGGTACATGGGAGCAGAAGATCAATCGTAGTCAGATGTATGCAGGAGTCGGTACACAGGAGCACTAGAGTAATGGTAAGGATCAGGGCAACAGGAAGCAAACAGCCAGAATAATCAGGCACAGGATGGAGAAAACTGTGGGTTTATATAGGGATTGCTATACTGTGATTGGCTACAGAGCAGGTGAGATCCATAAGCTAATCATTCCAATAGAAATATCCAGGTTAAGCAAGGCAAAGAACAAACAGACTTCTTCAATGGCATAATGGTCAAGGCTGCAGAACATGGCCGGGAAGTCAAGGGTTCAAGACCCAGTGAGCTCAGTTCCTGACAATGGACAAGATTGTATGCCTCTTGTAGATCCAACTTGGTAAAGATCTTTGCTGACCGTAATTCTGGAATAAGCGGAAGAGGGTGACGGTTATTTGGTTTAGTTCCCTATAGTCAATACAAGGACGTATTTCCTTGCCGTCTTTCTTTGGTACAAAGAATATACTGTAGGTGCTCCTTCTGGAGAAGTGGAATGCCGTATAAATCTTTTGGCCAAATTTTCCTTGATGTACTCATCTAGGACCTTCAGTTCCATCTCTGCAAGTGGATAGATGCGTCCATAAGGTATGGATGCACTTGGTAAAAGTTCAATAGGACAATCATAAGTGCGATGAGGAGGTAGCTGTTCAGCATTCTTTTTGTCATACATATCTTTAAATTCCTCATATGGTTCAGGTAATTCTACAGAGTTAGCGATAGAGCTTTCAGTAGCTCCCACCTGGGAAGGAATTGACAGCTTCAGTTGACAATTTTGTTGACAATATTCAGAAGTAAAAGTTACATCTCCTGACTTCCAGTCTACTGAAGGATTATGGATGCTGAGCCATGGTATTCCCCAAATTACTGGAAATTTTGGTGAAGAGATTAACTGGAAACTAATCCTCTCCTCATGACCAGGATCAATCAATACTTCCAGTTCAGTAGTTCCATGAGTAACAGGACCAGAATTTAAAGGTGACCTATCAACAGTCACTAATTCAACTGGTGAAGATCTTGGACTGTGCTCAATATGATTATCAAATGCAAACTTAATGTCCATAAAATTCCCAGCTGCACCAGAATCCAACATTGCTGTAGTGGACAACTTGTAAAAACCATAAGAAAGCTCAACTGGTAAGGTGAAATGAGATTGGTTAGAAGTCATATTATCAGGACACGGTGTGTTGGAAAACAGAGGCTGTGTCACCAGACTAAACAAAGGCTCCAAATTCGGTCTAATTTCAGTTGCAGCAACTGCCCTTTGAGGTTTATTAGGGCAGTCAAGAACATAATGTCCAGGTTGTCCACAATAAAGGCATAGTCTTGAGATGCAGCAGATTCAATTTAGGTAGGCCAGTGAGGCCTCTCAGCTGCGCATCAGTGAATGTATGGTTTGGTTGTTGTAAAGTCATGAGAGTGTTGTCTCCTAACCTTGCCCAGAGGTCTCGAGGGCCCGAAACTGAAAGTATGTCAGGAATTAAGAACACTGGCATCACACGGCATGGAAAGGGGGCCAGGGACGCCTGGGAACGCGACCATACGTGTGAGGGACCTACTAATAGAGGATTGGCCTGCTTACTAAGTCTAAGTGTTCGTCCGCCAAGCCATAGATCACTAAGAAAACCAGGGCCGTGCGCCGCTCTTATAAAGAGGGGGACTGCTACATTCCTGGAGGGGTTAGAGCCCTTTTTTAAAATAGGCACCACATTAGCCTTGCCAATCCCTTGGCACTGTACAGTCACTAGAGAATCCCTAAAAATTAAAAACAGGGGTACAGCAATGACAGGACTGAGTTCTTTAAGTACTTGTGGCTGAAATCCATCTGAACTTGCTCATGTTTAATTTGTTTAGCTTGACTTGGGATAGAGATGGATGAATCGTTTCATTTGGAGTCAGGTTCAACTCGAATATTCCAAATTGTTTTTTTTTTTTTTACCAAACTGAACAAATGGAGATCTGTCTCAGATGAACTAAAAAGGCCACTGAATTATACTTTGGGGTCTCTCCTGACCTAGCGTATAATAGGTGGAGGCCCAGGGGAGGTTAAAAAATAAAAAAAAAACATTCATACTCACTTTCCATTACCTCTTTTGGGCCTCCTCACTGCGTCCAGGTCTCTCTTGGTGATGTTTAGTGGTATTCTGTGATGTCATGGGCCCAGGCTCGGCGTTGACCCCTGGTCCAATGATGTCACAAATGAATGCTTGATGCTGCAAAGAGGTAACGAAAGGTGAGTATAAATGTTTTTTCATTTTTTTACACCTCCCCTGGGACTCTACCTATGATACTCTGAGGTTTGAAGAGATCTCAGATTATAATAATGTCACTTTCACATTGACATAACTTCAGCTGTGTTTGCCTTAGAGATGTCGAACTTAGACAGATAGGTTTCTATTTCTAGGTGCCATAAGCGTGTTCTACATTATGATTTAAGCCAATTTAAGGTGTGGTTTGTATTGAACTTCTTTGACCCGAACAAATCAGGTACCCGAGCTGCTGAACCCGAACATGAAACTAATCTTTGGACCATTTCTATGTTTATCCAGTTTAGTATATTGGTTGATGTATTACGAGCATTGGTGACACCTACATCAACTACTCTTTGTTCTTCTGTATATACAGAGCTAAAGAACCCATTTCGTAGCTCTGCTTTTCCTTGGTCCCCAGTGACCAACTCTCCATTACCATTATTTAGGGGACCTACCTTGGTTTTTTTTTACATTTATATTTTTAAAGAATATTTTGAGGTTAGTTTTGCTTTTCTTAGCTATAGATTTTATTATGCGGTTTGTAATTCTCAAAGGCTACAGAAGAAAAGGTGACTCGCGACTCCATTTACTTATCAAGGTTCATTCAGTTACAAAGCAACATGGAGGCACAGTTTACTTACAGTAACAGGTTCCACATATACAGTGGGGAAAAAAAGTATTTAGTCAGCCACCAATTGTGCAAGTTCTCCCACTTAAAAAGATGAGAGAGGCCTGTAATTGACATCATAGGTATACCTCAACTATGAGAGACAAAATGAGAAAACAAATACAGAAAATCACATTGTCTGATTTTTAAAGAATTTATTTGCAAATTATGGTGGAAAATAAGTACTTGGTCAATAACAAAAGTTCATCTCAATACTTTGTTATATATCCTTTGTTGGCAATGACAGAGGTCAAACATTTTCTGTAAGTCTTCACAAGGTTGGCACACACTGTTGCTGGTATGTTGGCCCATTCCTACATGCAGATCTCCTCTAGAGCAGTGATGTTTTGGGGCTGTCGCTGGGCAACATGGGCTTTCAACTCCCTCCAAAGGTTTTCTATGGGGTTGAGATCTGGAAACTGGCTAGGCCACTCCAGGACCTTAAAATGCTTCTTACGAAGCCACTCCTTCGTTGCCCTGGTGGTGTGCTTGGGATCACTGTCATGCTGAAAGACCCAGCCACGTTTCATCATCAATGCCCTTGTTGATGGAAGGAGGTTTGCACTCAAAATCATGGCCCCATTCATTCTTTCATGTACACGGATCAGTCATCCTGGTTCCTTTGCAGAGAAACATCCCCAAAGAATAATGTTGCCACCCCCATGCTTCAGAGTAGGTATGGTGTTCTTTGGATGCAACTCAGCATTCACTCTCCTCCAAACACAACGAGTTGTGTTTCTACCAAACAGTTCTACTTTGGTTTCATCTGACCATATGACATTCTCCCAATACTCTTCTGGAACATCCAAATGCTCTCTAGCAAACTTCAGACAAGCCCAGATATGTACTGGCTTAAGCAGGGGCACTACAGGATCTGGCGGCGTAGTGTGTTACTGACGGTAGCCTTTGTTACGTTAGTCTCAGCTTTCTGCAGGTAATTCACTAGGTCCCCCCCGTGTGGTTCTGGGATTTTTTCCCACCGTTCTTGTGATCATTTTGACCCCACGGGGCGAGATCTTGCGTGGAGCCCCTGATTGAGGGAGATTATCAGTGGTCTTGTATGTCTTCCATTTTCTAATTATTGCTCCCACAGTTGATTTCTTCACACCAAGCTGGTTGCCTATTGCAGATTCAGTCTTCCCAGCCTGATGCAGGTCTACAATTTTGTTTCTGGTGTCCTTCCACAGCTCTTTGGTCTTCACCATAGTGGAGTTTGGAGTGTGACTGTTTGAGGTTGTGGACAGGTGTCTTTTATACTGATAACAATTTCAAACAGGAGCCATTACTACAGGTAATGAGTGGAGGACAGAGGAGACTCTTAAAGAAGAAGTTACAGGTCTGTGAGAGCCAGAAATCTTGCTTGTTTGTAGGTGACCAAATACTTATTTTCCACTGTAATTTGCAAATAAATTCTTTAAAAAATCAGACAATGTGATTTTTCTAGATGTGTTTTCTCATTTTGACTCTCATAGTTGAGGTCTACCTATGATGTCAATTACAGGCCTCTCTCATCTTTTTAAGTGGGAGAACTTGCATAATTGGTGGCTGACTAAATACTTTTTTCCCCACTGTATGGCACTTTACACTACAGGAGTAGCTATGGTTTTTCACCCCTTCGTCAGTCCTCTGACCCATTCCACTGTGGCAATCTGGGGTGACTCCTGGAACTGAGTTCTTATTCCAACCACTAGGACTGGGAAATGAAGGGCACATCTCGGCCATAAATATCTACATTTCCACATTGGTCAGCAGTGATGTTCATTAATTAATGAGGTTACATGGTGGTGGTTCTGCAAGCTTAGATTTGATGACGGCTGTTCACCCTGACTACTGCTATCTAGCCTACAGTGATGAAGGTACTCTAGCTACCAATTAACTCCAAACTAACAGGAAGTTCTCCGGACTAAAAATTAGGGACTAGCAACTAGCAACCCACCTGCTAGGCAACCAGGAGCTTAAGCCACTCTTGTTTAACCAGCATGAAACTGAAAAGTGCAATTAACCTCATAAAATGTGTCACATGATAATGCAACAATTCATTACTAGCTGTGGCCCTTTTGGGGGATATTTAAACAAACTAATGGGTGGTATAAACTAGTCAGTCTAGAAATGCACCAGATTTATCAGCCCACATTGCTCACTGTGATATATTTTCAGACTGCCTACGTTTACACTTCAAGTGCAACTATTAGTATATTTGGGCCAATGAGTCACTAAAAAAAAAAAAGACTGCACATAGATACTATCTGTGCTGTCTGTTTTTCCTGAATGGTCGCTAATATGTGAGTATGTTTTTTTTTATTCCATAGTGCACACATTATAATGTCCCATAGTGGTCCCTTCACAAAGTATAATGTCCAATAGTGGCCCCTTCACACAGTATAACCTCCCCTGTATATTGTAATTGGACCTCAGCGGTCATGTTGGTGTCATGACGTATAATGACTTAACCCACATGACTGCTGAGGCCTCTTATGTTATTCATGACATCTCTGAGACCGGAAGAGTCCTGGAGACCAGAGCTGGAGCCATGGAGAGGTGAAAAACACAGTTTTTGTTTCCTCACCTCCCCTGAGCCTACACTCAATATACTCTGAGATATGAAGAGACCACAGAGTATTATAATAGCAGTTCTGTGTCAGATGATTTTAAAGAAAACTGCTGGCAAACCTCGCAAAACGAATCTCGTGAGGATAGCCCAACAAATTTGTGGCCCCCCATCAGGGACTATTCTGCCACCTGAAGATAGATACCTCTCACCTGAGTCCTGAGCATACCTCAACTGCAACATCTGAATAGTCAATAATAGTTGACAAATTACATTAGGCAGCAGTTTTCAAAAAAGTGACAAAATTAATGTTGTTAGAGCTAAATCAACCTCACTTAATGCAAATTTCTATATTAATTGTGTATACTTTGTTGACAGATAGTTGATAGTCTGTTATCGCCTGAGGCACAAGAGTGGTTGTGCTCACACTAGTTTGCAATAACATATCTTAATGTCTGAGATACTGTTCTACTACTTTGTCTTTTGATGTGGATATCTGTAAAACTATGAAGATTTTCTTTATTTAAAGTTTCAGAAAAATATGTTCAATCTGATTTTGTTAAATTTTAAGTAAAACCTTGTAATGGCTTTGTCAGTTGGTTGAGCAATGTTCCTTGACTGAGCATCAGCATATCTCTCTTCTGTCTACCTGATTGTTTCCTGACCTCCAGCATGTTTCCTAACTATTCTTGTCTGCAAACCGCCTGTTTACTGACTACTTGCATCTGATGATTGGCCTGACAGACCCTGGCCTGTATCCTGGCTTTGTCTGCCCTGCAGCTACTGCTGATTTCCCTGTTTTCTTGCCAGCATCTGTCAAGGCTTCTTACTTGAAAATCACTCCTGCAGGAGATACCTTCTGGTGTTACAGCTGGTTCATAAGCTGCTCCTACTACAGATAGGGAGAGGAAGACGTCCTGATATGTAACAACAAGGCCTTGTTCAAATTGGGTGAGTATGAATCTAGAATTAAATTGGAGTGTACCTGCTTGCAATTATTCTAGCAAATTATGTTCTTATTAGTATGATGTAGTCCTGCTTATGATATGAGTAGCTGCGTGGTTAACAGCAAGGAAGAATAATTTATTTCTCGCTTGCTTATATAGCGCCAACATATTCTGCAGTGTTTACAGACATTGGGGGAAACTTATCATGGCTTATACCATGAAAAGGGGCACGACAAGAGGATGAGATGTGAGTGGGGCTACAGGAACCATCAGATTTCTCATGATTTATGTCAGTTTACTGACATGAATGATGTTTGAAATCTATGCCACAAATGAGCCAGTGCAAGCACACCACCCACTAGAGGATGCACCTGATTATAACAACTCTGCAGGGATTATCAAGACAGGCATACTACCTACCCCCGATTGTCTTTATCACTCACTGTCCCAAGTAGGGCTCACCAAGTAAATTGGTCATTGGGCAATGTGGAAACCTGCAGCACCCACTGTAGCAGATTTGAAGATGGAGGCCTTGTTCCAGGACTTGATGGCATTGGCAGAGCATCAGGGACTACATTGGCTTAAGACCACTCTGGAGTTCATGAGGCAAGGAGTTAAAGAGAAGGCTGTGAGACCAGCATCTCTTAAATACCCTAGGAAACGTTGAGGACTGTTACTCTGACTCCCAAGGCATAAAATGTCTTGCTCCTGCTGCATCAAGTTCCCCATAGGAGGCACAGCCCACAAAAAGGGGAGACTAATCCTGCTGGGACTCTTTTTCTTGTGATGCCGCAGAATGTTTGTGACCTCATCACATGGGTGGTCACATTTATAGGCTATGCTGCCAAGAACACTTAAAAAAGGTGGAGAGAAAAGTCCTGCAAGCACAAAAAATCTGTGTGCGTTTTTGTAAATCACAGCATGTCAATTATACCTACGGAAATGCTGGTGTTTTACATATAGGTATAATTGAAGCAGAAAGGAAAACTCTGTGGACTTTCTGCAAAAATCACTGTGGGAAAAATGTCAATGCGTTTTCCCCACAGCGCTTTTTGGCTGTGGCTCGCTATGTGGGGCCTTAGTTAAAGGGGTATTCCCATGAACATAATCATATCTGGATTTGTAGATAATTAAAAGTTAAACATTTTTGCAAATATAAGTAGTTAAAAATTCTGTAGAGTTTCAAAGATTTCCTCTAACTATCTTAGTGGTGACCGTCTGCTGTCTAGATCGGTTGCCAATGGATACGACCACAAATGCAGAAACTTTCTATGGTCTGGGACTTGTCAAAAACCCAGCCATGATGTCCTTTTTGTAGCTGGGTTATCAGACAGGGACACTACAAGTATGAGAAGATATCCTGGCCACAATAAGAACTTCATGACTGATTTTCTGACCTTAGAAAGGTCCTGCATTCATGGCCATATCCAATGGCAACCGATCTAGAGACAATTTTTAATTACTTATATTTGCAAAAATGTTTAACTTTTAATTATCTCCAAATTTAAAAATGGTTATCGTCGTGGGACTACCCCTTTAAGTTTGAATCTCAAGTTATGTAGTGCTGGCTGCTGGTTGACAACTGTAGTATTTCAAAGCTTGTCTTCTAAATACTTTTTTGACCAGAAAGTTACACGTGCAATGCTGGAAAAGTTTAATTATGCTTGTGTAATTTTGCTCCTGTTTTCTTGTGACATTTAACAAAGGGACAGCAGGGGAATATTGACCAGAGATGGGCAAGCCTTGGACCAAAGATTTGTTTCAGGTTGAATAGGTGTCATGAATCAGAGTGAAAATTTATTTAAAACATAGTGGATGATACTGTCAGGGCTCCTAGGATTCTAGCCCATTTCTAGCTCTCTTAAGCATAGGCATTCACATGGCATTGAAAATCGACCATGCAACTGTATGTGAATGGGTTTTAATCACATGAGCAATTTATTTTTTATAATTCCTATTTCCTGTTTTTTCAGTTTTTCACAGATCCCTTATTTCATGGATGAGAGATCCATGAAAACAAGTGCCCTTCGTTTTCACATCCGTTTTGTGTAGTATTTGTCTGAATGTAGGCTAAGGCAAACACAGCCAAAGTTGTATCACAGTGACATGTACTGTATGTCTAGAGGAAAACGGACGGTAGGAAGTGTTATTGGAAAAAGCAATGGTGTTATACAAAAATTTGCCTGTTTTGGGGACTTTTAAGTGCAACAGACTTGCTATTTTGAAGAAATATTTGTAGATATGTGCCTGGCTGAAAAATAATGAAGTAGAAGCCACCAAAAATGATCCCTTTATGTGAGCAGAATGTTGCACCAACACGGCATTGGTACTGGAAGAAGCAATGGTGTGTGTTTTGTTTTTTTTTGTTATTATACTAACAGTATGGCAGTGACAAGTCGTAACTATAGAATTTAAAGAAAAATTTGTGGCACGCTATCAACAAACTTGGATAGCCTGCCAGTTTAAAAGAGAAAAGCAAATGCCACAACAAAATAGAGTTGGAAACGGAGGGGTGACAATTACAGAATTTCAAAAATATTTGTGGCACATTGTCAACGTGCATGGCCTGCAGCTGGAATATCTTCTGAAATAGATTCTATGATCATGACAAAAACACTTGATAGCCAGAAGATAACCTTGATGATCCAGCCATCATGGGGAGATGGTCTTGCTCACTTTGCCTGCCAGTGCCACTGCCAGTTCTATTTTGTCAAATGAGCTGGTGCTGCCATGTCAGAGACATTTATATCTGCATGGTCATCGCTTATTTTCATCTTGCCATGGATTTGACATATGGTCATGTACAAAAAAATTCCCATATGAAAGAGGACCGCGCATACAGTAGCTGCTGCTACCCAGAACAGCAACACAGGAAATGTGTCTGCCAGTGCCACCAGCGTCACTATCTCCACCATCACTACCTTAGCCTTAGATCTATCCCACCCATGTTTTATGTTGGCGCTGAACAACAGGTGGAATTGTTATTATTGTAGCTGCTACTAGCTTCTTCCTCTGATGCTGTCCTGACCCTGATGCCAGAACTTACAGTATCTGCAATAGAATCATCATTAGATTGAGTAATTTTATCATCTTCCCCTCTTTTTTGACTCATAATGGGATTCCTCTATGCCCTCATAATTCACAACTCCAGTTTTCCCACTAGCGCCCCTATCAGCATGACTACCAGTACCTTGCCACCCGAGCCCCAACTATTAGTACTCATTTTGCCAATGCAAAGGTCAGGGGTCTGATCGGGACGGTCAGGGGCCCGATCCGACCCCTGACCATCCCGATCCGGCCCCTGACCAATGGACAGTTGCATAACGATCGTGGTCGCAAGGGCTGCGATTGTGGCTGGAGGTCTACGCGGCCCGCTGGAAATGGCCGGGGCCCTGGACTACCATGATAGTGGTCAGGGAAAGCCTGGTTCCCCGACCACTATACCTACTGTTAATGGAAAGGGGCCGGGCCCCTTTCCATTAGATGCCAGCCCAGGGGAAGTGACAAAAAAAAAAAAAAATACTCACCTGGCTGTCCTAGACTCAGCATTGTCTCCGGCGCTTTTCCGGCCTCACTGCAGGAGCCTGTGAGTAGGCCCCAGCGGTGACATGGGGCACCCCAGCGTAATGACGTCATCGCGCCCCATGTGACCGCTGAGGTGCAATCACAGGCCCCAGCGGTGACGTCTGGGGCACGGGACGTGGAGACCAGGGGACCAAGGAAGATGGGGAAGATAGCAGGATGGAGCAAGGATGCCCCGGAGAGTTAACACAAGGTGAGAATAGGCGTTTGTTATTTTTAATCACTTCTCCTGGGCCTCTACTTATTATATTCTGGGGTCTGAGGAGACCCCAAAGTATAATAATAGCACTGGCTCTGGGGGTGGGGGGCACTGTGGAGCATCTAATAGTGTGTGGGGGCCACTGTGGGCATATATTACTGTGTGGGGGCCACTGTGGGCATATATTACTGTGTGGGGGGCCACTGTGGGCATATAATACTGTGTGGGGGCCACTGTGGGCATATAATGCTGTGTTGGGTCCACTGCGGAGCATATAATGCTGTGTTGGGGCCACTGCGGAGCATATATTGCTGTGGGGGGGGGGGCCACTGCGGAGCATATAATGCTGTGTGGGGGCCACTGTGAAGCATATTATACTCTCCCAGTATTGTTTACATGCCGGGTGCTGCGCTGCTCATTCACCATGTTCTTGATAACTGCAGTTGTGGGTACTAAAGCTGTATCTCTTTCAAGTATCTGAGATATCGCTGCAGCACCCGTAACCGTCACTATCAAGAATTCACTCTAGGGAGGGGGTAGGGGGGATCCTGATGGGCAGCCGTTGGAACCAATCCAGTTGCAGTAAGCGTCACTGGTGTACTGACACTGTGCACGGCGACGGGTTTCTGCATAGGAGCCCAGACCAGAAGTGTGAAAGGTAAGTACAATTTAACCACGCAAACAAAAAAACAACTTTTCCCCCTATTTTGCCCCCAAATCTTTTAACTTCACTGACCACTCTGATAACTACAACCCCCAGCATCTCCAGATTCTCTTGGTCTGTTGAGAGTTGTAATCCCCCCCTTCCCCCCCAGCTAATTTCTCACTGTATTGTTATGCTGGTGCCTGCTCTAGGGCTCCAGCATAACAATACCTAAGTCGCAGAAACTCCAATACTGCTATAGGGGAGACGAGTGAAGGGGCCACTGTATGGGCATACATTTGGCCCCTTCAATATTCCCCCCTGTAAAGTGACCCCTTCACTGGTCCCCTATACTGTATGGGGACTATTGATGGGGTCATTGTGGGGGGGGGGCAGTGATGGAGGCCAATAGCCTGGGGGACATTAAAGGGGTTGTGCAGGATGACTTTTTTTTTTTTTTTTTTTTTTATTACACCGGGGCAGGTGAAAAAAAAAAACAAAAAAACTTTCTCTCCTGTCCCCAGTGTCTCCCAGCACGGTTTGGTCCTGCAGCTCTGTTTAATTCCAGCGCAAATTCCCCATGCACGTGACTACCTGTGACGTCACATGACCCCTGAGGCCAATCAGCGGCCTAAAGGAAGGGACTTAAGACTTTACAGCCAGTGAAGACTTCTGGCAAAAGAAGACAGCGGAGCAGCAGGACCGGACCGTGCTGGGACCTGCTGACATCGGAGCACCTAGGACAGGCGAGTATGTTTAGTGTTTTTTTTGGGGGGGGGATTCACCTCCCCCAGACTAATTAGAAAAAAAGACAAAAATTATACTGGACAACCTCTTTAAAGTGTGGCTCATTATGGGGATATATTAAAGGGGTTGTCCAGACATAATTTGTTATGGTTTATCTGTACGGGGCTGACCCCGGGCCAATCAACTGTACAGAGCCACTTCTGGCGCCCATCCTGTACACAATACAGGGCCGGAAGCAGAAAGCTCTGTCCACTGTAGTAGCCGGGCACCTTCACTGCATCTCAGCACTTATTGAAGCCAGTAGGAGCTGAGCTGCAGTGAAGGCGCCAGGCAACTATACAGCGCATGGAGCTTTCTGCTTCCGGCCCTATGTTGTGTACAGAACGGGCGCTGGAAGTGGCTCCGAACAGATGATGGAGCTGTGTGTCAGACCCCTACTGATCAGGTATCCTGAGCATAGGCCAAAAAAAGATTAACTCTGGACAATCCCTTTAATATATTTTTTATTTTTATAGTTTGCCACTGCCAGTACCTTGCCATGACTAACAGTACCTTGCCACTACCTTACCACTACTACCCCAACCACCAACAGTGATGTCTTCTACCTCTGTGTCCAAAAAACACTGTCTTAAATTGGCTTGAGGCCGGGGCCCCATGTGGCGTAAACGATGATGCAGAAAAATACGTGCAGAGGAAATGCTACGATTTCCAAAACCGTTGCGCTTATGGAAATCACAGCATGTCAATTATACCTAAGGGAAAGCTGGTGGATTCCCTGTAGGTATAATTAAAGCAGAAAGTCCACAGAGGAAAACTCTGCAGATTTTCTGTGAAAAGCGCTGTGGGAAAAACCGTGATGCATTTCCATTTTTTTCTACAGAGTTTTTTTGCTGCAGCCCACTATGTGGGGCCTTAGCCTAAAACACAGTTTATGACACTATCAAGGCTCCTATGAACCTATCTATACAATTTATTGCTCTCTAAGGCAAACACAGATTAAGTTATGTCAAAGTGAAAGTGACCAGTGGTGTAGCTAGCTTCAGGGCAGAGGGGGCGGCTGCCCAGGGCCCACTGAATCTGTGAGGCCCACCCCAGGGCCGCCATTAATACATGCTTTGCTATTTACTAGATTGGTGTCTGCAGACTCTGATCTAGTTAAAATACATCCTGTGGTTTAACTGTCTTGTAAACCGCAAGACACTTCAGGCCTGTGGTTTACTAGACGCCGAGATCACAGATTCTCAGCACAGGACGAGGGGAGCGAGGATGTCACAACATCTCGCCTCCTGCGCCAAGAGGCAGACGTTCATCTAAGGATCGCAGGTAGGTGAGTATAACTTTTTGTTTTTGTTTTTAGTGCAGTTGTGGGTAATTTAATAGTATAAGGGGTCGTTAGGAGGGGAATTATAACTATAAGGGAAGATTTATGTAAGGGCTATTAGGGAGCATTATGAATACAAGGGGGGGGGGAGGTTATTTATATAGGGTCATTAGGAGCATAATTTATATAAGGGGTCATTAGGGGTGCAGTATTTATGTCAGGGGTAATCAGGGGCATAATATAAGGGGGCAATTAATTTAATTAAGGTGGCACTTGGGCTTTATTAAGGCTAAGGCCCCACATAGCAGGCCGCAGCAAAAATGCATGGAAAACCATTGCAGTAATGCATTGCGGTTTTTCCCACAGCACTTTTCATAGGAGGTCCGAAGAGGTTTCCTCTGCGGACTTTCTGCTTTCATTATACCTATAAGGAACCACCAGTGTTTCCGGAGGTATAATTGACATGCTGCACATATTTTTCCACAATGTGTGGATGGGATTTGCAAGAATCCCATCCACTTTGCAGGAACTATAAAATGCAGCGTTTTTTTCCAGAGCCTTTCTGCCACATGAGGTCCCGGCCTTAAGGAGTTTTCCAGCTTATTTTTATTGATGATCTATCCTCAGAATAAATCATCAATAAGAGATCAGTGAATCGCCACTGACCAGCTGTATGAAGGGGCCATGGCACTTGTTGATATCACACACTGTCTGTTTATAGTGACCCTGTGATGTAATTCCAGTGTTGTCACACAGATGTGTATAAGACGAGGCTGTAGTTACATTACATGTCCACTATGAAAAGAATGACATTGTGTAAACAGAGAAGGGGTCACGGCGCTTACACAGATACCATGGTTCATTCAAACAACTGATCCTGGGGGTCCTGAGTATTGAAACCCCACTAATTTTACACTTTTTTACCTTTTAACTAGGAAACACTTTGGGCATTATTTAAAAGCCGGTACACAGGGAAGTTATTAATTTAAAGATGCACTTGGGGGTGTTATTCATTATGGGGGGTTATATTATATACACATGGACAAAATTGTTGGTACCCCTCGTTTAATGAAAGAAAACCCACAATGGTCACAGAAATAACTTGAATATGACAAAAGTAATAATATATAAAAATTCTATGAAAATGAACAAATGAAAGTCAGACATTGCTTTTCAACCATACTTCAACATAATTTTTTAAAAAAGAAATCTCATGAAACAGGCCTGGACAGAAATGATGGGACCCTCAACTTAATATTTTGTTGCACAACCTTTTAGGGCAATCACTGCAATCAAACGATTCCTGTAATTGTCAATGAGACTTCTGCACCTCTCAACAGGTATTTTGGCCCACTCCTCATGAGCAAACTGCTCCACTTGTCTCGAGTTTAAAGGGTGCCTTTTCCAGACGTCATGTTTCAGCTGCTTCCAAAGATGCTCAATAGAAGGCCAGGTCTCATAGAAGGCCACTTCAGAATAGTCCAATGTTTTCCTCTTAGCCATTCTTGGGTGTTTTTAGCTGTGTGTTTTGGGTCATTATCCTGTTGCAAGACCCATGACCTGCGACTGAGACCAAGATTTCTGACACTGGGCAGCACATTTCTCTCTAGAATCCCTTGATAATCTTGAAATTTCATTGTACCCTGCACAGATTCAAGACACCCTGTGCCAGATGCAGCAAAGCAGCCCCAGAACATAACAGAGCCTCCTCCATGTTTCACAGTAGGGACAGTGTTCTTTTCAAGATATGCTTCATTTTTCTGTCTGTGAACATAGAGCTGATCTGCCTTGCCACAAATTTCGATTTTTGTCTCATTTGTCCATAGGACATTCTCCCAGAAGCTTTGTGGCTTGTCAACATGTAGTTTGGCAAATTCCAGTTTTGTCAGATTCAAGTTATTTCTGTGACCATTGTGGGTTTTTCTTTCATTAAATGAGGGGTACCAACAATTTTGTCCACGTGTGTATATTTTATAATTGGGGGTAGCAGCAGGATGGGTATGCAGGTGAGGACAATGTGGATCAGGTGCCTGTAAAAGTAAGGAGTCAAAGATGTATGTTCTGCAAACTTTACAGACATCGAAAGAAGTGGTCATGGCAGTCCAGATGGAAGAGACGGGAAATGGGAACGATTAGTCAGAGACGTCACCGGTAAGTCACTGAATGTTACTACACTGTATTCACCTAATTGGTCTGCAGAGCCATGTGTAGAGACGATATATACCACTATACGGTTACCGTATAGTGATAATATTGGTATACCTAAGTTGGGGGCCTACTTGGACATGTTCGCCCCCTGTGCTGAACCTCTAGCTACGCCTCTGAAAGCGACATATATATGCCTAGGGAAAAACAAACTCCTACATTGCACTTCAACTTTCTTTTATGTATTTTAATACTTAAAGCACTCCAAAAATTACCATTTTTTCGGGAAAGGTGCTTTCCCGTGGTTTTTTATGCAACTTGGCAGTTATATTGCAAAAAGCAGTGGTTTCAAATAAAAATTAAACCTGTTGCACTTACAAGTCAACGAAAACTGGCTGTTATTTTGGAGAACAACTTGCGGCTGTCTAACTAGTTGAAAAGTGATGAAGGATTATTATTATTATTATTATTGTTTATTTATATAGCATCATTAATTCCATGGTGCTTTACATTTGCGGATTTACATACGGTACACCAGATATACAAAACAGATAATACAAACAGTGACCAATTGGCACAGTGGGATAGAGGGCCCTGCCCGCAAGGGCTTACAATCTATGAGGGAAGAGGGATAGAGACAGAAGGTGAGGGGAGAGGCTGTACAGATGGTGGTGTGGTGACAGTAGTGTTATTGGAGGTTGTAGGCCTTCCTGAATAGGTGAGTCTTCAGGGTCTTCTTGAAGCTTGTGATTGTGGGGGTCAGTCTTATGTGTCTTGGTAGTGAGTTCCAGAGTATGGGGGATGCATGTGAGAAGTCTTGGAGACGATTGTGTGAGGAGCGGATGAAAGCAGAGTGGAGTAGGAGGTCTTTGGAGGATCAGAGGTCACGTACGGGTAGCTAGCGGGAGATTAGGTCGGAGATATATGGAGGGGACAGATTGTGGATGGCTTTGTATGTCAGCGTTAGTAGTTTGAACTCTATTCGCTGGGCGATGGGTAGCCAGTGGAGGGATTGGCAGAGGGGGATGGCCGATGAAGAACGGGGGGGAGAGGTGTATTAAGAGAGCAGCACAGTTTAAGGTGGACTGGAGGGGGGCGAGAGTGTTAGCTGGGAGACCATGGAGAAGGGTGTTACAGTAGTCTAAGCGGGAGATTATGAGGGCGTGGACTAGCATCTTTGTAGTTTCAGGGGTGAGGAAGGAGCGGATTCGGTGGATGTTCTTGAGTTGGAGGCGGCAGGAGGTGTTGAGGGTTTGAATATGAGGTTTGAAGGATAGGTCAGAGTCTAGGGTTATCCCAAGGCAGCGGGCCTGTGGGACTGGGGAAAAAATGAAGGATTGGCTTTCCAAAATAAAAAGTCTTCAAAATGATCCCTTAATGGGAGTAGATGTGAAATCAAAATGTCATTGGCATTGAAAGAGGCAATGGCACAGGGTTTTTTGGGGACTTTTTTCAATATATATATTTTTTTCTATGCCAACATAGAATGTGATGGACTAGGCTGCAGGACATGTGTGGTTAATGGGGGGCAGTGGTGGTAGCTGTGGCAACATGAAACAAGGGGCTGATCCCACCCCCTGAAGAAGATGGGGGTAGGAAACAGTCCAGAGATGGGTATCCAGAGGAGATGGATGGGCCCTGCATGGTGTTGGAACCAGGCCTGCACAAACTTGTTGGAACAAGCACCTGGCCCTGCTGCATTTTTAGACTGTGGCTGCTGTCGCTCAAATCATTGACCCAGTGGGCCGTGAATGCCATATATTGTCCTTGTCCATAATTGCTGCTTTATGTGTCGACAATGGTGTGCACCTTTCCCCAGACTGATATATCCAAGGAAAGGCCCAACTTCTGCGAAATATGGTGATATAAAGCACGGACAGCTTTCTTAGAGAAATAATGGTGGTTAGGTATCCTCCATCTAGGTTGAGTGTATGCCATGAGTTGGCGATGAGCAGTGGAAACCAGTAAGTGTTACAGCAGCGACTTCTGGGTGCATATTGCTGTCTTCTGGCCACTCATTCCCTTATGAATGACTGACATTGGCGTGGAAGAGGAGGATAAGGAGGAATAGGTTAACAGTTGGTACTGGTGATGATAGCAACCATGCGTTTTTCTGTATGGGCAAGTGCGCATATATACATAAACAGTAGTGTAGTCACCACTACTCTAAAAAAAAAAAAAGTATCTCCTTTACTTCAGGGTTTTTTTTTTTTTTTGTTAATATTTAACCACTGTGTGCAGTTAAAAAATGACTGGAAAGGGGGAGGAGGTGTACTTAGCCAGAAGACAATATAGCATTGCAGAACAAGAGTTCATGCTCTTGGCTTAGTTGCATTTCTGAACTGTGGTCGCAAAACATTGACCCAGTGGGCTGTGAAAGCCATGTATTATCCATGTCCAAAATTGCTGCTACACGTGTTCGCTGCACTGCCATATGCAAGGAAAGTCCCACATTCTCTGACATATGGTAATATAAAGCAGGGTCAGCTTTCCTACAGAAATAATGGCAGCTAGATATCCTACATCCAGGATGTGTGAATGCCATGAGTTGGCGAATTGCAGTGTAATCCACTAAGTGGTACAATGGCAACTGCCCTGCCAGCAACTTGGTCAGGTGCAAATTAAGTTGCAGAACCACTGGATGACTGGACATATATAGCTGTTCCTTGGACACACACTCCCTTATGGATGACTGATGTTGGCAAAGAAGAGAAGGAGCAGGAGGAGAAACAGTTGGTGATGATGATGATGATGATGATGATAACAAGAATGTTGATTAAATATTTTAAACCATCCGCTTCACTTATTAATCGTAACCTCTAAATTAAATATTGAATGTAATGAGTTACATCTGTAAATGCAATGCAGCCACTGAAGTGTATACCGCCATTTTGGAAATCAGGAAAATTATAGCTGGGAAAGGGAAAAAGGAGGGTTAGGCAGTGGCCCTGTATAAACTGTAATTGTGTAGAAATAATAAAATATAACTTTTATTATATAAATATAAAATCTAATTAGGAAAGAAAAAATAAATATAAAAAGGGGGGATTGGAATGATAGAAGCAACCAGTGCCCTATTGTTGCCTTCTATTCACGTAACCAATATTAGCTGTGCCACCTGCATGACAAACTGATGGTGGAATATAGACAGAACCAAATTCACACCTATGAGCTCAGAAACACACACATATAATCAATTGAATTAAGATGCTAATCAAGTTAGCTAGGCTACTATGTGAACATTGTATGTGAACATGTGTTACAAAGCAAACAAGAGACTATAGTAGATCTCTAATAGCACAGCTTTTATCTGATGGTGGAATATAAATAGAACCAAATTCACACCTATGAGCTCAGAAACTCACATGTAATGAAATTTAATTAAGCTGCTAATCAAGCTATAAAGCCCTTTCCATCTTGGGGCTGAGACCTTTCAGTTATTTACAGCACCTTAGTACAGGAATTCTCCTTATATATCAGAGTACGCTCTTTTCAGAGCGCACCCCAGCAAGGGTGAATTCAAACTCTGTTTAGATGATATTCCTGTACATGACAATAGGTCTATTGATTTCAGAGCCTAAGACTTTTTGGCTGTTTACATTAGAGTAGGATTTTTCCCCTCTTATATTAGAGTACGCTCTTTTCAGAGCACACCTCAACCAGGGTGAATTTAACTCTGTTGAGGAGATATCCCTATGTGTGAGCAAGTGTAAAATATGAATAATAGCATTTTGTTCTCCCAAAGAGACAAGGACAGTTTTATACTTACAGCATCGACCACTTGGAACAAATTCTCTTCTACATGCAAGTCATCATAAGACTGAAGTCCCATGTGTGGTAAGTGCCACTGTTTGACCTTGGCAGAAACGTTGCGGCAAAAAACGCGGTATTTTACAGTCCCTAAAAAGTTTCTAGTGAATCCCATCCACACATTGCAGAAAAATATCCGCAGTGAAAATGCTGAGATTCCCATAACCGTCAAGTTTTTGGAAATCGCAGCGTGTCAATTATACCTACAGAAACGCTGGTGGTTTCCATATAGGTATAACGGAAGCGGAAATTCAGCAGAGGAAAAGTCTGTGAACTTTCTGTGGACATTTTCCAATTTATATTATTTTGGGTATGTGTATTAAGGTATTTTATATGATATGTCATTCCTATTTTTTTTTTTTCATATTTGAGAACAGTAATTTAGGCCCTGGCCCCACATTGCAAAAATGCAGTACCTGCAGAAAAAAAATCCGAAGAGGAAATGCTCGCATGTCAATTATACCTATGGAAACGCTGGTGTTTTCCGTATAGGTATAATAGGGGCAGAAAGTCCGCAGAGGAAAGGAGACCTCTGTGGACTTTCTGTGATAAAATGTTGTGGGAAAAAAACGCAATACTTTTCAGCTACGGTCTTCTCCGCAACATTTTTTCTGCAGCAATTCGCTGCATTGGGTCTTAGCCCTAATTTTCACTGTTTTATATCTTTTTATTAGTTGTACAGTACAGACCAAAAGTTTGGACACACCTTCTCATTCCAAGAGTTTTCTGTATTTTCATGACTATAAAAATTGTAGATTCACACTGAAGGCATCAAAACTATGAATTAACACATGTGGAATTATATACTTAACAGAAAAGTGTGAAACAACTGAAAATATGTCTTATATTCTAGGTTCTTCAAAGTAGCCACCTTTTGCTTTGATTACTGCTTTGCACACTCTTGGCATTCTCTTGATGAGCTTCAAGAGGTAGTCACCTGAAATGGTCTTCCAACAGTCTTCCAACTTGAAGGAGTTCCCAGAGATGCTTAAGCACTTGTTGGCCCTTTTGCCTTCACTCTGAGGTCCAGCTCACCCCAAACCATCTGGATTGGGTTCAGGTCTGGTGACTGTGGAGGCCAGGTCATCTGGCATAGCACCCCATCACTCTCCTTCTTGGTCAAATAGCCCTTACACAGTCTGGAGGTGTGTTTGGGGTCATTGTCCTGTTGAAAAATAAATGATGGTCCAAGTAAACGCAAACCAGATGGAATAGCATGCTGCTGCAAGATGCTGTGGTAACCATGCTGGTTCAGTATTCCTTCAATTTTGAATAAATCCCCAACAGTGTCACCAGCAAAGCACCCCCACACCATCACACCTCCTCCTCCATGCTTCACGGTGGGAACCAGGCATGTAGAGTCCATTCGTTCACCTTTTCTGCGTCGCACAAAGACACGGTGGTTGGAACCAAAGATCTCAAATTTGGACTCATCAGACCAAAGCACAGATTTCCACAGGTCTAATGTCCATTCCTTGTGTTCTTTAGCCCAAACAAGTCTCTTCTGCTTGTTGACTGTCCTTAGCAGTGGTTTCCTAGCAGCTATTTTACCATGAAGGCCTGCTGCACACAGTCTCCTCTTAACAGTTGTTGTAGAGATGTATCTGCTGCTAGAACTCTGTGTGGCATTGACCTGGTCTCTAATCTGAGCTGCTGTTAACCTGAGATTTCTGAGACTGGTGACTTGGATGAACTTATCCTCCACAGCAGAGGTGACTCTTGGTCCTCCTTTCCTGGGGCGGTCCTCATGTGAGCCAGTTTCTTTGTAGCGCTTGATGGTTTTGGCCACTACACTTGGGGACACTTTCAAAGTTTTCCCAATTTTTCGGACTGACTGACCTTCATTTCTTAAAGTAATTATGGCTACTCGTTTTTCTTTACTTAGCTGCTTTTTTCTTGCCATAATACAAATTGTAACACTCCATTCAGTAGAACTATCAGCTGTGTAGCCACCTGACTTCTGAACAACACAACTGATGGTCCCAACCACATTTATAAGGCAAGAAATCCCACTTATTAAACCTGACAGGGCACACCTGTGAAGTGAAAACCATTTCAGGTGACTACCTCTTGAAGCTCATCAAGAGAATGCCAAGAGTGTGCAAAGCAGTAATCAAAGCAAAAGGTGGCTACTTTGAAGAACCTAGAATATAAGATATATTTTCAGTTGTTTCACACTTTTTTGTTAAGTTTATAATTCCACATGTGTTAATTCATAGTTTTGATGCCTTCAGTGTGAATCTACAATTTTTATAGTCATGAAAATACAGAAAACTCTTGGAATGAGAAGGTGTGTCCAAACTTTTGGTCTGTACTGTACATATTTGCATATTAGGTGTGGCATACAATTAATTGTAATATATGAATCTCATATGTTTTCAATTGTACACAAGTTATAAAATATTACTCCTCTGATCCCGTTGGATCAGGACACTGACAGCGCATGCATGCGGCGTTCCCCTTCCCTATGTACTCTCACTATGCATGCATTCACAGTGATTGTGATTCGTCACTTGCGCTTGTGGGCATGTTGGCGTTGTGGCTGCATCATTCTTGGGCAGTGCCATTAGGTCCTTGGGGTTCATGTGAATGTTTGTTTGGCAGCTACACTATATATTCTCACATCTAGGCATTCTTTTTGTACCTTATGATGAAGCCTGCATAACTATGAATGCAGCGAAACATGCATCAAGGTTTGTGCCCAGGTCTGTGGGTCCATTTGCTTGTGGCCATGTCTCTGGTTAATGTTACAACGATGTTTAATTACATAGCTATTTGTATGCCTATTTATTATGACTTTGCTCCCTTAATTGGATACCCTGACACAGTGTTTGATGTCATATGTATATGGATTCATGGTACCAATGTATTTTTGAGATTTGTTTTACGAGATGTATATATATTAACCATTATTTGTACGCAATTGTCATCATGAAACAAATAAGGGTCAGCTTTCTCCTCTGCATCTAAAGGAAAGTCTTCCTCTTCTACTTCCAGTCTAGCAGTCACAGTTCCTCCACCACCACAACCCAGACTGACATTGGCATGGAGGAGGAATAAGAAAATCAGATGGTTATGATGATGATAAAGATGACCATGTGCTAGGTCTAGATGTGGCCGGGCTACAAGGAAGATCGCGGGGAGAAGGAGTAGGGCGGGATAGTCTTGTTCACTTCCTCTGCAAGTGCCAATGTCAATTCAATTTTCCAAATGAGCTGGTAATGCTTTTTCATATGAGTATGGAGAGACATTGTTTCTACGTTTGTTCCTGCATGTCTACAGCTAATTCTCTGCTTTAAGATCTTGCACAGTGTCATTGTTAATGTCGCCACCACTACCTGAGCTTTCCCTAGCTCTACCCTGGGCAGGTTTTTTTGATCCAACCCTTTGTTGTAAGTTTCAGAAAAGCCTGTCTGAAGCTATTAAGGACTTGTTGGTCAACTATCGGCAACCCACATCTGTGGATGTAATTGACTTTTTGTCTAGACAGGCATTTACGAGAACACAAGACAGAAAATACCTTTTGTCTCCACTCCTCTTCCTCCACTCAAACCAGCTCCTGAGACACACCCAGGTTTTCCTTGGTTACATAAGCAGAATTCAATAATTGATTGGAGACAGAGGGATTTGGTTAAATGGAATTTTGAATGTCTTAAATCTTGTATTTCTTGTATTTGTATTTGACAATTGCTACTGTTTCTAATAACTCTCCGTCCTTACCTGAGTTTATTCAAGATTTTGCTGATGTTTTTTTATTAAGCTGGTAATGAATTGCTTCCAATTCATAGACCTTATGAATGGATGAGTGGAAGGCAGCATTTAATACCCCAGAGGGTCACTGTGAATATTTGGTCAGGCAAATTAATTTGAGCAATGCTCCTGCTGTTTTTCAAAATGTAGTTAAAGGGGTATTCCCATCTCAAGGATCCTATCTATACTGCTAGCTTATGTAAATTTAATAATTTTCCTAAATACATTGCTTTGCCAATGCGGCTTTGTTTACCTGCTATGTGAAATTATTCCTCCCATTGTTTACGGATTTTTTCCATGGAGCATGGCCTGTCTGATAAGTCACTGCTCTCTGGGGGGACTGAGTGTTCTCACTGTTATGTACAGGTATGCTTGCAGGCCAATCAGTTCAGCTAATTGCAGTTTGCTGATAAAGGCTCTGGGAGCCAGGTTTGTTATCTCTCTATGTAAACACAAAGATAACACTGAGTCCTTTCTCTAGAAGCATGGTAAGTGTTCTATACAAACCTGTGTAATGTAACATACATTTACTATGCATATTATTTGAACTGCATTTATATTAGATTTCTAATAATCATAATAAATAATTTCTCCTGGTAAAGGCAAAGTGATATTGTGATACTTCATAGTGTCCTGTTCATCAAACAGTCAAATCTGCCTCCTCCTAGTTTGCAGGAATACAGGCAAAGCTGCTGAGACAGGGAGATGGAAAATGACCCCATAATGATATTTTTGGAAATTTTATTGGACACTTTGTGATTGTCTATCTTGATGACATACGTGGGTTTTCTTCTGATAGGATCCTTGAGATGGGAATAACACTTTAAGTGTTTTACATGAGAGGACCAATCTTCACTGCTAGCTTAAGTAATTAGAAGAGTTTTCCTAAATATATTGCTTTAGCAATGCTGCTTTGTTTTCCTGCTATGTGAAATTATATCTCCCATTGTTTGCATAACCACAGACCTGGGTGATAAGCAGGACAAGTGATGGCACTAACTGCACTCACTGTTATCTACAGCTCTGCCATTCAGCTAATTGCAGTTTGCTGATAAAGCCATGCTTGTTATCTCTCTATGTAAACACACAGATAACACCGAGTCCTTTCTTTAGAAGCATGTGCATATTATTATTGATCTGCATTTTTATTAGATTTCTGGTAATCATAATAAGTATTGTGATACTTCGTAGTGTCCTGTTCAGCAAGATGGGGGAGAAGGATACTGCTTTTCCAAGCCGCTAGGCCTACCTGCGATCACCCCTCTTACCTTCCACTCAACCCCTGTGAGTGCCTGGGTTCATAGATAGCATGAAACGAGCTTTATAAATTTGATATATTTATTAACACGAGTGGGTCGGTACTAGCCGCTAACATATACAGACTACACATCAGAGGATGGTCAAGCAAATACAGGTAAAACAAGGCATACAGTACAGAAAAATAAAATGGGATTAAAAGAGAAAAAAGAATACCAAGACGAGTTTGCAGTCTGGTTCGCCGAGGCTTCAGCTGGTTAGCCCCAGGGCACTTCCTTAAGTCAGCAACACGACATGTGTTCTCACATCGCTCCCAGGATAAGCAGGTAGCCTTTCTCCCTGGTCTGGGAACATATGCCTATCCTAGGCTCCTCCCTGTGTGATGTCACCAGGAGAAGAGGCCTAGCTCTAAGTCCTAGAACCAGAAAAATATATACAATCATAACTCCTCACCGAATGACCGTAGTATCAGACGAAGGGTATGACGGGGTTCGTGGCGATGTTCCCATCGCATAGACACCAGGAATGACCCCCCAGATCCCCTTGGGTAGGGAGTTCAGTGTCTGGACCTTTTCCATGCTCCCAACAGTACCGTGTTTGGACTGGATGTGTCCATCTTGCGCACCCGAGGAATTTATTGGTGCGACTGTAGGATGCTCCCCTCATAAAATATAATCATAATACCATATTTCCTTTTAAGTTCAGCTGGAGACATTTCGCCTCCTAGAAAAGCGAGAATACACATACTCCAGGATCTCCCCTGATGAGTCAACGAGTTTCACACTTGTATGCAAAGAAAGGCTTAACAGACTCTGTGGAGCCTGAATCATCTGCAATATATATGGACAAACATCTCCCAAAGAGGGGTATAGATCAAAGGGCCATCACAGGGGGAATACAGGAAGTGAGAAGAAGAGACAGCAGGCAAAGCTGCTGAAACAGGGAGATGGGAAAACCCCTTTAAGATCACTTCTACATGTACTCAGAGAAAACCACTAGTATGCTAAGTTTGAAAAGTGTGTTTTTAGTGTACAAGAGATTACTTTTTGGGGGTATATTCTGTCTCTCTGTGCCGGCCACATGGATCCTGCTAAAGTTCAAGCTATTATACATTGGGTATGCCCTACATCTCTTAAAGCCTTGGAAAGGTTGGGCTTTGCTAATTATTAAAGGAAATGTATTCATAATTTCCCTTCCATAGCAGAACCCCTAGCTAACCTTATGAAAAAAGGAGCTAGGGGAACCCAGATGCTATATTGTCCTTTGAGTCTCTTAAGCTTAGTTTTAAGAAAGCTCCTTGGTTCAACCTGACCTTTTTTCACCTCTATAGTAGAATTTGATGCCTCAGAAGTAGGAGCAGGGGCGGTACCTCAATTTTCCACATCTATGAATAATTTGCCTTCTTCTCTCACAAGCTCACTCATTCTGAGAAGAACTATGATATATTTATTCAGCTTATTTGTATAGCACCATCATATTCCACAGTGCCATATAGGGCTCACAATCTATATTCCCTAACAGTATGTGTAACATCTTTGCCTGTTCGGGCCTCTGCGCCATCCTCTGGTCACACGCTTCAGCGCAGGAGGCGTGTTCAGTTGTGATCCGTTGCACCTGTTGTTGTAACAGCTGAGGATCCGTTGCTGTGTGGCAGTTCAGCCAGTGCTTTAGTTCCTTTGGCTTTTAGGAAGTTAACTTAGTGCTTTTGATTGACATTCTTCCTGGCCAATCAAGTCTAGGGTGGAATCCTTTATATACTTTTCCAGGCCTCTCCCTATTGCTTGCTATTGCTTTTCTGTGCATGCTGACTCTATACTGTTTGCTGTTCGTATTTATATTTCTGACCTTGTCTTTTTCTTGTGACTACTCTCTTGGATTCTGACTCTATACCTCACAGCTCGACTGGTTCCGACCCCTTGGCTAGCTGACCTCCTGTTTGTTGTTGTTTGTCTTGTCTGCGTTCTGTGTTATCACTTTCATCATAGGAAGAGACTGTCGCCCAGTTGTCCCCTAGCGCCTAGGGTAGGTGAGATAAATAGGCAGGGACTGGGAATGGGTTCAGCTTTAGGACTCACTGTCTTGTTGTTCCCTTCCTCCCAGGTTCCACTAGCAGCTACTGGGAAATTGCTCATCTAGCAATTCTTAACAGTATGTCTTTGGAGTGTGGGAGGAAACCCACGCAAGCATGGGGGGAACATACAAACTCCTTGCAGATGTTGTCCTTGGCAGGATTTGAATCCAGGACTCCAGTGCTGCAAGGCTGCGAGTCACTGTGCTTGTGAACTTTTAGCTATTAAATATGCCTTTGAAGAATTATTTTTAGAGGGAGCTAGACATAGAATTACAGTTCTCACTGACCATAAGAAACTAACCTTTTTAGAATCCTCCAAGAGACTCAATTACAGACAGGCTAGATGGAAATGATTTTTTTTTTTTACCAGATTTGATTTTGTGGTAATGTATAGATCCAGGTCTAAACATGTTAAGGCTGATGCCTTATGTCGAAGTTTTTGATCTTCCCAAAACCCTGATCATAATTTCTGCCATTTCTTCTGATCACCTTTCTGAAATCAGAGTAACATCCCCTATTCTAAAGGGTTAGAAATGATCCGCAAAACCTTGAGTTTAGACTCCACCATGCCAAATGAGCAAAAACCATATATCAGAAATAGTATTAAGTTCATCTTGGAACATAACGTGTTCCCTTTCGAATCAAAACTTTATTTGTAAAAACGGGGTACAGCCATGGGAACACGCTTTGCGCCCAGTTATGCTAACATCTTTATGGGGCGATACGTAGAATTATTTATACAGTGCCAACATACTTCGAGTGGGAATATTATCTTGTACAAGCGGTACATAGACGATCTGCTTTTTATCTGGAAGGGTACTAAAGAATCTTTTGTTGACTTAACTAATTATCTTAGCAACAATGATTGGTGAATTACTTTAAGTGGAGAACACCAAAGTAGCATTATCAGTTCCTTAGAGCTGGTGCTTATTGGGGAGACTGATGGAATATATACTCGAACCTTCTTCAAACAAGTTGATTGCAATAGTTTGCTCAACTATCGCAGCTCCTACTAGAAAATGGAAAGGTAACGTCCCCTATGGACAGTTTAAACGCATTCGCCGGAACTGCACTTCCAATAGGGATTTTTAAATTCAGAGCAAAATCCTGACTTAATGTTTCAAAGAAAAGAAATATCCCAGAAGGATTGTTGAGGCAGCTAAAGATAAAGCTCAGTCGTTTACACAATTAGAATGTTTACTTCCATCCAAAAGAGAAGAGACCACAAATCCCAGACACGACTTCATCACAACTTATAATAATGCACATGATAAAATTAGGACTATCTTCTACAAACATTGGGGAGTTCTGTTAAATGACCCATTATTAAAAGGAACCATTCCTCAAAAACCAACAATTACCTTTCAGAGAGCCAAGAGTCTCAAGAATCTTCTAGCACCAAGCAGACTTAGATCCATATAAGTGAATCAACACATAAGCCAGACACAATCCCAAGTTAATGGGGTCTCTAAATGCTTTCACAAGAGGTGTAAATGTTGCCACACCATAAACCATCAAATCAACTCAATTACTAACTTTACCACAGGGGATACAAATCAGATCAATTTCTCACTGAATTGTTTTTCATCCTTGCAGCTTACAATATATTGGCAGAACTATCAGACCATTAAAAAGATTAAATAAACACAGGTCAAATGTATTGAATGGATATTTTAAACATAGTGTATCCAAGCATGCCTTTAAGACCCATGAGTCGAGTTTTGAAGGCTTCAGAATCACGCCTATAGACCATATTCCATCTCATGTTAATAATAGATTTGAAAAACTTAAAAGAAAGGAGATGTATTGGATCTTCAAATTTAATACACTCACACCTGGGGGTCTCAATGAAGCCCTTGAAAATGTTTTCGATTAAAATGATTAAAATAAAATAATTTCTCTTATAGTTTCTTTAGCTATCATTCACCAACAATTAGTACTTGGTTATTTTCTATATATTTATTTTTATGCCGTTATTTATAATCTCTCTATGGTCCCATAGAATAATTCCTTTTTTGATCCAAATTGATTGTTTATGATATGTGCAATCAATGTCCTCTGTATAAGTGCGTGCACATGTGCGTATGTATGGGTGTATATTATATTATATTATATGTGTGTGTGTGTGTGTGTGTGTAATTATACTATTTCTTACAATTAGCCATTTTTATTATTGTCAATGGATTTTAATTTTAATATTTTATATGTTATTTTACATTCTTTTATATTCATGTTTAATTGAGTCTTTTGGTAATATGTTATTATTATTATTATTATTATTATATCATTTTTTTTTTTTTAATGCCATTCATGCTTTGCATCCCTCAGTGGTTTCATTCTGATCAACTCCACATTATCAATGCATCCTTTAAAACTTGGGCCCCTTTAAGACTTAGGTGTCCTTAAAAAGTTGCTCCATCAAAGTATACAAAACCAGCACCATTGATAAGAGCCAATAGGGCATTTTGATTCCTAATGCCAATAAAGCCCACGTGTAAATGCCGGCATCCGGCAACTGATCTAATAAACACACGTCCGAATCAGCTGTTCGGCACTCTTTTGGCTTTCCCATTCCCCCTCCTCCCTAAATGACATGCGCACTGGCGTCTTATGATTTTTAGCTATATCAGGTGGGCGGTGACATATGATCCACGCATGCGGAGATCAGCACTTAGTTCTATAGCCCGTTCAACATTTATCTGGTGGGAACAAGGGTTGCGCATGCGCAGTAGTGCCTGTCAGATGCTAACCGAGCCCAGCAGCTTCCATCCCGCGGTAACTAGTCCTCATCACGTAACCACTATATTGGGATGTGCTTCTTGACCGTGTAAGTACAGTCTCCATACTCTCCATTCATTTCTAATATGTATTTTTATGGTCTTATGTTGATTGTTGTCATGCTCGATGAGCCCCTCCCACCAGGGGGGGGGTTCATCTCATTGCAGCCTTTTAAACTCACCTTGTTGTATGTTATGAATGCTTTGTCACATTTGAACTTGAAAAAGAGGATTTTATGTCTCCGAAACATGTTGTGTGTTGAGCTAAATAAAAGATTCCACTTGGAAAACGCGGGGTCTACACCTCTCTATTTTTTGGATCATCATCCACATCCATTACCACGGATTTGTACTAAACTTGGGATATAACTATCTTTTTTCTCTGCTTTTCATCCTGATACCAATGGCCAAACAGAACATTTTAACCAAACACTTGAACAATACCTTAGGTGTTCTGTTACTGATGATTAGTCTGAGTGGGTAACCTTTAGCAGAATTTGCCATCAATAAACATCATGTTTCTGTGAATTTTTCACTGTTTTTCTGTAATTATTGGTTTCATCCTTGTTTCAGTTCATTTTACACTAGTATGGAAAGTCTAGAAGTAGAAGTGGAATCATATAAATTGCACAGTTTGGGCTGAGGTTTATTCGAACCTGAGAAAATCCCAATTAAGAGACATGCAGACAAAATACATTCAGCAGGTCTTATTTTTATCATGGGGGAAAAGGTGTGGCTTTATACAAAAAAATTATGACTTATGACCCAATTTATAAGATGGAATCTTAGGTTTATTGGTCCTTAAGAAATTCTTGAAGTTATTAATCCTGTGTCTTTTCATTTAATTCTATTTCCATCATATAAAATAAATAATGTTTTTCATAAGTCTCTCCTAAAGAAATATTTTTTGCCATTTACCTTGCCCAATAAACCCCTTCCCCTGTTCAAGTGGAAGGAGATCTAGGATTTGAAGTGGAAAGAATTGTTGACTCTCATAGGGTTAGAGGTGCGCTCCAGTACTTAGTACTTTGGAAGGGATATGGTCCAGAAGAACGAACTTGGGTATCAACTCATTCAGCTCATGCAGATTTGCTGGTTAGAAATTTTCACAGGAAGTTTCCATTAAAACCTGGTCCAGGAAATAAGGGTCCAGTGGCCTCTCATTTTGCTTTCCTGGTTTGACTTGCTTTGTGAGTTTTTCTGTGGGTCTTGGTTAGATTTCAGATTGTAGGGCATTGCTGGGTCATATCCACCAAATTGCTAGGGTCAGTGTCAATGAAGATGAAAAAGACATGTTTGACAGTGCAGAAAGGCCATAATTTATGTGTAGAGGAGGAGGAAAAAACACAAAACTCTGTCTAAAGGTTTTACTCACTAAATCACTTTCAGATGTAACATCATCCTGTGACTGAGATAAGAGGGCCAAGTAATCAAAGATTTAATTCTCAGCTCGTACAAGAATCCTGCGGCTACTGGTGGTGCTGCCAAGACCAGAAGTAGCGTTGCTGTTGCACAAGTGTTTCCTCCTCCTCCTCCTTTATCCCCTTCCTGACATTCACCATAATAGTACGGTGGATGCCGGTTCTTTAAATATGGCACTCTCTCTGAAACAGTTTCCAATGATCTCCTGACAGCTAAATCTAAAGGTATACATTCTTTTCTTATTCTTTTGGATCTCTTACCAGCATTTGACAACATAGACCACCAACTCCTCCTTAGAATGCTCCAATCTGTCATCCTCATGCTCTTTGCTCCTATCACTCTGACCGCACTCTCAGTGTATCATTTGCTGGATCTGTCACTTTTCCTCTTCCCCTTGCTGTCAGGGTTCCAAAGGTCTCAGTCCTTAGTCCCCTCCTCTTCTCACTCCCCTATATACACATCCCCTATTGGTGAAATCATCAGCATATTTCGGTACCATCTTTATGCTGATGAAACCCAACTATATACAGTACCTCCTCCTGTGACATCACCCTGATATTACTACAGAATGAACTTCCAGTATCTCTAATATGTTTTCTCTCTCTCTGAAACAGAATCTTTCAATTACAGAACTAATGCTGTTTCTACCATCTACTAACTGACCTAACCCTGAAATCTTCATTTCAGTCTGCAGTCTTACCATAACACTAAGGCAGCACGCTCTATCTAATCATTTGCACCTGCACCTCAAAAACATCTCTAGAATCTGCCCTTTATTTACAATGGAAACATCAAAAACCCTTATTGTTGCCTTGATTCACTCTAGACTTGGCTACTGCAACTCCCTAGTAATTTGTCTTCTCCTTACTAAACTCTCCCATCTATAATCTATTCTGAATGCAATAGCCAGATTCTAAAAGCTCAACTGATGCCTCCAGTCTGTGCCAGTCACTACACTAGTTGCCTATTCACTTTAGAATACAATACAAACTCATTCACAAATCTCTCCATTGCACTGCACTTCCATACATTTCCTCCCTCATCTCTATCTACCACATACCACATGGTCTCCATTCAGCCAATGACCTAAGTGTGATGAACCGACCCTCAGTTTTATATCTTTTTAGAAATGTATTTTTACTTGCTCATATCAGCCCTCCCCCTACTTGTTGGAATGTTGTGCTTAAGTTGGGTTTACTCTGCTGGACGATACACTTCAGTCGTTTTATCTGTGTATCATGGGAGATGGCGTGCTATAGCCAGGCAGTTGTATTATCCCTGGCCAGATGGCGATGGAGGAGAGCAGGCCAGTGACCTTAACTTCACCCACAGACACCCATCCCTCCCAGCACCTAGGAAGATACCCATCTCTCCAAGGGTTCTGCAAAAGAGGGAGAAGGGGGCTGCCTGGGTGGAAGGTGTAGGTGGGGCTCTAGCCATATGCTGGGGGGAGACCTGGATTCTTAGCTCATTCAGCAAAGAAGCAGAAGGAGTTCTGATCTTGGAGAAGATGTGAGGGCATGTTGATGCTGTGGAATGCAACATGGGCCTAGTATTGAGGCCTGAATCCTGTCCCTTTGTTCTGGAGAGCATGTAAAAGACATATTCTCTGTAACTTACTGAAGCTTGCGCCCTAGGCCCAAGAAACCAATGTGGCCTAGAGAAACGGACTACAAGCCTGTGCCGGTATTTTTTCTATCTTTTATTTCCCTTTTTATTTTGTGTGCTATATCTTTACTTTATCTGTAATCTTGCTTGGTAATTGATATATATTCCTCTATATGTTAATGCTTAGTACCGACCCACTTGGGTTAATAAATATATAAAATTTAAAAAGCTTGTTTCGTATTATCCTATGACCCAGTCCGCCCATGGTGTGAGAGTGGGAGGTTAAGAAAGAAGATTGATTGCAGGTGTGAAAGGCGGATTGGCAAGGTGAGATCCTTCACAGTGGTGGCAGCGTTGTGGGATATAGGATAAACAGCATGTGGGTGTGTGGTATCACTCAAATGCTGGGGACTTGCGGCAAGTCCTACTAAGCAAGCTCGGTACTAAAAAAGCTTAAAAGATACGGTGAAAGTTGGTACAGTGTTGTCCCCTTCCCTTTCTCTTTGTTTTTCTATCCTATCTTTTATTTGGCAACGGCTTCCAGTGGATAGCTGGGGGTCTGAGGAGCAGAACCAGAAGTCTGCAGCAACTGGCTTCTAGTGAACTCCAGGAGATGACTGAGATGGAAGGTGTCACAGCCATGCAGGAGGAGGAACAAAGTCCTGAGGTGTTGGGACAAGAATTTATTGCCAGGCCAGAAGGTACAGCAACTGGATCGGTCTCAGTGATCACTACACCTGGGACCAGTAGCCCCAGTCCTGTGGGGGGGGAATGGACTATTACTTTCAAGTGGCCCTACAGCAGCTAGGCCCCAGTGACTCTAACACTCGCCTACAGTTGATCCTCCAATTTCATGAGAGGAAAGCTGCTGCTGCAGAACGGCGGGCCGAGAGAGAGGCCCAAGAATGGTGGGCCGAGCGGGAGCATCAGCTTGAGCTAAAAAGGCTAGACATCTCCCAGCAGGCGCAATCTTCCCCTGCGTGAACTCTAGAAGCCCAAGCACCAAGGCCCCGATGCAAGGACTTTCCAGTCTTAGAAGCAAATGGGGAACTTGGACTCTTTCTTGTGGGGGTTTGAGAAGGTGTGCGGACAGTACCAGCTACCACAGACAGACTGGGTCCGTTACCTGGCTCCCCGGCTGAGGGGAAAAGCTCTGCACACTTATACCAACTTACCAGCTGACAAGGACAAGGATTATGAGTCCGTCAAAGCAGCGCTGATCAGGAGATACCAGCTCATCCCTGAGGTGTACCGCCTAAAGTTTCGGGGCCTGCTGAAAATACCTATGGAGAGCCATGAGGATGCAGCGCCCCAGCTGTGCACGTGGTTTCAGCAGTGGACAGATGGCAAGTCCGCCACCACCAGAGAGGACCTCGTGGACCTCATGCTCCAAGAACAGTTCTTGAATATCTGTACCGAGAAGGTACAGAAGTACTTCCTGGATCTGGAACCCAATGACATTCACGTGGCTGCAGCAATGGCGGATCGTTATGTCGCCAACCAGATGTCACGGAAACCTGCCAACAACGGTTGGAGAGGGGGTAAGACAAACTCTGTCCCAGGGGGCCCTTCTACAGGCCGGAGGTTCCCACAACCTCCTGTTTCCAAGTGGGGTAAGATAAACTCTGTCTCGGGGGTCCCCTCTACTCCCCCTGTCCCTAGAACTCTGGGCCGCCCCGGTGACCTTCCACCAGTCCCAAGGGAAGGTCCAGTAGTGCCATGCCTGTAACCAGCTAGGACATTTCAAGGCGGAGTGCCCCAACCGCCCTGAGAACCTATATAAAATTTAAAAAGCTTGTTTCGTATTATACTATGACCCGGTCAGCTCACAGTGTATGAGTGGGAGGTTAAGAAAGAAGGTTGATTGCAGGCAAGGCGAGATCCTACACTAAGACTAACATACTCTATTATCAGAACAGAGGATGTCAAAACGGACATTGGATATTGTAGTGTCGGGGACAGGTGAGTATTTTTTTTTAATTTTTTTTAATTACACCTGCCTCAGCTCCTCCAGAGCTTGACCAATTCCTGGACAACCTTTTCAGAATAATGTCCCATAGTGGCCCCTTCACAAAGTATAAAGTCCAACAGAGACTCAGTGGCATCACAGTGGCGGATGGAGAGGGCTTAGCTCCTGTACATGATTTTAACCCCTTCACATTATATATATATATATATATATATACATACAGTACAGACCAAAAGTTTGGACACACCTTCTCATTCCAAGAGTTTTCTGTATTTTCATGACTATAAAAATTGTAGATTCACACTGAAGGCATCAAAACTATGAATTAACACATGTGGAATTATATACTTAACAAAAAAGTGTGAAACAACTGAAAATTTGTCTTATATTCTAGGTTCTTCAAAGTAGCCACCTTTTGCTTTGATTACTGCTTTGCACACTCTTGGCATTCACTTGATGAGCTTCAAGAGGTAGTCACCTGAAATGGTTTTCACTTCACAGGTGTACCCTGTCAGGTTTAATAAGTGGGATTTCTTGCCTTATAAATGGGGTTGGGACCATCAGTTGTGTTGTTCAGAAGTCAGGTGGATACACAGCTGATAGTCCTACTGAATGGAGTGTTAGAATTTGTATTATGACAAGAAAAAAGCAGCTAAGTAAAGAAAAACGAGTGGCCATCATTACTTTAAGAAATGAAGGTCAGTCAGTCCGAAAAATTGGGAAAACTTTGAAAGTGTCCCCAAGTGCAGTGGCCAAAACCATCAAGCGCTACAAAGAAACTGGCTCACATGAGGACTGCCCCAGGAAAGGAAGACCAAGAGTCACCTCTGCTGCGGAGGATAAGTTCATCCGAGTCACCAGTCTCAGAAATCGCAGGTTAACAGCAGCTCAGATTAGAGACCAGGTCAATGCCACACAGAGTTCTAGCAGCAGACACATCTCTACAACAACTGTTAAGAGGAGACTGTATGCAGCAGGCCTTCATGGTAAAATAGCTGCTAGGAAACCACTGCTAAGGACAGGCAACAAGCAGAAGAGACTTGTTTGGGCTAAAGAACACAAGGAATGGACATTAGACCTGTGGAAATCTGTGCTTTGGTCTGATGAGTCCAAATTTGAGATCTTTGGTTCCAACCACCGTGTCTTTGTGCGACGCAGAAAAGGTGAACGAATGGACTCTACATGCCTGGTTCCCACCGTGAAGCATGGAGGAGGAGGTGTGATGGTGTGGGGGTGCTTTGCTGGTGACACTGCTGGGGATTTATTCAAAATTGAAGGAATACTGAACCAGCATGGTTACCACAGCATCTTGCAGCAGCATGCTATTCCATCCGGTTTGCATTTAGTTGGACCATCATTTATTTTTCAACAGGACAATGACCCCAAACACACCTCCAGACTGTGTAAGGGCTATTTGACCAAGAAGGAGAGTGACGGGGTGCTATGCCAGATGACCTGGCCTCCACAGTCACCAGACCTGAATCCAATCCAGATGGTTTGGGGTGAGCTGGACCGCAGAGTGCTAAGCATCTCTGGGAACTCCTTCAAGACTGTTGGAAGACCATTTCAGGTGACTACCTCTTGAATCTCATCAAGAGAATGCCAAGAGTGTGCAAAGCAGTAATCAAAGCAAAAGGTGGCTACTTTGAAGAACCTAGAATATAAGACATATTTTCAGTTGTTTCACACTTTTTTGTTAAGTATATAATTCCACATGTGTTAATTCATAGTTTTGATGCCTTCAGTGTGAATCTACAATTTTTATAGTCATGAAAATACAGAAAACTCTTGGAATGAGAAGGTGTGTCCAAACTTTTGGTCTGTACTGTATATATATATATATATATATATATATATATATAATGTGATTTTGTGTGAAGGGGTTAAACAATTTAAAGAATGCAAAATAAATTTTTACATTTAAAAAGTTAAGTTTCTTTACAAACTGTATTTGTCATTGTGGGATATACACAAAAACCATCCTTTTTGTGGCCCAGAAACATACATTGGCCAGCCAAAATTGGGACTGCTAACATGTATGCTCAGTGTTTCAGTGGCAGATGACATTAACTATGACATGGCCTATTTGCTCCAATGTGATTTTTGCGACTATTCTTCCCTTGCCTATAGAGTTTCATGTCTGTTAAAAACAGGCCCATAGGCTTGAATCTGTATTGTATTGTATTGAATGTCCATTTTTTGACTGCTGTAAAAAACAGTCTGTAAAAAAAAAAAAATCCATGTGTACTGGGTCCTATATTCCTTTAAGGATGAGTCAGGGATGTGTTCATGTTGTAGCACAGGGCACTGTTACATTTACATGTAATGTGTATATAATATGTTATGTCTTTAAGAAGTATTGCATCTGTGCCAGCACTGGTAAGGTTAATGCACAGCACCTCACACCACATGTGCCAAACACTTAGCCCTCATTGGACAAAGTGATGGGGACATTTTGGTGTAGTTTAGGCAGATTGGGGAAGTCTGGTTAGTTCTGCCTGTGAGGTAGTGAGCTGGAGTGTAGTCTGAGGAGGAAGACGGTTGCCACACTTTTGGCCACTTCTGACCAACACAGAGTTCAGAGTGGAGTACCACAAGTCTCAGGAGTCCAGGTACAGTCTGTAATAAGAGCAGGAGAATTTAGACTAGCACAAGGCCACATTCAGGCCTACACAAGGAGGGATACCTACTGCTACTCCAAGGTACATCATACTCGTATATATGAGAGGAACTCTTCTATCCTTCACTACCTTGCTGTGCACCTCCATATTGAGAGTTATCTGCTTGTACTGTGAACCTGATATTGGCTGCCTGGAAACTTTTTGCACTGAGTAAAGACTGGCACTACTTTCACCATCCATCTTGCCTCCATGTGTGTATCTGAAACTAACTTGCACCAACCACCATCTTGCGTACATCCCGGGCCAGGCCACAGTACTACACCCATCATTCACCAGAGGGAGTACCTCGGGGAACCTGTCCAGTGCAACGACCTCCTAGGTACATTCCCCCACCACTGTGCTGTACCCGAGGGAGAGAGCCTGGAGATGCCTGCACTGTGACTACCACTCCCAACATCCACCACAGGCACAATCCCCTTTGGGGCACCACATGTGAAGAAAAGCATTCACTCTGTTATTAAAACAGCCATCACACAACCATTTTTCACTGTCGAGGGAATAAGTCCTAAATCTATGATAGCACTATCCAGGAAGCCCCTAGACTAGTGATGGCGAACCTTTTAGAGGCAGAGTGACAAACTGCAACCCAATGTCCACTAATTTATCGCAAAGTGCCAAAGCGGCAATTTAACCTTAATACTGTGCGGATCCACAATTGCGTGGAGTTACGGACTTGCAAAATACGGTTGTGTGAATAGGGTTTTACAGAGCTTTCAATGATACAAAACAACTTTGTACTGAAAGGTAAAACTTTGAATTCGATATACTTTTGAACAATTAATGTTCATAATTTACATCGCGCAGGATATGTTTTATAGTGACCATGCAATGTTATTACAGACTAATAATATCACATGTCTGCTATAAAACAGATACTATGTGACATAAATAGTGAAGGGCCTGCACGCAGTACAATGTGCTCCACAGTGGCCCCCAGACGGTACAATGTGCTCCACAGAGGCCTCCAGATTGTACAGTGTGCACCACAGAGGCCCCACAGACCCAAGGCCTGCACTGACAGTTTTCAACTGTACTATATTCCCAGTTATAGGTGTCGCAATAGGGGGCACAATAGTCACCTCAGACTATATCCAGGAAGCAAACAGGCAACTGTCAAATCCCATCCATTACTCCAAACTTGGAAATGATCCCACAGAAGCCTATATGAAAGAACTAAAGAGCATGATCAAGGAGTTTCCAATCCAGACCCAGAATCAGGTAAAAGGACTTATCCCACAAGATCCCAAGCCGGGCTGCTTCTATATGCTCCCAAAGATTCACAAAGATGGCAACCCTGGGAGGCCTATCATTTCTGGCATTGGGACACTGACAGAAAACATCTCAGGTTGGGCGGAAAATCTCCTAAAACCCCTTGTCAGGGATACTCCAAGCTATATCCAGGACACCACTGACCTTCTTAACAAACTGAATGCCCTGGGCCCTCTACCTGAGGGTACCATTTTGGCCACCATGGATGTGGAATCCCTGTATACCAACATTCCCCACAAGGATGGAGTTGCAGCATGTCGGGTACACCTGGCAAAACAAAACCTCCCAACAGAACCAGTAACGCAGCTCATACAATTCATCCTTAGCCACAACCATTTTACCTTTGGAGAGGATCTATATCTACAGCGAATGGGAACTTCAATGGGGACGAGATGTGCACCCCAGTATGCAAATCTCTTTATGGCAGAACTGGAAGGAGCATATTTATCAACATGCACCACCAAACCTATGATTTACCTTCGTTATATCGATGATATCCTTGTCATCTGGACTGCAGGTGAGGAGGCCCTACTTCAATTCCATAATGACTTCAATGACTTTCACCCTACCATCAACCTTAAACTTAGCTATTCAGGGAGTGAAATTCACTTTCTGGATACCACAATATACATCAAAGACCACCGGCTACTCACATCAATATACCACAAACCTACAGACAGAACAGCCTACCTGAGAAACTACAGCTTCCACCCCAAGCACACAAGACAATCTATCATCTACAGCCAGGCTATACGATACAATCGTATTTGCTCTGACACAACAGACCTGGACAAGCACCTCCTGAATCTGAGGATGAAATTTCTCAGATTGGGATACAAATCAAAAGTAACAGACAACCAATTAAACAAAGCAGCAGCCATTAACAGAGACAGTCTGCTCACATATAAAAAGACCCAGAAAGAAGCCCGAGTGCCCCTAGTCGTCACCTACAACCCACAGCTGGAGATCCTACAAAGGATTGCCAAGGAGCTCCAACCTGTGCTACATAGCGACAACAGACTCAAGGACATATTTCCAGTCCCCCCCTCTCCTTTCCTTTCGACAACCACCAAACCTGAGGCGTATTATTGTTCGGAGTGCCCTGAAGGCCCCAACTGAAAATGGCACCTCACCTTGCCTGCAAAACAGGTGCATGACCTGCAAGCACATCTACACCGCTGACAGTGTACCTATCCCACAGTCACAACAGGTGCACAGAATTAGGGGGACATTCTCCTGCAGGTCTTCCAATGTGGTGTACCTCATAATGTGTGCGCAATGTCCCACCACAGGCCTCTATGTGGGGGAAACAGGGCAGAGACTCAGTCAACGAATGAACTCACACAGATTCAACATTAATAACAGCAGAACAGATCTCCCAGTGGCCGCACATTTCTCCGGAGAAAACCACTCTATTGAAGATTTGCGGGTTGTGGTTTTAATGGGACATTTTAAGACGCAGGAGAAAAGGAAAGAATGGGAGTACAAATTTATGCAAAAATTTCAAACTCTGCAATTTGGACTTAATATTCATGCCAGCTTCATGTCACACTATGTATGAACCATGAACTGAACTCAATATTCATACCAGCTTCATGTCACACTATGTATGAACTGTGAGGGTCACAAATCACCTCCTGATAGCAAACAGATAACAGATCCCTCTGTCACGCACCACAACTTTCCAGATTGTTTTTTTGACCTGTTGTAAATAACTTCTCTACTTAGATTGCATTTTGTTTGGGTTTTTTTAAGGACTCTAAAATCCTTTGAAAACCATGTGTATAAAAATCTGTGAATTTTCAGTTCTTGTATCACACCATGTCTGATGAAGGGAGCTAGTACTCCTGAAAGCTTACTTATAAATATACTCAGTTAGTCTCTAAAAGGTATCGCCTGATTTCTTCACTCTTCCACTATATTCCAAGTTAGTGAGCGATCAGGGATTCTGGATGGGGAGACGGTGCGTGTGACAATAGAGAGGGCTCTGAGTGCCCCCTCTGGTACGTGTGCCATAGGTTTGCAAACACGGCCCTAGGCGTTTCCCTTCTGTTAAATCCACTCCTGACTTTGGCTCAAAAAACCACAGCAAACTCTGCAACAAAAGCAATGTGTTTCCTCAATGTGGGACCTTAGCCTTAGGAAGGTATGGAAAAATGCAGCAAAGTAAGAATACGTAAAAAAAAAAAATAGTAGTGTTAATAGTTTATTTTTGTCAGCTAACAAAATGAAAAGTGAATGAACTAAAAAAGAGAAAAGTAAATCAATGTTTGGCATGATGACCCTTTGCATTCAAAACAGTGTTAATTCTTCAATGTACACTTGCATGCAGTTTTTGAAGGAAGTCGGCAGGGAAGTTTTTATAAACATCTTGGAGAACTATCCACATATCTACTGTGGGTCTAGGGTTGCTCAAATACATCTCTTTCTTCATGTATTCCCACACAAACTTTTGTGCCTGCAGACAATTCTTTTGTCTACTCCAGGGAGAGACCCTATGGACCTCAACGACTACAGACCTGTAGCACTGACATCCCACCTGATGAAGATCTTAGAGAGAATGGTTCTCACACATCTCCACCCTCTAGTGAGCCCGCTATGGACCCTCTCCAGTTTGCTTATCGGCCGGGCATTGGGGTAGATGATGCCATCATCCACCTTCTGCACAGGGCTCTGTCTCACCTGGAGAAACCAGGGAGCACGGTGAGAATAATGTTGATTTCTCCAGTGCTTTTAACACCATACAGCCCAGGTTACTGAGGGACAAGCTGGGCTTTGCTGGAGTGGACCACCACCTCTCCAACTGGATCCTAGACTACCTCACAAATCGACCTCAATACGTGAGAGCCCGAGACTGTGTGTCAGGTACCGTGATCTGTAATACGGGGGCACCTCAGGGTACGGTTCTCGCCCCTTTCCTCTTCACACTGTACACTGCAGATTTTAGGTGCAACTCATCTAGCTGCTACCTACAGAAGTATTCTGACGACTCTGCAACAGTAGGCCTCATCACAGACGATGATGACAGGGTAGTACAGAGAACTGAACCGGGATTTTGTGGACTGGTGCCACCGGAACCACCTGAAGATTAACGCGGGGAAGACCAAGGAGATGGTGGTGGACTTCCGTAAAGGCAGATGCCCTCCTAAACCAGTGGACATCCTGGGGACGGGCATCGAGATTGTGAACACCTATAAGTACCTGGGTTTGCTCCTTAATAATAAGCTGGACTGGGCAGATCATATGGAGGCCCTGTACAGGAAGGGCCACAGCAAGCTCTACCTGCTTAGGAAGCTGAGAGCCTCTTCAACTCGGTAGTGGCATCAGCCATCTTCTTTGGAGTGGCCTGCTGGGGGAGCAGTATATCAACCAGGGACAGAAATAAACTTGACAAGCTGATTAGAAGGGCCAGCTCTGTCCTGGGGAGCCCACTGGACCCAGTGCAGGTGGTGGGTGACAAAAGGATACTGTCCCATGCATGAGACTGATCGCGCTGGGCAGTACTGTCAGTGACCGACTGCTCCACCCTAAGTGTGAGAAGGAGCGCTATCGGAAGTCTTTCCTCCCCACCGCGGTTAGGCTGTACAACCAACTCCGACCTAAGCGGAAATCAATACACACAGAGAACTGAGAGATCTTTCTGCCTGTTAAATCCCCCCCCCCCTCCTCTGCTACGTCCTATCTGTCTGTCTACTGTCAATGTAATGCCTCTTACCTTGGAACATTCCTGTACATGTTGTATTTGTATTTGTATCTGCTTATCTTCTCTTTGCTGCTGTAACACACTGAATTTCCCCATTGTGGGACTATTAAAGGACTATTATTTATTTATTTAATGTGGAGATCGGGGATCTATGGGGGCCATATCATCACTTCCAGGAGTCCTTGTTCTTTGTGCTGACGATATTTCTTAATTACATTGGTTGCATTTTTGGGAGGGTTGTCCTGCTGCAGAATAAATTTGGAGCCAAGCAGACACTTCCCTCATTGAACTGCATGATGGATAAGTATGTGCCTGTATTTCTCAGCATTGATGACACCATTAATCCTGGCTTTTGGCTGCAATTCTTCCATGAAGACCACTTATGACCAACTTCTTCAAACAATAGTGAGTGGACCTGGATCCCATTAGTTTCTACCAATTCTGAGTTGATGGCAAAGCTAGACATCTTCCTATTTACAAGGGAAATAAGCATGAAGTACATTTCATCTGCTGTACCACGTTTCCTTGGCCGTCCATGCATCTATGATACTCAATGTTGCCTGTTTCTTGATGCCTTTATAAATTTTGCTGTAACAGTAAGCAGTTTGAACCATAAGAGGTGTCAACGTAATTACTTAAGAATTTCTGTAATGCTTTGGTATACTTTAGATCAGTTTTTACCTGTCATTAATAAACTGATAAACTATTAGATCAGCCTAACAAGCATATAGCCATGGCAGTTGCTATAGAAATCCATCAGTGCCACATGATCACATTACAGGTTGCTGATCCCAACTGATACAGACTAACTTCTTGCCTCCTAATTTATCAAATGTTCTGTGGTGCAAGAAGGGGGTTAAAGAATTAAGGGGTTAAATTAATTGCCAAGTTAGGCTTTGTTTATAAAGGAGCCTACACAGCTATAGAACAACAGTGAAGTTAAACAGAGCGGTACTGCCCTTACCTCATCTGTATGCAAGTGACTTGGCTATAAATTGGAATGCAGCTGTCTGTGTTAATTGATGGCGCATCTTACATCTGGGGGAGGGTATTGACAGCAAAGGGCCCCAGTGCAGAATGTGCATCTGGGTCCCCCTTCCTTCATTCTCCTTCCAGATATATATACGCACGTATATAAAATACAGCCATATACTTGCATATACAGAAATATATATGCTATACAACACACATACACATTAGACTTTGTTCACATCTGTATTGACAGCTCTATTAGGAGCTTTCATTGCAGATTACATTGCAAAAAAAAAAAAACTGCAGCTATTTTTTCCAGTAAAATAAAAGCACTATCACAGAAACCTGACTGACCCAATGGATAGTTAAAGAATAGTATCCATTGGAATCTGGTGTTGAATAATTTCATTTTTCTGCTTCTATGACCAAGAAGAACAACAGAATTTATGAACGCAGAAGTGAGAACAGCCTTTCACACTTCTATACGCATTACACTTATACAAAACATACTTTATGCATGCATTTACATATTATGCATACATACACATTATGCATGCATATATAAATTACACATGCATATCTACAGTACACACATATGCACAAGTATATAAAATATATGCAGACATATTACACATGCATTTATACATTATGCACTCCCAGTACACAGATACACACATTAAGAAAATATATGTAATTTAAACATGAACAGTTGTGCTAAAAAGGTTACATACCCCGGCAGATTTTTTTTTTTTTTTTTGGACTTTTTTCAGAGAATATGAATAACAAAAAACTTTTTCTCCACTCATGGTTAGTGGTTGGTTGAAGCCATTTATTGTCAAACCTTGTTTTCTCTTTTTGAATCATAATGACAACCAAAAACATCAAAATGACCCTGTTCAAAAATTCACATACCCCAGTTCTTAATACCGTGTATTGCCCCCCCTAACATCAATAACAGCTTGAAGTCTTTTGTGGTAGTAGTGGATGAGGCTCTTTATTTTCTCAGATGGTAAAACTGCCCATTCTTTTTGGCAAAAAGTCTCCAGTTCCTGTAAATTCCTGGGCTGTCTTGCATGTACTGTTGAAACGTCCAAGTACGTCCCATGTGCAGCTTCCTGGCTGATGAGTGCAAATTTGCCTCCAGTATTTGCTGATAACGTGCTGCATTCATCTTTCCTTTAACTTTGACCAAGTTTCCTGTGCCTTTGAAGCTCACACATCCCCACATCATCAGTGATCCACCTCCGTGCTTTACAGTAGGAATGGTGTTCCTTTCATCATAGGCCTTGTTGGCACCTCTCCAAATGTAACGTTTATGGTTGTGGCCAAAAAGTTTGATTTTTGTCTTATCACTCCAAATTACCTTGTTCCAGAAGTTTTGAAGCTTGTTTGGCATATTGAAGGCGAGATTCTTTGTGGCATTTGCGCAATAATGGCTTTCTTCTGGCAACTCGTCCATGTAGCTCATTTTTCTTCAAGTGCCTCCTTATTGTGCATCTTGAAACACCCACACCGATAGTTTTCAGAGAGTCCTGTATTTCAGCTGATGTTATATGTGGGTTTTTCTTTGCATCCCGAACAATTTTCCGGGCAGTTGTGGCCAAAATTTTGGTTGGTCTACCTGACCGTAGTTTGGTTTCTGGGCATGTTATCAGGCCAAAATCACCAGGGTATGTGAACTTTTGAACAGGGTCATTTTGATGTTTTTGGTTGTCATTATGATTTAAAAAGAGAAAACACAGAAGTTTGATAATAAATGGCTTTAACCAACCACTAACCATGAGTGGAGAAAAAGTTTGTGTTATTCATATTCTCTGAAAAAAGGCCAAAAAAAAATAAAAATCTGCCGTGGTATGTAAACTTTTCAGCACAACTGTATATACAAACATACACACACAAGTATATATGAAATCTGCATATATATATATATATATATATATATATATATATATATATATAGTGCCTTGCGAAAGTATTCGGCCCCCTTGAACTTTTCAACCTTTTTGCCACATTTCAGGCTTCAAACATAAGGATATAAAATTTAAATTTTTTGGTGAAGAATCAACAAGTGGAACACAATTGTAAAGTGGAACGAAATTTATTGGTTATTTTAAACTTTTGGAAAAAATAAAAAACTGAAAAGTGGGGCGTGCAATATTATTCGGCCCCTTTACTTTCAGTGCAGCAAACTCACTCCAGAAGTTCAGTGAGGATCTCTGAATGATCCATTGTTGTCCTAAATGACTGATGATGATAAATATAATCCACCTGTGTGTAATCAAGTCTCCGTATAAATGCACCTACTCTGTGATAGTCTCAGGGTTCTGTTTAAAGTGCAGAGAGCATCATGAAGACCAAGGAACACACAGGCAGGTCCGTGATACTGTTGTGGAGAAGTTTAAAGCCGGATTTGGATACACAAAGATTTCCCAAACTTTAAACATCCCAAGGAGCACTGTGCAAGCGATCATATTGAAATGGAAGAAGTATCAGACCACTGCAAATCTACAAAGACCCATCTCAAACAAGGAGAAGACTGATCAGAGATGCAGCCAAGAGGCCCATAATCACTCTGGATGAACTGCAGAGATCTACAGCTGAGGTGGGAGAGTCTGTCCATAGGACAACAATCAGTCGTACACTGCACAAATCTGGCCTTTATGGAAGAGTGGCAAGAAGAAAGCCATTTCTCAAAGATATCCATAAAAAGTCTCGTTTAAAGTTTGCCACAAGCCACCTGGGAGACACACCAAACATGTGGAAGAAGGTGCTCTGGTCAGATGAAACCAAAATCGAACTTTTTGGCCACAATGCACAACAATATGTTTGGCGTTAAATCAACACATCTCATCACCCTGAACACACCATCCCCACTGTCAAACATGGTGGTGACAGCATCATGGTTTTGGCCTGCTTTTCTTCAGCAGGGACAGGGAAGATGGTTAAAATTGATGGGAAGATGGATGGAGACAAATACAGGACCATTCTGGAAGAAAACCTGTTGGAGTCTGCAAAAGACCTGAGACTGGGATGGAGATTTATCTTCCAACAAGACAATGATCCCAAACATAAAGCAAAATCTACAATGGAATGGTTCACAAATAAACGTATCCAGGTGTTAGAATGGCCAAGTCAAAGTCCAGACCTGAATCCAATCGAGAATCTGTGGAAAGAGCTGAAAACTGCTGTTTACAAACGCTCTCCATCCAACTTCACTGAGCTCGAGCTGTTTTCCAAGGAAGAATGGGCAAGAATTTCAGTCTCTCGATGTGCAAAACTGATAGTGACTTGCAGCTGTAATCGCAGCAAAAGGTGGTGCTACAAAGTATTTACTTAAGGGGGCCGAATAATATTGCACGCCCTGCTTTTCAGTTTTTTATTTTTTACAGAAATTTAAAATAACCAATAAATTTCGTTCCACTTCACAATTGTGTCCCACTTGTTGTTGATTCTTCACCAAAAAAATAAAAATTTTATATCCTTATGTTTGAAGCCTGAAATGTGGCAAAAGGTTGAAAAGTTCAAGGGGGCCGAATACTTTCGCAAGGCACTGTGTGTATATATATATATATATATATATATATATATATAACACACACACACACACACACACACACACACACACACACTATACATACATGTACACAAAGGACATATATACAGATTATTCAAGTATACATTGTAACAGTAACAATCTGGGATCTAATATTATATGGGATCTGGATATATGTAACTGTGTACTTTTATAAAGGCCACACCCCTAAAAAGGTCTCTCCCACTTTTGCCCCAATTTGCCATTCGTGAATCACCCTGTAAAGGGCTCTCCGAGGTCGACATCTCTTTATACATGGATGGAATCATTAAATATATACACATTAACTCATCATATGAATATAATACATGCATACACTTACTCTGAATCTTATGAAACTGGAACCCAGTCCCTATGAAACCACAGGGGCCATTCATAGCTTAACGCTAGGTTCACACTAGCGTTTGAGTCTCAGTATGAGACTCCGTCCCCCATCCCACTTAAAATAGGTGGAGAAAAAGTCCTGCTTTTCTTCAGCGGAAATTGGGCAGAAACCCGTCGGACCCCATTATAGTCTATGAGGTCCGCAGGTTTCCGTGGGTAACCGCTTTTTAAGCAGATAGGGTTTCCGTTTTCCGGGTCCCCAAGCAGACCAGAAGGATGGAAAACCGAATGCCAGTGTGAACCTAGAGTAAGCCATTCTAGATGAGAACAGCAATAAAAGATGCAGGGCACACATACCACAGAGACTCTGACCTCTCTGGACTAGTTTTGTAGGGTCTGCTCACATCCTTCCTGTTCTGCCTAACTGCTGTTGTCTATCATACTGTGCAGCCTCAACACTGCAGAATTCAATAGTCTGTATATAGAGCTAAAAACTGTGCAAATGTACTGCGTCCTGGGTGAGACCCCTCATATGGGCCCCTTTGCAGCTGAACAGGCAGCACATGTGGTATATTCACCCCTGGTGTACTGCCTGTACCTTCATGGACCCATTTACTTGCTTCAGTGTGCCTGGACCACAAATCGGACAGGTATAGGATATAGGACTTGTTGCTCTCTAAAGTGAAGCAACAAATATGGCTATGGGTAAATGTATGGTAGCTGGTGGCTCAAGCATAATGACTGAGAGGTTGTTCAGTGCTGCCGGTGGCATTGTAGCACCCAGACCGACCAAACTGTAGCTCTATTACTTCCACTGTCTCCCTGTATCATGTTCCATTTACTGTACTGCTGATGCTGCCTGCTACTCCTAAACAGTTGGACATTATTTACTAAGGCCTGATTCCCTACTGTGTTGCCACAGCTACCACAACTCAGCCAAACATGTCCTTTCTCTGATGACCAGTCAGCTGAGCAGTTTTTGAACACATGGGGGCACATTTATTAAGCTATGTGCGCCTTTTTTAGGCGTATATTGCACCTTTAGGAGATCTTGGTATCTAGTGTAAAGTAGGTACTATAAAAGGTACCTAGTGCCAGGACTTTGTACTACCTTTTTGGAGTGAAACAAAAGTGGGTCATTGTGAGCTGAGGTAATCCAGTATTATGCAGTGGAAAAATATCCTATAGCCCTATTGCTCAGCATGCTTAAATGGGTTTTCCGGACAAAAAATATTTTTTTTAAAAAGGTTTGTTAGTGCTATTAATGGGTTAATAAGTGCATCCATAAACCTTTAGCAGTGTTTTGAGAGATTTCTTGGTTTCTCTGGGAGCGCCTGGCATCTTCTGCATTTGTTTACACGGTGTAGCTTCCTGCTGCCTTAGCTAATACAATGCATTATGGTAGTTGTAGGCTCTCACTCCTCCCCCCCTCCATCTCTAACATCCCCTCCCTGTCTCCCTAGCCCTTCCCAACTAACTCAGCCCACCCCTCTACCCCATTATACTTACCTGTCTTCTTCCTGTCCAGATTTCCTTCTGCGGGGAACGGCTCCTCCTCTTTTTTCATTCTGCCAGTGCCTGCGCAGCAGTCCCGACACTGTGCTGTAGCCTTCTCGCCACCTCTACTGCGCATGCGTGGGCGGCTCATTCGGGCTCCCACAATAGAAATGAAGTATTGGCTACAGCGCTTGGACTCCAGCTCTTTTGCGCACACGCGGGCAGACGTCACAGAAGGAGGAGGATCTGTTCCCTGCAGGAGGAAGTCAGGAGGTAAGTATGAATGGAGGGGGATGGAGTAGTAGTGACGTTACGTTAACGGAAATCAGAAAAAGTCGTGTGACCGCCCCAGGGATATAGGTAATTATACATTTTTGATAAATTATGTCATTTAGAAAGTAGGCGGGGGAGGGTGTTAGATTAGTGTAGGGATTTCTATTTATCCCGGACAACCCCTTTAATATGAAAGAACTAGTGACATATGATAATGATATCCTAGCCCCTCAGGTTTTTTTTTTTTTTATAGTTTTGGCATTTCTGTGTTTTTATTATATCATTACATTGTAGTGTTTAAGATTTGAGTGGAAAAAAAAAACACAAAGTAGTGTAGTTTGCTGCCTTGGAAAAGTGGCATTGAGTAAGTAATAAAAACGGAAGTCATGTAAAGTGAACAACTAATTATAGTAATCACAGCTGGTTTCAAACTACTTGTAACAGTTTGTGCATAATTCGTACTCTAAAGCATCATTGTGGTGTTACTTGTGAAATAGAACACCTGTTTGTTGTTTAGCATGTGTTTATGCAGATGATTGCTGTTGTCAAAGCACCTTGATGCCGACTAGTCTTGTTTACATTTTTTCCCTAAAGGAATAACAGTGTGCTTTCAATAAATTTTCAGTGTATTCTAATTTCAGAAGCTGCAATTCATGGGGTGGGGTGAACCAAGCCACAAGTGTATTTATCTGCTGAATGTAAAAGAAGCTGACCAAAGTAATGTATGCTGTACACATTTAACCACTTTACATGTTTGATAGGTTTATAATTAAACAGTATTGCAATTTGGTAGAAAAGCTCAAAGATTTTTATTGCACATTCTTTGATAAATTGTATAATGGCATGATATAGTGTAATAGATATATATATCACTGGCAGCAGGTTCCTCAATTAGTTCTTTATTACTCTACTGAAAGCCTCATCAGCCAGCACATGGTAAAGGCTTTAGTCTATGCTAACATTTGATTACAAAAAAAAATAAAAAAAATTCCAAAAATTATCTAGAACTTTGAAGTTGAGAACCGCAGTCAAATACAGCCGGGCTCCCGCGGTGATCGCACGGGCTCTGCTTCTGAGCCCGCTCGATCACCGTCACGTACCTGTACATGGGGATGCAGTAACTAACCACATTCTCTCACGTACAGGTACGTGAGAATGCGTGAAGGGGTTAAAGAGAATGGCTCACCAGAAAATTACCTATTTTTTTTAACCACTTCTGAACCGCCGATAGAGTATATACATCCAAATGGTGGTTGTCTATTTCTGCAAGGACGTACAGGTACGTCCAAGCAGAAATCAGCAGCTGCATGAGATCATGCAGCTACTGAAATGGGGAGCCGGCTGTAACATCAGCCGGAGCTCCCAGAGAGAAGGTTTATTACCTTACCTGCCTTTCCGATCGCTGTGTATACAGCTCTATGGACGCCGCCATCTTGCGGCCACTCTCTGACCTGGCGGTCATGTGATCCGCTGGGTGCAGCGTCTGCATGAGCTGCTGGGTCCTACAGGACCCAGATCAGCTCTATAGTATTGTGTAAGTAATGTGCAGGAGGCTGTACAGTATTCCTCCTGCAACTGGAGCTAAAGGTACCATCCCCAGTTACAGGGGAAATCAGCCTCCCCAAATAAAAAAGTGATCAGATATCGCCATAGGTCTAATATGACCTTATGTGGACACAATATAAAAAATAAAAAAATACGCCAATAACACACCATAAAAAATAAAAATTACCTTAAAGGAGAGGAAAAACTACTTTAAAAAGTTTTTTAGTAGCATTTTGTGTTATTAAATAAAAAAATGAAAAGTGAAAAACAGACACGTTTTCCCTCCTCTTTAGTTTATATTTTCCGGATATAAAAAAAATTTAAACACATGCAAAAATAAAAACATAAAAATAAAGCCCTATGTGTCACCGAAAAAAGACACAGAAATTAGTTGAATAACGCAATTGATAAAAATGCTATAGCCCTCAAAACTGCACATACAAAAAACCCGAAAATGTGTCTTGTCTGGAAGGGGGGGGGGGTAAAGCATCTGGTATGGAAGTGGTTAATCAAATTTATGTTATACATATATTTTTAAAGATTTTTTTTTAGGAAGTTTTAATTTTTTTTTTTTCCACATTATTATGTATTAAAAAAAATCCTGAAGTTCTGACTTTGTCCACTAGGCCATATAACATGCTGAGACTTTGTTTCCTGTAGGAGATTTGCAGCCGCCACCTCACTTATCTGCACATTAAAGGGATTCTATCATTTGGGAAACATGTTTTTTAACTGAAGCAATGTTGGAATAGCCTTTATAAAGGCTATTCTATTCCTACCTTTACTTTTCTTCTCCTCGCCACCGTTTGTCCAAAACAATATTTTATTCTCATATGTAAATTATGCTCAGGGAGCACCGTGGGCGTTCCCCCTGTGCTCCGAGCACTCCGCGTCATCGCCGCAACCCGCCTCCAGCGCTGCTTTTTCACGCCCCCTGCATCATCTTCTGTTCATCTTGCATCTGCTTCTTGCTCCGTCGGCCTTTTTTCTGGAGTACATTGGTACTTCAGAAAAATGGCCCTACTCCCCTCTCTACACAATGACCTCTGCCCAGGCATGCCTAGAAAACTCACCTATACAAGTGAATAGGGTCTGTTCCAGACCATTGTGTCTACTGTATGGTCCATGGTAATTCTATAAGAAACAGAAAGTCACAGAATGTTTTAGGCTTATTGACAAAAGTTGGAATTGCAAGATTTTTTTTTTTTTTTTTTTTAAATATAGATATCCATTTGCAAAATTGAAAATGTCACCAAAATTATTAAAAAAGTGTGTAACCTAAAAATGTGATTTAAATAATAGGTCCTTTCCTGGCCATATATTCCCTTTAAGATAATATTTTTTTTAATACGTTTGTGTCAGTCTATTGTAAGGCAATAGTGTTTGTGAGTTCATTTAGGATGTTGGTATACTTAAAGGGTTAAGACAAGACTTTTCTTAGCATCGATAGGTCTTGCAAATAAGGCCAATAAAAAAAAATAAAAAAAAAAACGTCATGTGCTGTTTGAGAAAAGGAGAGCGCTGAGGCCTGAGACTGACTGGAGCAGTTCCTTCACACAAATGAGACGTCAGTGCTGACATCAGCCGGGGACCTGTACACAGCAGTCACAACTGTAAATCAAGGGATAGGTGAGTATTATTATTATTATTTTTTTTTTTTAATTGACCCCATTTCTGGATCACTAAAAAACACTAAAAAAAATGTCCTAGACAACCCCTTATGCTAAGGCCCCACATCAATGGATGTGCAGAATGGATTGAGCAGAAGGTAGAAATATAAGCATTTCCTGTACATTTACCATTCCTTTTGTAGCCAACCTTGGCTTTGGCTCAAAAAAACACAACGTGGGGCCTCAGCCTTAAAGAGTAATTGTTACTCTTTACCTGCTCAGTTCATTACTCAGTCTTGCCTTCACTTGAAGACAGGCTGGATATGGATAGGGGAGGAAGAAGAGGATTGAAGGAGAAGCAGAAAGACATGGCCCTCCTGGAACAAGTTACAATAAGATATCTCTCCCACCAGAGCTTTATTTGCATCTATACTGCTCAGTGCTGCTAAAACATACTGAAAAACTGTGTAAACGCGGGACTCTTTAATTGGCTTGCAGACGCTCGACTCAGGCACAGGGAGAGCTTGGTAACAGTTTACACGTGCAGTTTATTTACTAACAGGTGTACAGACCAAACCAAAAGTATAGCTTTCTTCAGCAAATGGGTATAAAAGTTAATTAAACAAAACAGTCCTTAATGCAGGGAAGAAGGCCAACAGATAGCAGTTTGTGTCCAGTTTCTGTTGTTCACACAGTGCAGTGTGGCTTGCAGCTCACAGCTACTCTCAGAAGAACACCACACCCTTATTTATTGTTCAGCTTTAAGACTCCAAACTGAACCTTTGAACACCCGGACTGGAGTATAGACTTGGGTTGCAACTATCTCCCAAAACCCGAACCCAGACTCTAGTTAGTCACATTGTGGATACCATCCATCTTAGCGGAAGGTATCTACCATCCACTATTTTACCTTCTGCTTCCCTACAACTGCTATAAAAGTGCTAGAAATCCTACTGTTTTTGTATATGTTTCTCACTCACTGGAATCTTCTTCCTCATCCATATACTTCTATGTAAACTGATGTGCCTGTAAGTCCCCATTAAAGACACATCTGGCTGTGAATTGAACAATTTAGAAGACAGAAGCATAGTATACAAGTTTCTTATATGACCTGAGCTATTTTCAAAAAAACCCTGAAAGAACAGATACCCCTTACATTTATTGTATGTGTCATCCACAAGAAGCTCCCTTTTTCTTTCTTAGCTAGCTTGGCTTTTATATCCTCCCACCACTTCCTTTTTGGGTTTATATCGCACTTCAACATGTCATTGATATGTACTAAATCCCTATAACCTTCAAAATCTGGGTGGCCAATACCCATTAATTTCTTATTTTATTGTATACTATGGAGTATTCTACATTATTTTAAATGCCATATAAACTTGGAACACATCTGTTTAAGTTTTATGAACAAGGCCTGGGGAATTTTTTGGGTGTATTCTTGTGTGTGGCATAATGTATAAGATTTAGGATTCTTATTGTTTTCTTTTGCTTCTCTATTGGAGTATACCTCACTTATTCCAGACTTATATTCAATGGTAGTAAAGTTTGAATCTTTCTGACATTGGCAATCTTTATATTATTGTTTGGCATTGAAATGAATTTGTAGTTTACACATAATTTTGCATCCTTTGCAACATCTGTATCAATATAATTCATAAAAGAGCAAAGTTTAAAATCACACTTCATGCGTTAACACTGTTTGACTTTTGTTCTCTTCCATGATAGGATGTCACACTACAGAAAGTAATGCTGCAAAAAGTCATGTGAACTTGTTATCTGTACATCTGTGCACATAGCTATTCTTTGTAAAGTGTTTGGATGGGTTGATTCTATTAAAATATTGGGTGATATGGGGTAGTATAATATCTTTTTATAATAAATTATCCCTTCTTTACTAGGATCTTAAATCCTTAAGAATATCTATCATATATTTCTGAGAGGTGAGTTCAAATAAATCTTTCACCACACATGCTTTTCTTCCTAGCGCATGCTGAATCACTAGAAAAGGCTGTTTTTTTTCACTACTGTTTTTACCTGACCTATATTGGCAAGAGCAATTTATCTATCGCAAATCTTTGAGTAAATTTGTACTCTCCACAATTTTCTTTTGGAAAGAGTAGAAAGAGGACTTGGAATCAATCCTTTTAGTGTCTTCAAGGTCCTCTGAGACAGACATAGGCATGTTTATAAGTCTTGTCAGCCGCCTATTTCTGCACCCAATTAGAAATATTTCACTCCTTTTTATTAATGCAGTGACAATTTTGTTGACAACCAATTTAGTGACATGTAAAATTAAAAATGGCTGGTTTGTATTGATCTAAGATTAAAGAGCAGTGTGAGGTCGATTATGATAAAAAACTGGAGAACTTAAAGAAAAAAAGGGACACGCCCTTTATTACATGCTTTCACCTTACAGAGTATTTAAAGGTAGAGCGTATTCCTAGAGAAATAAAGTATATATTGACCCCTATTCTGCTGTATGTCACCAAATATGGTATACTATGAATAAAATACACTCGCTTTATTTGATGTTCTGTACTGTACAGCATTTACAGCAGGCAATTGATACAATAAAGAATTGAGCGTGTTGAAACTGAACTGAATTCAAATATTAATAAAGTAAGAGCAACTGTATTACAAGTGAAGATTATTAATTTGAGAGAGATACAAGATATTATTTGCATAACATGGTGTATACCTGGGCAAAGGAACACTTTCAACTTTGGCAGGATAAAAAGACCAACAAATTGGCTATTCATCAGATACAAGCGTATATAGAAATGTCCAAGAAATAAATCTAAACCTTTCTTAGACAAAGGGAAAACAGTGAAATCACAACAAAAAGACAATAATGAATGACTTCAGTACTAAAGCAGATCCAACTAGAAAGAGGAGTCCAAGAAAACAAAAGGAAAAGATGGAAAAACATCAAAAATAAAATAACTCTAGAATTGCAGGATAACCTTGTAGTGAACATATCTCAACATGTCCTCCTGGAGTGTAAGATTAAAGTTTTGAATAAAGGACTACATTTTGTGCCAAGTTTTTTTTTTTTTTTATCATTGATTTTGACTTGACAAATTCCTACAATTTCTGTAGACAAATGAGATGAAAAATATATTTTGACATCAACAATCAGGGAAGGATGGTTACAACTCCTCTGAATGTTATTTCTGATCAGTTGAGGGTTAAAAGTAAGAATGACCCAGTGGTGAATAACGAGCTATTAGATGTCTTTCAAAAGATGGTTGTCAATGAGATGAAATCATCCTGGCAAGTAATAGCAGATGTTCCCTGCAAAAAAAAAAAGAGATACCCTTAGAGCTCTTGAGAGGGATAATATAATTGTAAAAAAAAAAACAGACATAGGTGACGCAATTGTTGTAATGAATCATAACACCTTTGTACTAGAAGCGATATGTCAATTACAGGAAAATATGAAAATATACAGTGTAGACCAAAAGTTTGGACACACCTTCTCATTCCAAGAGTTTTCTGTATTTTCATGACTATAAAAATTGTAGATTCACACTGAAGGCATCAAAACTATGAATTAACACATGTGGAATTATATACTTAACAAAAAAGTGTGAAACAACTGAAAATTTGTCTTATATTCTAGGTTCTTCAAAGTAGCCACCTTTTGCTTTGATTACTGCTTTGCACACTCTTGGCATTCTCTTGATGAGCTTCAAGAGGTAGTCACCTGAAATGGTTTTCACTTCACAGGTGTGCCCTGTCAGGTTTAATAAGTGGGATTTCTTGCCTTATAAATGGGGTTGGGACCATCAGTTGTGTTGCTCAGAAGTCAGGTGGATACACAGCTGATAGTCCTACTGAATGGAGTGTTAGAATTTGTATTATTGCAAGAAAAAAGCCGCTAAGTAAAGAAAAACGAGTGGCCATCATTACTTTAAGAAATGAAGATCAGTCAGTCCGAAAAATTTGGAAAACCTTGAAAGTGTCCCCAAGTGCAGTGGCCAAAACCATCAAGCGCTACAAAGAAACTGGCTCACATGAGGACCGCCCCAGGAAAGGAAGACCAAGAGTCACCTCTGCTGCGGAGGATAAGTTCATCCGAGTCACCAGCCTCAGAAATCGCAGGTTAACAGCAGCTCAGATTAGAGACCAGGTCAATGCCACACAGAGTTCTAGCAGCAGACACATCTCTACAGCAACTGTTAAGAGGAGACTGTGTGCAGCAGGCCTTCATGGTAAAATAGCTGCTAGGAAACCACTGCTAAGGACAGGCAACAAGCAGAAGAGACTTGTTTGGGCTAAAGAACACAAGGAATGGACATTAGACCTGTGGAAATCTGTGCTTTGGTCTGATGAATCCAAATTTGAGATCTTTGGTTCCAACCACCGTGTCTTTGTGCCACGCAGAAAAGGTGAATGAATGGATTCTACATGCCTGGTTCCCACCGTGAAGCATGGAGGAGGAGGTGTGATGGTGTGGGGGTGCTTTGCTGGTGACACTGTTGGGGATTTATTCAAAATTGAAGGAATACTGAACCAGCATGGTTACCACAGCATCTTGCAGCGGCATGCTATTCCATCCGGTTTGCGTTTAGTTGGACCATCATTTATTTTTCAACAGGACAATGACCCCAAACACACCTCCAGACTGTGTAAGGGCTATTTGACCAAGAAGGAGAGTGATGGGGTGCTACGCCAGATGACCTGGCCTCCACAGTCACCAGACCTGAACCCAATCGAGATGGTTTGGGGTGAGCTGGACCGCAGAGTGAAGGCAAAAGGGCCAACAAGTGCTAAGCATCTCTGGGAACTCCTTCAAGACTGTTGGAAGACCATTTCAGGTGACTACCTCTTGAAGCTCATCAAGAGAATGCCAAGAGTGTGCAAAGCAGTAATCAAAGCAAAAGGTGGCTACTTTGAAGAACCTAGAATATAAGACATATTTTCAGTTGTTTCACACTTTTTTGTTAAGTATATAATTCCACATGTGTTAATTCATAGTTTTGATGCCTTCAGTGTGAATCTACAATTTTTATAGTCATGAAAATACAGAAAACTCTTGGAATGAGAAGGTGTGTCCAAACTTTTGGTCTGTACTGTACTGTACTGTACTGTAGTTAGTTTTTAAGTGTACTAAATATATTATTTGGGATCTTTTCTATGCTGTTGGTACACATACCTTGTTATCAGATACATATCTTCAGTGGGAATACAGGTGCATCACAATAAATTAGAATATCTTTGAAACGTTCATTCATTTCAGTAATTCAGTAATACAATTCATAATCTGCCGTCTTCCATGATTGTGTGTCCTACTGAACCAGACTGAGGGTCCATTTAAAGGCTTAGGAAACCTTGGCAGGTTACACACTGAATTTGCAATACTGAACTTTTTTACAATATTCTAATTTTCTTAGATTTTGGTTTTCATTACCTGTAATCCATAATCAACATTTACAGAAATAAAACACTTGAAATAGAATACTCTGTGTGTAAAGAATCTAGAAAATATAGGAGGTCACTTTTTTAATTTAATTACTGAAAGAAATAAACATCTCAATGATATTCTAATTTATTGAGGTGCACCTGTACATAGCAACATTGCACGGCACACATAAATGCAGTTACGTCACTGCCCCCGATCTATGGTGACAGGACTGCTATAGAAAGTACATGGAAAGGACACGGTGAATGTTTCACTGGCTTTATTATATGGAAAAAACATTATATACACAATTAAGTACATAAATACAATACCTAAATAAATAAGTAATTATATTCAAATTTGTAGTTATGTAAACAAAAAAAATTCATAAAAATACATACAATAAATTTATAATTCATTATATATACAAAAATATAAATAAATAACTATAAATTATATGTGATAAATGTATATGTCATATATAAAATGGTGCTACACAATATACTAGGGCACTAGTACCATGCATAAAACTACAGTGAAATACATAATATGAATAAAAGCATAAAATTTTAAATTATAATTCATTATCCACCCAAAAAAAAAAAAACTAAAAATAAATAACAAAAATTATATGTGATAAGGGTGTATGCATATATAAAATAGTGCTGCACAATAATTCTCAATACTAAGGCACCAATACAAAGCATGGAACTACAGTGATACATACTAATGAATAAATAAATAAACGTGTGTCATGTAATTCTACTGTACACAAATGAGATTATAAAAAAAAAAAAAAGTTTTAGAAAGGATTAAAGTTAGATTCATGCAGTATTTTTTTTTTTTTGGAGTGTTTTTAACAGTGGGCAGATTTTATAACCCCAAGTCCAAAAAAGGTGGGATGCTGTGGAAAATGTAAAGAAAACAAAAAATGATTTGGAAATGTTTTGGAAATCTCATAATTACGTTTTATCTTTGCTTCTTAGAGACTCCTGCCTTTCTAACATGCTGTTTTATATAAACAGGCATTCTCCTTGTAGTAAAAATGACCTTTTACCTATAGTTTGTAGGTCAGAACGATAGCTGTGATAAGAAAATTTAGTCCTTAACATTTAGACTGTTTAAGATATGCCAAGATAGGTTTTGTTGTTTTACTATAAATAAAATAAAAATAAAAATCTAACTTCAAAACAAAATTTGCATTGCTATATTTCTAATAACTTTGTTAGATTTGCTTCTACAGAGCCAAGTGTCATAGAATTCACGTAATTTTATGTTTTTAAAAATGGTTGGTTCTAAAGAAGTGTATTATTTGTGCAAGTTAATTAGCTTTAATATTTGTAGCAAAAGCATCTTAGATTTATAGAAAAAGAGAACGCTGTAAACAACTGAGGCTTAATTTTTTTTTTTAGTACATATTGTAATTTGAATGGAATGGTTCCATTTAATTCTATACAATGTACTGGGAAGCTGGAATAAATTCAGAATGGGGAGAAAAAAAACTGTACTTGTGTTACTTTGTTATGGACTTTGTTTTTATAGCGTTCACTGTGCAGCCAAAATGTCAACTGTATTCTATGGTTCAGTATGAATAGAGCGATATCAAATTTCTATAGTTTTTTTAACCCCTTAAAAAAATCAAATACTTTGCAAAATAAATATAGAAATTTCTTGTCGTCATATTTTGACATTCGTAACTTTTTATATTTCCGTGTTTGGGAACACGTAAGGAGTCTTTTTTTGCATGGCCAGAAGTACATTTTATATATATATATATACCATTTTGGGAAATGTCTATTGTTTTGATCGCTTTTTATCCCAATTTTTATGGAAGGAGAAACAGTGGAAAAACGTCAGCAAGGCTATTTTGATTTTTTTTCGGATACAAGAATATCTAATGTGTATGTATTTTACTTTATTTACTTTAATGTCTGTTCTAGGGAAACGGGGGAGATTTTTATTTATTTTTTTACTTTTTTTTTTTACTGTTATTTTCAGACCCCAAGGGTTCTTGAACCCCAAAGAGTTTGATAACTAATACAATGTACTCCAATGCTAATGCATTGTAAAATTGCAAGGGTTCCATAGAACTTGTAAAGTGATAATACTGGGAGCCTTCAATAGGCTCCCAGCTGCTATGACAATGGATCGCTAGTCCCCAATCTCATTCCAGGAGCAACAATCCACCCCAAAATGGTGGTGCCCATGCGCCGCTGAGAAAATGGCATATTGGTCATGGTTGATCAAAGCGTCAGGGGCGGTTAATGCCCGGGATGATTGTCTCAATCAAACTCACCATTATATTAAAAGATCTCCATATACAACTATAATATCCACATTATAGTTTATCATCTACACTTGAGAAAAACATTGTATGGCATATGCTGTAAAGGATCCCCAGTTTTTGAATAATAGCTAGTAGTAAGAATTAGTGGTAGTAATAGTAATAGAAATTAAATGTTAGTAACATTTCAGTACATGTACCACTATTTGTCACCACAAGCATGTCACCACTATAGTTAGTGATGATCATTGTCACAAAAACTATAAAATGCTGACAAGCTAGTAGATGGATATGGTGGCAACTAGTGATGGGCGAACCTCAGTCTGTACCATAAGGGCCATTATCAGGGCCGGTTTTAGACAAACTGTGGCCCCGGGCAAAATTAAAAGCGTGGCACCAAATGCTGATATACAGTCATATGAAAAAGTTTGGGCACCCCTATTAATCTTAATCATTTTTAGTTCTAAATATTTGGGTGTTTGCAACAGCCATTTCAATTTGATGTATCTAATAACTGATGGACACAGTAATATTTCAGGATTGAAATGAGGTTTATTGTACTAACAGAAAATGTGCAATATGCATTAAACCAAAATTTGACCGGTGCAAAAGTATGGGCACCTCAACAGAAAAGTGACATTAATAATTAGTAGATCCTCCTTTTGCAAAAATAACAGCCTCTAGTCGCTTCCTGTAGCTTTTAATCAGTTCCTGGATCCTGGATGAAGGTATTTTTGACCATTCCTCTTTACAAAACAATTCCAGTTCAGTTAAGTTTGATGGTCGCCGAGCATGGACAGCCCGCTTCAAATTATCCCACAGATGTTCAATGATATTCAGGTCTGGAGACTGGGATGGCCATTCCAGAACATTGTAATTGTTCCTCTGCATGAATGCCTGAGTAGATTTGGAGCTGTGTTTTGGATCATTGTCTTGCTGAAATATCCATCCCCGGCGTAACTTCAAATTCGTCACTGATTCTTGTACATTATTCTCAAGAATCTGCTGATACTGAGTTGAATCCATGCGACCCTCAACTTTAACAAGATTCCCGGTGCCGGCATTGGCCACACAGCCCCAAAGCATGATGGAACCTCCACCAAATTTTACAGTGGGTAGCAAGTGTTTTTCTTGGAATGCTGTGTTTTTTTGACGCCATGCATAACGCCTTTTTGTATGACCAAACAACTCAATCTTTGTTTCATCAGTCCACAGGACCTTCTTCCAAAATGAAGCTGGCTTGTCCAAATGTGCTTTTGCATACCTCAGGCGACTCTGTTTGTGGCGTGCTTTCAGAAACGGCTTCTTTCGCATCACTCTCCCATACAGCTTCTCCTTGTGCAAAGTGTGCTGTATTGTTGACCGATGCACAGCGACACCATCTGCAGCAAGATGATGCTGAAGCTCTTTGGAGGTGGTCTGTGGATTGTCCTTGACTGTTCTCACCATTCTTCTTCTCTGCCTTTCTGATATTTTTCTTGGCCTGCCACTTCTGGGCTTAACAAGAACTGTCCCTGTGGTCTTCCATTTCCTTACTATGTTCCTCACAGTGGAAACTGACAGGTTAAATCTCTGAGACAACTTTTTGTATCCTTCCCCTGAACAACTATGTTGAACAATCTTTGTTTTCAGATCATTTGAGAGTTGTTTTGAGGAGCCCATGATGCCACTCTTCAGAGGAGATTCAAATAGGAGAACAACTTGCAATTGGCCACCTTAAATACCATTTCTCATGATTGGATACACCTGGCTATGAAGTTCAAAGCTCAGTGAGGTTACAAAACCAATTTTGTGCTTCAGTAAGTCAGTAAAAAGTAGTTAGGAGTATTCAAATCAATAAAATGATAAGGGTACCCAAATTTTTGCACCGGTCAAATTTTGGTTTAATGCATATTGCACATTTTCTGTTAGTACAATAAACCTCATTTCAATCCTGAAATATTACTGTGTCCATCAGTTATTAGATATATCAAATTGAAATGGCTGTTGCAAACACCCAAATATTTAGAACTAAAAATGATTAAGATTAATAGGGGTGCCCAAACTTTTTCATATGACTATACCAACAATGCCATATTTCCAGTGGAAGCCTCTTTAATAATGCCCCTTTCTGCCCCCAAAACAGTAACAACCACCCCCTCTTAGGCCCACACACAATTCAAATAACCACCTTTGTACCGCCTAATAGATTTTCGCACCCCCTCATCAGTTATTATAGCACCTCCTTATAAATAATAGTACCTGATTATAAACAGTGCCCCATATCAGTAATAGTTCCCCCGTATCAGTAATAGCCCCCCTCATAAATAATAGTTCACGATATAAATAATAGTCCACATTATCAATATTAGCCCTCTTATAACTAATAGTTCCCCCTTATAAATAGCCCCTTTAACAATACCCTCCTTATAAAGTTTCCCTCTAATAAATAAAAGAGACCACATTATAATAGCCGCCCATATAATGTTACCCTTATTATAGGCTTATTATAAATAGTTCTTCCGTTAAAAATAATAGCCTGCCTTAGATATATTAATTTCCTCTGATAATAGCCCCCTTATAAATAGTTCCTCCCTTCTACATAATAGCCTTCTTATAACAATTCACCTTATATTTAATAGTTCCGCTCCTATAATAGCCCCCTTATATATAATAGTCTCCCCCTTATGAATAACAGTTCCCCATTTATATATAACAGACACTTCCTTATATATAATAGTTTCCTCCCTTATACATAATAGCCCCTTATATATAACAGTCTCCCCCTTATAACAGCCAACCTTATATATAATAGTTCCCTCTTATAATATCCCCCTTATATACAATAGTTCCTCTCCTATAATAGCCCCCCTTATATATAACGGTCCCACCTTATAATAGTGCTCCTTATACTGTATATAATAATTCCTCTCTTATAATAGCGCTCCTTATATAAAAGAGTTCCTACATTATAAATAATAGCCCTATTATATATGTCTTCCCCTTATATCAACCCCCTTATATATAATTGTTCCCCCTTATAATAGCCCACTTATATTTAATAGCCACCCTTATATATAATAATTCCTCTCTTACAATAGTTCATCCATTATAAATACTAGTCCCCTTATATTTAAACGTCTTCCCCTTGTAATATTCTCCTCATATATAACAGTCTCCCCCTTATAGCATCCCCCTTATATATAATAGTTCCTTATAGAGTGGGGAAAAAAGTATTTAGTCAGCCACCAATTGTGCAAGTTCTCCCATTTAAAAAGATGAGAGAGACCTGTAATTGACATCATAGGTAGACCACTATGAGAGACAAAATAAGAAAACAAATCCAGAAAATCACATTGTCTGATTTTTTAAGAATATATTTGCAAATTATGGGGAAAATAAGTATTTGGTCACCTACAAACAAGCAAGATTTCTGGCTCTCACAGACCTGTAACTTCTTCTTTAAGAGGCTCCTCTGTCCTCCACTCATTACCTGTAGTAATGGCACCTGTTTGAAATTGTTATCGGTATAAAAGACATCTGTCCACAACCTCAAACAGTCACACTTCAAACTCCACTGTGGAACTGTGGTGAAGACCAAAGGATACCAGAAACAAAATTGTAGACCTTCACAATCAGGGGCTCCACGCATGATCTCACTCCGTGGGGTCAAAATGATCACAAGAATGGTGAGCAAAAATCCCAGAACTACACGGGGGGACCTAGTGAATGACCTGCAGAAAGCTGGAACTAACGTAACAAAGGCTACTGTCAGTAACACACTACGCCACCAGGGACTCAGATCCTGCAGTGCCAGACGTGTCCCCTTGCTTAAGCCAGTACATATTCGGGCCCATCTGAAGTTTGCTAGAGAGCATTTGGATGTTCCAGAAGAGTATTGGGAGAAGCCTGATGCTTTGAATGCTGGGGGCCCCTTTGGGGTCGGGGGCCCTGGGCAATTGCCCAGTTTGCCCCCCCCTAACCCCGGCCCTTGCCATTATTACACTCTGGGGTCTAAAGCCCTGAGGCCTAGGGGTAGGAACAGATAAAATATACAAACTTAAAAACACACATATGGTACTTACCTTTCCTCAACTCTCCTGGTTGTGCAGTCTTCAGCAGCAGGATCTTGTGGCCTCTTCTGGCATCTTCTCTGACCTCACACACCTCAAGGCCACTGCTGAGGCCCAAACACTTGTGGACCTCAGAGGTGTGACCACTGGGATGGAGAACACGCTGGGAGAGGCTGTGGGTGAAGACTGGATGCCAAGTATTAGTGAGAGGAATATATGTGTTTTTTATTTTGTCCAAACTCCCCTGGGCCTACTCATATTATTATATGGGGTGTGAAGAATGAATGGTTTCTACATGTGTGATTCCCACAGTGAAGTATGGAGGAGGAGATTTGACAGTGTGGGGGTGCTTTGCTAGTGAACCTGTTGATTGTTCATTCAAAATTCAAGTCACACTTAACCAGCATGGCTACCACAGCATTCTACAGTGACATGACATCCCATGTGATTTGTGCTTAATGGGACCAGACACAACAGCCTATTTGACCAAGAGTGAAAGAGTGCTGCACCAGATGACATGGTCTCCTGCAATACAGAGCTCTGAGTGCTGCAAATCTAGCAATACAACTAGCGAATCTTAGGAGTAAAAGAATTAGAACACAGTTTAGTCAGATTTAATCAATTACAGGCAGATTAGTAATAGAAATCATAGATAGGAGTGAGGGATACTACAGGTGCATCTCAATAAATTAGAATATTTTTGAAACGTTCATTCATTTCAGTGATTCAGTAATACAATTCATAATCATCAGTCTTCCATGATTGTGTGTCCTACTGAACCAGACTGAGGGACCTTTCAAAGGCTTAGGAAACCTTGGCTGGTGACACACTAAATTTACAATACTGAACTTTTTTTTTACAATATTCAAATTTTCTTAGATTTTGGTTTTCATTACCTGTAATCCATAATCAACATTTACAGAAATAAAACACTTGAAATAGAACACTCTGTGTGTAAAGAATCTAGAAAATATAGGAGGTCACTTTTCTAAGTTAATTACTGAAATAAACATTTCAAATATGTTCTAATTTATTGAGATGCACCTGTATCTGTGCTGTATGGCCAGACTGTTGCAGTAATACAAACAGACAAAGGACAGTTAACCCTTTCATTGCCAATAATGTAATTTTGTCTCAGTCTGTTTTGCAATAGAGCAGTGTGATCTGTCCAGAGTGTTTATCATAATTTTTACTGTCAAAAAAAAAAAGAATTCTTAAGGGTTTATTTGGGAAAGAGTTAATTTTTTTTTCCGTTAAATACATACAAACTCCTGTTCTAACAGCAAAACCACTGATGCTGCCTATCCTAATCTGAACAATTCTTAGTTATTTAAGTTTTTTTTTTTTTTTTTTTGCTCACCCAAAACGTCACAGAAACGCAGATTTTTTTGTTGCAGATTTTGCTGCATTTTTTGAGCCAAAGCCAAGAATGGCTACAGAAGGAATAGGAAATATATAGAAAGTATTAGTACTTCTGCCTTCTGCTCAATCCACTCCAGTTTTTGGCTAAAAAAACCCCAAAAAAACGCAGCAAAATCTGCAAAAAAAAAAAAAGCTGCATTTACGCAACATGGGGCCTCAGCCTTAGGGTTGCTCACCCAATAAACAGTCATGCAGCCTGCTAATCTGAAAATATCTGTTTAAGGCATTTTTTGTTGCTCACCCAATAAACTGTCTGTAAGGGAATCACTAGAGGAGCGATTCCCCAGTGCTGCTGGAGAACCCTGGTGTGAAGAATATCGCTTTGCCAAGCCCCTTGGCCTACCTGCGATCACCCTTCTTAACCTTCCACTCACAACCTGTGAGCGGACAGAGTTCGTAGGATAGAATGAAACGAGCTTTATAAATTTTATATTTTTAATAACCCAAGTGGGTCGGTACTAATTAATAGCATATACAGAAATATGCAATATTAATATGATCAAGCATAAGCATACGAGCAAAATAGCGATAATACAGCACATACCTGTAAAACAAAAATGGGAATAAAGTATAGAGTAATACCAGACCTGAGGAAGATTCCTGAACACAGCTCTCTCTTAACTGCCTCTCTTCCAGGCTTCACCCAAAGACCCAAGACCCCACCCCACCCCAGTGTGAAGACTGCATCCAGTTCCGCCCTTCATCCCTCCCCCCCAGCCAGCCCTCTCCTCACGAAAAGAGGAATCTATGCCGGTTAGTAGGAAAGGTGGGTGCCTGAGTTAGTTTCAGGTCACCAGCCCACTCTCCCCCCTTTGGACATCTGGGATATCACATTGACGGGTCAGAAAAGCCCTCTCTCCATGGTATGCACATAAAACCACTGGAGCGAATTGACCACCAATATAAACACAGCTCTACATTCCTACAGATATGTGAGACTGATACGAATAAAGAATGATACATGTCCAAGAAAGATACATAAATTGAGGGTCTCATCATCACACCTCCCCTTTTTAGAGCGTGTCCGGAGGAAGGAGGAGCCTCCGTTCCTCTTCCACCCGCACCTCCGCAGCCTCACCCCGCCGGGACAGGCCATCGGCATTGCCATGGGCCTGGCCAGGCTTGTGCCGGATGTCATAGTTGTATTGCTGCAGCACCAGGCTCCAACGTAACAACCGTCCATTCTGACCTGCAACACGTTTGATCCAGATCAGAGGGTTGTGATCCGTCACCACGGTGAAGTGGCGCCCATACAAGTAAGGCTGCAGATGCTGCAAGGCCCAAACAATTGCTAGGCATTCCTTCTCCACTGTGGCGTAGGCCTCCTCCCGCGGCAGAAGCTTTCGGCTGAGGTACTGCACCGGGTGCTCTTGCCCCGCTGAGTCAAGCTGGCTCAGTACGGCACCGAGTCCGTAGGTGCTGGCGTCTGTCTGTAGCACAAGCGGACGTGACTCATCATACACCTGAAGTACAGGTGCATTCGCCAGGGCCGCTTTCAGGGCCTGGAAGGAGCTCTCGCAAGCATCCGTCCACTGGACAGTTTGCGGCAACTTCTTCTTGGTGAGGTCCGTCAAGGGGGCAGCCAGAGCACTATAGCTCGGTACGAACTTCCTATAGTACCCTGCCGTACCCAGGAAAGACATCACCTGTCGCTTGGTCCGGGGGGTTGGCCAGGACGTGATTACATCCAGCTTTCAGGTTCTGGTTTCAGGGTTCCCCCACCTACCCGGTGTCCCAGGTATTGGACCTCGCGCATGCCCAGCTGACACTTTTCCGGTTTGATGGTCAAGCCCGCACTGTGGATCCTCCCCAGCACCTGCGCCAGGTGCTATAGGTGTTCCTCCCAAGTGGAGCTGAAGACGGCAATGTCATCCAGGTACGCAGTAGCAAACCCTTCGCATCCCGTCAGCAGGGAGTTGACCATCCGCTGGAAAGTGGCAGGGGCATTCTTCATGCCGAATGGCATGACAGTGGACTCGTACAGTGCGAAAGGGGTGATAAAGGCCGATCGCTCCTGTGCCTGAGGGGACAGGGGGATCTGCCAGTATCCCCGACTCAAGTCCATGATGGACAAGTACTGGGCCTTACCTAACCGGTCAAGCAGGTCGTCAATGCGCGGCATGGGGTACGCGTCGTTGACTGTAACCGCATTAAGTTCCCTGTAGTCTACACAGAACCGGGTGGTCCGGTCCTTTTTGGGCACAAGAACCACAGGTGAAGCCCATGCACTGTGAGAGGGCTGAATCACCCCCAGTTCCAGCATCTCGTCAATCTCCTTGCGCATCTGGACCTGTAACTCCGAGAAGACGCGATATGGCGACCGCCGGATAGGGGCATGATTCCCGGTATCCACATGGTGGATGGCCTGGTCAGTTCTCCCGGGCTTCGCGGAGAACAGACCAGGTAGGGAGTGCAAAACTTCATCCAGCTGGGCCTCAGCCAGCAGGGGGTTCACCTGTGCCTTCTTGTTGCACCCATCCTCCTGAAAATGAGCAAGCAAGTCAACAAGGTCTTCTTCTTCCCCCTCCTCTAGCAGACTGCATACTGGAAAGGCACTAGCTTCCCGGTCATGTTGATCCTTCATCATGTTGACATGGAAGACCTTATGCCTGTTCCGGCCTGGATCAACAGTGACCAGGTAGCTGACGCTGTTGACCTGCTGGTGCACGACGTATGGACCGGTCCATTTCGCCTGAAGCTTGTCCTGGGGCTCAGGGACTAGGACCCATACTTTCTGCCCCGGGTGGTATGTTCTCTTACGGGCATTCTAATCATACCAGCGCTTCTGGTCGGCCTGAGCCTGGACCATGTTGTCATGCACCAGCTGCGCCATAGCCTGCATTTGGTCACGGAATCGCAGGACATACTCCACGACTGGCACACCTTGGATGGCCATTTCTCCTTCCCAGGACTCTTTCACAAGAGTTAGGGGCCCACGTACACGTCTCCCGTACAAGAGTTCAAAGGGGGAGAACCCCGTTGAGGCTTGAGGCACCTCCCGGTAAGCGAACAGCAGGTGCGGGAGATAAGGCTCCCAGTCGCGCCCGTGGGATTCGACTAACATCCTGAGCATCTGATTCAGGGTGCCATTGAACCGTTCACACAGGCCATTGGTCTGTGGGTGATACAGGCTGGACACCAGATGTTGCACCTCTGTTACCTTACACAGGCCTTGTATCAAGGCAGACATGAACTGGGTACCTTGGTCTGTGAGCATCTCTCTGGGAAATCCAACACGGTAGAAGATGCCTACCAGAGCCTTGGCCGCTACATCAGCCCGGGTGGAAGACAGAGCGACAGCTTCCGGGTACCTAGTAGCGTAGTCTACTACCGTTAATATGAAACGTTTCCCGCTGCGACTGGGAATGGACAGGGGTCCGATGAGATCCACAGCCACCCGCTGGAAAGGTTCGGTTATGATGGGCATAGGTATCATTGGGGCTTTTGAGCCTTGCCCCGCCTTGCCCATCCTCTGACAAGTGTCACATGAACGGCAGTATTTAGCTACATCTGTCCCCATTTTAGGCCAGTAGAATAAGTGGCTGAGGCGAGCCTTGGTCTTAGCGATCCCCAGGTGGCCTGCCAGTGGAATATCATGAGCAATCCGCAACAACTCCACCCGATAGGGTTGGGATACCACCAAATGTTTCTCCCTGAGCCGACTTTCTTTTCCCTTTGTGGGGATCATTTCTCGGTACAACCTCCCTTGCTCCCAGTACACGCGGTCCTTGTCTGACTCCAGGAGAGGTTGAGCAGCACGCTCCTTCAATGCGTCCAGACTGCGGTCAGCTTGGACAGCTTCCCTGAACTCTTGACTGGAACCAGACAGAAGAGATGTGCATGTCACATACCCGCCGGACTCCTCCGGCTCCAGTGCGGGGAGGCTAGTCATGTCGGTCTCAGTGCCATCTCCGGGTGACAGAGGGAACGGCTCAGGGGTTGGAGCGCCTTCCACCCCTCTAGCACTCTGGCTGCGGGTTACCACCGCAACACCAGCAGTCCGTTCCTCATCCAGATCGGCCCTGAGATCCCCGTGACCTATCTGACCACCTGGCACATTGTCATCAGTTGGGTGCTGATCTGGGGTACTGAGTGAAGGAGTTGAGGTTGCCCCCAGCATCTCAGAAGAGCTACCCTGGAAATCTGCAAGGCAAGAATTAGCAATTACATTGACATTGCATTCATTCATTGATTCACAGTGAACTGCATGGGTGAATGGCTCAGCCAGGGTCACACTGAGGGGGCTATCACCACCCGCAGATGTGGGCGGGGCTACAGCCAGGTTAACATTCCACAGCCCCTCATGTACATGCTCACTGATTCCTTTAGCTGGGCACACAGCAGGGGGAAGCAGGCAGATGACCCTTCCCTCTGCCTGTGTGACAGGCTTCAACACCACATTAAAATCATCCTTCAGTACAGACATTTTGTCACAGTGAGGTGGGGCTACTCCCACCCCATATTGGGACACCAAGGGCCCCAAATCTGTTCCCAATAGTACATTGGCAGGCAGATCAGACATTAGCCCCACAGCACGCATTCCTTTTCCCGCACCCCTGTCCAAATGGACGCAAGCCATGGGCACAGTTAAGCGTTCTTGTCCAATACCCCTCAGGGTCAGAGTTTTTCCAGGGATAATACTGTCCGGAGGGACCAAGTCAGGTTGCACCAGAGTAACATCCGCCCCAGTGTCCCGAAATCCCATGAGCCATGGATTGCAACCCCTCCCTCCCCACCAAGTATACAGATGAGCCAGCTGCCATGGCTGGGGAATCAGGGGGGTTCTTAGAGCGGTTGGGGCACTCCGCCTTGAAATGTCCTGGCTGTTTACAGGCGTGACACCGCCAGACCTCTCTTTGGGACTTGGAGGTGGTCACCGGGGCGCCCAGAGTTCTTGGGACAGGGGAAGTAGAGGGGGCACCTGGGACAGAGTTTGTCTTACCCCACTTGAAGACCACAGGCTGTGGTGAACTCAAGCTTTGCCCCTCCTTCCAGCTTGAGGGTCTCTGCAGTGTGGCTCCTCGCTTGGTCCCTTGCTCCCTGGTGGACACATAGTCGTCAGCAATCTCTGTAGCCTGGTCTGCTGTCTTGGGTTTCCGATCACACACGAACTGGCGGACCTCCAGAGGGCACACCTGGAGAAATTGTTCCTTTATCATAAGGTCCCCAAGTTCCTCAAACGTGGTGACAGTAAGTCCTTTGATCCACTGCCAGAATGTAGCCTGTAAGTGGTGCAGAACATCCGCATAGCTCTCTGTGGGACCCCGCTGTATATTCCGGAACTTTTTTACGGTACACCTCCGGCGTGAGCCGGTTTCTCCGGATCAGCGCCGCTTTGATGGTCTCATAGTCCGCGTCCTCTGGTAAGCTCGTGGAAACATCCAAGCCTTTTCCCTTCAGCCGGGGAGACAGGTAACGGGCCCATTCTGCCTGGGGAATATGATGCTGCTTACACGCCCTCTCAAATCCCCGCAAGAACGAGTCCAAGTCCCCGTTATCTTCCAAGACTGGAAAGTCCTCGGATCGGATCTTTAGTGCTTGGGCTCCTGGAGTTTGTGCAGGGGAAGGTTGCACCTGCTGGGAGAGTTCCAGCTTTTTTAGCTCAAGCTGATGCTCCCTCTCCGCCTGGCATTCACGGGCCTCTCGCACAGCCTCTCTCTCTCTGCCCGACGCTCTGCAGCAGCTTGGTACTGGAGAATCACCTGCAGACGGGTGTTAGAGTCACCGGCGTCTAGCTGCTGTAAGGCCATTTGCAAGTATAAGTCCGTTACCCCCACAGAACTGGGGCTACTGGTCCCTCCAGGCAAAGTTACCTCTGGGGTCCGGGCACCTGCTGAACCGTCTGGCATGGTGATGTTTTCTTGTGCCAGCCTCTCAGGACTTTGCTCCTCGTCCTACCCGGCTGCAGCACCTTCCATATCAGCCATCTGCTCAGCGTTTGTATCAGTCAGTTGCTGACCGTCCCCTGGCTCCACTTCTCAGAGACCAAGACATCCACTGGACGTCGTTGCCAAATAAAAGATAGGACAGAAAAAAAGAAGAAGGGAGGGAACAGTACTGTACCAAACTTTCACCGTATTTTAAGCTTGATCTCATACCGAGCTCGTGCCATAGGTTTGCCACAATCCTCAGTGTCTGAGTGATACCACACCCACACACTGTTATCCTAAGATCCCACAACGCTGCCACCACTGTGAAGAATATCGCCTTGCCAAGCCCCTTGGCCTACCTGTGATCACCCTTCTTAACCTTCCACTCAAACCCGTGAGCGGACAGAGTTCGTAGGATAGAATGAAACGAGCTTTATAAATTTTATATTTTTAATAACCCAAGTGGGTCGGTACTAATTAATAACATATACAGAAATACAATATTAATATGATCAAGCATAAGCATAAGAGCAAAAGTGCGATAATACAGCACATAAAACAAAAATGGGAATAAAGTATAGAGTAATACCAGACCTGAGGAAGATTCCTGAACACAGCTCTCTCTTAGCTGCCTCTCTTCCAGGCTTCACCCAAAGACCCAAGACCCCACCCCAGTGTGAAGACCCCGTCCAGCTCCGCCCTTCACCCCCCCAGCCAGCCCTCTCCTCATGAAAAGAGGAATCTATGCCGGTTAGAAGGAAAGGTGGGTGCCTGGGTTAGTTTCAGGTCACCAGCCCACTCTCCCCCCTTTGGACATCTGGGATATCACATTGACGGGTCAGAAAAGCCCTCTCTCCATGGTATGCACATAAAACCACTGGAGCGAATTGACCACCAATGTAAACACAGCTCTACATTCCTACAGATATGTGAGACTGATACAAATAAAGAATGATACATGTCCAAGAAAGATACATAAATTGAGGGTCTCATCATCACACCTGGGGGGAGGGGCACAACAAGACAGTGAGCCCTAAGCTGAACCCCCCCCCCCCCCACTGTCTCTGGCTAACTTGCCTATCTGTCCTAGGCGACAGCAGCAACTGGTTGACAGGCCCTACCTAAAATAGGTGACAACACCGAATGCAGACAGGACGAACAACAAAAAGGGAGGTCAGCTAGCCAAGAGGTAACAGACGAGCAATGCAGTACAGAATCAAAGTCCAAGAGAATAGTCAAAAGTCAAGGCCAGAAGTCAGGAATAGGAATACAGGTAACAAAAACAGCAAGGAGTAATAGCCAGAACGCACGAAGCAATAACCAGCGACCATGTGAGGGCTGACAACCTGTTTATAGAAAGTCTGGATCAGCCCCAGACTGGATTGGTAGACAGGCTGTCAATCACACAGGCAAGGCTGAGATTAACTATTAGTGGAGTAGAGGAAAACCAAGGTGAAGGAGACCGGTGTGGCAGAAAATCAATTACATAGTCTAGCACAGTGTTCAGACTGAGCAACAAGAAACCTACGCAAGGAATCAAACTGAAAACACCTCCTTCACCACAGCGTGCGAGCAGAGGGTGGCGCAGAGACCAGAACAGGCAGAGACGTTACACTGTCTTGCGCAAATCTGACCATGCAGATTTCTGTGCTGTCAACAATGTCTTCTTCACTGACACAAATCCCATTATGTAGTAGTCATGTGGCATCTGCTGAGTGAGATATTCCTCAAAGCCCAAAAATTCCTCTTCTTGATGAGTTGGATGAGAACTGCCAGTGTTTTTTAAATGTAGAGGAGGTAAAGGTAGGAGTGTTGGTGAAGGTAGTAGTGGCAGTTGGTGTTCTAATGGTAGTCTAGCTGCTAGGGACACTAGCAGGAAATCTGTTAGGAATTGTGAGGGCATAGAGGAATCTCATTGCAAGTGGGGAAGATGATATTACTGAATCTGATGATGATTCTATTACAGATAAGACCTGGCAAAGGAGTCAGGGTGACATCATAGGAAAAGGGTGGTGATAGCTGCAATAGTAAGAATTCCACCTGATGTGCAGCCCCCACATCCAAAAGACCTGCCTGGGGTAGATTTTAGGCAAGCTCAGGTGGTGGTAGTACTGGCAGCCACATTTCCACTGCTGCTTGGTTTGGCAGCAGCAGCTATGTGTGGTCATCTCCATTTTATGGGAATTTTTTGTAAATTAAAGGCAAAGAGATAATTAGCCATGGGCGGGCAGAAACACAGGTAGGAACTAGGTCTCTGTACTCACATGAAATGGCGGTACCAGCTCATTTGGCAAAATGGAATTGGCAGAAGCACCAAGTTAGCAAGACCATTCTATTCCTTCTCCTCACGATTATCTTTGTAGGCATGCCACATCGACATCTAGCACATGGTTGTCATGATCATTAACATCTCCATCTACTTCTCCTCCTCCTCCATGCCAATATCAGTCATGCATAAAGGAATGCATGTCCAGTACATAGCAATCTGTGCCCAGTCATCTGGCTGGTCTGCAACTTTAACAAAAGTTACTGGTGGTGCAGTTGCTGTTTCACCAAGTGATTCGCATAGTCTCAATGGAGATTACCTAACCACCATTATTTTTCTAGGAAAGCGGTCTCTGCTTAATATTGCCATGTGGGCTTCTTCTTGTAAATGTCCATGTGAGGAAAGTTACAAACCACTCTCACTACGTGGGGCACCAATTATGGGCAGGGACAATACATAGCTTTCATGGCCCACTGGGTCAATATTTTGAGTATCAGCAGCCACAGTATAGAAATACAGCAAGGAAAGGTGCTTTCTAGTACTGACATCACCTCATGGGTGCAGGACAGACACAGTTTCAACACTAGGCGGGACCCATGCACCTCCTCCAGTTCCTCTATACTGGACCATTTCCCACCACAATTTCACCAGGGTAAGCAATTGGTTACACTCCCTCTCTCATTTCATGTCTGTAAGGTGAAATACACATTGAGTGGCACAGGCTGGGGTGTGCGTTTGAGCAGCAGTATAATTAATGGTGAATGATTACTGCATGCAGCAAACCACTGGCACAATGAAGAAGAATTGGATAACTGTGATAAAAAGAACAACTTTTACCTCATGATCACTTTTGGAAGATAGTCTAGCTTTTTCAGATAGCTGGCTAGGCTCACTGACTTTGAGCCACAAATTTTTCTTGAAATTGTCACTACTTGGTCCCGATTGTGCACCCTATTTTCAATTCTCTATTACTTTTCAAATGGCAGGCACACTGATACCATACCACAAATGAAATTCAGTAAATTGCCACGCCGCCAACACAATGGTGATGTGGCATTTGCTCCCATTCGGGAATAACTGGAAGAATAATCCAAGTTCTTTTAGTTTCAATAGTTCTTTATTGAGTTAAAGTTATGTAGTTAAACTACATAAAGTATTGACAAGCCAAAATAGGATACAAAGCATAGCAACAGTAATAAGCCAAAAAAAATAAATGTTAGGGGAAATGAGGAGAGGGAGAACATAGGCAGGCTGATATCGCCAATCGACAATCAGTATAATGACAATGAGGATAGTACAGCAATGTATAAATAGATCAGTGAATGGTGCAATGAGAGCTTGTATACCTTAAGTGTCAAATATTTTGAGACTTAGAAAAGATAAAGTTTCTCATAGCAATAGTTCCCATAACATGATTTTTATCAATAAGCGAAAGTACTTCCTGAAAGTTTGGGGGTTCAGTCTTTTTTCATTACCTGACTAGGACCAATTTAGCTATAAGGAGTATTTTACAAGCAAGTGGGTGAAAAAAAAGCAGAGCTAGTTGAGTTAGTCTAGGTACCACTATTCCCAGGAGGAGTCCAGAAGGGTAAAGACAGTCTGGCAAGATCTAGGATTTACTGTAAGTTGGAATAAATGTGCCTCAGCCTCCTAAGTCTAGTCAGGGAGGACAATACTGATGAGAGTTACACTGCAAATCAAAATTGCTGCAGGTTTGCAAGCAGTGACACAATTGGAGGTATTTCTAAAAATGTTTTTGTTGGATATCAAATTCTCTCATTAGGGTCTCATAATTCGTGACACCTCTCACCTTCCATTCGTCAAACAATAAGGATGGAATCATAATAGAGAAAGTTTCTAGTTGGATGAATGCTTTATCTAAAGGCCATGGAGAAGCCATATTCTTATGTATGTACTACCACGAGGAGATAGAGCTGGAGGGAAATGGGAAATATCACTCAGGATGGAACTGAGCCACAAGGAGGAAAATAGCAAATACATTAAAGTTAGGTACTGTACGTGAAGGTATAAAGCCTCTATATGTACCCAATGGATGTCTGCTTCAGACAACATTGAAATGTGTGTAGCGATAGAGTATCCATGGATGTCTAGAACTCCCAGAACGTCTGCTAACCTGTCTCTGGTTGTGATTAGGTGTGATATGCGAGATTTAACCAATCTCTCTCGATATGAAGGAGTAAGTTCAACACCTGTCTGGTATTATCGGTGGCTTGTTGACCTGCAATGAAGCCCACTTGTTCCCTATCAGGCTGGGTAGTAGTGGAGAAAGTCTGCTAGCTAAGAGTTTGCAGTATAATTTAACGTTTTAATTGAGAAGAAAGATGAGGCGAAAGTTCTGGGGGGGGGGGGGAACATGTGCCTTACCTGGTTTGGGGACTGTGCTATTGAGGCGGCCTGGTATTCCATTGGCAGAAAACCCATCTCCATCGCTTGCTGGGAAAATCTGTGCAAGTAAGGCAGATGTGCATACTGAAATGTCTTAAGATATTCATTTGTAATCCCATCTGGGCCAGGGGATTTTTCAGCAGGAAGTTTGTTAATCTCTAGGAGTTCCTGGTCTTTGAAATTCAGCTTTTCCAATTGGGAGTCTACCAAAGTAGGCAAATTAAATTTATGTAAGAACTTGTATATTTTCTATGGAGGGCTGGGGCATGGAGGGATCATCTTATTGTTATATAAGCTCGCAGCTAAATTGCTAAACTGATCAGCGATGTCCACAAGGTTTATTGTTTTGCCCTTGGTAGAAGGGTTGATTACAATCAGGTTTTCATGCACTACACTCTACAGAAGCAGCCCTCACAAAGGACTTCAGCTATCTCTTGATGGATAAATCTAAAGAGAACTATTCACTACTTATTCTTCTGGACCTCTCAGCAGCATTTGACACTGTAGACCACAAACTTCTCCTCACTATGCTCCATTCTATTGGCCTCAGGGATAACGCTCTCTCTTGGTTTTCTTCCTATCTCTCTGACCACTCATTTAGTGTATCATCGCTTGTGCTATTTCTCCTCCTCTGCCCCTTGCGGGTGGGGTTCCTCAAGGCTCGGTCTGAGGTCCCCTCCTCTTCTCTCTGTACACAGCCCCAGTTGGACAAACCATTCACAAATTTGGCTTTCAATACCATCTTTATGCAGATGATACCCAACTATATACCTCATCCTGTGACATCACCCCTGCACTACTACAGAACACCAGTGACTGTCTCTCTGCTGTCTCTAACATCATATCTTCTCTTTATCTGAAATTGAATCTTTCAAAAACTGAACTTCTTGTGTTCCCTCCATTTACTAACCCACCTAACCCTGATATCTCCATTTCTGTCTATGGCCTTACTATTTCCCTGAGGTGGCATGCCCCCTGCCTGGGGGTTGTATTTGATTCAGATCTCACCTTTACCCCACATATTCAGACACTTGACCGCTCTTGCCACCTGCACCTTAAAACATCTCTAGAATTTGCCCTTTTCTCACCGTGGAAACATCAAAAACCCTCATTGTCGCTCTGATTCTCTCTCATCTTCACTATTGCAATTCTCTTCTAATTGGGATTCCTCTTACGAAACTCTCCCCACTACAATCTGTCCTGAATGCATCCGCCAGACTTATCTTTCTGTCAAACCGGTACACAGACGCATCTATCTTGTGTCAGTCGCTGTATTGGTTGCCCATCCATCACAGAATACAATATAAAATTATCACACTGACCCACAAATCCATCCATAGCACTGTGCCCCCCTATTTCTCCTCTCTCGTCACCGCCTACCGCTCTAACCGTCCTCTCCATTCTGCCAATGACCTTAGACTTGCATCCCCTGTTATCCGATCATCCCATTCCCGTCTCCAAGACTTTTCTCGAGCTGCACCAGTGCTCTGGAATGCTTTACCCAAGACAATCCGATTAATCCCCAACTACAGCAGCTTCAAAACTACCCTAAAATCACATCTGTATGGTCAGGCTTATCATGTGCCCTGATCAGTGTAGTGTGCGGAGGTGCAAAACAATAACACCTTTTATCCTTCCTCCACTGTTCCTCAGATCCTGGCCCCTCCATCTAGAAGTTGCACTGCACTCCTTGCATTTAGTATCTATTTATTCACAGATACTGGCTGATGACGGGTTCATACAGCTTCAGTTACAAAACCTTTTTCTATTAAAAGATAGCTGGACCATTGTAGCAAACAGGCCCTCTGACCTCTTGTGTCCCCCTATCTCATCATGGAATGTAAGCTCTTGCGAGCAGGGCCCTCACTCCTATTGTTTGATATGTTTATTTCTTTGTCACATTGTAATGTCTCATATTGCCTGTTCATGTGTCCTCTGATTTGTAAAGTGCTATGGAATATGTTGGCGCTATATAAATAAAGTTATTATTATTATTGAATCAGTCTTTTGGTGTTGGGTTTTAAGTCTCACTGCTAGTACACTCCCAGCAAGGTTGTCTTGGGAGTAGCTTTCACCTTCATTAAGGTTTTACTCGTAATCTGAAAGTAAAAGATTTTTCAGTTGTTGCCTCAGACGAGAAATATTCTCAAACAAGTTGAGAAGTGGGTTGGGATTTTTACTCGGTCTCATAGTCTTGCAGTTCCTTAAGGAGCTGGGACAGTTGGGTTTGTTGCTGTTTTTCAAGAAGTGACCCAATTTAATAAATAATCCCTGGATAAATGCCTTATGAGAATTGCATATGGTTCAGAAATCAGTCTCAGGTAAGTCGTTAGCTCTAGAATATTCTTGTAAATCCAAACCTAATGAGGTGCTGCATTTAGAATGGGAGAGAAGGAAAATCTCCAAAGGTAAGAAAGAGGGGCCTGGTTAGCTTCTGCAATCATGATGGTTACCACTGCATTTTCAGACCATTTGAAGTCAACAGTAGACTAAGAGGTGGATGAGAGCACTAACTTATCAACACAAACATATCTGGAGTAACTATTATGAGTGTGGGAGTAGAAAGAGTAATCTCTTTCTGTACTATGATGAGCTCTCCACAAATCATAAAGTTCGTTCTTCCAGAGAAAGTCATTCAAGGAGGCTTCCCATCTGCTAGTTGAGGAAGATGAATGAAGAGCATCATCCACTATCGAATTAAAGTCTCCACAGAGGAGGAGTCTAACTCTGGAAACAAGTTGCATGCACTTTTTGAGAAGCGTGACTAAGGTACACAACAGGTTATTGATGTGGCCCACCAACACAAATCTACTGTTCACATTTATTGCTTCCTGTAAGGGTTTAAAAGTGACTGTTTTTAAAGGTGATCAACACTTCTTTTGGACTTTGAAGAATAGAGAATTTGATACATAACAGGAAAATTGGGACTACAAACCCTGTGGCCATCCTTCTGTACAATGTGATTCTCTTGAGCACACAAAATGTCACAGGAAAGGGCCTTCGCTTTGTCCCACATATTAGCTCTCTTACTAGGACTGTTCAACTCTTTGACATTCAGGGAGGCTAATTTAATAACCAGAATAAGATTAGTACCAATGTTGATGCTGGCAGGGCCAGGAGAAGTCCCTTCATTGCAGTTAAGCATATAGAAGGTCATAGATAGCAAACATTGTTGATTTAGAGACGCCAGCCTGAGGAGGAAAGGCAGGATAACAAAAAACAAACATATGAACCAAAAAGTTAACTTCCCACTGATAGTACACAGGATTATACCACAAAAACAAAATAACCAGGACAGCAGTGCCGCTGGGGGGGGGAAAACAAACAAACAAAAAACAAAAACAAAGAGTCAGTCTCTAGAACTGAAGCAGAGTTCAAAACCGGGGGACACCCCAGAAGTAAAATACCCAGAAAATACCTTACCAAACAGATTTTTGGGAACCCACGATGTAACAAGGTGGTTTCAGGTGATGTCATGGGCTTGCCAACAGAATCGGGGACCAGTACTTGGACGTTCCACCTTTGAAGAGCATTGTCCTCTTTCAGGGTCCGCACCATGAACATGTTGTCATCCCATGGAATCAGCAGATGAATTGAAAAGACCCACCTAAGTTTAAGCTAATGGTCTCTAAGAATGGAGGTAATCAGGTTCAGTTGTCTGTGGAGTTACAGAGTAGTAGAAGAAAAATCTGTAAAGATGGGGATGTAAATATATCGCTCTGGGGTCTGGTGCAGTTTCCTGGTAGCCAACAACAGAAGATCTTTAATATGAAAAAGTGCACTCTGGCTAAGATGCCCTGAGGGATGTCATCTGGCAGGTGTTTAAAAGTCTATCGAAAATCAGGTCCCTGGGGGTGCACTTGGGTTGCATTGACTTGATAAATTCCTGAACATTATGTGTTGAGACTTTCAGCAATCCCTCGGAACTTGACGTTGCTTCATCTGGGCATGCCCTCTAAGTCTGCAAGCTTTGCTTGGATTTGCAACAGGACATCCTCATGTTCATAATGAGTGTCAATAAGTTCATTATGCGAGGCTGCAAAGTCCCCCATTTTGGTCTCAACATGGTGGATTCTATTGCCCAGGGGAATAGAGGAAGGTCAGCAAGGCTTGTTTGCAGAGACCAATGTACAGTCTGCAGCATTGATCTCATAGATGCTTCAGTAAGGAGGCTGAGACTGGGAGAGTAGCAAAATATGTCCTTTGGTGCACTAGAAAGTTTAAGTGTAGAGCCGTGAGGGCTTACTTGGTCATTATTAGAGGCTTTGGAAGACAGCCATTGCTTCTGTTTAAGTGGGCTCCTGGAAAGATCCTGGGGATGATGGTGATTGGGTTTCAGCTGATAAGATGAGGGCCTGAGAGATGAGACAGACTTGTGTAGGTTCAGCTCTGTCTAAGAGATGGCGGAACCAAGCTGAAACGTTTGAGACGTAAATTGTACTGCTGTAAAAGAACATGCTCTGGCCTCAGATGTTGAGAGGAAGTGCCATCTAGGAGTTTAGTCAGATCTGGTGTTTTTCTTTTCGGAATCAATGCTGGAGTGGGTCAGGATGATGTCCAAGGCTTTGTATCCCAAAATTAGATTAATGCTTTTAAGTTACTGGGGTGAAGAGGAGCTCAGCTAGTGAGTAGCCATGCAAATCGGCAGACAAGCCATACCCTCCATCCAAGTTCCAAAGTGCTGTTCTGGTTAAAATCTTTCCATTTCAGAAGATATTCTAGCTTTTTAGTTAGCCGGCCAGGCACGCTGATAGTATGCCCCAAATTTTTGAAATTATGTAAATTGTCAATCAAAATTGCCAACAAAGGGCGTGTCTAGCTGGAGCATGGAGCAGACTTATCTCTCCTTTTCACTCCTGGGCTCTTCCCTAGCCCCTGTGAATATTTTTGGGGTGATCTCCATCTATATTTGGGGACTCTGAACAGCTCGCCATCATCCTGGTTGTGGCTATGTGGTCCTGTGACATGAGACGGTAACCATCTTGGACCTACCCCCTACAGCTGCACCTGGTCCTTTCTGACTCTCTGGACCAGCGTTCGCCTACTCAATTCTGCAGCATCACTGCCCGAAGTACCCTACACACTGACCCAGAGTCACAACTGTTGGATAGCTCAGCCACAGCTGCCTACCTTACCTGTCCTGCCCCCGGGGACGAACCACCCTACTTGGAGCATCGTAGATCCTGGTCCAGACTCCTCTCCTCCCTGCAACGCCTATGCACCTGCACCAGAGCCTGTATACTTACCTCCAGCAAAGTGGACATCTATGTTCTGCCAAGCCTCAACAATGATCCTGCCAGGTGACTTCCATTTGTGGCTCTCCTGACTGACCTGCATGGAGAGGATGGGAGAGTTCTCGGCATCCGCAAATCTTAAGTGTCAGAGTCCTAGTAGATAGGCATCCGCCATCTTCCTACAGTACCTCGGTGCCCTGGGACTGCAGTGTCCATCTCCACTTTTCAGCCTCTCTATAACGCCCCAAGGTCTATATTCTTGGATAACTCTCACTTCTACTCCTGTGTCGACATCTGGAATCTGAGGATTGGGTTCCCCACCATTATCCTTGACACCTCTCCAGCATTTGCACTGCTCTGTTACACCTCCTGGCTGTGCACGATCTCTCCCCTGCTTAGGCACAACATAGGACTGAACCTACCCAGATATTCTGCTGGCCGTAGCTCTGAGACTTACATCGTAATCCTCTATTCCATCTATCAGGCAATGGCTGCTCCCCCAGGCACTGACTGGTGCCCACTATGCTGTCCTAAACCTGGCCACACAAAACCTACCTGATGCAGGCTGGCATGTACTAGTTACACCCATCATGGTCAAGATCGGTCAGACGGACTCTTATGCTACTTCAAAACAGTCAAAAAACAAACAAACAGGTGGATATTGATAAATATTTTTTTTAAAAAAATGCTCTCCACTTCATTCTATACCTGCAGCAAAGTACTCTCTACCTAACCCTGCAGAATCAACTCATGCAGAGAGCCTTATGGATGACAGTAATGCCTCTGATTCCACCTCTGTGGTTACCATCTCTTCCAAGGGCCTCCAGAAACATATTGAAAAAGACACTGTAACCGGTCATGAAGGAGCTGGCTGACATAAATGGCTCATGGTGAATTCACTTCTATACAGCTTTTCTCCTCTTCAGAGGAAGGGGCTGGAAAAAACACGGGTAAAGAGACTAATTGGTTAATATTGGCGCGGGAAGGCACCTTAGGGTTAAACTCAGGAAGAAACCTAAGTTGGACCTATCCGTAAAAAATTATATATAAGGTTCCTTGGAAGAAAAAGCCTGGAGCTTATTTACCCTTTTGGCTGAAGTGATGGTTAATAGAATGGTGGTTTTAAAGGGAAGAAATGTAAGATCTACATCCTCCAAAGGCTTAAAAAGAGGACCACAAAGACCTGAAAGAACAATAGAGAGATCCCACTGGGGAACCGGAGCTGTAACCACCGGTCTAAGTCTGGTAGCGCCCTTAAGGAATCCAACAATAAGGGAATCCTGGGACAATCGTCTGCCTAAACAGGCGGATAAGGCTGAAACCTGTACCCTCAGTGTAACAGGAGAAAGGCCTGAATCCAAGCCGCTTTGAAGAAAATCCAAAATTTCTGCCGTAGTAGGGATTGAACTATCAGCTCCTCTTCTGGAGCACCACTGCTTGAAGATGTTACCTATCCTATGGTAGCTTTTTTTGGTAGACTCTGTTCTGACACAGGAAAGAGTCTTCAGGACGGCTTCTGACAGTCCACTAAATCTCCGTAGGTCAACTGGTCAACCTCCAGGCTGTCAGGTTGAATCTCCTCAGATCCTGGTGCTTCTGAGTTCCTTGGGAAACTAGGTTCTGGGTGGGGGGAAGCCTCCAATATGTCCCTCGACTCATGTACATGAGCTGGGCAAACCAAGTCCTTTTTGGCCAGAATGGAATGATGGCTATCACAGATACTTGGTCCTGTCTGACTTTCATCAATACCTTTGGTGTCATGGAAAGTAGAGGGAAGATGTATGCCAGCCTGAACCTCCAAGGGATGGACAGGGCATCCACTGCCAAGGGATAGTCCTGATACAGTGAGCAGAACGTCTCTACCTTGGCGTTGAGTCTGGTCGCCATGAGGTCTACTTCTGGGAGACCCCACTTCAGGGTAATCTAATGGAATACATCTGGATTGAGAGACCATTCTCCTGATACGACATGACCCCGACTCAACTGATCCGCTACTATGTTCAGGGAACCTTTTATGTGAACTCTTTTTAGACCCCAGAGTATAATAATTGGAGGCCCAGGGGAGGTGAGGGAACATAAAAAAACATTGTTACTCACCTCTCCTGTGATCGGTGTTACTCCTAGCAGGCTTCGGCTCTCTGGTGACCTCATCAGGTCGCGACGCCGGCCTTGTCCACGTGAGGTCTGTGCGCAATTAAACAGGGCCGAAAGCTGCAGGGAGTGCACCGTGCCCAGGATAGGTAAGTATCACTGATTTTTATGTTTGTCACGACCTGGGTCTCCGATCATTATACTCTGGGGTCTGAAAAGACCCCAGAGTATAATAATAGTTCATGGATGGGCCACTATGGGGCATAATACCGTGTGCAGGGGCCACTGTGGCGCATAATACCATGTTCAGGGGCCACTATGGAGCATAATACCATGTGCAGGGGCCACTGTGGAGCATAATACTAGTGTAGGGGCCACTGTGGAGCATAATACCATGTGCAGGGGCCACTGTGGAGCATAATACCATGTGCAGGGGCCACTGTGGAGCATAATACCAGTGTAGGGGCTACTGTGGAGCATAATACCATGTGCAGGGGCCACTATGGAGCATAATACAGTGTGCAGGGGCCACTATGGAGCATAATACCGTGTGCAGGGGCTGCTGCGTGCCATAATACAGTGTACAGGGGCCGCTGCGAGGCATAATACAGTGTGCAGGGGCCGCTGAGGGCCATAATACCGTGTGAAGGGGCTGCTGCGGGCCATAATACCGTGTGCAGGGGGCGCTGCGGGCCATAATACCGTGTGCAGGGGCCGCTGCGGGCCATAATACTGTGTAATACTGTGTGCAGGGGCTGCTGTGGAACTATGGCGCCTGTTTATATCATACACTGTCTGTTTATAGTGAGCGTGTAATGTAATTAAAGCCTTGTCACATAGGCCTCAACCCTAAATCTTGCAGTGGAGTATGGTAGATTCAAGTCCCGAAGTCAGCATTTATTATCTGAAAATTGGGCCCTTTTCTTTTATACCTGAATAGAGTTATCCGGAAATATAGAAATCTTATTTTTGTCCTCCACCATGTTGGGATTGTGTTATGCTTTCCACAATAGTGTGCCTCTATCCTTGTAATGGAGGATATGGGCTATCATAGTGCAAGGCAGGTTACCAGGAGGGAGAGGGACCCAATGAACCCTTTCTACTGCGAACAGAGGGGAGAGATTATCCTTGCCAAAGACTTATAGGAGTCATGATGCAACATAATTTGTACAGTTATTCCTCTCCACTTTCTCCAGGAACCCCACATTGCGAATATTGTTGAGTCTTAGATGATTTTCCATGTTGTCTTGTTTGGCCTTACTGGCATCTAGGGCTCTAGCATGTTGTTGCGAGTTCTATTTTAAGGGTAGTACCTCAATCTCAATGACCCTGACGCTCTCCTCCAAAGCTGTAGCCCGCTCCGAGACTTTTCTTAAGTGTTGCTGGAGGATAGAAATATCTTCTCTCAACCCACCTACAGGAAAGGTGAGAGATTTATGCAACGTCTGCACTGCCAGCATCCAAGTCAGACACATTTCCTTGCAGAGAGGTAATTTCACTATGGTCGTCAGAGGCCTTGGGATCATCTATCAGCGAATTGTTAGAGTCCAGTGGCAGAGGGTCAGGAGGATCATGGTTTCCCTCTGGCTGTATACATCTGGCGAGTTTACTGAGCCTCAAGGCAATCTCTCTGTGCAGGGAGTCAGTGGAGCGTCCTGCATGGGCTGGTGTGACTGGGATGGTGCCATCTCGGATCTCCTTGTAAGTCCCTATAGCGGCCTTGCCTTTAGCCATAATGTGAGATACACAGTCTAAATCGATCTCGGTGAACATCAGGAGGTAAGTCCAATCGTTTTTGGACCAACAAGATTCAGTACAATCAGGATATAGCAGAGAATATACAGGATAAACACAGGAGCTAAGAGAGAGTGCGTCTGTTCACACAGCGCGTTAGGCCCTGCCGCCATGGTCCAGCTTTCTCAGTAGTCAGGCTAGAAATAAGGCACACTGACAATGTGCCCCAAATATTTATTAAAATTATGTAAATTGTCACCCCGCCAAGACAATGTTGATGTGGCAAGTACTCCCATACAGGAATAGGCGGTAGGATAATCCAGGTTCATTTCTGTCTCCCAAGTGTTGTCCTCAGGGTCAGAGTATCCTTTTCATTTCAGAAGATATTCTACTTTTTCGGCTGGCAGGCCAGGAACGCTGATGGTGTGTCACAAATTTTTCTTCAAATTCTACAATTGTCACTCATTGGTGCAGCATCTGCTTCTATAAAGGGACAATTTTTGGTGTTTTTTATGAAGTCAATTCTTTATTAGTTTACTTTTCAAGTAGCAGGCACACTGACAGCATGGCACAAAATTTTCTTCAAATTCTATAGTTGCCACTGCCACTCTATTAATAATAATAATAACAAGAAAATAAAACAACCAATCCACCTTTGCTTCTTCCAATACCAATACAACGTTGGTGTAGCATTCTGCTACCATAAACGGGTAATTTTTGGTGGGTTTTTTTTTCAACTAGGTACACAGCCACAATTTTGTCTTCCAAATAACAACATTCCTGTATAACATAATAGGCTTTCGCCAAAAAAAGGGTAATTTTCGGAGCCTTTTAAATGTTAAATAGGTAAAAGCAAATGACAGCGCAGTGTATGGTTAAACTCGAAGTTTGTATTCACTGCTTACCATCTGTTTTTCCATAGAAATGCATGTCACTTTCACTTTGCTATAACTTCGGCTGTGTTTGCTTTAGAGAGCTAGAAATTGGATAGATATGTTCCTAGGAGCTTTACTCGTGGCTTTACTAATAGGGCTGCACTCTTCCTAAACATTGAATTAACCCCTGCATTTATGGTAGAGGTCACTTCCACAGATGCCTTTGTAATGCCCAGTGGTGCCTAGTGTGGACTGCAGGTGGAGGGTGTCCAAGATGGCAGCCACTTGCTCCTTCCCTGGTTACATTGGCTTTTGCTCCAAATCCTCTTATAGTCCCAGAGGCTCACACATTCCACATACAGGTCGCTCACACCAATGGCGTAACTAGGAATGGCTGGGCCCCAAGGCAAACATATGACATGGGGCCCCCCCTCGGACCGCCGCCCCCAACCCCCCCCCGCACAAACCGCATTCCTGCATACAGTATTATGCCCCACAGTGGCCCCTGCACACAGTAATATGCCCCACAGTGGCCCCTGCACACAGTATTATTCCCCATAGTGGCCCCTGCCCACAGTATTATCCCTCATAGTGGCCCCTGAACACAGTATTATACCCCATTGTGGACCACCCATGGACAATTATTATACTCTGGGGTCTTTTCAGACCCCAGAGTATAATGATCAGAGACCCAGGGTAGGATACAAACATAAAAAACAATGCTACTTACCTTTCCCTGGCTCTGATGCACTCCGGTGCGCTACTTCGGCCATCTTCAATGTTGGACCGGATCTCACGTGAGTCAGGCTGGCGTCGCGACGCATAATGACGCAGGCCCTGCCCACGTAACATCACCAAACAGGCCCGAAGCCTACGGAGCATAGGAGGTAAGTTACAGTGTTTTTTATGTTCCCTCACATCCCCTGGCCCCCCAATCATTATACTCATGGGTCTGAAAAGACACTGTAGTATAACGATAGCAGTGTTTGTGGGGTTCACGGTAGCGGTGTGAAGGATCATAATGAACTTTTTATAATTTTATACTTTTATATCTGTTTTATATTTTCATATCTGCTTAAGGTGTACTGTGTGTAAAAAACATTGTTATCCTTAAAGTTAAATATTAGATGTGGTTGTTTATGCTTGAAACTGAGTGTAATGTAATGTTACACTACCAGATAGTGTCTGCATACCAAAGTGAGAATCCTTTGTGTCCAAGAAGACATGTGCTTGGTTTGCTGCCAGAAGACACCTCTCTACATCACAGTGCAAGACAGGAGATGGCTGACCATATACGGAACTGCTTATATTTGTTATCAAAGCATTCCACATATACTAAACCAATTAGGATTGAACATGAAGACTTACGTTGCTATGTTAACCCTTTCCTATATTTGCTGCTATATGAACTTATGTTGTCTTAATAAAGGTTCAGTGTGCGTCCCTGTATTCGGCTAAGAAAGAGGGTTCATACCAGCTCTGTGTCTGGTGTCTATCTCTCGCCACTAGCACTTAGCTCATATCAATTAGGACAATGACAGTTACCTGGGGTACCTGGTCATCTGGCCCACAAAGGGTGTCATGACCTCATCATCGGCTGCCACAGGGCTCTGGGCCTCGGGCCCAATAATGTTCCGGGCCCTGTGGCAGCCGCTACCGCTGCTACCCCGGTATTTACGCCCCTTGCTCACACATTTCACAAATGAGGTTAACTCACTGCACAATGTGGGTGAATTTACTGTAGGAAATGTACACCAGAAGACTGGTATAGAAGTGGGGCATTTTTGGCACATGGTACCAACTTGCATCAAAGATGCCCCACTTTGTCCCTTTTCTGCCCCGCTCATCACTTTTTAAGACAATGGGCAGGAACACAGACGTTAGATTTCCTATAACTCACATCAGAAAACTGGCATGAGTTATAGCTGAAATCTATGCCAGTAATTGACTGGTGTAGATTTCAATTCTGGCACATCGGGGACCTTCCAAGATTCGCCAGAATTATTAAGAGGCTGGAATCTTTTAATAATTCTTCTGCATCTTATGCAGCAAGAGAATTGATTAAGATTGGCGTAGAAAACACCAGTCCTAATAAATTCTCCCTGTTTGTATAATATATACAGTAGATCAGACATACCACTCATGTATTAGATGCATGCATCACACATATCCTTCAAGTCGCTTACATATGAGATGTATACAGCACACGCTACTCATATACTACATGTATACAGCACACATCACTCACATACTACATGCATATAACACACATCACTAACATATCATATGCATACAGAACACGTCAATCATATACTACATACAGTACATACATGTCACTCATATACAGTGGGGAAAAAAAGTAGTCAGCCACCAATTGTGCAAGTTCTCCCATTTAAAAAGATGAGAGGCCTGTAATTGACATCATAGGTAGACCTCAACTATGAGAGACAAAATGAGAAGACATATCTAGAAAATCACATTGTCTGATTTTTTTAGAATTTATTTGCAAATTATGGTGGAAAATAAGTATTTGGTCACCTACAAACAAGCAAGATTTCTGGCTCTCACAGACCTGTAACTTCTTTTTTAAGAGGCTTCTCTGTCCTCCACTCATTACCTGTAGTAATGGCACCTGTTTGAAATTGTTATCAGTATAAAAGACACCTGTCCACAACCTCAAACAGTCACACTCCAAACTCCACTATGGTGAAGACCAAAGAGCTGTGGAAGGACACCAGAAACAAAATTGTAGACCTGCACCAGGATGGGAAGACTGAATTTGCAATAGGCAAGCAGCTTGGTGTGAAGAAGTCAACTGTGGGAGCAATAATTAGAAAATGGAAGACATCGAAGACCACTGATAATCTCCCTCGATCAGGGGCTCCACGCAAGATCTCACCCTGTGGAGTCAAAATGATCACAAGAACAGTGAGCAAAAATACCAGAACCACACGGGTGGACCTAGTGAATGACCTGCAGAAAGCTGAGACTAACGTAACAAAGGCTACCGTCAGTAACACACTACGCCGCCAGATCCTGTAGTGCCAGACGTGTCCCCCTGCTAAAGCCAGTACATATCTGGGATTTTCTGAAGTTTGCTAGAGAGCATTTGGATGTTCCAGAAGAGTATTGGGAGAATGTCATATGGTCAGATGAAACCAAAGTAGAACTGTTTGGTAGAAACACAACTCGTCGTGTTTGGAGGAGAGTGAATGCTGAGTTGCATCCAAAGAACACCATACCTACTGTGAAGCATGGGGGTGGCAACATTATTCTTTGGGGATGTTTCTCTGCAAAGGAACCAGGACGACTGATCTGTGTACATGAAAGAATTAATGGGGCCATGTATCATGAGATTTTGAGTGCAAACCTCCTTCCATCAGCAAGGACATTGAAGATGAAACATGGCTGGGTCTTTCAGCATGACAATGATCCCAAGCACATCGCCAGGGCAACGAAGGAGTGGCTTTGTAAGAAGCATTTCAAGGTCCTGGAGTGGCCTAGCCAGTCTCCAGATCTCAACCCCATAGAAAACCTTTGGAGGGAGTTGAATATCCGTGTTGCCCAGCGACAGCCCCAAAATATCACTGCTCTAGAGGAGATCTGCATGGAGGAATGGGCCAACATACCAGCAACAGTGTGTGCCAACCTTGTGAAGACTTACAGAAAACGTTTGACCTCTGTCATTGCCAACAAAGGATATATAACAAAGTATTGAGATGAACTTTTGTTATTGACCAAATACTTATTTTCCACCATAATTTGCAAATAAATTCTTTAAAAATAATACAATGTGATTTTATGGATTTGTTTTCTCATTTTGTCTCTCATAGTTGAGGTCTACCTATGATGCCAATTACAGGCCTCTCTCATCTTTTTAATTGGGAGAACTTGCACAATTGGTGGCTGACTAAATACTTTTTTCCTCACTGTAGGTAAATAGGACCCACTACCTGCTGGGGTTACTCCAGTAGGTAACAGGCTATTAAAAAAAAAATAAAAAGAATCAGGGGCCCAGCCGCTATTACGGCACTTACGCCACTGCTAAGGCCCCATGTTGCGGAAAAACAGTGGTTTTTTGAGCCAAAGTCAGGGCTGGATTTAAAAGAAGGGAAACATTTTAGTGCTTTCTTTATATTTTCCATTTCTCTTGTAGCCACTCCTGACTTATCTCAAAATCTGCAACAAAAAATCCTGTGTTTCTGGGCCCAGGGCACCGTGTGGTGTAAATTCTGCGATTTGGCGGAAACGTCGCGAAAAGAACGCAGCGTTTTACAGTCCCTGCATAGTGTATGGGTTTCTGGCATACCCCATCCACACACTGCGGAAAAATACGCACAGCGCACATGCTGCAATTTCCAAAACCGTTGCAGTTTTTGAAATTGCAGCATGTCAGTTATACCTATGGATATGCCGGCGGTTTCCCTATAGGTATAATGGAAGCAGAAAGTCTGCAGAGGAAATCTCTGCAGACCTTCTGTGAAAAGCACTGTAGGAAAAACTGCAATGTGTTGCCGCAGCGCTTTTTTGCTGCGGCCCACTACATGGCCCTTAGCCTAAAGGGGTTTTCTGGGATTTGATATTGTTGCCCCATCCTCAGGATAGGCCACCAATATTGGATTTGTGAAGGAATAGCACTGCAATACAAAGACTGGTAAGCAATAAAGCAATAAATTTAATCAGCTGACAATTGAGAATTCTCAGAGTCAAATTTCCACTTATCTTACATTGATGGCCTATCCTAAGTACTGGCCAACAAGATCAGAGTCCCTCAAAACCTTTAAAGGCTAAGGCCCCACAGAGCGAGCCACAGCCAAAAAACCCTTGCATTATGTTTTTTTTCTGCAGCGTTTTTCACAGAAAGTTCCACAGAGTTTTCCTATTATACCGATACGGAAAACGACAGCATTTCTGTAGGTATAACAGACATGCTACGATTTTCAAAAATGTGAGGGTTTTTGAAATCTCACCTTTTCTGATGCAGATTTTTTTCTGCAATATGTAGATGGGATTAGCCAGAATCCCATCAACTTTGCAGCTAATGTAAAACGCAGTGTTTCTTGCTGCGGAGATTCCACTGCGGCTAAAAAGCTGCGTTTTCACAACATGGGATCCCGGCCTAAGGGTTCTGCTGCATTGAGTGAAAACGCTAAAGACTATACCTGCCATACATACACTGATGTGTATGATATTCTTTATGCTGTAGATAAAGGCTGTAAGTCTGTCAAAATTATCTTCAGAAATGAAATGGTTAAATATATAAATATATATATATATATATATATATATATATATATATATAACACACACACACAAAATCAAAGTTTGAGCATACAATCTTCTCTGAAAAAAAAATACAGTAGTTCAGGACCGAGACAATTTCTGCACTATAGAAGCATATGTGATCCTTAGAGAACTCCCACACTCTCGACAAATGTTAAAACAGCTGCAAGGTAAACAACAGGGACCGTATTGTAATAATTACTGATTTAGTGAGGGAGATTAGCACAAACATAAAACATCTCTGATCACCATATTGTGATGATAGATACTGTACTCTCCATGGATACCTGACATTCTTAGACAGCAGCTGGCTTATTCTTACTAGGCTATAAAGGCGAGAATTGGGACTATTAAATCAGCATTTTAATCAATATAACCATTTTGCTTAACACATTCTCCATGCAATCCATTTAACCTTCAGTTACTATGAATCATGCATACCATAGTAACCAAAAGAAAGGCATGACAAAATTTACTATACGAAAATATACTTTTGCAATTAAGGTATTTAGTATTTGCAGGATAAACCTAAAGGAGCATACTCAGTAGTCAGCTACAACATACAGTAGAAAGATAAAAATAGAATCGAAAAATTGTAATGCTTTTACAAATCTATGCAGTTCACTCAAGTTCCTTGACACTATAGTTATCAAACCATGCCTTTTATTGACCTTGCTTTATGTATAAGGCCACAGTGATGCTGGAATAGGAGAGGCCCATAGCAAAATGAAGCATGTGCTCCATTCCTGATGAAAGATACACTCACTTTACACTTATGTAACAGCAAAAGAAAAGTATTTATCCTGAACTTATCCTTAAACATGTAATATGAACATATACAGCATTAGCTCCTCTCTGGCGTAACTAAAGTCTTGTGGGCCCCGATGCAATATTATGTCCGGGGCCCCCTACCTCATCCCTACAGCAAATTCTTGATAGTGATGGTTACAAGTGCTAAGGAGTTTAATCAACCTTAGTGTGGTTAGGGTAATCTGTGGGTCTCCTTGGTTTAGGGGCCAGATGATAGCTGCAATCTCAATACTAATGCCAGTGCTTATGGGCCCCCTAAGGCTCCTGGGCCACGGTGTGACTGCACCCCCTCAAGTTATGCTCCTGCTCCTAATAGTGCCATATCAATAGTATCTAGGGAATTTTAAAGTGGCACCTACCCAGGAGCTCTTCTTTCGCATCCACTATCAAAGAAACTCCAAAACACCAACAACACAGGAGACCCACAGCAGGGAGTACATCACCCAAGTGCGGCCTCCACATCACTGTGCCACCTCAAGACCTGTAAGAAGATTTGGTGTAAGCGTCACCGTGATACTTGAAGAAATGAGTAGCTGCCATTTTAGGTATCTTTCACCTACACCATCTCCAAACTGCTAAGCTCTGGCATATTGCATGCACATGATTAAATTGGGTGGCTGCATCCACCACTAGTAGAAACTCAGTGTATAGGAAGGTATACAGCTACCTATATCATTTATAACCTATATGTTGCAATATTTCAAAAACCCTGAAGAGAAGGCAGAAGTAGTTTATAACATCTTCTGTCTTATCTATTGCTGCTTACACTACAGTGTGTGGTTGTTAAAAGGATGTTGTTAAAAGGAGTCTGTCAGCATAAACATCATTTATAAACTAAACATATAGTATTGTAGGGCAGTTCACACAGATTCCTATAATATAAAAGGATCCACTGCACTCGTAATCTTTGTGCAAAAATATCAAAATTCTTTATTATCACATCAATATAAAATATAAAAAATTGTATATATATATATATATATATATATATATATATATATATAAAAAAAGGAGATTCATTTATATTGGCAGCTTCAGGCTAGGTTAGTAAGTTAGTAATAATCATGCCACATGGACGTAAACCAAGTTCCTAGCTTGGTCTTGCAGTGGATCCTTCTATATTTTTGGACTACAGTATTAATTTTCCACTGGCACCTGAATAAGATACTGAGGAGTGTATAACTTAATACTTTTTTTTCACACAGATTCCTATGGCACCGTTGTCTGTTGTGATCCAAAGAGTCAATGCTGAGAAATTCAGATTTGTATAAATATGCAAATGAGTCCCCAAGTGCCACCTGGGGTGTTCCACAGATTCCTGATGCACATGAATCTTAGCAAATTTGCAAATTTAAAAGGTTAAATTTCTCAGTGTTGGAGCATTGGATAACAATAGGAAAGGTACTATTGGAACAGCTTTATGTAAGTTCAGGACAGTTGCAATCGCCCAATCGCACTTTAATGCAGAGAGTTCCATTCACACAACCATGGTAAAGTTGGAACTGGCACACAGAGTGTGTTTCACTGACAAAACATGGATGAGTGAAAAGCTCCTAAAAGTAATGTATTACCTGGTGAACATTAACAACAAATATGAAAGTCACATAAATATATAATAATAATACCTATTACAAAAATCTTAAATGACTGGAGTAGGCTCAACAGTCACTTAAGATTTGTCTTCACCACAATACCCAATCAATGAAAATACAATTTTTTTTTTAAGTGGTTCGTGCAAAAATGCAACATTTTTACACTGCCCTCGCCACTTTCCTAAAAGAGGGTGTAACAAGTGCAGAGGGTGTGGGCGGGACCATCAGCCCCATCAGATTTATCATTATCTCCACCAGTTTACGCTTGTGTAAATTTTCTACAGGTGCATGACCCTGTCGGAGGACACCTGTGGTGCCTCATTCTCCTCATTCAATATGCCAGTCTCATAAATTACCCCTTTGTTCCAGAAGTCCTATGGTTTGTTCTGATGCAACTTTGCAAATTTAAACCATACTGCTATGCATGTTTCTGTCATGAACTTGCAAATTTAGCATGCTAGCTGAGGTCTGTAGGGGCTTGGATACAGCTCTTTTTTTAAGCATTGCTTGATCTGACATTGGTATTAATCTGCTGGGAAGTTCACCTCTAAGAAGATGGTCAACTGCCTTGAATGTTTTATTGTAAATAATCTTCCTCACTGTGGAATGATGGACTTCAAATTGTTTGTAAATGCTGTTATAACCCTTCCCAAATTGATCTGCAGCAATAAATAGGTTATCTAAGTTCATTGGTGATACCTTTTGTCCTTGGCATTGTGTTAAAACATGTCTGAATGCCCCAGATCAAGGTAATTTCATCGGCAGAACCTGACTGCTACTTACCCTCTTAATTCCAAAGGAACTATTAAAGAGGACATTTCAAAACCTCCACCAACTCCAGTTCTTAGCATCTGTTAATAGGTTCTGCTCCATTGATTCTGGCACAGTTTCACCAGCGCCCACCATTCACGAGCATTGCTGTTATTTTTGATGCCTAATATGCTATTTAGGCTCTGTACTGTCAGGAGGGCAGTGTCAGGCAGGAGCAGGAAAGGAGTCTGATCCTGAGGTCTGACACTGTCTGTCTCTGATTGGAGCTCTGAATCACGCCCACCTGCCTGACACTGCCCTTCTGACATTATAAAGCACCAAAATTAACTGCACTTGTTGCTCGGGAACAGTGAGGGCTAAAGAAAAAATTCCAACTGCACTGGGATCAGTGGAGCAACGCCTATTAATACATGCTTTAAGGTCCGCTTTAAGGGGGTACTTAATTTTTTTACACATGGCTTTTCTATTTTAGTTTTTGTTAAATAATGACATGGTGTAATTTATCATGTGTTACTGTTCATCCGAAGTGGTATTTAACTAATTTTAAGACCTTCTAAGGGCCAAATGCTTTTTATGGGCCGATATGTAAAACCAAATATTTCAAAAAGGGTATGTTTTGAGCCTTCACTACATACAGACAGCTGCCTCGCCTTCATTAGTATTTTGTGTTTGACATGTAACCTGTTTTTTTTTGCCTATAATACTTCTGGGATTACTGGGGAAAGAAATTTTGAGCTATAGGGCCATGTGTATTCTGTGAATCTCAATACTATTGGTTGGTGGCAGCCCTAAGATGCCATTGAAAATGCAGATGACATCTGCTGCCCGATCAAGTGTTTTCACTGATGCAGGTTGCTAGGACGGATTAGGCAGTTGAGATAATCTAGCAACGATCAGTGACAGTGATATTTCTTTAGGTCCCTTTGTAGTTTCACATATTCTTACTATTATTAATTTATAATAAAGGCGGCCTTGTCATTGCACGTAGGACCCAATGACAACAAGAACTGAATATCTGCCAAAGGTGATTAGTCTGAAATTCATATTCCAAGGTTTAGGAGAACAGTGAAAGTGGTAAAATACTGAATCTGACATCTCTAAAGAGGGTCCACCCTGTCGCTATAGTGAAACAAGTACCCCATATGGTGTGGAGGACGCGGAGATAGTGTTCATTTAGGATATTACTGCAGTGTGTTCACCTATTGTATTATTTCATTGGTAGCAGCCATTTGTGGAGAAATAGAAGGTAGGACAGCAGATGAACTAGGAGCTGGCATCAATGGAGGGTGTTAGGTCTGGGTACTTTTAGGAGGTGTAGTGCATATAACTTTTTGTTTGGCTTATACTTTTAGCAACTAATACAAATTTTGTTTAAAAAGGTTTTATTGAAGGCAAGCAACAACAAGTAACTAGACAACATATCAGCAAAGAAATCCTCATGCAGGAGCTAATGGTGTTACAAATCCTTCACTAAAAAAAAACAAAAACCAAAAAAAACATAATACAATGGGGAATAGTGAGGGGAGAGAAGAACTGCATACAGGTAGAATACGCATATATATATACGGTACTAATAAATAGGGGGTTAGCGAATCCCCATGCGCCTAAATATCAAAGAATATGTATGTTTTGCCAAAGTGACCTGGTCCTATAATAATCAAGAGCTACTGGGAGACTGATAATACTCCAAGCAAATTTGAAATGCATGATGTCGGCATAGTCTTAAAGAATGAATTGAAAAAAGGAGAGTCTTGGGCAATACAAGTTGGAATGACTCCAGTGGCCCAAAACAATCTCGGCAGACAATAAGGGGAGAATATGTCAGACTCAATGGAGATCTACAATTGTGCATTACCCAGAACTGAAATGGTGGACATTTGTGCCATTTGAGCAGTCTTATAATATAGTGAAAAGTTAGGGATGGAATCCCTCTGAGTTTTAATATTCCAAATGAATTGTGAGATCCTGGAATTAATAAGTTTAAAGGTGGAGAATATAATGGGAATAGGTAAGGATCTAAATACTTAAAGTAATCTAGACAAGGTAACCATTTTAATGGAGTATACCCTCCCAAGCCATGAGAGAGACGGAGATGATCACTGATTAAGATACTCCATCATCCTTTGGATTGAAGGCGCATAGTTTAACTTATATAATGTATGTCTGGTTGGGGTAATGTTGACTACTAGGTAACTCAGGAAATGTTGGTTTCTGATTTGGCTAGAAGCTGAAATAAATTGGGAAGGGAGACCCTAGGATCAGGGCCGGTTTTAGACAAAGTGGAGCCCTGGGCAAAATTAAAAGCGGGGCCCCAAATGCTCATATGCAAACATCACCATCGTCTTGCAGTGGCAACCCCTATAATAACGCCTCCTTTCTGCCAACAAAAAAGTAATAACAAGCCCCATTTTACCACACACAATTCAAATGAGCACCTTTGTACCACCTAATAGATTTTTGCGCCCGGTCATCAGTTATTATAGCGCCTCCTTATAAATAATAGTCCCTGCTTATAAATAATATTACACCTTTTTCAGTAATAGCTCCCTTATACATGATAAATAGTGCCCTGTATCAGCAATGTTCCCCCTTATCAGTAACAGTCACCCCGTAAAAATAATACTGCTCCCTTATTAATAATAGCCCCCTCATAAATAATAGTTACCCTTATAAATAATACTCCCCATTATCACTAATAGCCCCCTTTATAAATAAGCCCACTTAACAATTATACCCCCCTTATAAATAGTTCCCCTCTTATAAATAATAGCTCCCCCTTATAATGCATGCCTTATATACAGTATAATAGTTCCCCCTTATAAATTATAGTCCATCTTATAAATAATAGTTCCCCCTTATAATAGCCCCCTCATATTTACGTTTCCCAATTATATATAGTAACCCACCCTTATAATAGTTCTCTGTTATACAGTGTCGGACTGAAGGGCCTTAGGCCCACCAGAGGAATTTGTTCTGGGGCCCCACCCAACAGCTTCCTGCTAATAGCCTACACCACGGCTCCTTCACTGAAGTCTTACATATGTGCTGACTATCTGGTGTTACTGAGTATGTTCCCAGTATAGTCAGCCCCTATAGTACTGTGCAGGCCCCAATAACAACATGGACAGTTCATGCACAGTACTGTATGGGGAATGACATGGCCATGGAGCACTACACGTATGTGCAAGATTACAGTGAGGGAGCTGTGATGCAGACATAGCACACAGGGCTGCCAGCAGGAATTTTGAGCTCCCCCACCACAGTATAATGCTCCAAATGGTATATAATGCTCCACAGTATAAAATGCTCCCCGGAGCCCTCCAGTTTCCCCACATGGTATATAATGCTCCACAGTGGCCCCACACACTATAAAATGCTTCCCTGAGCCCCCCATAGTGGCCCCACATGGTATATAAGGCTCCACACATTATACTACCTCATAGTGGCCCCAGACAGTACAATATGCTCCCCAGCAGCCTCATACAATATAATATGCTCCATACAGTATAATATGCATCCCACAGTGCCCCCCCCCCAGTATAATGCTCCACAGTGGCCTAACACAGTATAACATGCTCCAGAATGGCCTCCATACAGTATAATATACTGCCCAGAGATGTTCCCCCAGTATAATGCTTCACAGTGGCCCAAAACAGTATAATATGCTCTCCAAAGGGCCCCCCTACAGTATAATGCTTCACGGTGGCCCCACACAGTATAATATGATCTCCAGAGGGGTCCCCCAATATAATGCTCCAAAGTGGCCCCAGAGAATATAACATGCTCTCCAGAGCTCTCCCACATTATAATTCTCCACAGAGGCCCCATACAGTATAATATGTTATCCAGAGGTCCCACCTCAGTATAATGCTCCACAGTGGTCCCACACAGTATAATATGCTATCTAGAGGGCCCTCTCCCCAGTATAATGCTCCATAGGGGCCCCACACAGTATAATATGCTATCCAGAGGGCCCCCTCCTCAGTATAATGCTCCACAGGGGCCCCACACAGTATAATATGCTATCCAGAGCCTTCCCCCAGTATAATGCTCCACAGGGGCCTCACACAGTATAATATGCTATCCAGAGGGACCCCCCCCCAGTATAATGCTCCACAGAGGCCCTACACAGTATAATATGCTATCCAGAGGGACCCCTCCCCAGTATAATGCTACATAGTGGCCCTACAGACTCCCTTAGTGCTAGTATTATATTATACTCTGGGGTCTCTTCAGACCCCAGAGTATAATTATCGAAGGCCCGGGGGAGGTAAGGGAAAATAACAAACAGTTATACTTACCTTGCCTTACCTCTCCTGGGCCTCCTCGCGCTGCTCTGCTGACCCGCCGGCTTCCTCTTCTCTGCAGCTGACGTCATGCGTCACTGAATCACTGAAGCCTGTGATTGGACCTCAGCGGTTCTGTGAGGCACGCCCCACGTGACTGCTGAGGTGATGTCCGGAACGCCAGAAGATGACGTCGGACACAAGGACAGGTGAGTAAAAATGTTTGTTATTTTTACTCACCTCGGAAAGGGGCCCTGCGGCACATGACGCTGGGCCCCTTTCTGTTATCGATATGACTCCGGATCCCGGGGGCCCCTTTATGGTCGGGGCCCTGGGCAATTGCCCAGTTTGCCCCCCCCCCCCCCCACGCCGGCCCTGCCTAGGATTAATAACAGTAATTTAAAAAATCATCGGCAAAGAGGCTAACCTTAAATGTGTAATTCCATATGCTATATCCCTGTATATCTGGGTGAGATCAAATTATCACCACTAGTGGTTCCATGGCAAATAACACTGGACGGGGCAGCCCTGACATTTCTCCCTAGCAATATGGATGGGTGAGGGTCACATGGTAGGGGGTTTTAGATAAGTTGTTGGGAAATCATACAAAAGTCAAAGGGCTGTGATAGCATCAGGGGGGGAAATCAAATCGGGAGTGTACTGTAAAAAAAATATGGCCAGAGGACAGTATCAAATGCCTTTTCAATATCTAAGGCTAGTAGGGGTTTCTTATGAGTATTAGCTGCTGGATAATATCTATCTATCTTCTAATATTATCAGGCTGGTCTGGTGGGTATAAATCCCACCTAGTCCCTGTGCATTAGGTCAGGTAGGAGACCATTGATACACCGTACAAGTATGGATGCATAGAGCTTTAAGTCTAGGTCTAACAAGAACATGGGGCAGTAATTCTTAACTTCCTGTTGGTCTCGCTTTGGCTTTAGTATAACCATAACCTGGATAAACTAAAATTCTGTGGGCATCTGTTAACTATGCAATAGAGCGTTACAATAGCCGCTAATATGTGGGGGTCAATATGAGTAGAAAAGCTTTATAGTAGACCGAAGACTATCTGGGCTCAGAGCCTTTTCGTTTTTGAGACTTATAACAGTAAACGTGATCTCCTCGCTAGTAATAGGTCGCTTTAGAGTTTTTGCCGAGGTGGGGGAGTCAAATGGGGCAATTGAACCGTGTCCAAAAACTGGGAGATGGCATCATCTGGGACCCCCTGAGCAGTGGTGAACCTAGCCTCTTTGCTGCCTGAGGCGGACTATAGAAAGATGCCCCCCCCCCCCCCAAAAAAAAAAAATTGAGTTTCCATGCTACTAGTTTAATATACTGTTATCATCGCACAATATACACAATACACAAAGTTATAAAACAGTTTTTAAGAATTCTTCTTACTACATTACTTCAGTATCAGATCAACAACACGGCATTAATAATGAAAGTAACTTCACACATCTTCTGCTTGGTGGAAGGACGAGGCCACGTGGCCCCCATTCTCAATAATAGGAGCGCCACAGATAACTGAGTACTGGACTTCAGGTATCTTTGGCACTCCCATTGAAGTGAATGAGAGCCGCGCAGGTTCGTCCATCCACCAAGTGACACACCTATATATATGGCTTCGGTCAGGCTGAATTCCCACCCAGTGGGGGGAAAAAAACTCAGTAGACAAACCCCCATCACTCAGGTATTTATCCTCATTTAGTTGTATACAGTGCAGTAACATTTTGTGACTTACAGGTGACGTCTCTGACTAATCCTTCACATTTCCTTTCTCTTCCCTTTGGACCACCATGACCACTTCTTCCAGATGTGACTTGTCTCTGTAAAGTTTGCAACACAGACATCCTTGGCTCCTCACTTTTCCAGGCATCCAACCCACATTGTCCTCACCTGCACACCCATCCTGCTGCTACCCCAATTATAAAATATATGATATAACCCCCCATAATGAATAATACTCCCAAGTCCTGCATCTTTATATTAATAATGTCCGTGTGTACCCTGTATAAATAGTGCCCCTTATTAATAATGCCCCAGGTGTTAACTAATTAAAAGGTTTTCCAGGTCATTAATAAACTAATCAGTAGGGCTCAAAAACCCAAGACCCCTACTGATCAGCTGTTTGAATGGTACCTGTGTAAGCGCCATGACCGCTTCTCTGTTTACATAGTTAGTAGTATAGAAAAAGCATGTGCCCACACTGGCGCCTCTGGTTAGTGTAATATTGGCACCTTGTAGGTGCTGGATACAACCAGGGAGGTCCGGTAGGATACTTTCCTGTTCTTGGTGTAATAAGCTGCAGCTCACCCCTGGACCACTTGGCCGTAGGTCAGTGGTAATAATAGTAATATATAGATAGAAAAAAAAGAAAAAAGGAGGGGGGACTACATGAGCGCTGCTATATCCGGTAAACACGTTCAAAAAATGTGTGAAGGAGGATCACTTATAAAAGATAGTTAGATCCAAAGCTTTTATTCCACTTAAAAAACGGGCAACGCGTTTCGACACTAAACTAGTGTCTTCATCAGGCCAACTAGGTAACAAGTGAAAGAAAACATACATATAAATATATAAATACATAAATACATACATATATATACATAAAAAAGGGGTATAAGCATGTCATGGTGAATATCAGTAGTAATGTTAAAAATAGTGATAATAGTACTACAAACTAAGAATAGAGATCATGAATCAAATAAAAAGCAATAACAAATGGGCAAAGGATGATGGTGAATAATAATGTTAGATATGTAGCGTTGGTAATATAGGAAACATAAAAAAAATACAATATGCATAACAAGGAATAAAATAAATGGAAAGACATGGCAGATAAAATTGATTTCCTTGTAAATGCAGATCAATAAAATGGGAGAGATTACTAGTTAGAGAACCTATACCGGATATTATAGGACGACCTGGTGGGTGAATTAGGGATTTATGTACCTTTTTCTATCATCTCCCTAAAGTACATAAGTCCCTAACTCACCCACCAGGTCATGCTATAATATCCGGTATAGGTTCTCTAACTAGTAATCTCTCCCATTTTAACAATCTGCACTTACAAGGATTAGTTCTACAACTCCCCTCTTACCTTAAGGATTCTACTCAACTGATAAACCATCTCAAAAATATAAATACCACCCAACAGTCAAAAGACAGTTGTATCAGCCGATGTATCAGTCCTCTACTCAAATATTCCACATTCAAATGGTTTAAGAGCCATTAATCACTTTCTGTCCAAAAACCCGTCAATGTCAGTACCACAACAAACCTTCATTCTTGACAGCTTTCAGCTTATTCTTGAACACAACATTTTTTCTTTCCAAAATAATGTATATCGGCAAATCAAAGGCTGTGCTAGGGGCACGTGATTCGCACCATCTTACGCAAATCTATACATGTTTTTTTTTTTGAGAACTTATACATCTTACTCCCAGCCAATACACATATAATCTTTTACAAAAGATACATTGATGATCTGTTTTTTATTTGGGATGGTGATGAAGAATCAGCTTCAGACTTTATTACCTCCCTCAACAACAATGATTTAGGGTTATCTTTCATACATCACTATTCCAATGATAAAATTGAATTTCTGGATTTACTCATTTCAAAAATCTCTGGCTCGTTTTCAACTGAAACTTACTTTAAACCAGTTGATGTTAATAGCTATCTTGACTATAAAAGTACCCACTATCTACCATGGGTCAATAACATGCCATACAGTCAATTTAAACAAATTCAGAAAAACTGTGATAATGACGAGACCTTTAGGAAACAATCTACTATACTAAAACGCAGATTTAAAGAAAAACACTATCCTAAATCTATCATTCACAATGCCATACAAAAAGTTTCTAAATTGTCCCAAGAATCCTGCCTTAGAGAAAAGCCAAAACCCTCTCAGGGAGAACCAGATAACCAAAATAAAAACACCCTAGGTAAATCTAACTTCATTACAACGTACAATTCTAGCCATAAAAAAATATGGTTTATTCTTTCCCAACATTGGAAAGTTCTTCTTAGTGAACCACATCTACAGAAATGTCTCCCGAACAAACCCACTCTAACCTTTCGTAGAGCTACCACCTTACGTAACCATCTGGCTCCAAGTAGACTCCGTCCCAGCACCACTCAGAAAAATCTAACAACCACATTGCCCGTAATCAAAGGTGCGTACAAATGTGGGCATTGTTGCCTTAACATTAAACACAGAACTACGTCTTTTATATCTAATACCACAGAGGAAGAATTCCCCATTAAATCCTTCCTAAACTGCAATTCTGATTATGTCATTTATCTATTGGAATGTCCATGTAATTTACAATATGTTGGACACGCAATTCAACCTCTACACAAAAGAATGGTCACCGCTCAAACGTTAATAAAGGTTTAGAAAAACATAATCTATCATTACATTTTTCCATAGAACACCACCAAGATTTTAATTGCATTTCAATCCTTCCGATAGAACATATCCCTTCACCTGACCCCAACCGTTATCTTAAACTCAGACAGCGTGAATCTTTTTGGATATATAAACTGAGAACCTTGGTCCCTTTTGGCCTCAATGATACAGTTGAATCATCCTTCTAACTTTTTCACCCTGGGCCCCTACCCTCTTGTTCCTTATCACACCTTCTTCTTTTCATCTTCTCATTCTCTTTTTTTTTTTATCCTCTCCTTTTTTTTCTTATCCTCTCCTTTTTTTTTTTCTTATCCTCTCCTTTTTTTCTCTCTTTATCTCCATTTTTTTTCTTATCTTCTTTTTTTTCTTATCCTCTCCTTTTTTTCTCTCTCTCTCTTTATCCCTTTTTTTTTTTTCTTTATCCTCATTTTCTGTCATTCGATTCACCTGACCTCTGCACAGACTCCACCTGCCCTCCCTCTGACACCATCCATACTTCCTATATATGCCCCTCTGTTAGTTTGCCCTTAGATTTCAAGCTCGCACATCTCCACACTCTGGTAAGTTACTGCATCATTATTTACTTTTATTTATACAATTGTTTTCCCTATCGATACTATTGTGCCCATCTACCCCACATCACATACACCACATCCGATTGAATTCTCTCTTTTAATCCATTTGTTCATCACATACAAACATACCCTATATCTTTAGTTAATCAGACCATTACCCACAACTAGACCATACATCATTAGCCACTTGTTCATAATCCATAATCTTATCATATATTTTAACGTACTAGACTACCACCCATAATTAGATCACATATCATCATACACACACACATACATATGTATGCTCCCTTGCGTCCCTTCTTTTAATTGCTAGCCCTCATAGTTGTATCCTCCAATTTGTAGCCCCACACCATTATGCATTGATTTTATACAGTATACATATGAAGTATTCATATTACTCTGCATACTACAAATCAAACATTTTATCTTTTTTATATATTATGTATTACTAATGCTATTACAAATGCCACTACTACTGCTACTGTGGAAATCAATTTTATCTGGCATGTCTTTCCATTTATTTTATCCCTTGTTATGCATATTGTATTTTTTAATGTTTCCTATATTACCAATGCTACATATCTAATATTATTATTCACCATCATCCTTTGCCCAATTGTTATTACTTTTTATTTGATTCTTCGTATCTATTCTTATTTTGTAGTACTATTATCACTATATTTTTAACATTACTACTACTATTCGCCATGACATGCTTATACCCCTTTTTTATGTATATATATGTATGTATTTATATATTGATATGCATGTTTTCTGTCACTTGTTACCTAGTTGGCCTGATGAACACACTAGTTTAGTGTCGAAACGTGTTGCCCGTTTTTGAAGTGGAATAAAAGCTTTGGATCTAACTATCGTTTGAGTGATCCTCGTTCACACATTTTTTGAACGTGTTTACCGGATATAGCAGCGCTCATGTAGTCCCCCTCCTTTTTTTCTATCTATATATTACTGTTTACATAATGTCATTCATCTCATAGCGGCCATGCAATGTAACTACAGCATCGTCCTATACATGTCTATGTGACAAGGCTGTAATTACATCACACGGCCCCTATAAACAGACAGTGTATAGTATAAACAGGCGCCATAGCCCCTGTTTATAACGCCTCATTTACACACATTATAATCTTCCACAGCAGCCCCTGCACACAGTATTACACAGTTTTATGGCCCACAGTGGCCCCTGCACACTGTATTATGCCTCGCAGCGGCCCCTGCACACGGTATTATGCTCCATAGTGGCCGCTGCACACTGTATTATGCCTTGCAGCGGCCCCTTCACACGGTAATATGCTCCATAGTGGCCCCTGCACACGGTATTATGCCCAGAAGTGGCCACTGCACACAGTATTATGTTCCACAGCAACCCCTGCACACAGTTTTATTCTCTCTAGTGGCTCCTGCACACGGTATTATGCTCCATATTGGCCCCTGCACACGGTATTATGCTCCACAGTGGCCCCTGCACACATTATTATGCTCCATAGTGGCCCCTGCACTGGTATTATGCTCCATATTGGCCCCTGCACTGGTATTATGCTCCATAGTGGCTCCTGCCCTTGTATTTTGCTCCATAGTGGCTCCTGCACTTGTATTATGCTCCACAGTGGCCCCTGCACAGGGTATTATGCTCCACAGTGGCCCCTGCACATGGTATTATGCCCCATAGTGGCCCACCCATGATCTATTATTATACTCTGGGGTCTTTTCAGAATATAATGATCGGAGACCCAGGGGAGGTGACAAACATAAAAAAAACAGTGTTACTTACCTTTCCTGGACACCGGTGCACTCCTTGCAGCTTTCGGCCCTGTTTAATTGCGCACACACGTCACATGATCAGGCTGGCGACGCGACCTGATGACGTCACCAGAGGCCCCAAGCCTGCTCGGAGGAACACTGATCGCAGGAGAGGTGAGTAGCATATGTTTTTATGTTCCCTCACCTCCCCTTGGCCTCCGATTATTATACTCTGGGGTCTGAAAAGACCCCGTAGTATAATAATAGTAGTAATTGAGGCCTGCGGCTTCACTTACCGATGCTCGTGGCTGCTCACAGCAGCATCCACTTCCCTTTCTGCGTCCCATAGCAGAAAGGGAAGCGGGGGAGGCCACAAGCAGGCGCGGGGTAGGTAAATAAATAGGCTGTTACCTGCTGGGGATACTCCAGCAGGTTACGGCCTATTTATATATAAAAAAAAAAAAAGTTCTCCTCACCTACCTACGATGCCTTGATGCAGCCGCCGCCGCCTCCTCTTCTTGTCCGCGACGTCTGTGTCTTAGTGTAGGCGGCGCGATGACGTCATTGTATCACCGCCTGCGCTGAGATGCGATGTCACGTAAACCAGCCCAGGATAGGCCCCGCTCAACTTTTGTTTTTTGTTTTTTTTTTTAAAGCGGCCTGTCTTGGGCTGGTTTACATTGTATAGTAAAAATGCCGCCCCCCAGACAGTAACGGTCAATGCCGCCTGAGGCGGCCCCCTCACTTCGCCTCATTAGCGGTGCGCCCCTGCCCCTGAGTATCAGAATACAGCTTCTGGTAGTAGGTATGAAAGATGCATTAATAGATTGCCTTACCCCATTTTGGCAAGAATCCTGTATATTTTATTGGCAAACCTATAGAATGAGGCCATCGTAGGGTCCTCTCCATCCTATTGGTTTTGACTTGTAATTTAACATCTCTTATACTCCATATCAGGAACACAGACAGTTGGAACTGGTTAACTGTCTCTAAACAAGCTAATCTCTCCTATAGCACAGTCTGAAGCTTATTTCTATATCTTTTGCGCTGTGATGCAATGCAAATGAACAAGTCCATTATATATTTTTTGAGCCATTCAGTTGGTACCATAAGAGATATCGCCAGTGGAGTTAGTCTGGAAGTATAATTGAGATTATTTGAGTCCAAATTGTGGTATCATATCGTAAGGACTCATTCAATCACCAGTGAAAGAGTGATGTTGTTGTGGGAGTAATTGAAAAACTTTGAAGAACAATTGCAAGAGGTATGACCTACAGTACAAGCGCCTTAACCCCCTTAAAGGGGTTGTCCAGGATAAAATTATATTTCTACTCTAAGCTAAACACTCCTCCCCCTGCATAACTTTTAACCTACTTAGTTTACTAAAAATGTTTATTTACCTGTATTGCCGGGCGGTCATGTGACCGCCCCAGGCACATTTTCCTATTTTCCAGTGACGCTCCATTATCCGGTTTCCTGCTTACCTGTCTTCCTGTCCAGATCTTCTGGGCATGGAACATCACTTACTTCTGGGACGGAATACCGGCTACAGCTCATGTCAGCACTCCAGCTGTACTGTGCAGGCATCGACAGACGTCAAGAGGTGGAGGAGCCGGTCCCACAGAAGGAAGTGACCTCCCATGCCCAGAAGATCCGGACAGGAAGACAGGTAAGTATGATTGAAGCTTGAAGCTGAGATCTCAGATCCCTTGTGCAATGTCCATGGGAACTGTGATTAGGAAGTCAGGAGGACGTGGCCTGACCTCCTAGCTGCCATGGGAACCCCTCGGAACCCACGATCTTATCGCGGGGGGTCCGCGAGGTTACGGGGGAGGGTGATCTTGCCCTTGGACACCCTGGATGCCGTGATCGCTATTGATCGCGACATACAGGGGGTTAATCTGCTGGAGTCGGCGGCCGGTCCCATCCGAGAGAAGGATGTAATGCCGCAGGTACAGCTTCTGTGCCCACAGCATTATAGCACCGTAATAGTACTGAGCTGAGCGTGAGCTATATACATGCCGTGACGCACCATTACGGCATGGAGCAGCAAGGGGTTAAATATTTTTTTGCCTGGAAAACCCCTTTAAGGATGCAGGGTAGTTTGTATGTTAATGCTTGGTGACTTTTTTCATATTTTCTCTCCCTGTCTTCCAAAATTCATAACTTTTTTATTTTTCTGTCTACATCAGCTATGTGAGGGCTTATTCTTTGCGTGACGAGTTGTACTTTAATTTGCCACCATCTAGGGGTACATATATTTTGAATAGCTTTTATTTACGTTTTTTGGGGGTCCATGTGAAATAACACTATTTTATTATAATTTTTTGCATTTTGTTTTTATGGCATTAACTCTGCATTAAAAATTACATGGCAGCTTTATCCAGCAGGTCATTATGATTACGGAAATACCTTCTGGTTGCCATGACAACCCCTCGGAACCACGCAATCTTATCGCGGGGGGTGACGAGGGGGGGGGGGCGATCTTGGCCCTGGACCCCTGGATGCCGTGATCACTATTGATCATGGCATCCAGGGGATTAATCCGCCGGAGTTGGAGTATCTTCAGACTCTGGCGGCTGGTCCCGGCCCTCAGCTGTGTTATTCTACAGTGGAGACCCGGCACTAATACCTGTGATCAGAGTGAACTCTGAATTGCATGCCAGGACCCCCCCCCCCCCCCCTCCCCAAATTAAAAAAAAAGGCCTCCCCACCGGCTCCGTACCATTATCATTGTGGGGGCCAACCTGTTCGTCTGACAGCTGGGAGCCTTATGAAGGCTCTGAAATTTTACCAAAACATAGAATACAGGTGACATGTCATTTTATTTTAGCTACAGAGTGAACATCTTAAAAACGAAACTCGTAAGAAAGTCACACAAATGCACTTTTTCTTCAAATCCACCTCATTCTGAATTTTTTTTTCCAGCTTCCCAGTATATTCTTCAGAGTAATAAATGGTAGCATATTGAAGAACAATTTGTTCCATAAACATTAAGCCCTCATATGGCTTTGTAAACGGAAAATTAAAAAATTTATGGGACTTGGAAGGGGGGGGGGGAGTCAAAAACAAAAATCGAAAAATTCCTCCGGCAGAAAGGGGTTAACCATAAATTAGAAGATAAATTGCTGATCGGTGGAGGTCCACCAACTGAGATCACCAACAATCCTGATAATGGGGGGTGTTTTACTCAGTGAGAATGTGGCACTGGATGCCCCCCAGTCAGTGTTACACATACTGTAGTCTGATATGGACATTGAACCCAGCATTACAGAAGACTTACTGAGCATGTCCATGAAACTAAGCCACTCATTAGGATGGAGGGGAAACTCCCTCCCCTGCTACCTAGTAACAACTAAAGCAGCCTATTGTAAATTGCACACACTCAGTTCATATAGGAAGTAACTTGGTGGCCATATTGGAAAAGGTAAAATGTAATTATATTAAAATTCAGGAAGTATCTTAGCAGCCATGTTAATAAAGGCAATTTTTAGCAGTGATGAAATAACAGAAGTAGCAACCACAAAAATTGCAGCAGCACTCTGCGCACAGCACCACGACACACAAAAAACAAAATGGCATTCCCCTTACATCAAACAGCAGCACAATATGGGGTATTTCTGCCCCTGTGTGCTGATAGGACAGGCAGAATTATTTATTAGCATAATTAATTAGCTATATTCCCCTATAAGAGGTGAAAGAGACCTTCCCCCACCATGTTTTTTTGTGGTGGGACAGGTGCATACCTCCCAACTTTCAAAGGATAGAAAGAGAGACAAAATATGCGGCGCGCTATGCGCACCGTGGCAAATTTAGCTCCACCCACTTTTATGTTGACTCTGCCCATTCTCATCTATTTTTCCATGTGCCCCCACACAGTATAATGCTCCTACAGTCACCCTAACATTATATGCCCCCACATTGTAATGGTGCCCTCCAATTTCCTCACAGTACTAAGTCCCTCTCCTCATGCCCCAGTTTAAACTTGTGGAAACTAGAGGGGGACATTAAACTAGGGCAGCTGGAGGGAGACATTTAACAGCGGGGGTAGTTGAAGGGGGACATTAAACTATGGGGCAGTTGGAGGGTGACATTAAACAGTGGGTGTAGTTGGGAGGGGGGACATTAAACTGGGGGCAACTAGAGGCAGACATGTCCCCCTCCAGCTACCCCCCATGGTTTAATGTCCTTCTCCAGTTGCCCCCAGTTTAATGTTACCTTCCATCTGCCCCCTCAGTTTAATGTCCCCCCTCCATCTGCCACCAGCTTAATGCCCCCCTTCATCTGCCCCGAGTTTAATGTCACCCTTCATCTGCCACCAGCTTCACGTTCCCCTTCATCTGCCACCATTTTAATGTCCCCCCTTCATGTCACAAGCTTAATGCCCCCTTCATCTGACCCAGTTTAATTGCCCCTTCCATCTACCACCAATTTAATGTCCCCCTTTATCTGCCACCAGCTTAATGTCCCCTTTATTTGCCACCAGTTTAATTGCCCCTTCATCTGCCTTCAGTTTAACTGCCCCCTACATCTGCCCCCAGTTCCCCCTCTTACTCACACATGCTCTCTTCTCTCCTACTTATCTTCGATCACTCTCTGTTCCCAGCTTTCTGTGTAACATCACAGTGTGTCCCGCAGTATCCAGAATAGCTCCACCCACACAAGAGTCTGATCACATGTTCATGACATCATTAAAGGTCCTTTAGCCATTACGATTTAGCATCTACCATTTAGCCCTTACCCTACACTTTTAAAGTTTGTTAACAACAAAACACTTCGGGGGAATAGCGTGACAAACTGTAAGCTATGCGGGACCGCGGGACAGCAGTGTAAAATCGGGACTGTCCCGCCAGATGCGGGCGGGGCGGTTGGGAGCTATGCAGGTGGAGGGAGGTTTCTTTACCTCCCTAGGTGTTTGAAGCTACTTACGTTTAGGTGGCTTTTTTCTTCTTCTCATCTTCTCTCTGGGAAGATTTCAGATGTTAAAATCATGGGGGGGCTGGAATATTTATTTATTTATATTGCGCTGTTGCGCGTTCTTACCACCTTTTTCTTCTCCAACAACTCCAGCCTCCATTCGCGGATCGGAAGTGACATCTTCGGGGCGGAACCCTTCTACCGCTGTCACTGTTTCTGGCCGGCGTCTATTCCCTGCTACTCCCCCGTCATTTCCAGATTTCAGGTTCACAGGGAGGGTGTGAAAACGCCGATTTTTTAAAAAAACTAGGAAAGTGTTTTCGCCGGTGGTTTTATCTGAGGGCTGGCACTACTTTGGGGCTGGTACCCTATTATTCTAACTCCTACTAAGGACGCTGAGTTCTGCCTTCTTGGCCCCACCCCCTTGTTCCTCCTTCTATTTATTTTGGAGGATAGGTTCATTCTGTGGCTTGTCTTCCTAAGAGAAGTCTCCACACTTGGTATCTCCTACCATTGTTGCGGTTATCAATTGGAGTTTCTTGAACCTTCTAATATCTAATAATATCTAATAATCTCTTCTGCATGGTATTTTTTCACTTTAAAGCACAAAAAAAAATTGTTGATTTCTCCATTTTTGTTTTTTTGCTTTTTTTCCCTCTTTAGATGTCTTCAGCTCCCTCTAACGGTGATGACGTCCCCAGAGGAAAAACTTCAGCCAGACATCTTGCTTGCAAGGATTGTGATATAGACAGGTATGAGTATATCCGCTGCCGTCAGTGTCGGTGTCGGAGTCCTCCTGCCAACGAGCCTTCCCTACGGGATGTCATTACCTGGGTGAAGAAATATGTTGAAGATTCTATGAAGGAGATCAAGGATTTGATCCCCCAGGTTTCCAAAAAAAAAACACGCTTTGAGTGGCAGTCTCACTCCAGTGGTCCCTCTGAAGATGATTTTCAGATTTTGGATGAGACGCATACATCTGACGAAGATACTGAGGGGTTTGGCAGGCCTCTTTTTCCTTTTGAAAAAATGCAGAAACTGCTTAAGTCCATCCGGTCAGGCGATCTAAGTTATCTCGGCGTACGGTTGTACCGGCTGAAGACAGTTATAACTTACAAGATCCCATGAATAGGCACACAGAATGCACACTCAGGAAGGTTTACACTGCTGCCTCTGCCCAGGCTTCTGTCGGGATTGCTTCCAGTGAGGTAGCAAATAAGTTGAGAGCGGGCCTCTCCAAACTAGAGAAGGACATTGACTCTGGTGTCTTTTGTCCTTTCTGAATTCTATTTCTATGTTGGCAGATTATTTTGCTGAAGCTTCCCTTCATCAAGTGAAGATAGCCGCCAAGACTATGGCTCTTTCTACGGCCGCCAGAAGATCACTATGGCTCAAACCTTGGAGAGCAGACAATGCCTCCAAATATAATATCTGCTCCCTGCCCTTTGAGCCTGGCAAGCTCTTCGGCAAGGGTCTCGATGACATTATAGAGCAGGGGTGTCAAACTCATTTTCACCGGGGGCCACTTCAGCCTCACGGGGTACCTTGAAGGGCCAAGATTATTTTACACATGTATAAAAGTAACTTCTCCTTAACAGTTAAGCGAGTTATTAAGGAGTAGTTACATTTGTACATTACTACTGTGACAATCAGCCCTTTGAGGGCAACCAGGAAGAACATAATGTATTGTTAAAACCTAAGACATTGGCATGTTACATACTATCCTCATCCTTTTCTGAATATATCAAAAATTAAGCAATATACAAATACCGTTTACCCCTGCAAACGGTATTATGCTCCATAGTGGCCCCTGCACACGGTATTATGCTTCATAGTGGCCCCTGCACACGGTATTATGCGTCATAGTGGCCCCTGCACATGGTATTATGTCCCATAGTGACCCCCCACCCATGAACTATTATTATACTCTGGGGTCTTTTCAGACCCCAGAGTATAATGATTGGAGACCCAGGTGGTGACAAACATAAAACCAGTGTTACTTACCTGGGCTCTGGTGCTCTCCTTGCGTTCGGCCTTCTTCAATGTCGCACAGACCGGCGTCGCGACATAATGACAGTGGCCCGGCTCACGTGATGCCTGCGACGTCACCAAAGAAGGCTGAAGCCTGCTGGGAGTAACATCGGATCGCCGGAGAGGTGAGTAACTCTGGTTTTTATGTTTATCACCTCCCCTGGGTCTCCGATTATTATATTCCGGGGTCTGAAAAGCCCCCGGAGTATAATAATAGTAGTATTTGATGGGGTTCGCGGGCCGCGGCCTCACTTACCATCCACGACCAGCAGCGGGGATCGATAAGTAAATAGGCCGTTACGTGCCGGGGATACTCCAGCAGGCAACGGCCTATTTATAAATATAAAAAAACTTATTTCACCTACCTCCGATGCCTTGATGCAGCCGCCGCCTCCTCCTCTTCTTGTCCGCGACGTCTGCGTGTCAGCATAGGAGGCGCGATGACATCATTGTATCGCCGCCTGCGCTGACATGCAGAGGTCTCGTAAACCAGCCCAGGACAGGTATCGCGCAGCTTTGTTTTTTTTTTGTTTTTTTTTTTAAGCGGCCTGTTCTGTGCTGGTTTACATTACATAGACAATAAAAAATGCCGCGCCCCTGCGGGCCAGATAAGTGCCGCGCCGGATAAAAGAAGGCAGCGGGCCGGATTCGGCCCGCGGGCTTTGTGTTTGACACCTGTGTTATAGAGGGTCTGGCTGATAAAAAGGGGAAATGCCTTCCTCAGTCATTCAGAGGCAGATCTAGGCCTTCAGATCGGGGTAGAAGTTTTCAGCGTCAACCTCAATCCAGGCCTCAGTATCAGAGGTGTCCTGGTTAACAAGCCAGAGGTTCCGGACGCAAAATCCCCAAAGGGGAGCAAATTAAAAAAACGGATTTTTGGCGCCACCAGTTTTCCTTCCTTGGTGGCTTTATTACCGGTTAGAGGTCACCTCTCTCACATTGTCCCCACCTAGCAGGAACACATTCAGGACCCTTAGGTCCTACAGGTGATACAGCGGGGTTACTCTATAGATTTTTGTTCCACTCCGCGGGACAGATTTGTTAGAACCCATTTGCTTCTCGCTCCAAAACAGTTGGTGCTAGAAAGGGCCATCGGGGAATATTTAGACAAAGGGGCATTACAGTTGCTTCCCCACTCAGAAGAAGGCTTGGGAGTCTACTCACAAACCATCAGGAGAGTGGAGAGTAATAATAGATCTAAGGTTCCTAAACCATTTCATCCGGAAGAAACGGTTTCGTATGGAGACCATAAGATCGGTGGTTGCCTTTCTACAACCCAGCGATGTCCTCGTCACCTTAGTCTTGAAGGAGGCATATTTACACATCCCGGCATATCCTCCCCACAGAAGATTCTTAAGGATCGCAGTAACGGTTGCTGGCTGGACTCAACATCTTCAGTTCACAGCGTTACCCTTTGACATCTCCTTAGCACCTCACACCTTTATTAATGTAGTAGCCCCTGTAGCCACGGCTCTCAGGCTCCAAGGGTTGTTTATTGTGCCATACCTGGACGACTGGCTGATAAAAGCCAGGACAGAAGATATCCTACCTCATCGTCTTTAGTTGGCCGTGACGTTTCTCCAGAGGTTAGGCTGTATTATAAACTGGGAGAAATGTCAAGCCTTCCGTACAGAAAAAATTCCTAGGTTTTATCCTAGACTCCGATCAAATGGAAATATCCTTACCTCTCCTCTGAAAGGAGAGGATCATCAGGGCAACACGTTATCTATATCTGACCCAGCAAGTTTCCATCAGAACGACGATGAAGGTTCTGGGTCTCATGTCAGCGTCTGCAGATGCAGTCCCTTGGGCACTATGGCGCATGTGCCCTCTCCAGATCCCCCTACTCTTGAGTAGGCCATGACTTTGGCTGTCCGTATTGACTGTAGAATCCGGGAAAATGTTAAAGAGAGAGTAGGGGCTGTTTCCTCCAAATTTTCTGTCTCTTCCTCTCTCTCTCTCCTGATAAACCCACTTTTTCTCCCATCACTCCTGATGAGGAACCCATGCAACTGGGAGCTATGGACGCCAAGACTTGACGAAAGCATCGTCTCCGGAATAACCTCTGCCTGTACTATGGTACTTCAGGTCATATAATTTGAGACTGCTCCATCAGACCCCACACACAAGGGGAAAAGCTTCAGTGCCTGAGTGGTAGTCGGAAGAACCACTCAGGCAACCAGGTATTTGCCAGAAATAACAATAAGATGTTGTTATCTGTGTCTTTGTCGTCTGGGGACAAATCTGTTTCTGGCCAGGCCCAAGTTGACTCTGGGTCTGTGGCAAACTTTGTCAAACTTTCAATTGTCTCAGCCTTAAGCATTGAGTTTTTGCCACCTGACACTCCTCTGGCGGTTACTGGAGCAGATTTTTCCCCACTGGCCAGGGGTAAGGTCCGATTCAAGACCCCTTTAGGCACGTTGCAAGTGGGTTCTGCACATTCTGAGGTCATAAGCTTCTTTGTTATGTAGCATCTGTCTTCTGATATTGTTTTGGGACTTCCCTGGTTGAACCTCCATAACCCTATATTTGATTGGGGTAAAAGGGAGTTAGTAAAATGAGGAGATCAGTGCTCATCCTACCGTATTGCTTTGTACACCTTAGATTGTGTCAGTGAGGAGACAATCTCGGCCAATAAGGGTTGGAAAAGCCAGGGGAATAAAAAACCTTTGCCTGGTCCACCAGCAGCTCTTGTTGTTCAGGGAGATCTGGAATTTAAGGCAGAGAAAATACTGGATCTTTCTAAAACTGGTTTATCTGGTGAGGGTCCAGTGGCCCCTCATAAAGGGGGAGGTATTGTAACGTCTCTGCCTGTTCGAGTCTCTGCGCCACCCTCCGCTCGCACGTTGCGGCAAAGGAGGTGTGTTCAGTTTGAGTCCTTGCGTAGGTTTCTTGTTGCTCAGTCTGAACACTGTCCTAATACCTCCTGTCTGTACTTGAATTTTTGCCACACCCGTCTCTTCCATCTTTGTTTCTCTCTGCTCCTCTAATAGTTAATTTCAGCCTTGCCTGTGTATTCACAGTCTGTCTACCAATCCAGTCTGGGGCAGGTCCTGACTTTCTATAAACAGGATGTCAGCGCTCACATGCTCACTGGCTATTGATTCTGTCTTGTGACTTGTCCCTGCTAGCTCCTTTTCTGCTATTCCCTGTATTCCTATTTAGGACCTCTGGCTCTGTTTTTGACTATTCTTTTGGATTGTGATTTTGTACTGCATTTCTCGACTGTTACCGACCCCTTGGCTAGCTGACCTCCCTTTGTTGTGTTTGTCCTGTCTGCGTTCTGTGTTGTCACCTATACTAGGAAGACACTGTCGACTGGTTGCTGGCTGTCGCCTAGGACAGACCAGGCAAGTTAGCCAGGGACAGTGGGGGGGGGGGGCGTTCAGCTTTAGGGTTCACTGCCTTGTTGTGCCCCTCCCCCCAGGTTTCTGCAGCAGCACTGGGGAATCGCTCCTCTAGCGATTCCCTTACAGTGGAGTTAAAAATTTTGGCTTATAAAACCACTTTCTTACTAGCCATTACCTGTGCCAAAAGATGGGTGAGTTACAAGCTCTATCAGCTGTAGAGCCATACATCTCCTTTTTTCCGGACAGAGTCCAGTTGAGGTTTCTTCCTGGTTTTACTCCCGAAGTGGCTTTCCAACATAAATCAGGTCATATCCTTGCCGACCTTCTTTCCTTCCCCCTCTTCTGAGGAGGAGAAGAAACTTCACTCTTTGGATCTTGTAAGATGCCTTTGGATCTATCTCCATCGTACAGGTCCCCTTAGAAGGTCAAACAATCTTCTAATAAACTACTTCGGTAGAAACAGGGGTTTGAAAGCATCAAAATCGTCGTTGGCTAAGTGGATATAGGCGGCAATAAAAGTGTCTTTTTCCTCCCACGGGTTATTCCCTCTTGATTTTGTGAAAGCCCACTCGACTAGAGCTTTCTCTACCTCTTGAACAGAGAATCTTTCTGTTCCTTTGGATCAGATTTGCACTGCTGCCTCCTGTGGCTCTCAATTGACATTTGTAAAACACTATATGTTAGATATGAGTTCCTCAGAGGCTACTGCCTTTGGGCATTATGTATTGAGTACTGTATGTGGAGAGGGCCCTCCCTAGGGATCTTCTTGCTACATCCCCATATTGTGTTGCTGTTGGACGTAAGGGGAATCGTTGATTATGTAGATAATCTGTTTTCCCTTAGTCCGAACAGAAACACAACCTTTCCCTCCCTTGAATAGTACTGTTAATTTCTTGTGTGTTTATTGTTCTTTATAACTAACATGGTGGGAGAAGGTCTCTTTCACCTCTTATAGGAAATACCCCATATTGTGCTGCTGTTCGGAGTAAGGGAAAACAGATTATCTACATAATCAACGATTATTACTATTGTTAAAATGAACTAATATAATCTATAAACTACACATATAAATTAGAGGTTCTTCATTATACATCATTGATCAAAGAGTAAGAAGTCCTGTACCTGCCACAACAAGGCAACCTCATTCAAATGGGAGCCTACAATTATATAATATAGCTCTCTTGGACAGCTTCTACAGGTCTACAATGTGAATACAGGGCAAGTAGGATCCAGAGCCATACTCCATTTAAAATAGCCTGGCACTAGGTTCACACTTGCATCTGGTATCCGTCCACTTGCAAACCGTTTAAAAAAAAAAAAAAAGATTGGTTGGTCCAAAAAGGATCCTGGAGTGCTCAAAGGGTGTCCGTCAAAAAAAACCTGACCGCTTGTGTCTGTGTTTGTGTTCTGTTTGTGTCCATTTTTGACAAATCTGTTTTTTTTTTTTTTTTTTTTTTTTTTTTTTTACCCCCCTACATCATTCTGAGCATGCACAGAGGGAAAAACGGATTGCAAAACGGACACAAACAGATTACTTTCAGTTTGTGTCCACCTTCCATAGACCTCAATGTTAAAAAAACAAAACAAAAAAAAAAACGTATTGGTTGCTGTCCGTTCGGTATTCTTATTTTTTGGACAGAGAAAAAGTCTTGCAAGTCCGACTTTTTTGTCTGCCCAAAAGAGCAGATACCAGACAGAAATGGTACAAACACACCCCTGCAGATGTTTTTTTAACCTATTGAAATAAATGGGTTTTAAGGAGGCTTTGGCCTCCCTGAACTGTCCTATTACCAATGAGGAGTTGGAGGGGGTTTTGAAAGACCTTCCTAAAGGTAAAACCCCAGGACTGGATGGCTTTACTTATCACTACTATAAGGTTTTCTAAAACGAATTATCTGGTCACCTCCTGACTCTCTTTAATTCCTTCCTCTCGGGTTCTCCGATCCCCCCGGACTATGATTTCTTCCCTCCTTACACTGGTTCCCAAACCGAGTAAAGATCTCCAGGACTGCGGTAATTACTACATGATTGCCTTGTTAAACACGGACCTGAAACTCTTCACCAAACTCCTAGCTAATAGGCTCAATACTTGGCTCCCCCTACTCGTCCATAAGGACCAGGTGGGTTGTATCCCCTGTCGTCAGGGCTGCGACAACACCAGGACCGTGGACTTGGTGGAGGTGGCCAACCACTACTCTACCCCAGCCCTCCTTCTGAGCCTGGATGCTGAAAAGGCTTTTGATCGCCTAGATTGGTCATTTACAGTGCTGGCCAAAAGTATTGGCACCCCTGCAATTCTGTCAGATAATACTCAATTTCTTCCAGAAAATGATTGCAATCACAAATGCTTTGGTAATAAGATCTTCATTTAATTTGTCTTCAATGGAAAACCACAAAAAGAATTGTCAAAAAGCCAAATTGGATATAATTCCACGCCAAACATAAAAAAGGGGGTGGACAAAAGTATTGGCACCCTTTGAAAAATCATGTGATGCTTCTCTAATTTGTGTAATTAACAGCACCTACTACTTACCTGTGGCACATAACAGGTGGTGGCAATAACTAAATCACACTTGCAGCCAGTTGAAATGGCTGTACTAAGTTTGCCCTGATGTCCCCGCACTCCTCCATGGTATCCATATTATAACCCCCTCCTCCCAGATAGCCTGACTTCTACTATGGTTAAGGTGTGGTCCGAGGCAGGTCTCTTTCGGATCGCTGACATGGTTGATCCTGCGACATTGGAGCTCAGGCCCTTTGCTTACCTTACGGCTAATCTGAATCTGCCAGCTACTGAGTTGGCTCCACTACTCTCAGGTAGTCCATTTTGTTCGCTATCTCCGTGGGTCCCTTAAGGTATCACTTCCCACTGCTTTTGAAAAGATTTGCTGTGCAGGCACGTCCACTAGGGACCTTATCTCCTCAATCTACCAGCTTCTTGCCTCCCAGGCTGTTGACTCTTCTGTTAGTCATCGCTATATGCTCAAATGGGAGGAGGCGGTAGGCAGACCCATTTCCCTGGGACAGTGGCGGATTGTGTGGTCTCGTGCTCAGAAATCCTCTCAGTGTGTGACCTTTCGGGAGGCTCAGTACAAATTGCTGATGCATTGGTATCACAACTCAGCCGTCCTTCATGCTTTGAATCCAACGGTTCCCCGGTTGTGCTGGCGCTGCAGGACTGCAGTGGGCACTCTGTATCATATTTTCTGGACATGTCCCCTGATCCTGGGCTTCTGGAGAGAGGTCAGGACTTTGGCGGAGGCTCGTTTCCTACAGGGGGTCCCCCTTGACCCTCTCGTCTATCTCCTAAACCTCCCTCCTAGACAGCAAGACATCTAGGCTCTTCTTGTATCTCTGTACTGTACTGCCGCAAAGACCCTCATTGCTAGAAACTGGAAGAGTGTGAATCCTCCTTCTGGTCCTGAGCTTTTGGCTAGAATGAAGGATGTGAGGAGTCTCGAATGCCTGACAGCTAGCTTAAATAACACCCAGGATGTCTTCGGGCCCATCTGGACACCCTGGGACACGTATTGTACTTTACGAGGTCTCTGATCCTTGGTTTCCTCCCCTCTTTTTCCTCCCTCCATCCCTTAGTTTCGTCCCTGTCTTTTGTGGTTGTCTCTTCCCCCCTTATTTTATTCTACCTTGTTATTGGATTGATGTACTTGACTTCCGCTTATATGGGGTTTGGCAGATAGCCTTCCCCCTCCTTGTTGCCTTATTTTGTTTGGTTTTATATATTCTGTTATGGAAAAACTTTCCAATAAAAATTATAGTTTAAACAAAAAAGAAATAAATGGGTTTTAAAACGAACCATTCAAAATCAATTTTTTTAGGATTTTGAGACAGTTTCAAAAACTGATTTCACGCGGAGAGCCAAGCCCTGATGTGAACCCAGCCTGAAGCAGATGGGGAACTGAAGGGCATACTCTATTCCAATTAAAAAAAAATCTGTGCAATTAAAGAGGTACAAGAGAGGTATATTTATTTAGTGTAGGGTCCCATCTGAATGCGGTAGCCTTGTCAAGGCAGGTGGGCTTCTTACTGTTTGATCAAATTTGTAAAACAAACAACCTTCAATTTATATGTGTAGCTTATATATCTTATTAGTTGATTTCAACAATAGCAATGCAATTTTGTTCTGTTTCTTGTGTGTCTTTGTGCTGTGTGCAAAGTGCAAAGTGCTGCTGTAATTTGTTGTATTGCCATAGTAGCTTGCACCTGTTTACATTGGGATGTGCTGTCTGAATTCTTTTGAATGTGTTATATAATATTTGTAAGAGTCAGTGGTTGCCATTTAAAAATGTGCTATAAATTACTGTAAACTAGTAAACAACCCCTATGACATGCTAAACAACAATCGTTTTGATAAAGAATTATATGTCATGGTAATCAAAGCCCCATCAACTTTATCACTTTAGTCAATGATTTTTGAAACCTTTGACTGTATGGTATATATTTTATCAACATAAAAAGGTATTGCGATCCATACTTTTAGTGTAAATGCTAGTATGTAGTGCACCTTTCCTGCAAGACCATTACATCTACAAACTGTAACCTATACTGTCAGTGAAATATTTACCTCCAGATCCTTGTCAGTTGTGCCATATGAGAAAGAGGTCATTTATGCAGAGACGTCAACCTGGGAAAGCCCTTCACAGGGTGATTTGCAAATGGCGAAAGTCACACTAAAAGTGGGAGTGGTATTTTAAGGGGCGTGGCATTTAATAGAAAATTGCTAAAAGCTTATTTTAATTTTTTTTTTTTCATTAGGTATGTTTTTCTCATACCAGTGTTTTCCTTTCCCTGTGTGTGTATGATTTATAGAGAAATATCTCTATATGCCAACATACTTTTAAGCATACAATGCACTGGCAAATAGAGATCTCTCTTTATACCAATACATTATATAGGAACAATACAATAGTATTGCAACATGGTATAAGTTAAAAACCTCCTATTGAAACCAATTGAGCTTATGGCTCAGTCAACAGAGTATGCTCCGGTTTGTGGGTTCAAATGAAATAAATTAATTAATAAAGCTACCTCGTATAACCACCACCTGAGAAACTTCTGAAAGTTGTGGGACACATAGATGAACATCTCCTTAAGCATGGCCTAATGTAGGCCATGTTGGTATCATCTTCTAGCCCAGAGTGACTCCATGTACAGTGGGGAAAAAAAGTATTTAGTCAGCCACCAATTGCGCAAGTTCTCCTACTTAAAAAGATGAGAGAGGCCTGTAATTGACATCATAGGTAGACCTCAACTATGAGAGACAAAATGAGAAAACATATCTAGAAAATCACATTGTATTATTTTTAAAGAATTTATTTGCAAATTATGGTGGAAAATAAGTATTTGGTCAATAACAAAAGTTCATCTCAATACTTTGTTATATATCCTTTGTTGGCAATGAGGTCAAACGTTTTCTGTAAGTCTTCACAAGGTTGGCACACATTGTTGCTGTTATGTTAGCCCATTCCTCCATGCAGATCTCCTCTAGAGCAGTGAGGTTTTGGGGCTGTCGCTGGGCAACACGGACTTTCAACTCCCTCCAAAGGTTTTCTATGGGGTTGAGATCTGGAGACTGGCTAGGCCACTCCAGGACCTTGAAATGATTCTTACGAAGCCACTCCATCGTTGCCCTGGCAGTGTGCTTGGGATCATTGTCATGCTGAAAGACCCAGCCCCGTTTCATCTACAATGCCCTTGCTGATGGAAGGAGGTTTGCACTCAAAATCTCACAGCCACATTCATTCTTTCATGTACACAGATCAGTCGTCCTGGTCCCTTTGCAGAGAAACAGCCCCAAAGCATGATGTTGCCACCCCCATGCTTCACAGTAGGTATGGTGTTCTTTGGATGCAACTCAGCATTCACTCTCCTCCAAACACGACAAGTTGTGTTTCTACCGAACAGTTCACAGTATGTACAGTGCCCGGATATGTATTAGCTTAAGCAGGGGAACACGTCTGGCACTGCAGGATCTGAGTCCCTGGCGGCGTAGTATGTTACTGACGGTAGCCTTTGTTATGTTAGTCCCAGCTTTCTACAGGTCATGCACTAGGTCCCCCCGTGTGGTTCTGGGATTTTTGCTTACCGTTCTTGTGATCATTTTGACTCCACGGGGTGAGAGTCTTGCATGGAGCCCCTGATCGAGGGAGATTATCAGTGGTCTTGTATGTCTTCCATTTTCTAATTATTGCTCCCACAGTTGATTTCTTCACACCAAGCTGCTTGCCTATTGCAGATTCAGTCTTCCCAGCCTGGTGCAGGTCTACAATTTTGTTTCTGGTGTCCTTCCACAGCGCTTTGGTCTTCACCATAGTGGAGTTTGGAGTGTGACTGTTTGAGGTTGTGGACAGGTGTCTTTTATTCTGATAACAATTTCAAACAGGTGCCATTACTACAGGTAATGAGTGGAGGACAGAGGAGCCTCTTAAAGAAGAAGTTACAGGTCTGTGAGAGTCAGAAATCTTGCTTGTTTGTAGGTGACCAAATACTTATTTTCCACCATAATTTGCAAAGAAATTCTTAAAAAATCAGACAATGTGATTTTCTGGATTTGTTTTCTCATTTTGTCTCTCATAGTTGAGGTCTACCTATGATGTCAGTTACAGGCCTCTCTCATCTTTTTAAGTGGGAGAACTTCCACAATTGGTGGCTGACAAAATACTTTTTTCCCCACTGTAACTGTAGGTAACAATTGTCTTTATACAAGAAATAATTATATTTTTTAAATAAGAATTAATGGGTAGAAGTGTGAAGTTTGGACATTCCATTTCTCACAGCAAACATACTTCTATTTAATTCAGTTGAGTTATAATTGCTGAACACATCAAAGCCAAAATGGTGCCCTCGGTTGGCTGGAACTCCCTCAACTTGATCAGAAAATCACTAGTGTCTCAGATACATCATATTTCCTGAGGACCTCATGTAAAAATATTGAGAGGTTTTCAATTCTTAGCAATATCTGACACAATCGGGCGCTCAGGTGGGGTAACCAATAATTTGTGTACCTTCGGGTGACAAATATAACATAGGAATCATGGGATCCTCTACTAGCAAGAAATTAAATAGATTCTTCTCCACATTTTTATTCCTTAGTGCATCATCTAATGTTCTCCTAATTTGTCTTTGTATATCACATAACCTAAGCATACCACATACCATTTATAAACAACTTTTCATAAATGAATAGTGCATATGAATAGAAGACACTTTGTGATATATCTTAAGGAAATATGTTTCCTTTTCCTCTTATTAAGCAGCTGTCCCCCTCCTTATCTGCCTGTTTGTTTACATAGAATCCAAATCTTTCTCACCCACAGAATTCTATGGAGACAGGTGGGGGAATAATGAGGATGTTGATTTATAAGGATTTATTGCCTCTAATCTTATAGCAGTATTAACAGAGCTCCCCTTCAATCACAGAATAGTAGAGTGTAGCATCAGTTGTCTTTGTGTTTTCCAGTAGCCTCCTTCTACCCTTCCCTTCTCCATAGAGTAATATGTAAAAGTAACTCAGCTTGATAAATGGAGGAGGCAACACATTTGTTAAGATATATGACAACGTTTCTTTTTTTTTTTGGTTTTGTATTTCTGAAAAGTTTTTTTATAATTATTTTTAGTCATTTTTAACCACTTAAGGACGTAGGGTAGTTTGTATGTTAATGCTCAGTGACTTTTTCATATTTTGCTTCCTTCCTGCCTTCCAAAATTCATAACTTTTTTATTTTTCTGTCGACATAGCTATATGAGGGCTTATTTTTTGCGTGACAAATTGTACTCTCATTTGACATCAATGTTTAGATTAGCTTTTATTAACTTTTTGGGGGGTCCATGTTAAAAAAAAAAAAAAAAAAACACAATTCTATCATTTTTGCATTTTATTGTTACGGTGTTCACTCTGCATTAAAAATGACATAGCAGCTTTGTCCAGCGGGTCATTACAATTACAGCGATACCATATTTATATTGGTATTACTGCTTTTACAAATAAAACGTCACTCTTTGAAAATGAGTGATTTTCCTGGGATCACTCTATTTGTGGGGCAAGTTGCACTTTTTATTGGTACCAATGTTTGGCATATATGGCTTTTGATCACTTTTTATTGCTATTTTTTTGCTGAAAGCGAGGTGACCAAAATATGTTAATTTGCGCAATGTGATAATTTTTTTTTTTTTTTTTTTTTTATGCCATTCACCATACAGGATAAATCACGCTATTTTTGGATAGTGGGGGCTTATACGCACATTGGAATACCTAACATGTTTATTTAAATTGTGTTTTGTTTTGTTTGTTTTTTTTTTTTTTTTTTTAAATGTGGGTTTTTTTAACTTTTTATTATTTATTCTTTATTATAACTTTTGAATTTTTTTTATTTTTTTTTTTATACTTTTTACATGTTCCACAAGGGGACTTGAACCTGGGATCTCAGATCCCCATTGCAACTTAATACAAGAAAAACTTGTAATAGTATACGGATAGACAACGTATCAGTGGATAGAGCTATAACCTCACCATATATTTCTCCTCTAACTGAACTCCCTCATCCAAATATGCATGTCAGAACAAAACCTGAAATGACTTCATAAAATAATTTAGCTAGTCACAAATTCCAGCAAGTGTATCCCCTTTTAACCCAAAGGCTACTGGCCTAATGTTTGGCAGTTTTGTATGATTTTATATTGTGCCCTGAATTAATATATACATTTTATTGGATTATATTAAAAGTGATGTTTTATATTTAATTGGCAATCAGTGTCTCCCATTAGATTTTCTTTTCTGTGAGTGCTATATAGAAAACGCCAACATTTCCGCAGGTATAATTGACATGCTGCGATTTTCAAAAATGCTCACTTTTTCTTTGCAATGTGTGATTGTGATTAGGCAAAATCTCATCCACTTTGCAGGTACTGTAAAACACTGCGTTTTTGCAATGTGGGGCCCCGGCCTAAAGGTGATAGCGCATGTCCCATGGATTTCTATGAAATTTACAATAGTTAAATGTAGTTTCAAATTGATCTTTTTCAATTCAAGTTCCAAATTGCTCCTAATATCTATAACAAAGGATACAATTTTTAAAATTAGGCATCCAAGCCATTTAAAATCATGGTTAAATCTTCATCAGTGAAAGAGAAAAATATGGGCTCATGACATACCTATATGATTGTCCATGGGAGCCATGCTGCTACCAAGGCAAAACAGAAAAAGATAGTGGGCTTATACACCTTGATCAAAATGTATGCAAAGTACTGTTTTTGTAGATTTTGCTGAGAAGCATTGAACAATGTGTGATATTGGGATGGGCCACCCATGGCTTTTTTAAAAAAAATGCTGGAGTATCTGCACAGTTTGTTCCCTCTTTTGTTTTGTTTTTTTTGCTTTTTATTTTGCTTTGGTACCAGCACTCTTCCCATTTGCCCAAGGTGTTCAAAATTATCAGGATACTGCATAAAGGATCAGCCTACTATTTCTTAGCCCTCTGACGGAAACCATATGGTAAAGTGAACTTTTTAAAATCTGTTCACACAGTGCAGTGCTGCATGGTGGCTGCTATTGTCTGTATCTGTGGTGGATGTGCCCTAGTGTCTGGGGGTTTAACCTTGCAACAGAGGTACTGTTGTGCTGCTGGGCCACTGTGCTGTGCTGCAGTAGTGGCGGTCAGTGTCGCATACAATACAGTAGGGGCCGACAAGGGCCATCTGACAGCTCTGGCTGCTAGCCACCTATACATTTAGCTTAGGACAGTGGTTTCCTCCTCTGGTGAGTAGTTGTACTAGCTTTCTAAAAAAACACCCCCTGCGCACTGCATCTTTTAACTCGGGAGATGCTTCTGTGTTCCTGAGCCCCAGAAGTAGCCATGAGTGAACCAGTTCGGAAACCAATATATTTTGTCTGAATTTTTTATTCTTAGGTTTAGTTTTTTTTTTTTTTTTTTTTTTTAACAAGACAGAAACCTTTGTGATGTCTAGGACAAAGTAAAATGGCTACCGCCAGATGTAACAGTAGGTAGAACACCAGAGGACCAGATTGCGCGGTCTCTATGACCTAGGCAGGCATATTGCTTCACCAGACAGTATCTAAGCCAAGCATGAGTGGTAGATGGACAGGTTACAGTTCTGCAAGTTTGGGGAAAGGCTTGTTTTGTCTGTATAATCCAAAGCAATTGCTGCTAATACATTGCTAGTGGAAAGAAACACCAACATTGCAATAGTACTGCAGAATTATAGGAGAGGAGGACTTTGGAGCATAATTTAGTTAGATTTAATCAATTTTAGACAGGCAGAAAAATCACAGAACTGGGGAGTAGTCCTGTATTGTACTGTGAATGCAATGTTCACTGTGTTACACACATACACAGGCCAGGTCACCCTTTCAGTGCCAATCTCATTTTAGTTTTTAGTTTTTTTTTAATTGTGTTTTGTTATATAGTATGTTCTTAAAAAAAAAAAAAAAAAAAAAAAAAAATACAGAAAAACTGCTATAGTCACTGCAAAAATCCAAGCTGACTCACACAGCATGTTATCCTCTTATACTCATTGACCAGGTCACAGTTTCAGTGCTAAATCTCATTTCATTTCTAATTTTCTTCAGATAAGAGTTTTTAAAGAAAGAAAAAAAAAAATACACAAAGTCTCAGGATTGTCGCCAATCACTAGTATATACGCAGTTTAGTAAAATTATTAGAAAAATCAGGGCTGGGGACAGGCTAAAGGGGGAAACACTTGTGCTACTGTCACAACCTCCACCAGTGCAAGTAATTAGAATATGGGTGGCAACAGCAAAACTATTTCTGGTTTTGGCAGTGCCACCAGTAAACACAGGATGGTTGTACTTCTTGAGAATAAAGATTACGTGTTTGATTGCTCTTGCTCATCTCAGTCACAGTAGGATATGAGATCTTATGTTGAGTCAGGATTCTGTGTGTTCCTTCTCCTCTGCTGTAATACATAATTTACCACACTGCCTTTCTGTACCGTCAGTCATATCTTCAATGAATTGTCACTGAAGCAATTGGCAATTGCTCCCATTAAGGGATAACGGGCAGAGATTCCAGTTTCCCTTCTAGATTCCAAGTGTTGTTCTCATGATCAGAGAATGCTTTCCATTTCAGAAGATATGGCCATGGATAGAGGCCATGTTCAACGCTATGTTGCTGTGACATCTGCTCCCATATAGGAATAATTTTTGGCAACTAGTTTTTAAAAAAAAAAATTCTTTCCTTTTCAACTGCTATGCTATGTTGGTGCAGTATTCTGGTCCTATAAAGGGATAATTATTGGAAGCTTTTTGATAAGCCACTTCTTCATCGCTATTCAACCAGGCACACTGTCAAATTTTTTTTTCTTTAGAATAACAAGGCTGTTGTTCTTACAAATCCCCAAGACTGATTAAATTTTGTATAAACCCATTACTTTTTCTAATATAACCATGTGTGCATAAAAAAAACATGGACGAGTATCTTCCCCATAACAGGCTAGTTTTTGGAGTGTATTTTTCTGTTATATAGTGTAAAAGAAAGTGGCAGTGTAGTGTATGGTTAAACTAGCAGTTTGTATCCCCTGCTTTCCATTTGTTTTCCCATAGATGTACATGTCACTGTAACTTCGTCTGTGTTTGCTTTAGAGAGCTAGAAATGGGCTACATAGTCATACACTATGTTTGAAGCCAATTTATACTAAGGTTTGGGATAAACTTATGTGACCCGAAACAAATCTTTGGACTAAACCACCCAAACTCGAAGCAAAAGAAAGCTTCAAAGGTTTACCCATCTCCAGGGGCGCACCTCTAATGAGGCGAAGTGAGGCGGTCGCCTCAGGCGGCACTGTCCGTCACTGTCTGGGGGGAGGCATTTTTTATATTCTATTTATTTATTTTTCACGTTCCAGAAATCACGTGAGCCAGGCTGACGTCATTATGTGGCGACGCTAGTCTGTGCAACATTGAAGAGGGCCGAAAGCAGGGAGTGCACTGGAGCCCAGGTAAGTAACAGTGGTTTTTATGTTTGTCACCACCTGGGTCTCCAATCATTATACTCTGGGGTCTGAAAAGACCCCAGAGTATAATAATAGTTCATGGATGGGTCACTATGGAGCAGAATACTGTGTGCAGGGGCCACTATGGGACATAATACCGAGTTCTAGGGCCACTATGGAGTATAATACCGAGTGCAGGGGCCACTATGGAGTATAATACCGAGTGCAGGGGCCACTATGGGGCATAATACCGTGTGCAGGGGCCACTATGGGGCATAATACCGTGTGCAGGGGCCACTATGGGGCATAATACCGTGTGCAGGGGCCACTATGGGGCATAATACCGTGTGCAGGGGCCACTATGGGGCATAATACCGTGTGCAGGGGCCACTATGGGGCATAATACCGTGTGCAGGGGCCACTATGGGGCATAATACCGTGTGCAGGGGCCACTATGGGGCATAATACCGTGTGCAGGGGCCACTATGGGGCATAATACCGTGTGCAGAGGCCACTATGGGGCATAATACCGTGTGCAGGGGCCATTATGGAGCATAATACCGTGTGCAGGGGCCACTATGGAGCATAATACCGTGGGTGGGGACCACTATGGAGCATAATATCGTGTGCGGGGGCCTCTACGGGGCAAAATACCGTGTGCGGGGGGCCTCTACGGGGCAAAATACCGTGTGCAGGGGCTACTATGGGGCATAATACTGAGTGCAGGGGCCGCTGCGGGGCATAATACCGAGTGCAGGGGCCACTATGGGGCATAATACCGTGTGCAGGGGCCACTATGGGGCATAATACCGTGTGCAGGGGCCACTATGGGGCATAATACCGTGTGCAGGGGCCACTATGGGGCATAATACCGTGTGCAGGGGCCATTATGGGGCATAATACCGTGTGCAGGGGCCACTATGGGGCATAATACCGTGTGCAGGGGCCACTATGGGGCATAATACCGTGTGCAGGGGCCATTATGGGGCATAATACCGTGTGCAGGGGCCACTATGGGGCATAATACCGTGTGCAGGGGCCACTATGGGGCATAATACCGTGTGCAGGGGCCACTATGGGGCATAATACCGTGTGCAGGGGCCATTATGGGGCATAATACCGTGTGCAGGGGCCACTATGGGGCATAATACCGTGTGCAGGGGCCACTATGGAGCATAATACCGTGTGCAGGGACCACTATGGAGCATAATATTGTGTGCGGGGGCCGCTACGGGGCAAAATACCGTGTGCAGGGGCTACTATGGGGCATAATACTGAGTGCAGGGGCCGCTGCGGGGCATAATACCGAGTGCAGGGGCCACTATGGGGCATAATACCGTGTGCAGGGGCCACTATGGGGCATAATACCGTGTGCAGGGGCCACTATGGGGCATAATACCGTGTGCAGGGGCCACTATGGGGCATAATACCGTGTGCAGGGGCCACTATGAGGCATAATACCGTGTGCAGGGGCCACTATGAGGCATAATACCGTGTGCAGGGACCACTGCGGGGCATAATACCATGTGCAGGGGCCGCTACGGGGCATAATACCGTGTGCAGGGGGCCACTGCGGGGCATAATACGAACGTGCTGGGAGACACCGGAGCACACTCCCCAGCCTCATATTATCCTGGACAACCCCTTTAAGGTGGCACTTGGGCTTTATTAAAGGGCCTTTCCAATTCATTTCTATTGATGTTCTATCCTTAGGACAGATTATCAATAAGAGATCAGTGGACCCCGCCTTTGATCAGCTGTATGAAGGGGCCCTGGCGCCTGTTTATATCACACACTGTCTGTTTATAGTTACCATGTAATGTAATTCCAGCCTTGTCACATAGACATGTATAGGACGAGGTTGTAGTTACATTACATGGCCACTATGAGATGAATGACACTATGTAAACTGAGAAGCAGTCATATCGCTTACACAGATACCACGGTTCATTCAAACAGCTGATCAGTGGGGTCCTGGGTTTTTGAGCCCCACTGATTAGTTTATTGACCTGGAAAACCTGTTAATTAGTTAACACCTGGGGCATTATTAAGGGGCACTATTTATACAGGGTACACACGGATGTTATTAATATACAGTAAAGATGCACTTGGGAGTATTATTCATTATGGGGGGTTATATCATATATTTTATAATTGGGGTAGCAGCAGGATGGGGGCTTTGTGTAGGTGAGGACAATGTGGGTTGCATGCCTGGAAAAGTGAGGAGCCAAAGATGTCTGTGTTGCAAACTTTACAGAGACAAGTCACAGCTGGAAGAAGTGGTCATGGCGGTCCAAAGGGAAGAGAAGGGAAATGTGAAGGATTAGTCAGAGACGTCACCTGTAAGTCACAAAATGTTACTGCACTGTATACACCTAAATGATAGAGGATAAATACCTGACTGATGGGGGTCTGTCTGCTGAGACCCCCCACTGAGCCTGAGAATTGTTTTTTTTTTTTTCCCCCCCCACTGGGTTGGAATACAGCCTGACCGCAGCCAGGCTGAATATAGGTGTGTCGCTTGGTGGATGGATAAACCTGTGTTCAATTTTGATGGGACTACCAAAGATAGCCGAAGTCCAGTACTCAGCTATTTGCGGCGCTCCTATTATAGAGAATGGGGGCCACGTGGGCTCGTCCATCCACCAAGCAGAAGATGTGTGAAGTTATTGTCATTGTTAATGCCGTGTTGTTGATCTGATACTGAAGTAATGCAGTAAGAAGAATTCTTAAAAACTGTTTCATAAGTTCGTATCTGTTTATTGTACGACAATAACAGCGTGTGACGCTAACAGCATGTAAACACAATTTTATATTTTTTTGGGGGGAGGGGGGCATCTTTCAGTAGTTTGCCTCAGGCAGCAAAGAGGCTAGGTTCACCACTGCCCATCTATACCCAGAAGCAATGGAAAAATGAAGCATACTAAACACATCTTTGGCCAATCAGTGCAAGCTTCTTCTCTGCACAGATTCCACCTCCATGCATAGTTCTAAAATTGCACTGCAGCATGAGTCTGACTACACAGCAGAAGAAAGAGATACCTCATTCAATAATGTATATTTTTGGGGTCTTGGTCACATGATAAAACTGAATGACTTCTGTCTGAGTCCTGCAAAGACTGTTTGGAAAGGAAGCCGGAGAGGAGAAACCTCTTTACTTATCCCTTCGGAAACACATTACTACCACTAAGGCTAAGGCCCCACATTGCGAAAATGCAGTTTGTTTGTTTTTTAGGTTTTTTGAGCCAAAGCCAAGCCAAGTTTTGGAAATCGCAGCATGTCAGTTATACCTACGGAAACACTGGCAGTTTCCCTATAGGTATAATGGAAACCTCTGAATCCTCTGTGCTGAAGGTACTACAAACTCCTCTTTTTCACCAATAAGGTCTTATTTGCATATTCATTGTCCTATGGTGACACAATTGTTGGGAGCACTTCTGTTTATTAGACATTGTTCACATTAGGAGCATGTTTGGTGTATACATCAGGAAAGGCGCTCTCTGCCAGCTTAGGCCTGGGCCCCATGTGACAAACACAGCGGTTTGGCCGCGGCAGAAACACCACGGAAAAAAATGCGGCGTTTTACAGTCCCTTTTAGCAAATCCCATCCACACATTGCGGGAAAATACGTGCACTGGACATGCTGCGATTTCAAAAACCGTTGTGGTTTAGGAAATCGCAGCATGTCTCAAAAGAAAAGTTGTAGCAGCACCAGCTAATCGGGGTATCGTCCCATAGTTTGCACGGCACTAAACCCCTTTCCAGGAAAAGGGTTTCCAATAGATAAAAGAAATCCAGTCCGCCAAGCAACTTGTATAGATGGAAGATAGTATAGATGAGAACCGATGTGGTGTATTGTTTTTCCAAGGAATCTTCCTCTATACAAGCTGCTGCACTCTGTATGTGTATATATTTACATACTTGCATATATACAGTATGTATAAACAAATCTATATACTTCATATATGTCTATACAGTGTGTGTGTGTGTGTATATATATATATATATATATATATATATATATATATATATACATACAGTCATATGAAAAAGTTTGGGCACCCCTATTAATCTTAATCATTTTTAGTTCTAAATATTTGGGTGTTTGCAACAGCCATTTCAATTTGATATATCTAATAACTGATGGACACAGTAATATTTCAGGATTGAAATGAGGTTTATTGTACTAACAGAAAATGTGCAATATACATTAAACCAAAATTTGACCGGTGCAAAAGTATGGGCACCTCAACAGAAAAGTGACATTAATATTTAGTAGATCCTCCTTTTGCAAAAATAACAGCCTCTAGTTGCTTCCTGTAGCTTTTAATCAGTTCCTGGATCCTGGATGAAGGTATTTTTGACCATTCCTCTTTACAAAACAATTCCAGTTCAGTTAAGTTTGATGGTCGGCGAGCATGGACAGCCCGCTTCAAATTATCCCACAGATGTTCAATGATATTCAGGTCTGGGGACTGGGATGGCCATTCCAGAACATTGTAATTGTTCCTCTGCATGAATGCCTGAGTAGATTTGGAGCTGTGTTTTGGATCATTGTCTTGCTGAAATATCCATCCCCGGCGTAACTTCAAATTCGTCACTGATTCTTGTACATTATTCTCAAGAATCTGCTGATACTGAGTTGAATCCATGCGACCCTCAACTTTAACAAGATTCCCGGTGCCGGCATTGGCCACACAGCCCCAAAGCATGTGGAACCTCCACCAAATTTTACAGTGGGTAGCAAGTGTTTTTCTTGGAATGCTGTGTTTTTTGAAGCCATGCATAACGCCTTTTTGTATGACCAAACAACTCAATCTTTGTTTCATCAGTCCACAGGACCTTCGTCCAAAATGAAGCTGGCTTGTCCAAATGTGCTTTTGCATACCTCAGGCGACTCTGTTTGTGGCGTGCTTTCAGAAACGGCTTCTTTCGCATCACTCTCCCATACAGCTTCTCCTTGTGCAAAGTGTGCTGTATTGTTGACCGATGCACAGTGACACCATCTGCAGCAAGATGATGCTGCAGCTCTTTGGAGGTGGTCTGTGGATTGTCCTTGACTGTTCTCACCATTCTTCTTCTCGGCCTTTCTGATATTTTTCTTGGCCTGCCACTTCTGGGCTTAACAAGAACTGTCCCTGTGGTCTTCCATTTCCTTACTATGTTCCTCACAGTGGAAACTGACAGGTTAAATCTCTGAGACAACTTTTTGTATCCTTCCCCTGAACAACTATGTTGAACAATCTTTGTTTTCAGATCATTTGAGAGTTGTTTTGAGGAGCCCATGATGCCACTCTTCAGAGGAGATTCAAATAGGAGAACAACTTGCAATTGGCCACCTTAAATACATTTTCTCATGATTGGATACACCTAGCTATGAAGTTCAAAGCTCAGTGTGGTTACAAAACAAATTTTGTGCTTCAGTAAGTCAGTAAAAAGTAGTTAGGAGTATTCAAATCAATAAAATGATAAGGGTACCCAAATTTTTGCAGCGGTCAAATTTTGGTTTAATGCATATTGCACATTTTCTGTTAGTACAATAAACCTCATTTCAATCCTGAAATATTACTGTGTCCATCAGTTATTAGATATATCAAATTGAAATGGCTGTTGCAAACACCCAAATATTTAGAACTAAAAATGATTAAGATTAATAGGGGTGCCCAAACTTTTTCATATGACTGTATATATACATACATACATACATACATATATATATACATACATACATACATACATATATATATATCATACACACACACACACACACACGTGTATCTGCATACATTTTTACCTTGTATGTCTGTGTAAAACTTCTGTAAGGTGCAATCACACAATCTGGTTCTATGATACTACACTTCCCAGTAAAGCTGTGTTCACATGGTACTTTTTAGCTAAACAAAAATGCTTGTGTTTTCATTAGGAAACTGCATGCATATGTGCCGCAACCCAGTCGGATGAGAGCAGAGGATGGGAGTAGTGGTGGCAGATGCTGTGCCACCTAGCAGGCCGAGCACGCTCCCAAACAGCTCCAGTCCCACTCCTAGGCCGGACAAAGTCGTGGGGGGGGTCCTGCAGCACTATCGGATGGTGGTGGTAGTAGTTCTTTCCCCCAGGGCACTTCCAGTTGAAGAGGGAACCTCTCCTATCTGAGCCGGTGTGATGTTGGTAGGAAGAACCCTGATGGTAAAGCAGGCACGACTCAGGATTCAGCAATGCAGGTAAACCAAACAGCCATTTATTAAGGCAACTGGAACAGAGAGTCAACAGCAGCTTCCAGATGGAGGTAGTAGTCCTACAGTGTCCAACCCCCGGCCTTGGTTCTAGGAGGGCGCCCAAAGATGGTATAGGCTCCACAGGATGGCTTGCTCTACTCCTCCTCTGTGCCTCTCCCAGCTAGGTACACTGGGGATGGAGTTACAGGGAGCCCTGACAGGGATCTAGTTACCTGTAGAGTAGGCCCGAGTACGACTCTCCTGTCAGGGTCCTCTCCTGCTCCTCCTGGCACGGCACTGAATGAATCCAGCCACTTGGAAATCTTTACTCCCTTGCTCTGGGCTGTCTTTAGGTGAGCCTGGGGCTGATGATATCCCTGCTGGGGCTGTGAAAACGGCGGTTGGCCTTCAGTCCAGAGGCGGGTGGCAGGTCAGCTTTGCACACCAAGTCTAGTCTGCTGCATGCACTGAACTGACTGACAAACCGTCGCCAGGGATATAATACCTCCCTACAACACCGCCCAGTGACCTGTGATAGGCCAGGGCTGAACCAAGTCTGGGTTTTGAACACTGCAGGGGGGAAATGCCGAGGGGAAAGCTGCACAACAATGACACTTAAAATGGAACAAAACATGCAAACATGAAACCCAGAGGCACAATGACAAACACACAAAAGCAGTAGCACTCGGATTGGGTGGTTGTCTAGTTCTATTACCTTCCCTGCCTTCCTGATCGCTGTGTATACAGCGCTATGGGCGCCGCCAACTTGTGGCTCCCCTCTAACCCGGCGGCCATGTGATCCGCCGGGATCAGAGTCTGTTAGAGCTGCTGGGTCCTACAGGATCCAGATCAGCTCTATAATAATGTGAAAGTAACATGCATGAGGCTGTATTCCTCCTGAAACTGGGGCTAAATGAACCAGCCCCAGTTACAGGGGAAATCAGCCTTCCCAACAAAAAAAAAAAAGGTAATCAGATGTCCACAAAGGTCTATAATGACCTTATGGGGACACAATGTAAAAAAAAAAAAAAAAAACCCTAAAAAAAAAAAATATATATTAATAAAAAAGTTAAAAAAATAAATACCCCAATAAAACGCCCTTATTAAAGGTTATAGCCCCACCCCCGTTGACACTATACAAAATAAAAATTACTGTAACGGAGAGTAAAAACTATTTTATAAAGTTTTTTTAGTAGCACTTTGTGTTAGTAAATTAAAAAAAAAAAAAATGAAAAGTGAAAAACAGGCACATTTTTCCAGATATAAAAAAAAAAAAATATTAAAACACATGCAAAAATAAGAACACCCTCTTTCCACACCTGGAGCTTAACTGCACTCATCTGAAGTGAAAGCCCTGTACTTTGGAGTGAGTTCACCCTTCTCTTCCCACTCCTGCAATCAAATACTTGTGGCAGGTCTTCCAGAAGACCAACACTTGGAAATTGTTCATTCTGTGCCCAAACACATGATCTGGTTGCTGAAACTAGAAGAAGATGACACATTCTCCCCTATCTAGCAGTGCCCATGTCACAATATATATATTTATCATGTGCTTTATTTAAACAAGCTGCCAAACACTTCAACCAAAAAACATTGTAAACTGCTTTGGTTTGTAAATGCAGCAAGCCAGTGGAACTACTGCAAGGCGTACAACCCCATTTCCAAAAAAGTTGGGACACTGTTTAATGTAAAGAACCTAATAAAGCAATAATTTGGAAATCTTATTTGACCATATTTTATTCAAATGGAAAATAGAACACACATCAGAAGTTGAAAGTTAGACATTTATCCCTTTCATTTGAAAAAATTAACTCATTTAGAAATTGATGGTAGCTGCACATTGGGGCAGGGTTGACAAAAGGCTGTGGTAGTAAGAAAAAACAACTGTGTGACTAATACACAGTGCATGTTTAAAAGACAGTCTCTCAGTACCAAAGACAGTCAAAAGTTCACCAATCTGTGATAAACTGCTTCTAAAAATTTTGGAACAATTTCAGAAAAATTTCCTCAGGAATCGCACAGGGGACAAAGGCAACGGTCAATATTGGTTGCTCGAGATCTATTGGCCCTCAGGCTGCACTGCATTAAAAATAGGCGCAAATTGATAATGCAAATGGACTCAGGAATACATCCAGAAATTATTGTCTGTGAACATATTTTGCCTTGCAATCCAGAAATGCAAGTTAAAGCTGTATGATGCAAAGTAGAAGCCATATATCAACACAATCCAGAAATGTTGACATCTTCTCTGGGCCAAAGCTCATTTAAAGTGGACTGAGGCAAAATGGAAAACTGCCCTGTGGTCAGATAAATCACAAAGTGAAATTCTTTATTAAAACCACGGACAGGGCCGGTGTTAGGGGGGGGAAAACTGGGCAATTGCCCAGGGCCCCGTCCCCAAAGGGGCCCCCGGGATCCGGAACCTGATGACCGCAGGGCCCCTTTCCGTGGTGAGTAAAAATAACAAACATTTTTACTCACCTGTCCTTAGCGTCCGACGTCATCTTCTAGCGTTCCGGACATCACCGCTGAGGCCAGGCCCAGGAGAGGTAAGACAAGGTGAGTATAACTGTTTGTTATTTTCCCTTACCTCCCCCGGGCCTTCGATTATTATACTCTGGGGTCTGAAGAGACCCCAGAATATAATATAATAGCACTGTAGGGACCCTGTGGAGCATTATACTGGGGGGCCCCTCTGGATAGCATATTATACTGTGTGGGGCCACTGTGGAGCATTATACTGGGGAAGGGGCCCTCTGGATAGCATGTTATATTCTGTGGGGCCTATGTGGAAAATTATAATGTGGGGGGGGGGGCTCTGGAGATAATGTCATATTATGTGGGGCCACTTTAGAGCATTATGCTCTCCAGAGGGGCCCCCCAGTATAATGCTCCACAGTGGCCCCACACAGTATAATATGCTCTCCAGAGGGGCCCCCAGTATAATGCTCCAAAGTGGCCCCACAGAATATAACATGCTCTCCAGAGCCCCCCCCCCACTTTATTATACTCCATAGAGGCCCCACAGAATATAACATGTTCTCCAGAGGGCCCCCTCCCCAGTATAATGCTCCACAGTGGCCCCCCCAGTATAATATGCTCTCCAGAGCCCCCCCAGTATAATGCTCCACGGTTTCCCCACACAGTATAATATGCTCTCCAGAGGGGGCCCCCCAGTATATTATACTGTGCGGGCCACTGTGGAGCATTATACTGGGGAAACCTCTCTGGGCAGTATATTATACTGTGTGGAGGCCATTTCTGGAGCATGTTATACTGAGTGGGGTCACTGTGGAGCATTATTCTGGGGGGGGCCATCAGCAGAGCATATTATATTGCGTGGCGCCACTGTGGGGCATTATTCGGGGGGACTAATGAGCATTATACTAGGGGGCCCTCTGGGAAGCATATTATACTGCTTGGGGCCTACTGTGGAACATTATACTGGGGGGACGCCCTTGGGAGCATAATATATTGCGTGGGGCCACTGTGGAGCAAAATACTGGAGGGGGCACTGTGGAGCATTATACTAGCGGGGGCCCTCTGGGGAGCATATTATACTATGGGCCACTGTGGAGCTTTATACTGGGGGAAGGGACAGTGTGGGGAGCCTGTTATACTGTGTGGGGCTACTGTGGAGTTTATTATATTGTGTGGGGCTTTTCAGGAGCATATGATACTCTGTGGGGCCATTGTAGAGCATTATACTGGGGGGGACTGTGGGGAACATATTATACTGTGGGGGACCACTGTGGAGCATTATACTGGGGGAACCCCTCTGGGGAGTATATTATACTGTGTGGAGGTCATTATGGAGCATGTTATACTGTGTTAGGCCACTGGAGCATTATACTGGGGGGGCATTGTAGGTTGCATATTATACTGTATGGAGCATATTATATTGTGTGGGGCTGCTGGGGAGCATATTGCATATTGCATATACTGTCTGGGACTACTAAGGGGTAGTATACTGTGGTGGGCCACTGTGGAGTATTATACTGTGTGGAGCCTTACATACCATGTGGGGCCACTATGGGGGGCTCAGGGGAGAATTTTATACTGTGTGGGGTCACTGTGGAGCATTATATACCATGTGGGGAAACTGGAGGGCTTAGGAGAGTAATTTATACTGTGGAGCATTATATACCATGTGGAGCATTATACTGTGGGGGGGGCTCACAATTCCTGCTGGCAGCCCTGTGTGCTATGTCTGCATCACAGCTCCCTCACTATAATCTTGCACATATGTGTAGTGCTCCATAGCCATGTCATTCCCCATACAGTACTGTGCATGAACCGGCCATGGAGTTATTGGGGCCTGCACAGTATTATAGTGGCTGACTATACTGGGAACATACTCAGTAACACCAGATAGTCAGCACATATGTAAGACTTCAGTGAAGGAGCCGTGGTGTAGGCTATTAGCAGGAAGCTGTTGGGTGGGGCCCCATAACAAGATCCTCTGGTGGGCCTAAGGCCCCTCAGTCCGTCACTGTATAATGGTATAAGTATAAGTGGGCTATTATAAGGGGGAACTATTATTTATAAGATGGGCTATTATTTATAAGGGGGGAACTATTATATATAAGGCATCCATTATAAGGGGGGGAGCTATTATTTATAAGGGGGGTATAATTGTTAAGTGGGCTTATTTATAAAGGGGGCTATTAGTGATAATGGGGACTATTATTTATAAGGGTAACTATTATTTATGAGGGGGCTATTATTTATAAGGGAGCAGTATTATTTTTACGGGGTGTCTGTTACTGATAAGGGGGAATATTACTGATACAGGGCACTATTTATCATTTATAAGGGAGCTATTACTGATAAAGGTGTAATATTTATAAGCAGAGACTATTATTTATAAGGAGGCGCTATAATAACTGATGACTGGGTGCAAAAATCTATTAGGTGGTACAAAGGTGCTCATTTGAATTGTGTGTGGTAAAATGGGGCTTATTACTTTTTTGTTGGCAGAAAGGAGGCGTTATTATAGGGGTTGCCACTGGAAGACGATGGTGTTGTTTGCATATCAGCATTTGGGGCCCCGCTTTTAATTTTGCCCAGGGTCCCACTTTGTTTAAAACCGGCCCTGACCACAGACAATGTGTCTTGCGGACACAAAAGGAGAGGGACTACCCAGCTTGTTATCAGCTCACAGTTCAAAAGCCTGCATCTCTGATGGTATGGGATCACATTAGTGCAGGGGTAGACAACCTTTTTTGTACAGCGTGCCGATTTAAATGAAAAAAAAAATAAAAAATCAAAGATGAGGTACTTGGAGTGCCGTGCAATAATTGTAAGTCTGACGACCCCTATACTAAAGTCATATACCACAAACCGTAACATAGAAGTGGTGCCATAAGATGCTTCTGGACACATAGCGTTTACTGCTATTTCCTGGGATGCACCTGTACTTTCCCATTAGAGGCAATGAAAGTACATGTTCAGTCCTCAATTAGTGGTAAATGTATGAGTCCAGGAGCACCTTGTGTCAGCAAACTTAGGGTGATGGCACACTATGTTTCATGGAAGCAGCTATAGCTGCCTCCAGTCCTAGACCACTGGTGCTTTCACTTTGATGTAAAGCTGCGTTCACATGGTGCATTTTTGCACAAAAATGCATGCATTTTCATTGGAACCTGCTTGCATTTTTTGTGCAAAAACATACCATCATACAGAATAATGTCCTATAGTGGCCACTCCACATGGTATAATGTCCCATAGTGGCCCCTCCACATGGCATAATGTCCCATAGTGCAGGGGTGAACCTAGCCTCTTTGCTGCCTGAGGCTACTAGCTTCACACACTGCTATCGTCACACAATAAACATACACAATACACAAAGTGATAAAACAGTTTTTAAGAATTCTTCTTACTGTATTACTTCAGTATCAGAGAGCAATAACTCAGCATTAACAATGAAAATAACTTAACATATCTTCTCCTTGGTGGACGGGGCGAATCCAGCTGCGGGGATCCCATTCTCTTTAATAGGAGCGCCGCAGATAGTTGAGTACTGGACTTCCGCTATCTTTGGCACTACCATCGAAGTGAATGAGAGCCAGGCGGGTTCGTCCATCCACCAAGCGACACACCTATATTTAGCCTGGCAGTGGCCAGGCTGGAATTCCCAGTGGGGGAAAAAAAAAAACTATTTTCAGGCCCAGTGGGGGTCTCAGCAGACAGACCCCCATCAATCAGGTATTCATCCTCTATCATTTAGGTGAATACAGGGCAGTAACATTTTGTGACTTACAGGTGACGTCTCTGACTAATTCTTCACATTTCCTTTCTCTTCCCTTTGCACCGCCATGACCACTTCTTCCAGCTGTGACTTGTCTCTGTAAAGTTTGCAACACAGACATCTTTGGCTCCTCACTTTTCCCGACACCTGACCCACATTATCCTCACCTACACAAAGCCCCCATTCTGCTGCTACCCCAATTATAAAATATATGATATAACCCCACTAGAATGAATAATACTCCCAAGTGCATCTTTAAATTAATATCACATGGGGGCACTGATCTCTTATTGATGATCTGTCCTAAGGATAGATCATCAATAATAATGAGCTGGAAAGCCCCTTTAATAAAGCCCAATTGCCACCTTAAAGGGGTTGTCCAGGATAAACACTTAATATGAGGCTGAGGAAGGTTCTCCAGTATCTTCCAGCGCGTTACAGTCCTGCTGCTCCAGTGTTTTCTGTGTGACGTCCCATGTCAGCGACCTCAGCGGTCATGTGCAGTGGGGACTTCCGCCAGAAGTAAACACCGGAGCAGCAAAACCAGACAGCACTAGGAGACATCGGAGCACAAGGGACAGGCGAGTAGGTTTTTGTTTTTTGTTTTTTTTATCACTTTCTCTGGTCTCATATTAAAAAAGCTTATATAAATTACCACCCCTTTATATATATAATGCTCCTTAATGGCCCCTTATATAAATAACCCCCCTTGTATCAATAATGCCCTTATATAAATAACACCTCGTAAGTTCATAAAGCCCCCTAATATAAAATACCCATTCCTAACGATCCCTTATCATGGGCGTAACTAGCAAAGATTGAGACCCCCAGCAAACTTTTGACTTGGGGCTCCCCCACACAGTAGAACACCCCATTTACACACACTATATTGGCCCACAGCGGCCCCTGCACACGCTATATTGGCCCACAACGGCCCCTGCACACGGTATTATGGCCCACAGCGGCCCCTGCACATGGTATTATGGCCCACAGTGGTCCCTGTACACGGTATTATGGCCCACAGTGGTCCCTGCATACGACATTATGGTCCACAGCGGCCCCTGCACACGGTATTATATCCCATAGTGGCACCTGCATACACTATTATGCCCCCAACCAGATGCAGCTGTGAGCAGGAGTGGGGATCAGTAAGTAAATAGGGCCTGTGAACCCCAACAAATACTGCTATTATACTCCAGAGTATAATGATCGGAGACCCAGGTGAGGTGACAAACATAAAAAACACTGTTACTTACCGATTATGGGCTCTGGTGCACTCCCTGCTGCTTTCGTCCCTCTTCAATATTGGGACAGACATCAGGTGAGCCAGACGGGTGTCGTGACGCATAATGACGCCGGCCTGGCCCACGTAACGTCTGGGACATCACTAAAGAGGCCTGAAGACTGCTGGAAGTCACACCAGATCGCAGGAGAGGTGAGTAACACTGGTTTTTATATTTGTCACCTCCACTGGGCCTCCGATTATTATACTGTGGGGTCTGAAAAGACCCCACAGTATAATAATACCAGTATTTGTTGGGGTTCGAAGGCCCTATTTACTTACCGATTTCCGCTCCTGCTCACAGTTGCACAGGCAGTCATGAGCAGGAGCTGGGATAGGTAAGTAAATAGGGCACATTACCTGCTGGGTAAAAGGTTATACGCACCTACCTGCGATTCCTTGATGGAGCCACTGCCTCCTCTTCTTGACCTGCACCTAGGACATCTGCGTCTCAGCGCAGGAGGTGCGATGACGTCATAGCATCGCTGCCTGCGCCGAGAAGCACATATCTCCTAAGCCAGCCCAGGACAGGTTCCGATCAGCTTTGTTTGTTTTTTGTTTTTTTTTTTAAAGCGGCCTGTCTTGGGCTGGTTTAAGTTAAATAAATAGTGAAAATTCCGCCCCTCCTAGCAGTCACGGATAGTGCCCCCTGAGGCGGCCGCCTCACTTCGCCTCATTAGAGTTGCACCCCTGCCATAGTGGCCCCTATACATGGTATAGTGTCCCATAGCGGCCCCTTCATATGGTATAATGTCCTTTAGTGGCCCCCTCCACTCGGTCTAATATCCCATATTGGCCCCTCCACACAGTATAGTATCCCATAGTGGCTCCAAAGAATTTTTTAAAAATTTTGGGTTCAGCCAAACACGAAATTTTTGGGGTTGGCCACTCACAAGCTATTATACTCTGGGGTCTCTTCAGACCCCAGAGTACGATAAGCGGAGGCCCAGGAGAGGTGATCAAACATAAAAAAAACAATGCGCAGCTCCCTTTTCTCTTTGGCCTTTCTTCATGACGTCAGCGACTGCTGATTGGGTCTCGGGTCACGTCAGCATCATTATGCGGCGACGTATCCTCTATCAGCGGTCTCTGATGATAGGCAGAAGCACCAAAGAGAACAGGGAGCCATGCTGGAGTTCAGGGAAGGTGAGTAGCATTGTTTTTTAATGTTTGATTACCTCTCCTGGGCCTCCACTTACTTAGAGTATAATAATAACAGTTTCATTTTGGATGTGTTTGGTCCAAACAAAACTGAGTTTGCCCAAGTGCCATCCCCTCAGGTACTCAGCAAAACATGCCACACATGCCACTCTTGCCAGGGGTTGCCGACCCCTACATTAGTGTCTGACATGGACAGCTAACTTTTTTAAGATGTGTTGCTGCCATTCGTTTCTATATTAGTTAATTTTTTCAAATGAAATGGAAAATGTCTAACCTCCAGCTTCTGATGTGTGCTCTATGTTCTTTCGTTAATAAAATATGGTTATATGAGATTTTCAAATTATTACATTCTTGTTTTCTTTACATTTTACACAGCACTCCAACTTTTGTTGTATATACTTGTGCTGTTTATCTTGTGTTTGCATTGTAGTCTGTATATTATGTGTGATTATCCCCTTAAGTGTACTGTACCACTGTAAGGTCTAGAAGTAAGAGGAGACCAAGAGTGTTCTCCTAGATTTAGTAAGGTGTGGAAGCAGAAACTGAGTTAGGCCCCGACTGGCCCAAGCTGCAACCACTTCCCCCTACACTTGGCCAGATACGGCCAGGAGGAAGTTCACTCCTGTGTAGGTTACGGAAAAACAAAGAAGTGTGTGCAACCTGTTATTTTATTTAGCTTACTTCTATAGTGCCATCATATTTCGCAGCGCTTTACAGACATTGACTGTCACTGTCCCATATAGGGCTCACAATCTACTTTCTCTATGTATGTCTTTTTGGAGTGTGGGAGGAAACCGGAAGGATACTTGGCTGGATATATATATATATATTTATATATGTGTGTGTCACCTTCATATAGGTGTGTCACTAGGTGTGTCGCCTTCTCTCTAACACAAAAGGTCTCAGTTTTTGCCAGAATCCTTACCAACAAGTTGCCCAATCTGGATTGTTGCTCTGAGGCCTTTGCCCTTACTCTGAGGATACTTGGCTGGATATGAACCGAGGACACCAGCGCTGCAAGGCTGCAGTGATAACCACTAAGCCATATATATATATATATATATATATATATATATATATATATATATATATATATATATAGCCGCCGGAGCAGAAGAACCGGGATGCACCAGAGCATTGGGGACAGGTGAGTATAAATTTTTTACATTTTTTTCACTACCTCTGCCTGATTTAAAAGTTAAAGGAGTTGTCCAGGCAAAAATTAGACATTAGCGATGGAGGTAGCGCAACTTGGCAGGCGAGGCCGGGTGCCATGGAGATGTGAAATATAAAAGCAAAAAGACGACTGTGTAGGAGCAAGTCAATAGTAGCAAGCTGGGTAAAACAGGCGCTATGGCTGGAAAGGTAGGAGTTGATGCTCAGAAGTGCAGGTAAGATGCAGGATAAGCTGGCACAGGGCACAGCAAGAAGGGAGGGGCACTGTTGTACTAGCCTGTAGTAGCAGGTGTCCCAGGTACTGGAGTAAAAAAGCCTGCAGGAGGGATTGCCAGGTCTTGAGGGTGCCAGGAGGAGCAGTAGGAGTAGTGTGGTGCAGGCCTCCATAGTCCAGGCAAGATGGTGGCTGCGCTTCACAGGGATGTGGAAGAGTTGTTGCCAGCAGGTCGATGGGCTCCAGCAGGAGCAATTCAGTAGAATACAGCAGGGGCACTTGCTGGGTGATGGCAGTGACAGTAGGAGCTTCAGGAGGACCGTCAGCAGGCACAGTGAGCTGGGCCATTGCAGCGTGGTTAAGATGGAAGATGCTGGAGTGCAGGTGCCAACAGGTTTTCAGACCCAGCCGAGTATCACCCATGGGGTCTGCCATAGGAGCACAGGACAATGCACAAGAGGGCAGCCGAGTCGCAAGTAGGAGAGCGATGTGACAGAGATTTTTGGCAGCTTTAAGATGGACAAACGAAACACCTGGACTTCCAGTAGGTGATCAGATCTGGAAATACAGGTGCATCGCAATAAATTAGAATATCTTTGAAACGTTTATTTATTTCAGTTTTTAAATTTAAAAAAGTGACCTCCTATATTTTCTAGATTTTTTACACACAGAGTGTTCTAATTTCAAGTGTTTTATTTCTATAAATGTTGATTTTGGATTACAGCTAATGAAAAACAAAATCTAAGAAAATTTGAATATTGTGAAAAAGTTCAGTATTGTAAATTCAGTCGTCACCTGCCAAGGTTTCCTAAGCCTTTAAATGGTCCCTCAGTCTGGTTCAGTAGGACACACAATCATGGAAGACTGCTGATTATGTACACACAAAAATAAAGAAAAATAAGCGTAAACACATTAGGCATCCCCACATCCAAAAATGGCAAAATTATATAAAAACTTTATCCCATATGGTGAATGCCACATTGGGAACAAAATTAAAAATGTCAGAATCAATGTTTTTTACCTCCCTAAAAATGTTTTAATAAAAAGTAATCAATACATCATACACTCCCCTAAAATGGTACCAATATAAACCCACAAAAAAACAGCCCTTACAAAGCTCAAGCTCCGTACACAGAAATATGAAAGTTATGTTTTAAACATTTTTTAAAGGTACATAAAAAAACCTATAACAATTTGGTATCACTGTGATTGTACTGACCTGCAGAATATAGAAACGTGTTATTCTTCACATACAGAAATTCAAACAAAACCCAAAAGAAGATTCTTTCCAGCTACTCAGTACATTGTATAAAATATTAACCCTTTCCCAACATCTGCCATAATAGTACAGCAAATGCCGATTCTTTAAAGATGGCAGCCGCTCAGCAGTAGAGCAGTAGCCACAGCCACCAGGTATTCATAGTATTACACAGATCCGGAGTTCCCAGAGTCGGTCCCCACCAGCCGTGTACATTATGAAGGCTCCCAGGCCTGTCATAGGAATATAGCTATTGAGGCTGGTCTATGATACAGTTGTCAGTTATCATACAACTGTATCACAGACCAATTGTATTGCAGTCTATGGGACATGAAATTAAAAGATTGCAGGTTTAAGCCCCCTAGGGGGCTAATAAAATAATTTTAAAAAAATGTAAAGAATTTAAAAGTTTTTCAAAATATTAAAAAACAAAAAAATATTACTCCCCTTTCCCTAGATTTGAAATAAAAATAAATAAACAAAAACAAGCATAAACAAATTATACACACCAGTGTTCTAAAATGCCTATCTGTAAACATATAAAAATATTTTTCCCATACGGCGCACGCCATAGCAGGAAAAAAATCTAAAGAGGCAAAGCACCATTTTTTTTGTCATTTTACCTTGCATAAAAATTTGAATTTTCTCATGCTTCGTGGTAATGATTCTCATTTAGTTTAAAATGGCTGCTGTACATATTAGGACATGGGGCAAGGAACTCTGGGAACACGGGATCACCCACAATGCCATGCGTGTGTAAGCTGTGTACCGGGGTGGGCTCCCCATGATAACAGCGAAGTCACGAACAAAGGAAGTGACTCCAAATCAATTTAGTAAAAAAAACAAGATTTTACTTTTGTGTAGTAACACCTCTTTACAAAAAAAACAAAAAAACAAAAAAAAACCACTCCCAACTATTTACATACACTCAGCCAGGAAGCTAAGGCCCTGGTGTTGTACAGCGCGGTGCCCTCTCATGTGCAGCTCCAAAACACTCCAAGCTTTTACCTATCTGCAGGCTACAACTAACCAGCCGCTTGTTACCTTTTTATCACCCTAGTCACAGGAACAATTCAATGAGTGTGATAGGGGCACCGGCGGTATAACACAAGAACTTACAAAACTTATCAAATACCCCTATTCCCCACAAACAAAGTAAAACCGAGTAAATATAATAGTAGGTTAGCTTGCAAGCCAAAGAAATGTGACAATGTATAAAATGTCGCTTCTAGACTTCTTTAGAAGCTCCTCTCTGGGAGTTACAAGTCAATAGAATTCTGAGTCTTAGTCCTTACTACCGAATAGGTAGATAATTCACCAGTAGTGTGACCTGTGAAGATGAGTATGCCAAACTAGTCTAACTACAGCCCCTTACTCAGTCCCAAGCAAAACATTGTAAATGCGGTGCGTGCACGATTACTTCTCTTACTGATCCAGGTTTGCTGTGTACCTTTTAGCCTCGGTCTGGAACAGCGGGGCTCATCCAGAAAACAGCGATCTCACTGACAGGGCCACTTCTCAACGGGGTCCTTGATAGCAATCTTCAACTTAGGATGCTGTCTGAACAAACCCTGGAACAGTCTCTACTTCTGCACCACCTTGCTGTATTTATGATCCCTTAGGAATCCACCTTCTCTCTCACTTCAGTCCTTCTTCTTCTAAAAGCTCAAAGCACACTCCTAAGATGGCTGCCACACACACTGTGCTCCTTCTTGTACCACCTCTGCAGAACAGGGTTTCCACGTCACTACTCCAGGGAATTACAGAATTACAGTCCTTCCCATTTCTGAGGTAACAGTGGCCTCTTGTGGTCAAACACACAAATGTCAGTTTATAAAAAAAAAATAAACTTATTTATAGAAACAGGTACATTCATAACAAGAGGGCTGTTTCCCCATCTTACACGTGCAGCCAATCACCAGCCAGCCCTGTGATGTCACATCCCTTTAACCCCTTTGCGAGCGCACACGGCATTTTTGACCGCTGCATCCAAAGTGTTAAATCCCCTGATCGGTTATGGAGCAGGTTATTAGCTGTAACTGACAGCTAACACCATGCTCCATAACCGATCAGGGGTTTTATCACCTTGGATACCGCGGTCAAACATGACCGTGGCATCCAAGGGGTTCCACCATTTTGACGCCCACCCCGGCTCTTTGCAGCCAATAAATAGCTGTTTTTGTTACGCAATTCGCCGTGATTTAATCGGAGTGAATACAATCGTATAGCGAAATTCGGCGAAGTTGCCGAATCAATTTTCACCTCCAGATATCCCCCTAGCTAATCTATCAGTAGTAGTAGTACCACACCCCCTGCCACTACTAACTTCGCCACCATAGTCATCGTGTCTTTCTCATGTGCTTGAACACATTGCTGAGTCTTCTCATACAGCTCATCAAAAAGAGGAGGAAGACTGCTCTGACTAGGAAAAATAGATTGGTCAGCAGTTTCACATCACTACCTGTGTCAGTGAAGAATGTAAAGGAGACACGGTTGACAGTCCAGAAAGACCCTGCGGTAAATTACGTGATATGTAGGAGGAGGAGGAACACACAGAAGCCTGATTCAAGATCACATCACTCTCGGTTGCAGTATCCTCCTGTGACTGATATGAGCCAACTAAATAATCAAAAAGTTCATCAACATTTTTAGGAAGTACAACAATCCTGCAGTTACTGCCAGTGCCACCAAAACCAGAAGCAGTGTTGCTCTTGCCACCCATATTTTTATTGTTAATAGTAGTGCTTACACAAGTGTTTTCTCCTTCCCTCCTTTTGTCTTTGCCCTTTTTTCCACTCATTTCTTAATGCATACAGTGCTTAATTATTAACCCCCCCCCCAAAAAAACCACTGAAATAATGGAGATTCTTTTATTACTTTAGTAAAGGATGCACTACAAGTACCATGGCCACTTGCACATACAGAGAGACGATTAAAATATTTTGTTCAGATTAACCCCTTCCCAAAATCTGCTGTATTATTGCAATGTAATGTACAGTGGAGACCCAGCGCTAATGTGTAGCTAAACCCTCCCCCCAAAGTCAAAAAATTGACTTTCTATGTTGCAGGATGGCTCCTGCACAGCGAGATTGTGGGAGCCATCCTGTTCCTATGGCACCCGGAAGCCTTCTAAAGGTTCCCAGGCCTTTTGTAGTAATATAGCTATGTCAATAGTCCCATAGACTGCAATGCAAAAGATTGAAGGTTTAAGCCCCCTAGAGGGGACTAATAAAATAGTAAAATAATAAATACATTTTAAAATATCAAGACAAATTCAAATCACTCCCCCTTTCCCAGATTTGAAATAAAAGTAAATAAACAAACAAGCATAAATAATTTATATATCCCCATGTCCAAAAATGCCCAGTCTACAAACATAAAAAAAATATTTTTTTGATACAGCAATGCCATAGCGGAAAAAAACATCAAAAGAGCCAAACTGCTTCCCATAAAAATTTGAATAAAAAGTGATCAAAACATTAGACATTCCCAAAAATAGTATAACAAAAAAGTACTGTAACGTCTCTGCCTCTTCGGGTCTCTGCGCCACCCTCTGCTGCGAAGGAGGCATGTTCAGTTTGATTCCTTACGTAGGTTTCTTGTTGCTTAGTCTGAACACTGTCCTAATACCTCCTGTCTGTAATTGAATTTCAGCCACACCCATCTCTTGCATCTTTGTTTCTCTCTGCTCCTCTAATAGTTAATCTCAGCCTTGCGTGTGTGATTGACAGCCTGTCTACCAATCCTGTCTGGGGCAGGTCCTGTCTTTATATAAACAGGTTGTTAGACCTCACATGGTCGCTGGTTATTGCTTCTTGCATTCTGGCTATTACGCCTTGCTGTTTTTGTTATCTGTATATCACAAGGCATTATGGGAAAAGGAGTTGGGAAGCTCGGTTTGTTATCTGTATTCCTATTCCTGACCTCTGGCCTTGACTTTTGACTATTCTCTTGGATTTTGATTCTGTACTGCATTGCTCGTCTGTTACCGAACTCTTGGCTTTCTGACCTCCCTTTTTGTCGTTTGTTCTGTCTGCGTTCTGTGTTGTCACTTATTTAGTGTAGGGACCGGCTCCGAGTTGTCGGCTGTCACCTAGGACAGTCAGGCAAGAGGCAGGGCCAGTGGGGGGTTTTCAGCTTTAGGGCTGTCTGTCTTGTTGTGCCCCTCCCCCCAGGGTTCTCCAGCAGCTACTGGGGAATCGCTCCTCTAGCAATTCCCTTACAGAATAACCAGCCCCAAAAAATTACCTTCTGCCATTGCTTCCCTCTGAATCAGCATGGATCCTATTCAGGGCCTTGCAGCCAAGATGGAGGGTTTGGCAGGCCTGGTAGCTGAGCTAGCTAAACAGGTTCAGACCCTTACTGATGCTGCTGCAGCATCTCCGGTTGTTTCTGCCCCTTTCAGGGTTAAGATTCTACTCCCGGATCGTCTCTCGGTGGACTGAGAAAAATTTGAGACTTTCCGGGAGTCTTGTCGCCTGTATTTCCGGATTAATCCACATACATCCCAGGCCCAAATGGTGGGAGTAGATATATCCCTCCTACAGGGGGATCCAAAAGCTTGGGCCCTTAAACTCCCTCCTGGGGCTGAGGAGTGGTCAGATTTTGAAAAAAAAAATTTTGTCTTTGGGGTCTATATATGCTGAGCCTGACCACATTGGACTTGCAGAATCGCAACTCCTCACCCTGCGGCAGGGCAAATGCTCTGCTGAGGAGTACTGCTCAGAGTTCCGTAAGGGCAGTCTAACTGCAGGTTAGTGTGAGTCGGCTCTAAAGGCCCACTTTTAACAAGGCATGTGTGACCGTGTTAAGGAGGTCTGGGTTGGTCACCCAGATCCCCCTACTCTTGAGCAGGCCATGACTTTGGCCGTCCGTATTGACCGTAGAATCCGGGAAAATGTTAAAGAGAGAGTAGGGTCTGTTTCCTCCAAATTTTCTGTCTCTTCCTCTCTCTCTCCTGATAAACCCACTTTTTCTCCCATCACTCCTGGTGAGGAACCCATGCAACTGGGAGCTATGGACGCCAAGACTCGACGAGAGCATCGTCTCCGGAATAACCTCTGCCTGTACTGTGGTACTTCAGGTCATATAATTCGAGACTGCTCCATCAGACCGTGCACACTAGGGGAAAAGCTTCAGTGCCTGAGTGGTAGTCAGTAGAACCACTCAGGCAACCAGGTATTTGCCGGAAATAACAATAAGATGTTGTTATCTGTGTCTCTGTCCTCTGGGGACAAATCTGTTTCTGGCCAGGCCCAAGCTCACTTTGGGTCTGCGGCAAACTTTGTAAAACTTTCATTTGTCTCAGCCTTAGGCATTAAGCTATTGCCACTTGACACTCCTCTGGCGGTTACTGGAGCGGATTTTGCCCCACTGGCCAGGGGTAAGGACTGGGTTCTGCACATTCTGAGGTTATAAGCTTTTTTGTTATGGAGCATCTGTCTTCTGATATTGTTTTGGGACTTCCCTGGTTGAACCTCCATAACCCTATATTTGATTGGGGTAAAAGGGAGTTAGTAAAATGGGGAGATCATTGCTCATCCCACTGTATTGCTTTGCATAGCTTAGATTGTGTCAGTGAGGAGACGGTCTCGGCTACTAAGGGTTGGAAACGCCAGACGAATAAAAAAAACCTTTGCCTGGTCCACCAGCAGCTCTTGTTGTTCAGGGAGATCTGGAATTTAAGGCAGAGAAAATACTGGGTCCTTCTAAAACTGGTTTATCTGGTGAGGGTCCGGTGGCCCCCAATAAAGGGGGGGGGGGTACTGTAACGTCTTTGCCTCTTCAGGTCTCTGCGCCACCCTCTGCTCGCATGCTGCAGCGAAGGAGGTGTGTTCAGTTTGATTCCTTGCGTAGGTTTCTTGTTGCTCAGTCTGAACACGGTCCTAATACCTCCTGTCTGTAATTGAATTTCAGCCACACCCGTCTCTTGCATCTTTGTTTCTTTCTGCTCCTCTAATAATCTCAGCCTTGCCTGTGTGATTGACAGCCTGTCTATCAATCCAGTCTGGGGCAGGCCCTGTCTTTATATAAACAGGTTGTTAGTCCTCACATGGTCGCTGGTTATTTCTTCTTGCGTTCTGGCTATTACTCCTTGCTGTTTTTGTTATCTGTATTCCTATTCCTGAACTCTGGCCTTGACTTTTGACTGTTCTCTTGGATTCTGATTCTGTACTGCATTGCTCGTCTGTTACCGAACTCTTGGCTTTCTGACCTCCCTTTTTGTCGTTTGTTCTGTCTGCGTTCTGTGTTGTCACTTATTCAGTGTAGGGACCGACTCCGAGTTGTCGGCTGTCACCTAGGACAGTCAGGCAAGAGGCAGAGCCAGTGGGGGGTTTTCAGCTTTAGGGCTCACTGTCTTGTTGTGCCCCTCCCCCCAGGGTTCTTCAGCAGCTACTGGGGAATCGCTCCTCTAGCGACTCCCTTACAAGTACACTTATGCTTATGCAACTCCGTACACAGAAATATATAACAGTTTTGGGTGTTAAAATATGGCAACTCCAAAAAATGGGTTTTTTTTGCAAAGTTTTTTTTTTTTTTTTAAGGGGTTAAAACACAAAAAAAAAAACCTATATAAATTTGGTATCCCCAGAATCGTACCAACCCATAGAATACAGGTGACATGTCAGTTTGGCTGCACAGTGACCACCGTGAAAACAAAGCCCATAAGAAAGTCACACAAATGCAGATTTTCTCCAATTCCCCAATTCTGATTTTTTTTCCCAGTACATTTACAGACTATTAAATGGTACCATTACAAAGTATGATTTGTCCCACAAACACTAAGCCCTCATATGGATCTGTAAATGTAAAAATAACAAAGTTATGGGGTTTGGAAGGCAGAGAGTCAAAAACTAAAATCCAAAAATGCCTGCAGCGTGAAGAGGTTAACAGTACTCCTTAAATGGGACTTTCCTATCTCCCTGTTTCAGCAGCTTTGCCTGCTGTCTCTTCTTTTCACTTCCTGAATTCTTCCACAAGCTGGTGGGAGGAAGCTTTGATTGTTTGATCAACAGGACACTATGAAGTATCACAATAGAGACTTTGCCTTTACCATGAGAGATTTTATTATGATTACTAGAAATCTAATATAAATGCAAATCAAATAATATGCACAGTAAATGTATATTACATTACACAGGTTTGTATAGAACACTTCCCATGCTTCTAGAGAATGGAATAAGTGTTATCTTTGTGTTTTACATAGAGAGATAACAAACAGGGTGTAATGATGCTAGTTATCTCATCTGGAATCCAATTGGTGAGGCAATGGCACACTACTTAAACAGTAGTAGATGAGGAGTTAAATAGCAGGAATGGTACCTCAGGAGTAAGAAGCAACCGTGGTCAGGCGTATGCAGGAGTCAGTACACAGGAGCAGTGGTTCAATTGTAGTCAGACCTATGCAAGAGTCAGTACACAGGAGCTGTGGATCAATCATAGTCAGACCTATACAGGAATCGGTACACAGGAGCAGAAGAGTAATGGTGAGGATCAGGGCAAACAGCCAGAATAATCAGGCACAGGCCAGGAGTAAGCTGTGGGTTTATATAGCAATAGCTATACTGTGATTGGCCACAGAGCAGGTGAGATCCATAAGCTAATCACTCCAATAGAAAGAACCAGGCTCAGCAAAGCAAAGAACAAACAGGCTTCTACAATGGCATAATAGTCAAGGCTTCAGAACATGGATAGGAAGCATGAGGGTTCAAGAACTAGTGAGCTCAATTCCTGACACAGGACTCCTGGAGCTTTTAGCAGCAAACTGCAATTAGCTGAAGTGATTGTCCTGCAGGCAGATCTGTACATAACAGTTAGAGTGCTCAGCCCCACAGAGAGCAGTGACTCTTATCTGACAGGCCATGCTCCATGGAAACGATGTGTAAACAGCGGGAGGAATAATTTCACATAGCAAGCAAACAAAACAGCATTGCTGAAGCAATGTATTTAGGAAAACTCTTGAATTTACATGAGCTAGCAGTATAAATAGGATCCTTGAGATGGGAATACCCCTATAATGAAAAAACTTTTGCCAAAAAAAAACTTAAAACATTTTTCAATAACAGGATTTGTCTCAATCGAAAAGTATGTTTAAGGCTAAGGCTCCACATAGTGAGACGCAGCAGAAAAACGCTGCAGAAAAAAAACACCGCAGGGAAAAAAAAACGCATCACAGTTTTTTTTCCGCAGCGTTTTTCACAAAAAAGTCCACAGAGATTTCCTCTGCGAACTTTCTGCCCCTATTATACCTATACGGAAAATACAAGCGTTTCAGTAGGTTGACATGCTGCGATTTTCAAAAACACAATAGTTTTTCAAAATGCAGCTTTTCCACAATTTTTTCCTGCAATATGTTGATGGGATTAGCCAGAATCCCATCCACTTTTGCAGGGACTGGAAAACGCAAGGTTTTCGCAACGTGGGCCCCTGGTCTATAGAATATTTATAGATATGAAATTTCTCTATTGCAAGTACTGTCATACAATATAGATTATTGCCTGGCAATGAAAGATTAACTGTCTGTCGGTTACAAACCAATTCACCCTTTCTAAAGCATCCTTGAGGGTGCTGTCACTGTAACTTACAGTCACAAAAAAATCTAGCACTTACATTTGTATAGCAACACAAAAATCTTTGTGGGGAAAGTCGCGTGTAGCCCTAGCAATAAGTGACCCCTCTCCCACCATTCATACATTTCACTAAGGGACCCCCTCTACTACCACACATACATTTACTAAGGAACCCCTTGCCCACCATACTTTATGCATTTGAGGTGTGGAGGGGTCCCTCGGTAAATGTATGAGTGATGGAGGAGGGCGAGCCCTTAGTATATTTATGAGTGGGGGGAAGGGCCCCTCTTATATTTATAAGTGGTAGAATACAAAACACTGAGCACTTACCCAAGACTATAGGTCTACAGGAAGGGTTACCCAGGCTTATGTATATCTTTAGTAGAACGTACATAACAGGTTTAACAGAATGTTCAATTGTCAAACATATCATATCATCAATACAGTTATTCATTTTAGCATCTAATATAAAAGTGTCAATTTTTCTACTAATAGCAAATTTAGGATCCATAGAGAGATGTTTATAAACTGCAGAGTAATTTTATGTCTCTTACTTGTATAGCACAAACATATTCAACAGCCCTTTACAGACATTGCCAGTCACTGTCCCTTATAGGCCTCACAATCTAAATCAGTATGTCTTTGGAGTGTGAAAGGAAACCGGAGTACTCAGAGGAAACCCACACAAACATAGGGAGAACACACAAACTCCTTGGAGATGTTGTCAGATTCAAACCTAGGACACCAGCGCTGCTAGGTGCACTTTTCTAAAACTCTAGAGCTGCAAGGTGCTCTTTCCCATCCCTTGGTTGAACTTGATGTACTTATATCTTTTTTAAACCGTACTAACTATGTAAGGCAACAGTTCTAACTACTGAGCCACTGTGGGTTACTGTGTGAGAGGCAGGCAAATACACCACCCTTGCCCATGTATGACAACCTGTATATTCTGAATGAGTACCATGGAGTTTGTGATGTGCTATACAGTTGTATATAGTTGCACAATGCATGCTGATTCCATTATATTGTATGGACTAATGCCCGCAGTATTGCCCTTCAGCCACAATAAGCCACTGCTTCCCTCCTGCTGTTCCTCCACAGACTTTGTTAGGGACTTGTTGTTATGAGGAAGTGCTTCACAGGAAGCTCTGGTGTGGCCATCTTAGTAGTTAGTCTCATAATATCTGTGAAAGGCAGAGATGCTGGAATAAGATCTTTCGCACCCGCACAAGACAACTTTCTGCCGGGACCGAGAGCAGCACTGGGTGGACACAGACGACCTCCTCTACACTCATTACCTTAGATGGGGAAGATTGTGCAGGAGAGCGCCACTGGGAAGCGGCAAAAGCCAGGCCTTGTGAGGAGCCGTAATGAGAACGACTGAACGTATGACATTATGGTATTGGGTCGTCCTTCTCATCTGTGACTTCTCTGTATTCTGGGGAGCCCACCCCTGTCACGGCTGTCTCCTAATCTCACCCAGTTATGATGACGTGTGCATGATGACGTGTGCATGATGACCACTGAACTACCCTTGTCAGTGGGCTTAATAGTGAGGTCGCAATCATGGGCAAGGTCATACAATACAGACATCTCCTCTCTCTTCATATTAAGACAAGAAAATTGTGTGTTATACCTATCATTTTGAAGTCTAGCAATATCAGCTTTCATTGTAGAGATGAAGGCTTCTATCACAGTAACTGTCTCAGGAGGAACAAATTGACCTTTTTTAAATTACCCATTTTCACGTAAAGGCATTTCCACACCAGTAGATGGAACTATATGTCTATGCAGGTTCTGTGTTCCAAATCAATGTCTCAATTTAATGTACCTAAAAAAATTATATGTTTCCACTTCCACTTGACACCAATCAGCCGATGAAACAAGACAAAAACATAACCATTTGCTTAAGATGGTCATCTGTAAATTAGTGAGCCTCTTAGAAGAAATATTTACAACAATGCTTTCTTTTTCTGGGTAGCTTGACTAGGAAAACTGTCCACACCTTGTATCCCTTCCACCTTTCTCCCCCCGTGGTGTCTGCAGCCACCTTTCATTGTACAACGCCTCTTTGTGTTGAGTTATCTCAGGGTCTAAAAAGAATTATCTTGAATCTGTAAAGATTGATGCTGAGACCTGTTCCATCTCCTTGGACCTTTTTTCTTCAATACACCAAATTGGGGTGCCTATCCCGATTTCCAATTATAAACAAAACCAGTTTGATTATCATCATCTCTACTCCATTTCTTACATTTGGTATCCTCAAGTTCCACCTTCAACATAGTCACAGTGGGGAAAAATAGTATTTAGTCAGCCACCAATTGTGCAAGTTCTCCCACTTAAAAAGATGAGAGAGGCCTATAATTGACATCATAGGTAGACCTCAACTGAGAGACAAAATGAAAAAACATATCTAAAAAATCACATTGTCTGATGTTTAAAGAATTTATTTGCAAATTATGGCGGAAAATAAGTATTTGGTCACCTACAAACAAGCAAGATTTCTGGCTCTCACAGACCTGTAACTTCTTCTTTAAGAGGCTCCTCTGTCCTCCACTCATTACCTGTAGTAATGGCACCTGTTTGAAATTATTATCAGTATAAAAGACACCTGTAAACAACCTCAAACAGTCACATTCCAAACTCCACTATGGTGAAGACCAAAGAGCTGTGGAAGGACACCAGAAACAAAATTGTAGACCTGCACCAGGCTGGGAAGACTGAATCTGCAATAGGCAGTAGTATAATGTTGTACCGTGTTAGCCATTGAAAGTAGTGGAAGAGTGAAGAAATCAGGTGATACCTTTTAGAGGTTAACTGAGTATATTTATAAGTAAGCTTTCAAGAGTACTGGCTCTCTTCTTCAGACATGGTGTTATACAAGAACTGAAAATTCAGATTATTTATACTCTATACACATGATCTTCAAAAGATTTTAGAGTCCTTAAAAAAAACAAAACAAAATGCAATCTAAGTAGAGAAGTTATTTACAACAGGTCAAAAAACAATCTGGAAAGTTGTGGTGCGTGACAGAGGGATCTGTTATCTGTTTGCTATCAGGAGGTGATTTGTGACCCTCACAGTTCATACATAGTGTGACATGAAGCTGGCATGAATATTAAGTCCAAATTGCAGAGTTTGAAATTTTTCCATAAACTTGTATTCCGATTCTTTCCTTTCCTCCTGCGTCTTAAAATGTCCCATTAAAACCACAACCCGCAAATCTTCAATAGAGTGGTTTTCTCCGGAGAAATGTGCGGCCACTGGGAGATCTGTTCTGCTGTTATTAATATTGGATCTATGTGAGTTCATTCGTTGACTAAGTCTCTGCCCTGTTTCCCCCACATAGAGGCCTGTGGTGGGACATTGCACACACATTATGAGGTACACCACATTGGAAGACCTGCAGGAAAATGTCCTCCTAATTCTGTGCACCTGTTGTGACTGTGGGATAGGTACGCTGTCAGCGGTGTGGATGTGCTTGCAGGTCATGCACCTTTTTTTGTAGGCAAGGTGAGGTGCCATTTTCAGTTGGGCTTTCAGGGCACTCCAGACAATAATACGCCTCAGGTTTGGTGGTTGTCGAAAGGAAAGGAGAGAGGGGACTGGAAATATGTCCTTGAGTCTGTTGTCCCTATGTAGCACAGGTTGGAGCTCCTTGGCAATCCTTCGTAGGATTTCCAGCTGTGGGTTGTAGGTGACTACTAGGGGTACTCGGGCATCTTTCTGGGTCTCTCTATATGTGAGCAGACTGTCTCTGTTAATGGCTGCTGCTTTGTTTAATTGGTTGTCTGTCACTTTTGGTTTGTATCCCAATCGGAGAAATTTCATCCTCAGATCCAGGAGGTGCTTGTCCAGGTCTGCTTTGTCGGAGCAAATACGATTGTATCGTATAGCCTGGCTGTAGATAATTGATTGTCTTGTGTGCTTGGGGTGGAAGCTGTCGTTTCTCAGGTAGGCCGTTCTGTCTGTGGGTTTGTGGTATATTGATGTGAGTAGCCGGTGGTCTTTGATGTATATTGTGGTATCCAGAAAGTGAATTTCACTCCCTGAATAGCTAAGTTTAAGGTTGATGGTAGGGTGAAAGTCATTGAAGTCATTATGGAATTGAAGTAGGGCCTCCTCACCTGCAGTCCAGATGACAAGGATATCATCGATATAACGAAGGTAAATCATAGGTTTGGTGGTGCATGTAGATAAATATGCTCCTTCCAGTTCTGTCATAAAGAGATTTGCATACTGGGGTGCACATCTGGTCCTCATTGAAGTTCCTTTTCGCTGTAGATATAGATCCTCTCCAAAGGTAAAATGGTTGTGGCTAAGGATGAATTGTATGAGCAGCGTTACTGGTTTTGTTGGGAGGTTTTGTTTTGCCAGGTGTACCCGACATGCTGCAACTCCATCCTTGTGGGGAATGTTGGTATACAGGGATTCCACATCCATGGTGGCCAAAATGGTACCCTCAGGTAGTGGGCCCAGGGCATTCAGTTTGTTAAGAAGGTCAGTGGTGTCCTGGATATAGCTTGGAGTATCCCTGACCAGGGGTTTTAGGAGATTTTCCACCCAACCTGAGATGTTTTCTGTCAGTGTCCCAATGCCAGAAATGATAGGCCTCCCAGGGTTGCCATCTTTGTGTATCTTTGGGAGCATATAGAAGCAGCCCGGCCTAGGATCTTGTGGGATAAGTCCTTTTACCTGATTCTGGATCTGGATTGGAAACTTCTTGATCATACTCTTTAGTTCTTTCATATAGGCCTTTGTGGGATCACTTCCAAGTTTGGAGTAATAGATGGGATTTGACAGTTGCCTGTTTGCTTCCTGGATATAGTCTGAGGTGTTCATTATGACTATTGCGCCCCCTTTGTCAGCTGGTTTTATTATTATATCCTGATTTCCTTTTAGTGAAGTAATAGCCTTCTGTTCCTGCAGGGTTAGGTTATGCACCTGTTTCTTTTGTTTCTCCAGGATTTCTGATTTTACTTTGCTTCTGAAACAGTCAATATATTTATCCAGTGCTGTGTTAGTTCCAGGGTGTGGGGTCCAGATAGATTTTTTTGGTAGGATTCCTTATGGGCTGTTCCATCTCAGAGTTGCTGCTGTATGGAAGGTCTTTGTCATAAAAATATTCCCTCAGTCTCATTTTTCTGAAAAACTCCTCCATATCATTGCAGAGTTTGATATGGTCAGTGTGTGCTGAGGGGCAGAAGGAGAGACCTTTGGAGAGAACTGACATTTCGTGTTTGTTTGGCTCATAGGAGGAAAGATTCACAACACAGCTTTGCTGAGCTGGGATGGTATTTACAGTTGTAGTAATGAGGCCTTTTTGTCTCACCTCACCTGGCCTACAAAAAAGGTGCATGACCTGCAAGCACATCCACACCGCTGACAGCGTACCTATCCCACAGTCACAACAGGTGCACAGAATTAGGGGGACATTTTCCTGCAGGTCTTCCAATGTGGTGTACTTCATAATGTGTGTGCAATGTCCCACCACAGGCCTCTATGTGGGGGAAACAGGGCAGAGACTTAGTCAACGAATGAACTCACATAGATCCAGTATTAATAACAGCAGAACAGATCTCCCAGTGGCCGCACATTTCTCCGGAGAAAACCACTCTATTGAAGATTTGCGGGTTGTGGTTTTAATGGGACATTTTAAGACGCAGGAGGAAAGGAAAGAATCGGAATACAAGTTTATGGAAAAATTTCAAACTCTGCAATTTGGACTTAATATTCATGCCAGCTTCATGTCACACTATGTATGAACTGTGAGGGTCACAAATCACCTCCTGATAGCAAACAGATAACAGATCCCTCTGTCACGCACCACAACTTTCCAGATTGTTTTTTGACCTGTTGTAAATAACTTCTCTACTTAGATTGCATTTTGTTTTGGTTTTTTTAAGGACTCTAAAATCCTTTGAAGATCATGCGTATAGAGTATAAATAATCTGTGAATTTTCAGTTTTTGTATAACACCATGTCTGAAGAAGAGAGCCAGTACTCTTGAAAGCTTGCTTATAAATATACTCAGTTAGCCTCTAAAAGGTATCGCCTGATTTCTTCACTCTTCCTCTGCAATAGGCAAGCAGCTTGGTGTGAAGAAATCAACTGTGGGAGCAATAATTAGAAAATGGAAGACATACAAGACCACTGATAATCTCCCTCGATCAGGGGCTCCACGCAAGATCTCATCCCATGGGGTCACAATAATCACAAGAACGGTGAGCAAAAATCCCAGAACCACATGGGGGGGGGACCTAGCGAATGACCTGCAGAAAGCTGGGACTAACGTAACAAAGGCTACCGTCAGTAACACACTACGTCGCCAGGGACTCAGATCCTGCAGTGCCAGACAGGTCCCCCTGCTTAAGCCAGTACATATCCAGGCCCGTCTGAAGTTTGCTAGAGAGCATTTGGATGTTCCAGAAGAGTATTGGGAGAATGTCATATGGTCAGATGAAACCAAAGTAGAACTGTTTGGTAGAAACACAACTCGTCATGTTTGGAGGAGAGTGAATGCTGAGTTGCATCCAAAGAACACCATACCTACTGTGAAGCATGTGGGTGGCAACATCATGCTTTGGGGATGTTTCTCTGCAAAGGGACCAGGACGACTGATCCGTGTACATGAAAGAATGAATGGGGCCATGTATCGTGAGATTTTGAGTGCAATCCTACTTCCATCAGCAAGGGCATTGAAGATGAAACGTGGCTGGGTCTTTCAGCATGACAATGATCCCAAGCACACCGCCAGGGCAACGAAGGAGTGGCTTCGCAAGAAGCATTTCAAGGTCCTGGAGTGGCCTAGCCAGTCTCCAGATCTCAACCCCATAGAAAACCTTTGGAGGGAGTTGAAAGTCCGTGTTTCCCAGCGACAGCCCCAAAACATCACTGGTCTAGAGGAGAGCTGCATGGAGGAATGGGCCAACATACCAGCAACAGTGTGTGCCAACCTTGTGAAGACTTACAGAAAACGTTTGACCTCTGTCACAACGACGAGTTATGTTTCTACCAAACAGTTCTACTTTGGTTTCATCTGACCATATGATATTCTCCCAATACTCTTCTAGAACATCCAAAGGCTCTCTAGCAAACTTTAGACGGGCCCCGATATGTACTGGCTTAAGCAGGGGGACACGTCTGGCACTGCAGGATCTGAGTCCTTGGCGGCGTAGGGTGTTACTGACGGTAGCCTTTGTTATGTTAATCTCAGCTTTTCTGCAGGTCATTCACTAGGTCCCCCCATGTGGTTCTGGGAGTTTTGCTCACCGTTCTTGTGATCATTTTGACCCCACGGGATGAGACCTTGCGTGGAGCCCCTGATCAAGGGACACCTGGTGCAGGTCTACAATTTTGTTTCTGGTGTCCTTCCACAGCTCTTTGGTCTTCACCATAGTGAAGTTTGGAGTGTGACTGTTTGAGGTTGTGGACAGGTGTCTTTTATACTGATAACAATTTCAAACAGGTGCCATTACTACAGGTAATGAGTGGAGGACAGAAGAGCCTCTTAAAGAAGAAGTTACAGGTCTGTGAGAGCCAGAAATCTTGCTTGTAGGTGACCAAATACTTATTTTCCACCATAATTTGCAAATAAATTCTTAAAAAATCAGACAACGTGATTTTCTGGATTTGTTTTCTCATTTTGTCTCTCATAATTGAGGTCTACCTATGATGTCAATTACAGGCCTCTCTCATCTTTTTAAGTGGGAAAACTTGCACAATTGGTTGACTAAATACTTTTTTTTCCCCACTGTATACTTTCTGGGGGACAAAAAAGGAGGTTGTATACTGTGGTGGGCCATAAAAAGGAGGTCAGATACTGGGGGGCAAAAAAGGGGTGCCATATACTGTGGGGGGCCAAAAAAAGTTGGGCATATACCATGTGGGGGCCAATAAAAAGAGGTTGTGTATCTTGTGGGGGCCAAATAATGGGATTTTTTGATCTGCAAATGGGGGGCGTGTTCTACAATTAGGGGGGCACGCAACTAAAGATAACTGGGTTGGGTATTATTTTTTTTTTCGGGGGGCGCCTTTCTATAGTTCATCTCAGGCAGCAGAGAGGCTAGGTTCACCCCTGCCATGGAGTATTTATTGGAGATTTGGTCAAAACGAGTGTAAAAAGTTGTATCCTGTGCAAACAGATTGGGAGTAATCATCTACCTCATTCCTTTGGGAATTTTATGTGCCTTATAAAGTTCACCTAAAGTTACCAAATGTAGTTGTAAAGTCACTAACCGTTTAGACTTGATAATGCTGTTTCAAATCTGTAGCTGAAGTGGTATTCAGGAATGCAACATCTACTGATAATCCCAGTAGTATGTGTGCCTCATCCTCCTATGCATAGGTAAAAACATGGAAAGAGTACGCCCGTGTATGATCCATAATGCCAGGTTCCAAATCATAAAAATAGATCTTCAACATACATGCAAACTCAATTACTAAAGGATTAAAAACGAAAAATCCAAAGCAGAACAGTGTAATCACAGAATAAAGGGTACACACCACTGTAGGATCTTAGTTAAAAAGTAAACTACAACTTCTCCAATATAGCACTCTTTCTTTCCCTCTATGGGGCTGGCAGCTGTATTCCCTGTCTCAGGGCTGTAGCTTGACTGCTGGGCAGTTGACTTCACTCTCCTAGGGGCTACAACAGGCACAAGCATACCTCCCAACCCACTTCCAGTTTGACTCATTCCCATCCATTTCTCTTTGTGCCACCACACAGTGTTATGCCCCTACAATCACCATTAACATGATATGCCCCCACATTATAATGTTTCCCTCCAGTTGCCCTCACAACATAATATCCCCCCTCCAATTGCCTGCACAGTATAATGTCTCCCTCCATCTGCCCCCACAGTATAATGTCCCCCTCCAGCTACACCCAGTTTAATGCCCCCTTCCAGTTGCCCCCAGTTTAATGGCCTCCTACAGTTACCCCCACAGTATAAAGTCCCCCTCCAGCTGCCTCAACAGTTTAATGTCTTTCTCCAGCGATCTCACAGTATAAAGTCCAACTCTGTCTTCCCCCACAGTTTATTGCCCCCAGTTTAATGTCCCACTCTAGCTACACCCACAGTTTAATGTCCCCCCCTCCATACCTCCCAACTTTCAAAGGACAGAAAGAGGGACAACTTTAGCCCCACCCACTTCTACATTGACTCCGCCCATTCTCATCCATTTTTCCATATGCCTCCACATAGTATAATGCTCCTACCGTCATCCTAACATTATATGCCCCACATTATAATGTTCCCCTCCAATTGCCGTACAGTATTAAGTCCCTCTCCTCGTGCACCAGTTTAAACTGGTGGAATCTAGAGGGGGACATTAAACTGGGGCAGCTGGAGGGGGACATTATACAGTGGGGGACATTAAACTGGAGGCAATTAGAGGCAGACATGTCCCCCTCCAGCTACCCCCCCAGTTTAATGTCACCCTCCATCTGCCCCCAGTTTGATGTCCCCCCCTATCTGTTCCCAATTTAATGTCCCCCTTTCATCTGTCACCAGCTTAATGCCCCCTTACATCTTCCCCCCGGTTTAATGTCCCCCCCTCCATTTGCTCCAGTTTAATTGCCCACTACATCTGCCCCCAGCTTAATGTCCCCCTTCATCTTCCCCCAATTTAATTGCCCCCCACATCTACCCCCAGTTCCCCATCTTGCTCACACATGCTGTCTCTTCTCTCCTCACCTTCCATCAGTCTCCGTTCCCAGCAGCTTCCTCTTTCTGTGTAATGCCACACTGTCCTGTAGCATCCAGAATAGCTCCGCCCACATAAGAGTCTGACATGGTCATGACGTCATCAAAGGTCCTTTAGTCCTCTAGAATTTAGCATCTACCATTTAGCTGGAGATAAGAGTGGGTGGATCGGGGCAAAGTTTGTTAACAGCAAAACACTTCAGGGGCATAGCGGGACAAACCATAAGCTATCTGGGATGGCGGGACAGCAGTGTAAAATCGGGACTGTCCCGCCGGATGCGTGACGGTTGGGAGCTATGCCCCCCTCCAGTTACACCCCACAGTATAGTCCTCCACCAGCTGTCCCCACGGTTTTATGTACCCCCTCCAGCTTGAGAAAGGTCCATTTGTACTGGATCAAAATGTTGCTACACATGGAACACTTGTTCCAGATTTTTTTACTTTACTGAAGATCCTGGAGTGTGGCTGTTTTGTTTTATAAACATGCATGTGTGTATATTCGTGTGTGTGTAAATATAAATTTATATATATGCGTGTGTGTGTGTGTGTGTCTGTGTGTGTGTGTACATCTATCTATACTCCTATTGGTAACTTGTTGTTTCTTTTTTGAATTTGGCTGTTTTCCACTTCATAGTGGAGGTTATAATTTTTATTTCTTATGCCCTTCAGTTATTCCCTGATCTAAGATGGCTGCCACTACTATAGTTATCGTATGTTGTTCATTATGGTATAGTATGGTGTTTAAGCCTATTATTCACAATAGGTGATTCCCTTCACTAAAATGGCCACGGCTCACTTCTGTTATTTCATTACTTCTGAAGATTGCCTTTATTAACATGGCTACTACGACACTTCCTGGATTTTATTATCATTGCATTTTACCTTTTCCAAGATGGACACCTTACTAGTTCCTGTATGAACTGAGCGTGTGCAATTTACAATAGGCTGCTTTAGTTTTGTTACTAGGTAACGGGGGAGGGAGTTGCCCCTCCATCCTAGTGATTGGCTTAGTTTCATGGACATGCTCAGTGAGTCGTCTGTAATGCTGGGTTCAATGTCCATATCACACTACAGTATGTGTAACACTGACTACTTCTATGGCTGCGGATGATTGGTGAGTGGTCAGTTGTTTCCTCCCCTCCCCATATGTATGCATTGATTGTGAATAGATCATTTGATTGTTATGATTGTATTTCATCATTTTAGACACTTTGTAGCACATGTTTTATATAAGACTTCCATCAGTGAACTGCTTGTATTGCTGGACATTTCTGCATTACTTGGCACTTTGTGTTTGGCAGTGTACTTGCTCTGCACCAGTTAAATATCTGCCTTCCATGGATCACTATGCTTGTAAAAAGTTCCACTGTGAAACTGAAATGGTGCACTGGCATGGGCTAATAAAGCAAGTGAGGCTTTTCACTGGATTTGTGCTGGAGTCCTGCAACTTCTTTTCATTCATCTGGTTTAGCTACAGCCTTGGTTCACACTGCAGTTGTTGCACATATCCTGTATTTTCATATAGCATTACTTTTGTGTGTGAATATACTGTTCTTATGATCATCTTCCTTGCATTTTCGAAGCTCTCTCTTTATCACCCCCCTTTATTTTGCTGGGAGTAAAGAACGCCCTCCTAGATGTATGTAACAGTTTATAGTCAGCGTGAATAGGGATCTACAGTAGTCAGCTATTACTTCTAGATATTGCTGCCAGTGACACATATTAACCCAGTGACACAGTTTCAGATGTAGTTTTGTTTGTTTTTTATGTTTGGTTACAGTGCATTGAATTGGTATCAGCAGTTGCTTTATCACACCTGCTTTATTTGTTTATATGCTAATGCATCGAGTCCCATCACCTTTATGTTTATTATGTTATAGATTTTCACAATAAACATTAATACCTGTTGTTTTCATCAATTTATTTAACTGTAACTTAAGCTGTGCTTGCTCTCTCAGCTTTCTGACTGATCAGCGCTATCTCAGGGTGTCTTTACATGTTGTAGCTGAGCCACATACTGCATGCATAGTACAGCGAACAGCCTTACCTGTGCTTGCTATAAAACCATGGCAAGTACAGGTGAAGCACAGCTATTAGTAATAATCTGCAGCTTGGCTGCAACGTGTACAGACACCCTATGAGACAATAAAAGAGAATTGGTTCTATCCCCATCTGTTACTATCAGACTGAAATAAAAATTTTCTATTCTGTTACTATTAGACTGAAATAAAAATTTTCTATTCCCTTAAAGGAGTTATCATTCGGGTATATTTCAGATGCCGTCTACACGTTTAAGTCATTGGCAGTTATTTTAAGCATGTCAAATATTTTTTCTTGCAAATTAGAGAGATTTTAAGTAATTACTCCACACACATTTAGATTAATGTTGGTCTGATTTGACAGAAATTGGTTAAATGTGCCTACATGTAAAGAAATCCTAATGTATACCTTTGCAGTACATTATTTGTGTTCTTTCTGTAACTCTCCAAAGGTATGTTTATGAGATTTGTAGAGGAAATCTGCTGTATGCTAATGTACCCCTTAAAGACTATACCCTGATGAAAAGCCAAGTGATCTTCACAATTGTTTTCTAAAATATTTAGATACTTCAGTATATAGAGAGATTTATTTTCAGCACTTTAAAATGGATCTGCATACAATACTTGGCTTTTATACTGTTCTATACAATGCAGACATTTTTTGATTGCATCTTGATTTCCTTTAAAGGGGTGATTCTTGACCTATCCTTAGGATCGGTTATCAATTGAAGATCCTTTGGAGTCTGACATCTGGGGACACTGCAGATCAACTGATGTGATGATCATCAGTCACACGCAGCTCAGTCCCACTCAAATGAATGAGTTGAGCTGTGATACCAAGCACAATCCCTGCACAAATGTATGGCTCTGTGGTAAGCTTTTTGGTAAGCTCCAAAAAGGCGTCAGTGCCTGAGGGTTAGACCATCTATTAATAGGTCCCAGAAAACTCTCTTCTTAATCTGCCTCACTCCTTTAAAATGATAAAACATATTGGGGGAGATTTAGCAATCAAAATGCACCAAGAAACTGTCTAACATAATAATAATAATAATAATAATAGTCCTTTAATAGTCCCACAATGGGGAAATTCAGTGTGTTACAGCAGCAAAGATAAGATAAGCAGATACAAATACAAATACAACATGTACAGGAATGTTCCAAGGTGAGAGGCATTACATTAATAGCAGACAGACAGATAGGACGTAGCGGGGGGGGGGGGATTTAACAGGCAGAAAGATATTTCAGTTCTCTGTATGTAATGATCTCCGCTTAGGTCGGTGTTGGTTGTACAGCCTAACATCGGTGGGGAGGAAAGACTTCCGATAGCGCTCCTTCTCACACCTAGGGTGGAGCAGTCGGTCACTGACAGTACTGCTCAGCGCGATCACAGTCTCATGCATGGGATGGGACCTCTTCTTCTGCATGGAGCTCACCACGGACAGTATCCTTCTGTCACCCACCCCCTGCACTGGGTCCAGTGGGCTCCACAGGACAGAGCTGGCCCTTCTAATCAGCTTGTCAAGTTTATTTTTTATAAGTCATGCTATGTACCACATTTATTAAGTGCTATAAACACTTTTTATACACTTTTGCAATTTGTACTTAAAAGGGCCATGGTCTTTTGTGAAAGGGGTTTAGGCAGAGTTGCTTTATGGTGTGCCAAAAATGTGCCAAAATGTTTTAAGCCAACTAGTAAGTGGTGTAATATTAGACTATCTAGTCTAACAATGTGCCTGATTTATAAAACTGCATCAGACACTTTGATAAAGCTGGCACAGTTTAGGACTGTCTAAATTTAAACTACACACTTAGAAATTATTAATAAACCTGTCCTATTAGTTCATTAGTTTATACTGCACCTCTGTTTTGTTGTATTCTTTATAGGGGAATATGGTCAGGAAAATCTGAATCATATATTGGCTGCTTTTCTTGGTCAAAATTCAGTCCAGAGAACACGACCCCTTGCATCATAGTTATCTATGATAGTAGGAGTCCTTGCCTCCTCAAGGCTTGATATTTATACAGTATGAGACAGGGGAACTCCCGGAAGGAAGGTACGCCTAGCATCATAGATCACTGTGATGCAAGGAGTCCTGGTTTCTGGACCACTTTGTCTGAGAAATATAGGCATTATATGGTCTAGATTTTTCAGACCGTATTTCCCATGTGCATAGTGACTTCTGCTGTATATGCTCCACCATGAAAGGTTTAAAGCAGCATTGTGGCATTATGTAATGCTACTGTGCAACCCAGAGCATTCAAAATTGACTTGTCAAATGACTCAAATGTGTCTTTTTTTTTTTTTTTTTTGTTACTATTTTTTGGGTCAGAAGGGGTGTCTTATTAGGTACAGATGGTTAAGGTATTTATTAGACCATGCATGCCCTGCTAAGCTCTTCTTTTCGCTAAATGGATCTTAACTATTTTTGGATGATAAGGGGATGAAAAAACAGCATTTCCACCATAATATTTGGGCTTTGTTTTCATGGTAACAATGTGGTTTAGGCAGTAGCCTCATTCCAAAAGGAATAATATCTTTATTCTTCCACTGACATAGAGCTTGTGTTTTGTAAGTGTTGTTTTACAGTAAGTAAAACACATTGAGTACAAAAAATGTTATGTATTTGTATACCAATTTTTTTTTTTTTGTTTCCCATTACAATGGATTTTATAAGTAGTAAAGGTATTTGTTTTTTTTGTTTTTTTTTTTGTAAAAACATTTTAACTTTTTTATTGTTGATTCCCAGTAGGGGACTTGAGCATGCTATCCTGTCATTGCTAATCTCACTCACTGTGCCTGCATTGCAGGGTGTTATTGTCTGTAATTGCTTTACTGACTCTTTAGGCCCTGCCTATAAGGCACATGTATGTAACTGGTGTGGGACTTTGCTAGGGTCCTGGCAAGCTATCAGCAATCTGATTGCTTCACAATAAGCAATAATGGGGCAGAGAGCCTTCTTCTTTGTAACCTATTTAATGGATCATAATGGTAGAGAAATTATAAATGAGGGTTTTTTTGTTTTAATTATTGAACTGCATGTAAAAATTGAAGCATGTAAATGTGCCCTCAGAATGAAATATCAGATCTACAATACAACTGACACCAGCAAATAATAGTGTGTACTCAGCTCTTGGGCTGTCAGTTTGAAGGAATAGCATAGTTCTGTGACATAATATCACATTGAGGCTAGGGCCCGAAGTTGCAAAACATATCACATTTATTACACAGCATTTTTATTGAGTTTTTGCAGTTTTTCTCTGCATTTTTCCTTCCCCTAATAAATCTTGAGAGAAATCGCTCATGATTTCACAGTTAAAATTAAAATGCTATGTTTTAAAAAAAAAAAAAAAAATCTTCTTAAAATTGCGGCTTTTCTTGTTGCTGTTTTTTTTTTTTTTTTTGAGCCAAACCCAAGGGTGGCTACGTAAGGAATGCAAAATATAAAGGAATTCTCCCCTCTGCTCAATCCTCTCCTGATTTTGGCTCAAAAAACCCAGCAAAACCTGCAACAACAAAAAAAGCAGCTTTTCCGCAACAAGGGGCTTAGCCTAAGGCCGGGGGCCCACGTGGAGTAAATGCGACTTTGCGCACTTTGTGTCAAAAACGCTGCGGGAAAAATCACGATGCGTTGCCACCGTGGTTTTTCCCGCAGCACTTTTTTTTGCTGCAGCCCTAAAGGGGTTTTCTGGCCGTACGATATTGAGTGTAACTTCCTCTTCTCAGGTGAAACAAATGCTTTATTTATGGATTAACCATAATTCTGACAGACATAGAAGTGGTTACATCTACTTTGTCACAGCATAGGAAATACACATAAACCTTGTATTTAAAACAAACCAGATGCAGTAGTCATAACTTGCCCACCTTAGGGGGGTGGATAACATTCAAAACCCCCACAATAATACAAGGCTAGATGTTATAAAAAGTGGTTACACTTTGTGTACACCATTTTTATATTCATTATGAACAAGCCTATTGTTTAACCACAAGACATGTTGTTTAATATAAATTTAGAACCTCTGTTCGCCAGTTCAGACCTTTTAAGTACCGTCTCCCTAGATGGAGTATCCATCAAGCCTCTCTAATAAGGACTATTCAAGTTTAGCCACCACCTCTAAAAGTAAGGCTGGGTTTATATCTGCACTAGAGTTATAGTTGGAGACTCCATCGCAGAAATCCTAAGAGAGAAAAGTCCTGTACGTTGACGTTTATAGTCAATGGGGTCCACCGGTGTCTGTGTGTAACTGCTGTTTTAGCGGTCCAGCTAAACCTAGCTTCACTGTGTAAACATTATTTTTTGTTTTTCCACAAAGTGATTGGCAGTGCCTGACGTACTTGATGTTTCTTTTAGTAATATGGGATAGGTGCTGAGCTGTTCTAGTCTTAAGTTTAATGGTAGTGTATCCAATATACAGCAGATTACACATTGTGCACTGCATAGTCGACATGATGAGAAGTACAGTCAACATGATACGTCCTGCCGTCAGTGGAGTCAAATGTACTGATTTTCCTGGAAAAACTACATATATTGCAACAAGTTCCACCAAACTCTTTTGGGACAAGCATATCTTATTCTGGTCGGGTCGTTGAAATACACTAGGGGGCAAAATACTACCAAGACAGACTCCTTCATCTTTTGGCTACTAGGGCACAACCTGAATTTAAGACCTTTAACAACTTGTCATCCTGATAGAGAATAGGTAAGTATTTATATAAAAAAAAAAATTATTATATATATGATTTCTGATTATCTTAAAATCCGTACTATATGGGGTTGAAAATACAACACCATGTTGCCCTTTTCTTGAAATAATAAAGAACTTTGGGCCCTCTCTATTTCTTTTCCTTCATCTATCATCCACTGCGCATAGTCTCGCTTTTTCAGTTTGGAATCTATTTTGTCACGTTCAGTCTGAATGTTGTGATCACTAAAGCACGCTCTCCTCACCCTAGTATATTCAGCTTTAGGGATTTAGGCTGGGTTCACATCTGCGCTTGTTGCCCGCTCTGGGATTGCATCCCCCATTTCGCTTGAAAAATGCGGAGAGAAAAGTCCTGCAAGCAGACTTTTTTTCTCTGCATTTTTTGGCCGGAAACCTGGCGGACCCCATTATAGTCTATGGGGTCTGTGGGTTTCGTGGGAACGGAAACCCGAAAGCAGATGTGAACCTAGCGTTATATGGGTGGCAATATGCTTGCAGAAAGACAATATTAAAAAAAAATTTGTTTCTATCCATTTTTTATCGGAACAAAAGGATTATATGCCATACTTTTGTGTCTAACGAAAAATGAATAGAAACAGATCTTAATATTGGACTTGAAATTGTGAGCAGCGGCAGATGCACGAGAATTATTAAGACACTGTAGCAGAGTGTCTCATGCACCAGAATTGATATCTATGCCAGTCAGGGACTGACAGATTTCTTGTATAACTCTCACCTGTTTTCTGGTGTGCGTTATAGTGAATCTGTCAGGCTGAGGCATCCCTGCTCTAGCCTGCTTTTATGCCCATCTTTCTCCGCCCACTTTCCTCCAAAGTGAGAAGCAGGATTTTTTTTTTTTTTTTTAAACAAATGGCCATGCTACAAAATACACCTTTGTGCCAGAAAACTGACATGGCCAGTTTTGTAAATTACATCAGTGTATTTTATGTGGAAAACCTGAACAAAAATCTTCCATCAGAAGCTGGGTTTACATCTGCATTGTAGTATGCTAGATTTGTAAAAGAAAAAAAAATGGATCCAAACGGACATCAATGGATTACCTTCCATTTATATCCATCCTTTTATTCATGTAAAAAAAAACCAGGTCTGTCTCTTTGATTCAGGCTTGCGTTTTTTTGAACAGAGAAAAAAACTCTATAGAACTGTCTTTTTCTTCCGTCAAAGAAACTGAAGCCTGCAGAATGGATATAAGCTAAGGACAATTAACCATCATTGAAATCAATGTGTGTTTAAGTGGATCAGTTTTTCTGTTCCATCTCACTCAACAGAGAAACTGATAGTACAACACGCATGTGAACTGAACCTTGATGAGATCTCAAAATTGTTATAGAAAGTGTATTACAATACATCCTTTAGAATTGCAAATTTTTGGGTATAAACTTTAATGCATGTTCAATTGTTTGTATATTGCATTTTCACATATGTGAGATATTACTCTAGGTTCACACCTGCGCCCGGTTTCTGTTCTCCGAGTCCGCTTGGGGACCCAAAAAAACAGAAACGCAATCTGCTTAAAAAGCGGTTACCCGCGCAAAGACTATAGACTGTAATGGGGTTTCTGCCTGGTTTGCTTGCAAGACTTTTCTCTCCACATTTTCCAAGTGGTTTCGGGGACAGAATCCCCAAACATAGATTGAGCTCTGGTGTGAATCCAGCCTTAGCATTAGTGAAAGCCAAATACTGAGAAGTGCACCACCAGTCACCAGGGCTGTAGAGTCAGAAAAAAAAGTTAACTCTGACTCTGGTTTCAAAGTAATATGATTAATTATTACTATTGTTTAATTAATTAGATGTATAGTTTGTCACCCATTTACTTTCACAGGAATTCAAACACTGGCTTTTTAATGAAATGGAAGATTTTTACCGCTTCTGACTGACCATGGTTGTCAGTCATATATGAAGGAGTTGGAGTAGGTGGTTTGGCCTACTGACTCCGCAGGCCTGCCAGTCACCAAAAAACAAACTGCCACTGTGCTGTTCTGAATTTTGTCTCTTTTGTACTGAGAGATTTGCATATCTCCAAGCTATAGTGTTTAGTTATTCCGTTGACTTTTATGAATATCTCACATCTATGAGAGTTTCTGAGCAAGGAGTTGATAAATAGAGATTATGGAGCTGTGTACCAAAACTTTCAGTTATTCTAACTTTTGTGAGAGGAAATCACTTGACTTGCATCAATAAGCCTATCATGAGTGCCTTTGGGAAAAGCTAAGGGGAAGATAGTCCGTTCTGGAATAGGATCAACAACCAGGTAAGCATAGCAGGTGTGGCAGAAGCTCTATTGTCGCATGCAGTTGTTTTCATAGACTTTCATATATTTAGGTTAGGTTATCCATATCAGGTGGATGGGGCACCCATTCCAATTAACTGATTGAAGGGGCCACAGCACTGCGGCCTAATCATTACCAGCTACAGTGCCGTCCAAGGAATAGCGGCTTTACTTGATACTGCATTCAGTTCTACTCAAATGAATGGAACTGAGTTATGTGCAGTGCCATCACAGCTGATATACTTGGTGATAAAGGTGTTGCAGTGCTCAACCTAGTGCAACTACCCCTTCCATGAGCTGATAAGCACAGGAGCAAGTATTCTGACTCCCACCATGCTGATACTGGTGGCCTATCTTAAGAAGAGGCTATAAACTTTTGAAGTGAAAATATGTGGTCTAATGTCCAAAAGCATTGCATTATTTACACATGGAATCTTACCTGATGAGATCTCTAGCTATAGAGTGGCACCACAAGGAAGTCAAATTCCTTTTTATTAAATATTGTCAGCAACAAAATTAAGTTTGTGAGATTTTTTTTTTACAGTCTTTCTACACAAAGCAAAAAAAAAGGCTCTTGAAACAAGTTAGTACTTCCAGTTCTAGCTACTTTCACATTACTTAAATACCAGGTTGTTCTTCACTTACCTAATGTTTAGTGTTTATGTGACACTCACAGATGTGAGGTGCATAAACAGAATAGAAACGTGTGTACAATCACTACAAGGTTGCAGTGTTATTTCATCAGCCGCTTGCTAGAAGAGCTTGATCTTTTTGTGTGTGTGTTTTCCAAGAGCACTCTTCAGTCTGTAATATTAACCCATACTTAAGGAAATTGTATTGTAATTTGGATGTAATTTAGTTCTCTAAAATAAAAGTAGCATATTTAACATTTTAATAAAACATCTTTTAACTACAGTTACAAAGTATATGTTTTTCATACTATCATTGAATTAGTAGAAATCAATGGAAAACAGAATATTTAGCATTTTCTGATATATATATATATATATATATATATATATATATATATATAGTGTGTGTTTTAGTATCATATACATTAGTTATGTACATATATGTATGGTTTTGCATTATATTCACACATCATATACTCACCATATTATTTTTTTAAGCAACATATTGTAGAAGTTCATACCTTCAATACATAAAATCTTCAAAAATGGTGTAAAGTTGTTAGAAAATTCCATAATTATAATAGTCCATATGTTAAGTTGGTATGTGAAGAAAGTTTAGAGAAGAGGAAACTTTGAAGTTTTTGTTTATACAAACTAAAGAAAAAAGTTCTCCTAAGAAAAAGCTGGTGGCAGGAGTGTAGAGGAGCAGCATATGGCATTAAAAGGAGCACAGCTGGAGGTAGCATTTCCATCTGAACATGATGTCAGAGCAGCTGACAGCTTGCCATCCCTCAGCCTTTTATTCTAACACACAGCCAGGGAGTTAGTGTGTGCAGAGCTGTGTGGGGAAAAGGTATCTTATTCCTCTCTAACATCCTCTCCACTTTGCATCTGTTTGTCAGTCTGTTTTTTTTCCCCTTTTTTATTTATTTATTTTTTTACTTCTTGAGTCGATCAATATACAACCAGCATACAGCACTTATGAGAGGGGAGTACATCATCAGGTCTATGTATAAAAAAGGTAGGATTTGCAGTAAACGCAGTTGTATATTGATTATTTTATATATATATATATATATATATATATATATATATATATACCTGCTTGTTATTTATCTTCATTGTAATTTATTTGATGTACATCATTGTGCTTTGGTAACTGCTTCTCTCACTTGTGTGTATTTATTTAGATTTATTTTTAACAGTAATAATTGTATGTTCTTTGCGGCTGTATAGATGTGGTTAAAACTACATCTATAAGATTCTCCTAAGTAATAAAGGTTTGCTTTTTTGAAATATTGTAGATGTTCACCGTCTTCTTGTTATAGCTTATTAAGTGCTCCAAAATATCTATTTTCTTTTTAAGTGAAGTCGTGTCGGTCTGAAAGCACTGGAACAACAGGCCTAAATATAGGTTGCAGTCCATTCAGTCTGTTAGGTAACCTTTTCAGCATTCATCCTAAATATTCACCTCACTTCATGCATAGTTTTTGCATCTACCTGTCATAAGAAAATATTGTATGTTTTTCATTTATTATCAGTACTTATTGTATATACTAGCAAACTAATTTAGAACTTGTAGATTTGAGCTGCTTGAATTGGCCAGACAGCTGTAATCGCACTCCTCTATTCTTAATCTCTTTATCTGGGCAGCAGCTGCCATATGGCCACCGTCAGCTGGATCAGATGTTTATAAGCTTCCTTCTTCGTCCCTCTGTCCTTTCAGCCTACTAATTTGATCACAGCTACCTTGTGAGCTGCCCTCAAATCTTTATTTTTAGCCCTCTTAAGGATTAGGATTGATGTGGGTTACAGGGCACTTAAAGTGATTGTATTTGTTAATCTTTGCATTCTTTTGTCTTGCAATGATAATTAAAGATTTTTTTTTTTTATTGTAAAATATATTTTGTTGCTGAAAATGTTGTGCTTTTTCTCGTTTTAGAAATTGTTGTACTGCGGTCATTTATATGAAGTTGTAGCTCTACACACTAACTTTACTTGTTTACCAGGTTTATTGTGCCCGCATGGCCTGATTACAATGTGTCGAAAGTTTTAAGATCAAAATCCATCTCTACCTATTAAGTTGTTATATAGTCAAAATTGCGGCCACGTTATAAACAACTCTTTTCATTCATTCACATACCATGTTGTGAAGGGCATGTCTCCTAGTTAAACACAAAATCTCCTGATCTCTGAAGCTTGTTTTTTTTTTTTTATATAGTTTTTAAAATAGCAGGTCTATAATTAATAACATCAGTTTAATCAATAATATTGTATTGTATTTCACTTCTAATGAGAATCGTGTTACCAATTCTAATACTAGATTTTTGTTGTTTAGGTTATGAAGACAGTATGGATTTTCCAGAACATAGCAGACATTTGCTACAGTGTTTGAGTGAGCAGAGAGATCAAGGATTTTTGTGCGATTGTACTGTTTTGGTGGGAGATGCCCATTTTCGAGCTCACAGAGCTGTACTGGCTTCATGCAGCATGTATTTCCACCTCTTTTACAAGGATCAGCTAGACAAAAGAGACATTGTTAACTTGAACAGTGACATTGTTACAGCTCCAGCCTTTGCTCTCCTGCTTGAATTCATGTATGAAGGGAAACTCCAGTTTAAAGATCTTCCTATTGAAGATGTACTTGCAGCTGCCAGTTATCTGCACATGTATGACATTGTGAAAGTCTGTAAAAAGAAACTGAAAGAAAAAGCTACAACAGAGGCAGACAGCACTAAAAAGGAGGAAGACTATTCAAGTTGTTCAGATAAAGTAGAAAGTCTCTCAGATGGTAGTAGCCACATGGCAGGTGATCTGCCCAGTGATGATGAAGATGGTGAAGCCGAAAAGATGAACATACTTCCTTCTCGAGGTGATTTGACAGCAGACGCTGAGAACATGTGGTTGAGGTTGTCTTCTGATTCAACCAGCATTACTCAAACTAGCACTGAAACTGAAACTCACACAACTGTTGTGAAAACAGCACCTAGCCCTTGCAGCTCAGCTGGATCCTTATCTGGAAGGTCCAACACTTCCATTAGGGATACAGCAGATTCAGACTGTGTCCTGGACCTGTCTGTGAAATCTAGTGTGTCAGGCGCTGAACCACTGAATACCTCCTATTTCTCTTCATCAGAGACACTAAGAAACAATCTAGTTCAAGTGAAAGTAGAAAAAGAAGCATCTTGTGATGAAAATGGCATAGATACTACTGAATATGACATGGAACAAAACACTGTGAAAGAAGGCATAAGTAATGATGTAAGGACACATTATGAGTCTGTCCACTTGGGTCCTGTACGAGAAGATTCAGTCTTAAGAGAGCTGGATCATGATGAAAAGGCAAGTGATGATGAAATGATCACTCCTGATAGTGAGAGAGTTCATATAGAAAGTAACATGGACACAAGTCTTCTTCCTTTTGTTTCAAACATGCTTAATCCTGCGGGACAAATCTTTATGTGTCCACTTTGCAACAAAGTCTTTCCAAGTCCTCATATACTTCAAATTCATTTAAGTACACACTTTAGAGAACAGGATGGTATACGAAGTAAACCCACTAATGATGTCCATGTCCCTACCTGCTCTCTCTGTGGTAAGACTTTTTCGTGTATGTACACTCTAAAACGTCATGAGAGGACTCATTCTGGAGAAAAGCCTTTTACCTGTACTCAGTGTGGAAAAAGTTTCCAGTACTCTCACAACCTGAGCCGGCATGCTGTTGTTCATACACGGGAGAAACCACATGCTTGTAAGTGGTGTGAGAGAAGGTTTACACAGTCTGGAGACCTATACAGGCACATCAGAAAATTTCACTGTGAACTGGTAAACTCTTTATCTGTTAAAAGTGAAGCTTTGAACTTGCCTGGGGTGAGAGACTGGACTTTAGAAGATAGCTCTCAAGAACTTTGGAAATGAATGCAATTATTGCAATATATGTTCATGCATGCATACATGGTTTAAAGTTGTGTATGCGTGCATAGAAGTACACATATGCACTGTCAGTGTATCTAATAAAATGTTAAATATCCCCTTTACACTTGAGCTGAAGTTTTTAATTTTAGAAAGTAATCTAGATTTTGTTATGCAAAAATGCAAAACATAAATCAACCTATTTCATTTTAGAATATGAATCATATGGAAAGTCATTTAAGTAAAATTGTAGTTGTTGGATATCAGTGTTGCACTTTATCAGATCAACACACAAAGGGTCTCTACACTGAATATTGTTTTAGAAAAAAATAAATATATATATATATATATATATATATATATATATATATAAAAATTTTGTTAGGATGAGATTTATGCTGTGGTCAGTTAACATTGGAACTGTGTAATGACACTATTTAATATAAGGTGCACATGACTGCTGTGGGAAAGATACTCCATAGGTATTGCCCTAAACTAAATGTAACCTGCACCTCCTTGTTGATTAAAAAGAAAAGGGATCAATGCTTCCATTTAAGATACAGCTTAATTTTTCACATTATCTAAAAAAAACAAAAATCTGCATTATTGGTAACAGTAAAATATATGAATTGTGAGTTTATTTGTGAAAACATGATTTGGAATAAATAAAAGGATTGTGAAGGTGGTTAAGTGTTCAACTTGGCTTTATAATGTATAATTTTTGTATAACTTAAATTTGAGATGTTGTCAGACAACTTGAATGCTGCTTTTAGTTTTCTGTTAATGATTTAAGCAGAGCTGCATGAATAGTTCTACTGTCATTAACATTATGTACTTACAGGAAAATTATTTATTTGAACATAATTTTATCTGAAAGAAATATGCTGTTAAAACTGCAATTTTATGTTCTCAAGACAAAAGTACACAGTGCTGTGCGTGTATATTCTGTTTTTATTTTTGTTTGTTTTTTTAATCAGATTTTAGCCAACACATCTCTTGTTCCCTGAAAAATACACCTGTTTACATATATTTAACAGATGCAATATTTAATAAGTATATAAAAATGTGCATTCTGACAAAGAGGAATATTGAATAAATAGCACTTCATTATAAAATATTTGGTAAATGAAAAAATATATGCATAATATTTTAACTACTGTTGCTTGAATAAAGACAAAGCTAGAGATGGTAATACAAATACAGGTATAATTTGGGTTCTATAAAAGCAGTGTTTTGCCTGTTGATTTAAGAGTCTATTTGGCCAACTCCTAGGATGATTTTTTTTTTCTGCACAGACTGATGTTGTACTGTGGTAAAAATACAATTCTGTTGCAGAAACTCAAAGGGTCTATTTTTTTTTTGTTCTGTTACTATTTTTGTAAGATACACACACCTGAAATGTACCATTGCAAACATGAGGCATGTTTCCAATAAGTGGGAAGTATATGCTGCATCTTGTTTTTCAGAAAAGACATAATTCAGTGGAACGATGTGTATGTACTTGAAGTTTTTATAACAATTATTTAAAAATGGTAAATTTATTTAAATAATATTGATAAGACAATCAATGACAATGTATTGGCAGTTTATTTTGCTTTTATTTATCATTTTAAAATTTGTGATTTGTGAAAATATTTAGACTTCTGTCTAGCCTTGACAATCACTGTATTTTTTTTTTCCAGGAAATGGGTGGGTAATTTATTATATTGTTTTAATTTTGTATTTTGTGTAGGTGTTTGATATATATTTCAAATTGTGTGAAATTTCAATAAAACATTTAAATCGGAAAATGTGTCATATCAGTTTAATGCATAAGTACTGTTTCATTTAACCATTCCATCGCAGAGTGTATTTGTCTGTCTACCTATTATCTATCTCTATCTATCTATCTATCTATCTATCTATCTATCTATCTAATCTGTAATTATACTTGTTTCTTGCTACTTCCCTGCTTTCGTTCACTTCTTATTTTTGGATAGTTTGCCAGTATGATACAATAAGTTTGCTGGGCAAGTGCCAGGTCTGTATGTTTCATCTAGTCTTTAGGTTTAACCTTAATAAATTTAACATTTGATTCTAATGTTAATGACAGATGTCAGATATGGATCCTCAACAAACTGCAATCAGTAAGGATAATATTAGCTACACAGAAAAGACCAATTTACATTGCGGTAATATACCAACAAGTGAAGTTTTGAGATATGGCGGAACAGTCCAGTACATTACTTCTGTATGGGTGAACAATTGTAGTTTTGGACATAATATATATGTACATAATAATATGAACAACTTTGCCATGAGGAGGGAAGATTTGTAGTTATGATTTTATTTCTAAACTGGACGCTCTTACCATAATATAGGAAACTTCTAATGAAGAAAAATTTGTTATGTGAAATGTAAGTTTAATGTAAAATATTTTAAAGGAGAAAGAAATGTCAGTCTGAATACACGGATCAAAAGTAACAAACTTTGCCACTGCATAGATAGTAGTATTCTTTTAAAATATTATATGAAAAGAAATGCATTAAACATCTTTTCATTCTGAAATTGGTAGGATTTTTAGACCAATATTTGAACAATGCATCTACTTTATTTTATTCTGATTTTAAAATAGACAGGTTACAAGGGCAAGGTGACGGATTTTATGCATGTAAATAATTTAGACCATATTTATGAATAAATACTCAATAATTATTATATAGTAGAAACATATTTAGCAGAGCTTTAGTATAAGCTTATTAAGCCACTGAACCAGATCTACCATGAGACATTAATTTTTTTTCTAGTGAAAAACACATTTACCTTAATCCCCTTTATACACTGCTTCAACAAAGTAGCCCAAATCCAATCCTATTACTCTGGGAATTTGGATTCCATATAAAATCAGTGGGGTGCAGTTTATTTTTATTTGCCAATTGTATGCAGAATGTATCAATCTGCTAGTGTAAAAAAAATGCCTTCCTCTGAGGCAACTGTCAGGTCATCTTTAATTTTATAAGAAGTGGATTAACCCTTTACAGATGCAGTAGTCGCTAACATGACAGGGGGAACTCTACACTATTGATGTATTGTGCAATTCTTACACTATTATAATGGCATACTACATTAAAAGCCTAGCGCGTTGTCTGTCATCTGAATCATTGCTATAGCTGTACATCTGTATAAGTATGTACTTAGAATTCGTAGTATCTACAGGGATTTTTTTTTAATCTTTATTGTTCTTGCTAGCCACACTTATTTAATATTCACCGGGACAATGATAAACCTTATTAGGTGCCAAATTATGTATCTATTTTAAAGTTTTAAATGTATTTGGAGTCGTTTACAATTTAAATTGATGGGATAATACTACAAAAAATCTATACTTTTTTTTTTCATTTTATTGCATTAATGGTAGACTCAGACTTTGTTCTTTTCTTTGTTGAATATTTTTGCCCCACAACTGATCTGACTGAAAACTTAGAAGTTCCTATCTTAGAAGTTTCCATTTCCCTGACCTTATAACGGCCCACCTTCCTTTAATAAAAAAAAACAAAAAAACAAAACATGATCACTGAATTTGTGTGATTTTTAGCTCAAGGATTATTTATATATGATATACAAAAAGTATTACTACCTGATAACTATTAATTATTTATAGAGCACCATTAATTCCATGGTGCCGTACATTTGAGGGTTAACATACAGTACACAAAATATACAAATCTAGTACAATACTAATAACTCCATATTCCTTTATGACAGTCAATATGATTGGGTTTACCAAGGCTGCCTGATCTCATAAGGACCTGGGTTATTATGTCTCTGAAAATTTAAGTAACATCAAGTACTGTGTGGTTTTTCACGGTGAAGACTTTAACTGACTACCAATCTTGCTGGCATTTCCAGTTTTAACCTAGGTGTAATATTATATGTAATATACGCTTCTTATTATGAGTACATGAAAAACAAAGCTTCCTACAACTAAAATGAAGGAAAGAAATTTGGCTCTCAAAGCCAAAATTGCCCCTATCCTCAAGGGGTTAATAAAGCATTTACTAGAAAAACTTCACCAGTGATCTTACTAAAACCAAAGAAAAACAGCTTGTATTGGTGCTATTACCATACTTTCTTGTGTCACATTCCTTCCTTTAAATATGACCTTGCCTCAGCATTACTAAAAAGTGTATGAATATTTTATCCTTTTCTTTATTTATATAAAGCTTTGATTCCTTTGTGCACTGGGCTGTCAGTATTGTAAATCAGTTGGAAAGTATACTTGACATTTTGGCCTACTCGAGGCCTTCATTAGGCTGAAAAGTCAAGTTTAGTGGTCGCTTCTGTCTTCTTCCAAGTATTACACATTCTTAATGTTTGTATACAATATGCAAATCTTTTTATCTTCCTAAGAGGAGTGCTGTGGTATACTTACAGATTTACATGTGGCCAGCAACCAGACCATGTGTACTCTACCACTAAATGTCTTGAGTGCGAGACCATATATTTTAACATGCATTTTTTTTAATTTTTTGCTCTAGAAGCAGTTCAGCGTCTCCTGAACGTCATATTGTTAGATATATATATTTTTTTTTTTTTGTATGCCTTGCTATCGGTTCCATAATTCCTCAGCACAGCATCACACAGGTAGCTAGAGATAGTTCCATCTCTGTCTGACAGGGGTCAGTGAAACAATCTTTCTATATTCTTCTAAATCTAGAACTGTTTGACAGAAGCCAGTCTAATCCATCATCAGTAACTATGATAGGAGCTTGTGTTTGCCTGAGCTGTTTCTCTGTTCTGTTATTAGTGTTTTACAGCATAGTCATGGCCATAGGCAGCAATAGGCTGGAGTTGACTCAATGAGGTCTATTGGAGAGTTTTCTAGGCATGCTCGGTGCAGTTAGAGGGAGTAGATATGCTTCGACATCTATTGTCAGTAGAGGATGCAATGATGCATCAATGATTTTATCTATAGGTGTGTAACTTTTATTGAAATCCTGTCTATGATGTAAATGAGGTGACAGCTGCAAAGAAAAAACACCAACCGAATAGGCAAGTGTCAGTTTTAGTGGTGTAACTTAAAATTCCAGGGTATATGCGTGTGTGTGTGTGTGTGTGTATATGTATGTGTGTGTGTGTGTGTGTGTGTGATATATATATATATATATATATATATATATATATATATATATATATAATATTTACAATTCAAATTCCCTATGGATAGTGACTAACAAGGTCTCTAAAAGCCTTGCGGAATAAATTGACAAGTTGACACTATACAAGAAAGAGAAATAAATAAATTATCCAACATAGGCTATTGTGATACACTGTGTTTACACTGTCTATCTTTTAGTTTTAGTACTATTGAGCAACCTTGACAAACGACTAAACCTATATTCACACAATAGCGAATATGGCTAGAAATAAGGGAATTCATATTGTGCATAATTAAGAACGTTTTGAAATTTACTTGCTCCATCTCCTGGCCGTCTTGGAGCAGAGAGTGTAATAGTGTTGTAATTCTTTCTGAAGGTAACAAATAATGTTGACCTTGGTGTAGTTAAAGTGGTTTTTGTCTCTTTCCCAAAAACTAGGCTAAGATAAAGGGTTATAAGCATCTTAGATATTTATTTATGGCATATCCATAGAAGGTCAACAAGAGATGCAGGGAAGAAGCAGAGGATAAATATTTTTATTTTTTATTCATTTGGTATTTAGAAAAATTAATTGTATTGCTTTTTTGCTTGGAAAAGCCCTCATAAGTCGAACCATTGCATATTTTATGGTGGAGGGTAAAAAGCCTGGTTCTTTTATTGAAAAGTTCTGGTGACTTGGACTTTTGCATATCTTGAATCACTACAGTGGTTAAAAAGACTTTCTGGACACCTGGAACCCTGCACAGATCATCTGTTCTATCTGTCTCCAGGTACTGGAAGCTGCTAGTGGGCAGGCAGCATGTTCAGCACCAATCCTATCCACTTGAAGCACCACCATGCAGTGAAACAGGGTTGCTTTGCCGCTCCTATTACATGAAATGCCGCCTATCCACTAGCAGTTTCCAGCACCCAGAGGCTTCTAGAATAGATAATTTGTACGAGGGCCAAGTGTCAGACCCAGACAGATCACATACTAATGAAATATTCTGTGATTTGGTCATCAGCATGAAAATTTGATTTGGGACCGGAACACCCCTTTAAGTGTGTTTATGGAAACTTATACACAAATCCAAGACAGAAACCATCTCTCAGTTGGATAAATGTAGATGAAAGTTTATTTAGAAGCTAAAACAGTATTAGAGGTACAGATTTTTTTTTTTTTCAACTGTTTATTTTAAAAGTTTTTGTCATACAGAGGGAATAACAATATACGAGAAACATAAGAGAACTGAAGTTAACTGCAACATAGGACAGACGGGGATTACCCAGCATTCTCAATAAATTACAGAGCCTTAAACAAACTGGCCAAAAATGGCCCCAAAAAAGCCAAGGAATCCAACAACAAACCAGGGCAGACAAGACAGGAGGACAGAAGGGTGACAGAAGGACATCCAGGAAGTAAGGGGCCACACTGCAGCCGGGTCAGAGAGGCCGAACCGCCCAAAACTCATCCCACTGTTTCTAGATCAGGCAGAACCTCTCCTCCTCATTATTAAGAAGGGCCGTCAGATACTCCAGGGAGCGTGCATCTTTAATCCTAGCATATAACTCCTCCAGGGCCGGGGGGGCTGGTTGCCGCCAGTGTTTAGCAATCAGGCATCTAGCGGAAGTAAGGAGGAGCAACAGGAGCTGGAGAGCGGGCTTGCGCAAAGTAGTAGGGGGGGGAGGTTGAGAAGGTAAGTCCTAGGTGACAAGGGAAGGCTAACACCCAGGACCCCTTCCAGGAGACCCCCGGACCTGGCGCCAATAGGGCTGGAGCAGGGGGCAGGTCCAAAAGAGATGTGCAGCTGGGGTGTGATACCAATGCATCAACAGCTTAAAAATATTTTCTTTTTGTGTAACACATCTAGAAGTCCTGGGTGCTCTACTGCATATAAGGGACCAATCGGTACAGATAATTTTAAGAATGAATGAAACCGAGACAGTTACCGAGACCTCTGATAAGACAAAGAAATCTGGCAAATGTCCCAAAAACAGGAGTTCTTAAGCCAAATTTCTGGCAACCAGTCGTCAGAACATCCTCTTACACTCAACGTCACTCTCATAACAGAATTAGCATAATTATGCATGTGACATCTAGTTGATTCTAAAGAACATTATGTGGCCTGAATATCAAGCTCAAAAGCATAGTTTATCCAATTATTTTTCCTAATGTTTCCAAAAACAAATCTTCAAAAGGTCTGGGCATGACAGGTTCTAAGTAAATAGATCATATTTGAACATTCTTGTAAGAAACAAAGCCACATGTGAAAATGTCACCAATAAAGGAAATAGCAGTATAAATATATACCATAAGATTAAAATATATTAGCAGTTGATTATTAGTAAAGACTATAATCATTGTCTTTATTAAGTGGGAAACCACAAATAAGAACATAGATATTAACAAGTGGTCCATGAGATCCCTCTGGACAATACTATATAATTGAAGATCAGGGGGAAAAAAATCTGATGACACAAAACTATACATGGCTATAGTGGAAAGCGAAGTGCAACTAAAAATGCATTTCTGCTGTTAAATAAAAATAGAAAAATAATTTAAAATACTGTTTTTTGTTTTTTCAAAAAAAATTAAAAAGCTGGTTCAAAAAGAACCCAGATTCAACCCAAATTTTCCAAATTTGTAAGTTCCTAGCAAAAACTAAACTTATGCAATATGTCTCAAAAGAATATGTGAAATGGTCAGTGCCATATGTAATATGAGGTAAAAGAGCTCAGAGAAGGAGTCACATGGTCTTTGTGACCTAGGTAGACTTCTGGCAGCTTCACCTGTAAGTCTCTCAGCAAGTCATATGTGTTGAGTGGAGAGGTCACAGTCATAATGTATAGCATAAAGAACAGAGAGAAGAGCCATTTTGTGAGATGACAAGCAGGGAGAGAAAAGCACAGCCACTGCAACTAGCAGTGCCAGCACAGTGATATTGAAAACATTGCTGTTATACTACAGAATTATAGGAGAGGAGGACTCTGGGGCATGGGTTAGTTAGATAATATGTAAGGGAGAAGCTCTGCACTGTAATGTGACGGTCCACTGACAAATCTTACACATACACTGGACAGGCCACCCTTTAAGTACCAAATCCAATTTTCTTAAGCTTTATATTTCCAATGCAGTTTTTTTTTAAACAAAAAAAAAAAAAAAAAAAAAAAATATATATATATATATATATATATATATATATATATATATACACACACACACACACACTGTCAGAACTTCAGTAACTATTATATAAGCAGTGCAGTAAAATGACTGGAAAAAGACAGAGCAGAGAAGGAAGAAACACCTGTGTTACTGTCATGCCATCTACCACTGCAAGTAACAACTGTTTCTGGCACATACTCTAGTAGCCACAGGATGGATAGTCACAGGAGGATGCCATTATTTATTTAGGAAATCTGTCCCTGCCTTATACCACCATTTTTGGAGAATGTGGGCCTCTTTGGATTTCTTAGCATGATTAAAAGAGCATACCACTATCAAGACATGAAGCAGCAATTATGGGCAAAGGCAATACATGGCTTTCACGGCCCCCAGGTCAATTTTTGAGTGGCAGTGGCCACAGTCCTGGAAATCAACAAGGGCAGGTACTAGCACTGATACCACCTTGTTTGTTCAGGCCCAGTTCCAACACCAGGCAAGGCCTATTTGCTTCCTCTGGTTCCTCCTCACTGGACCACTTCCTAGCCCCAACTTCGCCAGGGCAAACTGTTTCTTCCTCTTCCCCCCTCCCTCATTTCATGGGTATAAGGTGAAGTGGTGCCAAGCAGTTTTACAGCTAATGACCCTGGTTTAGAAAAACCACACAGTAGAGAGGCTGCTCTGCTGTATCCTGCAGCAAGTATCTTGCTGGATGGCTCCCTGCGAACTACAACTGGGGAGTGTTACCAGTGACAGTGGCACAAATATTATTGGCTGCACTGCAGTTGAGTAAAATAATACATTGTGTATGATGCATGTTGCAGCTGTCACCTGCTGAAGCCCTTTGAGGAGACCACCAGAGGGCACCATCAGTGATGTCATCCCTTTAATATATGTTTTACAGGAAACCCATTCATACAATGAGGGATTAAAGATGAAGAACAGCTTCCACCTCTTGGTCAGTGTTACTGCTCAAGGGTGGTACAAGTGGAGGTGGAGGAGAATGAAGAATTAGGTCTGGGTCGTCATGATGGAGGTCCTGGGACTCCTAGACTGGAGGAATAAAAGGAGGAAGACTTTTCTTTAGATGCAGAGGGAAGGGGGTGCTTGATAGTTCACATCCAGGAACAATGCTAACTCCTATTTGTTTCAAGAAAACGGATGATGTCTGTGCGTTGGCCAAAGAGACCAACCATGGCAGACATCTGGGTCTGTGCAAACACTTGCAAGCAGGGCAGGCTTTATTGCTTGCGTAGTGACAAGCGTATTGTTATCATGAAGCAAAGGGATGAGTACTGAATCACAGTGCCTTTAGACACTCACTATAAAGGCAAAATGGGGGAAATTTTCTATGAATCCCAAAGGGAAGAAAAATTTGTGTATTATCAGGATATGCTGTATACCCACATTGCAACAGCTTTTACAGAGACCACTGCCAATACGATCCTAGTACACCTCCTCTGCCACAGCTAAAAGTAGCAGGAGGAAAAGCAACAGCAACCAGAACAATATCTGGAAACGGATGAACCAGAACTTTTTTACTTTGATAGAATTCTGGACCATCAGGTTAACCCAGTATGCTAAAACATGTTCAGTGCTGCTAGTGGTATTGTAACAGCTAGGCAGACCAAACTGTCCACCAAAAGTTTGGAGAAAATGACTTTTGTGAAATTTAATTTGGAATTTTTACACCTCTCACTGATGCTAATTAATAGATCTGCCTCTGCATCTGTCTCCCTGTATAATGTTCCATTTACTGTACTGCTGATGATGCCTGCTACCTCTTCAGCCAGAAATCATCTCTCTTATGGCCTGCTATCTCACATGCTATTCCATACTGTACCGACACTGATGTTTCCGCATACAATGGGGAAAAAAAAGTATTTAGTCAGCCGCCAATTGTGCAAGTTTGTGAATGATCATAATGAACTTTTTATAATTTTATACTTTTATATTTTCATATCTGCTTAAGGTGTACTGTGTGTAAAAAAAAAAAAAAAACATACCAAAGTGAGAATCCTTTGTGTCCAAGAAGACACCTCTCTGCATCACAGCGCAAGACAGGAGATGGCTGACCATATACAGAGCTGCTTATATCTGTTATCTATGCATTCAAGATATACTACAACAATTAGGATTGAACATGAGAACTTACATTGCTATGTTAACCCTTTCCTATACTTGCTGCTATATGAACTTATGTCGCCTTAATAAAGTACAGCACAGACCAAAAGTTTGGACACACCTTCTCATTCCAAGAGTTTTCTGTATTTTCATGACTATAAAAATGGTAGATTCACACTGAAGGCATCAAAACTATGAATTAACACATGTGGAATTATATACTTAACAAAAAAGTGTGAAACAACTGAAAATATGTCTTATATTCTATGTTCTTCAAAGTAGCCACCTTTTGCTTTGATTACTGCTTTGCACACTCTTGGCAAAGTGTGCAAAGCAGTAATCAAAGCAAAAGGTGGCTACTTTGAAGAACAAGAATAGCACACTTTGTGCACATGAACATAGAATATGTTACCTGGGGGTTACCTGGGGGACCTGGTCATCTGGCCCACAAAGGGTCATGACCTCATCAAGTTCTCCCACTTAAAAAGATGAGAGAGGCCTGTGATTGACATCATAGGTAGACCTCAACTATGCGAGACAAAATGAGAAAACCTATCTAGAAAATCACATTGTCTGATTTTTTTAACAATTTATTTGCAAATTGTGGTGGAAAATAAGTATTTGGTCACCTACAAACAAACAAGATTTCTGGCTCTCACAGACCTGTAACTTCTTCTTTAAGAGGCTCCTCTGTCCTCCACTCATTACCTGTAGTAATGGCACCTGTTTGAAATTGTTATCAGTATAAAAGACATCTGTCCACAACCTCAAACAGTCACACTCCAAACTCCACTATGGTGAAGACCAAAGAGCTGTGGAAGGACACCAGAAACAAAATTGTAGACGTGCACCAGGCTGGGAAGACTGAATCTGCAATAGGCAAGCAGCTTGGTGTGAAGAAATCAACTGTGGGAGCAATAATTAGAAAATGGAAGACATACAAGACCACTGATAATCTCCCTCGATCAGGGGCTCCACGCAAGATCTCATACCGTGGGGTCAAAATGATCACAAGAACGGTGAGCAAAAATCACAGAACCACACAGGGGGACCTAGTGAATGACCTGCAGAAAGCTCGGACTAACGTAACAAAGGCTACCGTCAGTAACACACTACGCCGCCAGGGACTCAGATCCTGCAGTGCCAGACGTTTCCCCCTGCTTAAGCCAGCACATATCCGGGCCCGTCTGAAGTTTGCTAGAGAGCATTTGGATGTTCCAGAAGAGTATTCGGAGAATGTCATATGGTCAGATGAAACCAAAGTAGAACTGTTTGGTAGAAACACAACTCGTCGTGTTTGCAGGAGAGTGAATGCTGAGTTGCATCCAAAGAACACCATACCTACTGTGAAGAATGAGGGTGGCAACATCATGCTTTGGGGCTGTTTCTCTGCAAAGGGACCAGGACGACTGATCCGTGTACATGAAAGAATGAATGGGGCCATGTATCGTGAGATTTTGAGTGCAAACCTCCTTCCATCAGCAAGGGCACTGAAGATGAAATGTGGCTGGGTCTTTCAGCATGACAATGATCCCAAGCACACCGCCAGGGCAACGAAGGAGTGGCTTCGTAAGAAGCATTTCAAGGTCCTGGAGTGGCCTAGCCAGTCTCCAGATCTCAACCGCACAGAAAACCTTTGGAAGGAGTCAGTGTCGGACTGGGATGTCTAGGGCCCACCATCAAGACCCCTGCAGATCAGCGGTACTGAGACAGGGCGGCTAAAGGTAATAATATGTCGGGAGCCATGCTGCTCACCCACTATACCATGTACACCACTGCACTACCTAAACCTACTGCTACACCTTGTATGGCAAGTGAACAGCGTGGCTCCTAGAATTGTTACCTTTTCCTGTAGCCGCACTGTCCTGGAAAAGCTGATCTGCAGAGGTCCTGGCTGTTGTATTATCGCAGATATAATATTGATGGCCTATCCTAAGGACAGGCCATCAATATTAGAAAGATGGATAAATCCTTTAAAGAGGTTGTCCAGGAATTGGAGCAACCCATGTGGCTGGCGGGAGGTGTAAAGTAAATAATAAATAAATTAAAAAGCAGCATACTCACCTGTCCCCAGCACTTTGCTGTCCGCTGCCAGTGTCCATTCAGTCTCATGCCGACGACTCCTTGCTGGGAGTCCTGCACCTCATGTGACCGCTAAGACCATTTAGGTACAGGATTTCCAGAAATGAGGCGCCGCCATGAGACTGAACAGACACAGGCAGGGGACAACGGGGTGCTGGGGACAGGTGAGTATGCTTTTTTTTTTTTAAATTTTCTTATTTTTACACCTGCCTGGCGGCCGTCAGTGTTCGCTCCAGTTTATGGACAACCTCTTTTAAGGGGTTGTCTGGGCCAAATTTTTCTATGGTCACTTCACTGGTCCCCCCACATAGTGGCCTCTTCACTGGTCCCCCATAATGTATGGGGAACAGTGATGGGGCCATTATATTGTGTGGGCGAAGTGATGGGGGCTGACATCCTGTGGGGGAAGGGACATTAAACTGTGTGATGCATATTAAAGGGATTGTCCAGGGTTAATCTTTTTTATGGCGTAAGCTTAGGATAGGCCATAAATACCTGATCGGTAGGGGGCTGACACACTGCCACATCAGCTGTTTGGAGCCACTTCTGGCGCCCACACAACACACTTCTGGAAGCAGAAAGCTCCATCCGCTATATAGCAGTCAGACGCCTTCACTGCAGCTCAGCTCATACTGACTTCAATAAGTGCTGAGATGCAGTGAAGGTGCCCGGGTAAAAAAAAAAAACCATACTAAACATACTCACCTGTCACCAGTGCTCTGGTGTCCTCCCAGCACGGTCCGGTCCCGCAGCTTCACTGTCTTCTTTTTGCCAGAAGTCCTCACTGGCTGTGACAACCCAGGTCCCTTCCTTTAGGCCATTAATTGGCCTCAAGGGGGTCACGTGACATCACAGGTAGTCACGTGCAGAGGGAACTTCAACTGGAAGAAAACAACAGAACTGCAGGACCGAACCACGCTGGGAGACACTGGGGACAGGAGAGAAAGTTTGGGTTTTTTTTTTTTTTTGCTTTGTTTTTTTCACCTGCCCCAGGGTAATTAAAAAAAAAAATGTTATCCTGCACAACCCCTTTAATGTACCCCAGGCTATTGGCCTCCATCACTGCCCCCCCCCAACAATATAATGGACCTATCAATGGTCCCCATAAAGTATAGGGGACCAGTGAAGGAGCCACTGTATGGAGTATATGCTCCACAGTGGCCCCCACACAGTATTATATACGCCCAACAGCCCCCCCTCTGCTTCGGTGCTATTATTATACTTTGGGGTCTCCTCAGACCCCAGAGTATAATAATCGGAGGCCCAGGGAAGGTGATGAAAAATAACAAACATTCATACTCACCTTGCCTTACCTTTCCTTGGTATCCTCGCTCCATTCTGCCGTCTTCAGCATCTTCAGGCCCTCTTCCGACATCGCTGCTGAGGCCTGTGATTGGGCCTCAGCGGTCACGTGGGGTCGCACTGACGTCATTACTCAGCCGCGCCCCATGTGACCGCTGGGGCCTAATCACAGTCCTCAGTCACAGGATGGAAGAGCGCCGGAGAGGACACTGTGCCCAGGAGAGGTGAGAATATGTATTTATTGTTTTCAGTCACCTCCCCTGGGTGCCCTGCCCTGCCCTGCCATCTATTGGAAAGGGGCCTGCAATATGCCAGGGCCCCTTTCCAATAACAGTTTGTATAGCGGTCGGGGAACCAGGCTTTCCCCGACCGCTAACATAGTGGTCTGTGGCCCGGTCATCTCTAGCTGGCCACGGGCACCATAACCTGCCGAGCCCGTTCACGGTCACATCTCCTGCGACCGCGATCGTTACGCCACTGGTCAGGGGCCTGATCGGGATGGTCAGGATCCCGATCGGGCCACTGACCAATGCATCTGCATTGGTAACATGTGGACTAATAGTCGGGGCTCGGGGCCCACCGGTGGATTCACCGGTTCCCCGGTGGGCCAGTCCAACCCTGGAGGGAGTTGAAAGTCCGCGTTGCCCAGCGACAGCCCCAAAACATCACTGCTCTAGAAGAGATCTGCAAGGAGGAATGGGCCAACATACCAGCAACAGTGTGTGCCAACCTTGTGAAGACTTACAGAAAATGTTTGACCTCTGTCATTGCCAACAAAGGATATATAACAAAGTATTGAGATGAACTTTTGTTATTGACCAAATACTTATTTTCCACCATAATTTGCAAATAAATTCTTTAAAAATCAGACAGTATGATTTTCTGGATTTGTTTTCTCATTTTGTCTCTCATAGTTGAGGTCTACCTATGATGTCAATTACAGGCCTCTCTCATCTTTTTAAGTGGGAGCACTTGCACAATTGGTAGCTGACTAAATACTTTTTTCCCCCACTGTATATCATCACTGCCATCACTCGCCCAGGCATGCCCTGCCAACTGCTGTGTCGCATTCTATTCCATACTGAACTGACACTGACGTTGCCACAGTGACCACCACACAGCCAGACATCCACATGCTGTTCCTTATTGCACTGCCACTGATGTTGCCACAGCTACAACCACTCAGCCTGGTCTCTTCTTGTGGCCTGGTACATGATATTCTATTCCATAGTGTTGGCGTCACAGTATGGCATCTGCTCATTTTTTTTTTTTTTTAGCTTTTTTATCACTTTTCAATCAGACACACTGCCACACATTTTTTCTTTAAGATAAGAAACATGTTGCTCTTACAAATCCTTTTTTGTAAAAAACAATACTTTTTCCTGTAACTTTACTTTTTCCTGTGATTATGAACATCTTACCCCCAAACCGGCTATTAAGTTGCATTTTAATCTTAAAAGGCGTAAAAAAAAGTGACAGCACAGTGTTTGGTGAAACAAGCAATTTGTGTCCATTGCTTACCATACATTTTCCCATAGAGACACATGTCACTGTCACTTTGACATTACTTTGGCTGTGTTTGCCGTAGAGAGCTAGGAGCTGATAGTGTCACACATTGGCCCAGATTTACTATTATGGTTATAACTTGACTCTGGCATAAACATGGTGCCTCTCTGGAGCATTTTTCAAATTGCTAGACATGTGGGCACAGTTTTTCAGAAGAAGGAGGCATGGCCTTAATGCACCACAATGTGTCGAAAAGTATTATATAAAATTCTGGCTCAAAATGTGGTAAAAATTTAGAATACACAGTCTAAAGCTAGCTTATATTTATTATCCAGCATCAGTCACTGTGATAAATCTGGTACATTTTCTGACACGTTTGACTACCTAAGTTTACACTGTCCATGAATTAGTAAATCTGGGCTTCTATATGTTAACCAATTTATACTTAGATGCATAACAAATTTATTCAACTTGAATTGGAATCTTGGGTTTGGACCAACCAAGCCTGAAACAAAACAAATTTTCAGAGGTTTGCCCATCTGTAAAAGTATAAAAATATTCAAAATGGCTTAAAGCCATGTATCATTAACCCTTTAAGGATGTAGAGTAGTTTGTACATTAACGCTCAGCGACTTTTTTTCATATTTTCCTTCACTGCCTTCCAAAATTCATAACTTTTTTATTTTTCTGTCGACACATCTAAGTGAGTATTGCAGTACATTGCACATAGGTTCCCTATCGGAACTGTGCAGCCTCCTGGCTGCCATGGTAACCCCACGGAGCCCACGAGTGGTGGCTCCTGGATGCTGTGATTGCTATTGATCCAGGGGGTTAATCCACAGGAGTTGGAGTATCTTCCGACTGTGGCGGCTGGTCCCAGCTATCCGGCGAGAGTGCCTGATATAATGCAGCGGGCACAGCTCCTGTGCCTGTGGCATTACAGTGCTATTCTATTACAGCACTGAGCATTAAGTAATAGTACGGCACAGAGCAGGAAGGGATTAAAGAAAGACAGAAATATTTCCTTACTGAACTAGAAAAAAAAATGATAAATTATGCTTGGTTATTTATTGACATGGGAAAGTATCCTGGCTATAAACTAGTTAAAGAGGACCTGCCAGTTGTTTTGACTTGTGTATTTTAGTACTTAAAATGATATTATGACTTTAAATAACCAGCAGAAGTACTAGTGAGTCAAGACCAAAGAAGAGGAGGGGAGTTGCAGACCCAATAAGTACAAGTGAGGAAGAAGCCAGGATGGTCCCCTCTGTTGGTCTCTGTAGAAACGCTTCTCTACTTTCACTGGGATGGGCAGTGGGGGTTAATAGGGTATCACTTAACCAATCTACCTACAAGGTAAATGTGTTTGTGCAAAGTATGAATACTTTAAAAAAAAAGTGCTACTAATGTTTGGAACAACCTTCCTGTTGATTTCCTTCAAAAACGTTGTGCAAGTGTATCTGGAAAAATTTATGTTGTTTTGAAGCCAAAGGTTGGTCACACCAAATATTGAATTGATTTAGATTTCTCTTTGGTTCAATTGCTTAACCCTTTAAGGACCCAGCCCAAAAGTGCGTTAAGGACCAGGCCTTGTTTTTCAAAACTGACGTGTCACTTTATATGGCAATAACTTTGAGATGCTTTAACTTACAGAGATTGTTATTTTTGTGGCACATTGTACTTCATGTTAGTGGTAAACACTAATGAATATTTTTGTATTTATCTATTAAAAAATAGGAAATTTGATGGGAATTTGGAAAAAAAATCGCAATTTTCAAAATGTGAAATGCTCTGCTTTTCAGACAGCTAGTCATACCACCCAAATACATTAATACATATTATCTACCATGTCTCTGCTATATATCGGCATCATCTTTTAATCGTCCTGTAATTTATTTTGGACGTTAGAAGGCTTACAAGTGTAACAGCGATTTTCCAGATTTACAAGAAAATTTCCCAAACTAATTTTTTTAGGGACCACTTCAATTCTGAAAGGGATTATAAAGGCCTATATATTAGAAACCCACATAAATCACCCCATTTTCAAAACTGCACCCCTCAAATAATTCAAAATAGCATTTGGGAAGTTTGTTAACCCTTTAAGCATGTCACTGGAATTAAAACAATATAGAGGTGAAATTTAGACATTTAATTTTTTTCCACTAATCCCTTAATTTAGCCCTAAAATTAACACATTTACAAAGGGATAAAGGAGAAAATGCGTCTCACAGTTTGTTATGAAATTTCTCCAGAGCACAGAAGCACACGGCAGCGCACGTAAGGGAAGGAGTGACACTGGGCGTTTGAAAAGCAGATTTTGCTGGAATAGTTTTCAGGTGCCATGTCTCATTTGCAAAGCCCCTAGAGTACCAAAACAATGGAAACCCCCTAAAAGTGGCCCCATTTTGGAAACTACACCCCTTACAGAACATATCAAGGGGTATAGTGAGCATTTTGACGCTACAGCTCTTTCACAGATTTTATTAACATTGGTACATTAAAATGAAAAATTACTTTTTTTCCAATAAATCGTCAAGGACAAAGGAGAAAAAGCACCCCAAAGTTCGTTACACAATTTCTCCTGAACACAGAAATGCCCCATGTGTGGTTATAATCTGCTGTTTGGGTACATGGTGGAGCTCAGAATAGAAAGAGCACTATTTAGCTTTTGGAGGGCAGATTTTGCTGGAATAGTTTTCAGGTGCCATGTCGCATTTGCAGAGCCCCTAAAGTACCAATACAATGGAAACGTCCAAAAAGTGACCCCATTTTGGAAACTACACCCCTCAAGGAATTTATCTAGGTGTATAGTGAGCATTTTGACCTCACAGCTGTTTCACAGATTTTATTGACTTTGGGATGTAAAAATTAAAAATTACTTTTTTTTTTTTTGCAATAAACCGTCCATTTAGCGATATATTTTTAATTTTTGCAAGTGGTTAAAGAGGAAAGAGCTCCCCACAGCTTGTTACACAATTTCTTCTGAACACAGAAATGCCCCATATGTGATTATAATCTGCTGTAGGGGTACATGGTGGGGCTCAGAATGGAAAGAGCCCTATTTGGCTTTTGGAGGGCAGAAGTGGCTGGAATAGTTTTCAGGTGCATTGTCACATTTGTAGAGCCCCGAAAGTACCAATACAATGGAAACCTCTCAAAAGTGACCCCATTTTAGAAACTACACCCCTCAAAGAATGTATCAAGGGGTATTATCATTTTGAGCCTAAAAATGCTTCCCAAAAATTAATGTACAAATTAAAAATTAAAGTTTTTAAAGAAATATTCAATTTCAGTGCCTAATACGTTGCGGCCACTTTGTGGCATCAGAGACATGCACTCCTAAAACTATTAAGTGTGCTCTCCCGGGGACAAAAAAATTATATACAGTGGGTACGGAAAGTATTCAGACCCCTTTAAATTTTTCACGCTTTCATTGCAGTCATTTGCTAAAAGCAAAAAAGTTCATTTTATTTCTCATTAATGTACACTCAGCACCCCATCTTCACAGAAAAAAAAAAAACAGAAATGTAGATATTTTTGCAAATTTATTAAAAAAGAAAAACTGAAATATCACATGGTCATAAGTATTCTTGAATGCAATGAAACAAAGAGTGAAAAATTTAAAGGGGTCTGAATACTTTCCGTACCCAATGTATGTGGCTGTAAACTGCTGCTTGGGCACACAGCAGGGCTCAGAAGGGAAGGAGCACTGTGTTTTTTTTAGTTTTTGGAGTATAGATTTAGAGGGACTTTCTGGACGCCATGTTGTTTTTGCAGAACCCTAGAGGTGCCAGTAAACTGGAATTCTCCAAGAAGTGACCCCATTTTGTAGGGGCAATGTTAGGGTCTCTGCAAATGTGACATGGGGTCCAAAAACCAACAATCTAAATATGCAGTCCAAAAGAACATAACGCTCCTTCACATCTGTGCCCAAATGGCGGTTTATACCCACATGTATGACACTGGTGTACCCAGCGCTATTTTGGTTTTTGGAGCACAGTTTGGTTTTTGGACACCATGCCACTTTTGCAGATCCCCTGAATTGCCAGTAAAGTGGAATCTGCAGACATGTCACCCCATTTTGGAAACTACACCCTCCAAGGGATTTATCAAGTGGGGTAGCGAGTATTATTAACCCCTAAGTGTTGCATTAATTTAATTTCCAGAAATGAATGTGCAGCTGATAATGAAAAGTTAAAAATGAAGTTTTTCCATAGATACGCCATTTCAGTGCCCGATATGTTGTGCCCAGTTTATGTCTGCAGAGGCACACACTCCAAAAACTGTTAAGCGGGTATCCCGGGCACAACAGCTTTTGGAGCATTCGTCTGTGATACAAGCTGGGCACAACATATTACGCACTGAAATGACGTATTCCTGGAAAAATTGTCATTTTCACCTTTCACCATCAGCTGCGTATTCATTTATGGATAATAAATTATAGCAATGCTTGGGTTTAAAAATGCTCACTGTACCCCTAGTGTAGTTTCCAAAATGGGGTCACATGTCAGGGGATTCCACTTTACTGGCATTTCAGCTCTGCAAAAGTGCAATGGCGTCCAGAAACCAAACCATCCAAGTCTGTGCTCCAAAAACCACATAGCCCTACGTCCTTTCTGTGCCCGGCTGTGTCCAAACAGCAGTTTATACCCACATTAAGTACATTATCCTGGGTACACCAGTGTCATTCATGTGGGCATAAACTGCAGTTTGGACATACAGCAGCGCAGAGAAGGAAAGGAACGCTATGTGGCTTTTGGAGCGCAGATTCAGATGTTTGGTATCTGGACGCCATGTTTGCAGAACCTCTAAAGTACCAGTAAAGTCAGCGCTATGCAGACGCATAGTCTAACTTCCAGAGGTCCCGGCAGGATCAACCAGGTAGTGGGGTCTCCAAGTAGCCTGGGGTCATTGGGCAGACCCTGGGCTGCATATAATAGATATCGGCACCCCCCAATCTCGCCGCGGGGGGGGGGGCCGGGGGAGGCGGCAACATGGCGGAACCCCTTGGATGCTGCGGTCAAGGTTATGGAGCACGGTGTTAGCTGTCAGTTACAGCTAACACCCGGTTCCGATGCCGCCCGCCCAGATAGTGAGCGGGTGGCCGGCCTTAGGCATAGTATTGTGCCCTGGTGCGCGAAGTACCTAGCGCCCAGGACGTAATAGTATGTCCAAGGTCGTTAAGGGGTTAATATTAATTGACAAATGTAAACAATTAACACTTCTATTTTTAGTACTCATTGACAAAAAAAATTAAGACTTGTTGGGTTGCTGAAAAGCTCAGCATTCAATTATGTCTCAGGAAGACATGTAAAGGATTACAGGAGTAGTCTGATTAGACCCTGGGTCTTGCCAAAAGAGGATGTAAAAAAGCTTCTCCGCTGTCTTTTCGGAGGCCTTTGGAAACTACTTTTGAAGGAGCAGTGGTTACATATGAGCATGCACACACAGTGAACACGCTTCTCTGCCCAGACCATTCCCAAGGGGTTAGTTGAAGAAAATTTGATGTCACGGCATCCATTAAGTATCCTGCTATTGACAACTAGCCACCGTCACCTTCATTTGCATTGGTGCCACAAGAAGCTTGGACTGCTATGAATTGGAAATGCATTGTCTTTAGTGGCAAATTCATGTTTGGTTTGGGATCTGATGACGGTCTAGTTTGAGTATGGAGTCTTTACGGTGAGCACTTCAATCCTGCCTTTGCTGTGTAACAACACACTACCCCAACTGCTGGGGTGATGATCTAGGGAGCAATTGCATATGACACACGGTTACACCTAGTAGTACTATGAAGGATATTAACAGCTCAGTGATATGCAGCTCTTACAGACTCTGATCCCAGTGGATCACGTGACAGCCGGGTCAGAGGGCAGCCGCATCATGGCAGCGCCCATAGTTGTGTATACAGCACTCATTGAGCGCTGTATACACAGCAATTGGGAAGTCAGGGAAGGTAATAAACCTTCCCTGCCTTCTCTCTGGGAGCTCCGGCTGAAGTTACAGCCGGCTCCCTGTTTCAGAAGCTGCACGATTTTGTGCAGCTGCTGAAAACTGCAAGGACATACCGGTACATCCTTGCAGAACTAGACAGCCACCTTCCGGACATATATACCTAATGGGCAGTCCAGATGTGTTTAACACACAGGCATGAGAGCCATTAGGCTTTTGGAGAGCAGAATCATTTTCAGGTGCCATGATGCATTTGCGCCTAGGATGCCAGTGGAGTGGATAGTACCAAGAACTAACTTAATTTTGGAAATTACATCCCTCATACATTTATCAAAGTGTAGAATGATTATTTTGACCCCAGAAATGTTATTCAAAAAATAAATATGCAGAGGATGGTGCAAAATTAGAATAGAAATGTTCCCAGATGTATGCTATTTCAGTGCCCAATTGGTCATGCCTAGCTTATGGCACTGTGAAAAGTCAGCTCTCCAGTTATTATGCTACGTTTCCTGGTTTTGAACATACCCTATATGCAGTCCTAATCTTTTGCCTGTAGTATAATGTTATAATCTTTTGCCTGGAAATTCAACAGGGCTCAAAAGTGAAAAAGCATCAGATGCATTTGAGGTCTAATTTGGTTATTTACACTTCATTGGCAGGCAATTGCAGAGGCTCTGAGATAAAATAAAAAAAAAATTGCCACCCAAAATATGACCCCATTTTAGAAACTACACCCCTCAAAGAATTTCTGAAGGCTTATAGGGATCATTTTGAGCCCAGGAATTCTTCCCAAAAATTAATGTGAAAAATGCAGTGGGGTAGGGGGGAGTAGTGCAGAGGGGGCAGCTGCCCCAGCCCTGATGATTCTGTGGGGGTGCTCCCCGGGGCCACCATTTTTAATACATGCTTTACTATGAACTAGATCGGCATCTGCAAGACACTGATCTAGTTAAAACGCATGCGTTAACTGACTGTCTTGTAAACTGCAAGCCATTTCAGGCCTGCACTTTACAAGACACAGAGAACACAGACAAAAGATGTCTGCATCTCGGCGCAGGGGGGCGCAATGACGTCTGAGAAGCAGATGTCCTACATGCGAGTCAAGAAGAAGAGGTAGCTCCATCAAGGGATCGCAGGTAGTTGAGTATAACTTTTATTTTTTTTTACTGCAGTTGTGGGTATTTTAATAGTATAAGGGGTCATTAGGAGGGGGCATTGTGATGATAGGAGGGTCATTTATATGAGGGGTAATTTATGTAAGGGGACTTTATGAACTTAATAGGCGTTATTTATATAAGGGCTTTTAGGGGCATTATTAATACAAGGGGGGTATTTATACAAGAGGCCATTAGGGAGTACTACACGGGTAGGCAACCTTTTTTGTTCGGCGTGCCGATTTCGATTAAAAAAATCAAAGTTGAGGTACTCAGAGTGCCGGTCTGACGACCCCTGCACACGGTTTTATGTCAGATAGCAGCCCCTGCACACAGTATTATCCTCCATAGTGGCCCCTGCACACAGTATTATCCTCCATAGTGGCCCCTGCACACAGTATTATCCTCCATAGTGGCCCCTGCACACAGTATTATCCTCCATAGTGGCCCCTGCACACAGTATTATTCCCTATAGTGGCCCCTGCACACGGTATTATGCTCTATAGTGGCCCCTGCACACGGTATTATGTCCCATAGTGGCCCCAGCACACAGTATTATCCTCCATAGTGGCCTCTGCACACGGTATAATATTCTAACTTTTATAATATTCCAATTGCCACCACTCACTAGCTATTATTATACTAAGGGGTCTCTTCAGACCCCAGAGTATAATAAGCGGAGGGCCAAGAGAGGTGACAAACATAAAAAACAATGTGCTCACTTTTTCCTGCGCTCCGCAGCCGCTCTGTTCTCTTCGGGTGCTTCTCCCTGACGTCAGCGACCGCATAATGACGTGACGTGACCCCTGAGGCCCTGTCAGCGGTCTCTTACGTCAGGCAGAAGCGCCCGAAGAGAACAGAGCGGCTGCAGATCCAGGGAAGGTGAGTTTGTAAGAGACAGCCAATGTTGTCCTAAGCTTTATTTGTCTGTATAAACTGTTAATGTTGAATGTATTTCTGTGATTCTGTTCCTTTAAGACAGCAGCCATTGTAATTGTGACATGATGCTGGAGTGACTCCCCCCCCTTTTATGTCAGCTTGCCTGTTCTGCAGACAGAATGTGAGCAGAGAAGCAGGAAGTGACGAGACAGAGAGCAGCAGCCATCTTAGCAAGTGTTGTATTGAACTGGTGTGGAGATTTTTCTGTACAGCTAAGCTGTATCTTGGTCCAGAGACAAACAGAGTGTAAAGAGACAACAGGACTAGTGAGTCCACGTGAAAGGAACTGTGCTCAGTGGCTGATCAGTGAGACTGACATTGTGACTGTGTATATGGATACCACAGATAGAGACTCGCAGTGCTGTTGATGTACTGGACAGCACCTGCTAAACCCCGGCTTACATCCCAGCTCAGTGTATGGATTCGGCAGGACTGTCAGTGTGCTGAGTGGAATCTGCTGTTGGATTACATTGCATTCATTGGGTTTCCCTGTTAAAAAGGACTTAATTTCTCCCAAGATCCTGATAACCGTGAGGAGAGGACGTTTCGCTATAAAAGAAAGGAACGACTTTGGGCCCCACCGCGCGCTTCTACAGACTGTAAGCGGTCCACCTGGACCACTGGGGGAAAGGGGGTGCACCCAAATGTGATGTCAGGGTCAGTTAGGGATAGTTTTGAGTATATTGTTCATTCAGTGTCCATACTGCAGAATTGGACAGAGTAAAAGTAGAAACCATTGCAGAATTTGCCTTGAAATTGTTCATGCTATATTGTATATTTTTTTGCTTGTCTTTATCCCTGTCATTTTACCTTCAAATAGCCTTTATTAACTTATAGTAAATATATATTCTTTTCTTGAACTACCGCGTGTGCGTTCATTTCTGGTTGCGGAGACCAAACCACCTGCCTTGCTCTCGGTTCACAAATTGGCGTAGTCGGCAGGATCCGCTTACCAGAATGGACGGTGACGCACCCGTTCGGGAGAATGGTGCTGGAGGAAGAATGCCAGCAGGGGCTATAATGAGTCAGTTAGCTAAATTTGATGGCAATAATATGTCAGTGAGTATGTGGGTGGAACAGATACGAATGATACAGCGAATGTACCAGACCGCACCAGAAGTACTAGTAGAGCTAGCAATATTGACATTACAAGGGGATGCTAAGACCACGGTGATATTGAGGCCATTTGAACAAAGGCAGACATTTGAGCAAGTAGTCCAGATTCTAGAAACCATTTATGGAGAAACTGCATTGCTGGGGTCTCTGCAGGCTCGGTTCTTCCAGAGGGTACAACAGGAGAATGAAAGCCTTCCCCAATATGCAAATGCCCTACAAGAACTGCTCCGAGATATTCAAGTGAAGGAAAGAGGGGGCTCGCCAGCCTTCTGTAACCCTGATCGGACTCTCCGTGACCAGTTTGTCCTGGGGATACGTGACGGCAGTTTAACTGTGACTATGCAGGATTTTATACGACGAGAGACTGATGCTAAATTCCATGATGTACAGGTAGAGGCCATCTCCCGTGCCAATAGTATGTTCCCGAAGCCCCAGACCGCAGTTGGAGTTACTTTGTCAAAGGGGGCTAGTTCTGGCTCAGAGACAGTAGAAAAGGGGACGGTTAAAGAAATTCTCACAGTAATGCAGAAACTGCAAGAGCAAATGGAACACTTGCACACCCGTTGTGATGAACATTCTATGAAAATTGCAGACTTCCAGAAAACTGGAGGTGAAAGGGTGAGCCGTCCATACCCAGAAAATCAGAATCACCCACCACCCCGCTGGAGGGATGAGGATAGGACCTACCGAAGGGGTCCAAATCAGTTAATGCAGTGCTCAGGAGAAATCGAAGGGGCTTACCGAAGGGGCCCAAACAGATGGCCAGAACGACGGGAGATACGCTGCTGGGAGTGTGGACGGATGGGCCACGTTGCTGCTAGATGTCCAGAGCAGCGACAAACTTATGAGAGACCGCCGTTAAACTGAAGTCCCCTGCTGCTGTAGGGCGTGTAGTAGGGGAGACTGACAAGGAGACTATGTGGGGAGAATGCCCTAATGATGACCTGATCGCTGCAAGTCCTGTTATACAGGTGGAAATGGAGGGTATTCCGGTTACCGAGATGATTGACACGGGTTCCCAAGTAACGACCTTGAGTAGAGACTGTTATGAACGGTACTTCCAGCAACATGTGAAATATGATCCCCATACATTCGTACGAGTGGTCGCAGCTAACCAGTTACCAGTTCCAGTCGTGGGAGTGGCCTGGATGAATGTCCGGGTATGTGGCCAAGATCTGGGTAGGAAAGGCATTGTGGTGGTACAGGAGTCACATGAAGTAAAGGTCCCTGTCATTTTGGGGATGAATGTGTTAAAAGAATTAGATCAGATCCTCTTTGAAAAGAAAGGTCACGGTTATTGGAAAGAAACCACCACCCATCGGCCTACTCAAACAGCTTTCCAGCGGCTGATCCGGACATGTGGCTTACAGAAAAGTTCGGATGCGCAGCGTCCTCTGGCTCGAATTTCAGTTCCTTTGCATACAAAAGTTACACTGCCACCCAGTCGGGAGACAATAGTGTCTATGCCCGTAGGCACCTGTCGGAAACTAGAGGGCATAGCTGTGTTGGTAGAACCACTGCAGGCAGCCGAAGGAGGTGTTGATCCGCTAGTGGCCCGTTCCTTGGCAATAGTTCGCAATGGAAGAGTACCACTTCGATGTGTAAACACTCAGGACCAGAGTGTGGACCTGACCCCAGGGAGGCAGCTGGCTAACATCTATGTGACTCCGGAGGAAGTAAGGAAAGTAACTCCAATGCAGCTGAAGCCGACTGAAAGGGATGAGTGGACCGTAACTGTGTCCATGGGAGAAGATGAGGAACCCACCTCTGAATGGAATGGCCGTGCAATTCGAGAACAGATGAAGATGGATGCAAGTTCATGTTCTCTGGAATGTGTGCAGAAGGTAGATGAACTGTTGTGGGAGAACCGAGCCGCCTTTTCACGGTATGCTGAAGATTTTGGATGTACCACAGGGATCTACCATGAGATTCCCACAGGAGACACCCCTCCAATTAGAGAGCGCTACCGACAAATTCCTCCACAGTTGTATCAGGAAGTAAAAGAACTGTTAGCTAAGATGCTACAGGGTGGGATCATCCAAGAAAGCCAGAGTCCCTGGGCAGCTCCTGTGGTGTTAGTAAGAAAAAAAGATGGGTCCATCCGATTTTGCGTAGACTATCGGAAGTTAAACGCTTGCACCGTACGAGATTCCTACCCCTTGCCACGGATTGAGGAGTCCCTCTCAGCGCTGGGGAGAGCCCGGTACTTCTCCTCACTAGATCTGGCTAGTGGGTATTGGCAGGTGCCGATGGCCACAAAAGACAAGGAGAAGACGGCATTCATCTTGCCCATGGGACTATACGAATTTAACCGGATGCCCTTCGGGTTGACAAATGCACCCGGAACGTTTCAGCGGTTGATGGAGAAATGTCTCGGTGACTTCAACTTTGAGTTCACTCTCATCTACTTGGATGACATTATAGTGTATTCTGCGACCTTTGAAGACCATCTCCACCAGTTGGGGCAAGTATTTCGAAGATTGCGGGAACATGGGCTCAAATTGAAACCCAGTAAATGTCGGTTGTTCCAATCTGAAATTGATTACTTGGGTCACCGCGTATCAGGAGAAGGGGTGAGACCATCAAGAGACAAGATAGCGGCTGTTCAAGATTGGCCAATACCGACTACCCTGCGAGAAGTGAGGGCGTTCCTTGGAGTAGCCGGTTACTATCGACGGTTTATTAAGGATTTCGCCAAGGTAGCAGCACCACTTAATGCTCTCCTACGAGGCACATCCGGTGGTCCAAAGAACCGGTCCGTGAAGTGGGGACCTGAACAGGAACAAGCCTTCCAGGCATTAAAGGATGCACTGACAACAGCCCCAATCTTGGCATATGCTGATTACCACTTGCCGTTCCAGCTGTATACGGATGCAAGCCTGTATGGTCTTGGAGCAGTGCTTTCCCAGCTTCAGGATGGCCAGGAGAGGGTCATAGCGTACGGCAGCCGGTCTTTGAGAGATTCTGAAAGAAACCCCGAGAATTATAGTTCATTTAAGTTGGAGCTGTTGGCACTGGTATGGGCCATGACCGAGAAATTCTCTGAATATTTGACCGGTGCTGAAGTTTTAGTACTGACTGACAACAACCCACTAGCTCACCTGGAAAATGCCAAGCTCGGGGCGTTAGAGCAGAGGTGGATAGCCCGAATGACTAAGTTCAATTACCGCATTAAGTATCGGTCCAAGACAGAGAACCAGAATGCTGACGGGCTTTCTAGGGTAACCGCCCAGACCCCCACAGTAGACGTGGATCATGAGTTGGAGCATGTGGAGATGCCCGACTTCAGCAGATTTTCACAGGCCTTGACCGCCACTAATCAGTTTGAGATGGAGGGGACTGAAATGGCTCCTTTCTTTGGTCCCTCACGACAGGAATGGGCACAGATACAACAGACCCATGAGGGGCTGGCACAGATGATCAAGTGTGTTGAGAAAGGCCAGAAGCCCTGTAGAGAGGAAAGAGAACGACTGACACGTGAGATATTATCTGTTCTGAGTCAGTGGGAAAAGTTGGAGATGAAAAATGGAGTGCTATGCCGAAAGGTCTATTTACCTTCTGAGATCGACATTCGATACCAAATTGTGGTGCCTAGTGAACTGGCTCGCTCGTTGGCAGTTGAGGCTCATAATAAGAATGGACATTTTGGTCATGAGAAGACCTTTCGTTGGTTACAGCGACTGATTTACTGCCCTGGTCTTCGTCAAATGGTCGAAGAAGTATGCCGCAGCTGTCGAACTTGTGAGATCCATAAGGCAATAGAACAGAGAGCTCCCCTGCAAACCATCGTGACCCAGGAACCTTTAGAAATCGTCATGATAGACTATCTAATGGTGGGCCCATCCAATAGCGGACACCAGTATTGCCTCGTAATGGTGGATCACTTCACCAAATTTGCGGTGGTAACCGCCACCAAGGACCAGACAGCTGAGTCAGCAGCTCGTGCTCTGTGCCAAGATTTCATTCGAGTATATGGGTGCCCTAAACGCATCCACTCCGACCAGGGTGCCTGCTTTGAGGGACACGTAATGAAAGAAGTTCAACGTATCTACGGGATAAAGAAGTCGCACACGACTCCATACCACCCTCAGGGAAATGGGGCCTGTGAAAGATTCAACAGAACTCTGCTACAGATGCTGCGGACTCTGGAGGAAGACAAGAAGTTACAGTGGCCTCAGTTCTTGTCTGAAATGGTGTGGGCCTATAACAATCAGGTCCATTCTACAACGGGGTACTCTCCTTATACACTTCTCTTTGGGCGGTCTGGGCGAAGTGTAGGAGAATTACAGTTGGATGATGTGGATGGGTTCCCTCCGAGGGATCCAACCTCTTGGGTGCGGGCGCACCGGCAAAGACTTGAGACGATCCATCGATTGGTGCGGCAGCGCCTGCAAGAACATCCCCATCCTGATAAGACCCCAGTGCAAGAAGCACCATTGCAACCAGGCGACCTGGTGCTAGTTCGTGTCAAGAAACCCCAAGGGAAATTGGAAAGCCGATGGGAGGCTTTGCCGTATCGTGTTGTTGGCCGCAAGTATGCGAATGGGCCAGTGTATCAGGTCCAGAAAGAAGGAACTGATTGTGTTCGAGTACTTCACCGAAATATGTTGCGCCTGTGTCATTCTGAAGGGACAAATCATGATGGGCTTGCCAATGTGAATGAGCTCCCACAGTCAGAGAATGGAGGTGCGGAATGGGCCTCAGACGAGGAGGATGATTGTTGGCCGATCCCTGCTCCTGGGGATGTTCCACCTGTGACTACTGTATCTCCGGCCTGTGCCCCCTCTGGTGCGGAATCCGCTGGTCCTTCTCAGCCCATAGCTGCAGCACCCCATAATATACCACCGGTCCTCAGACGGACCACTAGGCCAAATGCTGGTATTCCCCCTGTTCGGTATGCGCAGGATGAGTTTGTTTGGCCTGCCATACATCGGTATACTACCACCCTGTGCATAAAAGTACAACCCTCTGGATATACAGTCATAGGCAGGGACTGCCAATCTTAAAGTGGGGGGGAATATGTAAGAGACAGCCAATGTTGTCCTAAGCTTTATTTGTCTGTATAAACTGTTAATGTTGAATGTATTTCTGTGATTCTGTTCCTTTAAGACAGCAGCCATTGTAATTGTGACATGATGCTGGAGTGACTCCCCCCTTTTATGTCAGCTTGCCTGTTCTGCAGACAGAATGTGAGCAGAGAAGCAGGAAGTGACGAGACAGAGAGCAGCAGCCATCTTAGCAAGTGTTGTATTGAACTGGTGTGGAGATTTTTCTGTACAGCTAAGCTGTATCTTGGTCCAGAGACAAACAGAGTGTAAAGAGACAACAGGACTAGTGAGTCCACGTGAAAGGAACTGTGCTCAGTGGCTGATCAGTGAGACTGACATTGTGACTGTGTATATGGATACCACAGATAGAGACTCGCAGTGCTGTTGATGTACTGGACAGCACCTGCTAAACCCCGGCTTACATCCCAGCTCAGTGTATGGATTCGGCAGGACTGTCAGTGTGCTGAGTGGAATCTGCTGTTGGATTACATTGCATTCATTGGGTTTCCCTGTTAAAAAGGACTTAATTTCTCCCAAGATCCTGATAACCGTGAGGAGAGGACGTTTCGCTATAAAAGAAAGGAACGACTTTGGGCCCCACCGCGCGCTTCTACAGACTGTAAGCGGTCCACCTGGACCACTGGGGGAAAGGGGGTGCACCCAAATGTGATGTCAGGGTCAGTTAGGGATAGTTTTGAGTATATTGTTCATTCAGTGTCCATACTGCAGAATTGGACAGAGTAAAAGTAGAAACCATTGCAGAATTTGCCTTGAAATTGTTCATGCTATATTGTATATTTTTTTGCTTGTCTTTATCCCTGTCATTTTACCTTCAAATAGCCTTTATTAACTTATAGTAAATATATATTCTTTTCTTGAACTACCGCGTGTGCGTTCATTTCTGGTTGCGGAGACCAAACCACCTGCCTTGCTCTCGGTTCACAAGTTAATATTGTTTTTTATGTTTGATCAACTCCCTGGGGGCTCCGCTTATTATACTCGGAGGTCTGAAGAGACCCCACAGTATAATAATAGCAGTTTCATTTCGGCATGTTTGGTCCGATCGAAACTGCTGGGTGAGGACTCGGGCTGCCTGTGCCAGGGAAAAATGCCTCGCGTGCCATTCTTGGCACGCGTTCCGGGGGTTGCCGACCCCTGGAGTACTATATATATAAGGGGATGGTCATTTATATAAGCGTTCATTATGGGACATTATGAATAGAAGGGAATATTATTTATAGATGGGGTAGTTAGGGGAGAAGTAATTATGTCTTTTTTGCTGCAGTTCGCTACATGGGGCCTTAGCCTTAACCGTGTTAACCCAAGTACAACAAAGTTGCATATGTGGGTATAAATTGCAGTTTTGGCACACAGCAGGGCTCAAAAGGAAAGGAGCGCAGCGCATTTTGGCTTTTGGAGTGTAGATTTAGAAGGAATGGTTACTACTGCTGTTGCAGAGCTCCAGAGATTCCAGTAAAGTGGAATTCCCCATGAAGTGACCATTTTGTAAACAAAACCCTTCACCCTAATATTTATGCTACTTTATATTTAAATGGTTTCATTTGTGATGTTTCTACATAAATATTTTCTTTATCACTTATGCATGTTTGCTTTGCTTTCCTGTAAGACATAACTAAGTTGCAATTTTATTTTGGTGTTTTCTGCTATCAAACCTTTTGAAAGATATCAGGCTGTGTTCACGTCTGTGATGGAGTCTCCATTACAGATCTGATCAAAAATTCTGGACAGAATTGCCTCGGTTGAGCAGGACACATACAGTCATATGAAAAAGTTTGGGCACCCCTACTAATCTTAATCATTTTTAGTTCTAAATATTTGGGTGTTTGCAACAGCCATTTCAATTTGATATATCTAATAACTGATGGACACAGTAATATTTCAGGATTGAAATGAGGTTTATTGTACTAACAGAAAATGTGCAATATGCATTAAACCAAAATTTGACTGGTGCAAAAGTATGGGCACCTCAACAGAAAAATGACATTAATATTTAGTAGATCCTCCTTTTGCAAAAATAACAGCCTCTAGTCGCTTCCTGTAGCTTTTAATCAGTTCCTGGATCCTGGATGAAGGTATTTTTGACCATTCTTCTTTACAAAACAATTCCAGTTCAGTTAAGTTTGATGGTCGCCGAGCATGGACAGCCCGCTTCAAATTATCCCACAGATGTTCAATGATATTCAGGTCTGGGGACTGGGATGGCCATTCCAGAACATTGTAATTGTTCCTCTGCATGAATGCCTGAGTAGATTTGGAGCTGTGTTTTGGATCATTGTCTTGCTGAAATATCCATCCCCAGCGTAACTTCAAATTCGTCACTGATTCTTGTACATTATTCTCAAGAATCTGCTGATACTGAGTTGAATCCATTCGACCCTCAACTTTAACAAGATTCCCGGTGCCGGCATTGGCCACACAGCCCCAAAGCATGATGGAACCTCCACCAAATTTTGCAGTGGGTAGCAAGTGTTTTTCTTGGAATGCTGTGTTTTTTTGACGCCATGCATAACGCCTTTTTGTATGACGAAACAACTCAATCTTTGTTTCATCAGTCCACAGGACCTTCTTCCAAAATGAAGATGGCTTGTCCAAATGTGCTTTTGCATACCTCAGGCGACTCTGTTTGTGGCGTGCTTTCAGAAACGGCTTCTTTCGCATCACTCTCCCATACAGCTTCTCCTTGTGCAAAGTGTGCTGTATTGTTGACCGATGCACAGTGACACCATCTGCAGCAAGATGTTGCTGCAGCTCTTTGGAGGTGGTCTGTGGATTGTCCTTGACTGTTCTCACCATTCTTCTTCTCTGCCTTTCTGATATTTTTCTTGGCCTGCCACTTCTGGGCTTAACAAGAACTGTCCCTGTGGTCTTCCATTTCCTTACTATGTTCCTCACAGTGGAAACTGACAGGTTAAATCTCTGAGACAACTTTTTGTATCCTTCCCCTGAACAACTATGTTGAACAATCTTTGTTTTCAGATCATTTGAGAGTTGTTTTGAGGAGCCCATGATGCCACTCTTCAGAGGAGATTCAAATAGGAGAACAACTTGCAATTGGCCACCTTAAATACCTTTTCTCATGATTGGATACACCTGGCTATGAAGTTCAAAGCTCAGTGAGGTTACAAAACCAATTTTGTGCTTCAGTAAGTCAGTAAAAAGTAGTTAGGAGTATTCAAATCAATAAAATGATAAGGGTACCCAAATTTTTGCACCGGTCAAATTTTGGTTTAATGCATATTGCACATTTTCTGTTAGTACAATAAACCTCATTTCAATCCTGAAATATTACTGTGTCCATCAGTTATTAGATATATCAAATTGAAATGGCTGTAGCAAACACCCAAATATTTAGAACTAAAAATGATTAAGATTAATAGGGGTGCCCAAACTTTTTCATATGACTGTATATGGGATAGAAGAAGTGTTCATAGGGTAATAAGGGTATAGGGTAGTTGAAAGCAAATGGTAGGAGGCTGCCATTTTTGTTGTTATGCAAAGTTAGGCACAACTCTAGTATTAGCATATATACTGACAAACAAAAGGGTAACAATGTTTTGAACTTTTGACTTTCAGGCTCCATATCTCACCATGCACTACAGCTTTGAATGTGAGACTGCCATCATTTTATAGATAATCATCTTGGCTATCTCATACATAAGTTTGACTTGCAGCTATTTAGCATATGATTAGTTATGCAGATTCTTGTCATGTAAATTCATTGTTACTGTTTTGCTCCTGGTGGTGTAAAAATCTTTTTTTTTTCGTATATACTGCAAATTACAATCTGTTCTCACATTCTCTAATAGCTCAGTGTTATTAGGTTGATTCCCAAGTGAAAGGTCACTGGTTCAAATTGAGGATCAGCCATGAAAAAGATTTCCCAAGAAAAGAGAAACAACATCATCCAACTCATCATTAGTGGTCTCTCGGCCAAGAAAATTGCCAAACTGCATCATGAGAGTGCCATGACAGTTGGAAGAATACGAAATGGAGTCCGTCCATCCATTCAAAATATTTGTAATAGTGAGATCATAGACGTCCATGCAAGCACGATGTGATGCGCGTTACACAGTCTGGAATGGTTGCCTGAAAATATCAATATCATCATAAGGCTCGAGTTTGTAAAAAAGTATGAAAAGTGTACAGTAGAAGATTAGAAATTGGTGATTTGGAGCAATGAGACAAAAGTCAATAGACAGGGCTCTGATGGATGCAAATGGGTCTGGAAAAAACAAGGGAAAAGGGGGCTAGCGGATTGAGAAATTGAAGGAGCTGACAAGTTTGGTGGAGGAAGCCTGATGATATGGGGTTGTTTTACCAGGAAACTTGACCAGGATCGATGGTGGTCTCAATGCTGAGCTATATGTGAGTATTCTACGAGCTTTTTCGTATACTCGAGTACTATGGGTATGAAAAGGACGACATGGTGTTTCAGCAGGACAACCTGAAGCATATATCGAGATTAGTGAAGAAATGGTTCAATGACAATGAAATAGAGGTGCTGAATTGGCCCCCACAGTCCCCAGACTTCAACCCAATCAAACACTTGTGGGTAGAGTTGAAATGTTGAAAGCCAAAGGTGGATTTACAAAATACTATCAAAATAATAAAAACAAAAATTTTGATTTTAGGTGCAAAACAGTAACAATGCATTTACATGACAAGAATCTGAATAGTTAATCATATGCTAAATAGTTCAAATTTATGTATGAGAAAGCCAAGATGATTGTCTATAAAATGATGGTAGTCTCACGTTCGAAGCTATAGTGGATGGTGAGATATGGAGCATGAAAGTCAAAAGTTCAAAACATTGTTACCCTTATGTTTATCAATTCTCCCAGAGAATTATTGCAATTACACATGTTTTGTTATACACATGTTTATTTCCTTTGTGTGTATTAGAACAACACAAGAAAACTAAAAAAAAAAAAAGACAAATTGGACATAATTTCACAAAATGCTCCAAAAATGAACCAGACAAAATTGTTGGCACTGTTTCAAAATTGTGGGTAAATAACTATGTTTCAAGCATGTGATGCTTGTTCAAACTCACCTGTGGCAAGTAACAGGTGTGGGCAATATAAAAATCACACCTGAAACCAGATAAAAAGGAGAGAAGATGACTCAATAGTGTGTGCACGCTAAGCATGGAAAACAAAAAGAGAAGCAAACTGTCTGAGGACTTGAGAACAAAAATTGTGGAAAAATATTATCAATCTCTATAGATCTTGATATTCCTTTGTCCACGGTGCGCACATAATCAAGGATTTCACAACTCATGTTACTGTAGTTAATCTCCCTGGACGTGGATGGAAGAGAAAAATTGATGAAAGGTTGCAATGCAGGATAGTCCGAATGGTATATAAGCAGCCCCAATCAAGTTCCAAAGACATTCAAGCTGTCCTGCAGGCTCAGGGTGCATCAGTGTCAGCACCAGCTATCTGTTGACATTTGAATGAAAGGAATCGCTATGGCAGGAGACCCAGGAGAACCCCACTGCTGACACAGACACATAAAAAAGCTCGTCTGCAGTTTGCCAAAAATGTACGTGAGTAAGCCAAAATCCTCCTGGGAAAACATTTTATGGACAGATGAGACCAAGATAGAGCTTTTTGGTAAAGCACATCATTCTACTGTTTACTGAAAATGGAATGAGGCTTACAAAGAAATAACACAGTACAAACAGACAAATATGGTGGAGGTTCAAAGATGTTTTGGGGTTGTTTTGCTGCCTCTGGCGCTGGGCGCTTTGACGGTGTGCAAGGCATCATGAAATCTGAAGATTACCAAAGGATTTTGGGTCACAATGTAGGGCCCAGTGTCACAAAGCTGGGTTTGCGTTCTAGGTCATGGGTCTTCCAGGAGGACAATGACCCCAAACATACTTCAAAAAGCAACAAGAAATGGATGGAAACAAAATGCTGGAGAGTTCTGAAGTGGCCAGCAGCCCGGATCTATATCCATTTGGACACCCGTGGAGAGATCTTAAAATTGTTGTTGGGAGAAGACGCCCTTCAAGTATGAGAGACCTGGAGCAGCTTGCAAAAGAAGAGGGGTCCAAAATTCCAGTTGAGAGGTGTAAGGAGCTTGTTGATGATTATAGGAAGCGATTGATTTCAGTTATTTTTTCTAAAGTGTGTGCAACCAAATATTAAGTTAAGGCTGCCAATAATTTTGGCCAGCCTATTTTTGGAGTTTTGCATGAAATTAGATTAATTTGGCTTTTTTTTTCCTCAGTTTTTTGTGTTATTCCAATATACACAAAGGAAATAAACATGTGAATAACAAACCATGTGTAATTGCAATAATTTCCTGGGAGAAATACTTCATTTTCAGGGGAAAAATTTAAGGGGAGCTAACACTTACGGCCATGACTGTATGTAGTAGCAGCCCATCGTTGATCTTCCAAGAAGCATTGCCTAATGAATTGGAAGTGTAGCCAAATTTTATAACTGGGACATCCTAGAATATCCTCAGTTGGGGAAGTGATAGCCACAAAAAAGCAGAGATTGAATCTTCTGTGTGGTGAACCAATGAGGAATCTTGATTGATCAGGCTCAAAACAGCAACTTTGGGTTGCGCAGACCCCTTTCTCAAACATTTCTCCCAACATAGAGAAATACATACATATCCCTGTACATATGTATGTCTCTGTGTTGGTTTGACAAAGGGATCTGCCTACACCAAAACACACTACTGTTTTGAGACTGATAAATAAATAAAGTTTCCCAATTGGTTCACCACATGGAAGATTCAGTTTCTGTTTCTTTATGGATATCACTTCCACTACGATATTGGCTGCTTTGGACTGTTGGCATTTTTTGAGGACAAAATAGCTTAGCATGCTGTACTATTTTGTCTGGTAAAATGCCAGGCTCCCTGATGAAAACTAAATGGACCAGTGGGTTTCATCGGCTGCTGTTCCTGTTAATAACACTTTAGCACTGCAGGCATTTTGTAATGTCTCTGCCTGTTCAGGTCTCTGCACTACCCTCCGCCTGCACACGGCGGCGCAGGAGGCGTGCTTAGTTTGATTCCTTGTTTAAGATTCTTGTTGCTCAGTCTGAACACTGTCCTAGACTATGTAATTGATTTTCCACCACACCCGTCTCCTTCATCTTGGTTTTCCTCTGCTCCACTAATAGTTAATCTCAGCCTTGCCTGTGTGATTGACAGTCTGTCTACCAATCTAATCTGGGGCTGGTCCAGACTTTCTATAAACAGGTTGTCAGCCCTCACATGCTCGCTGGCTATTGATTCTGTCTTGTGATTTGTCCCTGCTAGCTCCTATTCTGCTATTGTTGTATTTCTGACTTCTGAGCTTTGGCTGCCCCTGTGACTACTCTCTTGGATTTGTTTTGGTACTGCATTGCTCGACCGTTACCCACCCCTTGGCTTGCTGACTCTGCTTCTGTGTTGTTTTGTCTTGTCCTGTTCTGTGTCACTTATATTTGGAAGGGACTGATCGACCGGTTGCTGGCTGTCACCTAGGACAGATCGGGCAAGTTAGCCAGGGAAAGCAGGGGGGGGGGGGGTTTCAGCTTTAGGGCTCACTGTCCTGTTGTGCCCCTCCCCCCAGGGTTCTGCAGCAGCACTTGGGAATTGCTCAACTGGCAATTCCCTTACACATTTTTTGTTTTTTGATTTTCCATTTTAATGCCGTACATTTTTTTCCGTTCACAGAGCTGTGTAGAGGTTTATTTTTTGTGGGACAAATTGAAATTACATAGTAGTTTCCATTAATATTCAGTACGATGAACTGGGAAACTGCAAAAAAAAAAAAAAAAAAAAATCAGAATGGGGCGGGGGGGGGGGGGTGTCATTAGAAAACCATTTAGGAACCATTTTCTTTTGTTCTTACAGCATTCACTGTGCATACAAAATGACATGTTAACCCATAATATGTGGGTCATTATGACCAGCACAGAGTATACAACGAACGGGAAGGCAAGGACAGTCATAAAGGGAACTTGCCTTCTCTTTCAGGAGTTCAGCTGCCACTCCCTGCATCTACAGCTGCATGATCTTGTGCATCTGCTAACTCTGCAAGCACCAACCAGTACGTTCTTGCAGATTTGCATGCTGACCACCTGGGCGTATATAGTCATTGGGCGGTCGGAAATAGGTTAAAAGCTAAATAAGGCCATTTCTTCTGCATTGCTAGTAGCTTCTATGCTATTTATTTGTAAATCAGCACCACAAACATGTCTGTAACATCTAAGTCTGAAACTGCCACATTTGGTGCAAATTACCTCCAAGTGTCACAGTATACAAATTCCAGATTCTGGTATTGCATAGTGTCCCCTGTATGTCCCAATAGAATAGTTGGCAATATATGGAATGTATAACAAACACCTCACCTATTCACATCTTTGAAAGTGCATATGATATTTATACAGTACGTATAGTACCAAATTAATCCATATGCTATTGCAATTCTAATTAAATGTGAGACGCTGACAACACCAGAACGTCATGTGCAGGAGCATGTTGGACTGAAGAGGAGGTGAGTATTAATTAATATCTGCCATTACCTTTTGAATTTTTTTTTTTATAAACTGCTGGTCGGTATGTGATCAAATTTAATTGGCTAATAGCAACATTTCTGTAAAACTTACTGGGAATGGGATAAAAATTTTGAATGGAGAGGAACTGGAAAAAATGCCATTTTCTTTTGGGTTTTGTTTTTACAGTGTTCACTTTGCAGTTAATTCTTTTAGTGAGTTTGATCAGTGGCCCGACCACTGTATGGGGTGAACCAGTGAAGTGGCCACTGTATGGGGGGGAACAGTGAAGGGGCTAATGTATGGGCCATAAAGTGGCCCCTTTCCAGGCCTCCCATACAGCAGTATTAGGTACTTACCTATCTGCTCCCTGGTCCCACTCTGTGTCTCTGCTCTGCGCACTGTTGTGACCTAATGTGTGTCTGGACAGGAAAGAGTGGTAGGGGCTGTAGAGCGGACAGGTAAGTAATGATACCCAGCTTGTAGGCCACAGGCTTATGGCCTACAAGTCGAAAAGTGATAGAGCAGGAAGCCTGTTGCTTCCTGCTCTATCAGTAGCAGAGCCAGATCGGGACACCACCTCTCCCTGGTTCTGTGATCTGGTTGTATTTTTAACTTACGGATTGGCAGAACCAGGGAGAACCTGGCTGCATTCACTTACTTCCTGCAGTTTTGGGGAAAAATCGTAACATGTCAAGTATGCCTACAGAAACACTGGTGGTTTCCCTATAGGTATAATGGAAGCAGAAAGTCCGCAGAGGAAACCTCTGCGGACTTTCTGTGAAAAGCGATGCGCGAAAAGCCGTGATGCGTTGCTACTGCAGTTTTTCCTGCAGTGCTTCTTTGCTGTGGCCCACTACTTGGGGCTTTAGCCTAAAGGCTCCCAGTGATCAGAAGAACAGGGGCCCGTAAGTCCCCTTGTGTCTTCCATTTAAATTGACTAATCCCTTCCTGGCGTTGCTATTTTTTGATTTTTGTTTTCTACTCCCCAGCTTCCGGAAGCCATTTTTTTGTTATTTTTGGAGAGCTTAATTTTTGTGAGGAAAATTGTACTTCATATGGGTACCATTTAATATTCCATACAATGTACTGGGAAGATGGAAAAAAATTCAGAATGGGATGAAATTAGAGAAAAACTGTGTTTATTGCGACATTCTTACAGGCTTTTTTTTTTTACAGCTTTCATTGTGCAGCCAAAATTTCATGTCAACAGTATTCTGTGGGTGGGTATGATTACGGCTATACCATTTATTTAGTTTTTTTTTTTTACATTTTAATCCCATGTATAGGGATGCATAATGCGCCTTGTTTTTATGAGGTAGCGATGTACTATATATTTATTCCATTTTGGGGAATGTCTATTGTTTTTATCACTTTTTATCCAAATTTTTATGGGAGGTGAAACAGCAATAAAATGGCAGTTTGGCACTCACTGTTTGGGAAAAATATTTTTATAAGTTTGTAGACTGGGGGTTTTTCACATTTTGTCAGGGTGGGCTCACACCTGCGCTTCAGTCCGTCCGTTGCCAATCCGAGTGAAAATCTCGGCGAACGGGATTGGCATCGGATACAGACAGGTCAGCGACACATTGGTTAAAAACCCATTCATTTGAATGAAGCCGTTTTTTTTTCGTCGGACACGAAGTCCTGCCTGTCCGACTTTGTTTCCGATGAAAAAAAATGATTCGCAGCGCAGAAGGTGCAATCGGACACCCTCGCATTGCTTTAAAAACCCATTCAAATGAATGGGTTTTTAACCAATGCGTCGCTGACCTGTCTGTATCCGATGCCAATCCCGTTCGCCGAGATTTTCACTCGGATTGGCAATGGACGGACTGAAGCGCAGGTGTGAACCCACCCTCACCTTACAACCACAAACTTAAATGTATTTTATTGAGATTTTAAGTGATAGACCAACACACAGTAATATAATGTTGCACCGTGTTAGCCATTGAAAGTAGTGAAAGAGTGAAGAAATCAGGCGATACCTTTTAGAGGCTGAGTATATTTGTTAAGTAAGCTTTCAAGAGTCTAGCTCTCTTCTTCAGACATGGTGTTATACAAGAACTGAAAATTCACAGATTTTTTATACACATGGTCTTCAAAGGATTTTAGAGTCCTTAAAAAAACCCAAAACAAAATGTAATCTAAGTAGAGAAGTTATTTACAACCGGTCAAAAACAATCTGGAAAGTTGTGGTGCGTGACAGAGGGATCTGTTATCTGTTTGTTATCAGGAGGTGATTTGTGACCCTCACAGTTCATACATAGTGTGACATGAAGCTGTCATGAATATTAAGTCCAAATTGCAGAGTTTGAAATTTTTGCACAAACTTGTACTCCCATTGTTTCCTTTCCTCCTGCATCTTAAAAAGTCCCATTAAAACCACAACCCGCAAATCTTCAGTAGAGTGGTTTTCTCCGGAGAAATGTGCGGCCACTGGGAGATCTGTTCTGCTGTTATTAATACTGGATCTATGTGAGTTCATTCGCTGACTAAGTCTCTGCCCTGTTTCCCCCACATAGAGGGCTGTGGTGGGACATTGCACACACATTATGAGGTACACCACATTGACCTGCAGGAAAATGTCCCCCTAATTCTGTGCACCTGTTGTGACTGTGGGACAGGTACACTGTCAGCGGTGTGGATGTGCTTGAAGGTCATGCACCTTTTTTGTAGGCAAGGTGAGGTGCCATTTTCAGTTGGGGCCTTCAGGGCACTTCAGGGACAATAATACGCCTCAGGTTTGGTGGTTGTCGAAAGGAAAGGAGAGGGGGGACTGGAAATATGTCCTTGAGTCTGTTGTCCCTATGTAGCACAGGTTGGAGCTCCTTGGCAATCCTTCGTAGGATCTCCAGCTGTGGGTTGTAGGTGACAACTAGGGTCACTCGGGCATCTTTCTGGGTCTCTCTATATGTGAGCAGACCGTCTCTGTTAATGGCTGCCGCTTTGTTTAATTAGTTGTCCGTCACTTTTGGTTTGTATCCCAATCGGAGAAATTTCATTCTCAGATCCAGGAGGTGCTTGTCCAGGTCTGCTTTGTCGGAGCAAATACGATTGTATCGTATAGCCTGGCTGTAAATAATAGATTGTCTTGTGTGCTTGGGGTGGAAGCTGTCGTTTCTCAGGTAGGCCGTTCTGTCTGTGGGTTTGTGGTATATCGATGTGAGTAGCCGGTGGTCTTTGATGTATATTGTGGTATCCAGAAAGTGAATTTCACTCCTTGAATAGCTAAGTTTAAGGTTGATGGTAGGGTGAAAGTCATTGAAGTCATTATGGAATTGAAGTAGGGCCTCCTCACCTGCAGTCCAGATGACAAGAATATCATCGATATAACGAAGGTAAATCACACAGTAGCATATAACTGTGAAGTAGAATGTAAATGATACATGGTTTTCAAAATTAAAATCTGAAAAGTGTGACGTTCAAAAGTATTCAGCCCCTGTACTCTGATACCCCTAAATAAAATCCAGTGCAATCGATTACCTTCAGAAGTTACTTCATTAGTTATTAGAGACCAGCTGTGTGTAATTTAGTCACCTGTTCTGTGAAGGCCTCAGTGGTTTATTAGAGAACACTAGTGAACAAACAGCATCACGAAGACCAAGGGACTCAACAGACAGGTCAGAGATAAAGTTGTGTAGAAGTTTAAAGCAGGGTTAGGTTATAAAAACATATCCTAAGTTTTGAACATCCCAATGAGCACTGCTCAATCCATCATCCAAAAATGGAAAAAGTATTCTACAACTGCAAATCTACCAACACTTGGCCGTCCACCTAAACTAACAGATCGAGCAAGGAGAGCACTGGTCAGAGAAGCACCCAATAGGCCCATGGTCACTCTGTAGGAGCTGCAGAAATCTACAGCTCAGGTGGGAGAATCTGTCCACAGGACAACTATAAGTTGTGCGCTCCACAAATCTGGCCTTTATGGAAGAGTGGCAAGAAGAAAACCATTGTTGAAGGAAATACATAAGAAGTTCTGTTTGCCACAAGCCATATAGGAAGGCCGGACCAGGGCGCCGGCATGACAGGACCTGAAGGTGAGGGCTAGGGTTACTAAGAGGAGGGGCAAGTCTGTGGCGGGAGTAGCTAGGGGCAGGGGATATAGGGGACCGGCTTTCTTTCCATGGTCATTCACCAATGGGAAGGAGCCATTGACACGTAGAATGCTCTCTACCTGTGTCCAGATGTCCGACGTGGAGACGATCCTGGGGCAGCTCCGCGCTGCCGCCGGCTCCATGGATGCTGCATGGCGTCGGCAGCAGGTGCTGGGGATCGTGGACTCGGTCCCCGGAGGTATGGCGCCCAGCTCCCCACGGCCTAGTCCTGGCCAGGCCGCGTCCTCCGCTCCCTCTCCTTCCCGGGCTCCAGTGGGCGATGCCTCATCACGGCGGCAGCGTCGGGCGAGGCCTCCAGAGCGGCTCAGCCTGAACACAGTGCCCAGGTCTCGGCGTCAGCTCCAGAGCCCTTCTGGGGATCCTCCAGGCCGGCGGACGCGCCCTCCAGCCATGGGTAGCGGCCCGTGGCCTGGGAGGCATCCAGAGCAGCGGGACCAGTGGAGGCGAGGGGGTGGAGCTTGCAGCCTGTGCGGCCCCTCTCCCCCATGACTCCTCCACCATCTGCGGACTTGGATATGGTGGCCCCGCCTGGCAATGTTCCGGTCGGGGGGGGCCACCAGTCACTCTGGAAGACAACTGATGCTCCCTAGATCTTCACGCCGGCCTGCTGGAGCGGCTGGGCGGAGTTTGGCGCCCGTGAGTCGGCAGGCTGCTTCCGGCGGACAGTCTCCAGGCCGGTCCTCATCTGGTTTGCCGTCTTCATCCAGGCGAGAATGTCCTTCCTGTGCTGGCTGTTCTACTTCCGTGGTGGTTGGTGGCGTAGGCCGGGACTCTGATGGCGACGACTTCTTTGACTCTTCCCTGCGGTTGGATTGGGGACAGGCGGCTGGCGGGCTCACAGCTTCTGCGCAGCCTGGTGAGTGTTTGTCTTTGTCTTGTTCTGTGCCGGCATTGTTTAGATCTCAGGCGTGTGGGGATGGTCAGGCGGCCGCGAGGTCGGTGGTGGGTTTAGGGGAGGATCTGCGGGCTCTGTTAGGTGGGCTCCTTGAGGTATTGGCGCGTTTGGGTGATGGCGGTGGGACTTCCGGGTCCCCTGTTTCTGCGTGGATTGGGGGCTCTCCACCCCCTCCGGTGATAGTGTTGCCGTTGGATAGTTTGGTTCGTAAAGAGGCGGGAGTGGCAGTGTCAGTTCAGAGGGACAAGGAGGGTGATGGTATTCGTTTAGACAATAGGGCAAGGGGGGAGGTCTACGTCTGCTTTGAGGGCCCCCTGGGTGCTCATTTGAAGAAGGAGATGAAGGATAAGATTTGGCGTGATGAGTACGTTGAAATCTTTTCCCTGCTTCCGCTGGAGAAGTTCAATTTAGACAAGGGGAAACGGGACAAGAGTAAGAAGGAGAAGCAGGAGAAGAGACGATGGCGATTGATCCCGCAGACTTTTAACAATTGGCTGCAAGCGTTTGCCATCCTTGCTAGTGTCATTGGGGAAAAAGCTCCGGAAAATTGTTCGGGTCTTTTTTGTTATTTAGATGCTATCGGGGAGGCCTATCTGGTTTATGGGGGTCAGACGTGGCTGCGCTATGATGAGCAGTTCCATCAGCGAAGGGCGGTGCACCCATCCATAAAGTGGGACCAAAAGGACATTGGGTTGTGTTTGAGGGTCATGGCCCCTTCATGGTTTGGACAGCCCTTTCAAGGGGGGCCGGATCTTCCAGCCTCGCCAGTCAGTCCACGGCAGGTCAGGGGACTGGAGGGAAGTCAGGATTCTGCTGGCAATTTAACGAAGGCCAGTGTAAGTTTGAGACGTCCTGCAAGTTCAGGCATGCATGTTCTGTGTGCGGGGGAGCCTCCCATGGCTCGGCCCGCTGCTTTAAGAGGGGAAAAGGGCATCAGGCTGGCGGGGCAACTGGCCATGGGGCTGACTCCGGTGAAACTGCGCGAGATGGAGCCTTATCTAAATCGGTATCCGTACCGTCTTAAGTCTCAGTTGTTGCTTGATGGTTTCAGTTATGGTTTTCGGATCCCGTCTGTCGTCAGGGGGGTCTCCTTGTCCACAAAAAATCTGGTTTCTGCGTATCAGCATCCCAGGCTGGTGGGGGAAAAGTTGGCCAAGGAGGTCTCCTTGGGGCGTATGGCGGGCCCCTTTAGTTCACCGCCGTTTTCGGATTTGGTAGTTTCCCCGCTCAGGGTTGTTTCTAAAAAAGAGCCCAACAAGTTTAGATTGATCCATCATTTATCGCACCCCAAAGAGGGTTTGGTTAATGATGGCATTGACCCTGAGTTGAGTTCCATTGTTTACACTTCCTACGATGCAGCGGTTCATTGGGTGCGACAATATGGGCCTGGGGCATTGCTGGCTAAGACGGACGTGGAATCGGCCTTTCGGCTCCTCCCGGTCCATCCGGAGAGCCTCCGGCTCTTGGGGTGTTACTGGGACGGGTCGTATTTTGTGGATCGTTGTCTCCCTATGGGTTTCTCGATCTCTTGTGCATATTTTGAGGCCTTTAGCTCGTTCTTGGAGTGGGTGGTGAGAGACCTGGCAGGCGTCGTGTCCGTGATCCACTATTTGGACGATTTCTTGTGCCTCGGTCCGGCTGGCTCCTCGGTCTGCCTTTCCTTGCTACGGACTCTGGAATGGGTGATGGCGCATTTTGGGGTCCCCTTGGACCTGGGGAAGACGGAGGGCCTGGCCTCGTGTTTGAGTTTTCTGGGAATCACTATTGATACCGAGAGAATGGAGTGTCGTCTGCCGGATGATAAATTGGCAGCGCTTCGGCAGGAGGTGGGGCGGGCTGCTAGGTTGCGGAAGATTACGCTCCGGGACTTGCAATCCCTGCTCGGGAAACTCAACTTAGCCTGTAGGATCATGCCCATGGGGCGTGTTTTTTGCAGGCGCTTGGCGGGTGCTACGGCTGGGATAGCGTCGCCCAGGCATTTTATTCGGCTGACCAGGGACCACAGGGACAACTGAGAGGTGTGGGCCAGATTTTTGTGTGATTATAACGGCTGCTCCTCAGTAATGTCGCCTGTTGTTGATGTTTTTGAGTGGGATTTGTACACTGATGCCTCGGGGGCGGTGGGTTTTGGGGCCTTGAGTGGGTGGAGCAAGGGCTAGTGTTTGCTGGAGCTCTTCCCTATTGTAGTGGCATTGGAGGTTTGGGGGGATCGTTTTTGCGACAAGAAGGTACGTTTCCACTGTGACAACCAGGCAGTGGTTGGTGCCATTAACTCGCTGACAGCTTCTTCCCCTCCGGTGGTTCGTCTGTTACGGCACCCGGTTTTGCATTGTTTAGCTTTAAATGCGTGGGTGGTGGCGATTCATGTCCCTGAAGTTACTAATGTAATTGCCGACTCTCTTTCTTGGTCCCAGTGGGAGCGGTTTTGGCAGGTGGCCCCCGAAGCGGATGTCTCTGGAATCCCGTGTCCGGATCACCTGTAGGATGTGGTCTTGCCGTGGCCGGTGAGCTCATTCGGTTGTCCCTAGTGGTTGGTACCAGGGCGGCCTATGCGGCCGCGTGGAGGGAGTTTGTATCCGTTGCGGGTGAGTTGGGGGGGTGTTGTTTCAGACAGAGACCGACGCACGGCGGTCTTGGTGCTGGTGGGCCGTGGGGCGTTGGCTGGTTGGTCGGTTTCCCGGATGAATCGTTTAGTGGCAGGGTTAGCGTTCGGTTTTCATGTCCAGGGATGGGTGGATGTAACAAAAGATTTTCTTGTTTCTCAGACTCTCCGGGGTTTAAGGAGGGGCAGACCCGCCCGGACGGGCGGTGGCCGGTGTCCTTTCAATTACTTGAACGTCTGGGGGCGGCTTTGCATGGGGTGTGTTCTTCCCCATTTGAGGTCGCTCTTTTTCAACTGGCCTTTTCCTGGGCGTTTTTTTGGGGTGTTGTGGGTGGGGGAACTGGTCTCTCCATGCAAGACGGTTGCGGGGGGGTGTTGGTACAGGATGTGTGTTTGGGTGAATCTGGGGTCGAGTTTGTTATTTGTCGTTCTAAGACGGATCAGGGGGGCCGGAGCTGCAGGGTGTGCCTGTTTCCCGTTCTGGAGTCTGCCATGTGCCCGGTGCGGTGCTTCCATGAGTTCTATAGGCTGCGGAAAGGGCAGGGTGGCCCCTTGTTGTGCCATTCCGATGGCTCATTTTTGTCTCGATTTCAGTTTACGTGGGTTTTTCGGAAGTGTCTGGGGGACTTGGGGCTTGACCTGTCGGTTTTTGATCCGCATTCTTTCTGCATAGGTGCTGCTACGGAGGCCTCAGTATGGGGGCTGGGCCCGGACGTTGTGCGGCGGATCGGCAGATGGGCGTTGCGTCGTTTTGTTTCCTATGTGTGTCCTCATTTGCTATAGATGTTCATAGCCATATCCAGCTTCTACACACATTGCTTACTTTCTTGCCATGAGCAAGCACTTTACAGACTTCTGAGCCACAATATACACAAAGTCCATTCCCTGGATTCCTCTTCCAGAGTTTTACTTTCACCAGTTTTTGCACACAATTTGCTATGTTGCAATTCCACTCACCCCTTCCTTTGTTTCTCAGTTGAAATCACAGATTTCCTCCAGCTGTAGGCCACAATGCACACTTAACAGTACTGCAGTCACCAACCACTTGTCTTCCAGGACTTGCGTGGATCTCTTTATGCCCGAATCCGTAGCACCATATGTGACAATTTGGGGGGATTAGTCTCAAATGGTGGCAGACTCCTGGTCCCGACAGCAGTGGTTCGTGGTACTGGGCGCCAGAGAGACAGCGTTCAGACGGTGCCAATTTAAAACGAAATGGCTTTTTATTCAGCTTAAGTGCAACATAACAAAACAAAAAACAGCCTGGGCCACAGTTAGGGTACTAACTGACTCCTTGACCTCTTTCTAGGCTGACTAATGCTCAGCTCAAGCAAAAGTCCCCCGTGAACCTCAGCCCTCCTGGGACAGACCGCCTCTCTGTCCTTGGCTGGTTCCACGATTTCCTGCTTCCTGCAGGTTTCTCCAGCCTTCTGGAGATACGCCCCCACCCAAAGGTGTGGCAGAGGGCCTTTTCAGGTCCGGCCCTGGGTCGCTCAATAGCGCCCTCTGGGTTCACATACTCACAATAAATACTGCCTCCCAATAGCCCCCTTATATTAATAATGCCCCTGCTTGCCCTAATGACCCCTTATGGATAATGGCCCTTAATATTTTTAAGGCTTCCCACCTCCCCCCAAAAAAACCAAAAAAAAAAAACAACAATAATACTCACCTACCTCCAATTCCCCAGCTTGGACTTTCCACCGCCGACTCTCCTTGCTGTATCCTGCAGCCTTGTTTTGCCAAATGAAAACAGATTCTTTGGATTCCGTATAATAGAATAAAGTTATAGAATAAAACACCTGACTATCAACAATAGTTTAACAATTTATTAAGAAGAGTATAAGAAGATATCAAAAAGGTCTTACAACAAGGAAAAGTATAAAAGTATAACAGATATTAGATGGTATAATCAAACCTTGCAATACAGCAGGTATTTGCAAGGTACAATCAAATATCAAAGTCGACTAAACTGTGATATTATCCAAGCTTGCAAAACAGCAGGTATTTGCAAGGTACAATCAAATATCAAAGTCGATTAAACTGTGATATTATCCAAGCTTGCAAAACAGCAGGTATTTGCAAGGTACAATCAAATATCAAAGTCAATTAAACTGTGATATTATCCAAGCTTGCAATACAGCAGGTATTTGCAAGGTACAATCAAATATCAAAGTTGATTAAACTGTGATATTATCCAAACTTGCAATACAGCAGGTATTTGCAAGGTAATCAAACTTACTTAATCAAAACTTACAACACTGCCAAGCTTCATTGATGAATTCTGATAAGGGTAGCTTCAGGAAAATATCATCAAGCCATTGTGACAGGCATGCAGCATCAGGCGTCCCCAATCTGCTGTGTAGATTGCAACATATGGCTGGGGAATATCATCCGTCTTTATATACCCTTTGTGTGTGTCATAGAGTGGGTGGGTTACAGAAGTGTATACACCTCTATAAGGCTTTACTCATCTCTAAGCTCACATTCTTGCGAAAGAGGCCAGTTTTCACCAGAATATGTCTTGTGACACTTAGCTTCATACAGCGTTAATCTGTAAGCTGGCGTTTAAGTCTATGTAAGCATAAAGTCAAACAGAGTTGCACTTTTGAGTTGATCTTTATGTCTTATGTAGACATAAAGTAAAACAGATCTGAATCTTTAAGCTGTCCATGTAAACATCATATAGAACAGAGTTTGAACTTTAGAACTGGTTTCATGTCTATCTAGACATTATCTAGTTAAACTTTAAGCTCGCTTGATGTGCATGTAAACATCACATAGAACAGAGTTGAACTCTGATCTTGCTTTCTGTTTAACTAGACAATATCTCATACCGAGTTGAAATTAAGGTTACATGACTTGGATTCTATAAACATTATCAAGGGCAGTCATTTTGGTTTTTAGCATTACAAGCCTACAACATGCCGTTACCACAGGACGTCTGTGTCCCAGCACAGGCGGCGTTATGTAGTGATGTCATTACGCCCGCCTGTGCCAGGACACTGACATCTTAATTGTCGCTAGGGAACCTATGTAAGGGTGGGTTCACACTTGCACCGGAGTCCGTCCGCCGCGAATCCGACTGAAAATCTCGGGAAACTGTATAGGCACTAGATAGCGAAAGGTTAGCGATGCATTGCTTAAAAACCCATTCATTTGAATTGGTTTTTAAAGAAACGCGTGGGTGTGCTCTTGCACCCTCTGCACCGCGAATCCAGTTTTTTTCGCTGGAAACAAAGTCGGACATGCTGGAACATGGTGTGTTCAGGGTGATGAGCAGTGTTACTTTTCTGTCACATAGTGATTTGCATTTAGGTCAAAAAGTTCAACTTTGGTATCATCTTTCCAGAGCACCTTCTTCTACATGTTTGCTGTGTCCCCTTGACATTGGCACTGAGGATGTTGGCTTTTACCCCGATCTTATACTTACCAATGCTGCGACCTCACCTTCCTCCCCCCATCCCCATACCTTATTGTACCTGAGAATAACGACAAACACAAGTGAGGTTGGATTAATTGGCCACAGCAGCCATTTTATTACGTAAAAACAGTAAAAATATATATAAACTACAATTTTTTAAACCCACCTGAATAAATAACGTTAACATAACCCCCTATATAATAATAAATACATAAATAACAATTTAAATAACAAAATAACCAATTAGCCCCAACTTTCCAGAAATAAATATCTATATTTTCTGAGGGGGAGGTCCTTGGAACTCCATAGATCTGGCCGCCAAACAGTCCATCACACCAAGTTACCCTTAGCCGCAAACCACAGGCTCAGGGGCACCATAAACACCGATGGCAGTCTCACCACATATATAACAAACCACTCCCTGGGACACCACCAAGCAGGAGCCCAAAAGCAGCCAGACCAACCAAAACCGTAGTTAATTGTAGGGGAAACTAACCACCATGTTTCCCCACCCCCCGAATTTTTACCAACTTCAAGGACCCCCCACCCCGCCACAGGGCGCACGCCTTGACCACCTCAAGGTTGCGCACCCCCCACCAAGGCCAGGGCACATTCCACCCCGCCCTGTAAACCTAAAGCCCACAGGTCAATCCCAACCGCATTAAGGTGTACCCCATCCGCCAACCAAAACCCCCCATGCAGATCCTCCAACTCATGGTGCCGCACAACAACACCCCCGTGACGGATCACGAAAGTGTAAGATGGGGAAACAGCCCTCATGTTATGAATGTAATTGTTTCTATAAATAATGTAAATTTTTTTTTATAAACTGACATTTGTTTGTTTGACCACAAGAGGCCACTGTTACCTCAGAAATAGAAGAGACTGTAATTCTGTAATTCCCTGGAGTAGTGACGTGGAGACCCTGTTCTGCAGAGGTGGGTCAAGATGCAGCAGAGTGTGTCTGGCAGCCATCTTAGCTGTGTGTGCTTCTGAGCTTTTAAAAGAAGAAGGGCTGAAGTGAGAGGAAAAATGTTCCTAAGGGATTAGAGATGTTACAAGGGGGTGCTGAAGCAGAGACTGTTCCAGGGTTTGCTCAGACAGCATCCTAAGTTGAAGTTTGCTATCAAGGACCGGTGAGAAGTGGCCCTGTCAGTGAGACCGCATGTTTGGATGAGCCCTGCTTTCAGCGGTTCCAGACAAGAAGCTAAAAGGTACCCAACAAATCTGGATCAGTAAGAGAAGTAATCGTGCACGCACCGCATTACATTTTTGGTGCAAATTGCTTGGGACTGAGTAAAGGCCTGTAGTTAGACTAGTTAGGCATCCTCATCTTCACAGGCCACACTAATGGTGCATTATCTACCTATTCGGTAGTAAGGACTAAAACTCAGAGAATTCTATTGAGTTGTAACTCCCAGAGAGGAGCTTCTGAGGAAGTCTAGAAGCGACATTTTATACGTTGTCATATTTCTTTGGCTTGCAAGCTGACCTACTATGATATTTACTCGGTGGCTCTCTTATCTCAGTGGCAGTGGCAGTGGCTGCAGTGGTCCCGTCAACTTGACATCAGTGCTGCAGCTGCTCCGTATACAAATAGTGCAGGGCTGGCCCAGGGCAGGGACAGAGGGGAGGATGCAGATAAGTGTCTGTGAATTTTTATTTACAACCCTGTCCTGCTGCCTGCATTAATATTTTTGATCCCGAACAATCCCTTTAAGGGGGCACACAGGAGGAATTAATTAAGGGGCACAAAGGGGCATTGTTAATTTAAGATACATATGGGGGTATCATTCGTTTACAGGGGATTTTTATATCATGTATTTTATAATTGGGGATAGCAGCAGGATGGAGACTTTGTATAGGCAAGGTCAAATGTGGGTCACATGTCTGGAAAAGTGAGGAGCCAAAAATGTCTGTGTTGCAAACTTTACAGAGACAAGTTGCGAATGGAAGAAGTGGTCATGGCGGTCCAGATGTAAAAGACGAGAAATGTGAAACATGTATTTACTTAAACTGTATGCAGAGCCCTGTGTACAGCCAGTATCTGTGGTCACCATATAGTGATAACATCGGTATACCCAGGTAGGGGCCCACTTGGATATGTTTGCCCCCCTGTGCCGAACCCCTAGCTACGCCTCTGCTTGAAGGGAATCAACAGTTTTTGCATATCTTGTCTTGTGCAAAGAAATGGGGGAATTGATGGCTAAAAAACATTCTGAGCACCACCACTCCCTCGGTTTCTACTCCTACCACATGTGGTGTTTCTAAAGATGTTCCTAGTGCCAGGTTCAGCAAATCTACCCTCTGCTCTTTCAGTAGTCAGTAGTTTCACTCTCAGATGTGGATTGTTCTAAGGGCCGGTTCACATCTGCGTTCAGTTTCTGTACAGGGGAGTCCGCTTGGGGACCCCACGAACGGAAACCTATACGCAGAGAGAAGCGGCTTACATAAGGAAACCTGCGGACCCCATAGACTATAATGGGGTACGTGTGGTTTCTGCTTGGTCTCCACAGGAAACATGCGGAGAGAAAAGTGCTGCAAGTAGCACTTTCATCTCCGCATGTTTCTGCACGAAACATGTGGAAAGCGAGCGGAAACCACTTGGACCCCATTATAGTCTATGGGGTCCCCAGGTTTCCTTATTTAAATTGCTTCTCTCTGCGTATAGGTTTCCGTTCGGGGGTCCCCAAGTGGACTCCACTGTAACGCAGATGTGAACCGGCCCTTAATCTCTAGTTTGTTGTCTCTCTTCTTAGTCACAAAATCATAGGCTCGTTTGTCTCTGAATTCTTGCAAATCTCGTAAAACTGAAAGTGTTTGTGTTCTTTAATATCATTTGTGAATTGTTTTAGGACTTATTGTAAGGCTTTATCCTTCTTTTTGAAGCCTACAACATCAGACAAAGTCCTAGTCTCCTCCACTAGTTTTTTGAAGTCCCGATTTAAACTGGATTTCTTCTTCCAGTAAAATACACATTAAATTAAGAGAGCATGAGGTAACCTCATTTTCCCATTTTTCTATTTTTTTCTTTTATAGTGGCAGTTCTCAGTCTAGGTGCAGGAACAATGGGAATTCTGAGGCCCCGAGGAATGACCTTCTGACTCAAATAATTCTCTAAACACTGAATTTCCCACCAATTGTGAGTGTAATCTTTATAGGTCTTGGCTAAATTTTTAAAGGTTGTTTTCAATGAGACAGGATGACTATTATGTGGAAGTCCACTCTCAGAAAATACACCTGCAATGTCAGGTGTTGCTCCTGTAGGTTTATAAAAACAGGCAAAACGTTCTCATCTGCAAAAACAGGTAAAAATCATGACATCCGTGACTATGTGAATTGTAAAACCAAGGGTGAGTTGCCCCTGCCCTTTTAATTATGTGGGCAAGACCTTCCAGGAGCTATGCAATCGGTGAACATGTGAGGGTTGTTTGGAATGAGAGGGATACCAAGGTGGCAAAGCATATTCTCGCTTGCCACTCAAGCGATGTTGATGTCATTTTACGCTATTGATATAGTTATACCCCCAGCTAGACGGGGAGACTAGAACAATTTTCTTCTTAAAAAAGAAGCACAATGGATTTATAGACTTGAATCTGTGCACCCAATTGGTCTTAATGACTAGTTAAGCTTTACATGCTTTATATGATTTTCTTTGAGGGTCATTTGGTGGGAACATATAATGCATTTTCAAGTGAGATATCTTGATTGAGAATCATGTATATTTAGTCCAGTGCAATAATTAACATCAAACCTAATAATTTGTCATATAAGAGTTGTGACAATTGGGGGGTAGTTTAGCATCAAAGGTGGCAGCTTCCTGGACTTCACAGAGGTGTTGGTGGTTCTGGGTGCCAAATAAACAGCATATCATGTAGTGGCAATCCAAAATAAATGGCTTTATTCAGCTAGTAAGTGATAACAGGAACAAAAATAACAAAACAGCCTAGCCCATACACAAGGCAATACCTCACTACTTGAGCCCTGACTAACTTCTGGGGGCAAGAAGCTTTACTGAGTTTTCTCCTCAGCAGTCTGGCTCACACTGAGCTTAACCAGTCCTTTCTGGAATCCAGTCCTCTTGGGACAGATCGCCTGTCTGTCTCCGACTGGTTCCACAATCCACCTGCTCTCTGCAGATCACCAGCAGCACTCTCCCGTCTGCACTCCCTGTGGAGTGACGCCCCACCTATGGGTGTGGTTGAGGACCTTTTTAACCCTGGTTTTGGGTCGCTCACCAGCACCCTCTAGGTCACACTCTCACATTCCCTCCCCCTCAGCTCACCACCCATGGGGTGAGCGACAATGGGATAAGACATACAATGTTGACATCCCTCTTTAATCAAATAAACTTGTCCTGTGATTGTCCACATGTCCCAATCTGGCGGTCTCATTTTCCAAATTCCAGTCACTCGACATTTCCGGTTTGCAAACAATTTCTGCCTCTTCTCTTCTTTTTGAGTTGCCTGTATTACTTCCCGACTCCCATTTCACAGATAACATGGAGACATTATTCACCACTTGTCCACGAGACATTTGGCTAGAGACAGGTACAGAAACAGCTTTATCCACAATGGCTTCAGACACTTTATTTGTTGGAACAACATACCTATGGTCAGTTTTCTTACGGAGTCTTGTTCCCCAATTTTGACGACCCTTCATCTTATTTACTATCTCATGGCTCTTGTAGCTCTGGACCTGTTTTAACTTATGAAAGACACTCTTCATCTGTTTTGACCATGTAAAAGAACTGCAGCATTTGTCTTGAACAATAAAACCTTTTTAACCCTTGCAGGTCTAGGGGGTGTCATACTCTCAACTACTTTATGCCCAATAATTTTGTAGAGCAGCCCCTTTTGCTGTTCCTTTTTATAATTTAAGGCATCATCTACTAGGGGAACTACATTGTATAAAACTTCAGGTGAACAATCACGTTGTTCCATCATAATCTGGTCACTGGTATCACCATCACTGGACAGGTCATTCATATCTGTCTGACTTTTTGGCTCCCCCTGTATCTGCCTCTATGCTGGCAGCTTTCTCTAATTCTAATGCCTTCTGTAGCTCACAAATTTTTGATTCCAGCTCCAGAATTTTCTTCACTGCCACATTTTTCTAAGCAACCTCCATCTCAGTTTTTACTAGTGCACCTTGCAGTTCTTCCTCCTGTTTGTCCACTTGCACCTTTAGTTGAGCAGCAAGCATTTTTAGATCTACAATCTGAGCAGATAAATTAGACATGTTTTCCTCAAACTGAATCCTCATGTCTTCTATCTGGAGGTCCAATTCTCTCTTGGCCTTTTCCAGCTTGTCATAAGCAGTGGCTTTGTCCTCATACAATATCTGCACAGATTTCAGGTTTTTCTCAACTCCTTGTGACTCTCCTGTAAGGTTAGTAATTTCTGAGTATGGACAGATGACATCTCCATCAACTCTTTGTCTTTATTTTGCACCAAAACAGACAATTTCAATTTATCTTCACAAGATCCTGACAGCGCCCTCTCCAGGCTACATATTCTAGCTTTGAGTTCCATTCCTCTTTGTTCCAGAACTCCAGTTCTGCTCCGCCATTCCTTCACTTCTTTATTTAGTTGAACCTGCTTTAGTTCATGCAAGTTTTACTCTGACTGCAATATCTGCACCACAGATTCTAAATCACTCTCTCGGTCAGACACCTCCTTCCTCAGCTCTGCAACTTCATTTTCTTTATCAGTTAATGCAGCCGAAAGTTTTTCACACTTCCTGACTTGCTCATCCAAACGTTCTGACTGACACTGCAAAAATTCACTTTTCTCAGGTTTAGTGCTTTCAAGGTCATCTCTTAATTTTTCAATGACACACTCTTTGGCAATGGAGTCTTGGACATGCTGCTCCTTTAAATCCTGCAATTGCTTCTCAAGCACTTGCTTTTGCTTGACACTCTGTAGAACTTTATTAGATAGAGTGCATTTCATTTCTGCAAACTCTTTCTTAGTGACACAGTCCATTCCAGGCAAACCCAGCACCACATTGCCACAATGACTTGGATATGAACTTTTTATAGAGTCAAGCTTTTTCTTTAACTTCAAATTCTCTTTTTCTGATACTTCAAATTGCCATTTCCAATCAGATATTTCATCCTCATAAATAAACCTGATGGTTTTAATCTCATCTTGAAGCTGCTGCACCATAATATTTTCATCTTTGGCACTTTTATGCACTCCAGTATGAAACATACAGTCAGCAGGGACATATTCATTCATAGAACAGAGGTGCTTTAGAAAAACTAAGTCACTCTCATGCAACCCATTATCTTTACTTGCACTCCACAGACTCTGTTCCGAGTTTTGTGTCTCTCTGCCTTGAGATTGCGGCAGTAACACACCTGTGCACAGCTTTTCTGCTTTCTTACAAACTGAGGTTTTCTTTTTCTTGCACATGGTTTAATAACAAGATTACACAATATTCCACAGAAACCTTGGGTTCAACCGGCAGCAACTTTTTACTATCTTCTGCAGTCACATGTATTTACCAAACAGTTAACTTATGTGGCACTACAACAACTAGCATTTTCTTCTGTCTTCCACAGAAAACACAAACATGGCACCATAGGCTTTCACATAGACTGTTTGCAATATCCAGCTTCTACACACATTTCTTACTTTCTTGCCATCAACAAGCACTTTACAGACTTCTGTGCCACAGTTTACTTTCACCAGTTTTGCACACAATTTGCTAATTTGTAGTTCCACTCACCCCTCCTGGGTTTCTCACTTAAAATCACAGACTTCTTTTTCAGCTGTAAGCCACAATGAACATTTAGCAATACTGCAGTTTACCAAACACTTGTCTTCCAGGACTTGCGTGGATCTCTTTATGCCCGCATCTGAAGCACCATATGTGACAATTGGGGGGTAGTTTAGCATCAAAGGTGGCAGCTTCCTGGACTTCACAGAGGTGTTGGTGGTACTGGGTGCCAAATAAACAGCATATCATGTAGTGGCAATCCAAAATAAATGGCTTTATTCAGCTAGTAAGTGATAACAGGAACAAAAATAAAAAAATAGCCTAGCCCACACACAGAGCAATAACTCACTTCTTGAGCCCTGACTAACTTCTGGGGGCAAGAAGCTTTACTGAGGTTTCTCCTCAGCAGTCTGGCTCACACTGAGCTTAACCAGTCCTTTCTGGAATCCAGTCCTCTTGGGACAGACCACCTGTCTGTCTCCGACTGGTTCCACAATCCACCTGCTCTCTGCAGGTCACCAGCAGCACTCTCCTGCCGTCTGCATTCCCTCTGGAGTGACGCCCCACCTATGGGTGTGGTTGAGGACCTTTTTAACCCTGGTTTTGGGTCGCTCACCAGCACCTTCTAGGTTCACACTCTCACAAGGTATATAGTGGTATTTGCTATCAGGTAACACAGACCCATTGACTAGGTGATCTGTGGCTTACTTCGGATTACCATGGATATATATGAAATATGTTTGTGTATATGACTCTAGGTAATTCCACAGTGTGGTATAAATTATGGATCCTATACCACATTGTGGTTATTTCCATTCATCTTTATTTTTGACAAAAGAGTTTGACATATAGGTACTGGATTAAGTGCAATTAAGAACTATATCTATTTACCCCTCATGAGGGCTTTATATGACCAATAAGCAGTTGAGGTATGCCTACCATCATTGCAGGTTTTACTTTTGACTGTCAATAATCTAGATACAATACACCATTTAAGATGTGCATTATTGCGATATTTGCACATCTTAATGTTTTGTAAACAAGCTAGTGTCTATTTATCCCATATATGATTTATATGTTATCAGTATACAGCACTAATTTGATGGCACTGTTATAAGATCTTCATACCTATGGATCTTTGTACCTATCCGCTGGGCACTTGTGCAATCTCAGATGTATACTCACCTCTGATCTGCAGTATTATGCATTGATGTCCCTGTTTTCCTGTGTTATCTAGTAACTTCATTTCTACCTGAGATCATAATACCAGTACAAACATTTAGTTGTATTTAATGACACATTATTAATCCATGTAACCACCCACATGCTGCACTATGGAGTGTCTGTGTATCCCATAGTAATTCCTAGCTTCCATCTCATTGGGCAAGGCTAAAAGAAGGGGCGGTCGGGTATGGGCAGGCCAATTGACATCATTGGTGGGTGTGGCTGCACGTCACTGATGACATGGTGGCTTCGCTCAACTGCAATTGGCCAGGCCTTCCAAAGGAGGGTGGAGCAATTTCCTTTTAGTCTCGGCGTTTCCTGAGTAGCGGTGTTGCTATGGCATTGGCTGCTACTGTATAGGCATAAAAAGAGTGAGACTCATGGTGTGGCCACTATCCTCCCCTGACCTCAATCCTATTAAGAACCTTTTGAGTATCCTCAAGAAAAAGATCTATGAGGGTGGGAGGAAGTTCACATCAAAACAGGAGTTTTGAAAGTCTATTCTGACATCCTACAAAGAAATTCAAGAAGAAACTATCCATAAACTCACAAGTTCAATGGATCCAAGAGTTGTGAAGGTGATGTCAAAGAAGGAGTTCTATATTAACATGCAACTTGGCCTATGTTTTTGATTGAATTATCTTTTGATTTCAGTAAATGTGATATCTTAATGCTGAAAATTCAACAAATGACCATTTTCAGTTCTTTACAACCTAAAAAATAACATTTGATTTATACTCTAAGGGTTGAAAAGTTGAGCATTATACTGACTGTCATTTGTATCGACCATTTAGGAAAATCAGATAAAAATATAATTTGCATAATAATTTGGATCACAGTGTATTAAATGAGACTAAGTTTTAAGCATACCATTTAAACACACAGCCACGCTCACCAGCCTGTCAGAGATCCATTTATTTAATTCTCTTCCCCACACTGCATTGGTTGGTCACAGCTGGTGACATCATCATCATGTCTGCCACAGTAAATGTCAGCCTTGTCCCCTAACTTTGTAAATATTTCCTGTCTTCCACCACCAATGTCTCTTTCACCAAGTTCTAGCTCTTATGCTTCTTTGTTTCCTCCTGCATGCAACATATGTATGGGTCCCCAACAGCCACAGGCCAGTGAGCAAAGTGTCAAAGTTGTTCTTTCACCATCCCAGTGTGACCATTGCTACAATATAAATATCAGGGTTATGACATAGTTGATGATGCTGTTGTGCTTACTCACAAATCTGGTAACTTTCTCAAAGGGCCTAAGTCAGAGGCGTAGCTGGCGGGAGGGAGGGGGGCAGAGGGGGCGGCTGCCCCGGGCCCACTGAATTTTTGGGGGGCAACCCCAGGGCCGCCATTAAATATCCTTTATTTCTAACTAGATCGGTGTCTGCAGACACCGATCTAGTTAAAACGTAACCTGCAACTTAACAGTATTGTAAACCGCAAGCACGAGCGGCGCAATGACGTCACGACAACGCGCCGCCTGCGCTCAGACACAGACGTCCTGTGCATGGACAGGGAGGAAGTGCCAGGCGGCTCCATTCATCTTCATCGCAGGTGAGTATGACTTTGTTTTTGTTTTTTTAGCTTAGTTGTGGGTATATTAATAGTATAAGGGGTGGATAGGAGGGGGAAATATATCTATAAGGGAGGATTCATTAGGGGGCATTATGACGATGGGGGGGTCATTTATATAAGGATTATTAGGAGGTATTATTAATACAAGGGGGAGGTTATTTATATAAGGGGCCATTAGGGGGCATCATTTATATTAGGAGGCATTATGAACATAAGGGGGTGGTCATTAATATAAGGAGCCATTAGAGGTGCAGTATTTATGTCAGGGTGAATCAGGGGCATAATATGAGGGTCAATTAATTTAATTAAGGTGTTACTTGGGTTTTAATAAGACTAAGGCCCCACATAGTGGGCTGCAGAAAAAAAAGCGCTGCAGGAAAAACTGCAGCGGTAACATTGTGTTTTTTCTCACAGCACTTTTCACAGAAGGTCCGCAGAGGTTTCCCCTGTGGACTTTCTGATTTCAATACACCTATAAGGAAACCGCCAGTGTTTCTGTAGGTATAATTGAAATACTTCAATTTCCAAAACCGCAACAGTTTTGTAAATCACAGTGCATCTGCTGCACGTATTTTTCCGCAATGTGTGGATGGGATTTGCTAGATGTAACATGCCGGTTTTTTTTTCTGTGGGTTTTCGCCACATGTGGCCCCCATCCCCACTTTGCAGTAAAATATGCGCAGCAGATACGCTGCGATTTCCAAAACAGACGCAGTTTTGGAAATCACAGCATATCTATTATACCTACGGAAATGCTGGCGGTTTTCCTGTAGATATAATTGAAGCAGAAAGTCTGCAGAGGAAACCTCTGCGAACTTTCTGTGCAAAGTGCTGCAGGACACCACGTCCTCATGTACACTGTGTTCCAAATTATTATGCAAATAATATTTTCTCATATTTTCCAAAATTACCTATATGAATTGCAGTCATTGTAATTTTTCAGTCATCAACTATTCGAGTATAATTGAAAGGTTTTTGAACAAACTGCCTATGATAACAGTATATTTAAAAAAAAAAATAAACACTCAAAATGCATGTTTTAAATTATTATGCACAGCAGAATTTGAAACCTTTTCATTTTTATTAAGAACAAAAAAATGGTCATTGTGAAATTATAAGCATTCGCAGGTTATTACAAACTGAAATCAAACAGTTTTCAAGCCAAAACTTTATTCGAGGTGATGTTACATTTGCACATAGGACCCCTTGTTCGAAAGAAGCTTCTGAACTCTCTCGTCCATTGAATTTGTCAGTTTTTGGATGGTTTCTGCTTCAATTGTTTTGCATGAGGACAGAATACCCTCCCAGAGCTGTTGCTTAGATGTGAACTGCCTCCCGCCATCATAGACACTCCTTTTGATGATGCTCCAGAGGTTCTCAATGGGGTTGAGGTCAGGGGAGCATGGGGGCCACACCATAAGTTTGTCCCATTTTATGCCCATAGCAGCCGGAGATGCAGATGTGTTATTTGCAGCATGAGACGGTGCATTATCATGCATGAAAATGATCTTTCTGCGGAATGCATGGTTCTTCTTCTTCAACCATGGCAGGAAGTGCTGTTTGAGAAACTCCACATACATTATGGAGTTCATCTTTACCCCTTCAGGGATCCTAAAGGGGCCGACAATCTCTCTCCCCATGATTCCACCCCAAAACATTACTCCACCTCCTCCTTGTTGGCGCCGTAGCCGTGTTTGCATGGGGTGTCCATCAACAAGCCATCCTCCACTCCATCCATCTGGACCATCGAGCGTTGCACTCATCGGTGAACAAAACAGTTTTGAAGTCAGTCTTCATGTATTGTTTGGCCCACTGGAGCCGTTTCTGCTTGTGTGCAGTGGATAGAGGAGGTCAACAGGATGGCTTACGCACAGCTGCAAACCTCTGAAGGACCCTGCATCTTGTTGTTCGGGGGACGTTGGAGGCACCAGCAGCTTCAAAAACTTGTCTGCTGCTATGACAAGGCATTTTTGAAGCTGCTCTTTTAACCTGACGTAATTGCCTGTTGGAAAGAGTCCTCAATTTTCCCTTATCAGCACGCACACGTGTGTGCTGTGAATCAGCTACATACTTCTTGACTGTGCGATGATCACGATGAAGTGTCTTGGCAATGTTGATACATGCCTTGACCTAAACACTCCACAATTTGTTGCTTCTCAGCAGCCGATGCATCCTTTTTCTTTCCCATTTTGGCTGAAAATGTAGGCTGCTTAATAATGTGGGACAGCCTTCTTAAGTAGTCTTGCCTTTAATTGGACACACCTGCCAAACTAATTAGCACAGGTGTCTGCAATTGCTTTCAGTGATATAAAGAGCCCTGACACACATCACCATCAATGAGTTTAACTGACAAACAAAAAAATTCTTAACTTATCACTCCCAAACACTTTTTGCATAATAATTTGGAACACAGTGTATATGCTGTTTTACATACTGCTAGAAAGCCGACAGCATGCTGAATTCAGCGCACTGCCGGCTTTCCCGGTATGTGCCCCGGGGCTGGAGATATCGGGGGTCTTAGTTTCACGGTTTACTGTCAGAAGGGCGTTCGTGACAGTGTAGCTGGGCTACAAGGAACGCCCCCTCTCTGTACTCGCCCATAGCGCTGTACTGTCATAGGGGGCATTCCTTACTTCCCGGCGATGACGCTGAGCTGTAAAGAACGCCCCCTGAGTACAAGTCTATGAGCGAGAACTGTCAGAACTCCTTTCTGACAGTAAACTGTGAAACTAAGACCGCCAATATCTCCAGCAGCGGGGCACATACCGGGAAAGCCGGCAGTGCGCTGAATTCAGCGTGCTGTCGGCTTTCTAGGGGTATGTGAAACAGCATATACATGAGGACGTGAAAGGTCCTCTTTAAGGAGTTTTCAAGCTCATTTTTATTGATGGTCAGAAAAAACATCAATAAGAGATAATTGATAATAATAATAATAATTATAATAATAGTCCTTTAATAGTCCCACAATGGGGAAATTCAGTGTGTTACAGCAGCAAAGATAAGATAAGATAAGCAGATACAAATACAAATACAACATGTACAGGAATGTTCCAAGGTGAGAGGCATTACATTAATAGCAGACAGACAGATAGGACGTAGCAGGGGGGGGGGGGATTTAACAGGCAGAGAGATATTTCAGTTCTCTGTATGTAATGATCTCCGCTTAGGTCGGTGTTGGTTGTACAGCCTAACAGCGGTGGGGAGGAAAGACTTCCGATAGCGCTCCTTCTCACACCTAAGGTGGAGCAGTCGGTCACTGACAGTACTGCCCAGCGCAATCACAGTCTCATGCATGGGATGGGAGTTATTCTCCACTGATCAGCTGTGGCGCCTGTTTATATCACACGCTGTCTGTTTATAGTGACCGTGTGATGTAATTCCAGCCTTGTCACATAGACATGTATAGGATGAGGTTGTAGTTACATTACATGGCTGCTATGAGATGAATGACACTATGTAAGCAGAGAAGGGGTCATGGCGCTTACACAGGTACCATGGTTCATTCAAACAGCTGATCCTGATGGTCCGGGGTATTGGAACCCCAATAATTTTTTTTTCCCTTTTTTTTCCTTTTTAATTAGGAAACATCTGGGGCATTATTAATAAGGGGCACTATTTAAAGGGTTGCACAGGGAAGTTATTAACGTAAAGATACACTTGGGGGTATTATTCATTATAGAGGGTTATATTATATATTTTATAATTGGGGTAGCAGCAGGTTGGGGGCTCCTTGCTTGGGTGGTCTGGCACATAACACACTCATTAAAGCTGCTCGTACAGATGGTCCAGATTCTATGCAAGGTGGAATTTCAGAGATCAAGCGCAAAGTCAGACTGTTCTGTCACTGCAAGTCCAGGAAAGTGTTCTTAGGCACATACAAATGGCTGAAATGGGCAGACATTCTCTTAGACATGGTCGGACTCAGCACCCTCTGCAAGGCACAATTTGTTTAAAAAAAAAAAAAAAAAATTGCACCACCTAATTTATGATGTGCACCTTCCATAAAAATGTGTTATATTTTCGAAATGCAGTACAACCACAAGGTTCTTACCTTTGTTGCTGACTACAGTTGTAGTTGTATACTCAGTTAGCCTCTAAAAGGTATCGCCTGATTTCTTCACTCTTCCACTACTTTCAATGGCTAACATGGTACAACATTATACTACTATACTGTACAGTTATAGTTGGCAGGGATACATCCAGTGTGAAATTTTCTGCTTGGTGCAGAACAGTAACTAGGCTGTGTGACTTCTCCTGTCCAGGCTCATCAGATATAAAACAACATACCAGTGCTTTAGATTACACATATAAATGGAAGGGTGGAAGCAACACTGTGTCCTGTGGCTGTTGTGGATAAGCACCTGTTGTCAGAAACAGATCTGTACAACCATGGAGGTTGCACTGGTGCCTGGACTCTTTGCAGTGTTGCAAAATCGTCACTGCTAAGCAAAACATTTACCCAGTATGCTATGAAAGGCATGTTTTGTCTTTGGTAATAATTGCTGTCCTTATGTCAACATGATGTGAACCTTGCTGCACAGTGACAATTTTAAGTAGAGGCCCACAATCTCTACTGCTTGAGAGTACAAGGCAGGAGTGGCTTTCTTCAAGAAATAATAGTGGTTAGGTATCCTCTACTGAAGCTGAGTGCATGCCATCTATTGCCTAAAAAGAGTGAAATGCAGTAATAGAGCAACTGCACCATCAGCAACTTGGCCAGGTAGAAATTCAGTTGGCAAACAACTCACCCATGGGTGAAACTAGCCTCTCTGTTGCCTGACACGACCTATGGAAAGGTGCCACTCCCTTCCAAAATACCTGACCTGGCAATCCTTGGATCCATGATGGGGCTTCCCTAATTAAAATTGTAGGTCACACCCCATCATTTTCATATAAAAAAAAAATCCCCTTATTTGGCACCCACACAGTATAATGACCCCTATACTGACCCCCTCACAGTATATCAACTCCTTTACTGGCCCCCACACAGTATAACCCTCCCTTTAGTGGCCCTCAGTATATTTCCCCCTTTACCGGTCTCCACATAGTATATTATCCTCTTTACGGGTTCACACACAGAACAGTATATTGCCCCTTTTACTGGCTCCCACAAAGTATATTGTCCCATTTTAGGCACCAATACATAATATTTCCCTCTTCCTTTTGGCCCCCACACAGTATATTGTCTCTTTGTAGGCCTCTACACAGTGATATGTTAGCCTTAGATTTAACCTGAATTTTTCAAAAGTTTCGGGCTCAGCCCAAAAACTATTATACTCTGTGGTCTCCTCAGATGCTCGGCATGCCCCGTGTGACTGCTGAGGCCTGCGATTGGGGCATGATGTCAAACGCAAGCTGTTAGAGGCCTGAATAGAACACCAGGAGCCCAGGAGAGGTGAGTATAACTATTTGTTGTTTTTACTCACCAACCCCTGCTCTTGTCATGTCTCGCCTCCACGTCTGCCTCCAGGGAGCAGACACTGAAAAATGCTGCAGCACCCTCTGGAGGAAGAAGTGCAGGCTGGACCGGACAGGAGTTGGGATTGGTAAGTAAAATATATGCCATTACCTGTTGAAATAAACCAATAGATAGCAGCTGATTAAAAAAAATGCCACCCTTAAATTCATGCCAGGAGGCACCACCTGAGGCTATTTCCTCAGGTCGCCTCATGGCAGGTGTGGCTCTGAACTAATCTCTATATATGCCCCTAGTGCCAATGCCACACCATCATGGCTACAAGTGCCGCTACTTCCACCACCATAAAAGCTTTTCATTGCAGTCATGTCCTCCACCTTAGCCATGATCCTCATCACAGTCTAAATGCTGACTGTTCTCAACAGGAACAATATCTTGAATATTTACCTTAGCACGAGGAGGCTATCTTCAGGATCGGCATCAGCAATAATCTGCACAACTAATCATATGCTAAATAGTTGCTCAAATTTATGTATGAGATAGCCAAGATGATTGTGTATAAAATTATGGTAGTCTCACGTTCAAAGCTGTAGTGGATGGTGAGATATGGAGCCTGAAAGTCAAAAGTTCAAAACATTGTTACCCTTTTGCTTATCAGTGTATATACACGTATATGTATATATATATATATATATATATATATATAAATGCAAAAAATGGACAGCACTGCAGAGTTATAAATCAAATGGGTGAAGATTTATTCCAATGCAACGTTTCTCAAGCTTTAAGACCGAAACGTTGCATTCGATCGGACCAAACACAGCCGAAAAAAACTGCTATTATTATACTGTGGGGTCTCTTCAGACCCCCGAGTATAATAAGCGGAGACTCAGGAAAAGTGATAAAACATAAAAAACAATGATACTCACCTTGCTCCCTGTGCTCCGTCGCGGCTGTGCGATATGCAGGCGCTTCCGACAGCTGACAGGGCCTCAGGGGTCATGTCTGTGTCTGACGTCATTACGCATAATGACGCGGCGTGACCCCAGAGACTCAATCAGCAGTTGCTGACTACAGGTAGAAGCGCCGAAGAGAACAGAGCGGCTGCAGAGTGTAGAAAAAAGGTGAGTATCATTGTTTTTTTATGTTTGTCACCTCTCTTGGTCCTGCACTTATTATACTCAGGGGTCTGAAGAGAACTATGGGACATAATACCGGGTGCAGAGGCCGCTATGGAACATAATACCTTGTGCAGGGACCGCTATGTGACATAATAACGTGTGCAGGAAACGCTATGTGACATAATACCGTGTGCAGGGGCCGCTATGGGACCTAATACAGTGTGCAGGGGCCACTATGAGACATAATACCGTGTGCAGGGGCCACTATGGGACATAATACGGTGTGCAGAGGCTGTTATTGGATATAATACCTTGTGCAGGGGCCGCTATGTGACATAATACAGTGTGCAGGGGCCACTATGTGACATAATATCTTGTGCAGGGGCCGCTATGTGACATAATACTGTGTGCAGGAGCCACTATGTGACATAATACTGTGTGCAGCGGCCACTATGGGACATAATACGTTGTGCAGGGGCTGCTATGGGACATTATTCTGTATAACGGTGTGTTTTCTGCATTAAGGATGTGTTTTTGCACAGAAAACACAGGCATTTTTTTTTTGTGCAAAAATGCACCATGTGAACGCAGTTTTACATTGAAGTAAAAGTTCCAGTGGCCTAAGACTATATCTGCATCCAGATACATAGTGTGTCACCACCCTGAGGGTGCTGCCATATGGTGCTCCTGGACACATTTACCACTAATTGGGGGATGCACATGTACTTTCATTGCTTCTAATCAGAAAGTACAGGAGCGTCCCAGGAAATAGCAGTAAATGCATGTGTCCTAAAGCATCTGGTGGCAGCACTTCTGTGTTATGGTTTGTGGTATGTGACTTTACAGTAGTTTAGGGGTCATCAGACTTACAATTATTGACCTCATCTTTGATTTTTTTAATTAAAATCGGCACGCCGAGAAAAAAAAAAGTTGCCTACCCCTGTGCTAGTAGAATACCCGCAGCTTCGCTCGCGGAAAATATGTTAAATTGTTGGTTATGCTAGCTAAAGTAAAATTTTCAGTGTCACACTGAAATTGACATTTTCAGAGTGCTACAGTAAATCTTTTTTTTCCACTTGAAATTTTTCTTATTTTACTTATTTGTCGTAAAATTGATGTGAACAACTTTTTTTTTTTTTATTTCAACATTTTTATTGATTTTACATATTCAATACATATTATGTAGTATAAACTATTACAACTATTTTTTTAACTATTTTTTATCAAAAATTAAAATTTATGCACCGTGCACAAACATAAAACATTTACATGCAATTAACAACATAGTGCAACCCTTCCCCGCTCCCTCCAGTGTAATCTATAAGTAGTTCACGGACAAAAGAGTAAAACTGGTTTACAGTTAAACAAGTATCTATTGTAGTTCTTTTTGGTAAACAATGTTTCTGGTTTTACCTTCAGGTGCATATATGAAAAGATTTTTGGGGTTACCCACTCTAGAACAAGCAACGTTCAACTGTCCATGTGAAAAACACGGGCTCTCCAAATTAATGCTGGCTACTTTAAGTGATTGATCTTGTGCTTTGTTTATAGTCATAGCAAATGCAAGTCGGATTGGGAACTGCAGACACTTAAAATTGAAGAGCATGTCGCTTAGTAGCAAAGGAATACACAGAATGAAAACATTTGCTCCCTTAGAGTTTCCCATAAGAATTGTGGCCTCAATAACATTGGGCATGAGACTTTTAATGCACAATCTTGTGCCGTTACACATTTTTGGTGGGTCAAGGTTCTGAAGCAAAATTATTGTGGCTCCTATTTTTAAAGTGAGCTTATGCGGTGGCATTCCAGGAGGCTCCAAAGAATTCAGGAACTCCAATGGATACGGCTTGTTCACTCTCCATGACTGAATCAATGGACATGTATGTGGCCGCTAGACCAGGCAGCCTTCCCTGAATTAGTAGATTTATGGAGCTGACACTATCATTTTTAGGCGCTAGGATTGCACGTTCACAAAGCCACTGATGGTTGTTAAAATTGTTCCAAATATCAGGGAAAACTTGGTCAATAAGTTCCATTACCGAAGATGTAATTTCACAAAAATCTTCCGGAAAGGAAATGAGACCAGTAGTAGAATCAATAGGGAACCTGTCCTTTCCAAGGCATAGTAGCTGGTGTGTAAATTTGTCCGCAGTTGTATTTCCCATCAAATGAACCCGCATATTAGTAGTAAGAGTTTGTTTCTGAACATGTATCCACAGATAAGAAGATTTTAGACAGGCATTCAGCTCATCCGCTGGTGTTGCTCCCTTAAGAACAGGTAACGTCTGGCAGAAGTCACCTGCAAAAATTACAATTCCCCCCATTAACCCCTTAATGACCGGGCCATTTTTTGTTTTTGCATTTTCGTTTTTCCCTCCCCACATTCCAAGAGCCATAACTTTTTCATTTTTCAGTTCACAGAGTCACATGATGGCTTATTGTTTGCGAAACAAATTGTACTTTGTAATGTCACTATTCAATATGCTGTGCAATGTACTGGGAAGCTGGAAAAAAAAAATTTAGAAAGGGGGGGAATTGGGAAAAAAATTGTTTTGGCCCAAATTCATATGGGTTTAGTTTTTACACCATTCACTGTGTGGTAAAAATGACATGTTACCTGTATTCTGCGGGTCAGTACGAACACGGCGATACCAAATTTATATAGTATTTGTAATGTTTTGATACCTTTTAAAAAATTAAAAACTTTGCTAAATAGAAAAAAAAATTTTGCGTCGCCATATTGTGTCACCTGTAACTTTTTCATATTTACATGTATGGAGCTGGGTAAGGCGTCTTTTTATGCGGGACAACATGACGTTTTTATTGATACCACTTGGGGAAAGATATGATGGTTTGATCACTTTTGTATTCAATTTTTTATAGGAGACAAAGTGTTGAAAAAAACGCTATTTGGCATTTTGATTTTTTTTCCCCGCTACGCTGTTCACCGTATGGGATAAATATTTTAATATTTTAATAGTTCCGGGCATTTTGGAGCGCGGGGATACCTAATGTGTTTATGTTTACTTTTGTTTATTTACTTTTATATCTGATCTAGGGGGGGGGGGGGGGGGGGTGGGAACTTTTTTTTTTTTTTTTTTTTTTTTTTATTTTTTTAAAATTTTTTTGTTTTACTTTTACTTGTATGATCAGGACTCCCTAGGGACCTTGAAACCTAGGGGGAGTCTGATCGATCATACTATTCACTGCGATACTACTGTTAATATAGGAAACACAATAATCTATATTTAGTCTTCTATTACGCTGTTCTATATGTCCCCAAAAACCGGTTTAAACCAGTCTCAGAGTTGTGCGTCAAACAGGGACATTTCTTAAAGTCAGCACAAGGCCACATGACATCTGGGGTCAAAGATTAGCTTCCTTGCAACATAAACATAAGCATGTCTGCATCCTGTGTAGACATGTGATCCGGAACTCATAATGAGCTTACTTCACTCTTTTGTTTCCCTTATCAATATATATATAAATATATACATTTTAGAAAGTAAAACATGTTTAACCCTTACATTCTCCCCCATTTTAGACATCTAATAACTTTTACAATGAGTACATTCACCTTTCAGGTGCCAGTCCAGCTGGATTCCCCATTGGAGTTGTCATTAGGTGTCTACCACTTATATTTATCTCGATTACAGTGATTAATACAAATTAATACAATTTTTACAAAGCAATATATCAGTAATATAATCATTGCTATTTGTATGACCATCTGGATCAATCCTGCCACCCACCCACCTATACCTTTAAACCAATTGACTGGATTTAAGAATGAAAATGCTTCAGACCACCAACTGTCTTTGTTCTGAACATTCATCCTCTCATACTCTTTTCTTAGCCTGTATACTTCCTCCAATTTTCGTTTTTCTTTGATGTTACCTTCTAGGTCAATGTAGTGGCAGCATGTAGGTCCCACTATCTGGCACATTCCTCCCTGAGCTGCAGTTGCATAGTCTAATACCAATGTGTGTTGATTAGTGACTATTATCAATTGATTCTGTACTGCAATAGTGGTATTAAGTATCCCCAGAATTTCCCATATTTGATCATCAAGATAGTCAGTACTTTGCACTAGCTTGTCCCACATCTGCATTATCATAGGATATATGAGTATTGTGCTTACTATCTTATTCCCAGTGCTTGACTGTACCAAGTGAGATCTACCACTTTTCCTAGGGGTGTTGTCTGCAGCTCTCTTGTACAGAGTGTGTTTAGGTATGGATTTTGTATTTAATTTATCAACAACAAAGGTAGCAGAAGTAAGTCTTACTATTGTACATGTGCCCTTCACTCCTACTGGTAACCACTTATACACTCTGCTGCCACATGCCCAATACATCTGAGGAGGTAAATCGAATAAGGCTGAGTGCTGTGTAATAAGTTTGTGCACAAGGTCCACAAAGCCAGATACATTCTTTAGCATACACCAAGAGGGTACTTTACCCAGTGCTCCACAGTACCCCAGGTCTCGATTTCCACAAACGAATGAAAGGTTCTTTTTCCTGTAAAGCCTTTCTTCAACCGTCTCATTCACACACTCTATGTTCCCAGGTATCCCTTTACACGTATGATTGTCTCCCTTTACAAATAGGTGTGCATGTTCCCAGGAAGTGTTGTGTACTGTTCTTTCTATGACCCAAGGTGCCAAGAAATCACTTCTTTTCTGTCCATCATCCCCAAAACTTATCTGTATTCTGGTCTGGGGAATCTTACCCAATATGGTGGCAGTGGATCTATTCCTAAAAACCCATCTTTCCCCACTATATGCCACGTATTGGATATTCTTATTGTTTCCAGTAAGGTTACCTTGCCACCATGGATAATCTGTCCACCCCACTATTGGTATCCCTACAGTAACATTTGCCCATGACCTGGTCTTGAAGTCACCTGCAACATTATCTAGACACCCTGGCCACTGCAGTAGTTCGTCAATAGGGACAGGTACAGCCAGGAAGGGTAAACTAGTGGAGGTAATAGGAGAGTGTGTACAGATCCAGCAATCCTTGAGGGTATAGTTAAATCCTTCCACCATCACAAGATGGTGTTTAATAAACTTATTGTCCACTTCTTTAATTCCCTGAAGGGATTTCCAGGTCTCACCGATTGTGAGTCCTCTTAGAAGGCACAAAACGAATAATGTCCATTTCTTCATCCTTGCTCAGGTTCAAGGACCTTTTACAATGGGAAGCGTGTATCCAGTTAGGCTTTCCTTCTAGTTTGACCGAAGTGGCAGTTGTCAACAGTACTTGGAAAGGGCCATCAAATCTAGGTTCAAGGGTTTTTCTGATGTGTCTTTTCACGACCACCCAATCGCCAGGCTGCAAGCTATGTGTCCCTGAAAAATCAGAAGGGTCTGGAATAGAAGAGAACACTTGTTTATGTGTTACTTTCAGTCTTTGACACAAGCTCTGAACATAGCTGGCAGTGCTGTCATAATTGAGTTGTAAAGTCTGAGGAAAATACAACCCCAACCTAGGCACACTTCCAAACAATATCTCAAATGGTGATAACTCTATTCTCCTGTTAGGAGTAGTCCTTACTGAATATAAGGCTAAGAACAGGCATTCGGGCCAGGGCTTTCTTGTCTCTGCCATGGCTTTCTGAATCTTCAACTTGAGTGTACCATTCAACCTTTCCACTTTGCCTGAACTCTGAGGATGGTAGGGTGTGTGGAAAGCTTGCTCAATCCCCAATACAGACATAATTTCTTTCATTATCTCACCTGTGAAATGTGTACCTCTATCAGATTCTATTGCCTGTCGCCTCAGGCCATCCTGAAAACAAATCCACACAGACCAATACATACTCGTACGTTCCAGACTTAGGCAACTGTATGTAATCTATTTGTATTCTCTGGAATGGGTACAGGGATTTTGGTGTACATTTGGTAGGTGTTTTAACTACCTGTCCTGGATTGTGTAGAGCACATATGTGACATGCTTTTACGTGATTACTAGCAGCCCTTCCAAAACCTGGGGCAAACCATAATTTACCCACTAATGACTCCATGGCATTTCGAGAGGCATGCACCTTACCGTGGGCCAAACCAGCCATTTGGAGGTATACTGCTGCAGGTAGACACAGTCTATCCCCCATTTTCCACGTTCCTTCATACTCTCTGGCACCAGCCTTTTTCCATTTTTCAGTTTCCACACTGGTTACATTAGAGTACAGCCCCTTGGGGTCTGCTAGGTCAATGTCCATTTTGCTCACCTGGTTGAGACCCTTCCATGGCAGCAGTGCTGCTGCTTTGGCTGCTGTGTCAGCCTTCTCATTTCCAAGACTTTCAGGGTCTCTTCCTTTTGTGTGAGCTCTGACTTTCACAATTGCCAACTGCTTAGGGAGCAATATGGCCTCCATCAATCGACTTACCGAATCTCCATTTTTGATTGGCTTGCCCTGTGCCGTCAGGAAGTTCCTAGACCTCCATATAGGACCATAATCATGTGCAATGCCAAAAGCATACCTGGAGTCAGTGTAAATGTTTGCTGTGCTATCTTTAGCTATTTTGCAAGCCTCTGTAAGGGCTTTCAATTCAGCTTCTTGAGCTGACATGTGTGGTGGAAGGGCTTCTTGTACTATGATGTCGTGTGTAGTGACTACAGCATACCCTGTAACAAATTTGCCTTCATCTGTTAAGTACCTAGAACTATCCACAAACATCTCATAGTCAGGGTTCTATAATGGGATATCCGTGACATGGCTGAAGCCCACCGTCTCTTGAGACATGAGGGCCACACAGTCATGCTCATGTTGACTATCAAACAATTCATCTTCTGAGAGGGAGTTTAAAAATATCTCATCATCTACTCCCCCTTTGAATCATGAACTCCTACTGGTAGAAGAGTTGCAGGATTCAAGGTCAAACAACGCTGAAATGAGATGTTGGAGGAGGATTGCAGAGCAAATTCCATTTTGCTCTGTCTTGCCAAGGAAAGATGACGTCTGTCTACCTGTGTGAGGATTGCATGGATGTCATGTGGTGTATATACCACCAAGGGGTGGTCTAGGACAATGTCTGAGCGCTTTTCAAGCAGGGCTTGTACTGAAAGTACAACCCTTACACAAGAGGGTGTTCCTCTGGCTACGGCATCTAAACGTGAACTATAGTATGCCACGGGACGCTTTCTATCCCCATGTTGTTGTGTGAGAACTGCAGTAGCATGTCCCATCATCTCAGTGACATAAATTTGAAAGGGCTTCTGATAGTCAGTTAGGCCTAGGGCAGGTGCACTAACTATCTGGAGCTTAAGTTGATAAAATGCATCCAAAGCCTCTGATGTCAGACTGAACGGTTTAGAGAAGAGACAGTCATACAAGGGCTGCATGGTCAGGGATGCAGATCTGATCCATGGCCTACAGTATGACACTAAACCTAAGAAGGTACGCAACTGAGCATGGGATGTTGGTACTTGCATTTCTCTTACCACTTTGGTTCGTTCATCTGAAAGATGTTTGGTACCTTGGCTGAGACAGTGACCCAGAAATACCACCTTTTGCTTGCAAAATTGCAGCTTGTCTTTACTGGCCTTGCAACCGCTCTGGCAGAGGAAACACAACAGGCTTATGGTAGCAGCTTCAAATGTCTGTTTATCTGGGGCACAAAGAAGAAGGTCATCAACATATTGCAACAGTACAACATCATCAGAGGGAGGGCCCCAGGCATTCATGATCAGAGTGAGACACCTCGTGAACTGATTTGGCCTAGATCTGTTTTAATTGCTGCCCAGAGACTTTCTGGGTCCTGTGACTATAGTATACTCTCTTCTTCAGTGAGGGTCCCCCCCCCCCCCCCTGTAAGGGTTAAAACATAGTTTGCACTATATTCTATGTCACAGTATACAGAAAGCACAGGAGGGTGGAATGTTCAGCAGACAAGACTGCATAGTTTACAGATAGAATACAGACTTAGAGTCTGGGGAGGATATCAACAGTTCTGATGTTCTCAGGCAGAACTGGTATTCTCAGGAAAGATAAGGAGGACATTCAGATAAGGTGAAAAGGAAACATCTGGGGTGATGGGTAACTGAACAAATTTGTCTGGTAACGGAACTGGAAAGCCCATATATGTATATTGATCACATGACTGTTATGTAACTGAGCTTGCTTTAAAACTGTATTGAACTACGCAATAAAGAAGAAACTGTTCATACACGATACCTGTGTACGTCTTGTTTCCCGAGCGCTCGAAACTGGTTATCTATTTAATTAGGCTTACGGTGACATCCATCCCGGGGGGAGATTAACCCCCGACAGGGTGAACACCGAATGTGGAGTATTCACTATCGCAGATACTAAACAAAGTATCTTGTGATTGGTATGTGTAGTTTGTACATAAGCCTCACCAGAGGGGTGCAGCATGATGTTACAACCCAACACTCCCATCACATCGGTACCTAATATATTGTCTGAGGTGTCAGAGACAAGGTATCTAGTTAGAATTCTACATCCTTGAAATGATGTCTCTATGGGGTCTGTTTGGTCAAGGGTAACAGGGAGACCTGACACTCCCTGAACCACCTGGCTATCTCCTGACAATGGTAGGTTAAATTTGTTAACAATGTCTTTACTGACACAAGATTTTGTTGCCCCAGTGTCTATTAGAAACGGCACCTCCTTTCCATTTATCAATACAGGTTGAAAGATTTGTATACCTCTCTCTGCTGAAGATAAGAGGGACACTGGGGCAGGAGGGCCTGACCTTCATTGTGAATTATCCTGGCCTTGGTCGGGGCCAGGTGGGCAGTTTCTAGACTGTCCACTATTATTGTTATTCTGTTTGGGACACCAGCAATCTCTGGCTAGGTGTCCTTGTTTTCCACAATTGAAACACTTCCTATTTTCCCTCTGTCCCTACCTTCAATTAGGGCATATATTCCCCTTTGTAATTTGTGCTCCTGGATTTGTCCTGCATGGTCTAATCTCCATTGATCCCAAAATTTACTATCAAACAGTCCTGTCTTGTGAACCCCTGCTCTTTTAAAGATCATTTTTACTTGGGCGGCAACTTCTTTCCCTTCCCCTATCTCTATTAGTTCATATGGGGTGTACCATATCTTAGAGGGTCCCTTCCCCATACTGGCTGGTAGCTAATCAGCCGTGAATTCCCACTCCTCTAGGGCAATTAAGACAATAGAGGGTCACTTTGACTTCTCTAGTGGGAACTCCCAAACAGACACTCTGTTTTCCTTGAACTAATTCTTAATGTGCAAGTTCTGGTGTAGTGCTCAGGGCAAAACCTCAATTGGCTTCCACAGACTGAACTTTCTGCCTGTGTCCCCTTACCGAAACACACCTGAATTATTGCACGTACCTGCGCGGATTCTACTCAGTCCTTCGTGCTACTACTCGGGTCTCATTCAACCCTGACCGTCCAGGCACAGCTGGAGGCTAGTGTTCCAAAACAAGGACTTTTCAATCACTCAGTACTTTTCTTTCCGGACCTTGTCCGCAACTCTAGGGGTTAAGGATGGAGAATGTCTCTCCCTTCTGCGCTGCCTTGTACACTTTATAACAAATGTAACAACTAAATGACAGTATGATCAATAGACAAAGAATGATGTATACTATCTCCCCCCCACTCCACTACAGACAACATACCCTTTAGTTAAGGTTCTTTCGTACTATATAACATGGCATCAAGTGTCACAAAAACATGCAGCAACTAACCTCACTTATCGACACACAGGATCAAAGACACGTAGGAGCTCAGATAAGTTATTTGGCAAGACAAGGGCTTACCTTACAGCGCTGTTTTATTTATCTGAGGTCCTCCGGTCCTGTCTCCAAATCGGTCGGTGAGTGGATTGTCACGCTATCGGCTGCACATCGGACGATCCTTGATGCCCTACGTTGAATAGCCAGTTGTTAGGGTGGGGACTAAGACCCCTGAGTTATGTTGCCGTAGTTCTAATTGATAAGAAGTTACGAGCTCGGGAAACAGACAAGCTGACACAGAGTATCATGTTTTGAATGCTTCGCTTTATTGGTTGGCAGAACAAGTTTATATAGGAAACACAATAATCTATATTTAGTCTTCTATTACGCTGTTCTATATGTCCAAAAACCGGTTTAAACCAGTCTCAGAGTTGTGCGTCAAACAGGGACATTTCTTAAAGTCAGCACAAGGCCACATGACATCTGGGGTCAAAGATTAGCTTCCTTGCAACATAAACATAAGCATGTCTGCATCCTGTGTAGACATGTGATCTGGAACTCATAATGAGCTTACTTCACTCTTTTGTTTCCCTTATCAATATATATATATATAAATATATACATTTTAGCAAGTAAAACATGTTTAACCCTTACAATCCCAAACAATTACTTTGCAAGTTTGTAATACTTTAGCTTTCCCAGAGCCCTTAGTGGTATTACAGACAGGAGTTTCTGACAGCGCTATATTAAAGGGCAATCCTAGTGCTGAATGAGCCGTGCGCCCACCATCTAAAAGAGTGTCCGCAATCCCAGATGATGCAACAGCCAAGGCAATGTCATTGTTTGAACGAATTTCTGCAAGCAGCAAATTAATTAAAAATGTTTTACCAGTACCTCCTGGTGCATCTAAGAAAAATAGTCCTCCATTTCCACTGGAAATCTGACCCATCTTTGGTCATCAACCAAAAGAGGCTTATTTAATATAACAAATTCTTTACATTTTTCCAAATCATAGCTTTTTTCTTGCATAATATCTCTGTTCATAATATCAAAGTCTGGTCGATTTGGTGCTGGTAAAGCTAATTCTATTAGAGTTTTACTATTGATAGATATGCACCTTTCTTCTAACATCAAGAGGGCTTTGCTGAATATGTCAACAGTGAAATTTAAGTCTAAGTCTGGATTAACTCTCCTTTGCACTCTAAGAATATCTTCACTAAGATATTCTTTGTATTTGTCCCAAAGCGCACAGGGATTGGAAGGTGCACAGGTTGTAATTATTATAGCGAACAGGTCTCTTATATGAGGTGGAAAGCCAGTGACAGATGTTTCCTGCAATGTTTCCTGCAATCCCAGTGTTGATCGTCTTCGATCAGACCACGCTTTTGGCATGCTTCCCTGTAAGTTTGACACAGCTCTCCATCAACTATTTTCAAATCTGTGAAAGAAGTTGGCCCACGGACAGTGTGAAGCAGTAATCGGAGGTAGTAACACTCTGCGTTGTTTAGATGTGCTATATACACACCTCCAAGAGCATCACTGAAACGTCCGTCCCATCCTGGGACCCTTGCACCTCGTTTCCTCTTGCAAAATACTTTTCTCGATTTATTCCATGTATAATATTTTGGAACATCTGAATATAATAAAGTCCTTGCAAATGGATCTGCTTGACATAGGAGAAAGAAAGCTGTCAATGTTGTATTAGGTGGTCGAGCAGCTCTTTCCTCTGCATTCTTGGGAGTAAAATAAACTCGTTGTTCATTTTCAAGATGGACACTGACATCAACTACAGTCGGATGTCTTTCATGGATGGGAAAATTTAGTAATCGCCACATGGCTTCATTACTACTTATATACCTTCCCATCTGATACAGCATAATCTCATCAGATGTACATTTTGGATTCTCTAGCTGGAAAACTGCCTTATCACTGCCCTTGTTAACATATTTGCAAATGTATGTCATTGACTTAACAGAGTTACAATATTCTACGTTTAATGTGCGCATCAAACATTTTAGAAAGCAGTGGAGAGTAAGGAACAACCCATCGATTATCTATTTCAAGATCTGTGTTTTGTTTAACCCGCTTTAATCTGATTGTTGCTGTATATCCTCCCTGTTCAGGTTTTCGTCTTCTGTAAAGAGGAAAACCATCATCTCCTGTTTGTGTTTCTACAATCAAGTTGCGAGGATACTTTTTAGTACATTTTCCTTCCTTCATACATGGCGATCTTGGGTTAAGTTGCCCACATGGCCCATGGATCATATTTTTAGAAATAGTTTCAAAAAGTACCAGATCCTCTTCTGGATTTGGAAGCTCAGCAGAAATAACACTGTCAATTTGATCAGGTCGTATCTTATCCTTTAGCCATATCAGTAAATGAGCATGTGAAAGACCTCTTTTTTGCCACTCAATTGCATACATCCAACACTGACTTCCACCAAAAATGTAACACTTTGTAATTACATCCATGAGCTTGATAATTTTTTGTTTAAAAACCCTTGCTATTAAATCATGTCGATCAGAGGGGCCCTGACCATTCAGAAGCTCTTCCTTTATCTCTGGCCAAGTTGGATTACATGTAACTGTAATAAACAAATCAGGACGACCATACAGTGGGGAAAAAAAGTATTTAGTCAGCCACCAATTGTGCAAGTTCTCCCACTTAAAAAGATGAAGCCGGCCTGTAATTGTCATCATAGGTAGACTTCAACTATGAGAGACAAAATGAGAAAACAAATCCAGAAAATCACATTGTCTGATTTTTTAAGAATTTATTTGCAAATTATGGTGGAAAATAAGTATTTGGTCAATAACAAAAGTTCATCTCAATACTTTTTTATATATCCTTTGTTGGCAATGACAGAGGTCAAATGTTTTCTGTAAGTCTTCACAAGGTTGGCACACACTGTTGCTGGTATGTTGGCCCATTCCTCCATGCAGATCTCCTCTAGAGCAGTGATGTTTTGGGGCTGTCGCTGGGCAACACGGACTTTCAATTCCCTCCAAAAGTTTTCTATGGGGTTGAGATCTGGAGACTGGCTAGGCCACTGCAGGACCTTGAAATGCTTCTTACGAAGCTGCTCCTTCATTGCCCTGGCGGTGTGCTTGGGATCATTGTCATGCTGAAATACCCAGCCACGTTTCATCTTCAATGCCCTTGCTGATGGAAGGAGGTTTGCACTCAAAATCTCCCGATACATGGCCCCATTCATTCTTTCATGTACACGGATCAGTCGTCCTGGTCCCTTTGCAGAGAAACAGCCCCAAAGCATGATGTTGCCACCCCCATGTTTCACAGTAGGTATGGTGTTCTTTGGATGCAACTCAGTATTCACTCTCCTCCAAACACGACGAGTTGTCGGGGGTGACTACTGTGGCATTATACTGTGCAGGTGGTGACTAACATGGCATTATACCTTGCGGGGGGCACTAACGTGGCATTACACTGTGTGGGTTGGCTAACATGGCATTATACTGTGCAGGGGGCACTAATGTGGCATTATATGTTGTGAGGAACAACTAACATGGCATTATATTGTGCAGGGGGCAATAACATGGCATTATACTGTAGGGGGGCACTAAGGATCATTATACTGTGGGTGGGGGCATTAATATGCATTGTACTGTGAGTGGGGGCATAAAGGAGCATTATACTGTGGGGGCACTAATGGGACATTAGAGCTCCCACACAGTATAATACCCCATTATTGTGCCTCCTCATTATGCTTGGTTGGCGCATTTCTGCGATTTTGGCATTTCCATTGTGTTAAAATGGCCCTGCTATGGAGCATAATGATATATGTGACAATCAGAGAGCAAAAGTATAGTATGCTCTCTGATTCATAGGAGAGGGGATAACATGGACAGAAGTCCCAGCTAACCCCTTCCTGGGGTCACCTACAGGTTATGCACAGACAATGATGATTTCTCATTGTGCAGTCTACACTCTGCTCCTTCCCCCTCCTTCCTCCTTCAGCTGCTGTAAGATGCTGCCTGAGGCTGGAGGGGGGAGGACAGTTTACAGCCCCATATCTCAGGATCAGTTAGGGCTATGAAGATAATCTTGGATTCACTTTAATGATGAGAATCTCCAAGATCATCATGATAGCCCTTACAGATTTTGAGTGACTTGCTGTAAAAACACTGTTGGGAATTGAGATCTGCATTGGGATTCACAAGCTCATCCTCATAGCCCTAACTGATCCTGAGCAAAAAAAATCAAACAAAAAAACTAATACTCACCTCTCTTCGCTCCCCTGCTGTTGCAATTGCCAGCTTCACTCCTAGATGAGTGGGGGTTCGGACAGCTGCTGAGCCCAGGAGAGCAAGCACTGCTCAGGTACAGTAGTGAAGTCGGCAACTGCATAAAGTGTGCAGAATGCCGGGTGCTGCTGCATCCATCTTCAGGCAGCACCCAGCGGTATCCGGTACTGAAGAAATTTTAAGGAGGCCAGATCGAAAAACACTGCAGGTAGCGATTTTCCATCCGGCTGAGGCACAGATCTGGTGCCATATGGCGCCAGAACTGATGCCTCTTCTGCCAGAACGGATCGCATAGAAAACTATGGGATCCCTCCTGGCTTCAGTTTCCCTGCAGCTTGTATGCACCACGCCGGAGGGAAACTGATTTGTGCGCCTTACATATGTGAACTCACTCTTACACCTCTAATATACTAGTTTAAGTTCTCAATTAATGTATCATATTGGCCTATCGAAGTCTTAATATTGAACTGCTTATCTTTTCTGTTTTTGTCTGCCCTATTGGTGCACCCCCCCCCCAGTAGCACTACCAGTGGATTAACTCCACAGTAGAGTCTTGAGACTAGTGTTTAATCCTCTCTCTGTTAGACAAGTTTTGGCATTTCTATAAAGTTCTCTCTATCCAGAATCCCCTTCATCCCACCCTTGTTACTCCCATACCCTCAGTTCCTCACTTGTGTAGTAACTATACCAGTAGCTCGAATACTCCACCTGTCGTTATGTCAGACCTCAAAGTCACTTCCTTTAATGTAAAGGGGTAGACATCTTTGAAAAACACTCCTAAATCTTCTACATATCACACATCCTGCCTACAGGAAACACAGTTTCATGATACACATATCCCTTCCTTCAAAAATCACTACTACCCCTCCAGGGCCCACAGTAGTAACCCTGAAGGGAAAACCAAAGAAGTCACAATCTTCCTCTATAAAAACTTAATAAAATCATAGATCCCCGCACAGACCCCGAGGCTAGATTTCTATTTGGCAAATGTGAAATCCACAATTCCATCTACAGCATCGCCAATATCTATGCCCCAAACACTGATCAGTCATTCTTCTTACTGCGCACACAACATAACCTACAAGATTTCACTTAGAGGCACCTAATTCTCTGTGGGAATTGTAAAATACGTAAGCTACTACACACTATGCAGCTCTGTGACACATGGTGTATCTTACATCCGAAACTCAGGGACTACTCGTTCTATTCACACATGCGTCTCTCGTTCAGCAGAATCGACTATATCCTGATACATCACAATCTGTTACCACAGGTGACATCTTGCGGCATGGGCAACTTTTACCTATCGGATCGCGCAGCAGTGTCTTGCACTCTCAGTACACAGCCCGTGCTACCTAAACAATTTTGCTGGAAACTTAATGAGTCTCTCCTGCTGGATGCGACTTGCAAACTTGAACTCACTAAACAAAATTTCACTCACTTCCAAGAGGACCATCTACATGACAACCCCTCCCCTCTAACTGATGGGAAGCTCACAACTGCATTCTCAGAGGGACTCTGATCAATCATGGCTCACTGCGGAAAAAAGAAGCTAGCGCCAAATTAAAAGACTTACTTTTCAAACTTTATAGACTTGAAATGCAACATAAGCAAACGTTACAGTTCTCCACTCTATCGGAACTCACCTTAGTACCCAACGAAATCCGTACCCCACTCGAACACAAACAACAAAGATTGCGGCACATCGCCGCTAAGATATTTTATGAATGGGGCAACAAATCGAGGCGCTATCTCGCTCGTGCATTGTGTGAATGCAAAGCGCATTCATACAGGTGCATCTCAATAAATTAGAATATCTTTGAAACGTTCATTCATTTCAGTAATTCAGTAATTCAATTCATAATCAGCGTCTTCCATGATTGTGTGTCCTACTGAACCAGACTGAGGGACCATTTAAAGGCTTAGGAAACCTTGGCAGGTGACACACTGAATTTACAATACTGAACTTTTTTACAATATTCTAATTTTCTTAGATTTGGGTTTTCATTACCTGTAATCCATAATCAACATTTACAGAAATAAAACACTTGAAATAGAATACTCTGTGTGTAAAGAATCTAGAAAATATAGGAGGTCACTTTTTTAATTTAATTACTGAAATAAATAAATGTTTCAAAGATATTCTAATTTATTGAGATGCACCTGTATATTGCATCCATCAAGTGTCCAAACAATATAGAGACCCATCTCATACATGTCCCTGAGGCAATACATTGAAGACACGGCTCTACCTCCTGACATTACCACAGACACAGCTTCTCAATTGGAGAACCCATTTACACTGCAGATATTGGTCCTAACTATTGACTTCCTCGCACCTGGTAAGAGTCCAGGCCCAGATGTATTCACATCATGCTTTTACAAAACATACCGAGCAGAAGTCGCCCCCCCCCCCCACTCCTATCAGCTTTCAACGACACACCCTCGGGGTCCCACTTCTCTCCATCCTTTATACATGCCCACATCATGGTCATCCCCAAGGACGGTAAGGATCCTCAATTGTGCCAAAGCAACAGACCCATTTTGCTCATTAACACTGTCCTAACGCTGTCCTACTGTTTTTTTGTGAAATTACTCACAAACAGGTTGGAGGGGTTGGTGGGATCTCTAGTCCACCCGGATCAAGTGGGATTTATCCCGTCGATGGAGGCTAGGGATATTACTTTCAAAACATATTCTATCATTCATTATGCCAAACACCAAAAGCTCCCACTTTTGCTGCTTTCCCTCGATGCCGAAAAGACCTTTGACAGATAGGACTAGGCCACAACATGCTTAATCACATACGCTCACTCTATCTCTCGCCCCAAGCTCAAATTAAGGCTAATGGAGTTCTATCCCCTCCCCTCACCATTAGAAATGGCACACATCAGGGATGCCCACTCTCTCCTATCCTGTATTCCCTAGTACCAGAGCTCCTCCTTATTGCGATATGTCGCAACCCCATCATTCAAGGCTTTCAATCAGGCACTCTATGCCTTAAACTCTCCGCCTTCGCGGATGATGTAATTACAAAATTATTCTCTTCAAAAGTGTTGCATTGAGCATTTCCCTTGATTCTCCCACAATTAGGACCATTAGATTTTCCTTCTCTTTTGCTTGGTCTCCCAAAACTATAAAATATCTAGGTATCAACCTATCTGTTAATCCCTGAGACTCATATAAGCTTAACTTCTTACCCTTACTCAGTAACATTCGCACTGATCTCCACAAGTAGGACCGCAAGTGCTTCTCATGGCTGGGGCATGTAAATATACTGAAGATGAACATCCTGCCTAGGCTCCTCTACTTATTCCTGACCATCCCCACTTCCTTCCCCACGTCCTTTTTAAAACCCTCCAAAGTGTGTTTACTAAATTTATTTGGGCCTCTAGACCACCTAGAATTGCTAAGACCACACTTTTCAGGTCCAAACTACAAGGAGGTCTAGCAGCCCCAAACAGCCTCCACTACTATTTTGCCTCAGTTTCCACTCACATTCTGGACTGGCATCACTCCAAATCCTCCAAACTATGAGTGTAATTAGAATCTCATCTGTTCCATTAACCCCTTGTCGCACTCCCTTGGTTGCCAAATCACTCTAAGACAAACCTTTTCCTATCTAAACTGCCCTACATTACTCAACAAACATTGGGAGCTTGCAAAACTTAGCTAAAAAAAAACAAACCTTTTCCCACCATACGATCCCCTTACACCAATCTCGTATGACCCGGACTTCCCACCTGCCCACTCTCCATTTTTCGTGGCCTGGCATACAGATCAGACACCTCTCAAATTCTATGACCTCATTTCACAGGCATCACTCAAACCATATGATGAGCTTATCCAGCCCACACATCACTCAATCCCCACTAAATGACAATACATCCAACTCACCAACTTCTATAACAGAATCAGAGACAAATCCCATCTCCATAGACCACTCCCTTCGAATTGCTACTGTATGTATCCCTACCAGACCCCTTGACTAAGACGATTACTTCAATATGCTCGCTACTTTCCAACCCACAGACACTCCCATTGTTGCCTTTTATCGGTAAAGGGGCAGAGGAATTGGGACGATTGTTTTCCGCGGAACAGTGGCACACAGTCTTTAAGTCATGCCATAAGTTCTCCAACTCCTGCCACGCTCAAGAAACCAACTATGGGAGGTTTTACAATATTCCCCGGACTTTTCTATTCCCATTTAAACCCCCGAGATTACCTGGTTACTAATGCAGCTCCAGGGACCATTTCCTGCACACAGGATGTGTGCATCTTCTATTCTGCTCCTGGAACCTTCGCTATGTTGCCACTGGGACCGGGGAGCATCCTCTGTGCAAAAACAGATCCCGGGAGCTGCAATAGTAACCAGGTAAGTATAATGTAATTGTCATTATAGTAACAATATGTGAAAGGGGAGGGGGGACTACAAGGGGCAATAGTCCCCCCTTACCTTTGGGGAGCACTATTAGGCTACTATTACCCCTCAGTTACCTCAGTAGGTATGGTGTTCTTTGGATGCAACTCAGCATTCACTCTCCTCCAAACACGACGAGTTGTGTTTCTACCAAACAGTTCTACTTTGGTTTCATCTGACCATATGACATTCTCCTGAATACTCTTCTGGAACATCCAAATGCTCTCGAGCAAACTTCAGATGGGCCCGGATATGTGTTAGCTTAACCAGGGGGACATGTCTGGCACTGCAGGATCTGAGTCTCTGGCGGCATAGTGTGTTACTGATGGTAGCCTTTGTTACGTTAGTCCCAGCTTTCTGCAGGTCATTCACTAGGTCCCCCAGTGTGGTTCTGGGATTTTTGCTCACCGTTCTTGTGATCATTTTGACCCCATGGGGTGAGATCTTGCGTGGAGCCCCTGATCGAGGGAGATTATCAGTGGTTTTGTATGTCTTCCATTTTCTAATTATTGCTCTCACAGTTGATTTCTTCACACCAAGCTGCTTGCCTATTGCAGATTCAGTCTTTCCAGCCTGGTACAGGTCTACAATTTTGTTTCTGGTGTCTTTCCACAGCTTATTGGTCTTCACCATAGTGGAATTTGGAGTGTGACTGAGGTTGTGGACAGGTGTCTTTTATACTGATAACAATTTCAAACAGGTGCCATTATTACAGGTAATGAGTGGAGGACAGAGGAGCCTCTTAAAGAAGAATTTACAGGTCTGTGAGAGCCAGAAATTGTGCTTGTTTGTAGGTGACCAAATACTTTTTTTCCACCATAATTTGCAAATAAATTGTTAAAAAAATCAGACAATGTGATTTTCTAGATATGTTTTCTCATTTTGTCTCTCATAGTTGAAGTCTACCTATGATGTCAATTACAGGCCTCGCTCATCTTTTTAAGTGGGAGAACTTGCACAATTGGTGTCTAACTAAATACTTTTTTTTACCCACTGTAACTGTAATAGTGCCCCATAAGTGATGGTCCCCCCAGCCCTACCTATACTTTATTAAGGGAGCTTTCTCCATATCATTGAGTGAGGGCCCACGCACTTCCCATACTTTTATTAAGGGAGTTGTCCATGCCACCAATAAATAATTCATGATATGGATAGAGATAATAAAGTATAGGTAAATGTATAAATGTAATAATTAAATATGCACTTTATTGTGTTTTCTTATGAGCCTCCCAATCGCTCCAAACCTGCTCCACCACCAAAAACCCTGCCCCAAACCACCCGCCCCCCCCCCCCCCCCCCCCGCCAGGCTATGGGAAAATTGGCTTGCATAAAAGTGGTCCTTAGTACAAATAAGGTGGTGGACCACTGAAATAAATGACTGCGACTTGTCCATGTTCTATGGCTGCAAAGCAGCCCCAAAGCAGCACCCTTCCACCACCATGCTTAACAGCTGCCATGAGGTATTTGTGCTCATATGCTGTGCTTTGTTATTGCCAAAAATGTATCAGTGCATTATGTGCAAACATCTTTATTTCAATCTTGTCTGCAGAAAGGAAATTTGTTCCAGAAGTGTTTTTTTCAGATGCAGCTTTTCAGACTTATGCGTACTCTTTACTATAACTGCACTATAGAAATGTTGACATGCAAGACAAATTTGTCACTTGGACACAGACTGAAGTGTAGTATACCACCACTATATAAATGCTTTTGGCAGAACTTATAGAAAGACAGTTTATGATGACGCTATATGGAGAAAAAAAAATTAGTGACGTCTCATGAAACTGTCCCTTGGGCACATACTGAATACAAGAATTGTTTAGCTGTAGCACAGCACACAAGTCACTGCAATGGCTGTATGAGCATGCCAGGGTCTGCCTAAGGCTAGTTGCAGATGAGCGTGGGTATTTTGCGGTCCGCAAACTAGTAATTAGTCTTCAGTTTTTGCGGACAGAGTGTCTTCAGTGTTTCTTCAGCATCCGTGCCAAATGTCTGCAACAACAGACATCAGTGAGCCATCAGTGTGTGATCCTAGTTTGTGGATCCTCAAAAAAAAAAAAAAACAGGAGAAGTATAATGATGGCCCTAGCTTGTCCCTGCCCATGTCCCCATCCCAGCCTATAAAAAAAAAGCTCACCTGATCTGTTGGCTGCGATTTTCTTGGTATTTGTGGTCTGTGTTGAGCTGTGTGATAGTCCACTGCTGATCTTGTTGGATTTTGTATGGTTTATCATTGCTAAAATGTCTTTTGATGATGCGGATGATGTCTTCCTTTACTGGCTGGTCTCACAGTGCTTTGGCCAGCATGCGACAATGTTGGAAGAAGAGCCACAGAGAAAGAGGAGGATATTTTGGGTTCACCCTATTGTTTCACAACGTGGCTCCAAAGGAAGCTTCCACACCCTGTATCAGGATTTGCGTCAGCATGTGGATAAGTTTCAGAACTACTGCCACATGACCATCCCTGCTTTTGATTGTCTTCTGAAGGAACTGCGTCCTGGCCTCACCTTCCAGGACACCAACATGAGACAATGCATTTCTGCTGAGCAGAGGCTTATACTGACTCTCAGGTAAGTAAGAGCAATGATTGTCCCCCTTTTTACCCCTAGCCTACATGTATTCATGGTCCAGAATGTTTTTTTAATGTTTTTTTTTTTGTTGTTGTTTTATAGATTCTTAGCAACAGGAAACTCATTTTCATCACTGCACTATGAGTTTCTTGTTGGTTGCTCTATAATTTCTGAAATTTTTCGGGTGAACTGCCAACTGATTCAGTGTCGACTGAAAGCCAAGGTGATCCCCCAGCCCAAGGCAGAAGACTGGATTAAGATCGCTGATGGCTTCTATAACACCACCCGTTTTCCTAATTGTTTGAGTGCCTTGTATCGGAAACACGTTCGTGTAAAGAAGCCGCCTCACTCTGGGTCCCTTTACTACAATTATAACAGGTGTTGTTAGCCTTGGCTGATAGCAACTGTTTTTTTATAATTGGATGTGGATATTGGGGCCTATGGAAGTTCTGCTGGTGCTGCCATATTCAGGGCTACCAGAATGTGTGAACGCCTTCAGTCAAACCAGCTTGCCCTTCCATTAGCAAGGCAATTACAAGGATCTACAGGAAGAGCAGCACCATTTGTGATTGTGGCAGATGAAGCCTTTGGACTGTCCCTCCATTTGATGTGGCCATTAACCCACCGCGATTTGGATGATCGTAGGCGAATCTTCAATTACCATCTCAAAAGAGCGAGGCAGTATGTGGAGTGCACCTTTGGCATTCTGAGCAGCAAATGGCGGGTGTTACATTCTTCCATTCAGATGGATCCGTGTAATGTTAGATATGTGATTCAAGCTTGTGTCATCCTGCACAACTTCACTCGGATTCATGACACATCTCCGCAGTCATCAAACATTAGTTAATCACATATCAAGACACCAAGCTACAGAAAGATAAAGTCAGTAATAACTCAGCAAACTTTTTTATTTCAAATCAAAAAAATCAGACACTGGACAACATAACATAAACCAAATAATGCAAACAAGAAAAAAAAAAACTACAAATCCATCATCTGACGGGTAAAGGAACCAGGAGAGGTGCCGCACTGCTGGACTCATAGGTCTCTTGTCCCAGAGCATGTGGATGTTGATAGTACCCACTGTATTGCCCAACACCATAGTAAGGTGATGCACCTGGAGCCATTGGCCTGTCTGGAGGATGCAGGGGCTATGGCTGTTCATTTGGTGCGGGGGTAGGTTGGACATACAGGTGGGGGGATTGGCAGATGAACATGTGGCGGATTCATGGCCTCCGGTTTGTGCCGCAGATAGTCCACAGCCTGGCACACCTCCTCCGTGTTTCTGTTTGCCACAAACAGCTCTGCCACCCCCATCAACACAGTTTGGCAACGGTAGAGGTTCTCCTTAGGAATCTCTGCCAGAATATGTGCCAGGCTGTGGCAAAAGATTTGGGGTTGTGTTTCTTGGCTCCTCCGGTTCAGGTGCACCAGGACTAGAAGGTCCACTAGAGACCTAGTCTCCAGAGACTGGGGATTCTGCCCTCCAATATTACGCCGTGGAAAAGGTCGCCGGACTGGAGGATCCTCCATTGGGGCCTGAGAGTTCACTTCCAGGTCTGTCTACCACTTCAATGGGAGACCCCTCTTTGGCCGATGAAGCCAGCAACTCTGGAGGAGCTGCCTCTGATTCAGACTGTCCTGTGATCTATGTGAAGAAAAAAGGGTAAGAATTAGTATTTTATACAAATTTCAAAAAAACTTTGACAGAGCATGCTAAGTACCATACATGTTCGTGGTACCTAGCATGTCCCCATTCCGTGTTCTAAGCATGCTAAGTACAACATATGTCCATGGTACATAGCATGTCCACATACAGCACATTACACACTAACTACAGTGAAACACAACATACAAACAGATTTTTGGATATCAGTTGCCAGCATTAGATGTCAAAATTAAATATTGCACAAAATATTACAACCATTAAAAGTAAATACATACGGCCCAACATCCATGACATCATGGAGAAACATCAGCTGCTAAGTGAAGATGTAAGGTTTTTTCATGCGTTGGCCATCTCCACTTTTCCTCTGCTCCTGCAGTTCTTGCTGGAACTGATCCAGTGGTGAACCTAGCCTCTTTGCTGCCTGAGGCAGACTATAGAAAGACGCCCTCCCCCCCCCCAAAAAAAAAAAAAAAAAAAAAACAAAAAACTGAGTTTCCATGCTACTAGTTTAACACACTGTTATCGTCGCACAATATACACAATACACAAAGTTATAAAACAGTTTTTAAGAATTCTTCTTCCTGTATTACTTCAGTATCAGATCAACAACACGGCATTAACAATGAAAGTAACTTCACATATCTTCTGCTTGGTGGATGGACGAGCCCACGTGGCCCCCATTCTCTATAATAGGAGCCCCGCAGATAGCTGAGTACTGGACTTCGGCTATCTTTGGCACTCCCATTAAAGTGAATGAGAGCCACGCGGGTTCATCCATCCACCAAGCGACACACCTATATATGGCTGCAGCCAGGCTGGATTCCCACCTAGTGGGGGAAAAAAACCAATTCTCAGGCTCAGTGGGGGTCTCAGCAGACAGACCCCCATCAATCAGGTATTTATCCTCTATCATTTAGGTGAATACAGGGCAGTAACATTTTGTGACTTACAGGTGACGTCTCTGACTAATCCTTCACATTTCCTTTCTCTTCCCTTTGGACCGCCATGACCACTTCTTCCAACTGTGACTTGTCTCTGTAAAGTTTGCAACACAGATATCTTTGGCTCCTCACTTTTCCAGGCATCCAACCCACATTGTCCTCACCTACACAAAGCCCCCATTCTGCTGCTACCCCCAATTATAAAATATATGATATAACCCCCCATAATGAATAATATTCCCAAGTGCATCTTTATATTAATAATGTCCGTGTGTACCCTGTATAAATAGTGCCCCTTATTAATAATGCCCCAGGTGTTAACTAATTAAAAGGTTTTCCAGGTCATTAATAAACTAATCAGTGGGGCTCAAAAACCCCACTGATCAGCTGTTTGAATGGTACCTGTGTAAGCGCCGTGACCGCTTCTCTGTTTACATAGTGTAATTCATCTCATAGCGGCCATGTCATGTAACTACAGCCTCGTCCTGTACATGTCTACAGTATGTGACAAGGCTACAATTACATCACACGGCCACTATAAACAGACAGCGTATAATATAAACAGGTGCCATAGCCCATGTTTATAGCGCCTCATTTACACACACTATAATGTTCCACAGCAGCCCCTGCACACAGTATTACGGCCCGCAGCAGCCCCTGCACACTGTATTATGCCTCGCAGCGGCCCCTGCACACGGTATTATGCTCCATAGTGGCCCCTGCTCACGGTATTATGCCCCGCATTGGCCACTGCACACGGTATTATGTTCCACAGCAACTCCTGCACACAGTTTTATGCCCCATATTGGCCCCTGCACACGGTATTATGCTCCATATTGGCCCCTGCACATGGTATTATGCTCCACAGTGGCCCCAGCACACGGTATTATGCTCCATAGTGGCCCCTGCACTGGTATTATGCTCTATAGTGGCCCTTGCACTGGTATTATGCTCCATAGTGGCCCCTGCACTGGTATTATCCTCCATAGTGGCCCTTGCACTGGTATTATGCTCCATAGTGGCCCCTGCACTTGTATTATGCTCCATAGTGACCCCTGCACCCGGTATTATGCTCTATAGTGGCCCCTGCACTTGGTATTATGCTCTATAGTGGCCCCTGCACTTGTATTATGCTCCAGAGTGGCCCCTGCACAGGGTATTATGCTCTACAGTGGTCCCTGCACAGGGTATTATGCCCCATAGTGGACCACCCATGAACTATTATTATACTCTGGGGTCTTTTCAGACCCCAGAGTATAATGATTGGAGACCCAGGGGAGAATACAAACATAAAAATCAGAGTTACTTACCTATCCTGGACACCGGTGCACTCCTTGCAGCTTTCGGCCCTGTTTAATTGCGCACACACGTCACGTGATCAGGCCGGCGATGCGACCTGATGACGTCACCAGAGTCCTCAAGCCTGTTCGGAGTTACATCGGATCGCAGGAGGTGAGTAACATTGGTTTTTATGTTCCCTCACCAATCTTAGGCCTCCGATTATTATACTCCGGGGTCTGAATAGACCCCGGAGTATAATAATAGTAGTATTTGCGGCCCGCGGCCTAACTTACCGATACCCGCGGCCGCTCACAGCGGCATCCACTTCCCTTTCCGCGGCCCATAGCAGAAGGGGAATCGGGGGCGGCCACGAGCAGACGCGGGGTAGGTAAATAAATAGGCCCTGACCTGCCGGGGATACTCCAACAGGTTACGGCCTATTTATATATATATAAAAAAAAAGCTATACTCACCTGCGATGCCTTGATGCAGCTGCCGCCGCCTCCTCCTCTTGTCCGCGACGTCTGTGTCTGCGGCGTGATGACGTCATTGTATCGCCGCCTGCGCTGAGATGCGACGTCTTGTAAACCAGCCCAGGACAGGCCCCGCTCAGCTCTGTTTTTTTTTTTTTTTTTTTTTTTAAAGCAGCCTGTCCTGGGCTGGTTTACATGAAATAGTAAAAATGCCGCCTCCCCGGACAGTGCCGCCCGAGGCGGCCGCCTCACTTCGCCTCATTAGCGGTGTGCCCCTGAACTGATCCCAACAAGAAATCCACCTTGTTTTGGCAAGTTTAACTGTTTAAATAAAAAATAAAAAGGGATGAAAGGGTTACAAATTGTTACATCCAAAAAATATAAAATAAAAAAATATTATTAGTGATGAGGTAATGACTGCATGAGCAAAATGAATAATAGTGATGCAAAATGGATTGCACACAAGTAGCGTTTCTAAAATTGAAAAAAAAATGGCCTGCAAACAGTGGCGTAAATACCAGGGTAGCTGCAGAAGCGGCTGCCACAGGGCCCGGGACATAAGGGGTACTGGAGGGCCCATGATAATTTTTTTTAAAAAAGCCATTACCTGCTGGAGCCGTTACCAGGACCTATTTACTTACTGATCCCCACTCTTGAATATGGCCGCATGCGCTTCCCCTTCTGCTGAGGCATCTGTGAGCAGGAGAGTGGATCGGTAAGTAAAAGGCCGCAGGCATGCGAACAACACAAACACTGCTATCATTATACCCTGGGGTCCTTTCACAACCCAGAGTATAATAATTGGTCATGGGTGGGCCACTATGGCGCATAATAGTATGTGCTGCGGCCACTATGGCTATTATTAGTATGTGCTGGGGCCACTAGGACGATTATTAGTATGTTCTTGGGCCACTATGGTGATTAATAGTATGTACTGGGGCCACTATGGTGATTATTAGTATGTGCTGGGGCCACTATGGCGATTATTAGTATGTCCTGGGGCCACTATGATGATTATTAGTATGTGCTGGGGCCACTATGGCGATTAATAGTATGTGCTGGGGCCACCATGGTGAGTAATAGTGTGTGCAAGAATGCGGTTTGGTGGTGGGGGGGAGGCAAATGTTTGCCTTGGGGCCCAGACATTCCTAGTTACACCACTGGCTGCAAAATAAATAGTAATGGGACAGGGGACATCATGTATCACCTACAAAGCTTGGCCCTCTGCTCCTTCTTGGCCCTCTCCTAATCTGCTGGTTGCAGCTCCTGCACCATCTCTTCCCATGCCTGGTCCTTTTGGAAGCGGTCATGATAACTCTCCACCTTTTTATCCCATATGATGGGTCTGTCTTGAATAAGGCACAGTAGTTTTTCCATCCACACCTTGGTCATAACTACTTGGTGAAATCTGTATGCAGGAGGAGCAATGTGTGTCTGTGTCTGCTGGACAAACCTCCTGCTGCTGTGCACGTGCTGGCTAATCCCCTGCAGAAAACCATGTTCTGTGATTTTGCAGCAAAGTGCTGCAAAACACTTTGCACCTTGTTTCAGATGTTCCGCAAAAGCGGATGGCACACTGATGACACACAGAGTACATCCGCGTGCCGTCCTAGGTTTTTAGTCTCCCATAGGCTTCTAGGGGCGAGTCTGCAAAATCTGAATAGAATAGGACATGTTCTATCTGACATGGTGCGGAATCACGGCTCACACACTGATCAGTGAAAAATATGGTCGTTTGCATGTACCCATAGAAATGAATGGGTCAGTGTGCAATCTGCAAAAAACAAGAATAGCACATGGATCTCACCTCATCTATTGAAATAATTGAGAGCTGAGCTGCAGTAACAGCCTCTACTGATTTAATAAATGACTAGTTATATGAAACCTCACATTGCCTCCTTCCTCTTCTTGCTCTTTTAGCTTGTATCATAATAGCATAATGTATCATATTCTTTTCTAGGGCAGCAGCCATGTTTTCTCTACCCTCGCTAGTGCACATGAGCCAGGAAGTTTAGGAGATGAGGGCTGGGTCTAGGCTTCATACTTTTTGTCTATACAGCGAGTGTGGCCATTGTGTTTGGAATCCCCCAAGATATTATGACATAAATGTGGTAACAGTCCAACAGCCCCAACAGTACCAGCAGTAGTAATGTACACAGTACCTGATTAATTTACAGTGTCAACAGCACAACCTATTGCAGCTTGTAATGAAAGTCCCTAACTATATATACTTGTCAGTGGAATAGTATTGTTGATTTGTGTCTATATATGTTAAATATGATTTTGCAGCAGTCCTTATGAACCGACCATGGGGATCTTTATGGCAGGAATGTGAATCAGTGGAGATTGTGAATTTCCTCACCTGGTTGTATCATACTATCCAGAAAGGTTTGCTCTGGGCCAAAGCTTTTTTAAAATGTACTGAGGCAAAATGAAAAACTGTTCTGTGGTCAGGTGAATCAAATTTGAAATTCTTTATGGAAACTACAGACTCAAGACCATGCAAATAAATTACACTCTTCTTTCCATAACTGTTCTTTACAGATTTGCCTTTCCAGGTCCTAGGAAAGCTGGGTAACATACTGGATAACGCTGATTACAAATTATACCTAAATAAGTGCCCCTTCTAGTTCCATAATTGTTCAATAACTTGCCGGATGTGCCTTTCAGGGTCCCAGGAAATCTCAGTAACATGCCATGGTGATCTGTAATAGAGACAGATCAGGTGTTTCATGCCATGGCAGATTTGCCTTTCAGGGTCCTGTAATAGGATCTACTGACTCAAAATCTACCTACATAAACCACTTTCTATGTTTTGCCTTTCAGGAATCAGAGAAAGCTGTGTGATTTGCACAAAGTAGATAAAAACAACAAACAGGTCATACTCACCTCTCCTTTATGTATTATTTAATGCACCAGAGCTGTGCTGTTTCCATTATAGTCAATAAGACTTCATTATAGTCAATAGGAGCTAATTCCATCCCATGATGTGTCATACTCATGCTCCTAGCTGTTCTTCAGCCAATGATGGAGATGGCAGGGGGGTAGGAAGCACTGTCTGCCTACTGTATGTCTGCAAGATTTCTGCAAAACTTAGTTTCCAGGGTTTAGTGTCCCTTTAACATATTCTGCCCATTAAAGAGTACCTTTACTGTCCTCATCAATGTGCGGTTTTATATACCGCTAGAAAGCAAACTGAATTCAGTGCACTGTCATCTTTCCCGGTATGTGCCCGGTGCTGGAGATATCGGTGCCGTTAATTTCAGCACCAATATCACTCCATTGAACGAAGGGCTGAAGTCAGAGCACTCTCAGTTTTCTAGCAGTATAGAAAACTGCACATTGATGAGGACATGAATGGTCCTGTTTAAGATGATGTGTGTGCAAAAGGCTGGAAGCCACCACTTTCCACAAATGGCCTTAGGTGGGAGACTGTGACTAGGTCCTCACTCACAATGGGATAAGTGAGCTCTATGTGCGGTTCAAGTGCATACATTTGTGCAGTGCAGCTATGAGGTATTGTACTGTGTATACTGTCTATTCATATGCTTTGACGAGCAACAGCATAAAAAAGACCACCCAGTAAGGAGTCAATATCACAACTGTATCATATAAATATATCAGCACTGGTCCTACCAGAAATAGATAGCTCCTGCTTTGGGACCTATTATGGTCCAGATATAATCAGCCTTCTTATGCTGAAATGTAGCAACACATGTAACCCTTCTATGGAAAAATACCCTAGTGCAAGAAATGTCTGCTTATGAGTTGAGCCAGACGGCTGATGAAACATGTAGGGATGCATAACTTATTGAGAGTTATATTTAAGGTCAGTTTGGAACTGCCTTTCTAAGGGCAAAAGGCATAGGGTGGCAGGGCATAGACCTATGTTTGAAAGAGCAAGAGAGTAGGGCCTAATGGAATACTCAAAGTACCTTCATACAACATCCAGACTGGTGTTTTTGAAGACATTAAGAGACGGAAGCTGCAGTTACCTCTTGTTCACACCTGGTAAGTTGTGGTAAGATCTACCAGTGCTTTCACTGGAAATATTGTGTACTGTACAGATCAGGCGTGACTGATCAGAGTGATAAACTCTTGCTACGTGGATTTTATTAGATGACATCTCTAGTATAGGAGCATTTGACATGATTTTATTGTAATGTATTAAGTAAAGACCTTTTATTAGTATCCTATAAAAGTTAAAAGGGTTGTCCAAGGAGATAAGATTACCTTAACAGATCCACCAGGCACCGAATGAAGGACTTGAGGGTGCCAGTTAATTCCAACTCCCGGGTTACATAATCAGATTCAGCCCCAAAACCCCACCACCTCTCTCCTCCCCTGATCTCACAGGTAAAATTACCTGTGCTATAGGGGCTGGCTGACTATAGTATAGTGCAGGGGTCAGCAACCTTTGGCACTCCAGCTGCTGTGAAACTACAACCCCCAACATGCTCCATTCACTTCCATGGGAGTTCCAAGAACAGCAGAGTAAGTAGACATACTGGGAGTTGTAGTTTTACAACAGCTGGAGTGCTGAATGATGTCAACCCCTGGTATAGTGTTTAGTCACAATAAAATACTGTAGAACAACAGTTTACAGTTATTAAATGCTCAATTTGTCTTCTCTCCTACAGTGTCGCACTGGGTTGCATAGAATGCATCAATACAATTTATTCTGGGGGCCTACTGTATACAGTGGGTACGGAAAGTATTCAGACACCTTTAATTTTTGACTCTTTGTTTCATTGCAGCCATTTGCTAAAAGCAAAAAAGTTCATTTTATTTCTCATTAATGTACACTCAGCACCCCATCTTGACAGAAAAAAAACAGAAATGTAGATATCTTTGCAAATTTATTAAAAAAGAAAAACTGAAATATCACATGGTCATAAGTATTCAGACCCTTTGCTCAGTATTGAGTAGAAGCACCTTTTTGAGCTAGTACAGCCATGAGTTTTCTTGGGAATGAAGCAACAAGTTTTTCACATCTGGATTTAGGGATCCTCTGCCATTCTTCCTTGCAGATTCTCTCCAGTTCCGTCAGTTTGGATGGTGAACGTTGGTGGACAGCCATTTTCAGATCTCTCCAGAGATGCTCAATTGAGTTGAGGTCAGGGCTCTGGCTGGGCCAGTCAAGAATGGTCACAGAGTTGTTCCGAAGCCACTCCTTTTAGCTGTGTGCTTAGGGTCATTGTCTTGTTGGGAGGTGAACCTTCGGCCCAGTCTGAGGTCCAGAGCACTCTGGAAGAGGTTTTCTTCCAGGATATCTCTGTACTTGGTTGCATTCATCTTTCCTTCAATTGCAACCAGTCGCCCTGTCCCTGCAGCTGAAAAACACCCCCATATCATGATGCTGCCACCACCATGTTTCACGGTTGGGATTGTATTGGGCAGGTGATGAGCAGTGCCTGGTTTTCTCCACATATACCACTTAGAATTAACGCCAAAAAGTTCAATCTTCGTCTCATCAGACCAGAGAATCTTATTTCTCATAGTCATGTGTGTTTTGGCAAACTCTATGCGGGCTTTCATATGTCTTGCACTGAGGAAAGGCTTCCTTCGGGCCACTCTGCCATAAAGCCCCAACTGGTGGAGGGCTGCAGTGATAGTTGACTTTGTGGAGCTTTCTCCCATCTCCCTACTTCATCTCTGGAGCTAAGCCATGGTGATCTTTGGGTTCTTCTTTCTCGCTCACCAAGGCTCTTCTCCAACGATTGCTCAGTTTGGCTGGACGGCCTGGTCTAGTCGTCCCAAACTTCTTCCATTTAAGGAATATGGAGGCCACTGTGCTCTTAGGAACCTTGAGTGCTGCAGAAATTCTTTTGTAACCTTGGCCAGATCTGTGCCTTGCCACAGTTCTGTCTCTGAGCTCCTTGGGCAGTTCCTTTGACTTCATGGTTCTCATTTGCTCTGACATGCACTGTGAGCTGTGAGGTCTTATGTAGACAGGTATGTACGCCTTCCCTAATCAAGTCCAATCAGTTTAATTAAACACAGCTGTACTCCAATGAAGGAGTCCGTTTTTGTCCCATTTTTTTATTTTTGTAAAGTATATATATGCTATGCTACCCATGCTATGTTTTTATGCACACTTGAAAAAGGGCTTGTCCTGAAACGCGTCGTGTGTTTTATTCAATTGGATTAAAGACTACATTTATTCTGGACCAGCGCTCATCTACCTCCTCTTTTCTACCTGCATCTGGATTCTTCCACACGTGCTTCATACCACGGTTCTGAGGCTAGCAGCTGCTTCACAAGGTCCCAATGAAGATAATCTGATTCTACATGCCTACTAAGTTGTTGTGAGCTGATCACAACCCACCAAGGTGAGCAATTTGTATCAGTGTTCTGATATCTATCATCCTTTGGTTTTACACTATTAGCGCTCTGCGCTGTTTTTTCTTTTTATTTCTTTCTACACAGTTCTGTCTCTGAGCTCCTTGGGCAGTTCCTTTGACTTCATGGTTCTCATTTGCTCTGACATGCACTGTGAGCTGTGAGGTCTTATGTAGACAGGTATGTGCACCTTCCCTAATCAAGTCCAATCAGTTTAATTAAACACAGCTGGACTCCAATGAAGGAGTAGAACCATCTCAAGGAGGATCAGAAGGAAATGGACAGCATGTGAGTTAAATATGAGTGTCACAGCAAAGCGTCTGAATATTTATGAGCATGTGATATTTCAGTTTTTCTTTTTTTAATAAATTTGCAAAGATGTCTACATTTTTGTTTTTTTTTCTGCCAAGATGGGGTGCTGAGTGTACATTAATGAAAAATAAAATGAACTTTTTTGCTTTTAGCAATGAAACAAAGAGTCAAAAATTTAAAGGGGTCTGAATACTTTCTGTACCCTCTGTAGCTATAAGCAAATATTACCTGGCACCTGCAAATTCCTATGATAATATGGCCATTTTACACAAAACTGCTATTATGACTCTCCCTGTGTGTTTGGATCAGTCATCTTTATAGGGATATTAGCAGAAGGACCCGGCTTCACATGGGTATATTACATTTTTTGTTTGTGTAGTGGCCCCATAAGTATTGGCCAGTTTTGCACTTGACATCCAGTATGGCAGTCCAGTATAGGTACAGTCTACTTATGGCTGTGTTGTTATGGAAACCTGGTAAATTAAATGTGAAGTTATATTGTCTGATACACGTCATATGACTTAATATTTAAGGACCTGCGAACTGCTATTGATTCATACAGGTCATAAATAATACCATGTGCAGGGGCCACTATGGGACATAATACCGTGTGCAGGGGCCACTATGAGGCATAACACCTTGTGCAGAGGCCACTATGTGGCATAATAGTGTGTGCAGGGGCCACTATGGGGCATAATAGTGTGTGCAGAAATGCGGTTTGTGTGGGTGGGTGTTGCTGGGTGGGGCCATGTCAAATGTTCGCCTTGGGGCCCAGCCATACCTAGTTATGCCACTGAGTCCAGTATAGGTACAGTCTATTTATGGTTGTGTTGTTATGGAAACCTGGTAAATTAAATGTGAACTTATATTGGCTGATACATATGACTGAATATTTAAGGACCTGCGAACTGCTATTGACCCATACAGGTCATAAATAGCTTGGTTGCTATGGAAACCTGTGTGCCTGTGGAGACTAAGCGCCTGCGAGCTTCTATTGGCTAAGGGACATGTGACTGTGTGTGTATGGCAGTTGCAATATCAGTGAAAGACTTGCAAGCTTGTATTGGCTGATGCAGGTCATTTTTTGAGAATACTATATCTCAGGAACGGTACGTACAAGAGAGCTGAGACCCGGTCTAAAATCTTCCCGGACACCTGCTGTACCTGTGTGCCAAATTTTGTGAGGATCGGTCCAGTCGTTTAGTCGCGCATAAAGAACAGACAGACAGACAGACACACGAAACTCATTTTTATATATATGTAAGAGATTAAAGATAGAACAAAGTACTCTTGACTTATTTTTGATTTTCATTTTGATGTTTTTAAAATGTCATCTAGAAACATGGCTATATATATACATGATGAAAATGAGAATCTGGACTTTAGACTGCGGCTCCATGTAGCGAAACGCAGCTAAAAAAACGCAGCAAAAAAAAATTACACTTTTTTCTGCAGCATTTTCATTGAGCTTTTGCTGCATTTTTCTCAGCTTTTTTCTTCCCCTACTCAATAGAAACGCTTGCAATTCCTCTAAAATTAACATTCTGTGATTTTCAAAAAAGCAGCTTTTCCACAGCTCTTTATTTTTCACAATATGTGGATGAGATTAATGAAATCTCATTCATTTTGCTGAAATGCTGTAAAAAATGCTGTAAAACTACGCAGAAACGCTGTGACAAACACTGCAGCATTTTACATTAATTGCAATGTGGATGGAATTCTGACTAATCCCATCCACACATTGCAGAAAATAATCTACAGCAGAAATGCTGCAATTTTAAAAAACGCTCACCTTGGCCTAAAGGACTTTTCCAGGCAAATGCTATGGATGAGCTATCTTTGGGATAGGTCATTAATATCAGATTAGCAGGGTACAACATCTGGAACCCTGCCAATCAGCTGTTATCAGCAGCCAAAATATGGAGAACAGAGACAGAAGCAGATGGACCTGCTTTCCATGTAGTGTAGAGTTAAAGCAGCTCAGCTTCTATTTACTTGTATAGGTGCTGAACTGCAGTAGCTCAACAAACCTTCTACATGGAGAACAGAGCTATCTTCTCCCTGCTCTGTTCTCTGTGTAGTGGCTGCTGAGACTACAATAGATATCAATATAATTTGCCCAAAAAGAACCCTTTACTATGGGTATGTGGTCTCAAAATGTAACTCATGCCTTTGAATCAGGAAGCTTTTTTGGATCTCAGGCAAATAAAAATGGGAATCGTCCAATTTTCCATAGGTCTTCATACGGCAAAGTTTCAGGTCATTTTGTTGCTGTAGACACAAAGGAGCAGGTTTATGAAACAGTCTAAATGCAAGACTGTCTTTGTTACTCATAACTAACCACAGTGCTAGAAGAAATTAAAGCTGCACTCTGGTTGCTTTGGGCAACAGAAACAGTCTTGCTTTTAGACAGTTTCAGAAATTTCCCCCAGGAGATCCAGCTATAGATGTTTGTTCATCTGGGAGACAGCCACCTATTTCCAGCTAGTGGGTATAGGCAACTGCCTCCAGAACCATCTGTTAACTGATCTGAAATCATGGTCACATAATCATTCTAGCGAGACCCCAGGCGCTACCTCAGAAATGTTAGTCAGCAATGGAGGAGGACATCTGCTCTATAACAGTGTCCCTGTTTCACCACAAACTGCCCCAGTGTTCTTAAAGAGACAAATTCAGTCTTCCTCCCCCAGTTCCTCCTCTTCAGAAGAGGAGGTAATGTCTAAAAAATGTCTAAAAAATATAAGAGAGCACCTGTGGAAAGCAAGGCTTTTGTATCTCCTCAGTCAGGTTCTGTGGGGGCTTTGTCCCATGCCCATATTCCTCATTTGAGGTTTGACAAGGGCACATGAAGGGGTCTTCCAGTATATTAATGTGGTCCCTACAGCTGACCATTTGGCTTGTTTGAGTCACACATCCATGGTCACTAGCCACCATATAGAAGCACATGCCTTTTCAAGTGCTTTTGTTCTTGAGTTCCCTGAATTTCCACAGGAAGTAGACTGGGACTCTGAGGTGGTTATACACTCTCCAGCTTCTTCTGAGAGAGGAAGATGGAGTGAGTTGCAGATGCAGAGGGTCAGTCTGGCAGGGAGGACCTCTCCCCCCCCTCTAAATTGTTTTCACAAAAATGGGCAATTTCCTCTTAGCCTGAGGTGAGAGAATTTACCCAGCTTGCTTTTCACTCTACCTTGGTTAAAAGGATGAACTTGTACTGAGGAATTTCATTGGGATCCCTGATATCCAAGCACTGGTAGATAAACTCAGCATTATTGTTTATTACTGCGATGGTTGTCCAAAACAATGCCACAGACCAGACCTTGAAAAATGTTCAGTTTAAAATTTCTGATGCTGTTGGTCCATTATTGCTCATGCTGACTAAGGTGGAGCAAGAGAGTCAGACGTCTTCATCTCAAAGTGTGAAAGCTTTATTCCTCCAAGCTTGCACTGGTTAAGGCAGCTAGCAGAGCTGTCACAAACATCCACAAAGTTCGCTGGCTTACTGCGGCAGGGTTGGCAGACTTAGCTCCAAAATCCCACGAGTACCCTAATCTAGAGACAAACAATTTGTTTGGTCCAGAGTTTATTAAAGAGGTTTTGAAAAAAGTTTAGCTTAGAACGGGTTTCCAGAATTGACATTCCTTCTAGAGAAAGACATGTTTCTTATAAAGGTGGACCTAAAGGACACCTTTTAAAGCAATTTCCATTACACACAAAGTTCAGTTCCTCAGCTCAGTTGGAGGGGGCAGCTGTTCCTGATGGAATGAAATGGTGTTTGGGCTATCAAATGCCCCATACACCTTCTCGTGGGTGATGTAGGTGTTAATCACACACATAAGGTCATCAAGGGTAAGTTGTATAGTTTACCTAGATGATCTGGTGTTTCATCCAGAAGAAAGTGTCCTATTAGGTCAGAGAGACCATATTCTTCGTCTATTACAGAATACTGGATTTGTAGTAAAAAAAGAAAAGTCGATTCTTCTCCCAACAAGATCTCTTATATTTCTAGGTTTTTCCCCAAACACAACAGCCTTCACAATAGGCATTCCAAAAGAGAACATATTTAGCATTCCAAAATATCATTTGCATTCCAAAATATCATTTGCATATAATTAACATGTCTATCCATCCTGACACACTAGCATTAGCCTATCCGTTGTTCTGCTTCGTTGAATCAAAGTAAGAATCCTTTCAAAAATAGAAATGGTAATAGTTTAATAAAATTAAGTGATTGTACAAAAGAGAAACTTAAATCAAATCAATATTTGTTGTGACCACCCTTTGGAGGAGGAGTCCTAGAAGTGATAAAATGGCTCCCACAGAGCACAGTTATTAAATGAAGAAACAGAAGGATATGAGCAAGCCTGCATCCACAGAAAATCTGTGGTTAGTTCTCCAGAATGTTTGGAACAACCTCTCTGCCGAGTTCCTTCAAAAACTGTGTGCAAGTTTACCTTGATGACTTGCACACACACAAAAAAAAAAAACCTTTAACTAATAATTTCCCTGTCCATACAGGGAATACATCTAAGTTTCAATTCCCAAAAATGGAGGTTTTGGAGATGTTGTCACAGTGCCTTAATGAGTTAAATTTATGCCAGGATTTGATATACGTCTAAATGAACCTTAATGTACCTGCTTGTAGTTAACCAGGCTTTGTGTACAGTATATCAAGAAATCAAGATAATGTAACAATCACTAATTATACTGTAGAATTACTTTTTGTTATATAGATCTGACTAATAACACTAATATGTGAGAATTGTAATGTTTGTACATTCCATATTCAGTACACAATACAGATTACAACAATGAAAGGAAATATAGATAATTTAGGATTATTCTGATGAATGAAAATGTAATTTTATGCAAACAAAAATATTTAAAGTGTGTATATTTGCTTAAAGAGGACATTTTACCAACTTTGTCAAATCTGACACTTTACATTTAATAGATGCTGTGCCACTGATTCCAGCATGGTAGGAATTTTTTCTATAGTCCTTACTGTCCCAAGTGCAGTTAGTTGTGGTCTCTCTTATATTATATAGACTCTGTACTATCAGATGGGCAGTGTCAGACAGGAGCAGGCAAGGGGTGTGATTCTGAGCTCTGACCCTGCCAACCTTTATAGGAGCTCTAAATCACACCATTTGCCTGATCCTTCCATACAGTGCCCATCTGACAGTACAAAGCCTAAATAGCATATAAGGCACCAAAACTAACTGCACTTTTGCACAATTGCCCGGAAACGATGAGAACTAGAGAAGAAATTCTAACTGTGCTGGAATCAGAAGAGTTTATGTTACATCCTCATCCATTCGAACTCCTGCGCCGTCCTCTGGCCGCATTGTATGGTGCAGGAGGTGTGTCCGCTCATGATTACCTGCTCCCGGACTCTCGTCATTCTGAGTTGGCATTGTTAGGGTTAACTTTTGTGTGCTTGTGATTGACAGCCTATCTGCCAATCAAGCCTGGGGCGGGTTCTGGACTTCCTTAAACTGGCCATCAGCCCACACATGGTTGCTGGCCATTGTCTCTCTGACCTTGCTAAGCATTTCTCCTTGCTCTTGTATTGTATTTACTGACCTCTGCTTTTTGGCTTTTGACTACTCTTTTGGATTGCGATTTGGTACTGTTTTGTCTCTCTGGCTTGACCCTAGGCTTGCTGTCTCCTCTTCTGTGTTGTGTTGTCTTGTCCTGTTCTGTGTATCACTTATCTAGAGTAGGGTTTGTCGTCCAGTTGTCCCTGTCATTAGGACAGTTGCGGCAAATAGGTAGGGACACAGAGTGGGCCTAGTTTAGGGCTCACTATCTCTGTCTTCCCTTTCCCCAGCAGCTGTTATTGGGAATTACTTATGGGCAATTCTAACAGTTTATAAGAGACTTCACACTCAGGAATGTAATGTCCAAATTTCATTTATTTATCACCGATTCGGTGTATGTGGTAGTTGTCAACAGAAATATCCAAACAATATTACAAAATCCGATCAAGTCATAATGTAGAGACGTAAACGTTTTCGGTCGTTAACACCTTCTTCAGACTCTCCAAATTCCACTGGTGGGGGATGAAAACTGGTCCGCCAACCAGAAGGGGTAGAGAATGCCAGGTAAAACGCTAGTGAATGGCGAAGTTTCGCTAGTAGTAGAAGCGCTGATGGGTTTTACATTCCTGAGTGTGAAGTCTCTTATAAACTATAACTGACAGGTTGGGACCCTACTTCACCACTCCAAGGCATTGAGTGCTAACCACATCCTTCTCCTGGAATCAGTAGTGCCTATTAACACATGCTAAGAAATGGAATTGGTAGAGGTGGTTAAAGGTCCTTTTCAACTCCTTCCTGCTGGAGGCAAAATGACATGTCACCTGTATTCTATGTTTTGGTACGATTCTGGGGATACCAAATTTATATAGTTTCATTTACATTTTAACCTTAACAAGAATCCCAAACTTTTCCTAAAGTCGCCATATTCTGACACCAGTAACTTTTTTACTTTTCCGTGCATGGGGAGGCATAGGATGTCTTTTTTTTTCGGGGCCAGGTATTGTTTTTAGTTATACCATTTTGGGGATTGTCTATTGCTTTAAACACTTTTTATTCATATTTTTAACAGAGGAAAAACGTCTGTTTGGCACTTTTGATTTCTTTTTCCCGCTACGGCGTACACCATACAGTAAAAATATTTTTAGAAGTTTGTAGATTAGTCATTTTCAGACAAAGGGATACCTAATATGTATGTGTTTCACAGTAATTTTTTACTTTAATATGTATTCTAGGGAAAGAGGGGTGATTTTAATTTTTAATACTTTTTTTTATATATTTTTTTTTTTTTTTTTTTTTTAAATACTGTACTTTTTAGACCCCATAGGTGTCTTGAAATCCAGGGGGTCTGATCACTAATGCAATGCATAGAGTAGCCTGCCATACAAATAAATGCCAGACAAACCTGGGAGCTTTCAATAGGCTCCTGCTGTCATGGCAAAGAATTGCTGGGCTCCAGGATCTCGTTCCAGGTGCTCCTGATCCTCGGTAAAATGGCACCTCAGTCAGCTTTGACCGAGGCACCCAGGGCCTTAATGTCCGCATTTAGTGCAGGCTCCTGAGCAGACGCCATATTTAAATACTCGACATTCGCCGTACTATTACAGCAAATGTTGGGAAGGGGTAAAGGGCATTTCCTTTTATTTGGTAATAAAAGAAAGTTTTATGGATCCTTCCTATGCTTGATTTTCTGTTTCTTTGAATTTTATATCATGGATTAACCCCTTCCTGCTCTGTGTCATACCATTATGTGATGCTAAACACATAAGTGAAAAAGCCCTTTCCCATTTCAAAAATAAATAATGTAAATATATTTATTTATCATGCTTACTTATATAGCATCATCATATTCCGCTGCGCTTTACAGACATTGACAGTCACTGTCCCATATAGGGCTCACAATCTACGTTCCCTATCAGTATGTCTTTGGAGTGTGGGAGGAAACCCATGCAAACACGGGGAAAACATACAAACTCCTTGCAGATGTTGTCCGCAGCAGGATTTGAACCCAGGCCTCCAGCGCTGCAAGGCTAAGTGCTAACCACTGAGCCACCGTGCTCAGTAATGTTAGGTATTACTGGAAGCATAAGTTCACACTTTCAGAAATAATATTATTTATCGTGTGCAGTGAATGCCGCAAAAAAATAAATATCACAGTGTTCAAATATAGCAATTAAAGTTTTACGTACCAGAAAGTAGTACCAATAAAAATTACTCACACAGCACTGTCAGCAAAAAAGTAAATAGGTTATGAATGTCAGAATACGGTGTCCCTCGGCAAAATGTTTATTTTCACAAATGGCGTTTTAGTAACTGATAAATATGGTATCACCGTAATCATAATGACCTGCCGTATAATGGTGTCACTTGATAATGTCATTTTTAATGCTATAATGCTTTTCAGACAGATAGTCATACCACCCAAATACATTAATAACTATTATCTACCATATCTCTGCTTTATACTGGCATCATCTTTTAATCGTCCTGTAATTTATTTTGGATGTTAGAAGGCTTACAAGTGTAACAGTGATTTTCCAGATTTACAAGAAAATTTCCCAAACTAATTTTTTAAGGACCACTTCAGTTCTGAAGGGGATTATAAAGGCCTATATATTAGAAACCATGTATCACCCCATTTTCAAAACTGCACCCCTCAAATAATTCAAAACAGCATTTGGGGAGTTTGTTAACCCTTTAAGCATTTCACAAGAATTAAAATGATATCGAGGTGAAATTTAGACATTTCATTTTTTTCCACTAATCCCTTCATTTAGCCCTAAAATCAACACATTCACAAAAGGTTAAAGGAGAAAATACATCTCACAGTTTGTTATGCAATTTCTCTAGAGCACAGAAATACCCCACATGTGGATGTAAACTGATGTTTTGGCACACGGCAGCGCACGTAAGGGAAGGAGCGACATGTTTGAAAAGCAGATTTTGCTGGAATAGTTTTCAGGTGCCATGTCTCATTTGCAAAGCCCCTAGAGTACCAAAACAATGGAAACCCCCTAAAAGTGATCCCATTTTGGAAACTACACCCCTCACAGAATTCATCAAGGGTATAGTGAGCATTTTGACCCCACAGCTGTTTCACAGATTTTACTAACATTGGGATGTATAAATGAAAAATTACTAAAATGTTACTTTATCCTCAAAGTTTTCATTTTCACAAGGGGTTAAAGGAGAAAAAGCACCCCACAGTTTGTTAAACAATTTCTCCTGAACACAGCAATACCCCATATGTGATCGTAACCTGCTGTTTGGGTACATGGTGGGCAGATTTTGCTGGAATAGTTTTCGGGTGCCATGTCACATTTGCAGAGCCCCTAAAGTACCATTACAATGGAAATCCACAAAAGTGACCCCATTTTGGAAATTATACCCCTCATCAAATTTATCTAGGGGTATGGTGAGCATTTTAACCTCACAGCTGTTTCACAGATTTTATTAACATTGGGATGTAAAAATGAAAAATTACTTTTTTTCCAATAAACCATCCATTTAGCGACATATTTTTAATTTTTGCAAGTGGTTAAAGAAAAACACCCCACAGTTTGTTACACAATTTCTTCTGAACACAGAAATGCCCCATATGTGATTATAATCTGCTATATGGGAACATGGTGGCGCTCAGAATGGAAAGAGCGCTATTTGGCTTTTGGAGGGCAGATGTGGCTGGAATAGTTTTCAGTTGCCATGTCGCATTTGCAGAGCCCCTAACGTGTCAAAACAATGGAAACCCCTCAAAAGTTATCCCATTTTAGAAACTAAACCCCTCAAGGAATTTATCAAGGGTTATTATCATTCTGAGCCTAAAAATGCTTCCCAAAAATTAATGTACAAAGTGAAAATTGAAGTTTTTGAAGAAATATCCAATTTCAGTGCCTAATACGTTGCGGCCACTTTGTGGCATCAGAGACATGCACTCCTAAAACTATTAAGTGGGCTATCCTGGGGACAAAAAAATTAAATATGTGGGTGTAAACTGCTGCTTGGGCACACAGCAGGGCTCAGAAGGGAAGGAGCACTGTGTTTTTTTAGCTTTTGGAGTATAGATTTAGAGGAACTTTATGGACGCCATGTTGTTTTTGCAGAGCCCTGGAGGTGCCCGTAAACTGGAATTCCCCAAGAAGTGATCCCATTTTGTAGGGGCAATTTTAGGGTCTCTGCAAATGTGACATGGCGTCCAAAAACCAACAATCTAAATCTGCGGTCCAAAAGCACATAGTGCTCCTTCACATCTGTGTCCTGCTGTGTGCCCAAACAGCAGTTTATGCCCACATGTATGACACTGGTGTACCCAGGATAACGTAATAATGCCATATGTGGGTGTAAAGTGCTGTTTGGGCACAGAAGGGAAGGAGCGCTATTTTGGTTTTTGGAGCACAGTTTGCTTTTTTGGACACCATGCCACTTTTGTAGAGCCCATGAATTGCCAGTAAAGTGGAATCTGCAGACATGTCACCCTTTCCACATTTTGGAAACTACACCCTTCAAGGGATTTATCGAGTGGTGTAGCGAGCATTATTAACCCTTAAGTGTTGCATTCTTTTAATTTCCATAAATGAATGCGCAGCTGATAATGAAAAGTTAAAAATAAAATTTTTCCATAGATACACCATTTCAGTGCCCAATATGTTGTGCCCAGTTTATGTCTGCACAGACACACACTCCAAAAACTGTTAAGCGGGTGTCCGGGGCACAACAGCTTTTGGACTGTTTGCCTCTGATACAAGCTGGGCACAACATATTAAGCACTGAAATTACGTATTCCTGGAAAAATTGTCATTTTCACCTTTCACCATCAGCTGCGTATTCATTTATGGATAATAAATTATAGCAACACTTGGGGGTTAGAAATGCTCACTGTACCCCTGGACAAATTCCTTCAGGGATTTAGTTTCCCAAATGGGGTCACATGTCAGGGGATTCCACTTTACTTTCATTTCAGCTCTGCAAAAGTGCAATGGCGTCCAAAAACCAAACCATCCAAGTCTGTGCTCCAAAAAAAAAAAAAACTAACCACATTGATTGCTCAGAGATGGTCAGAGCTAGAAAAAAAACTATGCCCTAAGAGCATTTTAGATTTTTTTTCCTTTTCCTTTTTTTCTCTTGGCTGCTGGTTATGGACAAGATGTTCTCCAACCTTACATAGTTACATAGTTTGTCATATGTCCATCAAGTTCAACCAGGGATTGGGAAAGGGCAAGACATTCTATACATTTCCATAAGAATCAATGCTATTTTTCTCTAAAAAGGCATAATTGCCTTTCTGATGCTGTCAGCTGTGAATGTTGTGACCAGCTCCTGGGGTAGGCTATTCCACAGATTCACAATCCTTACGAAGAAGCCTTGTCGGCTCTTGAGATCAAACCTTTTTTCTCCATAGAAACATAGAGAAACGTAGAACAGATTTTACCCATATTTCTTGTATGGGCCATTTGTATAGGTTTATCATATCTTCCCTTAAATGCCTTTTCTTCACACTAAACAGATTTAACTCCTTTAGTCTCTCCTCATAACTTAGGTCCTTCATGCCCCTTATTAGTTATGTGGCTCTCCATTGAATCATTTCCAGCTCTAAAACATCCTTTCTATGGACTGGCCTTAGTAACAGCTGATTGACATTGCATGCTGTAATTTAACCTATGATCTACAACACGCGGGTCCTTCTCCACCACTGACTCTTCCAGCTTTACTCCCCCTAGGACTAATGTTGCATGCAGATTATTTTGTACCTAGATGCATAACTTTACATTTATCCACATTGAACCTTATTTGCCATGTGGATGCCCAAACCCTCAGTCTGTCCAAGACTGTAATTACCTACGTAGTGTACTGTACTACATTGCTTGGTGTCATCTGCGAAAATATAGACAGTGCTATTAATCACATCTTCTATATCATTAATAAATAAGTTAAATAACAGCGGACCCAGCACTGAACCCTGAAATCAAGTTAGTCTGACAACTTTTGACCTTAGTAAAACCATGCTGTCTGTCACTTATAATATTATGTACCGTCATATACTCCTGTAGATAGTCACTTAAGGGTCCCTCAAATAGTTTCCCACAATGGATGTTCAGTTTACTGTTCTGTAATTACCTGGGCAATGTCAGACTAGGATGTCTAGGACCCACCAGTGGAATTGATTTTAGGGGCCCACCCTACTACTAGTGTACCCCTGTGTCAGGAAAAGAGCTCCCTCGGTCTTGAACCCTTGACTTCCCGGCCATGTTCTGCAGTCTTGACCATTATGCCATTGAAGAAGCCTGTCTGTTTTTTGCCTTGCTTAGCCTGGACTTTTCCATTGGAATGATTAGCTTAGGGATCGCACCTGCTCTGTGGCCAATCACAGTATAGCAATCCCTATATAAACCCACAACTTACTCCATCTTGTGCCTGATTATTCTGGCTGTTTATTCCTTGTTGACCCTGAGATACTCCACTGCTCCTGTGTACCGAACTCTGCAAACGTCTGATTACGGCTGATCCACTGCTCCTGTGTACTGAACTCTGCAAACGTCTGATTACGGCTGATGCACTGCTCCTGTGTACCGAACTCTGCAAACGTCTGATTACGGCTGATCCACTGCTCCTGTGTACCGAACTCTGCAAACGACTGACTACGTCTTCTACTCCTGAGGTACTATTTCTATATCTCTTACTCTTAAAGTACTGTACTGTTTGCCTCATCAATTGTACTCCAGATCTGACAACTAGCATCATTACACCCTGTCCCCATAATATAAATTATGTCCCCATATATTAAATGGTTTATCCACTTGCTTAATACTGATGGTCTATGCTTAGGATAGGGCATCAATATTACATCTATCCCTGCATATCAACTGTATGAGGTAATAGCAGGTCAGGAGCCAAGTAACCCAGCTACCATACAATGTGCACCACTGCAGTATCTAACCCCACCGCTACATACTGTATGGCAAGCGAGCAGCGTGGCTCCTGGAATTTTTAACATCACCTGTAGCTGTGCTGTACTGGGGAAGCTGAACTGCAGGTGTTCAGGCTGTCGGACCCACGCAGATGTAATAAAACAGAAGAGTAGAACAGCACTCCAAATTTGATCCAAATAATTCCAGTATATTTTATTCCAAAGGACACATCCAATAAATAGTGGGAATGACAACACTGCTCATATATAGTATGTTTTATCACTGTAAATCCCAATGCAACGTTTCACGGAAATTACCCCTTCATCAGGCTGGAAGGCAATGGAAAAAAATACCATGAGCTAATGCATAATAAATAAGACAAAAACATAACAATCAAAGATATAAAAAGGAAATCTCACACGATCACCAAGAGAAATAATAGATTATATAACATTACAGAAAGCTACAAGGCGTATATGGTAAAAGATCAAATACTAATATCATATATTAACAGCAGCAGGTATAAAATGCAAAGTATACCGTATGGGAACACGGGGAAGAAAACAAAGTCGTAATTTATCTGTAGGGGTCCATAGGATCAGACGCCTATATAGAAAAATGAAAAAACGAACAATGAAAAAAACAAACATCAGTATAATAATAGATCTGAGGGAGTGGGGGAGAAAAGGGGGACAATGCTAGCAGGGAACTAGAAAGTATAGGAAAGATGGGAGCAGGGAAATGAACGATATGGGGAGAATGAGATAAACTGTGTGAACAGTCAGTAGATGGGGAAGGGTCAGCTACTGTGTAGCGCAGCAATTCATAACCAGGGGTGCTGTGACACTCTGGTGTTGAAATAATCGCACATCCTCTTTTAACTACTTTGGCATCCTTAGGATGTCAATGCATTTGAATAGAATGCCTGATGGAGCTTCTTGCTCCATCATGCCTGCTGAAGACCTGATGCATAGATCTGCAGATAAGAAGCAGGAGGACCTCAGAGCTCTGGGGAAAGAGGATAGGTAAGTAGTGTTTTTTTATTTATATAGCACAACTACAATGTGGGGACATTAGATAACTGTGGGACATTATTAGGTGACTCGGGGCTACTAGGGGACATTATTAGTTGTTTGATGGCAACTGGGGGGACATTATTACATGTCTAGGGGACATTATTAGTTGCCTGGGGGCCACTGCGGAACATTATTAGTTGTCTGGGGGACATTATTAGATGTCTCGAGGCCACTGGGGGACATTATTAGTTGCCTGGGGCCAACTATTAGATGCCTGGGGCCACTAGTGGACAATATTACTTGCCTGGGGACTACTGGGGGGACATTATTAGTTGTTTGATGGCAACTACTGGGGGGGGGGGAGGGTTCATTATTAATTGACTGGGAGCCACTGGGGGACATTATTAGTTGCTGGGGGCCACTGGGAATAATATTAGTTGTCTGAGGGCCACTAGGGGGTCATTATTAATTGTCTGGGGAACACTATTAATTTCCTGGGGACCACTGGGAACATTACTACTTGCCTAGGGGGCCACTGAGGAAGATTATTACTTGCCTGTGGGGTTACTGGAGGACATTATTAGATGCTTGGGGGCCACTGAGGGACATTATTACTTGCCTGGGGAATCACTGGAGGACAATTTTAGTTGCCTGGGACTACTGGGGGACAATATTAGTTACTGGGGGCCACTGAGGAAAATTATTAGTTGTCTGGGGGTCATTATTAGTTGTCTGGGGGACATTATTACTTTCCTGCCTGAGAGCAATTGGAGAAGATTATTACTTGCCTGGAGGCCACTGGGGGACATTAGATGCTTGAGGGCCACTGGGGGGGGTCATTATTAGTTGCCTGGGGGCCACTGGACATTATTAGTTGCCTGAGGGCCACTGGGGACATTATTACTTGCCTGGGGATCACTGGAGGACAATATTAGATGCCTGTGGGCCACTAAGGGACATTATTAGTTGCCTGGAGGCTACTGGGGGATATTATTAGTAGCTTGGGGCCACTGGGGAACATTATTAGTTTTCTGGAGGACAGTATTATTTAACTGGAGACCACTGGGGAAGATTATTACTTCCATGGAGGATATTATTACTGGGGGTTCCTAGGGGATATTATTACGTGCCTGGGGGCCACTTGGGACATTATTACTTGCCTGGGGACAACAGGAAAACACTACTTGTCTGGGGGCCACTGGAGATAATTACTACTTGCCTAGAGGCCACAGGGGAGCATTATTAGGTGCCTGGGGGCCACTGGGAAGCAGTATTAGGTGTCTGAGTGCCACTGCGGAGCATATGCTACATGTTGGGCTACTAAGGGAGCTTGTTGAAGATAAAAGGTGAATTTTTGTATATGTTGGGTGGAAAGTGAAGCTTTGAGGGTGCATTCATGTGATGCAGTTACAGAAGAGAAAAAAAAGTATTTAGTCAGCCACCAATTGTGCAAGTTCTCCCGCTTAATAAGATGAGAGAGGACTGTTATTGACATCATAGGCACACCTCAACTATGAGAGACAAAATGAGAAAACAAATCCAGAAAATCATATTGTCTGATTTTTTAAAGAATTTATTTACAAATTATGGTGGAAAATAAGTATTTGGTCAATAACAAAAGTTCATTTTGATACTTTCTTATATATCCTTTGTTGGCAATGACAGAGGTCAAACGTTTTCTGTAAGTCTTCACAAGGTTGACACACACTGTTGCTGGTATGTTGGCCCATTCCTCCATGCAGATCTCCTCTAGAGCAGTGATGTTTTGGGGCTGTCGCTAGGCAATACGGACTTTCAACTCCCTCCAAAGGTTTTCTATGGGGTTGAGATCTGGAGACTGGCTAGGGCACTCCAGGACCTTGAAATGCTTCTGACAAAGCCACTCCTTCGTTGTCCTGGCGGTGTGCTTGGGATCACTGTCATGCTGAAAGACCCAGCCACGTTTCATCTTCAATGCCCTTGCTGATGGAAGGAGGTTTATATTCAAAATCTCACGGTACATGGCCCCATTCATTCTTTCATGTACACGGATCAGTCGTCCTGGTCCCTTTGCAGAGAAACAGCCCCAAAGCATGATGTTGCCACCCCCATGCTTCACAGTAGGTATGGTGTTCTTTGGATGCAACTCGGCATTCACTCTCCTCCAAACACGACGAGTTGTGTTTCTACCAAACAGTTCTACTTTGGTTTCATCTGACCATATGACATTCTCCCAATACTCTTCTGGAGCATCCAAATGCTCTCTAGCAAACTTCAGATGGGCCCGGATATGTACTGGCTTAAGCAGGAGGACACGTCTGGCACTGCAGGATCTGAGTCCCTGGCGGCGTAGTGTGTTACTGACGGTAGCCTTTGTTATGTTAGTCCCAGCTTTCTGCAGGTCGTTCACTAGGTCCCCCTCTGTGGTTCTGGGAGTTTTGCTTACCATTCTTGTGATCAATTTGACCCCACGGGGTGGAGCACCTGATCGAGGAAGATAATCAGTGGTGTTGTATGTCTTCCATTTTCTAATTATTGCTCCCACAGTTGCTTTCTTCACACCAAGCTGCTTGCCTATTACAGATTCAGTCTGTCCATCCTGGTGAAGGTCTACAATTTTGTTTCTGGTGTCCTTCCACAGCTTTTTGGTCTTCACCATAGTGGAGTTTGGAGTGTGACTGTTTGAGGTTGTGGACAGGTGTCTTTTATACTGATAACAATTTCAAACAGGTGCCATTACTACAGGTAATGAGTGGAGGACAGAGGAGCCTCTTAAAGAAGAAGTTACAGGTCTGTGAGAGCCAGAAATCTTGCTTGTTTGTAGGTGACCAAATACTTATTTTCCACCATAATTTGCAAATAAATAATTAAAAAATCAGACAATGTGATTTTCTAGATATGTTTTCTCATTTTGTCTCTCATAGTTGAGGTCTACCTATGATGTCAATTACAGGCCTCTCTCATCTTTTTAAGTGGAAGAACTTGCACAGTTGGTGGATGACTAAATACTTTTTTTCCCCACTGTACAACTGCATCAAAACTGCAATGGGATTGCCATGACACTGCAATGCTCCCGTTGCCATGGCAGCCGGGATCCTATTGAATGCTCCCAGGCTTGTCTGGTATTACCTTCAATTACAGGCTGCTGTATGCAGTGCCAATATTGTGTAATCTGAAAACCCCCAATCAACACATTTTTTAAAATATTTTTCCCGTACTGTGAACACCGTTTCGCCTCTGATAAAAATTTGAATAAAAAGTGATCAAAGCAATAGACATTCCCCAAAATGGTATAACTAAAAAGTACATCTGGCCCAGAAAAAAAAAGAGTCCTATGCATCCCTGTAGACAGAAATATAAAAAAGTTATGGGAGTCAGAATATGGAGACTTTAAGAAAAAAAAAATACAGTCAAATACAGTAAAAAAAAAAAAAAAAAAAAATCATTAAAATCACCCACCCCCACACATCTGCAGATTTTCTTCACTTCAAGTTTATGCTCATAGCCTATAACTCTGTTCTTCACCTCGCCAAACAAGCTTACTTCACCTCTCTCATCTCTTCTCTCTCCAATAACCCTAAACGACTCTTTGACACTTTTCACTCCCTCCTCACACCAAACGTGCGGGCACCTGTCACAGACCTCAGTGCCCAAGACATGGCCACTTACTTTAAAGACAAAATCGACAACATCCGTCAGGAAATAACCCATTCTCCAATTGGCAAGAGTGCCCTTCCCTGCCTTGCTACTGGAATTGACCCGGTAACAGAAGAAGTCCCCAACTCCTTTCTTCTTCTCGCCCCACTACTTGCACAAGCGATCATATCCCGTCACACCTCCTCCGGTCTCTACTACTACTGTTACAACTCACCTTACTAAAATTTTTAACCTCTCTCTTTCTGGAATCTTCCCCTACGCCTTCAAACATGCTGTCATAACCCCACTACTGAAAAAACCCTCCCTTGACCCATCCTGTGCTGCTAACTACCGACCTGTCTCTAACCTACCCTTCATCTCTAAACTCCTGGAACGCTTGGTCTACTCCCGACTAATCCACTATCTCTGTTAATTCTCTTCTGGACCCTTACAATCAGGTTTTCGTGCACTACACTCTACAGAAACGGCCCTCACAAAGGTCTCCAACGATCTCTTGACTGCTAAATCTAAAGGGAACTATTCACTACTTATTCTAATGGATCTCTCAGCAGCATTTGACACTGTAGACCACAAACTCCTCCTCACTATGCTCCATTCTATTGGCCTCAGCGATTACACTCTCTCTTGGCTTTCTTCCTATCTCTCTCATTTAGTGTATCATTCGCTGGTGCTATTTCTCCTCCTCTTGCGGTTGGGGTTCCTCAAGGCTCGGTCCTAGGTCCCGCCCTCTTCTCTCTGTACACAGCCACAGTTGGACAAACCATTCGCAAATTTGGCTTTCAATACCATCTTTATTCAGATGATACCCAACTATATACCTCATCCCGTGACATCACCCCTGCACTACTACAGAACACCAGTGACTGTCTCTCTGCTGTCTCTAACATCATATCTTCTCTTTATCTGAAATTGAATCTTTCAAAAACTGAACTTCTTGTGTTCCCTCCATCTACTAACCGACCTAACCCTGATATCTCCATTTCTGTCTGTGGCCTTACTATTACCCTGAGGCGGCATGCCCGCTGTCTGGGGGTTGTATTTGATTCAGATCTCACCTTTACCCCACATACCTTGCCACCTGCACCTTAAAAACTTTTCTAGAATTCGCCCTTTTCTCACCGTGGAAACATCAAAAACCTTCATTGTTGCTCTGATTCTCTCTCGTCTTCATTATTGCAATTCTCTTCTAATTGGGCTTCCTCTTACTAAACTCTCCCTACTACAATCTGTCCTGAAAGCAGCCACCAGACTTATCTTTTTGTCAAACTGGTACACAGACACATCTACCTTGTGTCAGTCTCTGTATTGGTTGCCCATCCATCACAGAATACAATATAAAATTATCACACTGACCCACAAATCCATCCATAGTGCTGTGCCCCCCTATATCTCCTCTCTCATCACTGTCTACCGCCCTAACCGTCCTCTCTATTCTGCCAATGACCTTAGACTTGCATCCTCTGTTATCCGATCATCCCACTCCCGTCTCCAAGACTTTTCTCGAGCTGCAACGGTGCTCTAGAATGCTGTACCCAAGACAATCCGATTAATCCCGAACTACAGCAGCTTCAAAACTTCCCTAAAATCACATCTGTATGGTCAGGCTTATCACGTGACCTGATCACAGTGTAGTGTGCGGAGGTGGAGAACAATAACACCTTTTATCCATCCTCCTCTGTTCCTCAGATCCTGTCCTCTCCATTTAGAAGTTACACTGCACTCCTTGCACTTAGTATCTGTTTATTCACAGATACTGGCTGGTGACGGGTTCATACAGCTTCAGTTACACAACCTTTTCTATTAAAAGATGGCTGGACCATGGTATCAAACAAGCCCTCTGACCTCTTGTGTCCCCCTATCTCCTCATAGAATATAAGAACATATATTGTTTGATATGTTTATTTCTTTGTCACATTGTAATGTCTCATATTGTCTGTTCATGTGTCCTCTGATTTGTAAAGTGCTACGGAATATGTTGGCGCTATATAAATAAAGTTATTATTATTACCCCCTTTCCATAGAACACATATAAAAGTACCTAAATAAATTGAAACATATACACATTAGGTATCCCTGTGTTTGAAAAACCCCGGTCTAGACACTCCCCAAAGTGGTATAATTACTTCAATATCTGCCTGACCCTCCCCCCTCGCTCCTAGTTTAAATGCTTTGCCACCCCCCGAATGCTTCACCAACCCTGACACATCTGAATTGAGAGTTACTCTGAACTTCCATGACCATAATATTACATGGTTTCATGGTACCCTTAATTCACCCCTGGGTGTGGGACCTTAGCGTTGAATCTCCACTGATCACATACTCATGGCTTATCCTATGGACAGATCATCAGGGGGAGGAAAATGACTCCAAGAAAACAGGCAAACAGCGCTGGTCCAGTGAAGGGATCTTTATTACAGTAGAACAAAGACAACACATTTCGGGCCATAGCCCTTTCTGCAGTGTGTGTGTCATCATAAAATGATCAAAGAATCACAAATTTATAATAAAAAAAAACAGGCGGTAACACCGCTCACAAGGTCAACCTAGCAAAGGTCAAGGTGCATATACATAATTAAACATATATATCACATTTAAATTGCATTCAAAAAGAGTTCCTCAGATATAAAACATGTAATACACATAATAACTTAGTTATATGAATTATACATACAGAGAGAAAATGATTTGCTTAGAGGACCGTGACTTGCACAAGGAACTAGCGCATGCGTATAGAAGAGTGGCCGCTAAAAAACATGAGCTGCTGCTGAAATTGACGGACTGCACATGAGTGTTACATAGAGGTGGCATGTCGCTAGGGGAAGGGAGCTAGTGCATGCGCAGACAGAAATAGCGGCCACGGGGATTGCGAACTGCTCCAAATGAATGACTGGGTGCATCTTCGAAAATGAGTGAGAGTGGACTTAATCAGGAGATAGCGTTGCTTGGAAACCAGAAAGCTGAACTTGATGAGTAGGGTATAAAAAACCATTGGGGAAGTGCAAAGAGCTGCTTGTTATTTGGCAAAACAAATGTATTAGAATAAAACACAATGGGGAGTAAAAAATATATACAGTAATACCTCGTACATTCACGAAGTTAGGGTCCAGAGTGGGTCGTGGATCGCGAGGAATCACGAATGTTTGGTACAAGCGCTTAGAAGCGCTTACAATGCCAGTTTCTAATGTTTAACCTCTAAATATCAATAAACTTTACCCTACAGTACTGTACAGAGTACTGTATAGTAATACATTAATTAATTCATTCATTTTTCTTATACAATCACGGTAAAATTAAACTAATTACCGGGTACGTAACGAATGGGACGCTACTACCCAATAGTGAAGGGTTTTTTTAAAAAAATTTTCACAGATCTGTGAAAAAAACAGCAAAATCTATATATTGTTAGTTGCCAAAAAAAATTGCGAATCTGTGAATTCGCTAATTCGGAAACGCGAGTGTACGAGGGATTACTGTATATAAAATAGACAGGATACAAATAACATAATACAAAAAATCGTATGGAGACACTTATAAAACATAGTGATATCATATAATTTGCATAAATATTTAATAATTAAATAAATATATATAAAATATATGAAATGAATATATAGATACTGTGCCACAAAAGATGCAAATAAGATTTTAAAAATTACCTTAATATGATAATCACCGAGATATATTTGCTTAATGCATAGAATCGAATAAAGCAGATTTTCAGCAAAATATTTTCAGATACCTCATTTAGGCCTCACGGTACCATGGTATCCAATTTGTATATCAAAAATAATTTCCTTTTCTTCAAGAGATCTAGACGACGGTGATTATTTTGGGGGAACTGATCAATTGGGGTAATGGAAAATGATTGATATTGCAACTATGTTGGGTGGCTCCATGGCAAGATACAGTGGCATGGCAGATATTTCTGAAACCCCTTGAGTATATTGGATCTCTGTTGAGCCTTTCTCTATGGTACCTAGAGGTTCGGCCTCACATACAAAGAGGTGCAAGTTAGGAACGTTTTAATTTGTAAAGTGCTGCACAATAAGTTTGCGCTATATAAATAAAATATATTATGTATATTATTTGTGGAACGACTGGTAATGTCAGACTTACAGTGATTTATGATTCTGCAACATTTACATCGGGGTGTATTGCAGCGATAGCTCCCACTGATCTTGGAGGAGCCTGATATGAGCATGATGGATTTTTAATCAACAGGGCCCCTAATCTTGCTTGGAGCCAGAAAATTCTTGAGTGTCCTGGCTCGTCTGTAGGTGACGCCAGGTTGTTTGGGGAAAAAATGTCCTTAGGAAGGAATCATTAAAGAGAACAGGCCAATGTTTGGCTAATATAGATCTGATATGATTATGTACAGAGCTGAATGTGGTAATGAAATTGTACCAAAATGCATCATTCTTTGTTTTGAGACTGGATTTGATACAATCTTGTTGAAATAAGGCTCTGGCTTGTTGGTGCGCTGATTTTATTATACCTCTTGGATAATGTTTCTCCTGAAATATCTGGGTCATTACTTTACTCTGGAGTTCAAAATCTTCATTGCGAGTGCAGTTGCTCCTCAGTCTCTGAAATTGTCCAAATAGGTCGTTTTTCCTTTTTTGGAAATGTAGGCTATTGTACTCTAAAAGGCTATTGCAGTCGACCTTCTTAAAGAAGGTTTTGGTGTGAATATTTTTATCTGCTACAAGTACAAGATCAAGGTACTCTATTTGGTCCGTGGTAGATGTAAGAGAGTAAGGTCCCATTTGCTCCCACCATTGTTCAGATGGTTAGTAAATTCGGTTTCGATTTGTGCAGGTCATTGATGTAACGTTTGTACAGTACAATGTGTTTTGACCATGTCTGACAGGAATAGATAAAATCCAGTCCAAATTGGCCCATATGGAGGTTTGCAAAACTTGGCACGAAACGTGTCCCCATAGCAGACCCCCGAGATTGCAAGTAGATTTTGGACTGGAAGACGTTATGTTTCAGTATAAAGTGGATACTATCTAAAATAAATGACTGTTGTTTCTCGGGGATGGAAGGGTCATTTGTTAAGACTTGGGATATTTTAAAAAGACTTTTATTATGTGGGATATTGCGATATCATATCCAATGTGGCCCATCGGTATATGTGTTTCCATGATAGGGGGGAATAGTTTGCATATTAAACTGGCATAGATATGATTTGAGGTTGACCATATATTTCTGTAGTAATAGGTCAACATAGTGAGATTAATTGCAAGTTAGACAGTTGATATCTGAAATTATTGGTCTTCCTCATGGGTTAATTTTTTTGGATATACAAATTGGATACCATGGTATCAGCAGGCCTAAATGAGGCAACTGAAAATATTTTCTGAAAATCTTATTTATTCAATTTTATCTATTAAGCAAATATATCTCATTAATTATCATATTAATGTAATTTTTTTAATTTTATTTGCATCTTTTGTGGCATAGTATCTACAGTGGGGAAAAAAAGTATTTAGTCAGCAACCAATTATGCAAGTTCTCCCACTTAAAAAGATGAGGCCGGCCTGTAATTGACATCATAGGTAGACCTCAACTATAAGACAAAATGAGAAAACAAATCCAGAAAATCGCATTGTCTGATTTTTTTTTTTTAAGAATTTATTTGCAAATTATGGTGAAAAATAAGTATTTGGTCACCTACAAACAAGCAAGATTTCTGGCTCTCACAGACCTGTAACTTCTTCTGTAAGAGGCTCCTCTGTCCTCCACTCATTACCTGTAGTAATGGCTCCTGTTTGACATTGTTATTAGTATAAAAGACACCTGTCCACAACCTCAAACAGTCACACTCCAAACTCCACTATGGTGAAGACCAAAGAGCTTTGGAAGGACACCAGAAACAAAATTGTAGACCTGCACCAGGCTGGGAAGACTGAATATGCAATAGGCAAGCAGCTTGGTGTGAAGAAATCAACTGTGGGAGCAATAATTAGAAAATGGAAGACATACAAGACCACTGATCTCCCTCGATCAGGGGCTCCATGCAAGATCTCACCCCGTGGGGTCAAAATGATCACAAGAACGGTGAGCAAAAATTCCAGAACCACATGGGGGGACCTAGTGAATGACCTGCAGAAAGCTGGGACTAACGTAACAAAGGCTACCGTCAGTAACACACTATGCCGCCAGGGACTCAGATCCTGCAGTGCCAGACGTGTCCCCCTGCTTAAGCCAGTACATATCTGGGCCCATCTGAAGTTTGCTAGAGAGCATTTGGATGTTCCAGAAGAGTATTGGGAGAATGTCATATGGTCAGATGAAACCGAAGTAGAACTGTTTGGTAGAAACACAACTCGTCGTGTTTGGAGGAGAGTGAATGCTGAGTTGCATCCAAAGAACACCATACCTACTGTGAAGCATGGGGGTGGCAACATCATGCTTTGGGGCTGTTTCTCTGCAAAGGGACCAGGACGACTGATCCGTGCACATGAAAGAATGAATTGGGCCATGTATCGTGAGATTTTGAGTGCAAACCTCCTTCCATCAGCAAGGACATTGAAGATGAAATGTGGCTGGGTCTTTTAGCATGACAATGATCCCAAGCACACCGCCAGGGCAACGAAGGAGTGGCTTCGTAAGAATCATTTCAAGGTCCTGGAGTGGCCTAGCCAGTCTCCAGATCTCAACCCCATAGAAAACCTTTGGAGGGAGTTGAAAGTCCGTGTTGCCCAGCCAGCCAGGAATGGGCCAACATACCAGCAACAGTGTGTGCCAACCTTGTGAAGACTTACAGAAAACATTTGACCTCTGTCATTGCCAACAAAGGATATATAACAAAGTATTGAGATGAACTTTTGTTATTGACCATATACTTATTTTCCACCATAATTTGCAAATAAATTCTTTAAAAATGAGACAATGTGATTTTCTGGATTTGTTTTTTCATTTTTGTCTCTCATAGTTGAGGTCTACCTATGATGACAATTACAGGCCGGCCTCATCTTTTTAAGTGGGAGAACTTTCACAATTAGTGGCTGACTAAATACTTTTTTCCCCACTGTATATATTTATTTCATATCTTATATATTTGTTATATGTATGATTTCATTTATTTATTTAAATATTTATGCAAATTATATACCCCGGCAGATTTTTAGGTTTTTTTGTCCTTTTTTCAGAGAATATGAATGATAACACAAAAACTTCTTCTCCACTCATGGTTAGTGGTTGGTTGAATCCATTTATTGTCAAACTTCTGTGTTTTCTCTTTTTAAATCATAATGACAACCAAAAACATCAAAAGGACCCTGTTCAAAAGTTCACATACCCCAGTTCTTAATACCGTGTATTGCCCCCTCTAACATCAATGACAGCTTGAAGTCTTTTGTGGTAGTAGTGGATGAGGCTCTTTATTTTCTCAGATGGTAAAACTGCCCATTCTTCTTGGCAAAAAGTCTCCAGTTCCTGTAAATTCCTGGGCTGTCTTGCATGTACTGCGCGCTTGAGATCTCCCCAGAGTGGCTCAATGATATTGAGGTCAGGAGACTGAGATGGCCACTCCAGAACCTTGACTTTCTTCTGCTGTAGCCAATGACAGGGCGACTTGGCCTTGTGTTTTGGATCGTTGTCATGTTGGAACGTCCAAGTACGTCCCATGCGCAGCTTCCTGGCTGAGTGCAAATTTGCCTCCAGTATTTGCTGATAACGTGCAGCATTCATATTTCCTTCAACTTTGACCAAGTTTCCTGTGCCTTTGAAGCTCACACATCCCCACATCATCAGAGATCCACCTCCGTGCTTTACAGTAGGAATGGTGTTCCTTTCATCATAGGCCTTGTTGGCACCTCTCCAAATGTAACGTTTATGGTTGTGGCCAAAAAGTTCGATTTTTGTCTCATCACTCCAAATTACCTTGTTCCAGAAGTTTTGAGGCTTGTCTCTATGTTTGGCGTATTGAAGGCGAGATTCTTTGTGGCATTGTGCAATAATGGCTTTCTTCTGGCAACTCGACCATGCAGCCCATTTTTCTTCAAGTGCCTTCTTATTGTGCATCTTGAAACAGCCACACCGATAGTTTTCAGAGAGTCCTGTATTTCAGCTGATGTTATGTGTGGATTTTTCTTTGCATCCCGAACAATTTTCCGGGCAGTTGTGGCTGAAATTTTGGTTGGTCTACCTGACCGTGGTTTGGATTTTACAGAGCCCCTGAGTTTCCATTTGTTAATCACAGTTTGAATACTGCTGACTAGCATTATCAATTCCTTGGATATCTTTTTGTATCCCTATCCTGTTTTATACAGTTCAACTACCTTTTCCCGTAGATCCGTGGACAATTCTTTTGCTTTCCCCATGACTCACAATCCAGAATCGTCAGTGGCTGGAGGAAAGATGCAACAGTCTGTCTGGATCCCAGAAACTCACTCAGCTTTTATGCACACACACTGATTACAAGCAAACAGGTCACAGGTGAGGATGTTACCTTTAGTAGCCATTCAAACCCCTTTGTGTCAACTTCTGGGCATGTTATCAGGCCAAAATCACCAGGATATGTGAACTTTTGAACAGGGTCCTTTTGATGGTTTTTGGTTGTCATTATGATTTAAAAAGAGAAAACACAGAAGTCTGACAATAAATGGCTAAAACCAACCACTAACCATGAGTGGAGAAGAAGTTTTTGTGTTATCATTCATATTCTCTGAAAACAGGTCAAAAAAACTAAAAATCTGCTGGGGTATGTAAACTTTTTAGCACAACTGTATATACAGTATATTTTACTCCCCATTGTGTTTTATTCTTCTAATACATTTGTTTTGCCCAATAACAAGAAGATCTTTGCACTTCCCCAATGTTTTTTATATCCTATTCATCAAGTTCAGCGTACCTGGTTCAAATGCAATGCTATCTCCTGTATGTCCATCCTCCTTCATTTGCGCAGACGCACCCCAGTGTGGAATAGCTCATGATCCCTGCGGCCGCTATTACTGTGTGCGCATACACTAGCTCCCTTCCCCTAGCGACGAGCCTCCTTTATGTAACACGCATGAGTGTTTTTTATTATAAACATGTCATTCATTGATCACTTTATGATGAGACACACACTTGACAAAGGGCTACTTATCGAAACGTGTTGTTCGTTTTTACTACAATAAGAACCCCTTCACTGGCCCAGCGCTGTCTGCCTTTTTCTTGGAGTCATTTTCCTCCAAACACCTGATAATCTGAATACTACTGGCATGTGATTGACCTCACTACACCCATCTGTCAACCAGCTGCTTCTTTGGTCCACTAAACATCGATTGGATGTTTAAAGGCAATTAGAGTAGTTGTGGGTTTACCACAACTTTCTAAGGTGAGCTTACTCCTGTTCATTTAACTATACCAGTGTACATTGCAATATTACGCACTTCCTACTATTAATTTGTACTACTACTAATAAGCACTTCCTACTATTAATTTGTTTTTCACAGTATTTACCCTGTGGACAGGTCATGTTTAAAATACACTGTTGGGGACTGGAAAATAACTGTAATAACTATTATGTCAAGCATGGATATCTGAACATCATACAATTAAACACAAAAATGAAATGAACCCCATAAAAACCTATTGACTATATCCTTGAATCCAACAGCAGAGAATTTAAAACACTTTAACGGCAGATAGTCTATTGGTTAAGCAAGTTTCATATTCTTAAACCACAAAGCTTGAACAAGATAAATGAAACATCAAAAAGAAAAACATCTTAAACAATGAAAGAGAATAATGTAAATACTTACCAAGTTGTTTCAATAGTCTATAGCATTATTAATCTATTCATTAAGTATTAAATCAATAGAAATAGTGCTGCACAAAATGAATCAATATACATTCCAAGTATTTACAGAATATCTTTTAATAAAACTTACCATTTTCAGCGCTACCTAAAGCCAACTGACGAACTCAGACTAGACTTGTAGTGCACAGAAGAGACATCTTGTGGCCAAAACCTGCAACTGCAACTGGTGATCCTAACCATAGATGAACTTTCCATTGTATTCGGAGGACATCTAGTGTTCATTGGATAATAATGCCCTTTACCTTATAATATGTATGACATCTTGTGGTGAAAGTGGATTACTACAAACCCCTATACCAACAATTTCAAGTGTAAATATTTACAGCCAGTAGGCCTCATGCACATGACCATAATTTTATTCGCTTTTACGGATAAATGTGCAGACCCATGTGTTTCTATGGGCCCATACACACATATGTAATTTTTGTGGACATGTGTCTGGGTCGCAGAAGGGGTCTGCAGTTTATCAAGCTAGTTCTATTTTTATTCACATTTGTGGTGTGGTTGAGCCCATTCTACCCTATGGGCATGTGCACATTGCGGAGAAGCTACGGATGCACATCTGTGGCTTCACCGCAATTGCAAATTAAGTTGCTAGGCAACACAGAGAGGAAGTTCCCATCTGGGGAGCTGTGTTGGTGGCTGTGTGACTATGTCACAGTATACCATACCCTCCTCATGTGGCCGCCACTGTGGCCCCCACACAATAATATATATGTCAAGTGCTTCCCAAACTCAATGTGGTCATTACATTATTCCTTTTTTTGGGGACCAGGAATGCCCCATACTATGGGATGAAAGGAGTGAGGAGTACTGTGACCGCAGCACTAAAGACACAGCCTGGGACGAGATGGTGTTGGAATTGCATCCAATCAAGTAGGAAAATGGATCAAGAGCCCAGTCCAAAGACCTTGGTAAGTGCCTATCATTTCCCTTGCCATAAAAAAAAATAAATAGGCAGTATTTTGTGCATTGTTTTATTTTTGACCCTGCGTTTTCTATATGTGTAATAACATTTTAGGCCTGGTTCACATCTGTGCATGGGTTTCCATTCGGGGAGTCCGCTTGGGGACCCCCAGAATGGAAACCTAACTGCATAAAAAAGCAGTTACTATAGGAAACCTCCATAGACTTTAATGTGGGGGCCACTGTGGAGCATATAATACTGTGTGGGAGCCACTGTGGAGAATATAATACTGTGTGGGAGCCACTGTGGAGCATATAATACTGTGTGGGAGCCACTGTGGAACATATAATACTGTGTGAGGGCCACTGTGGAGCATATAAGACTTTGTGGGGGTCACTGTGGAGCATATAATACTGTGTGGGAGCCACTGTGGAGCATATAATACTGTGTGGGAGCCACTGTGGAGCATATAAGACTTTATGGGAGTCACTGTGGAGCATATAATACTGTGTGGGGGTCACTGTGGAGCATATAATACTGTGTGGGGGCATGTGGAGCATATAATACTGTGTGGAGGCCACTATGGAGCATATAATACTGTGTGGGGGCCACTGTGGGCATATAATTCTGTGTGAGTGCCAGAAAATAAAGAATTCAAGGCAGATGTCCACCTCAAATTCATCTTTACTTTCCGATGTCTGAACAGGTTGTATCTACTTGTATGGAATGGACTGTATTACAGTCCACTCCAGTAGGTCTACCTCCCAATTTTGATTGTTTTTTTTGCTGCAGTGTGCATGAGTTACTCTAAAAGGGTCCCACTGAGGCTCTGTTGCCTAAGGGCCTACACAAACCTGAAGCCGGCCCTGTCCACATGAATGTGTTTTCCATCCAGAGCACCCACACAGTTGGGAAATTGTGCTGAATCCAGCCTTCTGCCTTGGGCTGTGGCATCATCTTAGCTCTCAGACGTTGCCAGATCACTTCACAGGTCATGCTGATGATCCGTGAAATGGCCAAGCAAACCAGCAGGAACTCAAAGTACAAATAAATTTGTGACTGCTAGAAATCTGAAAATATAAAAAAGGGGAAACATTAGCAGGGTGGGTGACAGGGGATAATGACAATGAAACACAGGGTGATAAGGTAAAGGGACAATTATATTTTAGCAAGCTGTGAAAGGGTATGGTCCAAATATATAGGGGGAGGACAAGCTGCACATGTTGTTGTCCTGAAAAGTGAGCCCAGGATGCTGGTCCAACAGTAGACGGTCAAACGTCGGTTCATGGGGCAATAGTTGTGGAACTTGTCTGGGTGCTGCCATAAGTCAGAATACAGGGTGTACAAATGACCCTTGCTGTACTGTTGAGAGACAATAGGGTGAACCCAATACCTCCTCCTCATCTGCAGGTCCTCTTTCATAGATAGTTGCTGTCCGAATCGCCAACAAAGAAGCCAGTACAGGAGAGCAACATCCAACCAATAAAAAGGCATCTTCGCAGTGAGAAACACAAGAAACCAGAGTGCGATCAGCCAAGGAATCCAACACGCCTCTCAGCAAACAAAAATGCAAGTGACAATGGCATCTGACCAATCATGTGACCTATTCAGAGGATTGGGACTAGCTGGTGACATCATTTATAGTCATCCATGTATTTTTGCGGATTTGCAAATACGGATGATTACAGAGTAGTTGGGTTGGAGGAGTTGGTCAAGTGTCTTTGTCCTATCAGTGACATCACCACCACAACTACAACTCCCATCCTCTGGTTTCTTCCTTTGGGTTGCTGCACATCCAATAAATCTTAGTCTTCAGAATACCCTTTAACATGCAACCAAAATTTGGTTCCTGTGGTGAGATTGCCGCAACCCAATGGAGGGAACTTTTTTTTTTTTTTTATACAGAAATCGTCAGGGTTTCTACAGATAACCACTTTTTAAGTGGATAGGGTTTCCGTTTTTCGCGTCCCCAAGCGGACCCGAAGGACGGAAACCTGAACTCTAGTGTTAACCTAGCGTAAGTCTGCTTTATAGGCAGCTGGCATGCAGATGAGGCATTACAGTTTTACTTAAAGATATATACAGTGGGGAAAAAAAAGTATTTAGTCAGCCACCAATTGTGCAAGTTCTGCCACTTAAAGAGATGAGAGAGGCCTGTAATTGACATCATAGGTAGACCTATGAGAGACAAAATGAGAAAACATATCTAGAAAATCACATTGTCTGATTTTTTAAAGAATTTATTTGCAAATTATGGTGGAAAATAAGTATTTGGTCACCTACAAACAAGCAAGATTTCTGGCTCTCATAGACCTGTAACTTCTTCTTTAAGAGGCTCCTCTGTCCTCCACTCATTGCCTGTAGTAATGGCACCTGTTTGACATTGTTATCAGTATAAAAGACACCTGTCCACAACCTCAAACAGTCACACTCCAAACTCCACTATGGTGAAGACCAAAGAGCTGTGGAAGGACACCAGAAACAAAATTGTAGACCTGCACCAGGCTGGGAAAACTGAATCTGCAATAGGCAAGCAGCTTGATGTGAAGAAATCAACTGTGGGAGCAATAATTAGAAAATGGAAGACATACAAGACCACTGATCTCCCTCGATCAGGGGCTCCACACAAGATCTCACCCCATGGACTCAAAATGATCACAAGAACGGTGAGTAAAAAAATTCCAGAACCACACGAGTGGACCTATTGAATGACCTGCAGAAAGCTGGGACTAACGTAACAAAGGCTGCCGTCAGTAACACACTACGCTGCCAGGGACTCCGTCCTGCAGTGCCAGATGTGTCCCCCTGCTTAAGCCAGTACATATCTGGGCCCGTCTGAAGTTTGCTAGAGAGCATTTGGATGTTCCAGAAGAGTATTGGGAGAATGTCATATGGTCAGATGAAACCAAAGTAGAACTGTTTGGTAGAAACACAACTCGTCGTGTTTGGAGGAGAGTGAATGCTGAGTTGCATCCAAAGAACACCATACCTACTGTGAAGCATGGGGGTGGCAACATCATGCTTTGGGGCTGTTTCTCTGCAAAGGGACCAGGACGACTGATTCGTGTACATGAAAGAATGAATGGGGCCAGGTATCGTGAGATTTTGAGTGCAAACCTCCTTCCATCAGCAAGGGCATTGAAGATGAAACGAGGCTGGGTCTTTCAGCATGACAATGATCCCAAGCACACCGCCAGGGCAATGAAGGAGTGGCTTCGTAAGAAGCATTTCAAGGTCCTGGAGTGGCCTAGTCAGTCTCCAGATCTCAACCCCATAGAATACCTTTGGAGGGAGCTGAAAGTCCGTGTTGCCCAGCGACAGCCCCAAAACATCACTGCTCTAGAGGAGATCTACATGGAGGAATGGCCCAACATACCAGCAACAGTGTGTGACAATCTTGTGAAGACTTACAGAAAACATTTGACCTCTGTCATTGCCAACAAAGGATATATAACAAAGTATTGAGATGAACTTTTGTTATTGACCAAATACTTATTTTCCACCATAATTTGCAAATAAATTCTTTAAAAATCAGACAATGTGATTTTCTGGATTTCTTTTCTCATTTTGTCTCTCATAGTTGAGGTCTACCTATGATGACAATTACAGGCCGGCCTCATCTTTTTAAGTGGGAGAACTTGCACAATTGGTGGCTGACTAAATACTTTTTTTTTCCCACTGTATATTTATTTATGTTTTCATAGACTACCTAGTTATTTTAAAATAGATTAATAAATGTTAAGTTTTATATTGAGACATCAGTGCTGCATTGTGATCTGACACTCTGGTGTTTTCACAAGACTTTTCCCCAAGTGGAGGTGTATGTGTAGTTTTACTTAATTGTTGTTGTACGTACATGCATAAAAATGAACCAAATAAACCCAGAGCAGGAGGCTAACTCAGATAATACTTATATAAGTAGATCAACTATGCAATAGCAGCTGAATAAATGTAGGTTCTCATAATCTCATATTCACCTCTAGATATCAGCAGCATGCCAGTAATAGCAAAACTAGCCAATATGCCATACTGTGTACATGCAGAAATTACAGAATAAACCAAAAAATATGACTAGATTTACTAATAATGATGTTTCATAGTCAATCCTAGTCAAAAGTTGGAGTAAGATGCCTTGAATATATAAGTACTGTGAGAAAGTGAAGGGTGTGGTTTGGGAGAACAGGTATTTTCCAGCCAGGCAGTTAAAGGGTGTTTGGTAGAAGCCCACAGCAGGGAGGTCACCTGACTAATTAAGGCCTGATATAGGCTGTGTGTCAGAAGTAGGAGGGGTGGCACTACCACTGAGGAAACTGACCTGTGTATCTGGACCTGAAACAAAGTAACGCTGTGCCACCCCTGTTTGAATAACCTAAGCGGGAGTCTGGCAGCCAGACTCCTGTATACAGTCATGGCCAAAAGTTTTGAGAGTGACACAAATATTATATTTTCACATGATCTGCTGCCCTCTGGTTTTTATGTGTGTTTGTCAGATGTTTTTATCACATACAGAAATATAATTGCATTCATATTATGAGTAACAGAAGCTTATATTGACAGTTAGAATGAGTTAATGCAGCAAGTCAATATTTGCAGTGTTGACCCTTCTTCTTCAGGACCTCTGCAATTCTCCCTGGCATGCTCTCAATCAACTTCTGGACCAAATCCTGACTGATAGCAGTCCATTCTTGCAGAATCAATGCTTTCATTTTGTCTGAATTTGTTGGTTTTTGTTTGTCCACCCGTCTCTTGATGATTGACCACAAGTTCTCAATGGGATTAAGATCTGGGCAGTTTCCAGGCCATGGACCCAAAATCTCTGTTTTGTTCCCTGAGCCATTTAGTTATCACCTTTTCTTTATGGCCAGGTGCTCCATCATGCTGGAAAAGGCATTGTTGAGCGCCAAACTGCTCTTGGACGGTTGGGAGAAGTTGCTCTTGGAGGACATTCTGGTACCATTCTTTATTCATGGCTGTGTTTTTAGGCAAAACTGTGAGAGAGCCGATTCCCTTGGCTGAGAAGCAACCCCACACATGAATGGTTTCAGGATGCTTTACAGTTGGCATGAGACAAGACTGGTGGTAGCGCTCACCTCTTCTTCTCCAAATAAGCTGTTTTCCAGATGTTCCAAACAATCGAAAAGGGGATTCATCAGAGAAAATGATTTTACCCCAGTCCTCAGCAGTCCACTCCCTGTACCTTTTGCAGAATATCAGTCTGTCCCTGATGTTTTTTCTGGAGAGAAGTGGCTTCTTTGCTGCCCTCCTTGAGACCAGGCCTTGCTCCAAGAGTCTCCGCCTCACAGTGCATGCAGATGCACTCACACCTGCCTGCTGCCATTCCTCAGCAAGCTCTGCACTGCTGGTAGCCCGATCCCGCAGCTGAAACACTTTTAAGAGACGGTCCTGCCGCTTGCTGGTCTTTCTTGGGCGCCCTGGAGCCTTTTTGGCACCAATGGAACCTCTCTCCTTGAAGTTCTTGATGATGCGATAGATTGTTGACTGAGGTGCAATCTTTCTAGCTGCAATACTCTTCCCAGTTAGGCCATTTTTGTGCAGTGCAATGATGACTGCACGTGTTTCTTTAGAGATAACCATGGTTAACAGAAGAGAAACAATGATGGCAAGCACCAGCCTCCTTTTAAAGTGTCCAGTGGTGTCATTCTTACTTAATCATGACAGATTGATCTCCAGCCCTGTCCTCATCAAGACCCACACCTGTGTTAATGGAGCAATCACTGAAACGATGTTAGGTGGTCCTTTTAAGGCAGGGCTGCAATGATGTTGAAATGTGTTTTGGGGGATAAAGTTCATTTTCTAGGCAAATATTGACTTTGCAAGTAATTGCTGTTAAGCTGATCACTCTTTATAACATTCTGGAGTATATGCAAATTGCCATTAGAAAAACTGAAGCAGTAGACTTTGTAAAAATTAATATTTGTATCATTCTCAAAACTTTTGGCCATGACTGTAGATAGAGAACATTTATTGTAGTAGGTAGTTCTCAGCCGAGAAGGTTTTGTTTTTGTTTGTGCCTTTGTAAAGGCATACCTGTTATGCACCTGAATCTAAATAAACACCTGACTTGAGTGCGACCTAGTCTCTGTGTCCCTGTTTCCTGCACTGCTACCAAGCATCTACCGGAGCGGTTCCCCACAGTACATATATACAAAATTGGGTCTTACCTGAAATTTAGCTTTCTTTGAGTTCAAGGCAGCACAGATGGGTTTTTCCCTCTAGGACCAGCCTTAGGTAGCAAGGAAACTCATTAACAAATGAGTTAATTAGCATAATTGATGGTATAAGAACTCCCCCTTTATCACTACTTCCTTGTGTATTAACTGGACAATTTTTTTTTCTTAATTAAGTTGGGAGGGTATGCTCGAAGAAAGCAAAATTTCAGGTAAGACCCAATTTTGTATTTCTTATTCTGCGGCAGCACAGATGGGATTTCGCTAGCTGCCTAAGGGGCAGAAGGTCATCATTTGTAAAACATATTAAGTACTGTTGAGCCAGTGGACCATCAGAGTGGATGCCCAGACGATAATGTTTGATAAATGTAGAAGAGGAACTTCAAGAAGCAGCATTACAAATATCCAGATACTTGTGCATTTTCAGCTCAAGAGGTTGCTGTGGAGCAGGTAGAATGTGCCTTTGGTGCAGTTGACAAAGAGAGATTTGCTAATCTGTAGGTTTCAAAATAGTGGACTTGATCCATCTGGCCAATGTATCTTTAGAGAATTTAATCCCTTTTTTAGTGCTTGAATAAAGTACAAATAAGTTTTCTTCTTTCCTGAAATTCTTGGTTTTTTCCAGGTAGGCCAGAATAGCTCTCTTAACATCTAAAGTGTGAAAACGTATTTGTTCTTATGTCTCAGAATGAGGATAGAAGACTGGTAGAAAGGATTGTATAAAATTTGGCAAATAGAACCCTATTGGGCAGAATTCTTAGATATGGACTTTTTGAAGATAAGGCCTGAAGTTCTGACAGCCTCTTAGCAAATGTAATTGCTACTAGAAAAAGTACTTTACATGATAACCATTTAAGGTCTATGTCTTCAATAGGTTCAAATGGATGAGATGTCAAGGCGTTGCGAACAATACATACATCCCAGACGGAGACAGGAGGTTTAACCTACAGTCTCAAGTTCCTAATAGCGTTGAAAAATATTGATACTAAGGATGAACAAAAAATTTCCCATCTGTCATAACATTAACTGCAGTCATGTGTACTTTAAGAGTGTTAAACGTAAGGCCTTTTTGAAAACCATCTTGCAGGAATTTCAGAATGCTCGGTATTTCTGCTGAATGGAATTCTGAATCTTTGAGCCAGGAAGAGAATTTAGACTATATTTTATGGTACGTCTTATTTGTAGAGTCCTTATGGGCTGCCAATAAATTAATTACTGATGTACTGTAGACAGTTCTGTTTCTTTCTTGACCCTTCACAAACCAAGCTGAGAGATGGAGTTTGTACAGTTCTGGATGGAACAAGTTTTTCTGAATTAAGAGATCTGCATACTGGGGAAGAGGTCAATGCTCATTGTTAAAAATTTGCAATAACAGATGAAACCAGGCCCTTTGGGGCCAAAATGGAACTATTATTACTGATGGTCTCTCCATCAATATTTTCTGCAGAAGCTTCTGGATGATCTGGACCGGAGGAAAGACGTAAAGAATTTTGTGTTTCCAATTCATAGAGAATGCGTCCACTGCATATGGGTGATCTTGAAGATTTAGGAAACAGAATACTGGAAGTTTTGCATTTGTTTCTTGTTGTCATCAAATCTATCTGTGGCATTCCCCATCTGTCTGTTAGATGAAAGTATTTGGGATTTAATTCCCACTCCGAAAGCTCTGAGAGTCTTCCGGCTCAGAAGATCCACTCTGGAAGATCCTTTTATATGCAGAACTCTTAAGTCCAGCAGGGCAGATTCTGCCAATTGAAAAATCTTCTTGTATTCCATCATCAATAGCTTGCTTCGGGTTCCACCTTGCTTATTTAAATAATAGGCCACTACCTGGTTGTCTGTTTGAATTAGGACAGATTTGTTCTGCATCAACAGTTTGAAGTGTGGCAGTGCCAACCTGACAGCTTTTATCTCTCAAAAATTTGAAGGTTGTGTGTCCAATTTGTCTCAAAGGCTTTGCGCCCAGGTTTGTGGATGAGCACCCCAACCTTTCTTGGAGGCATCTTTGGTTAGGATCAGTGATTCCTTGAACTGGATACTCTTTCCTCTCTCTAGATTGCATGGATTGAGCCACCATTTCAGGTCATGTTTTATGGCTGGGTCTAAAATTATTTTTGTATGCATCATCTTCATATCCCCATTCCAATATTGAAGCATATTGCGCTGAAGATTCCAGCTGTGTACCATAGCCCAAGGTACTGCATCTATTGAGGCTACCAATAATCCCAAAGTCTTCATAATTTGATGAATTGTAGACTGTGGAGATTTGACTAACATTTTTACTGCAGCTTGGATTTTTTAAATTATTTTCTGAGGAAGAAAAAACACTTGGAAGTTCTGTGTTTATTTCTAAACCTAGAAAATGTTTTGAAGTTTCTGTGAACAATTGGGACGTCTCCCAATTTATTTTGGAAACCAAGTTCCTTGAGCATCATGAGGTGATCTTGAAGAATAGATGCCAATGGAGCAGCTATCAGCCAACTGTCTAGATAGGGAAAAACTTGAATTGCTTTCAATCTCAAAGCTGTTACTACTGTCGCCATTTTGGTGAAGACCCTTGGAGAGGAAGTTAGACCAAAAGGGAGTGCTTTGAATTAGTAGTGACTGATTGATCCTAAATGATTGACTGCTATCCATCATTGAAATAGGATGGATGGGAACATGTATATATGCATGTTTTAAGTATAGAGATACTAAGACTTGGCCTTTCTGTAAGGCTGCTGTAACGGTCCTTATTTTTTCCATCTTGAAGTGAATTTTCCAAAACCCAATTGTGGTAATGCTGCACCATGCGGGAAAAAATTTTGCAAACAACCTTCAACTTGACAACTCCTGATGTCAAAGATCCTGTTTGCTAACACTCGTATCTTCATGTTTTTTCATCAGTTTTCCTGAGGTAGTGGATCTAAGTTTTTGATATGGTCTACCACGATCAATTCGTCTATTATTTTATGTCTTCAGGAACAATTCGTATGTTCTCTGGTAACAAGGGTGAGGCTTCTATTGGCCTGCGGAAAGACCAAGGCTCTTCTCTTCTTATTAGCCTCCTAGAGCTGATCTAATTTTACCCAAAAAGTCTTCCAGGTTCAAAGGGTATAGAACATAGATTATATTTTCATGTAGCTTTAGTAACTGCTAGATTCTTTGCGACTATTGTTAAGGTATCTAGGGGAAAATCCGAAGAAAAATTTGCAGCAAGTTTAAGTGAATAAAGTTGCTCCATTAGCTCTTCCCTTGGAACGCCATCTTGATTATCTATTCCCAACTGGCCTAACCATAATCTCAGAGCCCTGGACATGTTAGGGTTTATTGTAGTATCCCTTTTAGGTTCACATCAGCTTGAGAGAGAGGTAGGGACCACAATGGAGTATGATAGAACTGGATATTTTACTGAAGAACTTCTTCAGCAAGTGGTTCAGTACAGATATCTGATACAGTCTCTTTATTAAGAGGAACTCAGGCAAACTGGTAGCTCAAACAGTTATTGACGGTGACAGTCTCTTTCTAGGCACCAAGGCACTCCTTGTTATCAGCCAGTGCACAATGTATATGTATTTATAGTCCTCTTACATGCCAAGTAATACAACACTTAACTTTATGGTTTCCCTCTGGTTCTTCCTGGGCAGAGAATGTATCTCCTGCAGTGATGATGTTTCAGGTGTATAGCATCACATTAGGCTCAGGTGTGGCCTGCTCTAGATAAAGTCTCTGTGTGTAGTCTGCACTTGTTGTAAAAGACTTCTCTTCTCAAAGCAGATGATCAACTATATCAACCTGATTTGTAGCCTTGCAGGACTTTATGCACCCTTATTCTGGAGCTCTCTTTCCTCTCTCCTTCTCTTCTTCTCACCCAGACCTTTCCTGTTTCTTCAAGCAAGTGACATCATCCAGAATCCTCCTACAATTCAGGTCAAAAATAAACGCAAAGTTTTGCCCCTAGATGGCAGCAGAGCACCAGTATTGGCATTGGACTGCACAAGTCAATAATGTTTCGAAGGGGGTTTGCCACTATCGAACTTGTACCCCTTACACACACAGGAACGGCTGCCATGGCGCCAGGGCCGGTTTTAGACAAACTGTGGCCCTGGGCAAAATTAAAAGCGGGGCCCCAAATGCTGATATACCAGCCACGCCATCATATTTCTAGTGGCAGCCCCTTTAATAACGCCCCCTTTCTTCCCCCAAAACAGTAACAACCACCCCCTATGCCCACACACAATTCAAATAACAAACTTTGTACCGCCTAAAAGATTTTTGCACCCCCTTATCAGTTATTATAGCGCCTCCTTAAAAATAATAGTCCCTGCTTATAAACAGTGCCCCATATCAGTAATAGTCCCCCTTATTAATAATAGCCCTTTCATAAATAATAGTTCCCCCTTATAAATAATAGCCTCTTTAACAATACCCTCCTTATAAAGTTTCCCTCTTGTAAATAAAAGCGACCACATTATAATAACCGCCTCTATACAGTGGGTATGGAAAGTATTCAGACCCCTTTAAATTTTTCACTCTTTGTTTTATTGCAGCCATTTGCTAAAAGCAAAAAAGTTAATTTTATTTCTCATTAATGTACACTCAGCACCCCATCTTGACAGAAAAAAAAACCAGAAATGTAGATATTTTTGCAAATTTATTAAAAAAGAAAAACTGAAATATCACATGGTCATAAGTATTCAGACCCTTTGCTGTGACACTCATATTTAACTCATTGGAGTCCAGCTGTGTTTAATTAAACTGATTGGACTTGATTAGGAAAGGCACACACACCTGTCTATATAAGACCTCACAGCTCACAGTGCATGTCAGAGCAAATGAGAATCATGAGGTCAAAAGAACTGCCCAAGGAGCTCAGAGACAGAACTGTGGCAAGGCACAGATCTGGCCAAGGTTACAAAAGAATATCTGCAGCACTTAAGGTTCCTAACAGCACAGTGGCCTCCATAATCCTTAAATGGAAGAAGTTTGGGATGACTAGACCTGGCTGTCCAGCCAAACCGAGCAATCGTGGGAGAAGAGCCTTGGTGAGAGAGGTAAAGAAGAACCCAAAGATCACTGTGGCTAAGCTCCAGAGATGCAGTAGGGAGATGGGAGAAAGTTCCACAAAGTCAACTATCACTGCAGCCCTCCACCAGCCGGGGCTTTATGGCAAATTGGCCCGAAGGAAGCCTCTCCTCAGTGCAAGACATATGAAAGCCTGCATAGAGTTTGCCAAAAAACACATGACGGACTCCCAGACTATGAGAAATAAGATTCTCTGGTCTGATGAGACGAAGATTGAACTTTTTGGCGTTAATTCTAAGCGGTATGTGTGGAGTAAACCAGGCACTGCTCATCACCTGCCCAGTACAATCCCAACAGTGAAACATGGTGGTGACAGCATCATGCTATGGGGGTGTTTTTCAGCTGCAGGGACAGGACGACTGGTTGCAATTGAAGGAAAGATGAATGCGGCCAAGTACAGAGATATCCTGGAAGAAAACCTCTTCCAGAGTGCTCTGGACCTCAGACTGGGCAGAAGATTCACCTTCCAACACGACAATGACCCTAAGCACACAGCTAAAATAACAAAAGAGTGGCTTCTGAACAACTTTGTGACCATTCTTGACTGGCCCAGCCAGAGCCCTGACCTCAACCCAATTGAGCATCTCTGGAGAGACCTGAAAATGGCTGTCCACCAACGTTCACCACCCAACCTGACGGAACTGGAGAGGTTCTGCAAGGAAGAATGGCAGAGGATCCCCAAATCCAGATGTGAAACACTTGTTGCATCATTCCCAAGAAGACTCATGGCTGTACTAGCTCAAAAGGGTGCTTCTACTCAATACTGAGCAAAGGGTCTGAATACTTATGACCATGTGATTCAGTTTTTCATTTTTAATAAATTTGCAAAAATATCCACATTTCTGGGGGGGGGGGGTTTCTGTCAAGATGGGGTGCTGAGTGTACATTAAATGAACTGAAGTGAGACATAAAATGAACTTTTTTGCTCTTAGCAAATGGCTGCAATGAAACAGAGTGAAAAATTTAAAGGGGTCTGAATATTTTCCGTACCCACTGTATATGTGGCGAAGTGACTTTTGTGTCACAAAAGCGAAGTTTGACTCCCATGGTTAGGAAAGCCTACCACCTGTATTTCGGCTGTAAAATAGGAGATCAGGACAAGAGTTGGGCTCAAGGCATATAAAAACCTGGGATGTAACATGTCTTTAAAAATTCATTTGCACTCTCATCTAGACTTCTTTGCACCAAACTGTGGAGCGGTGAGCGATGAACACGCTGAGCAATTTCACCAGGAAATTGCAACTATGGAAAAAAATTTAAATGTGTCTGAATACTTTCTGTACCGTGTGTGTGTGTGTGTGTGTGTGTATATATACAGTGGGGAAAAAAAAGTATTTAGTCAGCCACCAATTGTGCAAGTTCTCCCACTTAAAAAGATGAGAGAGGCCTGTAATTGACATCATAGGTAGACCTCAACTATGAGAGACAAAATGAGAAAACATATCTAGAAAATCACATTGTCTGATTTTTTAAGAATTTATTTGCAAATTATGGTGGAAAATAAGTATTTGGTCATCTACAAACAAGCAAGATTTCTGGCTCTAACAGACCTGTAACTTCTTCTTTAAGAGGCTCCTCTGTCCTCCACTCATTACCTGTAGTAATGGCACCTGTTTGACATTGTTATCAGTATAAAAGACACCTGTCCACAACCTCAAACAGTCACACTCCAAACTCCACTATGGTGAAGACCAAAGAGCTGTGGAAGGACACCAGAAACAAATTTGTAGACGTGCACCAGGCTGGGAAGACTGAATCTGCAATAGGCAAGCAGGTTGTTGTGAAGAAATCAACTGTGGGAGCAATAATTAGAAAACAGAAGACATACAAGACCACTCTCCCTCGATCAGGGGCTCCACGCAAGATCTCACCCTGTGGGGTCAAAATGATTACAAGAACGGTGAGCAAAAATCCCAGAACCACACGGGGGGACCTAGTGAATGACCTGCAGAAAGCTGGGACTAACGTAACAAAGGCTACCGTCAGTAACACACTACGCGGCCAGGGACTCAGATCCTGCAGTGCCAGACGTATCCCCCTGCTTAAGCCAGTACATATCCGGGCCCGTCTGAAGTTTGCTAGAGAGCATTTGGATGTTCCAGAAGAGTATTGGGAGAATGTCATATGGTCAGATGAAACCAAAGTAGAACTGTTTGGTAGAAACACAACTCGTCGTGTTTGGAGGAGAGTGAATGCTGAGTTGCATCCAAAGAGCACCATACCTACTGTGAAGCATGGGGGTGGCAACATCATGCTTTGGGGCTGTTTCTCTGCAAAGGGACCAGGACAACTGATCCGTGTACATGGAAGAATGAATGGGGCCATGTATCGTGAGATTTTGAGTGCAAACCTCCTTCCATCAGCAAGGGCATTGAAGAATGAAACGGGGCTGGGTCTTTCAGCATGACAATGATCCCAAGCACACCACCAGGGCAACGAAGGAGTGGCTTCGTAAGAAGCATTTCAAGGTCCTGGCGTGGCCTAGCCAGTCTCCAGATCTCAACCCCATAGAAAACCTTTGGAGGGAGTTGAAAGTCTGTGTTGCCCAGCGACAGCCCCAAAACATCACTGCTCTAGAGGAGATCTGCATGGAGGAATGGGCCAACATACCAGCAACAGTGTGTGCCAACCTTGTGAAGACTTAGAGAAAACGTTTGACCTCTGTCATTGCCAACAAAGGATATATAACAAAGTATTGAGATGAACTTTTGTTATTGACCAAATACTTATTTTCCACCATAATTTGCAAATAAATTCTTTAAAAATCAGACAATGTGATTTTCTAGATATGTTTTGTCATTTTGTCTCTCATAGTTGAGGTCTACCTATGATGACAATTACAGGCCGGCCTCATCTTTTTAAGTGGGAGAACTTGCACAATTGGTGGCTGACTAAATACTTTTTTTCCCCACTGTATATATATATATATATAATAGTTCCTCTTATAATAATTCCCATATATATTAGTTTCTCTTATAATAACCCCTTTATATATAATAGTTCCTCTAATATATATAATATGTCATCTCTTATAATAACCCCATTATATTTAACAGTTTCCCTTTATACAGTATATAAGTTCCCCCTTATAGATAACAGTTTCCCCTTATAAATAATAGTTCACCCTTACAATAGCTCCCCTTATATTTAATAGCCTCCACTATAAATAATAGTTTGCCCCCTTAGCAGGTAATCCCTTACCAGAAAACAATAAATCTTTTACTTACCTTACCTTGCTCCCATGATAACGGAGCAGCTGGAGTCTCTCCCTGTAGTAGCAGCACAGGTAGCACGATGCAGTGATGTCATCACGCCATCTGCGCTGCGATGTCCTATGCGGTCCTCTATGGGGAGAGCAGGGACTTTTCCCTGCTCCTGTCATAGAATTAAACAGTATCGGCGTGCACAGCCTTTGGGGACGGGGCCCTGCGCAATTGCCCAGTTTGCCCCCCCCAAACGCCGGCCCTGCCACCCTTTATACAGTGCCTTGCGAAAGTATTCGGCCCCCTTGAACTTTTCAACCTTTTGCCACATTTCACACTTCAAACATAAGGATATAAAATTTAAATTTTTTGGTGAAGAATCAACAACAAGTGGGACACAGTCGTGAAGTGGAACAAAATTTATTGGATACTTTAAACTTTTGTAAAAAATAAAAAACTGAAAAGTGGGACTTGCCAAATTATTCGGCCCCCTTAAGTTAATACTTTGTAGCGCCACCTTTTGCTGCGATTACAGCTGCAAGTCGCTTGGGGTATGTCTCTATCAGTTTTGCACATCGAGAGACTGAAATTCTTGCCCATTCTTCCTTGGAAAACAGCTCGAGCTCAGTGAGGTTGGATGGAGAGCGTTTGTGAACAGCAGTTTTCAGCTCTTTCCACAGATTCTCGATTAGATTCAGGTCTGGACTTTGACTTGGCCATTCTAACACCTGGATATGTTCATTTGTGAACCATTCCATTGTAGATTTTGCTTTATGTTTGGGATCATTGTCTTGTTGGAAGATAAATCTCCGTCCCAGTCTCAGGTCTTTTGCAGACTCCAACAGGTTTTCTTCCAGAATGGTCCTGTATTTGGCTCCATCCATCTTCCCATCAATTTTAACCACCTTCCCTGAAATAAATTCTTAGCCTCTTTATTAGTCATCTGTTCATCTTCAGAAACATGCAGCATTCAGTTTTAGTCTTCTTCTTGGTTTTAGAAGATGTATGCGGACTGGTAGCAGAGGTTTGACTCTCTTGAGTACAAACTCTTGAATACAAACTATACATATGTCAGGCACATAGTCATCAAGTAACAACTGCTGACATTCAATACAACTCCTATGTTTCCTCTTAGAGAGTTTTTTACCACTGGACATCTGCAACACATAGAAGAGGACTCTCTTAGTATATAGACAAGAGGAGGCATAGTACAGGAAAAGCCCCAGGAGGGCATTCTCACCTTAAATCTCTGCAGGGCCGACTTGCCAGGCACATCGTGCCGGCCCTCAGACATCAGAATTAAATAGGTTATCATGTTTCGGGAACTTCTCCCTGTATTGTGCATAATAAGTACTCCTCTCAGCATTGTTGATCTTTTCTTCCTGCTCCTCCTCATCATGACATCCTGGGCATGTTCATTATGCGCTAAGGAACGCTGAGTCGGTGGACCTGAGCCAGAATGGCGACCATAGCCGCATAATGCAAGTACCACGGCATACTTCTTCTTGAAATAGCTTGCTAGCGCTATGCTAGTCTTACAGCAACTCACACTTACATAGAGGAGCCTCCAGGCACATTCAAATGCTATCTGAGAACCTCAGACCTAACCTGGGAAACATCTTTGGGGTAAAAATCCCCCTGTGGGGTAGTAATGAGAAAGGGGGGTTCTTATACCATCAATTATGCTAATTAACTTTTTCATTGCTACCTAGGGTTGGTCCTCGAGGGATAGTAGGTGGGACTACTTACACATCTGAGCTGCCGCAGAATGAATAAGAAATATATATACCATATATATATATATATATATATATATATATATATATATATAAAATTTGTTGCTTTCTCTGGCAGCCCATTCCAGAAATTGTCACAAACCATAAGCTGGTTCCCAGCTGCAATACAGCTAAGAGCCAGAGGCTGGAGCTGAGGAACCGCCATATTTAAATACCTGACATCTGCTGTACTATTACAGTGGATGTCGGGAAAGAGTTAACTCTTCCCGCTGCAGTCATTTTTCAATTTTCAGTTTTCACCCCCTGCCTTCCAAATAACATAATTTTTTTTATTTTTACGTTCACAGAGCCATATGAGGGATTAATGGTACCATTTATTATTCTGTACGATGTACTGAGAAGCTGGAAAAAAAATTAGAATAGGGTGGAATTGGAGAAAAACTGCGTTTCTGAAACTTTCTTACAGGCTTCGTTTTTCAGTGTTCACTGTGCAGCCAAAATGACATCATCTGTATGCTATGGATAGGTTTGATTTTGGTGATACCAAATTCATATATTCCTGGTCGTCCTCGGCAGCACAATACACATGGGTTATGGTTCCCTAGGTATAACCACATAGAGACAGGTTGATTAAGCAGTAATCAAACAATTAACCAATCAGACCCCAGACATAAATAGGACACAGAGAGTAGGACACAGTGTATTTTTCTTTTCTCTCATAGGTAACAGACATGGAGACAGGATCTCCCCCAGGAAAATGGTGTATCGCTACCATGGAGGCAGATGGGATAGCTTTTCCGCACTGTATACAGGGGTGATCCCTGTCCCTCAGTGGCGAGGGTGTACCATGATGGTGGCACCCAAACAACAATCCTGGTACACGAGCAGGAGCTCAAATTTTGATGTTCTCTATGCCCCCAGGACATATATTCAGGCAAGTGGCTGGAAGTAGTGTTGCTCTTTTGTGTTATGGCGCCAGTCTGTGTTTGCTTTGCACACAGTACTTGTGGTTCTCCAGGAAGTGATGTTTTCCCTTCAGCCAAGGCTGAGCAAGGGCATAAGTGACATCATCATATGGGCCAATGCTCCCTGCATTTTATAATGCTGGCGGCTTCCTTGGCTATAGCGCACTCAGCCGACTACTCTGCCCTCTACTTGCTACTGAAAGTATGGCACATGCCTGCAGCCATCCCCATCCATGTATCTGCCAGAAGAGTTTGGAGGTTTGTTCTGTGTTTTTGTAGCCTCTGTTTATCATGCTATATTTGCTGTTTTGCCTCATGTTGCTTTGCATGTAGATACCTAATGCTTTATGCTTGCTGTGCAGCCACTAAGCATGTGTTTCTGTCTTAGATGTCATCTTCTCAAGAAAGCTCCAGGGAAAGGTCCCATAAAGCAAGATACAGTCTGTAATAAGTGTGAACAGCCATTGCCTGATGACCTAATCTCTGACACATGTGAAATAGCATGTGAAAAAAAATTAAGCCACAAAAATTCCCTTTTCCTATATAAAATTAATTATATAAAAAAAAACCTAAAAATTAATAAAACAATACATATTTGATTTTGCTGCGTCCGTAACAACCTGTACAAGAAAACTGAAATAATATTTAACGTACATGGTGAACATCAGGAAAAAAAACGCCAGAATTAATGATTTTTCGTACCTCTCGAATTACAAAATATACAATAAAAAGTGATCAAAAAGTCATATCTACCCCAAAACAGTACCAATAAAATGCACAGATTGTCCCGCACAAAATAAGCCCTAAACCAACCAACAAATAAAAATGTTACGCATCTCAGAAGATGGCGCTGCAAAAATAATTGCTTTATGTCCCCAAATGGGTTTTTGTTCTGCAACATTAGTATCGCATAAAAAAAACAATATAAATGAGGTATCGCCGTAATCGTACCGACCCGCAGAATAAAGGTAACATGTTACTTATGCTGTACGCTGCATGGCGAAAAATTTAAAAGGTAAAACGCAATTCCAGAATTGGTGTGTTTTTTTTTTTTTTTTTTTTTTTTTAATCCACCAAGAAAGAGTTAATAAAATTAATTTAATAAGTTGTAGGCACCCAAAAATGATGTCATTACAAAATACATCGCATACTGCAAACAACAAGCCCTTATATGGCTACATCACCAGAAAAATAAAGAAAATATAGCTTGTACAATGTGAAGACAAAAATCGCCAAATCATTAGAACACAACTGGCTGCGGCAGGAAGGGAATGTATAAGCTGTGCGAGCGTATATCAGGGTACAAACCAGATTTAGAGCTTACGAGGGAAAATAAACCAGAAGTGACCCCCCAATAATAGGAACTACTGGGGAAATAATAGGGAATTTAGTGTACCCAATGTACTCCCCACAGCTTACATATTCACTTTTCACCATCTGCTGTGCAGTCACGTCTGGGATACTAGTGCTCGTTACACCCCTTGATAAATTCATTGAGGGGTGCACTTTTCAAAATGGGGTCACTCCTTAAGGGATTCCACTTTACTGGTACTTTAGAGGCTCTGCAAACATGACATGTCGTCCAGATCCCAAACATCTGAATCTGGGCTCCAAAAGCTACATAGCGCTCCTTCCTTTCTCTGCCCTGCTGTGTGTCCAAACTGCAGTTTATGCCTACATGTATGACACTGGTGTACCCAGGATAACGTACTTAATGTCATATGTGGTACAAACTGCTGTTTGGGCATAGCCAGCACAGAAGGGAAGGAGCACTATTTGGTTTTGGAGCACAGACTTGGATGGTTTGGTTTTTGGATGCCATTGCACTTTTTGAGCTGAAACGCCAGTAAAGTGGAATCCCTGACATGTCACCCCATTTTGGAAACTACACCCCTGAAGGAATTTATCCAGGGGTAAAGGGAGCATTTTTGACCCCCAAGCATTGCTATGATTTATTATCCATAAATGAATACGCAGCTGATGGTGAAAGGTGAAAATAACAATTTTTCCAGGAATACGACATTTCAGTGCGTAATATGTTGTGCCCGGCTTGTATCAGAGACAAATGCTCCAAAAGCTGTTGCGCCTGGGATACCCACTCAACAGTTTTTGGAGTGTGTGTCTGTGCAGACATAAACTGGGCACAACATATTGGGCACTGAAATGGTGTATCTATGGAAAAATTTTATTTTTAACTTTTCATTATCAGCTGCATATTCATTTCTAGAAATTAAATTAAAGCAACACTTAAGGGTTAATAATGCTCACTACCCCACTTGATAAATCCCTTGAAGCGTTTAGTTTCCAAAATGGGGTGACATGTCTGAGGATTCCACTTTACTGGCAATTCAGGGGCTCTGCAAAAGTGGCATGGTGTCCAAAAACCAAAATAGCGCTCCTTCCCTTTTGTGCTTGTCTGTGCCCAAACAGCACGTTATACCCACATATGGCATTAAGTATGTTATCCTGGGTACACCAGTGTCATACATGTGGGTATAAACTGCCATTTAGGCACAGAGCAGGGCGCAGATGTGAAGGAGCGTTATGTGCTTTTGGAGCCAATATTTAGATTGTTGGTTTTTGGACGCCATGTCACATTTGCAGAGACCCTAAATTGCCCCTACAAAATGGGGTCACTTCTTGGGGAATTCCAATTTACTGGCACCTCCAGGGCTCTGCAAATACAACATGGCGTCCAGAAAGTCCCTATAAATCTATACTCCAAAAGCTAAAAAAAACACAGTGCTCCTTCCCTTCTGAGCCCTGCTGTGTGCCCAAGCAGCAGTTTACACCCACATATATAATTTTTTTGTCCCCGGGATAGCCCACTTAATAGTTTTAGGAGTGCATGTCTCTGATGCCACAAGTGGCCGCAACGTATTAGGCACTGAAATTGAATATTTCTTTAAAAAGTTTACCCCTTGATACATTCTTTGAGGGATGTAGTTTCTAAAATGAGGTTTCCATTGTATTGGTACTTTAGGGGCTCTGCAAATGTGACATGGCACCTGAAAACTATTCCAGCCACATCTGCCCTCCAAAAGCCAAATAGCGCTCTTTCCATTCTGAGTCCCACTATCTTCCCATACAGCAGATTACCACATATGGGGCATTTCTGTGTTCAGAAGAAATTGTGTAACAAACTGTGGGGTGTTTTTAATTCTTTAACTACTTGCGAAAATTAAAAATATGTCGCTAAATGGACAGTTTATTGGAAAAAAAGTAATTTTTACGTCCCAAAGTCAATAAAATCTGTAAAACAGCTGTGAAGTCAAAATGCTCACTATACACCTAGATAAATTCTATGAGGGGTGGAGTGGGGACGTGCCCTACGACTCGATGTAGCAGGATGCACATTTCTGTGGCTCCTGCCCTGCCTGCTAAGGGATCTCCATCGGCTACCTGCTTCCCACCATGGGGAAAAAAATCGACCAGGACCTCCACCCTAGGGACCCCTGCCTCCTCTGACCCCCCAAGGCAGCCAAGAATCGCCTCTTACCTGGTCCCGGTGGCTGTTCCCCTCTGTGCTTCCTCGAGGTGGCGGCCATCTTGCCAGGCCACATCGACACTCCTGCCTCCCTCTAAAGGACTCCCGGCGGCCACATCACTCTCTCTGCATGGTCGGACTGTCCCTCCGCTTCCTCTGGACCATCAGATGGCCTCCCAGGTGGGTCCTTTGCCCCCAGGCTCCGGAGCCTGATCACAATGGAGCGCCTGTTCCCTCATACCTGCTGACGTGGGATTCCAATATGGCGCCGCCGGCAGCTTCTGTCCCAGCTGTCTCCCCGACGTTGCAGGGCTCCTGCAGCGCTCTGTCCCCCATGCTCTCCCTGTGCAGCATGCCATACCTCTGCCTCCAGCACCTACTGCCTCCTCGGCTGCTGCTCATGCCCCTGAAGGTCTCTCTATGGTGCATCCCCTGTGGTCTCCTCTCTTGCTCACTCATGGGGGAGGGTTGAGGTGGACCATCCTCCTTACCGCCACAGTGGCTCCAGTTCCTTACTCGCTTGCTAGTTGCTGAAGTCACAGAGGTGCGCCGCAAGGAAATTCGCACAGAAATCCGCACTGAAATTTCTGCATTACAGCAAGACCTTCATCATATTGCATCTCGGGTTGAGACTCTGGAGGATGATCATGATCAGACCCGTACCTATATCTCCCAGCTCCAGGACGCAGTTGTGTCACAATGTCACCTGTCTAACGAAATGCAGAGCCATATTGAGGACTTGGATAATAGAGGCAGGCGCAACAATATTAGAGTCAAGGGGCTGCCTGAAGCTACCCGTGAGGAAGATCTGCATGCTATTCTGGAGGCGATCTTTAACTCAGTCCTGCAAGAACCTCCTACCCACAAGATCAAACTGGATTGAGCACATAGAGCTCTGCGCCCCAAGGGCACCAGTCCCACTCCACGTGATTTTATTTGCTTTGTGCATGATTTTGCTTTGAAGGAAGCTATACTATCTAAGGCTCGGGCCCTTAAGGACCTTGATTTTGATGGGGCCAAGATTCAGCTTTATCAAGATCTTTCCTGGATCACTTTGCAGAAATGGAGGCATCTGCATCTTCTCCTTCAGATACTACGAGATCATCAGATTCCATATTGGTGGGGCTTCTCCTTCGCTCTGACAGCTAGATAAAGCTAAACGGCCGCTCAGCTACCCTATGCTCCCATGCAGACTTGCCATCGTTCTGCTCAGCTATGGACATTGCTTCCCCCCCCCCCCCGACATGCCTGACTGGGAGCTAGCCGTTCCTCCACCACTATCCCCTACACTGTAGTCCCAACAGAAGTCAAGAAGACGACAACTGCTGCTCCCCAGAGACAGCGGGTGGACCTGCCACCCTCCTGATTACACCAACTTTCCTTTCTTCCTCCCATTTCCCTAGGTCCTGGTTTGGAGCTTGTATCTGCACTTCCGGATGGCTGACTGCTGACTATGCGGTTTTTCCTGTTCACCGCTGACGCATGTTTATTGTGTTTTATCTCACAAATTTTTGATCCCTTTCTAATATGTTTTCTCTTTCTCTAGCGTTTTTTTTCCAATTTTTTTTTTTTTTTTTTTTTTTTTTTTGCAGGCAGGGTAGGTGGTTGCCCTTCCTCCTACTTATATAGTTCATTATTGCCTTCTACTATCTATAGCTGGTCTGTCTACTGATGGTCCCCTCCCGCTACCTCACTGTGGGGGCTTTACCCAGTTGTGGGTCCCATTTTTGAACCCTTTTGGTTATTCTACTTACATTTGCTCTAGTTCTGGCTATTAGCCCCCGCTCAGGAGATTTAGTCCTGCCCATGATACAATTTTTTTTTTTGTAGTACTGTTTAACAATTTTTTGTCTGTTCTCTTTCCTCCCCGCTCTTCCCTTCCCCTTCCTTTACTCAGGTTTGGAGTCCCTCGACTCTTGCGGTTGACTTACTCCACGGGAGCCTTAATGCAGAATTCCTTCCCTCAACGTTGGGTGAGATTTGCCTATGCATTTCCTTCTACACATTTGCTGGTACCTCAATTCCTGCCTCCTCATGGCTAGGTGTATCACATTGAATGTTAAGGGCCTGGGCTCCAATTCTAAAAGGTGTTTGGCCCTGCGTGAACTTAGATCCCTCCGGGCGGACGTGGCTTTCCTCCAGGAATCCCACTTTGATCATACGGGTAACTTTAATTTTGCCCATTATTACTTCTCTACTGCCTACTCTGCTTATAATACTCGTAGAAAGGGAGGAGTGGCTATCCTAATCTCACGCTCCTGCTCCATCTCTATCTCTGCTTCCCACCTAGACCCTGAGGGACGCTATATAATTTTAGAGGGACTCCTGCATGGCCAACCCATTGTCCTCTGTAATTTATATGCCCCTAATTCATCCCAAATCCCCTACCTTAAGAAGGTGTTGCGACACCTGCAGGCCTTCTCTGGCTCGGCCCTGCTGTTGGGTGGTGACTTGAATATGGTCTTCTCTGAACATATGGACAAAATGTCCTTATCTGCCCAGTGCCCCCCAGCTTCGCCTAGCCAGGGAATTCTGCCGCCTGATTAGATCCTTCGCTCTTTACGATCTCTGGCGTGTCCACAACCCTAGTTCCCAGACCTATACCTTCGATTCCCATCCCCACAAGACGCACTCTAGGATAGATAATTTTTTCGCCAATACCCTGACCCTTAGACTCCTGGCTGATGCAGATATTGGCATCATGAAGACCAAGGAACACACCAGGCAGGTCCGTGATACTGTTGTGGAGAAGTTTAAAGCCGGATTTGGATACAAAAAGATTTCCCAAACTTTAAAAATCCCAAGGAGCACTGTGCAAGCGATCATATTGAAATGGAAGGAGTATCAGACCACTGCAAATCTACCAAGACCCGGCCATCCCTCTAAATTTTCATCTCAAACAAGGAGAAGACTGATCAGAGATGCAGCCAAGAGGCCCATGATCACTCTGGATGAACTGCAGAGATCTACAGCTGAGGTGGGAGAGTCTGTCCATAGAACAACAATCAGTCATACACTGCACAAATCTGGCCTTTATGGAAGAGTGGCAAGAAGAAAGCCATTTCTCAAAGATATCCATAAAAAGTCTCGTTTAAAGTTTGCCACAAGCCACCTGGGAGACACACCAAACATGTGGAAGAAGGTGCTCTGGTCAGATGAAACCAAAATCGAACTTTTTGGCCACAATGCAAAACGATATGTTTGGCGTAAAAGCAACACAGCTCATCACCCTGAACACACCATCCCCACTGTCAAACATGGTGGTGGCAGCATCATGGTTTTGGCCTGCTTTTCTTCAGCAGGGACAGGGAAGATGGTTAAAATTGATGGGAAGATGGATGAAGCCAAATACAGGACCATTCTGGAAGAAAACCTGTTGGAGTCTGCAAAAGACCTGAGACTGGGACGGAGATTTATCTTCCAACAAGACAATGATCCCAAACATAAAGCAAAATCTACAATGGAATGGTTCACAAATAAACGTATCCAGGTGTTAGAATGGCCAAGTCAAAGTCCAGACCTGAATCCAATCGAGAATCTGTGGAAAGAGCTGAAAACTGCTGTTCACAAACGCTCTGCATCCAACCTCACTGAACTCGAACTGTTTTCCAAGGAAGAATGGGCAAGAATTTCAGTCTCTCGATGTGCAAAACTGATAGAGACATACTCCAAGTGACTTGCAGCTGTAACCACAGCAAAAGGTGGCATTACAAAGTATTAACTTAAGGGGGCCGAATAATTTGGCACGCCCCACTTTTCAGTTTTTTATTTTTTACAAAAGTTTAAAATATCCAATAAATTTTGTTCCACTTCACAATTGCGTCCCACTTGTTGTTGATTCTTCACCAAAAAATTTAAATTTTATATCCTTATGTTTGAAGCGTGAAATGTGGCAAAAGGTTGAAAAGTTCAAGGGGGCCGAATACTTTCGCAAGGCACTGTACTCTTAACGCTGAACCAGCCTGTATAAATCCACACAACTACTGCACAAAGAAGTTGCAATTACTGCAAAAGTTATTGGTTCCCCCATCCCAAAGTCATGTCCCCCTTTGCTAATGGCTCCGGGGTGTCTTTATACTAAAGACATCCCAGCTGAGATCCAGTGCATTCAGTGTTAGACAAAGTTCACATGGTAGATTTTGTGGCAGGACCCACTGTACAAAATTTGGGAGGTTAAGGCGGAATCCACCTGTAGATCAGACAGGATTCTTTTTTTTTTCCACTAGATGAAAAAATCTGGTGTCTACCTCCCATAGAATAGAATGGGAGAGGAGATTTTTGCAGTGGATTCCCCCACAAAAATTCTGTCATGTGACCTTACTAGGGATGGGTGAACTGATTATTTTAGAACTGGATTTGACCTGAAATTTCCAAAATTTTCAGGTTCGCCTGAACATGAAACTTTTGGTGTTCGTCACCCACGAAATACTATTATTATAATCTGGGGTCTGAGGAGATCCCAGAGTATAAGTGGAGGTGAGAGAAAATAACAATCACTTATACTCACCTTGTCTCACCTCCCATGGGCATCCTTTTGGTGTCCGTTTTTTCCAGTGTTCTCTTCAGGACTTTTCCAGTCTTCATCTGAAGTCACTTGCCTTTCCACCTGTAACTTTTTCCCCTTCTGTGAGTTCATATTCTTGTCCTGCAGCCCTCTCATTTTTGTTATATATGTATGACAGAGCTGGGAAAATGCAAGAGTCTACCTCTCTTTTAGAGACTCTTGGGAGTCTCTACACAGACTACAAAACAGAGACTCTGAGCATCCTGTCATTCATCATTTGGATGTTCTACATCACCTTTGCCTCCATAAGCATTTGCATTACCTAGGCCTCCATAAGCATTTCAAAACAGTGCTAGGACATGTTATTGCAGCTGAAGCTGAATTCCCCCTTCACTTGCCTTGTGGGCAACTGCCAAGTCCAGAGAGAGGAAATGCAGTTGACTTTTTCTATGTGTAACCCACACATCCCATGAAAGGACATTACTACCTTTCTCAAGTGTAAGTCACTGTTTTGAGGGATCCGATTTACATCTTGAAAATGGTTTTTGGACTGGCAAGTGGTCCATAATTGTCGTCTTGCACAAGAACTTCAATGTTATCTTCAAAAGGTGTTCAGCACACACTGCAGAAATTTTCTTTGGGTAACTCTGTGCCAACTACAGATGGAGCCAACCCAAAGGCAATGTTCTTCAATCAACTTTGTGTTCATCTCTAAGGTGGTGAAACAATTTAAGTACTCCACGGTCCCCTACTATTCTTCACAGTTTTGACCACAGGGCAATTAGGCTCCAGGCTATACTAGGGTACAGTTCCCCTCCCAGTCCGGGGCGCTCCATTACAAAGAAAGGAGTTGGAGGAACTTAAAGAGGCTTACATTGTGTAGAGGAAGTGTATTTTTAACAATACTGCTGATTGTTGGAAATATGTTTAAGTGTTTGTCCAACAATAGTCCTGTGAATAGGTCAACATTATCAATTATCTTCAGGTCCGGGATAACCCCTTTAAAGTTTTGCAGTTTTTTTAAGGCAAAGAGCTGACAAGCATATGAGCAGGAGTGGGATTTCAGGATTCTGCTGTGACAATGTCTGTAAAGCACTGTGGAATATGTAAGAGAAACAGATATAAATAATAGAAACAGCTTTGCTCCTTGCAAGATCTCCGCCAGTGAGGTGAACTACTATGAGGTAGACTACTGTAACACTCTTCTACGGCCTCCCAGCAAATGCTCTCGCCCCCTGCAGTCCATTTTAAAATGTGCAGGTCACTTAATCCACCTCTTCCCCCGTTATTTATCAGCCAATCCCCTCTGCCAATCCCTTCACTGGCTACCAATTGCCCAGCAAATAAGAGTTCAAAATGTTAACGCTGACATACAAAGCCATCCACACCCTGTCCCGTCCATACATCTCTGACCTAATCTCCCGCTACCTGCCTATGCGTAACCTCCGATCCTCCCAAGACCTCTTACTCTGCTCTGCTCTTATCCGGTCTTCACACAACCACCTCCAAGCAGTGGTGTAACGATTTTGGTCACAGGGGGTGCGACCGTGACCGGGCCCGGAGGGGGACAGGGCCCGCGGCCAACTGGAAATGGCCAGGGCCCCGGACCACCATGATAGTGGTTGGGGAAAGCCTTGTTCCCCGCCTGCTATACATATTGTTAATGGAAAGGGGCCCAATAGCTGCCAGCTCAGGGGAGGTCTATAAAAATAAAAAAAAATACTTACATGTATGCTCACCTGTCCTGGGCTGAGCATCTGCTTACGGCCCTCTTCCTAACGTTCGGTAACTTTGAGGTCACGCCAGCGGCGCCCTTCACATGGGGCGCGCCGTTGTCTGCTAATGACGGGTTTGGGTGTGTTTTGGATCATTTTTTTGAAATTTGATGGGGGCTTTTTCTGTTGCCCCCCCCCCCCCCGGGGCGGGCCGCCCCCCCGCCCCCCCCCCCCCCGGCACCGGGGGCCGCCCCCGCCCCCCCAGGGGGCGCCCCGGTGTAATGACATCACGCGCCCCACGTGACCGCTGGAGCGCGAAACCTCAGTCGCCAGACAAAAGAGGATGCCGCAGACAGCAGGACGGTGCGAGGATGCACCAGAGAGGTGAGGTAAGGTGAGTATAAGTGTTTGTTATTTTTAATCACTTCTCCTGGGCCTCTACTTATTATACTCTGGGGTCTGAGTATCAAGTATCTGAGATATCGCTGGTGCACCCATAACTGCCACTATCAAGAATTCGCTCTAGGGAGGGGGTAGGGGGCTTCGGACAAAAGTTTGCACCAGGGCCCACAAGACTTCAGTTACGCCACTGTCTCCAAGACTTCTCCTGTGCATCCCCCATACTCTGGAACGCACTACCATGACACATAAGACTGTCCCCCACAATCACAAGCTTCAAGGAGACCTTGAAGACTCACCTATTCAGGAAGGCCTACAACCTCCAGTAACACTACTGTCACCACACCACCATCTGAACAGCCTCTCCCCTCACTTTCTCTCTCTATCCCTCTTTCCTCATAGATTGTAAGCGCTTGTGGGCAGGGCTCTCTATCCCACTGTGCCAGTTGGTCACTGTTAGTATTGTACTTGTTTTGTATATTTTGTGTACTGTATGTAAACACTCAAATGTAAAGCACCATGGAATTAATGGTGCTCTATAAATAAATAATATATAATAGAGCATATTGTGACCTAGCCTAACCACCTGACTAAGCCTTTTCTAGGCGAAAAGCACATTTTGGATTTTAACTTTGGGGATCCGAGGAGTGACAGGGGGGATCTTGCCCCCGGACCAACTGAATGCCATGATTGCTATTGATCACAGCATCCAGGGGGTTAATCCACCGGAATTGAAGTATCCTCTGACTCCAGCTGGTCCTGGCCCTTACACAGCCACGTGTTGGAGGTAATGCCGCAGGCTTCTGTGCCTGCTGCATTACAGTGGCATACTATTACGTTGCTGAGTGTTAAAGGGGTTTTCCAGGCAAAAAATCTTTTTCAAAAAAGGTCTGTTAGAGCTATTAATAGGTTAATAAGTGCACCCAAATTCCTTTGAGTGATTTCTGGTTTTCTATGTGAGCTCCTGGATCTTCTGCATTTGTTTACATGCTCAACTTCCTGTTTTCTCACCATGATGCATTGGGCTTCACTCAGAGCTGATTTACACCACCTCCCTCTCTCACTCCCTCACCGTCCCTCTTTCCCTAGCTAGCCTGCCCACTACACCCTCAGCAGTTTCCCTATAGGTATAATGGAAGCAAAAAGTCCATTGAGGATACCTCTGCAGGCTTTCTGTGAAAAGCACACTGGTAAAAACCGTGATGAGTTGCCATTTCGGTTTTTCCCACATTGTTCTTTTGTTGCGGCCTGCTACATGGGGCCTTACCTTTTTATTTATTTATTTATTTACAATTTAGCCCCTTAAAAAAAAAAAAAAAAAAGCCCTTAAAATTCTGACACTCATAACTTTTTCATATTTCCATGTATGGGGATGCATAAGGCGTACCAGATGTACTTTCTATTTATTCCATTTTGTGGAATGTCTAATATTTTGATCGCTTTTTATTTACATTTTTATGGGAAGCAAAATGGCGAAAATACGGTGGTTTGGCTCTTTTGATTTTTTTTTTTCCCGCTACAGTGTTCGCTGTATGTGAAAAATATTTTTATATGTTTGTAGACAGGGCGTTTTTGGGCATGGGGATGTATAATTTGTTCAAAGTGAAATAAAAGGGTTAAAACAACTAAATAAATATGTATGATATCTGAAAGGTGCAACTGGCCTGTTGACATCCAGCATGCTTGATTGTTTTTACCTGAACTTCTTCCATCAAGGAAACTCAGTACACCTCAAATGTTAGATGGTTCTGCAGAAATTAAGGGCTTTTCTGACATTTATCTAATGTGTATGTGGACCTTAAGACAATCGAGAGAATGTCTTCAATGGACTTGGATTGAAATACTAAATGAATTAGTGTCATAAATAGTATAGCAACAAAAGAACAAATGGTCTATGAGTCATGAGCTGGGAATCAGCAGAATCCACCCTGACTCGGGGACTTTAAACCTATTATCAGAATTTCACGATTTGTTTCCGGTTACCAAGTATTTTTAAAAGCATGCCTTCAATTTTCCCTGCACTGTGGGAAGTACTTAAGTGCTGTAGGCTGATGAGCTTACATTAGGTTTATTACGGTTTTCCTGCCTCATGTTACACAAGAGGAGGTGGGAAGGGCTTGATGATGAGTGCGTGCATTGAAGCAAATATAGAAAGCAGTGTGAGCAGTGACATGGACGATACACAGGTGAGTTTGCATTGCATTTCATTCAAAGAATTACTTTACTAATGATGAAAACATGTGTAGGCTAAGGCTACGCCATATGCAAGAAGTAGTAGCTACATTTTCTTTAAAAATTGCACTGACAACCTATCACGAATTGATTGAATGGAATCGCTTGCCACTTAATTGACTAGTGATTTGGAAGAGATTTTCAAGCTACTTAATAAATTCTTATAGACCGTGATATCACTGTGATGTTTTTTTGTGTGGGTGTTGCCCCATGCTTACTCATAATACAAGGCACTAACCTACAATATCATGAATTGATTAAAGGGGTTTTCCACTTTCTACAATTGATGGCCTGTCCTTAGTTATTTTGTATGGCGAGCTAGCAGTGTGCTGGGAACAGCACTGCCTCAGTCCCAGAGACCTGCCAGGGTCCCGGTTGTTGGACCCCTGTAGATGTAATATTGATGGCCTATCCTAAGAAGAAAGAGGATACCCCTTTTAATGGTTGATTCTGATAAAATGTGTATGAAATTAGAGAAATGTTTCAAGGATGAAAAAAATATCTGGTGTAAATGATGAGAAGTTTGACCAATGGCCCTCTTATCTGCAGATAATAACAACCCATCACTGAATCCACTACTGACAATAGATGATGTCATAACTTATCCCACCCTCCCTGCACAGAGCATGTCTAGAAAACTCTCCCATAGACCTTAATGAGTTGGCTCCAGACAATCGCTGCCTATGGCCATGGCATTATTGTAAAGTAAATCATTAAATGCTGTCAACATAGCAGAGGATGGCAATATGGCAATCCCCACTGTGAGGCATTCCCTTTAAATGCCTTTTAGTTTAGTCATGTTTAGATGGATATTATTCTGTTAGGCTAGAATATTACTGATTTTGCTGCTGTTTTATGAGTTTCTACTTTTTTCTTATGTCTTTTTAGTGTAACAGGGTATATACATATGCAGTTTTGTGATATGGTTATTGGCTGTGCAGTTTTTAGAGGTGACACATTTAATTTACACCTGTAACATGCAACCGATTACTACATCACAAAACCATGCTGAAATCGCACGTTTTTTTTCAGATGTGGTTTTGATCCAGTTTTGACCACACCTCAGCCATTACGTGTGAATATATCCTTGTGGTAGAATGAAACTGTGACATTTTAAGGCTAAGGCTCCATGTAGCGACCCGCAGCTGAAAAACACTGTGGAAAAGACCGCAGCGTAAACGCATTGCGGTATTTTTCTGCAGCGTTTTTCACAGAAAGTCTGCAGAGTTTTCCCCTGCAGACTTTCTGCTTCTATTATACCTATAAGGAAAATGCAAGCGTTACCGTAGGTATAATTCACACACTGAAATTTGCAAAAACACTCTTTTTTTTTAAATCGCAGCATTTCCATTGCAAATTTTTTTCTGCAAGGTGTGGATGGGATTTGCCAGCATCCCATCCACTTTGCAGGTACTGTAAAACGCAGCGTTTTTTGCTACAGCCAAAACGCCACGTTTTTTCAATGTGGGGCTGGCAAAAAGTCAATTTCATACACTGAATGATTACAGTAGGGAACAGTTCACATCACATCGGCTCCTTTCTAAACTCCAATAGTGGGATATGTTTAAAAAAAAAAAAATGTATTCAAACTTATTCTATAATGGATCCGTTGGAGGTTATTTATCATCTGCCCCAATTTTTTCAATATTTTGCACATGTGCGACTTTTTTTTTTTTGAGACTAGTTATACTGTAATGTCTATTTATGATGTAGGTGCACCACCTTGCTAAAAGTTGTACACATGTGTTAGTTTGCATGCGCCTTTTATGTGTATTTGCCCACCTTTATAAAGGTGCAATTGCCCCTTTTTAGGCTAAGGCCCCACGTTTCGGAAATGCGGCTTTTTTTTGTTGTAGATTTTGTTGTGGTTTTATTGAGCCAAAGCCAAGAATGGCTACAAATGGGATGGGAAATATATAGGAAGCTTCTACCTTTTGCTCAATCCACTGCTGGTTTTGGCTCAAAAAAACAGAACAAAATCTATAACAACAAAATTGCGTTTCCATAACATGGGGCCTTTGCCTTAACGTTGTCTGATCAGACAGGCTGCTCATGTACTGGAGTGCATTTGTGCTTTTTTGCCCCATTTTAAAAAGGTGCAAGTCATAAATACAGCATGAGAAGGATCTCCATTTAGACAAAAAGCAAAAGTGGCGAGGACAGCATAACATCTGGGAAAAAAAAAGCACAAGTGATTCATAAATAAAGTACAAGGCAGAAAAAAAAAAAGACAAAAAAGGGCAATTTACACTTTTCACGGCCATCTTGCACCTGAGGGGCGACCATTTTTTCGGAACCCCCATACATTACAGTGTACAAAAATAGAACATGACCTATATTTTGACGGTCCGTCAAAATAACGGTCATGTGAATAGCCTCTATTCACAGACATTGAATTTAATACTGCGGTGTGACGTCCGTTAAAAAAATGGACGTCACATGGCCATTATTCACCGTTGTGTGAATACAGCTTAACAGACATTAGATCCATCAAAAATGTCACTGTTGTGTGCACGAGGCCTAACTTTTAGTGTCTGCTTTACCTGGTTTCTGTATTTTTTCTTTTTGCAGACACAAAAATGTAAACAAATGGGCATCTGGCAAAACAGATGCCAAAACTAAGTCCTCAATGTCATGTTTTGGGTACAGTCACATGAGGCGTGTTGCTGTTAATTTCCTGTTGTAAGAAAGCTGCAGTGAAAACCCAGAGCAAAAATTGACGTGTTAATCTTGAAAAAATGAAGCACTAGTTCAGGGGTCAGCAACCTTCGGCAATACAGCTGCTGTGAAACTACAACTCCCAACACATTCCATTCACTTCCATAGGAGTTCCAAGAACAGCAGAGTAAGTTTGCATGCTAGGAGTTGTAGTTTTACAACCGCTGGAGTGCCGAAGGTTAGCTACCCCTGCACTAGTCATTTGTATTATCCAAGGGGCGCAGCGGGTTTCTAGGTAATGAACAACGCTCCCTAGATTCCTGATTCGTATACAGATGTAAACTGCATCATGTTGGTTATAAATTAAATACCTTCCAATCAAACCATGTGGATATTATTGTTAATGCATATATCAGGTGTTGATGTATAGATAGAATGCCCTCCAATCTAGCCATGTACAGTTATTAAAGAGGACCTTTCATGTCCTCGGAAATGGGTGGTATATACCGGTAGAAAGCAGACAGTAGACATTATGCTGAATTCAGTGACCTGTAAGCTTTGCCGGTATGTGCCGGGTTGGGGAGATATCGGTGCCATTACTTTCGCCACCAATATCCCTCCACTGTCAGAAGGTCGGTGTTACGTCTGCACCCGTTCGAACTTCTGCACCATCTGGCCGCATGTTGCGGCGCAGGGGGAACGTCCGGGTGTGATTCTTTCCTTTGGGTTTTTCTTGTATTGTCTGAAAGAGTCCTATTCCCTCACCTCCTTAATTGATTTTCCACCACGCCCATCTCCTTCACCTTGGTTTTCCTCTGCTCCACTAATAGTTAATTTTAGCCTTTCCTTTGTGAATGATAGCCTATCCTCCTATCAAGTCTGGGGCGGGTTCTTTCTTCCTATTTATTCTTTGCTCACATTCACATTGGCGCTTGTTATTGCTTCGTGCGTTCTGGCTATTACTCCTTGCTGTTTTTGTTACCTGTATTCCTATTCCTGACCTCTGGCCTTGACTTTTGACTGTTCTCTTGGATTTTGATTCTGTACTGCATTGCTCGTCTGTTCCCGAATCCTTGGCTAGCTGACCTCCTTTTTGTTGTTTGTCCTGTCTGTGTTCTGTGTTGTCACTTATATTAAGAAGGGACTGAAGACCAGTTGCTGGCTGTAACCTAGGACAGATTAGGCAAGTAGGCAGGGACAGTGGGGCCGTTCAGCTTTAGGACTCACTGTCTTGTTGTGCCCCTTCCCCCAGGGTTCTGCAGCAGCACAGGGGAATTGCTCAACTGGCAATTCCCTTACAGTCGGGCCTTAAAATCTAGCGTCATCGCTGAGTTGTGAGGAACTTACCCCCCCCCCCACGACAGTACAAGGCTACGGAAGAGTACTGTCAGTGGGTGTAAGTGCCGTCAGGGCGATGACACTAGTCTGTAAGCCCTAGTTTCTGAAGGAAACTAGCGGCACTAATTTCTCCGGCACCGGAGTGTATACCAGCAAGCAACAAGTGTGTTGAATTCAGCTATATAATACTGCTCAATTCCAAAGACATGAAAGGGCCTCTTTAATGAAGATGCTGGATATTGAACACTATAGATCAGGGGTTGGCACCCTGGCACGTGTGCCAAGAGTGGCATGTGAGGCATATTTCTCTGGCACGGCAGCCCGAATCCCTGAGAGGGCAGCACTTGGACAAACTCGCCCAGCAGTTTTATTCGAACAGAAATGAAACTGCTTTTATTATACTCTGGGGTCTCTTCTAAACCCAGTTTATAATAAGCAGAGGCTTAGGAGTGGTGCATGGGGATGCATACGGCTGTGTAGGGCAGCACGGTGGCTCAGTGGTCCTGGGTTCAAAGCCTGCCAAGTACAACACCTGCAAGGAGTTTGTACGTTCTCCCTGTGTTTGTGTGGGTTTCCTCCGGTTCTCTGGTTTCCTCCAGGTACTCTGGTTTCCTCCCACACTCCAAAGACATACTGATAAGTAATGTAGATTGTGAGCCCTATATGGGACAGTGATTGTCAATGTCTTTAAAGCATTGCAGAATATGTTGGCGCTATACAAGTAAGCATAATAAATAAATAAGTAGTAAGGTGATCAAATAAAACAATGTTACTCATCTATCCTGCACTCCGGAGCGGCTCCCTATTCTCTTTGGCACTTCTGCCTGACTTTAAAGACCGCTGATAGGGCCTCAGGGCTTACGCCGGCATAATGACGTCGATGTGACCCTTGAGACCCAATCAGTGGTTGCTGAGGTCAGGCAAAAGCACCAAAGAGAACCGCTGGAGTCCAGGGAAGATTAGTAACATTGTCTTTTTTAAGTTTTATCACCTCTCCTGGGCTTCTGCTTATTATACTCTGGGGTCTGAAGAGACTCCAGAGTATAATAATAATTAGTGAGTGGCGAACCCCAAAAATTTTTGGGTTTGGCTGAACCCAAAATTTTTGGAAAATTCATTGGAATACTATACTGTGTAGAGGGGCCGCTATGGGACATTATTATGTATAGCAGAGTGTTTTTACACAAAAAACGCAGGTAGTTTTCCAATAAAAATGCATGCATTTTTGTGCAAAAAAACTCACCATTTGAACACAGCTTTAAATCGGAGTGAAAGTACCAGTGGCCTAGAAGTGGATGCAGCTATAGCTGCATCCAGATACATAGTGTGTCACCACCTTAAGGGTGCTGCCACATGGTGCTTCTGGATGCATACATTTACCACTAATTGGGGGCTGCTTATTGCTCCTAATTGGAAAGTACAGATGCATCCCAGGAAATACCAGCAAACGCATACGTCCATAAACTTCTCATGGCAGCACTTCTGTTCTATGGTTTGTGGTATATGACTTTAGTATAGGCGTTGTCAGCTTTACAATTATTGTGCGGCACTCCAAGTACCTCATCTTTGATTTTTTTCATTTAAATCGGCACGCTGTACAAAAAAGATTGAGTGATGGGTTCATAGCCACCTAGCTCCATCTAGAAGGAAAGATAAAGGGGGTTATTAGCTTACACCTAAAACACATACACAAAGCCCCATAAGGGACCTCCACAAAGTAAAATGTCCTATTGGTGCATATGCAATATAATGGACATTATACTGTATGTGGAAGCATTATCGAGCATTATACTTTATTGGGGCACTACTGTGTGTGGCGGCATTATCCCCTTCCTGCCGGAGGTATTATTCAATTTTTGATTTTCGCTTTGGCTTCCCATACCCTATAACTTTTTTATTTTTTCTTACACAGGGCAATATGAGTGCTTAATGTTTGCAGGACAAATTGTTCTTTATAATGGTACCATTTATTATTCTGTACAATGTACTGGGAAGCTGGAAAAAAATTCAGAATGGGGTGGAATTGGAGAAAAAGTGCATTTGTGTGACTTTCCTACGGGCTTCGTTTTTATCATGTTTACTTTGCAGCCAAAATGATATGTTACCTGTATTCTATGTTTCGGTATGATTCCGGAGATACCACATTTACAGTACAGACCAAAAGTTTGGACACACCTTCTCATTCCAAGAGTTTTCTGTATTTTCATGACTATAACAATTGTAGATTCACACTGAAGGCATCAAAACTATGAATTAATACATGTGGAATTATATACTTAACAAAAAAGTGTGAAACAACTGAAAATATGTTTTATATTCTAGGTTCTTCAAAGTAGCCACCTTTTGCTTTGATTACTGCTTTGCACACTCTTGGCATTCTCTTGATGAGCTTCAAGAGGTAGTCACCTGAAATGGTTTTCACTTCACAGGTGTGCCCTGTCAGGTTTAATAAGTGGGATTTCTTGCCTTATAAATGGGGTTGGGACCATCAGTTGTGGTGTTCAGAAGTCAGGTGGATACACAGCTGATAGTCCTACTGAATGGAGTGTTAGAATTTGTATTATGGCAAGAAAAAAAGCAGCTAAGTAAAGAAAAACGAGTGGCCATCATTACTTTAAGAAATTGGGAAAACTTTGAAAGTGTCCCCAAGTGCAGTGGCCAAAACCATCAAGCGCTACAAAGAAACTGGCTCACATGAGGACTGCCCCAGGAAAGGAAGACCAAGAGTCACCTCTGCTGCGGAGGATAAGTTCATCCGAGTCACCGGCCTCAGAAATCGCAGGTTAACAGCAGCTCAGATTAGAGACCAGGTCAATGCCACACAGAGTTCTAGCAGCAGACACATCTCTACAACAACTGTTAAGAGGAGACTGTGTGCAGCAGGTCTTCATGGTAAAATAGCTGCTAGGAAACCACTGCTATGGACAGGCAACAAGCAGAAGAGACTTGTTTGGGCTAAAGAACACAAGGAATGGACATTAGACCTGTGGAAATCTGTGCTTTGGTCTGATGAGTCCAAATTTGAGATATTTGGTTCCAACCACCGTGTCTTTGTGCGACACAGAAAAGGTGAACGAATGGACTCTACATGCCTGGTTCCCACCGTGAAGCATGGAGGAGGAGGTGTGATGGTGTGGGGGTGCTTTGCTGGTGACACTATTGGGAATTTATTCAAAATTGAAGGAATACTGAACCAGCATGGTTACCACAGCATCTTGCAGCGGCATGCTATTCCATCCGGTTTGTGTTTAGTTGGACCATCATTTATTTTTCAACAGGACAATGACCCCAAATACACCTCCAGACTGTGTAAGGGCTATTTGACCAAGAAGGAGAGTGATGGGGTGCTACGCTAGATGACCTGGCATCCACAGTCACCAGACCTGAACCCAATCGAGATGGTTTGGGGTGAGCTGGACTGCAGAGTGAAGGTAAAAGGGCCAAAAAGTGCTAAGCATCTCTGGGAACTCCTTCAAGACTGTTGGAAGACCATTTCAGGTGACTACCTCTTGAAGCTCATCAATAGAATGCCAAGAGTGTGCAAAGCAGTAATCGAAGCAAAAGGTGGCTACTTTGAAGAACCTAGAATATAAGACATATTTTCAGTTGTTTCACACTTTTTTGTTAATTATATAATTCCATATGTGTTAATTCTTAGTTTTGATGCCTTCAGTGTGAATCTACAATTTTTATAGTCATGAAAATACAGAAAACTCTTATAATGAGAAGGTGTGTCCAAACTTTTGGTCTGTACTGTATATAGTTTTAATAACATTTTAGCCCCTTAACAAAAATATAAAAAAATTTTTTTTAGAGTCGCCATATTCTGACACCCATAACTTTTTAAATTTCTGTGTACAGGGGTGCATAGGGTGTCTGTTTGGGAATTGCCCATTAAGCAATTCCCCAATAGCTGCTGCTGGAACCTGGGAGAAAGGGGAACGACAGAGACAGCGAGTCCTAATGCTTAACCCACCCCTAGTCCCTACCTACTTGCCTCAACTGCCCTAAGCGGTAGAGGACAACTGGGCGACGGTCCCTTCCTATAATATAAGTGAATACACAAAACGCAGACAAGACAAACAAACAGGAACAGGTAATCAAGAGAGCCAGGGGTCAGAACCAGTTGGGCAGTGAAGTACAAAATAAGAACCAGAAGAATAGTCAAAGGGAAAAGCCAAGGTCAGAAATAGACAATAAGAGAAACAGTATAACGCTAGCACGCTCCAAGAGACTAATAGCAAGCATCCAAGAGAGGGTTGGACAACTATATAAAGGATATCCAGAATCTTTGTGAGGACAGATGTACTTTTTAGTTATACCATTTTGGGAAATGTGTATTGCTTTGATCACTTTTTACTAAAATTTTTATCAGAGGCAAATCAGCGAAAAAACACTAGTTCGGCCTTCACCATACGGGAAAAATATTTTTATTAGTTAGTAGACCGGACGTTTTCGTAATGTGTATGTGTTTTGAACATTTAGATTTCGTTTTATTTTATATTTCTTTAAAACTTTTGAAAAAAAATTTTTTGTCACTATTTTATTAGCTCCCTTAGGGAGCTTGAACCCGCAATCTTTTGACTGCAGGCACCTTATACTGCAAAACAATTGTATTGCAGTCTATGGGACTTTTGCTATGTTACTATAATAATACTCATATGGCAGGCCTGCAACCCTTCAGAAGGCTTGCAGCTGCCATAGGAACAGGTCGACTCCCGTGATCTCGCCGCACAGGAACTGGCCTACAATGGAAAAGGTATGAAGCCGGTGGGTCCCAGCCCCAGGGGACATTTTTTCTATTTGCGGGGTCCATACTTTAGTGCAATGTTCGCGATCAGAGTGAACTCTGATAGTAGACATTAGCTCTGGGTCTCCACATTACAGAAGAGACCAGGTAGCTATGGCAGCTGCTCTGCAGCAGAACAGCCGCCATCTTTAAAGACCCGGCATCCACTGTAATAGTACGGCGGATGTCGGCAAGGGGTTAAAGAGCATTATAATTTATTGGGGCACTAATGGATTTTATACTGTGTGGGTTGGACACTAATAGGACATTATATGGTGTGGGAAGACATTAAAGATCGTTATACTTTATTGGGGCACTAATGGAGCATTACTGTCAGACAATAATGGGCCACAGTATAATTCCCTATTAGTGTCCCCACAAACAAGTAATTTTGACAGTGAGAAGGAAAAGCATTCACTTGACAACATTTAGTACTCATACATTATAATAGCAGCAGCAGAATTCAGCAATCTTCACTGCTGCTTACACAGGAATGTATCCATGTAATACCCCTGTGTATGCAGCAGCGATGTTTACAGATTCATGCTACTGCTATTGCTAAAAGCAAAGTGGTCGGAAGATGAGTGCTTCTCCCAGTCACAGTCATTATCAAGAAAGGCTTCCCTTCTGCCCTGCACTGACCTGAGACTGGTGTGAGGAGGGAGAGCGCTGTGCAGACGCTGATCAGGAAAGCGCTTTATCCCAATACCACACCACCACCAATACCACCATACCTAATAATTAAGGAAGTGGTCAGGGAGGTCTGGCACTGCTAGACCACTATGATTTTGTACCATAACACTAAGGCACTTGTAGCAAGGTTTTTCCTTGCTAAAAAGTTTATATTACAAAAATACCGTCGTTAAATATAGTGGGGGAAATATATCTAGACATACTTTCCTATGGCAGTCTTAATATCCCTGCACTGAATCAAGATATGCCTAATTATATTACTGTATAGTTTTGAGCCTCTTTATAAATTAGGCGTATCTCCTGCCCTCCAGGTACCAGAATCTCAAATTTATACCAGCCATGAGCACCCTACTTCTACAATGAGAACAAGACACTACCAAAACCAGATTGACACTAATTCACCCTGGAATCCCAAAAGGTGAGAGGAACATGGTCAGGCTAGACAGTTCAAGTAACATTTCAACAATCAGTGGTACTAGATCAGTAAACAAACTCATACCTGTAGTCTAAGAAACATAACCAAACAGCAGGATGAAGCAGTATCCAAGAAACCATCCAAGGTCAAATATCAGAGATATATACACAGCTGAGCAAACAACATAGAATCTGTAATATTAGCAAGATAAGATATGCTCTATTAAAGCTGTGGTGAAGTCATCAGGCTGCAACTCATCAACTTTCTAGGCATCTGCATTTCCTACATAAGAAATCATTACCATCAGCAAAAGCATGCTTGTGAGTTGTGACAAGCATATGTACAGAAACACTAATATAACACTTTACACTATAATTCCGGGTCTAACACAAATGCAAATACCTAACAAAACACACAGCACAGCCAATATGTAAAATTTAATCACATATTTCTTATTTATTAGAAAACAAGTATTGTATCAAGCAGTGGTGAACCTAGCCTCTTTGCTGCCTGAGGCGGACTATAGAAAGACGCCCCCCCCCCCCAAAAAAAAAAAAAAACAAAAAAAAATTGAGTTTCTATGCTACTAGTTTAACACACTGTTATCGTCGCACAATATACACAATACACAAAGTTATAAAACAGTTTTTAAGAATTCTTCTTACTGTATTACTTCAGTATCAGATCAACAACACGGCATTAACAATGAAAGTAACTTCACACATCTTCTGCTTGGTGGATGGACGAGCCCACATGGCCCCCATTCTCTATAATAGGAGCCCCACAGATAGCTGAGTACTGGACTTCGGCTATCTTTGGCACTCCCATTAAAGTGAATGAGAGCCACGCGGGTTCGTCCATCCACCAAGTGACACATCTATATATATGGCTGCAGCCAGGCTGGATTCCCACCTAGTGGGGGGAAAAAACCCAATTCTCAGGCTCAGTGGGGGTCTCAGCAGACAGACCCCCATCAATCAGGTATTTATCCTCTATCAGTTAGGTGAATACAGTGCAGTAACATTTTGTGACTTACAGGTGACGTCTCTGACTAATCCTTCACATTTCCTTTCTCTTCCCTTTGCACCGCCATGACCACTTCTTCCAGCTGTGACTTGTCTCTGTAAAGTTTGCAACACAGACATCTTTGGCTCCTCACTTTTCCAGGCATCCAACCCACATTGTCCTCACCTACACAAAGCCCCCATTCTGCTGCTACCCCCAATTATAAAATATATGATATAACCCCCCATAATGAATAATACTCCCAAGTGCATCTTTATATTTTTTTAATTGGGGGGGGGGGGGGGGGGGGGGGGGGGGGGGGGGGGGGGGGGGGGGGGGGGGGGGGGGGGGGCCCCCCCCGGGGGGGTTTGTTTTATGTCCGTGTGTACCCTGTATAAATAGTGCCCCTTATTAATAATACCCCAGGTGTTAACTAATTAAAAGGTTTTCCAGGTCATTAATAAACTAATCAGTGGGGTTCAAAAACCCAGGACCCCCACTGATCAGCTGTTTACCTGTGTAAGCGCCGTGACCGCTTCTCTGTTTACATAGTGTAATTCATCTCATAGCGGCCAAGTAATGTAACTACAGCCTCGTCCTATACACGTCTACAGTATGTGACAAGGCTACAATTACATCACACGGTCACTATAAACAGACAGCGTATAATATCAACAGGTGCCATAGCCCATGTTTATAGCGCCCCATTTACACACACTATAATGTTCCACAGCAGCCCCTGCACACGGTATTACACAGTCTTATGGCCCGCAGCGGCCCCTGCACACTGGATTATGCCTCGCAGCGGCCCCTGTACACGGTATTATGCTCCATAGTGGCCCCTGCTCACGGTATTATGCCCCGCATTGGCCACTGCACACGGTATTATGTTCCACAGCAACTCCTGCACACAGTTTTATGCCCCATATTGGCCCCTGCACACGGTATTATGCTCCATATTGGCCCCTGCACACGGTATTATGCTCCACAGTGGCCCCAGCACACAGTATTATGCTCCATAGTGGCCCCTGCACTGGTATTATGTTCTATAGTGGCCCTAACACTGGTATTATCCTCCATAGTGGCCCTTGCACTGGTATTATGCTCCATAGTGGCCCCTGCACTTGTATTATGCTCCATAGTGACCCCTGCACCCGGTATTATGCTCTATAGTGGCCCCTGCACTTGTATTATGCTCCATAGTGACCCCTGCACCCGGTATTATGCTCTATAGTGGCCCCTGCACTTGTATTATGCTCCAGAGTGGCCCCTGAACAGGGTATTATACCCCACAGTGGACTACCCATGAACTATTATTATACTCGGGGGTCTTTTCAGACCCCAGAGTATAATGATTGGAGACCCAGGGGAGAATACAAACATAAAAACCAGAGTTACTTACCTATCCTGGACACCGGTGCACTCCTTGCAGCTTTCGACCCTGTTTAATTGCGCACACACGTCACGTGATCAGGCCGGCGACGCGACCTGATGACATCACCAGAGGCCTCAAGCCTGCTCGGAGTTACATCGGATCGCAGGAGGTGAGTAATATTGGTTTTTATGTTCCCTCACCAACCCTAGGCCTCCGATTATTATACTCCGGGGTCTGAATAGGCCCCGGAGTATAATAATAGTAGTATTTGCGGCCTAACTTACCGATACCCGCGGCCGCTCACAGCGGCATCCACTTCCCTTTCTGCGTCCCATAGCAGAAGGGGAAGCGAGGGCGGCCACAACTAACGCGGGGTAGGTAAATAAATAGGCCCTGACCTGCTGGGGATACTCCAACAGGTTACGGCCTATTTATATATATATATATATAAAAAAAAAGCTATACCCACCTGCGATGCCTTGATACAGCCGCCGCCTCCTCTTCTTGTCCGCGACGTCTGTGTCTCAGCGTAGGCGGCGTGATGACGTCATTGTATCGCCGCCTGCGCTGAGATGCGATGTCTTGTAAACCAGCCCAGGACAGGCCACGCTCAGCTCTTTTTTTTTTTTTTTTTTTTTTTTTTTTAAAGCGGCCTGTCCCGGGCTGGTTTACATTAAATAGTAAAAATGCCGCCACCCGGACAGTGCCGCCTGAGGCGGCCGCCTCAATTCGCCTCATTAGCGGTGCGCCCCTGGTATCAAGATAAAACAAGCAATAAATACGCAAAAACAGACAAACAGTACTCACTGCAGATCATGAGCTATCCTATCCCTACAATTCATATGAAATAATAATAATAACTTTATTTATATAGCGCCAACATATTCCGTAGCACTTTACAAAGGACACATGAACAGACAATATGAAACATTACAATATGACAAAGAAATAAACATATCAAACAATAGGAGTGAGGGCCCTGCTCGTAAGAGCTTACATTCTGTGAGGAGATAGGGGGACATAAGAGGTCAGAGGGCTTGTTTGATACAATGGTATTAATAGAAAAGGTTATGTAACTGAAGCTGTATGAGCCCGTCACCAGCCGGTATCTGTGAATAAACAGATACTAAGTGCTAGGAGTGCAGTGTAATTTCTAGAGGGGGGGGGGGGGGGCATAAGGAAAAAGAGGGGGGGGGGTAAAAGGTGTTATTGTTCTACCCCCGCACACTACACTGTGATCAGGTCATGTGATAAACCTGCCTAAACAGATGTGATTCCATATAAACTATATAATAACAGCAGGAATAAATAATGAATATATACCCGATACAGAATTCATAATACATAATAGTTATGACAATCATCACACTACATAATAATAAACAATGCACCAACTGATAATGAAAAACCTAATATTACGAAGATCACATACAAACAGTATGGTGGCCACCTTGGCAGAACGGCAAGCTGCTTCCAGGGAAGCATTGCACAAGTACTTGAAAACATTGAGCCTAGCTATTGCGGGGTCCACCACGGGAGACTCTGACCAGAGACACACTGGTCTGGTAAAGGAAAAAGGAAGTCCGACTTCCTAGTGGAAGGTAGAGGACAGTCCAGCTGAAGCCATTGTTCCTTCAAGATAAGGTCAAGCACCCAATGGTTAGGGTAGACCAGAGGAGGGTGGTGACTGTGGCAGAAGGAGACGTCCTCTTGAGAAGTAGGATCCGGATCCTGTGAGATATGTAGAGTATCTTTTACAGCACATATGAGCTCCTGCGTAGCAGCAGATATAGATGTGCCTGATGCTCCGATTCTGGGTCAGTCTAGAACTCCCGCCCTGGATTGTTTTTATTGTTCATTATTATTATTATCATACACAAAAATATATACCACAAGGAAAGAAAGAAGGAGAAAGAAATCTTTTCTTTGTGGTATATATATTTGTGTGTGATAGAGATGAGCGAATCGATTCTGCAGAAGTGGAATTCGATCCGAATTTCAGGAAATCTTCGATTCTCCACGATTCCGGATTTCCTGATCCTTCGTGGTAACGAATATTTAGTAAGGACCTTTGTGACATCAGACAGTCACAAGATGTTCTCTAGTGATGTGATTGGGTAGGCGTGTCTTTGCTTGTTAGCAGATCCTTCTACATGAATAAAAGTTGTCCGTGCTGAAGAGAGAGAGAAACATGACCGTGGCATAATAATAATAATAATAATAATAATAATAATAGTCCTTTAATAGTCCCACAATGGGGAAATTCAGTGTGTTACAGCAGCAAAGATAAGCAGATACAAATACAAATACAACATGTACAGGAATGTTCCAAGGTAAGAGGCATTACTTTGATAGCCGACAGACAGATAGGAAGTAGCGAGGGGGGGGGGGATTTAACAGGCAGAGAGATATTTCAGTTCTCTGTGTGTAATGATCTCCGCTTAGGTCGGTGTTGGTTGTACAGCCTAACCGCGGTGGGGAGGAAAGACTTCCGATAGCGCTCCTTCTCACACCTAGGGTGGAGCAGTCGGTCACTGACAGTACTGCTCAGCGCGATCACAGTCTCATGCATGGGATGGGACTTCTTCTTCTGCATGGAGCTCACCACGGACAGTATCCTTCTGTCACCCACCACCTGCACTGGGTCCAGGGGGCTCCCCAGGACAGAGCTGGCCCTTCTAATCAGCTTGTCAAGTTTATTTCTGTCCCTGGTTGATATACTGCTCCCCCAGTAGGCCACTCCAAAGAAGATGGCTGATGCCACTACTGAGTTGAAGAAAGTTCTAAGAAGTGCCCCCGGATTCCAAAGGCTCTCAGTTTCCTAAGCAGGTAGAGCCTGCTGTGGCCCTTCCTGTACAGGGCCTCCATATGATCTGCCCAGTCCAGCTTATAATTAAGGAGCAAACCCAGGTACTTATAGGTGTTCACAATCTCGATGCCCGTCCCCAGGATGTCCACTGGTTTAGGAGGGCTTCTGCCTTTGCGGAAGTCCACCACCATCTCCTTGGTCTTCCCCGGTTTAATCTTCAGTTGGTTCCGGCGGCACCAGTCCACAAAATCCTGGTTCAGTTTTCTGTACTCCCTGTCATCATCATCTGTGATGAGACCCACTATTGCAGAGTCGTCAGAATACTTCTGTAGGTAGCAGCTGGATGAGTTGCACCTAAAATCTGCAGTGTACAGTGTGAAGAGGAAAGGGGCAAGAACCGTACCCTGAGGTGCCCCCGTATTACAGATCACGGTACCTGACACACAGTCTTGGGCTCTCACGTATGGAGGTCGATTTGTGAGGTAGTCTAGGATCCAGTTGGAGAGGTGGTGGTCCACTCCAGCAAGGCCCAGCTTGTCCCTCAATAACCTGGGCTGTATGGTGTTAAAAGCACTGGAGAAGTCAAAGAACATTATTCTCACTGTGTTCCCTGGTTTCTCCAGGTGAGACAGAGCCCTGTGCAGAAGATGGATGATGGCATCATCTACCCCAATGCCCGGCCGATAAGCATTTTGCCGCCCACCCTGGCTCTCTGCAGCCCGGAAATAGATGTTTATTCTCCGCGAAGTAATTCGGATCGAAGCAAATTTTTTTTGGAACTTCGAATCGAACTGCCGAATCGAACTTTTGAGAAATTTGCTCATCTCTAGTGATAATATTAGTTTTTTTTTTATTATCGATTGATGCATTATTTATTACTATATAGTGGGATGATTGTCATACTATTTATTATATACTAGCAGAAGGACCCGGCTTTGCACAGGTATATTTCATTTTTTGCTTGTGTAGTGGCCCCATAAGAATTGGCCAGTTTTGCATTTGACATCCAGTGTGGCAGTCCAGTATAGGTACAGTCTATTTATGGCTGTGTTGCTATGGAAACCTGGTAAATGAAATGTGAACTTATATTGGCTGATACACGTCATATGACTGAATATTTAAGGACCTATGAACTGGTACTGTCTCATACAGGTGATAAATAGCTTGGTTGCTATCGAAACCTGGTGTAAAGCTGTGTGTATGTCAAGACTGAACCTGCGATTTTCCATTGGTCCATAAGCGTCATGTGATCATGTGTATCTCAGTTTGGATTTCAGTGAAAAACCTGCAATCAGTTGTTATGGAAAACCTGGAGTAAAGCTGTGTGTATGTGACCTTGTGTAACAGTGTCATCCACAACGCTCTGCCCCTTTAAAGCTGACCTACAGGAGTGAAGAAAAATGGCTGGGTTGTTATGGAAACCTGGAGTTCAGCTGTGTGCATGTGGCTGACAAATGCCTTGTCAGATTTGGAGACAGGCTTGGGTCTGCTGAGAGTTTTCATTAGCTCGAGTAGCAACCATGCTTTTTGCTGCAGGAGGCATGAGTAGTTTAAAAACGTTTCAATTTATTTGAATGCTGACATACAGTATGGCAGTCCAGTTAGTGATGTAAATACCGAGGTAGCTGTGGTAGCGGCTGCCACAGGGCCCGGGACATTAGGGGTCCCGGCGGGCCCCTGATGTTTTTTTTTAATAGGCCGTTACCCGCTGGTGTAACACCAGCAGGTAACAGACCCTATATACTTACCGATCTCCGCTCCTGCTCACGGCAGCCTGCGCTTCTCCTTCTGCGGAGGTGGCTATGTGCAGGAGTGGGGGTTGGTAAGTAAGGCCACAGCCCGCGAATCCCACAAACACTGCTATCATTATACTCTGGGGTCTTTTCAGACCCCAGAGTATAATGATCTGAGGCCCAGGAGAGGTGAGGGAACATAAAAAACAATGTTACTTACCTCTCCTGCGCTCCAGCAGGCTTTGGGCCTCCTTGTTGACATCCAAGACGTCGGAGGACCAGTCTGATGTCATTATGTGTGGCAACGCATGCCTGACTCACGTAACATCTGGTCCAACATTGAAGAGGTAGCGGGGAGTGCGCCGGAGCCAGGGAGAGGTAAGCAACATTGTTTTTTATGTTTATATCCTCCCCTGGGTCTCCAATCATTATACTCTGGGGCCTGAAAAGACCCCAGAGTATAATAATTGTTCATGGGTGGTCCACTATGTGCAGGGGCCACTATGGGGCATAAAAGTGTGCGCAGGGGCCACTATAGGGCATAACAGTGTGTGCAGGGGCCACTATGGGGCATAAAAGTGTGCGCAGGGGCCACTATGGGGCATAAAAGTGTGCGCAGGGGCCACTATAGGGCATAACAGTGTGTGCAGGGGCTACTATGGGGCATAATAGTGTGTGTAGGGGCCTCTATGGGGCATAATAGTGTGTGCAGGAATGCGTTTGTGATTGGGGGGGGGAGCACCCAGCTTCGCACGGGTATATTTCATTTTTTGTTTGTGTAATAGCCCTATAAGAATTGCCCAGCTTTGCACTTGACATCCAGTATGGTAGTCTAGTATATGTACAGTCTATTTATGGCTGTGTTGTTATGGAAACCTGGTAAATTAAATGTGAACTTATATTGGCTGATACACGTGATATGACTGAATATTTAAGGACCTGCGAACTGCTTTTGACTAATACAGGTCATAGCTTGGTTGCTATGGAAACCTGGTCTTAACCTGTGTGCCTGAGGAGAGTAAGCGCCTGCGAGCTTCTATTAGCTGATAAGGGACATGTGACCGTGTGTATGGCAATTGGAATATCAGTGAAAGACTTGCAAGCTTGTATTGACTAATGCTGGTCATTTTTTGGGAATACTGTTTCTCAGGAAGGTATGCAGGGGCCACTATGGGGCATAATAGTGTGTGCAGGAATGCAGTTTGTGCGGGGGGGGGGGGGGGAGTGTCCCATGTCAAATGTTCGCCTTGGGGCCATGCCATTGCTAGTTATGCCACTGAGTCCAGTATAGGTACAGTCTATTTATGGCTGTGTTGTTATGGAAACCTGGTAAATTAATGTGAACTTATATTGGCTGATACACGTGATATGACTGAATATTTAAGGTCCTGTGAACTACTATTGACTAATACAGGTCATACATAGCTTGGTTGCTATGGAAACCTGTGTGCCTGAGGAGAGTAAGCGCCTGCGAGCTTCTATTGGCTGATAAGGGACATGTGACCGTGTGTATGGCAGTTGGAATATGAGTGAAAGACTTGCAGGCTTGTATAGACTAATGCTGGTCATTTTTTGGGAATACTGTATCTCAGGAACGGTACGTCCAAGAGAGCTGAGACCGTCTGTAATATTCCGGGACACCTGATGTACATGTGTGCCAAATTTGGTGAGGATTGGTCCAGTCGTTTGGTCGCGCATAAAGAACAGACAGGAACTCATTTTTATATATACAGTCATATGAAAAAGTTTGGGCACCCCTATTAATCTTAATCATTTTTAGTTCTAAATATTTGGGTGTTTGCAACAGCCATTTCAATTTGATATATCTAATAACTGATGGACACAGTAATATTTCAGGATTGAAATGAGGTTTATTGTACTAACAGAAAATGTGCAATATGCATTAAACCAAAATTTGACCGGTGCAAAAATTTGGGTACCCTTATCATTTTATTGATTTGAATACTCCTAACTACTTTTTACTGAAGCACAAAATTGGTTTTGTAACCTCACTGAACTTTGAACTTCATAGCCAGGTGTATCCAATCATGAGAAAAGGTATTTAAGGTGGCCAATTGCAAGTTGTTCTCCTATTTGAATCTCCTCTGAAGAGTGGCATCATGGGCTCCTCAAAACAACTCTCAAATGATCTGAAAACAAAGATTGTTCAACATAGTTGTTCAGGGGAAGGATACAAAAAGTTGTCTCAGAGATTTAACCTGTCAGTTTCCACTGTGAGGAAAATAGTAAGGAAATGGAAGACCACAGGGACAGTTCTTGTTAAGCCCAGAAGTGGCAGGCCAAGAAAAATATGAGAAATGCAGAGAAGAAGAATGGTGAGAACAGTCAAGGACAATCCACAGACCACCTCCAAAGAGCTGCAGCATCATCTTGCTGCAGATGGTGTCACTGTGCATCGGTCAACAATACAGCACACTTTGCACAAGGAGAAGCTGTATGGGAGAGTGATGCGAAAGAAGCCGTTTCTGAAAGCACGCCACAAACAGAGTCGCCTGAGGTATGCAAAAGCACATTTGGACAAGCCAGCTTCATTTTGGAAGAAGGTCCTGTGGACTGATGAAACAAAGATTGAGTTGTTTGGTCATACAAAAAGGCGTTATGCATGGCGTCAAAAAAACACAGCATTCCAAGAAAAACACTTGCTACCCACTGTAAAATTTGGTGGAGGTTCCATCATGCTTTGGGGCTGTGTGGCCAATGCCAGCACCGGGAATCTTGTTAAAGTTGAGGGTCGCATGGATTCAACTCAGTATCAGCAGATTCTTGAGTATAATGTACAAGAATCAGTGACGAATTTGAAGTTACGCCGGGGATGGATATTTCAGCAAGACAATGATCCAAAACACAGCTCCAAATCTACTCAGGCATTCATGCAGAGGAACAATTACAATGTTCTGGAATGGCCATCCCAGTCCCCAGACCTGAATATCATTGAACATCTGTGGGATAATTTGAAGCAGGCTGTCCATGCTCGGCGACCATCAAACTTAACTGAACTGGAATTGTTTTGTAAAGAGGAATGGTCAAAAATACCTTCATCCAGGATCCAGGAACTGATTAAAAGCTACAGGAAGCGACTAGAGGCTGTTATTTTTGCAAAAGGAGGATCTACTAATTATTAATGTCACTTTTCTGTTGAGGTGCCCATACTTTTGCACCGGTCAAATTTTGGTTTAATGCATATTGCACATTTTCTGTTAGTACAATAAACCTCATTTCAATCCTGAAATATTACTGTGTCCATCAGTTATTAGATATATCAAATTGAAATGGCTGTTGCAAACACCCACATATTTAGAACTAAAAATGATTAAGATTAATAGGGGTGCCCAAGCTTTTTCATATGACTGTATAAGAGATTATGAATTGTGCATCTGGTATTTATTTATAGTTATCATATGGTTTATATGAATTGTGGGGATAGGATATATCTGTAGTGAGTGTTGTGCGTATTTATTATGTAATACTTGTATGCTAATAAAGCTGAAATATGTGATTACATTTTACATGTTGCTGTGCTGTGTGTAAGAAACAGTAATATGTATTCCTCTAGTAATTCACGCTATACTGTGCCTATCTATGTTCTTATATAAGATTACCTCTGCAGTGGAAATCCACAGCATAAATTGAAATAAAATTCTGCAGTGCATGAACAAGACTTGAGAAAATGACTTGGCTAGTACTGTCCATATGCTGAAAGTTTTCAGTTTGCAAATATGGACAGAAAATCTGCAGCTATTTGTCTTGTGTGGACATACCCTAATGTCACTAAACAACTGTACCACATTTATTGTGTAATTTTGAAAATTTTATACCATCTTCCAACCTCCATTGTGAGGAATTAATAATACTACTTATTTACAAAACACATAGAAAAGATTATCAATCTGAAGTGATAAAACCTGTTGCTGACTGGTTCCTGACTAGCTAAACAAGTCTGTTTGAAAGCAAACTAGGCCAGCAGGTAGATCTGCATTAATCTATAGATATATGGCACACAAACCTTAACCAGTTTGGCTTTCTTTACTTTCCTGCAGTTAAGATGTGGCACATATCCATAAGATGATGGCAGCCAATATTTACTGTGTAGGGAACTGCCATTTCTACTAGTATATAATGTATCTGGCTTCTTTGCCCCTGCAGTTTGGCTTCAGAGACCCCAGGCATTTAGTGCAAGTTTTGTTTTGTAAATACAGTGAGTCAGACACATGTGAGGCAGAGCTGCTGGGGGGAGAGATGTGAGCAGAGCTGCTGAGACAGACATGTTATGTCTGGGGGAGTCTAAGAGCCACTTGTTCCTCTTTACTTCACAGTATATAGTTAGGTATGTGTTACCCCTATATACTCACAGGACCTAGCTAGTAACCGTAGTTAGGGATCCATATATATATATATATATCTAAGGGCAGTGATAGGTTAGGCTTCCGAAGGCCAACTAGCTAGTTAGAGGCCCGGTGGCACTAGTAGTTTAGCTGGCAGGTTAAGGACTCAGTGTTAGGGTAGTCAGGCCTGCATCTACTGCCGTCACCGTCGCCCTGTTTGCTGCCTGTGAAGAATCTCACCATCATCATCATCATCTCCTGATCGGCTGTCTGTCATCTCCTGGAAGAATCCGAGGATCCACAGGGGCCCCTGCATCTCTTCTGTTGCCTGGAGGTATTGTGCACTGGACTCTTGCTATATATCTATATATATACCCGGGTATATAACCTAAGACGGTTGAGGACTTGCTGGTTGTTGTAGTACTGCTGTGTTCTGAGTATATTTTATGTATGTATTATTACCCTGTTGATTCTTATAAAGCTACTGTTATAACCTTATGTGGTATCTGTATGTATTCTTCAGACTGTGAGATTAGTACAGTGATCCTTGTTAAGGCTACTAACTGTATTTCATGGGTAAGTCCCAGGAAGAGATCCTCCCTGTAATACAGAGGCTCTATCCTGGGTGGAGGCACTGATATATTTCATATATGTTCCCACTCTTCCCTTCAGCGAAGGCTTCAGGTCCCATTATACACACAGGTCAGCGCCAGAGTCTGTTGCGGGAGGGATAATACTCATACCACCCCCCAAATAGGGCTACAACTGCATAAGACCAGAGACAGTGTCTGGCTGCAGCAGTTTCAAACATATCCACTCATTGACATAAAAAAAAAAATTACGCATCAAGGAGTTTTTGAAATCAAATAAAACGTTACATGTGTAAATGAAATGATTACAATATTAGCGCCAAAGGAGAAGTTTATTGGGGAAAACTGTACAAGTAATAGGGTGCTTTACAATTCTTTTGAGCTGCCTCTAGTCTGCATACAAGATGAGACAGTTGGGCTTGGAGGAATACAGGTCTATATGAAATGCTGCAGCCCACAAATGTTGCAGATGGGTCTGTAAATCCTGCACACACTAAGGTTGCAATACTGGTTTCCTAGCTGGCCCCATAAATGCTCAATTAGCAATAAATCTGAAGATCAGGTAGGATAAGGATATGTTTGTAAAATATGGTAAGAGGCAATGTATGCAGCTGCAGGATGCTACACATATATCGCTGAGCTGTTAGTGTCCCTTGTATTACTACTAGGGATGACCAACTGTCATATTCGATGGCTCCAAGATCATCACACCAGCAGCTGGCATAAAGTGTCACTCCACAGCAAAGGCAGGAATGAAGCGTTCACTCTGAGGCCTCCAAATTCTATCAGAGCCCAAACAGAAAATGCATTTGTCACTGCAGACGCTATAGTTCCAGTCCAGGTTTCTCGTTCACAACACCACTACAAATAAAGACAACAGTGACTGTCAATGGCAGGACCTGCAATGGGACGTTTTGACACCAAATTTCCTTCTGTTAAGCCTGTGGAAATGGTCCGGGCAGCGACAAAGGTGTGCAATGAAGGTGTCACCTGTGTCTGGAATGTGGACAAGAAAGCTGTGGCCGCTGCTCTTTCTTGTCTGATCCAATCTAATTGGACCACACCTGTAATCATTTGCACATCTGCTTGCCGAGACATAACTGCATGTTGAGATTTACAGCAGACATTCCCATCTGGGTGCCTCTTTTTTTTTTTTTTTTTTGGTCAATGGGCCAATATATATTTGTGTGTGTGTGTGTATATGATGTCATCAATGTACAGTAAGCAGAAACCAGAGTTGTCCTCTGGAGGGCAAAATACTGTTTCCTTTTTAGGCTTATCATCTGAATTAGCCACATACCATTCCTGACATCCACCGTACTATTACGACAGATGTTGGGTCTTTAAATATGGCATCTGCCAGGTCTCCATTGTATTATACAGCAGGTATTAACCCTTTCAAACTGGCCCCCAAAGGGGAAAAAAAAAAGCCCAACTGTGGTACAACTCCCATGCAGCGAGATCACGTAAGCCATTGGGTTATCATCACAGCCTGGAGCCTTTATTAAGGATCTAAGGTATGTCTTAACTATATTCCTATTGAGGCGTGATGCACACTTCAGTAGGTATATATCAATAAACTCTATAGGACAAGTGAGCTAAGCCCTCGTGATCAGAAAAAAATACAAAAAAAAAAAAAAAAAGCCATGGCATGGAGTAAGGTAGGGAGTAAAAACTTGAAAAACTGCTGTAGCAGGAAGGGGTTAAAATCCTGAACAAGCCTTTTGAGGAAAAAAAAAATAGACATTCACTTTTAAGGGAGCACCTCGGTCTACTAGACGGACTCCGAATAACACCAACACTTTTTCCATCTCATCTCCTGGGTTAAAAATGGCGGTTCCGGCTGTTCTCTTAAAAGCGTCGGGGGAGGGGCCCCGCACGCCGTTCTTCTATACGCCTGTCTGAGGGCGCAACGAGGTAAGTCACGTGGTGCTGTTATCACGTGACAGTACGTACGTGTTGAGCAGCTGTCTTGTGTGTCGTCCAAGTGGTTGCTGCACGGAGAGTCTGTGTTGGGGGTGTTCGTGTTGCGAGCAGGAAGCATGGACAAGCTGCGCAGAGTTCTGAATGGCCATGAAGACGAAGAGCGGGGTCTGACAGCTCAGGTACAGGGCTGTAGTTTGTGTAGATGTGCGTAGTGTGCTTAGTTTGTATGCCGGATATCCTCTCTCCGGCTGTGCTGGGCTGTATCTTCCACAGCCGGCAGCGTTATGGTTAATCGTGTGATATTGATACGATCTGTCAATTAACTTTCCATTCTATAGTCAGCAAAGCCGTCTCCATTTACACTGTGATGTATGTTATGATATGTTATATATATATATATTTAGTGTACCTGTACTGTATGCCACTGGTTGACTTTGCAAAGTTACGTTTCATAATGCCTGAGCTATAACTGAAGTCACCCACCCCCACCCCACCCCACCCCACCCAAGTCTCAGCTTCCCTGCATATATGATGGGAAGAATTAAAAAGTGCGAAAAGGAGCCAAAATGTATTATTGAAGTATCTTACAAAACTTAATAACACATGCTGCCAGAAAAATCAAGTTATTTTCATGCTTTTAAAGGGGTTGTTCAGGACTCTGTGTTTTGTCAACATTGTGGAGAGATGTTACCTTAAAAGCCTGAGGACATATGTTGAGGAAAAATGCTTTTTTTTGTTGCATATTTAGTTTTTTTGTGCCAAAGCCAAGAGTGTCTTCAAAAAGAATGGAAAATATAAAGGAAGTACTTGTATGTCTTGCTTTGGTACAAAACCCTCCCAGCATAATCTGTATAGAGGGGGGGGGGGGGGAATCAAAAGATCCAAACCACAGGGGTTTTTTTTTGCCGTTTTGCCTCCCATAAAAAAATTGAAAAAGTGATCAAAACATCAGACATTCCCCAAAATTGCATAGTTACATCTTGCCCCGCCGAAAGAGGCCTTAAAGGGGTTGGCCAGGCAAAAATGGACAACCTGTTTAAGTTTTAAAGCTAATGAGGGCAGTTCTCCAGTTCCTCCCTGTGCGGTCCGGTTTTCTCTGTCCAGTGTTGACATGTGGCGGAAGTCCCAGCCACATGTGACCACTGAGGCCAACAGCGGCTTCGGCGAAGGGCATGCGATGTTACTACATAATAATCAATCATGGATCTCTTCCTGGGTCCGCTGATTGGCCTGAACGGTCACATGACTGCTTAGGCCAATCAGCGTCTTCAGCGGAACTCAGAAGAGACCTGTGCGAAGCTGCAGGAGCAGAAGGACCAGGACGACACTGGAGCATCGAGGACAGGTGAGTGTAGGGGTTTTTTTTGTTTTTTTTTCACTTTCCCCGGTTGTCCAGGCATTTAAAAAAAATAAATAAACAAAACCTGGAAACCTCTTTACGCATCCCCATATATGGAAGTATGGAAAAAAAAGCTACGTTTGTCAGAATATGTTGACTCTGGTATCCCTGGAACTGTACAGAACCATAAAATACCATTGATGTGTTGTTTTTGCTGCACAGTGAATGCCATAAAAAAAACAGAACCTGTAAGAAAGTTGCACAAACGCAGTTTTTCCAACTCCCCCCCCCCCCCCCGAACGGAAACATAATCCGCATAAAAAAATGGTTACCTTAGGAAACCCATGGGTCCCATAGACTATAATGGGGTCCGCGTGGTTTCCATTTGGTTTCTGCCTTAAAAGAGCTGAGAGTGGAACAGAATCCCCGTACGCAGTACAAGCGCAAATGTGAACCGAGCCTAAGATGGCTTGTGATGAAGGTGCAGAGATCATGTCGCTGTCATGAGCACCGTGGTCGCTTCAAACAGCTGAATGTCCTAGCGATAGTCAATCCAGAGAATACCCTTATTCCATCAGGACGCCTTTATTATTATATATGCACTTCAGGGAGTTGTGATTTTATCGCAATTCCGCAAGGTGAGCAGCAATACCTACCTTTCACTGTCTGTTTTTTTTACCTATTGGTGGTAATGCACTAGGTGCTGCGCGGTGCGGTTTCCCTCTTTTGATTTTATTAGTAAATAACATATCGGTCACCAAAACTACCTGCACTGATGGCTAGGGAACAGTGCGAGCTAGAGAAAAAAAAAACTCAACTGAGCTGGAATTGGTGGAGCAGCACCAATTAACAGATGGTAAGAAGTGGAGATGGTGAAAGGTCCTCTTTAATCTTTATGCAAATAAGCTGTTCAGTGTGCATAGGGTGCTAATGCAATACATCCGGGGTTCCCTAAACAGTGCATTTGCTTACTGATTAACATTTCTGAAGTGCAAGATTGTACTTTAACATAAAAAGAGGTATATTCACTTTGTCATTAACCACCCCTTCAACAGTATATAAATGGAGCTTGCTGTAGAAACAAACCCATTCAGATATATGAAAATAGCAGACATTTCTGATCCACTAAAACCTGCAGTGCATAGTGTTACTTATTGCTGCAGGTTTCATTATTTGCAATGCAATGAAACATGCAAGTGAGTTTTGCAAATAAACGCCTCATTTCTATTAATTTTGGCTGGGGTGAAATGTAGAAGAACATCTGCAAGAAATTTTGCGTTGTTTCCTGTTCTGCCATTTAGCCTGAAAATCATTACACACCCTGTGTAAAAAGGTATCGCTGCCGACAATCAGTATGAGTGAATGGTGGAGGAACATTCATATCAGCCAGTGTAATAGGCTGATGTACTAATCAGAACTTGTCATGACAACATATTGGGCTGTCTAGTAGGATCCTTAGGTGGCCATCTCTCATACAAAGAATGACAAGCATTTAATAGATGGTTATCCTCTCATGATTATGAAATTGGGGATTTGCTATTGGATGTGTTGGGCACCAGCACTATTGCTGTGCCTTTCATGGTGCTCCGCAAGTGCAAGCAAAAGCCTCATGTGTATTAATATACAAGTGGGTTTTTTTCAAAGAGCTAAATTGTCTGTACAGGCGTTACTGTGACCTCTCATGGACACTATTATTAAAAAGTGGATTTGGTATTCTTACCACACTGCTAGGCTAGGTTCACAACTGCGTTAAAAAGCAGCTACCCGCGGACCCCATAGACTATAATGGTGTCCGCCCAGTTTCCGTCTGAAAAATGTGGAGAGAAAAGTCTTGCTTGCAGGAGGACGTCTCTCCGCATTTTTAAGTGTACTCTGGGACGGAAACCCCGACCGGAGATCAGGCGCAGATGTGAACCTAGCCTTAGTGTGGTATAAACACTGACCTGCTTTGACTTATTTACAAAAAAAAGTGCACATCTATGTCTAAGTTCACATCTGCCGCAGAATGGTACGAACATAGACAGTAATCTTATCTTAAAAGTCCTGCACGGAGGACACCTGGTGGACTCCATTGTAGTTTAACCGGGTAACCACTGCTTTAGCAGACGGGCTTGCAGGGGGACCTGAATGATGGAGCGCCCATTGCTAGTGTGAACTTAGCCTAAGTCAGAAAACTAGTAAACCGTTATGAAATTGAGTGTGGTCTATAGGCATGATGTCCAAATGTACCACTTCTACAAATAGCTCCTGTGCCAGTGCAAAGCATTATTAGGTCCTAGGTGCCACTGGGAAGCATTTACTGTGTTGGGCTACTGGGGAGCATGATACTAGTGGGGCCACTAAGCCTGATGATGGTAAAAAGTGAATTTTTGTATGTGCTGTGTGGAAATTATAGGATAGTGTAGCTTTGAGGATGCATTCACATGATGCAGTTGTGATGTAGTTACAATTGCATCAAAACTGCAACAGAAAAATGCATACAGTTTTGATGTGGTTCCAGCTGTAACTTCAAAAACTGCGCTTTAAAAAAAAAAAATAAAAAAATCAAAACCCTAGATTTGTCTTTTGGTCAAAATTATTTGGTACAGGTTTCCCCGAGGAAATTTTTTTTTCTAGGGGTGCTCGACTCTGAAAAGGTTGGGAAACACCGTGCTAGGGAGAAGAGCAATACACTCACACTTTGTTTCTTGGCTATCTGTCACTGAGTGACTTGGGGAATATTCACACATGGCAGGTTTACCATTGTGGTAGGTGACTGCAGTATTTGCATAGTCTGTTTAAAGCCGAAAAATTTGAGAGTAAATAGCTAAGTAGCTTTCCTTTTTCTTATTTGTTTTGCCTGCGTTGTCTCCTCTGACTTCAGTGGGAGAAAAAAACCAGTACAACCAAACGTAAGCTTTGTACAGGCAGTAATGCCATCAAGTAGAGATAAATACTAGATACTCGCGTCACTGTAAGGACTGTGGAAACCTTGCCCTTTTTATAATGTTTGGTTATATCATAAACTACAGGTTGTGGTTGAGCCCTGGTGAAAACATCTACCAGGGTTGTTTTCACCAAGTACATATAATGGCAAAACGATCACTCTATTTCTGATGAGTGTTTTTTATCTTATCTGTGCACAGCTGTTAGTAACATGAAACATATGACTTTTTAGAAACTGTCATCTTTTTAACATGTTCTATGCTTTCCTGCTATTTTGTTTTTTGAGATTATTTGTTGCATAACCATAGTGGTTAAACCACATTAAAGGGGTTGTCCAGGCTAAACTTTTACAGTTTAAATCTGCTGGGGGCAGTGAAAAAAAAAAAAAAATACATACTCACCTGTCCCTGTTGCTCTGTCGTCCTGTGCTTCCCGGTTCGTTTTCTCGCGTTGTGTTGAAGCTGCTGAAGGCCTCAGCGGTCATGTGAATCGGGAGGACACCGGAGCAACAGGGACAGGTGAGTATGTATTTTATTTTATTTTTTTTTCACTGCAGTTTATAGGTTCTCTTTACCTGTGCTAGCTGTGAAGCTGCAGTAGTCCTCTGTAAACATTGCATTGTTTGCACTGCATTTACCACTTCCCTTCTTCATTTTATTCAAGCCTCTCTCTTACTTTAACAAGAAAGGGCTGCGGTGCTCTGCAGATTGCCAGCACCTATTCATTGTTTAATATGTATTGTGGACTATGTAAATGGATGGTCATCTGTTTCTATCCTCTTTAATCTATTTTTCATATCCACAAAACCGAGAAGTTAAACTGATGATCAAGGCATGCGGTCATCTTCCCAACCAGAGTGTTGTGGCACTCTTGCAGATTCACAGACCCCTGTTGGCAATCTCTGCTATATGTACTAAATAGTATGGCACACTATGGCAGAGCTGCTTTTCAGGATCCTGGGAAAGCTAGATAGCATACAAGGTAATGTTGTAATAGGGAATGCTAAATAATAAGTGAGGTAAAATTCATTTTCTTGGTCCAGAGATTATCAGATTTGCCTTTCAGGCTTCTATGAAAGCTGAGTATCATGGCATATGTAGCTGTAATAAGGATTACTGAATACTATACAGTATTTAGCACCTTGTGATATAATCCTACCATAGCTTGCCAGGATATCCCTTTCACGGTTCTGGGAAAGCTGGTTAAGTCTAGGTTCACACCTGCGCCTGGTTTCCACTTGGGGATTCCATACCCCATTATAGTCTATGGGGTCTGCGGGTAACCACTTTTTAAGTGGACCCTAAGAACCGAAACCTGAATGCAGGTGTAAACCTAGCGTAACACATTAGGTAATGCACTAGTATGGACTGCTGGTGCTAAATATACCGTATAATATCTCCCTGCATTCTAGATTTTCCTTTTCAGGTTTCTATGAAAGCTGGGTAGTGACGCTATAATACTGAATACTATATCTAACTAAATTTCACTCTTTACCACATGATTGTGCCGTAACATGTTAGATGTGCTTTTCGGGATCCTAGGGAAGCTCAGTAGCTTTAATATGGGTTGCTGAATATAGTAATATGATATAAAATAAATCTCCCTCGTTGCTTCGAAGATTTTCCTTTCAGGATCCCATTTTTCTGACACTGATAACTTATCTGACGGATAGACTATAAATATCCAGTCTTGGAGAACCGCTGTTATATTTTTTTTTTAATAAGCAATATCATAAGATAAAATTGCGGTAACTTTTTTTTTTTTTTTCTGCCATTCACTATTTCTCAGATTCTCTTATCAATTTTTAATCCATAAAACTATTATGTAATGGGGCAGCGGCAGAGTTGTGGATCTGTTACGTAATGTCCGTTTCTGTGGGAAAAAAACGGGCATACACGCAGTAGTGCTCTTCCTGTTGACACTTCCTAAACTGTAGTCGAGTATGGTTCAGCATTTTTTTTTTTTTTTTTTAATTTCCTGTGTGTAAAATACAGAGGGAGAGAATTTATTAAATTATACTGCAGTAGAAATGCAACAGCCATCTTTTTGTTTTCTCTGTAGAAAAAAAAGCAGTTTGGTTCACAAGGGCTTCACTAAGTTTTAAGATTAATCTTCCAGATTCGGGGATGCTGTTCAGGGAGAGCTGATCCCTTTCTTTTACAATATGGCACTCAAAACATGCCTCAATTCAGACCATGAGTGTGCTTTACTTTCTCTTATGTGCAGCATCCCAGTAATGGAACTGCTGTATTTGATTTCTCATTATTTTATTTTGCTTTTTAATTTATTTTTTTCTTGCTTGCCGAAGGATTGTCAGCTACTTCTGGAAAGGTAATGTTGGCACATTATAAATGAGACTTATTTATATATGATAACTTTTATAATGGTTTGCCTTAAAAGTTATTACTTTTAGTAACATAATATATGCAGATAAATTATAAGTTAAGTGCTGTGCATGTTGCATCTAATTTCAGGCTTTGATATGTTTGATTCACTCATAGTTGAATTTGGAGACTTCTTTTGAAGTTCTGTAACAATTAAGGTGGCTATACACATTAAATAGTCGGCTGTATTTCTCAAGACTTTCCATACACTTGCATGCTCATCAAATCGTGCATGAGTATTTCAGTGTGAGGAAGGTTAATCCCCTGCCAGACAAATCTTACGGAGGCTTATTTCCCATGGGGAGGGGGAGACAGCATGTTGAAATCCAAAATGGCTGATCTTTCTTTCTCCAATCTGTCGGGAGAGAGCTGTGGCCCTATTTTACATAACTTGTCTGCTTTTAATGTGTATGAGCACCTTGAGATGAATTTAACAGTAGTACAAGAGCAGCTCATTAATACATTTTTACTTCTTTATTCCAGGTTTTGGATTCATCATCATTAAATTTTGGTACTCGAGTGAAATGGTTTGCAATATGCTTTGTCTCTGGAATTGTGTTTTCAATTCTTGTAAGTAAACTACACCTTTCCCTATTTCTCTCAATACTATAGTAGCAGTAGTAGGCTTGGCTGGGCAAATGGGCTGCAAATTTGAAGTTGAAGGGCCACAGTCCTTTCAAATGTTATATAACACAAATTTATTGTTAAATAGCCCAAGTACTTGCCTCACTGCTCCTATTTGCACTCTCTTCTTCTGTTCCAGGTACACACATGTCACTGTGTGCCTGAAGCAGGGGGAGGTGCTGGGGCACGAAGCGTTAAGTATAAAGACTGAAAAGGTCCCCAGTTTGTAGGCTGATAGTTTGAGGCCTACAGGTTCTGTAAGCTTTAGAAATGGATCAGTGATTCTTTTTTTTTTTTTTTTTTTCTCCTCCTGGTTCTGGCGATCCAGCTGGGAGAAGGCCACAGATTGCAGCCTCAGAGGCAGCAGGCGGCCTGCGGGTAGTGTGTTTGAGACCCTTGCTCTAGAGAATGCCTAACATATGGTCAAACCAAACACAGGTGCATCTCAATAAAATAGAATATCTTTGAAACGTTTATTTCTTTCAGTAATTAAATTAAAAAAGTGACCTCCTATATTTTCTAGATTCTTTACACACAGAGTGTTCTATTTCAAGTGTTTTATTTCTGCAAATGTTGATTATGGATTACAGGTAATGAAAACCCAAATCTAAGAAAATTAGAATATTGTAAAAAAGTTCAGTATTGTAAATTCAGTGTGTCACCTGCCAAGGTTTCCTAATCCTTTAAATGGTCCCTCAGTCTGGTTCAGTAGGACACACAATCATGGAAGACGCTGATTATGAATTGTATTACTGAAATGAATGAACGTTTCAAAAATATTCTAACTTATTGAGATGCACCTGTATGTGCCACTGGAAATCTGATCTTCTGAACCATAAGAGATATAGGTAAATAGCACAAAATATGAAAAGTATGGAACCATAATAGGTATGTCATAGAGCCCTTATATACCTCCGTGTGCCCCTTAAAAGGAAGTCTACAAGCCCCAAAATTGCTTTTAAACCACTTTCCATAATTTTCAGACTATTACGCCCTTTTTAGCTAGAGAAAAACTGCTAAATAGTGTCTGTGCCTTATAGTCCAAAGTCAGGAGGTTACAGTAGTGCCTGAACGGAGAGCTGTGCCGTTGCACATCTCACTTCCTGTCTGCCCCACGTGACCTACTAGATCAGTGCAGGGCACTGAATGTACAGGTCCTCCTGCCTTACTAGAAGAAGCTGTTGTAAACCAATATGAAAAAAATGTAAAGGACCTTGTATGATGTAATGAGCAGGTGAATGCATATATATGTGTCATAGATGCCTGTCATAGATGCCTGTAAAACGTGTCTTATGTGCCATAATTTTCTCAGAACCCCCCCCCAATCCCTTGTAGAAATCCGTAGTCCAAGTCCTCTCTGATCGCAGGCATTTAGTAAATCTGAAGCCTCCCTGGTCACGCTCCTCCTCATATATTTAGATGCCAGTGTATATGTATATGACACTCAGGAGCCTTCTGATGGATCCCAGACTTGTCACAATAAAATAACTATTGAGGTTTACCTGTGGCAGTCAACAATAGTTACTTGGTGAGCCCATGCTTCTTAGCGTTAAAATGGTGTTTTGTAGTTAAGAGGCTGCAGCAGTGTTTGTACTTCCTCACATGACAGATTTAGCAGAATAATGTACCACAGACACTTATCACCTTAAGGCCATATTCAAACAGTGAATAACAGCTAGAAAAAGACTGACATGCTCTTTTTGTCCATTTTGACGGACATAGATACAGGCATGTGAATAGAACCATAGACGTTCATGGGTTTTAGAATGTCTGTGTGATGGCCGTCTGAAAAATGGCCGTTATTCACGTTCAGTGAAAAACTGCCATATCGGTCTGTTCAGCGGGCTTATTCACATTAGGGACTATGAATGTTTCAGTAGGGCACTGCAAAATAAAATAAAAGCAAAGCAAAAAAAACAAAAAAAAATAAAATTATGAATATACAGTATATACCGTGTTTCTTCGAAAATAAGACAAGGTCTGATATTATTTTTTTGCTCCGAAAAAGGGCTAGGGCTTATTTTCGGGATAGGTCTTAATTTTTTCCATGAACAACAATCACACATTTGATCGCTTTTTATTTCAACTTGTATCAGAGGTGAAACATGGAAAAAACAGCAGTTCGGCACTTTTGATTTTTTTTTTTTTTTTCTGCTACGACATTCACCATAGAGGCAAAATATTTTTATAAGTTTGTAGAACTGGCGTTTTCGGACACAGGGATACCTAATGTGTATGTGTTTCACAGTGATAATTTATTTTTTTTATGTGTTCTAGTGAAAGTGGGAGGGGGCTTGAACTTTTATTTTTTTTTATTTATTTATTTTTTTACTACTATTAACCCTTCCTAGGGGGCTTGAACCTGCAATCATCTACATTACTTGAACCTGAGATTATCTACATTACTAGTGAGGCTGGTCATAGACTGTCAAAGGAACAGGTCAACTCCTGCGATCTCGCCGCGTGGGAGCCGACCTGCAACGTGAAAGGTTCGGGGCCGGTGGGGACCAGCCCTGGGGATAGTTGCTCTGCTTTGCGGGTGGAGGGGGGGGGGGTCACATACTGGCACACTCAACAATGTCCGCGATCAGTGGACTCTGATCATGGGCATTAACTGCGGATCTCCGCTGTACAAGGAGACCTGGTATAGTAGCTATAGGGGGTTGGGTCCGGCCCTAGGGACTGCGGGGAGGAAGCGCTTAGCAATGCCCGCGGTCAGAGTCCACTGTGATCGTGGGCATTAACTCCGCGTTGTGCTACTTTTGGTAGGAAGGAAGGGGTGGGTCACGCTGAACAATGCTGTGATAAGGGTAGACACTGATCGTGGGCATTAACTCCGAGTAACGGCAGCTATGGTAGCTGCTCCTCAGCAGAGCGGCCGCCATCTTTAAGGACCCGGCATCCGCTGTAATTGCACGGCAGATGTCAAGAAGGGGTTAAATTAGCTAGGACTTATTTTTGGAGTAGGGCTTATATTTCAAGCCTACTCCAAAAAACCTGGAAAATCTAGCTAGGGCTTATTTTTGGGGTAGGTCTTATTTTTGGAGAAACACAGTATGTAAGACAAGTACTATACCATCTGCTTCTGATGAAGCCGTCAGAAAGAGGTAGGTGCAGTCCTCCAAACAAGTTCACATATAGAAAGGTAACTTTTCCTCAGCTGTAAGCTCTAAGTTTCTGAAAACCTCAGTTTTTTCATCTAATCTGCAGCTCTAAGTCATTTCAAGAACTGACACTTGAAGGGTGAATTTGAGATCCCAAGGGCTAACTCTTCAGATGATTTTCACTTTTTTCTTCACTTTCATGGCAGCTAGCAAATGCATACAGCAAGATCTATATTAATGATGAATAATACAACCCTTAATGCAGGCCATCCAGAGCAGTTAATAAATAATCCAGTACTATCCATATGGTTTGTTTGGACTGACACTAAATTTAATATCTTGCTGAACCATGGCTAATAGCACACATGACACAGTAGCATTTTTGTGCACTATGATGTTCTGTTACATCATGAATGTGGCGAGGAATTTAAAAGGCTCCCACCAGTTGAACCCCCTGCATCAATCCCTTTAGTACTGCTAAAAAGGTGTTTTGTTTTTTTTTTTTTTTTTTTTTTCTTAAACCCCAAATCCCATGTTTCTCATTTAAAAATACTTAAAAAGAACCTTTAAAAATCACACACTTCTGATATGCAGTTTTGGTGGTAGCCAACTAGTTAGATAAATGCAGCAACAATATAGTGTATAATAAACTAGTTGTGCATATACTAAAAATGTATACAATTTATTATAAAACTGTTTCTATAATAACCTGAAGGTTTTGTGTTAATACAGGGAAGTGCATTACTTTGGGTTCCTAGTGCTGGACTAAAACTATTTGCAGTCTTCTACACACTGGGAAACATTGCTGCATTAGCCAGGTAAATATTCAATGTTTAACCACTAAAATGCTTATTTCCTTTGTTTTATTATATGAATAGTTTGTTGTACAGTTAGTTTTGTAGTCTAATTCATTAAATTGAATTCCTATCTTTAAGGCTTCTGACTGACCATGGCTATCGGTGGCCTACCAACTCCAAAGCCCTGTTTGCCAAAATGTTTACCTTTAATTATCTAATATTTTAAGAGTTGTTACTCTTGTCGGAAAACTCCTTTAGGCCGTGGCCCCATGTTGTGAAAACGCCGCGGCAAAAACCATGGCTTTTTACAGTACCTGTCTAATTCCATCCACACATTGCAGAAAAATATCTGCAACGGAAATGCTGCAATTTCAAAAACTGTTGCGTTTTTGTGAATCACATCATGTCAATTATACCTACAGAATCGCTGACCTAATAGGGACAAAGTTCGCAGAGGAAACTGCAAATTTTCTGTGAAAAGCGGCACGGAGAAAAACTGTGCTTTTCTGCAGCGCTTTTTGCAGCTCGCTACGTGGTGCCTTAGCCTTAAATTGTTATTCTATAGATACATACAGTGCTTGTCTCTCTCCAGCAATGCAACAAAGTTGAATGGAGTGACACCCCCTCACCCCCCCTTCCCTCATCGTCATGTCTTTGGGGTACCAACACATGGAACTCAAACTTTCAGAAACTTATCACAGGATAGATGTTTAGATCTTTGAAGAGACTCCCTTTGAAGTGATGAGATGACTCTCTCTGAATTGAGGAGATCCTTCTATTGCATAATGTAAACGTATCAGCGGAATCACTAACTGAAATCTTTTTTTTTTTTTTTCCCCCATCCAAGTCATCTCCCATGTGACATTGGATGATTGATATGCCAGCAGATGAGTTCTGTCACAGTGTACTGCATGACTGAATTGTTTGCATCCAGCAAACATACATAGCTGTTAACAGTCATGGATTTTTGCATCTAGCCTTGTACACACTGTGCAAATTGCCAGGAGTAGAACCTAAATGAGACTTATAAAAAATCTTAGGCTTTGTTCACACTGCAGACACATTGTCCTTTGCAGGATCACTACCGAAGAGGATTATTTTCTGGATTTACAAATAAAAATTGAAAGCTTTCCGATTGTATCCGTCTTTATTGAGTTCAGTGTTACAGCTACAGTACAGTGGGGGAAAAAAAAGTATTTAGTTAGCCACCAATTGTGTGAGTTCTCCCACTTAAAAAGATGAGAGAGGCCTGTAATTGACATCATAGGTAGACCTCAACTATGAGAGACAAAATGAGAAAACAAATCCAGAAAATCATACTGTCTGATTTTTAAAGAATTTATTTGCAAATTATGGTGGAAAATAAGTATTTGGTCAATAACAAAAGTTCATCTCAATACTTTGTTATATATCCTTTGTTGGCAATGACAGAGGTCAAACGTTTTCTGTAAGTCTTCACAAGGTTGGCACACACTGTTGCTGGTATGTTGGCCCATTCCTCCATGCAGATCTCCTCTAGAGCAGTGGTGTTTTGGGGCTGTTGCTGGGCAACACGGACTTTCAACTCCCTGCAAAGGTTTTCTATGTGGTTGAGATCTGGAGACTGGCTAGGCCACTCCAGGACCTTGAAATGCTTCTTATGAAGCCGCTCCTTCGTTGCCCTGACGGTGTGCTTGGGATCATTGCCATGCTGAAAGACCCAGCCACGTTTCATCTTCAATGTCCTTGCTGATGGAAGGAGGTTTGCACTCAAAATCTCACGATACATGGCTCCATTCATTCTTTCATGTACACGGATCAGTCGTCATGGTCCCTTTGCAGAGAAACAGCCCCAAAGCATGATGTTGCCACCCCCATGCTTCACAGTAGGTATGGTGTTCTTTAGATACAACTCAGTAGTCACTCTCCTCCAAACACGACGAGTTGTGTTTCTACCAAACAGTTCTACTTTGGTTTCATCTGACCATATGACATTCTACCAATACTCTTCTGGAACATCCAAATGCTCTCTAGCAAACTTCAGACGGGCCCAGATATGTACTGGCTTAAGCAGGGGGACACGTCTCGCCCTGCAGGATCCGAGTCCCTGGCGGTGTAGTGTGTTACTGATGGTAGCCTTTGTTACGTTAGTCCCAGCTTTCTGCAGGTCATTCAGTAGGTTCCCCCATGTGGTTCTGGGATTTTTGCTCACCGTTCTTGTGATCATTTTGACTTGCATGGAGCCCCTGAAAGAGGGAGATTATCAGTGGTCTTGTATGTCTTCCATTTTCTAATTATTGCTCCCACAGTTGATTTCTTCACACCAAGCTGCTTGCCTATTGCAGATTCAGTCTTCCCAGCCTGATGCAGGTCTACAATTTTGTTTCTGGTGTCCTTCCACAGCTCTTTGGTCTTCACCATAGTGGAGTTTGGAGTGTGACTGTTTGAGGTTGTGGACTGGTGTCTTTTATACTGATAACAATGTCAAACAGGTGCCATTACTACAGGTAATGAGTGGAGGACAGAGGAGCCTCTTAAAGAAGTTGTTACAGGTCTGTGAGAGCCAGAAATCTTGCTTGTTTGTAGGTGACCAAATACTTATTTTCCACCATAATTTGCAAATAAATTCTTAAAAAATCAGACAATGTGATTTTCTGGATTTGTTTTCTCATTTTGTGTCTCATAGTTGAGGTCTACCTATGATGTCAATTACAGGCCTCTCTCATCTTTTTAAGTGGGAGAACTTGCACAATTGGTGGCTGACTAAATACTTTTTTTTCCCCACTGTATATCTACAGAAAACTTGCTGAATGTTTACAGTCATGCTTATACCACTGTAAGACCACAAAAGAACTCTCTCCAAACTGGCTTATGGTGAAACTATCTCTGAGGCCCACAGCAACAGGATTCAGCTTTTGTTTTACCAAAGCAGTTTAAGAACTATGTGAACCATAATATCCTTCCTGTATAGTTTCATATTCAATAGGAACAGTAACTCTGCATGCTGTGTAACCTGAAAGTTGCCATTATAACACAAGTCATTGTGCGACATCTTTAGCATTGTCGTGGTTTCCATTGCAAGCCAAAATGATGCAATAGTAAATAGATAATCTCTGGCATACGTTTGAAATAACTTGCCATAGAATTTTGCAAGAATTTTCTATTTTTGTGGTTCCTAATTATGTTCTTTGTGGTTTCAGCACATGTTTTCTTATGGGTCCACTTAAACAGCTTAAAAAGATGTTTGAGCCAACCAGATTGATAGCTACAATAGTTATGCTGGTGAGTACATCTGTGTTTCCTGTGTGAGATTATTTCAGTATTCAGAAGTATTTGTGTAAATGATGCATAGGCAAAGGATACTAGTAAATTATATACTAAATATGAGCTCCCTGTAAACCTGGTAATCATGTTTTGTTCCTTGTGTTGCATGTGAGATTTCACCACCTAATTTCTCTGCTTATCCAAATCTGTGTTCTGTGGTTTTTGTAAGACAGTGATCAGAAAACTCTGGGAAATATAGCAATCCCCACAGAGTCCATTCATTTTATATACTAGGCTGTAGGAGCTATATATCTTACCCAGGAAAGATGATTATCCCTAGCAAGGAGTAGGTTGCTAAGGACTTTGGTAAATCTTGTTTCCAGCCTAATTTTTTATGAAGTGATAGAGCCCTCTTCCAGTCAAGAACAGGTTTTTCAACATCATGCATGGACAATACCCCACCCAAATGCAGTCACTGGCAGCTGCATGTTTATACAGGTAATATATAAAATTATATATATATATATATATATATATATATATATATATATATATATATATATATATTATTTCATGGGCCATTAGTGGCCACATGGGGGAGCAGTTTCATGGACTTCTCAAGGCATGAAAAGTGCAAATGTCCTCCAGTTGGACATTTGCTGAATGTTTGAGGTAACACATACCACTTTAGCTTGTGTTTCAGGTGGTTGGTAGTATGCTACTCATTTAGTTAGGGAGCCTTATGTTCAGTTAGCGATCAACTGAGCCAAGGTTAACTTTTGTTTTTGAGCCTGCCTATAGAGGCTACATGTGTAACAAATGTAATGGAAGTGCTGCCAGGAAATGAAATATGTCTTTAATTTTCCTCACTGTTATCTATAGTTAAAAAAAAAAGTAAATGTTTTTCAATTTTAACTCTTTCCTCTAAGCCTAAAATAGTTTAATTTACTGTCTCCTGATGGACCATGGGCCATAGACAGGAGACCCTAGCAAACCCTACTGACTTCTATGGGAGAGATGGTGGTGTGTGTGTTTTTGTGAATAAAATACATGCTCTGTGGCCTAAGCAAAGGTCATTTCACAGAGTGGGGGAGGAGATAAACATGGACGTCAACTATTCTGACTATTAATTTTTGTCTTATCTGCATTGACAACTGTGATAAATGACGGGGAAAGAAATGTACAGTGTCTTCCTAGCTTTAAAGATCTCATGTAGAAAACAATGTCAGAGAACATGGAGGCACCAATTCACAAGTGGGAAGCGCTGTTTGATTCAGGCAGGCAAGTGAGGATGTTAGGGCTGGGCGATTAGGACCTAAATCAAAATTGTGAATAATCGGGCCTTTTACCTTGATTGATTGGTAATTCATGCCCCTTTTAAACTGAGTATGTGATTGGCGAGTTTCATCTTACAAGGTTCGCCTATCGGTTTTGTTTGGACAAGTCTGTACCGAAAATGCTATTACTCTGCAGTCTCTTCAGGCTCCATAGTATAATAAGCGGAGGCGATCAAACATGAAAAAAAAAAAAAAAAAAAAATAGTGATACACTCCTCTCCTGCACGCTGGCGCTACCCCCTCTTCTTAGTTTTCTGCTGACATCAGGGACCGCTGAGACCCAGTCATGTGGCATCTTGACGCATAGATGCAAGCGTTGCAATGCCACATGACCGCAGAGGCCCAATTGACAAAATGCATTAGATTTGTGTAATGTGAGAAGCAGTATAAGGGTACAATGTGCTGGAGGTGGCTACAGTAAAACCTTGTGGTCAGTAATTTAAATGCAGCTGAAATTGGTGTCTCACATAAGGTGGCTATACAGATTAGATTTTAGACAGTGGAAGTGGCAGATTTTGAACATTCAGCAAGCAATCATTTGTACAGAAATTTACAAACATTTGTCTCATACAGCTTACAATCAACTAGAGTTGGTTACAACCAAAATCTATTCTTGGAATTTTTGTTGGCTGTAATCGTTTGTATGGGCTAGACTGACAGACCTGTGAGCAACTTGTGTATTGTGGGCATGTGTTTTTTAAAATATGGGCTGGTCAGAAACACTATGGGATAGGGGTGAACGTTAACATAATGAACACTCATCAGAAAGTTTGTGTGTTGCCAGTTTTGCAGTGAAGTGAGAGCATTAGTAGCCCCTGGAATGGGTGCAATCTTGTCACCACCTTAATAGTGAAGGTGTGGTGTACTAAGAGTCTCTTCTCCCATGTCAAATTGCTGGTCAGCTGCAGAGTGTTAGGTAATCCTGTCTGCTTTGCTAACAGTGCCCACAAGAGGATGTTAATGAGACAAGATAGGGACTAGTTTACCACAAAATCCAGAATACCAGCTATTTAAAAGGAACAAATGTATACATCACTAATAGCTAAATTTTACTTAAGAGATTCGGCTTTTTATGATACATAAGCCAGTACTTGTTCAATTAGTTTATTGCAAATTGTTTTTAATTTTTTTTTTTTTTTTTTTTTTTTAATCCCTTTTACAGCTTTGCTTGGTCTGTACCTTATGTGCTGTATTTTGGGTAAGTTAAACAGTCAATATATATGCTACTTTAAATTGTTTAGTATTATTCATGATCTCACAGCCCTCAGTTTTTGGAGTGTGTATTGTACCATGGATATCAAGGTAAAATGGTGTTTTATTTAACCTAGATTTGCTTTTAGTAACCCTCAACTCTCATTAAAGCTATAAAAAAATTTGTGTCCTGTAGACAACCAGTTTCTCTAGAACATGGCTGATTTCCACCATTGGTGGACCATTACAGGGTACAAGATTATAATGCATATAGGTACATACATTCAGTGCCTTATTATAAACCTTATATATAAACCAGTGCTTTTAAATGAAAGCACTCCATTGTACAACCAAAAGTTTGCTTTCTAGTGTATACATACACAATGGTAGATTTGCTTTGGACAACTGTTTTTCCTTTTTTATGCCTTTTTTATTTAAAAAAAAAAAAAAAAATCTCCCTAATTGATATAAAACACATACCCAGTTAGAAATGTCAGATTGCTGCAAATCTCTGCACGCAGTTATGTAAATAATTCCAGGCTATTAGGGTACTAGAACCTCCTTTCAATTATACAATTTTTTTTTTTTTTGTTTGTTTTTTTTTTTTTTTTTCTTTATAACTATACTTATCCTTTTTGCTCTTATATTGTAATCAATTACATATCATCTTTAAATTCCACCCACTCAATACCAGCAACTCCTCCTTGGTGCATTGTGGTGGTGGTTGTGTGTTTTTGTTTTTTTTTTTTTGTTTTTTTTTTTTTCTACAGTTTTTGAAGCTAAACTTAGGAATGGATTATTAAGTACCATCTCTCATAGGTTCTCACCCTTTATGATCCATACCTGCTCCATACCTTCGTTGACTTCAGAAACATAAAGGGGTTGGTTTCAGACCAATATTTGAGATTGTTATTGTTTTGTATAATAAGTTGTACAAATTTCCTATATACTTTCTGAATCAATTCCTCAGTTTTCTAAATCCCTGCTTGCTGTCATTCATTCTGCTTACCTCTAGTGGATGAAGTTCTGACCATGGTCATGTGATGAGCACACAGGTGCACAGCTGGTTATAGTCACAGCACAGTAATCAGACATCTGCCTGGTAATGAGCTGTGCACATCACATGACCATGGACCGTAAATCACGTGACCATGGTCAGCATTTCATCCACAAGAAGTAACTGAATGAAAGGAAGCAGACCTCTAGAAACCCATGACGAACTGATACAGGAAGTATATTGGAAAAATTGTATATCTTTCATTAAACAGTCTGTAACATTTGTCTTTAAATATTGGTGTGAAAGTGGCCAACCCACAGGGCACTTTTTTGCTGCAGAACTGTGTTTTTAATTGCAGTAATGAGTAGGGCATGTTACTGTCACTACTACACTGTGCCTTTTATGGTACCAGCCATTACACAAGATATTCAGTTTAACCCTTTCGCTGCCTGGGGTCTCCGGATATTTTGCACCTCTGGTAGCCAGAGCAACGTTAAAAAAATCATACTAACCCCCCATACCTATATATTTTCTGAAAGTAGACCCCTTCAGCATTGTAAAAATGCCACTTGGTACTGTATATAAACAGACACCTTCATGCAATTTTGATTTATGTATGTTTTTATTTAACCACTTCCATACCAGATGCAGACTAATTTTCGGGGTTTTTTGTATGTGTGGTTTTGAGGGCTGTAACATTTTTATCATTTGCGTTATTCAACTAATTTTTGTGTTTTTTGTTTTTTTTTCGCTGACACATAGGGCTTTATTTTTGATTTTATTTTTGCATGAGGTTTTTTTTTTTGTGGTGGGGAGGCTGATTTCCCCTGTAAGTGGGGCTAGTACATTTAGCCCCAGTTGCAGGAGGCATACAGCCTCCTGTGCATAACTATAGGACTTATAGAGCTGATCAGGGTCCTGTAGGACCCAGCAGCTCTTACAAGCGCTGCACTCATTGAGCACTGTGTACACACCGATCAGGAAGGCAGGGAAACTCCGGCTGAAGTTACAGCCGGCTTCCCGTTTCAGCAGCTGTACGATTTTGTGCAGCTGCTGAGTTCTGCTTGGATGTACCAGTATGTCCTTGCAGAACTAGACAACCACCTTCCGGACGTATATACCCAATGGGCGGTCCAGAAGTGGTTTAAAAAAAAAAAAAATGTATATTTAGTTGCAAAAAGTGGAAACCAAACAGTTATATACACTGAACGTCCTAAAAAATTCATCATGTGCAAAGTTCATTCATATCAAGGCCTACACCTTCATGCACATATCTTCATAAAATCACCAAAACTGGAAGGAACAAAAAGCTGCTTTGAAGCTGGAAACAAAACAATGTGTACACAATTTATATATACCACAAACATCAACTACAACAAGAGCTCGTACTCTCAAAAAACACTGATACAGAGGACAAGCAATATTTTGCTGTTATTCACTAATGTTAATCTACACTGCACCTAGCAAACTGTGACTGTGATACCAAAATCTAACTTTTTTGACATTGCACAGTATATAAAAACCCAGCTTAATATTTCATATATACAACCACCTTCGTGCAATTTTGCAGCAAACAGATTACATTAAAAAATGCACAAAAATTCAAATTTGCCACTAAAGTGTATGCTCAAGCAATCCCTTTCTGCAAACCAAATGTACTTTACAAAAAACTGCAAGATGTGTGGAATTCATACATACCACACACACGTCTGTAATTATATATATAATTACAGACCAAAAGTTTGGACACACCTTCTCATTCCAAGAGTTTTCTGTATTTTATGACTATAAAAATTGTAGATTCACACTGAAGGCATCAAAACTATGAATTAACACATGTGGAATTATATACATAACAAAAAAGTGTGAAACAACTGAAAATATGTCTTATATTCTAGGTTCTTCAAAGTAGCCACCTTTTGCTTTGATTACTGCTTTGCACACTCTTGGCATTCTCTTGATGCGCTTCAAGAGGAAGTCACCTGAAATGGTCTTCCAACAGTCTTGAAGGAGTTCCCAGAGATGCTTAGCACTTGTTGGCCCTTTTGCCTTCACTCTGCGGTCCAGCTCACCCCAAACCATCTCGATTGGGTTCAGGTCTGGTGACTGTGGAGGCCAGTTCATCTGGCGTAGCACCCCATCACACTCCTTCTTGGTCAAATAGCCCTTACACAGTCTGGAGGTGTGTTTGGGGTCATTGTCCTGTTGAAAAATAAATGATGGTCCAACTAAACGCAAACCGGATGGAATAGCATGCCGCTGCAAGATGCTGTGGTAACCATGCTGGTTCAGTATTCCTTCAATTTTGAATAAATCCCCAACAGTGTCACCAGCAAAGCACTCCCACACCATCACACCTCCTCCTCCATGCTTCACGGTGGGAACCAGGCATGTAGAGTCCATTCGTTCACCTTTTCTGCATTGCACAAAGACATGGTGGTTGGAACCAAAGATCTCAAATTTGGACTCCTCAGACCAAAGCACAGATCCACAGGTCTAATGTCCATTCCTTGTGTTCTTTAGCCCAAACAAGTCTCTTCTGCTTATTGCCTGTCCTTAGCAGTGGTTTCCTAGCAGCTATTTTACCATGAAGGCCTGCTGCACACAGTCTCCTCTTAACAGTTGTTGTAGAGATGTCTGCTGCTAGAACTCTGTGTGGCATTGACCTGGTCTCTATTCTGAGCTGCTGTTAACCTGCGATTTCTGAGGCTGGTGACTCGGATGAACTTATCCTCCGCAGCAGAGGTGACTCTTGGTCTTCCTTTCCTGGGGCGGCCCTCATGTGAGCCAGTTTCTTTGTAGCGCTTGATGGTTTTGGCCACTGCACTTGGGGACACTTTCAAAGTTTTCCCAATTTTTCGGACTGACTGACCTTCATTTCTTAAAGTAATGATGGCCACTCGTTTTTCTTTACTTAGCTGCTTTTTTCTTGCCATAATACAAATTCTAACACTCCATTCAGTAGGACTATCAGCTGTGTATCCACCTGACTTCTGAACAACACAACTGATGGTCCCAACCCCATTTATAAGGCAAGAAATCCCACTTATTAAATCTGACAGGGCTCACCTGTGAAGTGAAAACCATTTCAGGTGACTACCTCTTGAAGTTCATCAAGAGAATGCCAAGAGTGTGCAAAGCAGTAATCAAAGCAAAAGGTGGCTACTTTGAAGAACCTAGACTATAAGACATATTTTCAGTTGTTTCACACTTTTTTTGTTACGTATATAATTCCACATGTGTTAATTCATAGTTTTGATGCCTTCCTTCAGTGTGAATCTACAATTTTTATAGTCATGAAAATACAGAAAACTCTTGGAATGAGAAGGTGTGTCCAAACTTTTGGTCTGTACTGTATGTGGAACCACAAGTGAAAAAGGATTTTATGCAAAATTTCTTGCCAGTGGTGTTACTTGCAAAAGTTTTTTTTTTTTTTTTTTTTTTTTTTTTTCTGTCTGATACGAAGGCAGCATTTGCAGCTGTGGTGGCCACACCTGTAGCTACCTGTAAGGTTGGGGTGCAGAGATATCTCTGGTTGGATTTCTTTTGTTTCAAAGTTTGCTAGGTGCCAGGATGTTTTTTAGGGCTTTAGACCTCCCAAACGTGATCCCTGGTGTTTTGCGTATCTTATTCCACAAAAATGGGTCATCATGTAATATGGGCCAGTGTTTATTAAGTACTTGGCGTATCTTCTTGTGGTTCGTATTAAAAGTTGTGATAAAATTATTGTTGAACTTGGAATTGTCTAGTTTCTACGTTATTTTTGGGGGTGGGGGAGTAGGCATGTGGTCGGTGTGAGACTTTTCACTCTTTCAAATGCTCACTTGATAAATTCTGTTAGCTATTTTTTGGCTTTAAACCTTTGTTTTCAAGGTTTCACTTTGGTCTATAAATTCAGAGGTGTTACTCCAGTTTCGTCTGATGCGCCTAATTTGGCTAAAGGAAATATTTCTTATCCACTTATGGTGGGCACTCCGAAAAGTCAAAATAACTGTTGGAATCTACTTCTTTTTTTTTTTTTTTTTTTTTTTTTGGGGGGGGGGGGGGTGAACATATTATAGTTCTCATGAAATAGCACTAGGTCCACATACTCTATTTGAGTTGGGGATTGTGTGGCTGTGAAAGTTAATCCCCAATCATTGTCATTCAGATACTCGACTGTGGTGGAGCTTTTCCATATCAGGATCCAGTTCATCAATATATCTTCTATATAGAACCACGTGTGAAGACCATTTCTTAGTCATATTTTAAATTTTTCAAATAGGCCCATATATAGATTGGCGTAACTTGTCGCGAAATGTGTCCCCATTGCAGTGTTCCGTATTTGTTTGTTTGTAAGATTTATTGTTGAATGAAAAAATGTTGTAAGAATGAATTCCATGGATTCTAAAATGAATTCTTTCTGTGCTGTGTGTGGCCTAAGTTCCCTTTGTGTGGGGGATATTTGAATACAGTGCCAAGACATCAAGTGTTAACCATAAATAGTCTTTGTCCTATTGGTGGTTTTTGAGGACCATGATGAGTGATGCAGATTCTGAACATATTTTTGTAGGTTCACGTCTACATAATGGGAAAGATTACATGTGAGGGATGAAATGGCAGAAATGATGGGGTGCTCGAAGTTTTTTTTTTTTGTGTCCTAGTGAATTTTTGGCAGATGATAGAAAAATGCCATGGAGGGATGTGGGAGAATAATGAGAGCACTTTCCTTTTGGTTAGAACTTTATTAATTTCAGCTCTTTTGACCAAGGATTGCAATTCTGCAATGTATTCATCCAACGGATTATAAGTGAGGATTTCATATTAAACGGAGTCAAAGTATTCTTTTGGCATCCTTTAGGTGTACTGTGCGATCTTGTAGTACTATACCGCCACCCTTGTCTGCTCGAATTACCAGGTATTTGTTGTTTATTAGTAGATTAATAGCTGATCTTTCTTCTTTAGGTTGTCTATAAAATATAGCCCTTGATTTATATTTCGGAACTCTTTTGCTACCATTGCAAAGAAGGTGGCAATGTGGTTTCCCCCTGTAATAAATGGGGTTGAAAACAGATTTACAGTTGAAACCAGAAGTTTACATACACTATATAAAAAGACACACATGCATGTTTTTCCTCACTATCTGACATAAAATCAGAATAAACCTTTCCCATTTTAGGTCAATTCGGATTACCAAAATTATTTATATTTGCCAAATGCCAGAATTGAGAGAGAGAGAGAATTTTTAAGGCATCTTTATTACTTTCTGCAAAGTCAAAAGTTTACATACACTAATATTACAATGCCTTTAAACAATTTGGGACAGCCCATATGATGATTTGTCTTTGGAAGCTTCTGATAGGTTTGTCAACATCTAAGTTAGAGACACACCTGTGGGTGTATTTTAAGGCACACCTGAAACACACTGCTTCTTTGTGTAGCATCATGGGAAAGTCCGAAGAAATCAGCCAAGATATCAGGAAGAGAATTGTGAACTTGCACAAGTCTGGTTCATCCTTAGGTACAATTTCCAGATATCTGAAGGTGCTTCGTTCATCTGTACAAACAATTATATGCAAGTACAAACAAGATGGGAATGTCCAGCCATCATACCGCTCAGGAAGGAGACTGGTTCTGTGTCCCAGAGATGAATGTGCTTTGGTACGAAATGTGCATATCAACCCAAGAACAAAAAGCAAAAGACCTTGTGAAGATGCTAGCTGAAGCTGGTAAGAGTGTGTTATTATCCACAGGGAAACGAGTACTGTATCAGCATGGGCTGAAAGGCCACTCTGCCAGGAAGAAGCCATTACTCCAAAAGAAACATAAAAAAGCCAGATTAATGTTTGCAAATGCACACAGGAACAAAGACCTTCATTTTTGGTGGCCTGTCCTCTGGTCTGACGAAACTAAAATTGAACGGTTTGGCCATAATGACCATTGTTACGTTAGGAGATAAAAGGGTGAAGCTTGCAAGCTTGAGAACACCATCCCAACTGTAAAAAACACGAGAGTGGCAGCATCATGTTGTGGGGTTATTTTGCTGCAGGAGGGACTGGTGCACTTCACAAAGTAGATGGCATCATGAGTAAAGAACATTATGTGGCAATACTGAAGCAACATCTCAAGACATCAGCCAGGAAGTTAAAGCTTGGGCGCAAATGGGTCTTCCAAATGGACAATGACCCGAAGCATACTGCCAAACTGGTTACAAAGTGGCTTAAGGATAACAAAGTCGATGTTTTGGAGTGGCCATCACAAAGCCCTGATCTCAATCCTACTGAAAATTTATGGGCAAAGCTGAAAATGCAGGTGCGAGCAAGGTGGCCTACAACCATGGCTCATTTACTCCAGTTCTGTCAGGAGGAATGGGCCCAAATTCTTACCAACTATTGTGAGAAGCTTGTGGAAGGATATCCAAAACGTTTGACCCAAGTCATACAGTTTAAGGGCAATGGTACCAAATACCAATGAAATATATGTAAACTTTTGACTTTGCAGAAAGTAATAAAAATGCCTTAAAAAAAATTCTCTTGCTCTCATTATTCTGGCATTTGGCAAATATAATTTTGGTAATCCTAATTGACCTAAAACGGGAAAGATTTATTCTGATTTCATGTCAGATAGTGAGAAAAGCATGCATACGTGTCTTTTTATATAGTCTATGTAAACTTCTGGTTTCAACTGTAGGTTTGAGACTGGTCTCTATGGGTTTGATTAAATTTTGTTGTCGTGCAGAAAGAAAGGCCTTTGCCAAGGAGTGATTACTCCCATTTAGTGAGATTGTGTGTAAGTTAAAGATCTTTTATCTGTGAATCTTGTTCCTTTTGGGAATTTTCGGTATGGTTTTGTTTGGTATGCTGTCTAGATCTGCCTTCTCTGCAACCTCTTCTGCTTGTTCTTCTATGTTCTTTCTTTTCGAGTTCCTTTGGTTCAAAGGATTGAAGAGTTGGGAGGGGGTTTGTGTGTCCTCCTGGTCCCTAAATGCATATTTTGCTAGCAGGTTCAGCGTCCCGGGTAGCAGTAAAAAAAAAAAAAAAAAAAAAAAAAAGAAAAGAAATGGAGTTGAACAAGGTGTTCTCCCCTTCTCCCGTAGTCAGGGAAATGGGTGGACTGATGTCATGAGTAATGAGTCATCCAATGTCAAAGAACCAGAGGATATGTTGGGGGCAGAGGGATATGTGTGAGCTTGTACGTTGGGCATATGTGGTGACCTAATGATGTTGGACTTGTGTGGTGTAATCCCTGCAAATGAAGTCGGGAGTAGGTTGTCACTATGTATGTCACTGTTTGCATTAAATATCCATTTTGTTTATTTGAGAAAGGGATCTGTGAAGCCTGAAACGCATCATTTACTGCTAATAAAAATCTGGATTTATTTATACCTAAAAAAAAAAGGAATTATCCACCTCTTTAATACAAAGGGGTAATTAGGTAACAAAAATTTAAAGGGTTTTGCGCCAGAGCCTTCCTGGAAGGTTTCTTCCATTACATCTATAAGCCTTTTTCTGTAAAAATTCATTTTTTGCCCAGAAAACCCCTTTTAAATGTACTTCAAAATGGTACCATCTAATGTCAGCTGAAAAATGTTTAAAAAAAAGCCTTAACTTTTTCAAGTACAATTTTGTAAACTTCCTGAATAGGTTAAAAACATGCCAACATAATTCCTAACTTTATTCACAGATCAGAAAAGATAAGTTCCGAATATTCACTGAAAAAAAGCTGATTGAAGACCTTGATAAAATATAAAACTTCACTTATTGAAAAAGTATATAAAAATATAGAAAAAATAAAAAACTAGAAGGGCAAAACAAAACCAAATTTTTTTTTTTTAATACCGCCTGGTCGCAACAGTGTATAACAGGCACGTATGGGTCCAGCCTATATCTGATAATGATTTTAGCCCTCATCCTCAATCTACCTGGACTCCCTGAACCAAATGTGCATGCCAGTTAGACCTCTGAAGCGGCAACCCATATATTATAATGTATACAATCTTCTAGGAACAATGTATCCCCTCTTGTCCTGAGGCTACTGGCCTAATGCCACACCAACAGGACTATATGAAAGGTGAAAGGAAACAAAGCCCAATACACATGGTTATAAGCCACTTCAGCGCTGTAATTGACATGCATAACTGACTAAACTATCTAGTTTGGCAGTTTAGGTGCACACATTTATCATTTGTTTAAAATCCTTTTTTTATTTTAATTTTTAACAACGTGTATAAAAAGGCTCATCTGTAAAGGGGTAGAGTTTTAAGATGTGATGCCATGAGCCAAAATTACTAAGCCAACAAACAAGTGGTATAATGTCAGGCTAGGTTCACATCTGCACTGGAGACTCTTCTCTCTGCCTATTTTTGGTGGTTTCTGCAGCAAAGTCCTGCACAGAGTGTTTTTCTCTCCGTCGGTTATAGTGTAAAAATGGCTGAAACCCAGTGGACCCCATTATAGTCTGTGGTGTCCTTAGGTTTGTGTTCTCGTCCCCCTGGCAGACCTGAATGACTGACTGAGACCCATGTGCAGATGTGAACCTCCTGATGAAGTCTCAGTGTGACAAAACGCGCATTGGGTTTAGAGTTGGTTTATGTGACGGAGGCTTCCACGTGGCTGTTCATCATCATGTGTGAGTTATGTACTTAATATGTTTGTTGCGTCTGCAAATATTTTATACCGTGGGAGGACTTGGGCATTATTTAATGCACAACATGTTTATACTCATGCCCTTGGTGATGCATGGGTGCTAGTTGTGCACTGATAACTATGTGGACTGAATATTCTATATCTACTAAAAGCTATACCATGTGGTATTCACCCTCCATGTACCATTTTTCTCTTCGTGTCTCTCCCATTGATGTGGGGATAAACTATATTTTATATTCGCTGTCTTCAGTGTTGCACTGTACTTTTTGCTATATTTGATTTATATGTATTCTCAATAAATTTTATATTTTTGCATTATTTATCTCTTGCGCTTTTTTTTTTTTTTTTTTTTTTTTTTGTTTGTTGCAGATGTGAACCTAGCCTTTTTTCATACCTCAGCAGACCCTGATAAATATGCTGCAGTTTGACTGTCTAGTGCCTAACTTAGACACGATTAGTAAATCTGCCCCATTGTGTTAAAAGAAATCAATCTCAATCACTTAAGTAAATGCATAATAAAGTTTGTTATTGTATAAAGTTACACATGTCAGAATTGTAAAATGGGGATTGAGCCTTATGGCTCAAACTAGTATTTAAAGGGTTATTGAGGTCCAGTGAGGTTTGTGACTTTGGGCAGCAAGAATAAGGGTTACTTGGGTAATGGGAGAAGCTTTTGTGCTAGAACTATTTTTATCTAATTTTTTTTTTTTTTTTTTTTTTTTTAATTTTAAAGACACACTTAGAAGCACATGATTTATGAGAAATGCAAAAAGTAGTTTCAGTGGAAGTAAAGCAAGTATCAATTAACATGCGTGGAGATAACTTGAGAAATTATCTATAAATATCAGAATTTTCTGAAAGAAGCTGGCACAAATGCCTCAGTTCACACTTCTAGAAAGTGTTCTGTTCAAGCATTGTCACAAAGAAAAGCTTTCCGAGAATGTTCTCCTGTGTTTTAAACAGCTGCATTCCTGTGATCACAACACTGTTCACAAAAGAATGTGTGCTAATGACTGACAAATCTATAACCTCAGACCACCACCAAAATAATTTAACCCATTAACGACCAGGACAATTCATTTATTTATTTATTTTTCTTCTCTGACGGCCCCATTTAATTCCTCACATAATATGTTGCAGAATGTTTTTTTTTAAAAAGTACGGAATAGTTTATTGTGCTGTAAAAAAAAAAAAAAAATTTTTAGATATAGATATAGATATATATATATATATATATATATATATATATATATATATATATATATATTGTGTGTGTGTATATGTATAAATATATATATTTTTTTTTTTTTTTTTTTCTCTGCTTGGTAAAATTTCTTTAACATTAAAATCGAACGCCAGTGTGAATGCGGTGGAAATGCCATGGCAAAAACCGCAGCATTTTACAGTCACTACAAAGTGGATGGCATTCTAGCAAATCCCATCCACCCATTGCAGACAAATATACTCATTGGAAATGCTGAGATTTCAAAAATGGTCGCGGTTTTGGAAATCACTGCATGTCCATTATACCTACAGAAATGCTGCTGGTTTCCCTATAGGTATAATGGAAGCAGAAAGTTCACAGAGGTAACCTCTGCAGACTTTTTGTGAAAAGCGCTGCAGGAAAAACAGATGCATTTTTGCGTTTTTCCAGCAGTGCTTTTATTTACTGCAGCTCACTACGTGAGGCCTTAGCCTATAGGGGTTTTCTGAGACTTAATTGATGAACTATGCTTGTGCTAGGCACACGGTGTCTGTAGAACTGAGGACCTATGTGGATCAGCTGTTTGAAGTAGCGCTATGCTTCACTGGCCATGACACGTCACATGACCTGATCACAACTGTCCCATTCAAGTGAATGGCCTGAGCTGCGATACTAAGCATAGCCACTGTGCAAATGTACGACACTATGCTTGGTGAGTATTAAAGAGGCTGAGCGCTTACCCGAATGCTTTAGCTTATTCAAAAAGCTGATAGACAAGGGGCCCTGTTGATCTTTAATTGATGACCTATTCTAAAGATGGGTCATCAATTTAACCTGAAAAAACCCTTTCACGCATTTTTTTTACCTATGCCCTAGGATTTTAACATTTGTTTAATGTACTTTCTATAATTGATAACTACTTAACTTATTTTGTATTTTATCTTCAGTGGCAAAAGAAAGGCTTGGCAGTTCTCTTTTGTATCTTACAGTTCCTAGCAATGACCTGGTAAGTAATTTATTCTGTTTTCCACTGTCAAGTTTTATGAGCTGTACTTAAATTTTGAAGGTTCAATTTACATGGATAGTTTCACACAGTTTAAGAAAATCTTTTAGAACAAATTTTATTCATTTAAAAAATACATCAAGCTAGCCTGTGTGTGGGTTTTTTTCTTTTTTTTTTTTTTTGGGTATGTTGTCAGGGAGAACATGTCTGTAATATACTTAAGTAACCTATCAGACTTAGGTTAGCAAGATTGCAGTAATAATAATAATAATAATAATTTTTATTTATATAGCGCCAACATATTCCACAGCACTGTACAATCTGTAGGGTTCACGTACTGCCAAAAAAGATACATTACAAAGAAATATTCAATTCACACACTGGGACCGAGGGCCCTGCTCGCAAGAGCTTACAATCTATGAGGTAGAGGGGGTGACACAGGAGGTAACAGAGGCAGCAACAGACGTAGCATTGATTGTACAATGGTCAGACTAGAGATATTTTCTTTAAAATGTTTTTGAGACCTAGAAACATTTATCCAGATCCCTCCAGTCCCTGGAAATCGTTGTCTTGACTTTTTGGTAGACAGGAATAGATTCTTCAATACCCATAGTGGATCTTATATCCATGAATAGAGAGTCAGTTTCATCCAAGAACGGGGGCGACCTGCGGCATCTTGAGAGGAGTCAATGATCTCTCCTTCATCTTTGCTGACCACGAGACTACCTTTGAAGGTACCAGTGAAGGAAGTAGATGGCTGGGCTGAAAGGAGTAAGGGTGCACCTGGAAGGCGTCTATCAATGGTGGTACTGACTTCCTCATTGATGACTGACTTAAGGTTGTCCAGAAAGGATGGTGATTCTTCCGCCATTGTTCTATCAGTTCATCTCTAGTAGAGTGGAGGCGAGCGACTTCTAAACCCTTATGGTCAGTAATGCGTTATATGTAAGAAAAGGAATCTTTAGCCTGAAAAAATATAATAGGCAGAATGAGCAGGTGTACCCAAAACGACCTAAAGAGGAAGGAGCAAAAAAAACCTGCAATAACAGCAGTAGAGGAGCTACCAAAGCAGCAGAGGAACAGACATCCATCAAACAGAAGAGCCTCTTAATTTTTTTTTTTTTTTTTTTTGTTATAAACTTTGGTGCCAAGGGGCGTGTGTCTCAGTACTAAGCCCGGCCCCCACTGCAGTTACTTGCCAGGAAGGCAGATGGAGTGTGAGGATGCTGCAACGAATTATCAAATTTGACACTGTCACAATTTCACTCCAGTAGGGGAGAAGCACTGTACCATATTTTGTGATATGAGACTTTCCTGACTTGATCAGTTCCTGTTTTTGGTGCAGGGTAGATCTTTCTTCCTTTTTTTGTATATAGCACAGTAAGGAAAACTTGTACATGCTAATGCATTTTTAAGCTTTTGTTTACTCCTAAACATAAGTATATACCTGAACCTCTGAACACTAGTGAAAGCCGCTACAATGGCAAAACTCGAACTGTGGTTGCTAAATGCAAAAAAAGTCACAGCCAAAGAGATTTCTCAAACAGAGAAAAGCCCATATACCCGAGCGCTGATGTTCAAGGGTGCCAAATCGGGGACTGTCAAATAAATGAGGTGACACATTGCGTCGTTAAAGCCTCTCAGCTTGGTGGATCCAAACCTGAAAATCCATTGGGCCTCTTTCTGGAGTATGACGCAGTCCCAATCACCCCCTCTTGGCAACCTACAGATGCGTTCCATCCCCTGAAAATGGATGGCAGATGTATCGCCACCATGAAATTCCCAGATCTGAGTAGCCACTGGTTTTCACCAGTGTTCAAAGGTTCAGGGATATACTTATGTGTTAGATATATTACATAACATGAACAAATTGAAGGCTGTGATTGGCCATGGCATGATAAAAATAAATGTAATAGAGGTTTAACTTATCCCTCTTCATGCCTAATTTAATTATAAATTGAGGAGCAACTAATACAAAAAGAGGATCTTCATGTGTAGAACAGTTCATACTAAAATAAACTTTTCCAAGTGTACTGATTCATTCTTTTATGGTTGTGTCTAGGGCACAGCTCCATCAAGTGCAGTGTAGTTCTTGTACTGCTTCCTAAGTCTCTTGCCATTTGATTTGCCAGATCCAGAGCTTGATGAATTTCCAAAAGGTTTAAAATAGACCATTTCAACTTGTGATCTGCCGGGAATCAGAGATGGTTAGAGCTGCTGGGTCCTAGATCCAGATCAGCTCAGCAGTAATGGGCAGGAGGCTGCTTTCCTTCTGTAACTGGGGCTAAGGTACAGGGAAAATCAGCCTCCCCGACCAAAAAGTGTTCAGATGCCCCCAAAGGTCCATTATGACCTTATGGGGAAACTATGTAAAAAATAAAATAAAAATAAACTAAATAGAAAAGTGAAAAATGAAAGAAAAAAAAAATACCCCGCCCACTTTGCAGGTTCTAGCCCCACCCCCGATGATACAGTTCAAATTTAAAAATTACCATAAGAGAGAGAAAAACTAAGTTTTTTTTTTTTTTTTTTTTTTTTAGTATAAAAAGTTTTTTTAAATAACACAAAAATAAAGCCCTATGTGTCACCGAAAAAAGATGCAAATATTAGTTAAATAACCCAAATGATAAAAATGTTATAGCCCTCAAAACTGCATATACAAATAAACCCGAAAACGTGTCTGGTTGTGAACCAGATATTGGCCTGGCACTGAAGTGGTTAATGTGGTACAGACACAAGTGATTTAAACGAGAAACTGTGCTAAGCTGGAGGGTAAATTCATAGGCTGATTTTACAGGATTTATCTTCAGGCGAATTCTGAATAGTAGGCAGAAAAAAAAAAACTAGCGATTTTTGCAAAAAAAAAAAAAATGCCCCAAAAACTGCTGCAAAAAACCACAGCTGTCTCACATTCATTTCAGTGGGGTATGCAAGGCAGAATCTGCCTGAAAATAGGTCTTGACGCTTCTATTTTCCAATAGCAGAAAAATTGTCTAGAGTAAGAAATCTGTTCCTGACTCCCATTGAAATGGTAGAGTTGGGAGGTTTTTGGGGGTTTTTTTTGGTTTTTTTGGGGGTTTTTTTTGACACCAGGGTCACTCTAGCATTCGGGTTTCTGTTCTTTGGGTACACTTGGGGATCCAAAAAATGGAAACCCTATCCGCTTAAAAGCGGTTACCTGCAGACCCCATAGACTATAATGGAGTCCGCTGGGTTTCCGCCTAAAATCGGCAGGGAGAAGTCCCTTGCAGGACTTTTCCCTCCTCTTATTTTAAGTGGAATGGTGTACTGAGTCCCCAAACGCTAGCGTGAACCAACCCTGAGGCAGATTCTGCCCAAAATCCACCTGCAAATTCTATGAAGTGAGGCACTTATGTATTTATTTTTAAATATTATATAATCTCTATCTATGTTAAAATCTGCACTGTTACAGTTTCCACCTGAAATGGAAGGCTTCTGCATGGAAGGCTTTTTCCTCCTCCGGTTTCAGTTTTAAAAGATCTGACACCCAACGGACTCAATTATAGTCAGTGTGGTCCATAGGGCTCTGTGTTACCACTATTTTAGCAGTCTGCCTCTCTGCTGTTCTGATCCTCCGACGGACGAGAACAATGGAGATGCAACTCTAGTGTGAACCTAGAGTAATAGAAGTACAAATCCCTAATGCTGCAGCAACTTCACAAGTCGGCCAGCTTCAGCATTCAAAATAAATAAAATGCACAGGAAGGGTAAATCTAGTAAAATAGCTTTCACTCTCCTGCTTTATTCAAGTTTACAATAAAAAGGAAACAAGAACACCGCAACCATAGTGAAGCGCTGTAGCCTTAATCACAGAAAAACACACTATAATTCTACTCCCAGAAATTGTTATAGGGGTATTCCTGCAGCAACAATCATGTTTCATAAAAAAGTACTTTGCCAGATATCACTGTCACCCATTGAAAACCATTACCAAAAGTGTTTGTCACTAAAAATAGCACAATGAAATCCCCCCTTTCCCTACCACTGTTGCCAATGGTTACGACTTTTAGTCCATCTTCATTCAGGATGAGCGTGCTCAGTTTGTCTTTGTCTTCTCTATAACTGCATATTAGATCAGGGCTACATAACCATACATATGCCTTCCTAACAGATGAAGCATGTGCAGTGCATGAATGATTTCTGTTGGGCAGAATTTCAAGTAAGGAAGCGCACACAGCAAGGTGAATCTGGGAAATGTAGTTTTCCCTAGTAAACAGACACTTGCTACATAGTAAGGACAGAACAACCCGCAATTTACAAAAATTCAGTTTGTTTTTACCGGTTATGACTACATTCAATCGGGCCAAACAAGGCAGAGGATGCCTCATTTGGCCTGATCATTTTTACCTGTTATGCCGGCTTTTAACTGCGTTTCTGGGAGAGTAAAGTGTTTGTTTTTTTTTTTTGTTTTTTTTTGTTTTGTTTTTTCTGTGATTCAGTCCTATAGCACTTCACTACTGCAGTTGTGTGTGTGTGTGTGTGTGTGTTTGTTTTTTTTGTTTTTTTGTTCCCTTTTATAGTTCTCTTTGCTTTTTGAAAAGCAAGCATAGATCTGTTGGGAGTTACGTTCCTCCAATGCATATATGGATGGTTGGATGAATGTGTGTAAGTGTATTTAAATGGTAAACCACAAAACTTCTCTTCTTATCAAGGTACTCTTGTTAGCAGGCTATACGATTATACATGCAGCTCCTATACCACTGAAGCCCAGAGAGGACAGTACCTAAAGTATAGACCATTTTCACATTGTAGTTTCTATTGATTGCGGCAAGAGCCATTTCTTAAAATCACATATGTCTGTACCACATTATTGTGCTTTCTGACCTGATGAAGAATCGGTCTGGATAATGTGTAGTCTGTATGAGACATTAATAAAGAATTTGTTTTAGATTAAAAAAAAACAAAAAAAAAAACTTCGATTATCCTCAATCACAGCAGAAGGGTTTGTTTTAAACTTTCTGGATACCAATACGTTTTGTAGTTGACCTATTATAGATAAATAGGACAGTATTTATCGTATAACTCCATGTTCGGTCGTGGTTTCTTTGTGTGAATATTGTGTAAGGTTATTTTTCTTGCTTGTTACAGGTACAGCCTCTCTTTTATTCCCTTTGCAAGGTAAGTGTATTAGCTGATCTTTTTGTTTTCAGATCGTATGTCAAAAAATGGATCCCCCGCTTCCAGTATTGTCATTCTGCTCCTATATCAAAGATGTGAACCTAGCCTTTGTATACTTTAAAGCGTAACTAAGCTTTCAGACAACTTTTGATTTTCTGATAGTATTTGTCATTAATAAATTTTGTAATATACTTTAACACCATTTTGTCTTTCTGTGAAATCCTGCATTCTTTATTCTTTTCTTCTGTATTGAGAGCTGTTCGTGCCTCTGAGTAACTGTGTATGGAGTATGGGCTTGGAATACAGGTCAGTGTAAAAAGTAAAGAAAATGAGGGTAGGGGAGGAGCACTTCAAATAGTTATATCTCGAGCATTACAAAGAAATAGAAATTTGCCTTTGTCATATGAAAGAGGAGATTCTCTTTCATGACACTAACTGTTGAGATACTTATATCTTATATATTATGCAGCTGCATATAAATATCCTAATCTCAACTGTTTTCAACCACTGATACAGTCATATGAAAAAGTTTGGGCACCCCTATTAATCTTAATCCTTTTTAGTTCTAAATATTTGGGTGTTTGCAACAGCCATTTCAATTTGATATATATAATAACTGATGGACACAGTAATATTTCAGGATTGAAATAAGGTTTATTGTACTAACAGAAAATGTGCAATATGCAAAAATTTGGGTACCCTTATTTTATTGATTTGAATACTCCTAACTACTTTTTACTGACTTACTGAAGCACAAAATTGGTTTTGTAATCTCACTGAGCTTTGAACTTCATAGCCAGGTGTATCCAATCCTGAGAAAAGGTATTTAAGGTGACCAATTGCAAGTTGTTCTCCTATTTGATTCTCCTCTGAAGAGTGGCATCATGGGCTCCTCAAAACAACTCTCAAATGATCTGAAAACAAAGATTGTTCAACATAGTTGTTCAGGGGAAGGATACAAAAAGTTGTCTCAGAGATTTAACCTGTCAGTTTCCACTGTGAGGAACATAGTAAGGAAATGGAAGACCACAGGGACAGTTCTTGTTAAGCCCAGAAGTGGCAGGCCAAGAAAAATATCAGAAAGGCAGAGAAGAAGAATGGTGAGAACAGTCAAGGACAATCCACAGACCACCTCCAAGGAGCTGCAGCATCATCTTGCTGCAGATGGTGTCACTGTGCATCAGTCAACAATACAGCACACTTTGCACAAGGAAAAGCTGTATGGGAGAGTGATGCGAAAGAAGCCGTTTCTGAAAGCACGCCACAAACAGAGTCGCCTGAGGTATGCAAAAGCACATTTGGACAAGCCAGCTTCATTTTGGAAGAAGGTCCTGTGGACTGATGAAACAAAGATTGAGTTGTTTGGTCATACAAAAAGGCGTTATGCATGGCGTCAAAAAAACACAGCATTCCAAGAAAAACACTTGCTACCCACTGTAAAATTTGGTGGAGGTTCCATCATGCTTTGGGGCTGTGTGGCCAATGCCGGCACCGGGAATCTTGTTAAAGTTGAGGGTCGCATGGATTCAACTCAGTATCAGCAGATTCTTGAGAATAATGTACAAGAATCAGTGACGAATTTGAAGTTACGCCGGGGATGGATATTTCAGCAAGACAATGATCCAAAACACAGCTCCAAATCTACTCAGGCATTCATGCAGAGGAACAATTACAATGTTCTGGAATGGCCATCCCAGTCCCCAGACCTGAATATCATTGAACATCTGTGGGATAATTTGAAGCGGGCTGTCCATGCTCGGCGACCATCAAACTTAACTGAACTGGAATTGTTTTGTAAAGAGGAATGGTCAAAAATACCTTCATCCAGGATCCAGGAACTGATTAAAAGCTACAGGAAGCGACTAGAGGCTGTTATTTTTGCAAAAGGAGGATCTACTAAATATGAATGTCACTTTTCTGTTGAGGTGCCCATATTTTTGCACCGGTCAAATTTTGGTTTAATGCATATTGCACATTTTCTGTTAGTACAATAAACCTCATTTCAATCCTGAAATATTACTGTGTCCATCAGTTATTAGATATATCAAATTGAAATGGCTGTTGCAAACACCCAAATATTTAGAACTAAAAATGATTAAGATTAATAGGGGTGCCCAAACTTTTTCATATGACTGTATCACCTGCAAATAGAGAGAGTACTGCATTTAGTGTCATATGAATCTCCTCTTTTATATGACACCAAAAGCAAATTTCTGTTATATTATGCCTGAAATATAACTCTATTTTATAACTATTTTCTCTACATTTTACACAGCCCGTACACATTAAGAGGCAGAAACAGGTCTCTATACATAAGCTGGGGAAGACTAAAGACCTGTAGGATTTCACAGAAAGGATCCAGAATTTAATAAAGTAGATTACAAAATTTATTAATGACACAAATACTAAAGAAAATCAAAAATTGTCCGAAAGCTTAGTTAGGCTTTAAAGGAGTTGTACCATTAGACACTTGGCATTGGAGGTAGAGATCACAGCAGGACGCTGAAAAAAATAAGTGTCCTGCTCTATCTTGCGAGGATCAACATTTCGTTGTGGCTATACTGTGACCAAATACATTGGCAGAAAATGAAGAGGAATTTCTTTTCATTTTCCACCATGTGAACGTACTACAACTTGTCCCTATGAATGAAGTGCCAGTGTGCTCGCGTGACAAACATTCCATTCACTTCTATGGGATTGCTGGAGATTACAGTCACGGTAGCTGCACTTCACTGGTCAGATATTGACGGCCTATCCTAAGAATAGGCAGTTAATATAAAATGGGAAAACCCCTTTAATAATTTGTGCATGTAGTTATTGCCCTGAGCAACTAAAATTAAAGAACATTAAACCTTACAAAAAATAGTAACATGAGGAGTAAAATCTGCATGTTTGTTTGCAGGTTTTTCTGCCAAATTTGTTTCTTTAACTCAACATATTACCAATTTTATTTATTTTATTGTCTATATAGAAGTGGTTACACTACTTCTGTCTACTTTTCAGAGATTTTAATATTGCACTTTTTTTTTTCTTCCACAGGGATGCTGTGATAAAATGCTTTTCCTCGTGTTTAAATTAGAATTTCGGAAGGCAATTACGACTGTAGAAATCAGGAAGTTACACTCGGATCAATTCTATTTTATATTTCCGATCCCAAACAAATTTTTTTTTTTTTTTGTAAATAACAAAGTGCTGATTTTCAAAATTTATATTGTTTAAAAGCAATATATTAACTTTTTTTATTAACGCATATTTATGCAGTAACGAAAATAAGCAAACTCATAAAACATGTTGACAGAAATGCCTTATTTCAGAATTTTTTTTTTCAAAACTTTATTTTTTAAAATGCTAGCTTTGTAAATATTTTTAAAGATATAATAAATCTACTTGGTGTATATATATAATAATTGTACTGCAAATCTGTTTTAAAAAGCAAAACATTCATGTAATAGAAATGTAAAAAGAAAAAAATATGAACACTCACGGACATTCATTTAGATTTTTACAACTATTTAAAATGAATCCAGGTTGTGAATTAATTCTTCCTTTAAATATACCAATAAAAACTACAACTTGCCCAGCAAATAAAGAGCCCTGACTTGGCTCCATCAACAAAACGTTAAATTACACATCAGAATATGGAAACCGTGGGCAAATTTTATTTTTTTTGAAAAAATGTTTTTAGTAAAAGTGGTAAAACAAAACCAATATGTATCGTATATATGTAATCATATAATCGTGATAATATGTAATTGTAATGAGCCCCCAAAATTGTGCGATGAGTTGTACTTTAATTTGCACCAAGAATTAGCCCTCACATGTCGACAAAGTTATGAGTTTTGGAAGGCGAAGATGGAAAAGAAGAAAGTTGCCATACATTAACACCCAAACGTAGGGCGGAGACCTAAGGCAAGCTAAGTCTATGACTAGCATCAATAGTAATGTACAGAATCTCCGATAGTCTGAAAAATACGGTGTGTGTGTATATAGATACATAGCATAATAGATATTTAACAGCTATATCTCAGACTATACGGCAGTTCCAAGAGCCAGATATACAGCCAGGTAAAACTCAAAGCAATAATTGACATGTTATGGGTTTAAAACCTTCAGCAAAAGTCACTTTGCGCTGCAGGTTTTTTAAGCTGTATATAGATGGGCTTTGTACTGTAATTCAGTTAGCAGCTAGAAAACTCACAGCACATAACCCATGACCATTGTGTGTTCTTGGCTTTACGGAGGACTTTACACTACTTACAACAAGTCTTTGCATCATTTAATAGGTGTCCCTCCACTGATTCAGGAATAGGTGGAAATTTTTCTCTAGCACCCACTGTTCCTGAGCAGACAATGCAGTTGATTTTGGTGCCTGGTATGCCACTTAGGCTCTGTACTGTCAGGAGGGTGTGGTCAGGCAGGAGCAGACAATGGGTGTGATTCTGAGCTCTGATATTGGCTACCTTTGATTGAAGATCTGAATCGCACACCATGTCTGACTGCTCTTCTGACATTACAGAGCTTAAATAGCACAACCAGCATCAAATCTTATGGCCCCTTGCAGACGACCGTGGTGTGGGTCAGTGTTCTATCCTTGTATTTCATGAATAGAACACTGACCCATTGCAGACGACCGTGGTTACAGCACGGTCGTCTGCAACCGGCCTAACTGTGCTTGTTCATGGGAATGCTGAGGGCTGGTGAGAAAATTCCAACTGCTATGGAACCAGTGGAATGGTGCCTATTAGCAGATAAGAACCTGAAATGGTGGTAGTGGTGAAAGTTCGTCTTTAGGCTAAGGTCCCACATGGCATAAACGCTGCGATTCACCCGTGGCGGAAGCACCACGGAAAAAATCGTGGCGTTTTGCAGTCAGAGCAAAGTGGATGGGATTCTAGTGAATCCCATGCCCACTTTGCGGGAAAAAAAAACACACTGCGGACACTCGCCGACTTCCAAATCCGGCACGGTTTTGGAAATCGCAGCATGTCAATTATACCTGCGGAAACGTTGGCGGTTTCCCCATAGGTATAATTGAAACAAAGTCCACAGAGGAGAACTCTGCAAACTTTCTGTCTAAAGCTCTGCGGGAAGAACTGCGATGCGATCCCGCTGAGATTTCTCCCGCAGCACTTTTTTTGCTGCGGGACGCCACATGGGGCCTTAGCCTAAAATAGATTTTTCCAGTTCTAGCAATTTTCTGAAGCTATGTGGATATAGATATAGGCCTAAGTGATATGCACAAACTCTGCACATGTTAGATCACACTTTTAGCCACTAATATCAGGTTTTTGTTTTTATGAAAAATATAACTTACTCAAAGTGCAATTTGAGAATTTACAGGTGTTTTCAGGATGGGTATAGAGGTTAGTATGTGGTGTGTTTTGTTTTGTTTTGTTTTGGGGTTTTTTTAGGTTTTATTTGTATATTGGAAAAACTCTGAAAATTGTCCTTGCTACCTAACAGAGGTGGAAAATGTCCAAAAACTCCTGGCAGTAAAAGGATTAAAATAACATCTGAACGCAGTATTTTTTACTTAATTGGGTAATTGGCACTAAGACACCAATTCACAAGGAGAAAACATAATTTGATACAGGTGACCCTAACCTATCTATATGAGGGCTGGGCTGATACTCTGGATTCTGGGGACTCCTTTTAAGAGTTAATTTTAGGTCTATAACTCTTACTGATTAATTTCAAAGCATAACTTTGTTAGTTTCGGCACTCCAGGTCCCCTTCTACATTTCACAATTCCAGTCAACTGACAAAATACCTGGATACCTGCAGCAATTACCACTGGGGGTCTCTTTTTTTTTTTTTAGGGTGTGTTAACACTGCTTCTTTTGGAGCTAGTTTTGAGGCTTTTTGGCCTCTTCGACTCCCACTGAATTTTCAGGTGGTTTTTGGAAAACTTTTTTTTTTTTTTTTTTTTTTTTTTTCAGCACAGATTTTGGCTAGCTTAAAAAATAAAATTATAACTTATTCTGAGATACTACACATCGAACTCCCATTGAAATTAAAAAACTATCAAAAAAATGCTTTTAAGTTTCACAAAGGCAGTATATTAACTCTTCCTTTAGGCTAAGGCCCCACGTTACGGAAATGCATTTTTTATTTTTTGGGGGGGGTTTTTTGAGCCAAAGCCACGAATGGCTACAAAAGGAATGTGAAATATATAGGAAGTATTTATACTCAATCCACTTCTGGCTTTGGCTAAAAAAAAAAAAAAAACACACAATAAAGTCTGCAACAAAAAAAAGCTGTGTTTCCACAACGTAAGGCCTAAGAATTTACAGCTCCAACTAAACATAACCCCTTAAAGACCGAGCCAATTTTAGTTTGTTTTTTCCTCCCCACCTTCCAAGAGCAATCATTTTTTTAAAAAGTCCATAGTCATATGATATCTTATTGTTTGTGGGACAGGATATTGAATGGTGCCATTAAATGTAAAGGGAAGCTGGAAAAAAAATAATTCAGAATGAGGTGGAATTGGGGAAAAAATTTGTACCAATTTCATATAGGTTTAATTTTTAGGGTGTTCACTGTGTGACAAAATGACATGTTATTTGTATTAAGTGGGTCAGTGCGATCACCGATCCCCCGCTCCTGTACACAGCTGTCTGTGCTCCACAATGGGGCATAATAGTGTGTGCAGGGGCCACTATGGGGCATAATAGTGTATGCAGGAATGCGGTTTGTGTGGGATGGGGGGTGACCTGGCTTCGCATGGGTATATTTCATTTTTTTGTTTGTGTAGTGGCCCCATAAGAATTGGCCAGTTTTGCACTTGACATCCAGTATGGCAGTCTAGTAAAGGTACAGTCTATTTATGGCTGTGTTGTTATGGAAACCTGGTAAATTAAATGTGAACTTATATTGGCTGATACATGTGATATGACTGAATATTTAAGGACCTGCGAACTGCTATTGACTAATACAGGTCATAGCTTTGGTTGCTATGGAAACCTGAAGTAAAGCTGTGTGCCTGTGGAGACAAGCACCTGCGAGCTTCTATTGGATGATAAGGGACATGTGACCATGTGTATGGCAGTTGGAATATGAGTGAAAGACTTGCAGGCTTGTATTAGCTAATGCAGGTGATTTTTTGGGAATACTGTGTCTCAGGAACGGTACGTCCTAGAGAGCTGAGATCCGGTCTAAAATCTTCTCAGACACCTGATGTACTTTTGCGCAAAATTTGGTGAGCATCGGTCTAGTCGTTTGGTCGCGCATAAAGAACAGACAGACAGAAACTCTCTATATATGAAATTTGTAATGTTTTGATACCTTTTTAAAAAAAATGAAAAACTTAGCAAAATGAAAAATTTGACCATATGACTTTAATATAACTTTTTCATATTTAAAAGTATGGAGCTGGGTATGGCTTTTTTTTTTTTTTATGCAGGACTAGATGACTTGTTGTTGTTGTTGTGTGTGGTGTTGCTGTTGTTGTTATTTATATAGCACCATTAATTTCATGGTGCTTTACATTTGAGGGTTTACATACAATACACAAGATATACAAAACAGATAATACTACAACCTTTATGGGATGAATATTTTAATAGTTTGGGCATTTTTGAGCACAGGGATACCTAAAGTATTTATTTTTAGATTTGAACTAGGGAAAGGTGTGGTGTGTGTGTTTTGTTTTTTTTTTTTTTTTTTTTTTTGTTTTTTTTTATATTTTATTTTTAAAGGACACTATCATAACAGACATTAACAGACACTAACTGATGTTAATGTGTCCAATTTTTTAACGGATCCATTTAATGCACCCGTTAAAAAAAAAAACAAAAAAAAAAACGAACACGTTACCATCAGTTTTTAGTCTTTTGCTTCCTGAGCATGCGCAGAAAAGAAAACAGACGCCCGTCCGTTACCCACAGACTTTAATGTTAAAAAATAATGGATGCTTGACGTCCGTCATGAAACCGGTTTGTTTCACGGACGCAAAAGTCCTGCATGTCGTGTTTTTTTTTGTTTTTGTTTTGTTTTTTTACGGACAAAAAAAATCCGAGAGACAGATTTAGTGTTAAACTGACACTAACGTACACCAGATAAAATCCCATTGAAATGAATGGAAATATTAACGGATTTGTGACGGTTCTGCTAGTGTCCATTGCTAAAGTCTTGTAATGGACAATAGCCAAAGACACTACTGACGGTCACCAGCGGTAGTTTGAACCTAGCCCTAAGTTGCCAAAGTGTTTCTAAAAAAAAAAAAAAAAAAAAAAAGTGACTTGCCCTTTTGAGGATAGTGAACAGTTGAAAAATCCTAAATCTAACTGATTTTTAAGGGTTTGGAAAGCATCCATGGTTATAACCAATATAGCAGCAATCACAGTAGCCAGTACATTGTGTTTGGCTCATTGAGCTAGAAAATCATTTTAATGGAATAGGAGATTCCATAGAATCCCTAATTCTCCAGAGTGAGACTGCGCTACATACATGTACCCCATTGACATTATGCAAACAAATCTTTATTAAAAACAAAAAATATAGCCAATAGTTATAGGGGTTGAACACCATTAACCTGAAAAATGTACCCCAGACAACATGGTTACAGGATAAATATGCATTACAGCTATACATCTATAGATAGATAAAAAGATATATAGCAGTGGTAGGTTAGACTAACTAGACCTTACCCATAGAGTTATTATAATGTATTCTATTGTAACAGGAAGACTAGTCCTACATGCACTGCTTCTATCTAATCTGATGGACATACTGACAGACTCAAATGGAGCTTTTGACTGTAGTGTAAATCCAGTGTTGGGTCAAAAATTAGAAAAAAAACAAAAAAAACTTGCAGCATTAATCACTAGTCATCATATCAAGACTGAACAGAAGAGAACTAGATTATTGTTGGAAGTGATGGGCTTAGGCACACAACAGACAAAAAGTCGATAAGGCAGTGCCTGTAGGCTAACAGTGTGTCCTGTTCTGTAGATAGTCTTCACATCATAATGGTACAGATCACACAAATGCAGAATGCTGCGCTAATTTTGTGTATCTAATCTGATTGAACTACTCACACACCCAAAAGGAGCATATGACTGTAGTTAGAATGCATGATGGGATCATAATAGCTCCATCTGGGCCTCTGTCATTTCATATTAGACAGAAACAGATGAGCGAACCTCTCAAGACTTGTTTTGTTTAGATTTTGGGTGGAATGGGACCAAGATTAGTTTGTGTTCGAACAATTTGGTAAAAACCGTAACTTTAATTTGCTTAAAACGGTGTCAAACACTCTTAGGGCTCCTAGGAACCCAATTATGAAATATCTAGCTCTTTAAGTCAAACACAGCCTGAGATATGTGAAAGTGGCATGTATGTGTATGGAAAAACTAATCATAAGCAGTAGATGCAAATACCAACTTTTAACCATACACTGCACTTTAACATTTAAAATGCTCCAAAAATTACCAAACATGCTTTCCCACGTGGTGGTAATGTTGCAAAAAGCAATGGTTTTGTGGAAAAAAATTTTTAGTGTTAGAAGGTGACCGGCAAGGGTGCTGGAATCTCATTGTCTCTCCCAGGTTGCTCACTTATGTCTGGTGAGTGTTAGTCTGGTGCAGGGGATTCAGACTACCTCAGCGTAGCTGTGAGGGCTGGGATCATTACGGGGCCATAAAAGGCTGCAGAACTTGTACTCCAGCACAGGCCCTGGGAGAGACAGAACATCTTTGGGTCTGCCTGGAGTACTGAAGTCTGGTGAGACCCAACTGTTGTTTTTGTTGGTTTGTTTTTTGTTTGTGTGGCTGGAAGTAAGCCACATGTATAGTCAAACTTTTTGTTTAGTTAGCGCTCAGGTGAGAAGATTTTTGCTTCAGGTGTCATGACAATTTTGTGACTGCTTAAATTAGATCTTAATTTGTCTCGTGCCAGAGAAAATATAGAAGTTATAAATGGTGAACCACAATATCCAGGGGCTGACAAGGAGTTATCCTTACATGGCCAGGAACTACTGTATAGGGTAAATAAAATACGGGGTGAAATAGTTGAACAATTAGTGGTGCCCCAGCCATATCAAAGAGTGGTTTTAGATTTGTCACATAAGCATGTTAGGAGGACACCTGGGGTACAAAAAGAGCGCTTTCTACAGCGTTTTGATTGGCCTGGAATTTATAAGCGAGTTCAGGAGTATTGTAACTCCTGCCCAGAGTAACAACTAACCACTCTTGTGTCACACTTCAGAAGGTCTTTGCTACCTCTACCTATTATAGAGGTACCCTTTGAAAGAGTGGCCATGTACTTGGTATGTCCTGTCATAAAGTCAGCTAGGGGACATCAGTATGTTATAGTGGTGTTAGATTATGTTACACATTACCTTGAGGCTGTGCCCTTGAGACATATTTCGGTTAAGTTCATTGCCAAGGAGCTTTATATATATATATATATATATATATATATATATATATATATATACCGTATATGCCGGCGTATAAGACGACTGGGCGTATAAGACGACCCCCAACTTCTGCCCTAAAAATATAGAATTTGGTATATACTCACTGTATAAGACTACCCCTCTCCCAAATGAAAAAAAAGTCTGCTTTGATTTCAACATGTTAATTTTAATTCAAATGCATATGACATGCAGGTACTGTATATAGCAGCAAAACTGTCACTTATAAACATAAGGTTGTTTCAAACATGTACGGTAAAGCTAAGCTCTTCATTAATATCACAGCATGGATGCGAGGGGAATCTGGCGTTACTGCACCGCCAGCTTTCCCCTCGCATCCATGCTGTGATATTAATGAAGATCCGACATGCTTCTGTAAGTGCCGCCTGTGACCCCCAGCTCTGTGACGCCGACCGCTGTGACGGGGCGGCTGCATTAGCATACAGCGCGCCGCCCCGTCAGCGCGTACTAAGCCTCTTCTAATGACTGTGAGAGGTGGATTGCCGCGCATGCGCGGCGGTCCCAGGAAGCGGCTCTCTACGCGCTGACGGGGAAAAAAACACCTCACACAGTGCGGCCCCCGTATATCCGGCGTATAAGACGACCCCCCACTGTAGCCATTATTTTAAGGGGTTAAAAAGTCGTCTTATACGCCAGTATATACGGTATATATATATATATATATATATATATATATATATATATATATATATATATATATAATCTCTCAGACGTACATATCTAAAGAGATCCTGACAGACCAAGGAACTCCTTTTATGTCTAGGGGAATGTAAGATGTAAGAGATGTGTAAGCTCTTGAAAATTAAACACTTGCGAACCTCTGTGTATCACCCCCAGACAGATGGCCTAGTTGAGAGGTTCAATAAAACCCTTAAGGGCATGTTAAAGAGGGTGGTTAGTAAGGATGGCAAGGATTGTGATTGCCTATTGCCCATTTTATTTGCAATCTGGAAGGTACCCCAGTCCTCAACTGGCTTTTCTCCATTTGAGTTGGTGTATGGCAGACCACCCATGTTGTGTCCTAGACATTGCTAAGAAAACCTGGGAACATTAGCAAACCCCTTACAGAAGTGCAATTGAACATACTACCCTGGTGCAAGACAGAATTACGGCTGTAATGCCAATAGTAAAGGGACATATAGAGCAGGCCCAAGTGGCTCAATGCTGTGCTGTGTGAGAGTATAGTTATCTATGATGCAAGGTATCCCTGCCTCCCAGCGACATAATGTCCCATTACTGTAATTGGTACAGGACAGTATGTTGCTGGGAAGTATAAACTCCTAGCATTGTAGTTATCTTTGACGCTAGGAGTCCTGCTCCCAGCATGAAGTTGAAGCTGGTAAATTCGGCTAACACACAGACTGAGTGGTGGTGGTGGTGGTAGTGTTTTCCGTAAAACTGATGTTCCAGCATTGTAGGAAAATTGGTTTTTCTTTTAACAAGTTAACTCAAAAAAGATGTACAACATGAAATACATATAGACTGATCAGTAAGACATTAACCCTGTCATATGACCTCAATAAAACACTGATTTTGTGGAAAAACTATGTCCTATTACAAGCAATTCCCTTGCGCCGCTATTAGTCAAGGTTGATTTACGACTGTATATGGCATTATTAACTGGGTGGCCATACTATATAATGCAATAAATATGACTTTGGTTATATTAGCAATCACCCAATTTTTCAGTTATGAGCATTTTGCAGTTAATCCAACAATAGTAAAAAACCAAATTACATCCTTCTGAAGGACAATCTTGGCTAGGATTGAGATGATCAGGTCCTAGACTAGTACAGTTAACCATAGATGTACTATTATTAAATTGATAACTGCTTTTGTTAAACGTATCCATATTTCCATAAGTGTGAACCATAATGGTTTGTACAGGAAAAACTAATCTTAATGTTCTTACTAAAGGGTATACTGCATTTACATTAATGTAAATACACTTTTGTCCTGAGGAGGAAGGCCTGCATGTATACACGTTTCTAGTGGTTTTGGTAAAATTCATTACCCACCATGACTTGTGACCTCATGACAATACTTTCAGTGGTAGTTTAGTTACTCGACAAATGCTTAAAGGGAATCGCCAAATAGGGCACAATCTTTGAAATTAGATCATGGGAGCAAATCCAATAGTTTGTCTAATTAGTCTTTTTGGCAATGGATGCATGCATCTTCAGAGACTGATTATTCCATGGCTCCTTTTAAATTCCTATGCAGGTCTTCTTCCATTAGTGTTTTCACAAGAGTTTCCTGCCCTTTGGGTAGTATTTCTTCTGCCGGATGGTGACACCTTCTTATCAGCTATACTGGTGCTATCCAAACTTTTAGTGCCTGTCTCTCTTACTTGCACTTCAACTTTCACTTTTAATTGTTTAGGGACTACAGGTGCATCTCAATAAATTAGAATATTTTTGAAACGTTCATTCATTTCAGTAATTCAATTCATAATCAGCGTCTTCCATCATTGTGTGTCCTACTGAACCAGACTGAGGGACCATTTAAAGGCTTAGAAAACCTTGGCTGGTGACACACTGAATTTACAATACTGAACTTTTTTTTATAATATATTCTAATTTTCTTATTTTGGTTTTCATTACCTGTAATCCATAATCAACATTTACAGAAATAAAACACTTGAAATAGAACACTGTGTGCAAATAATGTAGAAAATATAGGTCACTTTTTTACTTTAATTATTGAAAGAAAGAAAGAAACGTTTCAAAGATATTCTAATTTATTGAGATCCACCTGTATTACAAGTTCTCCTCTGCACAACACTCCCGGCTTTTGAGGCATGATTGCCACACAGTATTTTCTTAAGTCATTTTTCCTGAATTCTTCTACTCAATCACACCATTCCGTTATCAGGAATGTGGGAACATAATAGAGATGATTTCTCCCCTCTACCTGCAAAATGCTGGTAGGAATCAAGTATCCACATGAGGGTGATTTCTTGTTTTCCCTTAATACCCATGGAGGATCCCCAAATTCCTTATCCTCATGTGCCCTGAACGGTATCTGTGTCGTGATGTTAGTAGTCAAAGTCTTTCTGGTGGTCACTGTCAAAGTATGTATAGTGAAGTACTTTCCCTGCCTAACGTTCTTTGAATTGGAATAGATTCTCCTACCACCCTTTCATTGAGCAACTGTATAACCTGGCTTAACACCGTATCCTATCCCCTGGGTAGTAGGGGGGTGTGGAAACGCCCAGTGTACTCCATTTTCTTCTGCCCAGTCAGATTATTTCAATGGGTGTCCCATAATACGTGGTTAACAATGTCAACAATTTCAGCATTGTAGCTTGTTTTGCTGAAGCCATAGGCTGTACAACAAGCATGCCCAAGAATGTCTATGGCAGTAGCGCAGTATTTGACATTCCCACTTTCCATACTTGTTCGGATTGTTTGCCCCTGTATCCTGGTTCTCCTTTTCAAAGTTGTTCCTTTTTCTCACAGTTTGACATATGGGGCACTTTGCTATGATGTCCTTGGCTTGTGTAAGTGTGATTAGGATTCCTTTCTTCTGTGCCCATTGGTAAGTATCTTCTCCACTCTTATGACTGCACTGTGTATGGGTCCAATCACCTAAGCATCGTAATTCAGTGTTCTCTTCAACATGTGTCAAAGCATCTGTCAAGTAGTTTTTTTTATTTTTAAACTTGTTTTATGAAAATTGTACAACAAGTTATACAATACAAGTAGTACAAAAGAAATGAAATAGTAAATACCGGCTATAAAGTGGATATGGTTAAATACTGTACTACTGTTTATCTTTGTGAGCATTAACTTGCCCTAGAAGAATAGTCCTTTGATGGGCTTGTTCCCAAACATATATCCACAACCTTGGACCACCCCAGATCTCTTTGCCATTCCCTATTCATCCACCTGTCTGCCACGTTGCCGTCCAGGTAGTTCAGCCTTTAAAGACAGCCCAGCTATCTGTTAAATGATGATGATGATGATGTCTGAGCCCTCATTTTCCTCCTCCACCATTCACACAGCTTGCAGTTCTGCATATTTTCTGGATCTGCCTTCTCCTGTTTGATGAATGATGGTTTCTGTGAAGGGCTGATATACTGTTGCTACCCATACATGTCCTTGGGTGGTAATGGACCCAGATCCATCAGTAATCAATGCCTCCTTTTTCTCTACAAAAATCATTTTTAATCAAAATACTGCAAATTCACCTTCTACAAGGAAAACCAGCAATCAAGAAGATGGATCAAATCACAATGTACAACAGAGAGAAAACACTGAGGAGGAAGAATCAACTGAAGAATCAGAAGATGAAAAAGAATTCTGATAGTCCAAGTGGTAAGATTTAATTTATATTGTATATTATACTTCATGTTTATAATTGACACACAATCAACACCAGTTTATTGATTCTAAATGGCTGTTCAATCTAAAAAATATTTACCTTACTATAGCATAAATAAAAGTTTATCAAGTATAGAATACATTTTAATTTAATCTCTCAGAATAAATATAACTAACAATGTAGTACAAAATGTGTCCACAAAGGACTTAACAACCACCCCCGTTCATCTTTAAATATTCTCAAGGCAAATTTTATTCTATCATATATTAGATAAAAAATAAATAAATTTAAAATCCTCCACCATTAGTATCTATCTTCCACTCTGAAAATATAATTGTCATGGTCTATTTAGCTGATCAACTGCAGAACTGCTTGATCCCTTCAATATATTAGCCCCATTCATTACCCCATTCATTATTATTGTGTAACAATGTATATTATTAATATAATATAACTAATATACCATATTTTTTGGACTATAAGACGCATCGGACCATAAGACGCACCTAGGTTTTAGAGGAGGGAAATAGGGAACAAAAAATTTGAAGCAAAAAAATGTGGTAATATATAGGAGTTGTAGTTTTGCAGCAGCTGCAAGGCCACATTGACAGGTGACCCTGCAGCTGTACAGGGAAGCATAGGGCATCTTTTTTTGCGGGGCCAGGTGTACTTTTTAGTTATACCATTTTGGGGAATGTCTATTGCTTTGATCCCTTTTTATTCAAATCAGAGCCGAAACAGAGAAAAAAAAATGGCAGGCCACCACTTTTGACTTTTTTTTTTTTTTTTCCCCGCTATGACGTTCACGCTACAGGAAAAATATTTTTAGAAGTTTGTAGACCGGGAATTTTCGGACACAGGAATACCTAATGTGTGTGTTTCACAGTAATTTTCTACTTCTATATGTATTCTAGGGAAAGGGGGTGATTTAGAACTTTAAATTTTTTTTTCTTATTTTTATACTTTTTTTTTTTTTTTTTTTTTTTTTAAACTTCTTAGGGGCCTTGAACCTGCAATCATTTGATTGCAAGTCCCATAGACTGCAATACAAGTTTATTGCAGTCTATGGGAGATTCTGTACATTATTATTATTGCGGCTGGTCTATGATAATAGTAATATTCCTATGACAGGCCTGGGAGCCTTCATTAGGCTCCTGGCTGTCACAGGAAGTGGACGGCTCCCGCAACAAGAAAGGTATGGGGCAGCTTTACTACATTTAGGGGGCTCATAGGTAGTAATGCCCGCGATCAGAGTGGATTCTGATCACTGGCATTACCTCCGGTTCTCCGCATTACAGTGGAGACCTGGTAGCTTTGGCAACCGCTCTGCAGCAGTGTGGCCGCCATCATCTTCACAGACCCGGCATCCACCGTAACAGCACAGCAGATGCCGGGAAGTTCACACCGCTGGGACACCCTCGCAGCCCAAGGCCCGCTGCATCCGCCCCACTCCTCCTGCTGCAGGAAGCCAGCAGCGGCAGGAGTGGGAGCGATGCTGCGACTCTGCTCATCCGCCACCCCTGCCTAAACACCTCACATTCGGACTATAAGACGCACCCCCCATTTTCCTCCCAAATTTGGAGGAAAAAAAGTGCGTCTTATAGTCCGAAAAACCGGTATTTGATTTAGGACCATAAGTGTAATACTGACCTAATAACACCACCATAAATAAATAATATAACCCCCCCCCCCCCTTCCCCCCGTTCCAATATGAATAATGCTTTAACTTATGGTGGACATTAGTTCTATAATACAATTGCTCCTGTCCCCATTGGGGACCCCTGGGATCTCGTGCCTGAGGACTGAAAACAGCATTTACAGCTGTATTGGTGAGCTGATCATGCTGAGTCTCGGACTGGCCCACTGTAGGATCCTCAGGTGGGCCCCTGCAGAGCTTGGGGCCAAGCCACATTCCTAACAGAAAGGGATCTTTCCAATAGAAGCCTGCCCAGGTGAGATATGTGAAAATAACACTTATACTCTCCTCTCCTGGGCGTGCGAAGCGGAAGTCACTGCTGAGGCATTTGATTGAGTTGTGAGGTGCACAGGTGTCATAACGTCTGCATTTCCCACTTAAACGCTGAGGCCATATCACAGGTCTCGGCAGTTTAACATCCAGAACGAGTTATGTCAGCCCCACACCTGAAGAGTAAGTGGAGCAATGCGAGGATGACTAGGATTGGTAAAGGAAGATGAATAGAACTGTGTGTTATTTTCCATCACCTCCTATAGGCCTCTGGAGTATATTCAGACCTGAGAGTATAATAAATCAGAGTGTAATAGTGAGGGGTTCATCAGAAGTGGCTCAAGTCCCTGGGGAGTATATTATACTATTTGGGGCCAATGTGGAGAGCATATTATACTGTGTGTGGCATATTATATTGTGTGGGCCTGCTGGGAAGCGTATTATACTGTATGGGGCCGCTGTGGAGCATTATAATGGGGAGCCTTTGAGGAGCATATTATATTGTTTGGGCCACAAAGCGATATTTAAATATCTAATTATTTGCATTAATGTGCTTTATATTTAAATAACACAAGTCTACAAATTTTCAAAAGTTGTTTGGTTCAGAAATAAAATGAGCCATTTCTTAATGATTTTCATGCGCTGAATTCAAATATCACAAGGAAAACTGTCAATTGGCTCTAGTTTCTATGATATCGAAGAATTCTTGTTTTACTGTTATGTAAATTGACTTCTGCAATCATATAGGTGCAAGTTTATTGTTCATAAAATTTTGAAATATATTCTGAGGAAACTTAGCTGTATTTAAAATCAACTATAATTTCCAGACATGTCTAAGCACTTTTACAAATTATAATTATATTTAGGCTAATATGTTATTGAACTCTGCAACGTTTGCTACTCGGCTCTTTTTCACACGACTCTTGTATTCAGGCATTGGATTGTCTCTGGTAACTGTCCAGCAGTAGTCTGCAAGCATTGATGGGTTCCATTTACCCTGATTATATTTTTTCCATACTTGCAATTTCCTGGTGAAATCACTCACCATGTTCATTGCTCACTGCTCCACAGTTTGGTGCAAAGAAGTCTAGATGACAACTCTTGTCCTGATCTCCAATTTTACAGCCGAAATATAGGTGGTAGGCTTTCCTAACCATGAGAGTCAAACTTTGCTTTTGTGACACAAAAGTCACTTTGCCACATATACAGTGGGTACGGAAAATATTCAGACCCCTTTACATTTTTCACTCTTTGTTTCATTGCATCCATTTGCTAAAATAAAAAAAGTTCATTTTATTTCTCATTAATGTACACTCAGCACCCCATCTTGACAGAAAAAAAACAGAAATGTAGATATTTTTGAAAATTTATTAAAAAAGAAAAACTGAAATATCACATGGTCATAAGTATTCAGACCCTTTGCTCAGTATTGAGTAGAATCCCCTTTTGAGCTAGTACAGCCATGAGTCTTCTTGGGAATGATGCAACAAGTTTTTAATTTCTGGATTTAGGGATCCTCTGCCATTCTTCCTTGCAGATCCTCTCAGGTTCCGTCAGGTTGGATGGTGAACGTTGGTGGACAGCCATTTTCAGGTCTCTCCAGAGATGCTCAATTGGGTTGAGGTCAGGGCTCTGGCTGGGCCAGTCAAGAATGGTCACAGAGTTGTTCCGAAGCCACTCCTTTGTTATTTTAGCTGTGTGCTTAGGGTCACTGTCTTGTTGGAAGGTGAACCTTCGGCCCAGTCTGAGGTCCAGAGCGCTCTGGAAGAGGTTTTCTTCCAGGATATCTCTGTACTTGGCCGCATTCATCTTTCCTTCAATTGCAACCAGTCGTCCTGTCCCTGCAGCTGAAAAACACCCCCATAGCATGATGCTTCCACCACCATGTTTCACTGTTGGGATTGTATTGGGCAGGTGATGAGCAGTGCCTGGTTTTCTCCACACATACCACTTAGAATTAACGCCAAAAAGTTCAATCTTCATCTCATCAGACCAGAGAATCTTATTTCTCATAGTCTAGAAGTCCTTCATGTGTTTTTTTTGGGGGCAAACTCTATGCAGGCTTTAATATGTCTTGCACTGAGGAGAGGCTTCCTTCGGGTCACTCTGCCATAAAGCCCCGACTGGTGGAGGGCTGCAGTGATAGTTGACTTTGTGGAACTTTCTCTCATCTCCCTACTGCATCTCTGGAGCTCAGCCACAGTGATCTTTGGGTTCTTCTTTACCTCTCACCAAGGCTCTTCTCCCACAATTGCCTAGTTTGGCTGGACGGCCAGGTCTAGGAAGAGTTCTGGTCGTCCCAAACTTCTTCCATTTAAGGATTATGCCACTGTGCTCTTAAGAACCTTGAGTGCTGCAGAAATTATTTTGTAACCTTGGCCAGGTCTGTGCCTTGCCACAATTCTGTCTCGGAGCTCCTTGGGCAGTTCCTCTGACCTCTTGATTCTCATTTTCTCTGACATGCACTGTGAGCTTTGAGATCTTATTTAAACAGGTGTTTACCTTTCCTAATCAAGTCCAATCAGTTTAATTAAACACAGCTGGACTCCAATGAAGGAGTAGAAACATCTCAAGGAGGATCAGAAGGAAATGGACAGCATGTGAGTTAAATATGAGTGTCACAGCAAAGGGTCTGAATACTTATGATCATGTGATATTTTAGTTTTTCTTTTTTAATAAATTTGCAAAAATATTTACATTTGTTGTTTTTTTCTGTCAAGATGGGGTGCTGAGTGTACATTAATGAGAAATAAAATGAGCTTTTTTGCTTTTAGCAAATGGCTGCAATGAAACAAAGAGTGAAAAATTTAAAGGGGTCTGAATACTTTCTGTACCTACTGTATAAGCAGAAATTAACTGCTTTGTTAATGCAAGTCCGAGGAATCGCTGAACATATATAGACTGAATGATGTAAGCTGAACTGTAACACATGCTGCATGGCTGATAGAGGGAGAATATACACACGTGGACAAAATTGTTGGTAACCCTCATTTAATGAAAGAAAAACCCACAATGGTCACAGAAATAACTTGAATCTGACAGAAGTAATAATATATAAAAATTATATGAAAATGAACAAATGAAAGACAGACATTGCTTTTCAACCAAGCTTCAACAGAATTTTTTAAAACTGAAAACTCATGAAACAGGCCTGGACAGACATGATGGTACCCTTAACTTAATATTTTGTTGCACAACCTTTTGAGGCAATCACTGCAATCAAACGATTCCTGTAACTGTCAACGAGACTTCTGCACCTCTCAACGGGTATTTTGGCCCACTCATCATGAGGTAAATGCTCCAGTTGTCTCGGGTTTGAAGGGTGCCTTTTCCAGATGGCATGTTTCAGCTCCTTTCAAAGATGCTCAATAGGATTTAGGTCAAGGCTCATAGAAGGCCACTTCAGAATAGTTCAATGTTTTCCTCTTAGCCATTCTTGGGTGTTTTTAGCTGTGTGTTTTGGGTCATTATCCTGTTGCAAGACCTGCGACTGAGACCAAGCTTTCTGACACTGGGCAGCACATTTCTCTCTAGAATCCCTTGATAGACTTGAGATTTCATTGTACCCTGCACAGATTCAAGACACCCTGTGTCAGATGCAGCAAAGCAGCCCCAGAACATAACAGAGCCTCCTCCATGATTCACAGTAGGGACAGTGTTCTTTTCAAGATATGCTTCATTTTTCCGTCTAAAGAGGAAGTATAGGAATTGAAATGAGTGTCAACAGTTGTTACTTGATGACCATGTGCCTGATGTATGTTCAATTTGTACTCAGATTCAAGCCTTTCCTACCTAAAAACTAAGCAGATGAATAAATCTGAACGCTGCATTATTTGTCTGCAACATCTTCCTTAGGGTTATCCCTCCAATTTCTGCAGTATCTGAACTTATGATTGAGGAGGAACAGATGACTGATAAGGAGGTTTAAAAGATTTTTTTTTCTTGGTTGAAATCGCAAAAAGTCCAAAAAATTCAAGCAGGATTTTTCTCAATTGTTAGAAGAATCAAACTCTTCTGAGGGTGAACTCCAGAAATAGATTCAAAATAAGACATGGTGATTTCTGAAGATAATTATTTGTTTAAAAAAAGAAAATACTGAATTAATTAAAAATGTTAAAAAAAAAATATGGAAACAGGACAAGCTGTCGTCTTTCTGTACAGGGAGAGCTGGTTTTATTTTCCCAAAAGAAAGTCTACAGTCCTTCCGAGACATCCGGTCTTGAAATCCATTATGGAGATGGAATGGAAATTTCCGTCTAGAAGATTTGAACTTGGTTTCAGATGTCTGAAGAAGAGAGCTAGTACTCGCGAAAGCTTACCATCAAATATACTTAGTTAGCCTCTAAAAGGTATCACCTAATTTCTTCACTCTTTTTTTTTTACATCAGAATTTGTCAAGTTGGAGATTGTTTGCAAAAAAATTTTCCCAGCATACTGCAGTATTACCACAGACAAGTAAGTGGGTTCTGGATCTCATAGAAAAAGGTTATGTAATAGAAATTCTCCACAGACCAAAGGATCATTTTCTTCTAAACAAGCAACAAATTCCTCATGTTTTTCCTCTGATACAAGATTTTATTTTCCAATCACTATGCGTTTCGGGGTATAAACCCCTTTATCAAGTGTACAGGAAGAACACAAAATACAGCGCTCAGAAGACGTCCCAGAAGAGGAACAATGTTAAGGGATTTATTCAAGAATTTTTCCAGTTCCAAAGATTGGCGGTTCCTGGAGATTGATCATAGATCTCAGATCACTGAATCGTTTTGTGAAGAAGATTCACATCAAGGTGGAAACAATAAGGACAGTCACAGCAGCCTTACAAAAAGGCCAAGTCCTAGCATCATTGGACCTGAAAGATGCATACCTACACATTCCCATCCATCCTGTTTTCAAGAAAATTCTTGAGAATAGCGGACAATCATTTAGGATCAATCAGTCACTACCAATTCTCAGTACTCCCTTTTGGTCTAACTTCCTCTCCAAGGGTTATTTCTACCAAAGTGGCAGTAGTAGTAGCAGCTCTGAGGTTGAGAGCAATTCAAGTTTTTCTTGAATTTTTGAATTTTCTGATAGCTTCTCCATCTGCATCTCTTCTGCAAGATCACCTCCATGTTATCAAACTTCTCAGAGAACTTTGGTTCCAGATAGACTGGGAAAAGTCCCACTTACTGCCAGAAACTTCAAAATATTTTCTAGGTTTCATAATAAACACAGAATTGCAAGTTCTTTTTCTTCCTCAAAAGAAAATTCAAAAAAGTCAAGCCGCAGTAAAAGTTCTAATCAGATTCCCACTATCTACGATTCATCAAAACATGAAGACTTTGGGTTTGTTAGTAGCCTCGATAGATGCAGTACCTTGGGCACACAGATGGAGTCTCAAACACAATATGCTTCATCATTGGAATGGAGATATGAAAAGGATGCATACAAAAATACCAAAAAACCAAGCTACAAGAGAAAACTTGAAATGGTGGCTCAATCCACGCAAGTTGAAGAAGCGAAAAAGTTTCCAGTTCAATGAGTCAGTCATCATAACCAAAGATGCCTCCTAGAGAGTTTGGGCTGCTCATCTGCAAACCTTTTAGGAACAAGGTCTATGGGACAAATTGGACAGATGGCGTTCTTCAAATTTTCGAGTGATGAAAGGTGGCAGGTTGGCACTTCTGCATCTCAAACCCTTGGTCCGGGACAAATCTGTCCTAATTCAAACAGACAACCAAGTGGTGGCCTATTATTTGAACCAAGCAGGCTGGAACCCGAAGCAAGTTACTGATGACAGACTGCAAGAAGCAGAGGCGTAGCTAGGGGTTGAGCACGGGGGGGCAAACATGTTCAAGTGGGCCCCCAACTTAGGTATACCGATATTATCACTATACGGTGACCGTCTAGTGGTAGATATCGGCTGTACACAGGGTGAATACAGGGCAGTATCATTTAGTGAATTACCAGTGACGTCTCTGACTAATTGTTCACATTTCCATTCCAATGTTTCTTCAATCTGGAACACCATAACCATTTCTTCCAGTCTCTGTAAAGTTTGCAGAACATACATCTTTGGCTCCTTACTTTTCCAGGCACCCAACCCGCATTGTCCCCACCTGCACACCCATCCTGCTGCTACCCCCAATTACAAAATATATAATATAACCCCCCATAATGAATAATACCCCCAAGTGCATCTTTAAATTAACTTCCCTGTGTACCCCCTTTAAATATTGCCCCTTATTATTAATGCCCGAGGTGTTTCCTAATTAAAAGGTAAAACAAAAAATAGTGGGTTTCCAATACCCGTGAGCTCCAGAATCAGCTGTTTGAATGGACCGTTACAGTTCCTGCAAAGTGGATGGGATGCTGGTGGCTTCCCTATAGGTATAATGGAAGCAGAAAGTCCGCAGGGGAAGCCTCTGCGGACTTTCTGTGAAAAGCACTGCGGGAAAGAAACGTGATTTGTTACCGCCGCAGTTTTTCCTGCAGTGCTTTTTTGCTGTGGCCCGCTACGTGGGGCCTTAATCTTAATAAAGCCCAAGTGCCACCTTAATTAAATTAATTACCCCTTCATATTATGCCCCTGATTACCGCCAACATAAATACTGCACCCCTAATGACCCTGTTAGCGTCTTGCCAGATGTAGCAATACCCTACACTACTGCAGCGTTCTGGGAGGAAGGACAGAGACAAGTGAGCCCTAATCTCACCCCAGCCACTGTCCCTTCCTATTGCCTCAGTTACCCTAAACGGTAAAAGGACAACCTGAAGACGAGCCCTATACTGGGTAAGTGACACACAGAACAGGACAAGGAAACACAGAAGCAGAGTGAGCAAGCCAAGGGGTCGGTAACAATCGAGCAATGCAGTACAGAATCAAAATCCAAGAGAATAGTCACAAGGCAAGCCAACGGTCAGAGAATCAGGTAACAAAGTAGCAAGGGATATAACAAGGAGAGCAGGCAAAGACAGTGCAATAACCGGCAAATTGCTGAGAAAGTGACATCCCGTAAATAAAGTCTGGGCCCAGACCTGATAGGTACACAGGCTGTCAATCACACAGGCCAGGAAGAGATTAACTCTATGCAGTCCAGAGAGAAATGCTCAGAACACGGGTGTGGCCGGAAATCCATTACATTGTCTAGGACCATGTTCAGACTGAGCAACAAGAAACTTACACAAGGAACCAAACTGAACACGCCTCCTTCGCAACAGGCAGAGACGTTACAGACCCCTTTTATAAATGATACCCCCTAATGACCCCTTATATAACCACCCCCTTTGTATTCATAATGCCCCCTAATAGCCCTTATATAAATGACCCCCCCTTACATTCACAATGCCCCCTTATATAGATGACCCCCCCATCATCATAATGCCCCCTAATGAATCCTCCCTTATAATTCTCCCTCCTAATTCCCCCCTTATACTATTAAAACACCCACAACTGCGCTAAAAAACAACCCTTATACTCACCTACTTGCGATCCTTTGGTGAATGGAGCCACCGCCTCCTCTTCTTGGCCCTACGCTCTATGTGCAGGGTTCACGCATAGGACGTCTGCGTCTCAGCATAGGCGCGATGCTACAGTCATATGAAAAAGTTTGGGCACCCCTATTAATTTTAATCATTTTTAGTTCTAAATATTTGGGTGTTTGCAACAGCCATTTCAATTTGATATATCTAATAACTGATGGACACAGTAATATTTCGGTTGAATGAGGTTTATGTACTAACAGAAAATGTGCATATGCTTAACCAAATTTCACCGGTGCAAAATTTGGGTACCCTTATCATTTTATTGATTTGATACTCCTAACTCTTTTCTGACTTCTGGCACAAATTGGTTTTGTAACCTCACTGAGCTTTGACTTCATAGCCAGGTGTATCCAATCATGAGAAGGTATTTGGTGGCCAATTGCGTTGTTCTCCTATTTGAATCTCCTCTGAAGAGTGGCATCATGGGCTCCTCAAAACAACCCTCAAATGATCTGAAACAAGATTGTTCAACATAGTTGTTCATGGGAAGGATACAAGTTGTCTCAGAGATTTAACCTGTCAGTTTCCACTGTGGGAACATAGTGGTGGAGCCACAGGGACAGTTCTTGTTAAGCCCAGAGTGGCAGGCCAAGAAATATCAGAAAGGCAGAGGAGTGGTGAGACGTCAGGACAATCCACGCCCCTCCGAGCTGCGCATCATCTTGCTGCAGATGGTGTCACTGTGCATCGGTCAACATATAGCACACTTTGCACAGGGGCTGTTGGGAGAGTGATGCGGAGCCGTTTCTGAGCACGCCACAACAGAGTCGCCTGGGTATGCAAGCACATTTGGCGCCAGCTTCATTTTGGAGAGGTCCTGTGGCTGATGAACGTTGGTTGTTTGGTCATACGGCGTTATGCATGGCGTCCAAACACAGCATTCCAAGAAACACTTGCTCCCACTGTTTTGGTGGGGTTCCATCTGCTTTGGGGCTGTGTGGCCAATGCCGGCCCGGGATCTTGTTAAGTTGGGGTCGCATGGATTCAACTCAGTATCAGCAGATTCTTGAGAATAATGTACAAGAATCAGTGCGTTTGGTTCGCCGGGGATAGATATTTCAGCAAGACAATGATCCAAAACACAGCTCCAAATCTACTCAGGCATTCATGCAGGGAACAATTACAATGTTCTGGAATGGCCATCCCAGTCCCCAGACCTGATATCATTGACATCTGTGGGATAATTTGGCGGGCTGTCCATGCTCGGCGCCATCAACTTAACTGAACTGGAATTGTTTTGTAAAGAGGAATGGTCAAAATACCTTCATCCAGGATCCAGGAACTGATAAGCGATAGGAGCGACTAGGGCTGTTATTTTTGCAAGGAGGATCTACTAAATATTATGTCACTTTTCTGTTGGGTGCCCATACTTTTGCACCGGTGATTTTGGTTTAATGCATATTGCACATTTTCTGTTGTACAATAAACCTCATTTCAATCCTGAATATTACTGTGTCCATCAGTTATTAGATATATCAATTGAAATGGCTGTTGCAAACACCCAAATATTTAGAACTAAAAATGATTAAGATTAATGGGGTGCCCAAACTTTTCATTGCTGTATGACGTCATTGTGCCGCCTGTACCGTGTGTCTTGTAAACCGCAGGCCTGAAGTGGCTTGCGGTTTACAAGACAGTTAGTTGCAGGGTGGGTTTTAACTAGATCAGTGTCTGCAGACACCGATCTAGTTAAAAGTAAAACCTGTATTAATGACGGTCTCCAGGGTGGACACCCAAAGAATCAGTGTGCCCGAGGCAGCCGTCCCCTCTGCCCCCCCACTAGTTACGCCTCTGGCAAGAAGATTTTCCAATTGGCAGAATTTGCCTTGCTGGACTTAAAAGCCCTGCATATCAAAGGATCGCTGAATACCAGAGCAGATCTTCTGAGCCAGATGACACTCAGACCATCAGAGTGGGAACTAAATCCCAGATATTTTCATCTTCTAAGAGACAGATCTGGAAGGCCAAAGATGGGCTTGATGGCAACCAAAAACAATGCAAAACTTCTGTTCTCTGAATCCTCAAAATCACCCTTACGTAGCGGATGCATTCTCCATGAGCTGGAGACACAGATTTCTTTACGTCTTTCCTCCAGTTCATATTATCCAGAGACTTCTGCAGAAAATATTTATGGAAGGACCATCAATGATAACAATAGCACCAATCTGACCCCAGAGGTCTTGGTTTCCTCTATTATTTCAAATTTTGAATAACAAGCATTGGCCTCTTTCTCAGTATCTGGATCTGTTAATCCAGAAAGGCCTGTTCCATCAAGAGTTGAACAAATTCCATCTATCAGCTTAGTTTGTGAGGGGTCGAGACTAAAGAATGCAGGGATATTTACATCAGTAATTAATATCCTATATCCATTCGAACCAATCCAGAACATAGACCTAAAATGGTTATCATGTAAAGTGGTTTTTCTAGTACCAATTACATCTGCTAAAAGAAATAGAAACAAGCCAGTATATATCAAAAAGTAACAAATATCAATTTTATTAATATAAAATACAAATATCAGAGCATATATAGGAATACAAATAACAAGATGAAGTTGCACATACCAGTCACTGTATACACAGAGACTGTGATACCAAATCCTCACTCCCTGGCAAGTCACAGGCTAAAAACCTTTGTTACAAACATGATGCACAAATTTTATGAAGATATAACCACAATGATTTAATGTATAGATAGAATAAGTGTGGCACTGTTGCACAAAATTAGTAAGTAAACAACCCAAATAAATACAAGTATGAAACTACGAAAGTAGTAAAAAATACAAGGAATAAATGCCAGAAGCTATAATGTACAGCAACAAGGGACACGCATACCTATAGCTATAATGAAATAATCAAAGGGTTAAAGCGCAAAGTGAAGACCCAGGGAGAGAATGGTGCTCACGTCCGACGCGCATTTCACCAGGAAGATGGCTTCATCAGGGGGCAGTGCTAATGTAAAAGTAGGGAGTATTTATGTATGTGTGTGTTTGAAAAAAACATACACCTTCACCTGTGTATCGTGGTATATCCAGGTCTAAGCAAGCGCCCAGGAATCTAGACCTCGCAACGTGATGATGTCTCCATGTACGCGTCATGTGACAAAGTCACCACGACCAGCAAAATATATATCTAAATAAATATAGATTCCGCTCGCGCACGCTGGCATTGCTAATATAGTAACTGGATATAAAAGGTCCTAAGGATGCCGGGTTCCTGCGCAAAGTCATCCAACCCATGTGAGGTTACATGGAGATCATAAAATAACGCTCCTATCTCCTAGACAATTTTACAAATAGCCGCTAATATATAGAGGGGAAGCCATCAAATATTAAATAAAACAAAATAATAAATAAATACTAAAAACAAACAAACAAAAAAAAAAAAACATAAAGTGAACTGATAGTAATAAAATAAATTAATGCAAATTATGAGGTGACAGTGAATGATGTGAAATAATTATAAATAGTGAATAATAATAATAATAATAATAATAATAATAATAATAATGCACAATAGATAACTAGAGATGAGCAAAGTATTAAAAAATTCGATTCGGCAACTTCGCCGGATTTCGTGATATGATTTGTATTCGATCCGAATTAATTTGCAGGGAGTAAACAGCTATTTCCTGTCTGCTGAGAGCCTTGGTGGGCGGCAAAATGGCGGAAGCCCTTGGATGCCGCAGTTCTCTCTCTCTCTCTGTCTCTCTCTCTCTCAACTTTTATTCATGTGGAAGGATCTGCTAACAAGCAAAGACACGTCTACCCAATCACATCACTGCAGAATATCATGTAACAGTCTGTCGCATAGGTCCTTACTAAATATTTGTTACCGCGAAGCATCAGGAAATCCGGATTTCATGTGAATTGAATATTTCCTGAAATTCGGATCAAATTCCACTTCTGCAGCTTCGATTCGCTCATCAGTAATAATAACACATAGTAAGTGATTTGCACAATCATAAACACAAAAAACACAAAATAACACAAATTGATGCACATTATGTAGTGACAATTTAAAAGCAGCAAGTGAGAAAAAAAAATTAATATAGAAATATATGGTATCACCAAGTTTCCTCCCAAAAAATTCAGAAATTCAAGGATAACCTAAAAGGAAAATACAGTTAGTAACACGAATACAAAACAAGCCAGTGGACACAAACAAAAGACAAAATAAAGAATAAAAAACACACTCATAGACCCTATCAACAATAAAATATGTGCTACTCTACAAAGGATTTGAAACTTACAGCTTCATTCAGGCCTGATAGTGTCCAACTCAACTATCCAACGTGTTTCTTTATGTAACAGGGCTCGGCGTATGTTGCCCCCTCTGCTACCCAAATGTACCCTATCAATTGCTCTGACTTGCAATTCTCGTAGATCACATCCGTGGCAATCATGAAAATGTCGTGGTATGGGTTGTAATTTCTCAAATTCTCTCACCTTTGCCACTGCTACTGTTTTGTAAGCATGTTCCAGCACTCGTACTTTGAGGGCTCGGCTCATCATTCCAATATAAATTAACCCACAAGGGCATGTTGCAAAGTAAATGACTGCCTTTATGTTGCATGAAATATGTTGCACAATTTAGTACTGTCTATCCCCCCCTAGAATTCCAAAAGGTGGAACTGCATATCAAATATTTACATGCAGCACAACTACCGCAATTAACGGAGCCCCAAGGTGGACCACGACCACCAAAGATGTATTTCAGGGTCTCCGGTACATAATGGCTGGTCGTCAAAATATCACGTAAATTCTTGGACCTACACCAGGTAATCTGTGGATATGGAGGTAGAGTTTGTGCTAAATCATGATCTGTAAACAGTGCACTCCAGTGTTTTTGTAAAACACTGCATACAGTTTTCCACTGATTGGCCCTTAGCTAATCCTGACGTCTGTTCCTTTTGCTATAACCACGATTAAGAAATCTAGATGCAAGGTCAGAGGCTTGTCTCTCAAATCTGTTATCACTCGAGCAGATCCACTTCATTCACAAAAATTGTCCCACTGGTATAGCTTGCTTAACTTTTGGATAGTGTGAGGAGGTGGCATGAAGTTAAGAATTGGTTGAGGTAGTTTTCATGTAATCACCAGTTACAACATTTCGATTAGCATCACTTCACTTCAACTATGAGATCAAGGAATTCAATGTGATTATGACTGATTGTAGAGGTAAGACGAATATTATGGTCATTGCAATTGAGGGAGGACAGAAATGCATCTAGGTGCGACGTGGAGCCCTGCCAAATAAAAATATCGTCAATATAACGTGACCACATCAGGACCCCCTCACATCCGAAAGTGTTTTGGACCACCTCCCTCTCCCATAGTCTTAATATAATAATATAATAATAAATTTTATTTATATAGCGCCAACATATTCCACAGCACTGTACAATTTGTAGGGTTCAAGTACTGACAAAAAAGATACATTACAAAGAAATAGTCAATTCACACACTGGGACTGAAGCCCTGCTTGCAAGAGCTTACAATCTATCAGGTAGATGGGGTGACACAAGAGGTAGCAGGGGCGGCAACAGACGTAGCATTGTTTGTACAATGGTCAGACAATTCTGTAATAGAGATTACTGTCAATTACACATATATAAAGCTGTATGAGCCGTCATCAGTCGTGTCCTTTAACGTGCAGATGGTGCCTGGACATATAGAGTTAGTCTGATACGGCATCATATCCTGTGAGGTAATGCGGGAGCGTGAACAGAGGAGGGTATGTTTTAGGGATTCTAACTACGGATGGGTTTATATTAGGAGTTGTGATAGGCCTGTCTGTATGTCTTTAGTTTACGCTTGAAGCTGTGGAAATTGGGGGTTTATCTAATAGTCCGGGATAGAGCATTCCAGAGAAGTGGTGCAACTCGGGAGAAGTCTTGTATGCAAGCGTGGGAGGTTCTGATAATAGAGTTTGTTAGTCTTAGGTCATTGAGTGAATGGAGAGTACGGGTTGGGCGATAGACAGAGATGAGGGAGGAAATGTAGGGAGGTGCAGCATTATGGAGAGCCTTGTGAATGAGGGTGATAAGTTTATATTGTATTCCCTATTAGGCAGCCAATGTAGTGACCGGCACAGACCGAAGACATCGCTATAGCGTCTAGACTGATAGATGAGCCTCGTCGCTGCATTCAGAATAGATTGTAGAGGAGAGAGTTTAGTAAGGGGAAAACCGATTAGTAAGGAGTTACAGTAGTCAAGGCGAGAGTGAATCAGGGCAACAATAAGTGTCTTTAGTGTATTTGTGGTAAGGAAAGGGCGGATTCTGGAGATGTTTTTGAGGTGGAGATGACATAAGCGTGCGACTGATTGGATATTGGGGGTGAAGGAAAGGTCTGAGTCAAACAAAACCCCGAGGCAGCGGGCATACTGCCTAGGAGCTATGGTAAGGCCAGAGACTGCAATGGAGATATCAGGGACAGATCTATTAGATGGTGGAAACAGCACTAGTTCAGTCTTTGAGAGATTCAGTTTCAGATAAAGCGAAGACATGATATTTGAGCAGCAGAGAGGCAGTCACTGGTGTTCTGTATTAGTGCAGAGGTGATGTCACGGGATGACGTATATAATTGGGTGTCATCAGCATAAAGATAGTTCCGAAAGCTAAATCTAGTGATGGTTTGTCCAATGGGGGCTGTGTAGAGGGAGAAGAGCAGGCGACCTAGGACTGAGCCCTAAGGAACCCCAACGGCAAGGGGAAGAGGGTAAGAAACAGAGCTCGCAAATGATACACAGAAAGTGCGGTCAGAGAGATAAGAAGACAACCAGGAGAGAGCAGTGTCTGTGAGGCCGACAGAACGGAGCATAGTGAGGAGGAGTTGATGGTCAACAGTGTCAAATGCTGTTGAGAGATCTAGAAGAATAAGAGAGTAATCACCTTTGGATTTAGCCGTCAGGAGATCATTGGAGACTTTTGTGAGGGCCGTTTCAGTAGAGTGCAGAGTGTGGAAGCCAGATTGTAAGGGGTCAAGAAGAGAGTTAGCAGAAAGATAGCGGATTAAATGAGAATAGACTAAGCGTTCCAAGATTTTGGAGATAAAAGGAAGGTTAGAGACAGGTCGATAGCAGCACAGGACGGGTCAAGGGAGGATTTCTTCAGTAGTGGGGTTATGACGGCATGTTTGAAAGAGGATGGGAAAATTCCAGAAGGGAGAGAGAGGTCAAATATTTTAGTAAGGTAAGTCTTGATGGCAGGCGACAGAGACTGGAGAAGGTGTGAGGGGAAAGGGTCACTACTACAGGTTGTAGGGCGAGAAGAAGAAAGTAGCTGAGATACTTCCTCCTCTGTAACAGGTTCAAAAGATGAGAATGAACAGTCTGAAGTGCGGCTGGTGAGGGGGTCAGTGCCACCTGGGGATTGGGCAGTTATTTCCTGACGGATCTTATCAATTTTATCATGGAAATAAGTGGCCAGGTCATCTGCACTAAGGTCTGTGAATGGCATCTGCACCTTGGGAGTGAGTAAGGAGTGAAAAGTTTCAAATAGCCTTTTAGGGTTACAGGAGAGAGAAGAGATGGAAGTGGTGAAATAGGCTTGTTTGGCTAGGTGACTGGCAGAATTATAGGTTTTAAGCATAAATTTAAAGTGGAGGAAGTGTGCAGGTGTACGTGATTTTCACCACAGACGTTCAGCACACCTAGAGTACCGCTGAAGAAAACGTGTCTGTGGCGTGTGCCAGGGTTGCTGCCTTCTGCGTCTAACCTTTCGAGTGGAGGGGGGAGGTGCCTCATCCAATGCACTCTTAAGGGTTTCATTATAGTGACTGGTGGCTAGATTGGGGCAGGACAGTGAAGAGATGGGGGACAGAGAGGACTGTAGAGTATCTGAGAGGTGCTGGGTGTTAATAGCACGTAAATTCCTATATGTATGATGAGTAGGTGTGTCCTGTGAAGGAGAGAGAGCACTGATGGTGAGAGACAGAAGGTTATGGTCAGAGAGTGGCAGAGACGAGTTAGTAAATTTAGAAACTGTGAGGAGTCAATGGAAGACAAGATCAATGGTGTTGCCATCTACATGTGTGGCAGAAGAGGAAAGTTGTGAAAGACCAAAAGATGTGGTTATTGAGAGAAACTGTGAGGCAGCTGGGGAGATAGGGGTGTCAGTGGGGATGTTAAAGTCACCCATAGTCCTAGGAACAAATTAGCATATGAGGACGAAAAAGTGGCCACCATAGCTGTGCCCTGGAGCTATAGATAGAGGCGGTCCTTAAACACACAAAAAAAATTTGTATTAAAATGGAATGTAGCAAATCCATAATAAAGGTAACCAAATCCGTGTCTAAATCTGTAGAATGTAAAAAATATTCGGATGCTCGGATGCCATGATGATGGCAAATAGATGTATATAGAAACTCCACGTCGCACGTAAGAAAATACATGTCCTCCTCCACATGCAGACTGTTTAAATGGCAAAGCATATTGGTGGTATCTTTTTTTTGTAGGACAGCAATGTCACTACACATTGTTGTAAATAATCCCTGAGACAATGGATCTTCCTGGGGCATTGGAGGCATTTTTGTGAACATTAGGTAATAGGTAGAATGTCGGTTTAACCAGAGAATCTACCATTAATCCATCTTTTAATTTGGAATCTAATGGTATTATCTTCAACCCCTCTTGTAAGAATATGTTTTAATTTGCTCTTAAATGAACTTGAAGGATCACTGATCAATCTTTGATAACACTGGCGGTTATTCAACTGTCAGAAAGCTTCACAAACCGAAGAACAGATTAGTTTCCACACTTTAGATGTTAAAAGAGCTATTATGACCTACCTGGATAGAACCAAGGATTTCAGAAAACAGGAAATTTTATGTGCTCTTTTCAGGCACTAGGAAGGGGATGAAATGCTCTAAAGACAACATTGGCCAGATGGATCAAGTATACTATTCTGGAGGCATACAGATTAGCAAATTTTCCTTTACCGACTACATCAAGGGCACATTCTACATGCATTATCGCCTGGACATCCACTCTGTGGGTCCAGCATTTGTCAAAGCAGTACTTAACACTGTTTTCAAATGATGATCTTCCTCCCACTCCCCTTAGGTAGCTAGCTACGTCCCATCTGTGCTGCCACAGGATGAATAAGAAAGACTGAACTGGGTTTTACCTGAATTTTGATTTTATTTGAGTCCAAGGCAACACAGCATACCCTCCCAACTTAAAATTAAGTAAAAGAACTTGTCCATTAAAACACAAAGAGATAGTGGAGAGGGGTGGTTCTTATACCATTAATTATGCTAATTAACTGTCTCATTTCTACGTAGATTCATCTGTGCTGTCTTAGACTCAAAGAAAGTAAAATTTCAGGTAAAACCCAATTTTATCTATATTAAATATGTATGTATTTTATTAAAATATGTATTGCTAGTTATTAACTATGTTAAAACTAGATTAACAAATAATAATACTGGTAAGGCTGCCAAGCTTGTCTGGCATATTGTTGTAGCTTAGCAATGCGTTGCATTAGTGATCAGATGGAGATGGTGAAAGGTTGTATTCATATTTTATAATTTTATTTCTATTTTTCTATGTAAAGATTATTAAAATTTTTATATAGAAAATAACTGAAACATTTAGAAATTATTGATAAATTCAGAAGCAAAGCTGAACTACAGGATGTGGACTTGGTGCGCCATGAGGTCCTGGTGATATATATATATTTTTTTATCAATATTATAGCATCTTCTGATGCTATAATATTTCTTGGACAACACTAAAATGATGATGATTTTCTTTCGTTCTATAAAATTTGATACCACTCAAAAATGACAGATCCAGATCCATTTTTCCGATCTTAAGACCAGACAAGTAAAGACTTTAGCCAACATACATCAGATAATTGCTTTGAATAAATGTAAGTATGTGACTATTTTCAAATACTCTCTTAACAAAACTAGAAAAATCACTTATTGCATTACCCATTAAAGTATATACAGTATATATATAATTATATTGTTGTTGCCATTTTTAATATCAACTGCAATACAGGTGATAATTATCTGATAACTAGGCTCAATGATCCACCATTGAATAAGGGTAAAAGGGAAGAAATTTAAGGCTAAGGCCCCACGCAGCGAGCCACAGCAAATAAAATGTTGAAAACACCAGCGTTTCCATAAAGCAAGCACTTTACAAAATACAGCTTTTCTTCTGTGTATTTTTTTCTGCAATGTGTGGATTGAATTATCCAGAATTGAATCCACTTTGCAGGTTCTGTAAAATGCAGTGTTTTTGCTACATGGGGCCCTGGCCTAAAAAAAAAAAAAATTCTCCTTGTGACCTGACTGTCAGTGCACTTACTTTACATTCACTTGTATGGGACTACATGTTCTTGCGGAGATTATAGTCCCTGCAGCCACAGAGAAGTGCATGATGCACCACACCACAGGATTTTGAAGGATTTTCATACCCCGATAAACTAGTTAATTTGGTGAGTTCAAGGAGACCAGTGATTGGACTATTATGTCCTGTGGATTAGGGATAAGTGTCCATAAAGTTACATTCACAATCTCCAAATTTAAACTGGAAAAATGTTATATAATATAGTTATATATATTTTTTTTATTTCTAGTATTAATTTAAATGTTTTCATTTTTATTACCGTATATGCCGGCGTATAAGACGACTGGGCGTATAAGACGACCCCCAACTTATGCCCTAAAAATATAGAATTTGGTATATACTCACTGTATAAGACTACCCCTCTCCCAAATGAAAAAAAAGTCTGCTTTGATTTCAACATGTTAATTTTAATTCAAATGCATATGACATGCAGGTACTGTATATAGCAGCAAAACTGTCACTTATAAACATAAGGTTGTTTCAAACATGTACGGTAAAGCTAAGCTTTTCATTAATATCACAGCATGGATGCGAGGGGAATCTGGCGTTACTGCACCGCCAGCTTTCCCCTCGCATCCATGCTGTGATATTAATGAAGATCCGACATGCTTCTGTAAGTGCCGCCTGTGACGCCGACCACTGTGACGGGGCGGCTGCATTAGCATACAGCGCGCCGCCCCGTCAGCGCGTACTAAGCCTCTTCTAATGACTGTGAGAGGCGGATTGCCGCGCATGCGCGGCGGTCCCAGGAAGCGGCTCTCTACGCGCTGACGGGGAAAAAAACACCTCACACAGTGCGGCCCCCGTATATCCGGCGTATAAGATGACCCCCCACTGTAGCCATTATTTTAAGGGGTTAAAAAGTCGTCTTATACGCCAGTATATACGGTATATATCTAATAAAATAAATTTGATATTTATTTTGATGAAGAATCTCTAATTTGTTTTAGATTTAGCAAGCTCAAGTTCTGATTCAGCATCTGACAGTACTGTTGAAAAACAGATGAGAAAGAACATGATACATCTGTGGAAATTGGTTAAAAAGAAAGTGATCAAAATGTGGAAAAAGAAAGCAAGCAAATGAAAAGAAAATGAAAAGGTAATGGTTTTATAAGCTCTTGTAATTATTTAATTTGGATCTAAACAGCGAAGAAGGCCCCTCCCGTCTGTACTATTCCATAGCCTTCTAATGTCAGGGCTGCGTTCCTCACAGCCCAGCAATGACGCTAGGCTGTAGGGTCCACCCTTCAGAAAGTGTAGGTATATTGGCCAGAAATTAACGACATCGATATCTCCTGCTCCCAGGTACATATCGGCTAAGCTGACATTGTGCATAATTCAGCACACTGTCCGCTTTCAAACGGTTTATAATACCACCTATCTTAGAGGACATAAAAAGTCCTATTTATATTGGTTGTTCAGTATTGCCCCAGTGTTTCTTCCAGTGGACTTCATCGCCTCACATGACAGCAAATGCCAATCAGGAGCCAAAGGAAAGAAACCAGGACGTCTCTAACTACTGTTAACTGTGTCATCTCATGTCCTTACCTTACTCCTTACTCAGGCAACTGTTTGGCCTCTGCAGTCATCCTAGCCAACCTTTTTACCTATGAGGACAATACAGAGCTATTTCAATATTTCCAAAACAAAATGTATTAAGCTTGATTTAATAAAACTTTCTAAAATTTTAAAACCCTTGTTTTATTTACTTTTTATATATTTGATATTTTTCGCATTATGAGGGCTAGTTGTTTGCAGCATGAGATGTATTTTGTAATGACATCATTTTGTGTGCCTACAACTTATTGAATACATTTTATTAACTCTTTCTTGGTGGATTTAAAAACAAACAAACCATCAATTCTGGCATTGTGTTTTTGCATCGCCATCTTCTGAGAGGCGTGACATTTTTATTTTGCGGTTTACAGAGTTGGTTGAGGACTTCTTTTTTGTGGGACAACCTGTGCTTTTTATTGGTACTGTTTTGGGGTAGATATGACTTTTTGATCACTTTTTATGGCATATTTTGTATGGTGAGATGGCAAAAAATCATTACTTCCGGCGTTGTTTTTTTTTAGTTTTTTTTTTTCCCCTGATGTTCACCATGTACGTTAAATATTGTTTGTTTTATTGTACAGGTTGTTACGGACGTGGCTATAACAAATATGTATTATTTTTATACATTTTTAGGTTTTGTTTTTTTTTTTAGATCATTTTATACAGGAAAAGGGAATTTTTGGGGTTTTATTCTTTTTAATTATTTTCACAAACTTTTTTTTTTTCGCTTTTTTTTACTTTTTCATGTATCCCTTTAGGACACCTGAACCAGCGATGCACTGATCTATGCAGAAACATAGGCTGACTTCCTGAGGTCCTGGCAGGATCAACCAGGTACTGGGGGCTCCAGGCAGCCTGGGGTCACTTGGCCAGACCCCGGGCTGCAGATAATAGATATCGGCTCCCCCCCGATCTCGCCGCGGGGGGTGCTCAGCTCCAACCGGGGGTTATGGAGCAGGTTGTTAGCTGTCAGGTACAGTTAACACCCGGTCGGTCTCGTGTGTACTATTACGCCCTGGTGCACGATCTACCTAGCACGCAAGATGTAATAGTATGTCCAAGGTCGCTAAGAGGTTAATCATTGCGGCCTCTGTAAACAGCCTATTGACAAGAATTCTTGGAGTCGGACACTGCCTATCTGGTATTGATGACCGGTCCTAAGGATAGGTCGTCAACAGAATACTCACAAAATAATATGGGGTATTTTTGTCCACTACCAATAAATTTAAATGTGTGCATTCTCCATTATAATTTGTATAGCAAAATTATAGTATTTTATGTAATGATACACAAATAAAATACCTCTTTTATTGTTAGATTCACATTCAGAAGATTAATTTATGGAATCGTATTCCTGTACTATGTTGTGTGGTATCAAGAATTTGATTTGTATGATATCTAGAATGAACCATATGTTTAATATAAAGGCATTTTTGAATAAACTTGCATTGATATAACGCTATTATGTAAAACAATAAGTTTTAATAAATGACTTCAGCATAATAGCAGTTCTTGTCTTTATTAGTATAAGGATGGATTCACATCTCTATTTTCCCTCTGCTATAGCTTTCAAATATTGGGGTTTACTTTGTGATGTCAGAAAATGGCCATTTAATGTATACAGCATGCATTCACTTTAAATATACTTATTGAGTCCTGGCGTTGTTTGCATGCCTGCCAATGTACTGCTCACTTGCTGTACTTTAATTTGTTGGACTTTTCAGTACTGCGCTGGCCAGCGTTGTTTAAGTCTATGTGGCACCACTGCAGTACCAATAACTGTTGCTATTAAAAGTAGGTTTAATGAGTAGCATAGAGCTTGTCATTTAAACATTGCCATGAGCTGCAATTGCCTATAAATAGTTGAACTGCAGAGTTCCCGATCTAAATTTGATGGCCTATTTTAAATGTTAAAAAGTGGATAGCCCCTTTTAACCCCTTAAGGACTGGGCCATTTTTCATTTTTGCATTTTCGTTTTTCCCTCCCCACATTTCAAGAGCCATAACTTTTTCATCTTTCAGTTCACAGTCACATGATGGCTTATTGTTTGCGAAACAAATTGTACTTTGTAATGTCACTATTCAATATGCTGTGCAATGTACTGGGAAGCTGGAAAAAAATTCAGAATGAGGTGCAATTGAAGAAAAAAATGCATTTGCGCCAATTTCGTATGGGTTTCATTTTTACGGCATTCACTGTGTGGTAAAAATGATATGTTACCTGTATTCTGCAGGTCAGTACGATCACGGCAATGCCAAATTTATATAATATTTGTAAAGTTTTTTGATACCTTTTTAAAAATGAAAAACGTTGCAAAATAGAAAAAAAAAATTTGTGTCGCCATATTGTGACACCTGTAACTTTTTCATATTTACATGTATAGAGCTGGTCAAGGCGTCTTTTTATGCGGGACAACATGACATTTTTAATATCACCATTTGGGGAAAGATCTCATGGTTTGATCAGTTTTTATTAAATTTTTTATAGGAGGCAAAGTGTTGAAAAAAACTATTTTGATTTTTTTTCACTGCTATGCTGTTCACCATATGTGATAAATATTTTAATATTTTAATAGTTCGGGCATTTTGGAGCAGGGGTGGGGATACCTAATGTGTTTGTTTACTTTTGTTTATTTACTTTTATATCTGATCTAGGGAAAGGGGGGTGATTTGAACTTTTATGATTTATACTTTTAAAAACTTTTTTTTTTCTTCCTTTACTTTTATGATCAGACCCCCTAGGGAACTTGAAACCTAGGGGGTCTGATCGCTCATACTATTCACTGCAAGCCTCTGGCAGCATGCAATAGAGCTAATGCAATGACAAGCCTGGGAGCCTTCAATATGCTCCCAGCTGTCATGGCAACCGATGTCATGGCCGCCCTCCGATGACGTTCAGGAGGGTGGCGATCGGTGAAAAATGTCGGCGCCGGTGGCTCCTGTGCAGTTTAGATGCCACGGTCCCGTTTGACCACGGTGTCTAAAGGGTTAACAGCAGGCACCGATCGCTGCTTTTAGTGGCGGTTCCTGGCTGTATTACACAGCTGACATCCGCTCTGGAGAGAGCTCAGCTCCTGAGTCCTCTCCATTTGATCAATGACGTACAGGTACGTCATTGGTCGTTAAGGGGTTAAAGTGCAAGGATCTATTGCAGTATATACATTAGAATGTGATTTTCTATCATTCTAAAACCTATACCAGAAGGACTAGCCCTAATGTAGGGAAAAACTATGTGAATTCAGCCTAAAGCTGGCCATACATTGTGATACACTATGCTTGGTTCGACTAAAACAGTAATTGCAACATTAACAATTGCATTGTTGGTCTTGAGCATGGCTAACTTTAACTAAATCCAATGCAACACAGTGTTCTAAAGTATCATTCTGTGAGTTCTTGCCAAACAGCAGGTCTACTATCCTCTAGGGTCTAATGATACTTTTGTAAGAGACCATAAATCCCTGGGCACTATGCAACTAACATCATCTTAGATCACTTTGATGTAGTCAGTTTTGTTCCGCTGTTGGCATAGATTTCAGTATAACTCACACCAGGAAAATGCTATGAGTTATAATAAATGTTAGGCTTAGGCCTGCCAGGAGCTAAATATGTTGAGCTGGCATGCCCTGCTTTCCGACTGCTCCACACATTTTTGTGGAAATTTGCAAATGAGGCACAGAATAGGGGATTTGTTGCATCTTTGTCACTAGAGGGGGACCTTATGCCAAAGATGCAACACATCTTCATTTCTCTACACCAGAAAACTGATGTAGAGGGATTGACAAATTTTCCCCCAGTAGGTCAGGGAAATGTGGCTGCAACACAAATAGTTAAACCCACACAGTCATCTGAATGCACCCAAAAAGGTATGCATAAATTATTAGCTGTTGAGTAGTTTCATGAAAGAAACAGAAATAATTTCCTGTCTTGGATATAACTATATATAAATGATTTACTCAACTATATACAGTATAAACTACATATAATATATAAGTAAACTGCTTTATAGTGAAAACTAAGCTACATAACTGTAGAAACAAAAAAAAAAAACCTTTCTGGAGGGAGAGGGAATGGTAAGCCCACTCCAAGCTTCTAACCATTCTATTAAAAAATTTCAAACAAGTTTCATTTAAGAATGCAAAACCTTTGTTTTTATCTCATCCAGCTCAGTGATCTATTCCTTACCTCCAGATTTATCAAAATACAAGAATGCACTATTTTAACAGGCTGTAAAGATAAATAATTTTTGTGAAAATGAATTAGCCTTATCTAGCAACAGGGTTATATAACTGAATAATAAAGAATAAATCAAATACTCATATTTCTGCTAGAAAATAAAAATCTAAATCAACGTTGATAGTTATCAATTTTCTATAAATTTTCTACCTATACTTATTTTTAGTCTATATACAAAATTAGTAACATGATAGGGTTTTAAAACATGTACGATGCTTTTTAATAAGTTCATCTTTGTCTGGATGTGGTACAGTGGCAATATTCTTTGGATATTTTGAACGCACAGATGACCATTAGCATTGTTTTTCCTCCTTCACAAAAGACATCCCTCATTAAGAAAAATTTGGCTAGTTGGCTTGTACAAATTTTTTATAACACAGACCTTTATTTACAAATTCCATGCAAACTCTTTGTTGTCCAATGTGTCTATGCTATAAATTGCATTTTCCACTAATGCTTTTGCTCTATGAACATTAAAATTATAGTCAAGGACAGCCAACTGTGTGCGTGCGTGCTATGGCATCAATCCCAAAGAGCAATGGACGACATTTTAGGCAAATACCGTGAAATACTTTGATTTCACCAGTATGGCAAAAAAAAAAAAAATGAAATTTGATGTAAATCCCTAACTAAATGTGGATTTTCAACAATAGCCCTTAATATGTTATAGGCAGACGATCCTTTTGTAGTCCAGTTTAGTTTGGTCATACAACTGAGGACTTTGTAGTGCTTTGTGCTGACATTCCCCATACTCCCCATGTTCATTCCATTCATGTGTGTTTGTTACAAAAAATAACAGGAATTTCCAATCTTTTATTAGAATTTCTGGATTCTCAGAACATGTGCAAGAGCAATACCAAAACTGGTTCTTTATAGTCTGCACCCAACTAAGCAAGTACTTCACAATCCCTGTATTTTGACACCATTAGCACCTTATTGTCAATATAATTTGACAGGTGCCACACATCAAATTGATGTATAAAAACTGTAAAATTCTCCTGTATTCATTTCCTAATAGAAATATGCCACTATTGCAACTACCATTTATACGATCAAATTTTTGGATATCACTTCCGATAATGCTTTATCAAATGTGATCTTTTCTAGTCCAACTAATGACACTTCTGGAGTCACTTGCTCAACTGAAAATGGAATAATTTTTTTTGGCCACAACATCCATGATTGTGTAAACACAGTACTTTGCTGAAAATCCAGGACTACTCATTTGTCCATCCCCAGCCAAGCACAGTGATTTTTATTTTAAATACTTGAAAAAAGATATGAAATCTTATTTTTATAAGTAGTTATTTTTTTTGTATTGCCTTCATGTTCAGCATTCGAAATGTGCTGTGTTTTTTGAAAACTTAAACCGTTGAGAAGAATTAGAGCAAACAAAATATTTCCAAGTGCTTTTTAATCCATGTCGTGGCTGGCTTTCCCACAGGAAGTTTTGCTTGATAGCATACTTGTATTGCCAAGTATGATCCATTGCTTGCTTGCTTTGCTTTTTTGTACCCTAAAAAGGGAGCCAAACTCTTTTTGAAGGGCATGGTATCATTTTAATTAACTTTTTCAAACAAGACTCTAATACCAAGAATTATTTTCAACTGAACTGATACAATTAGGCTCTAATTGGAGTCTAGGCTTGTGTAATCATCACTTGAGCGGTCAGTTGACATAATCATCAGATTAGTAATTTCTCCTAAAAGTAGGGTCATTGTGGTCCTCAAGGTCTGCTAGTAATTCCTCTGAGTACAAGTAGACTGTTGAGAAGATTTAAAGTTCTTCTATATCCATAGCTTCATCATCAGTTGGCAACATTTTGTAAGAGGAAACTGTGATATTCCGCATTTTCATAATTTCTAGGACATCCCTCGTGACCTCTGTAGAGACAGGAAGACAGAGAAGAAATCTACAAAAAAAAATACATTTTTTCCAATCACCCACTACAGCACCCAGAGAGAGGATCCGCCCCCAGGGACAGGAAACCTATGGTATAAAAAGATGGAGCCTCTCCTACCCCTCAGTTTCCTGTCCCTGGAGGGAGACCTACGTGCCTGCTTGAGGCAGGCTTACCTGATGGCATAGGAAAGAGTTGGTCCAGGTAGGGGTTGCCTCTCTTCTTCCATGGGTGGCTGTTAACTGTTGCCCGGTCTGGAGTTGGTGCCATCCCCCCAACTATGCACTGTGGGGGTTCTGATATCCAGGCAGGAGGAGTGTGTTTCCTCTGCTTTAGGCCGCAGGAGTTCTGGGCCTGCAGGGAGACAAATGAAGTTGCCAGCCTGGAAGGAAGGGGCGTGGCTTCCTGGAAATGAGGGTGTGGCTTCCGGTGGAAGGGGCATGGGCTAGCGGCTGAATGGCCAAATAATGCAGATTGAGGGACGGTGGAGCTGCTAAGCAGTTCCTGGCCCTCCCTGCACTGAGAAGACTTCTCTACAGTATGGAAGAGCAGCTACAGCCACAGCTGCAGTCACAGCCCCAAGATGGAGAGCAAGATGAAGGTCCACCTCCGCCTTCCTCGGTATTCTAGGGGATGTAAGTGGCTGCGTGCCAACCATTTATTATTTTTTATTGATTAATTGGTCCCCCTTTCTTTTGAAGGATAGACCTAGGAAAGCCTTGGTGAAATCTAAGAATAAGGAATGTGCCATATGTAGAACTAGACTTTCTTCTTCTTATGAGAAAAAGCTCTGCCCATCATGCATTGATAGAACTATTGCTGAGGAGTCCCCGTCATTCTTACAGGGTATCAGATCTATGATACAGGAGGAGGTCAGGAGTTCCCTTAAGGGTAAAAGTGGTCAGAAAAAAAAGTCCAGTTCCTCTACTCGGGGTCATGATTCCTCTTCTGAGGGGGAGTCCGTTCAGGGCGAAAGTGTATAATTATCCGATAACGCCTCTTCTTTCTCCATATCTGATGTAGAGGAGTACAGTCGTGTTTTCCAGTAGAGGACACTGACACTGACAAGTTGCTCAAAGCTATTTGAGCAACTATGGGGATTGAGGACTCTAGACCCTCCTGTTCTATGCAGGACATTATGTTTGGAGGTTCATCAAAGGAGACACTTTCCAGTCCATAAAAATATTACATCACTTACCAAGAGGGAATGAGAAAAGCTGAACAAGAAGGGTTTTATCCCTAGAGGAGTTAAGCGTAAATACCTGTTTGAAGAGGGAGCTTGCTCTTCTTGGGATAATGTACCAAAAATTGATGTTGCTATAGCCAGAGCCTCTAGGAACTCGGCACTGCCTTTGGAGGACATGGGTACCCTAAAGGATCCCTTAGACAAGAAAGCAGAAAGCTTCCTAAGGCGTTCTTGGGAGTCAGTAGGAGCGTCCCTCAAGCCCGATATAGCGGCTACCTGTACTGCAAGATCTCTTATGATCTGGCTAGGGGAGCTGGAAGATCAATTAAGGGATAAGGCTCCAAGAGAGCAGATTCTGTCAGCCCTGCCGACTATTAGAAAAGCTGCAGATTTTTTGGCAGATGCTTCAGCGGACGCTGTAAGATTATCAGCTCACTCCCTTGCCCTGACCAACTCTTCCAGAAGGGCTATGTGGCTGAAGAGTTGGACAGGTGATGTAAGGTCTAAGACGATGAATATCTATTTAGACCAGCCTTGCATGACATCTTAGCTAAGGCAGCAGATATAGAGGTTTTCCTATGCCTTCCTCTGATCGTACACGGAGGTCCTTTTGTCCCTTTGGAGCATACAGTAGTCAGAAATTTGTCAAGTCCAGAGATAATAGCTGGTCGGAAACCAATAAGAAACAAAAGGTGTTCTTATTTAGCAACTCACCCCGTAATAAAGATCCAAGACCCAATAGGCAATGACGCCAGGCCCCGGGAAGGGGGGGAGACTGAGGAAATTCCTTCCTGCCTGGAGGAAAATTTCATCAAGCCCTTGGATCCTGGATTTGGTGGGAGTAGGCCTGAAGTTGGAGTTCTCTTCTCCTCCGCCTTCAAGTTTTCAGATTACCATAACTCAGACTTCCCTAACCTCTCAATCGACTCTGAAATTGGAAGTGAAGAGCCTGATCTTGAAAGGGGTGCTGATTCCAGTTCCCCAGGAAACGGAGAGGCAGCGGTTTTATTCCCATTTGTACTTGGTAAGGAAACCCGATGGCTCCTACAGAATCATAATAAATCTAAGGAGGTTAAATCAGTTTCTGTCTTACAAGAAATTCCGGATGGAGACAGTGCAGTCAGCAGTGAGATTGTTAACTCCCAATTGCTGGATGGTGGTGATAGACCTGAAAGACGCTTATTACCATGTTCCAGGTCACCAGAGGTTCTTGCGAGTAGCAGTAGAGATGTGAGGAGGTGGTTCAGCATTACCAATATCAGGCCCTTCCCTTTGGAATCTCCATGGCCCCAAGACACTCTTTACCAAAATAGTGGAAGAAATGGGGGCACATGTAAGAGAGAAAGACGTTCTGTTTATTCCATATCTAGACGACTTTCTCATTGTGGCAAGATCCAGAATAGAATGTTTAGAAAGTGTCAGAGTAGTAATGGACATTCTGGAGGAATTCAGTTGGATGGTGAATCTAGAGAAGTAAAGTTTAGTTCCCTCTCAACAGAAAAAGTTTCTAGGGATCATTCTAGATTCCACGGCTCAGAGATGTTTTCTCCCTTCAGAGAAAATAGAAGGGGTTCTGTCCCTAGTAAAAACCCTGATCCAGTCCCCCAGGGTCACTATAAGAAAGGCTATGTCCATCCTGGGGACTTTCACGGCCTGTATTCCAGCAGTACCTTGGGCTCAGAGCCACTCCCGAGACCTGCAGTGGCAAATCCTGACAGCCTGGCGTCAGGAAGAAAAAAATTCTCAACAAATTTATGTGGGTGTCTCGGCCAACAAGAGAAACCCTGTGTTGGTGATTAGTCAGGGGTCACCTAGAAATTGGAGTTCCATGGAAGATCTCAGACCCCCTAATTATTACCAAGGATGCCAGCCCTTGGGGGTGTTCCAGGGCTGCTGGGAAAGGAGTCTTTCTAGGTCAGGGTATTCGGAATCGCCATGTAAGGATCATGTCCGACAATATGACTACAGTTTCATATATAAACAGGCAAGGGGGTACGAGGTTCCCTCCCCTTAGAAAAATAATGGCCCGGATTCTACATCTGTCAGAGCCTCTGGTTCTCTCCTTGTCCACCCTGCATATCAGGGGGTCAGACAATTTCAGGGCAGATTTCTTGAGCCGACACAGTTTGAATCAGAGCGAGTGGGAATTTAACCCATCCATCTTTTTAGAGATCACCAGGGTTTGAGGGGTCCTGGAAATAGATCTCTTTGCCATTTGGTCAAACAAGGTGGAGAGATTTTTTTCCCCTAAACCCAGGGTGGACGCTCTGTCCCACAAGTGGGATTTCAATCTAGCTTGCACTTTTCCTCCCTTCTTTCTCATTCCAGCAGTTCTGAGGAAGATCAGGGAGGATCGAGGGAGGGCTATTCTAATTGCCCCCTTTTGGCCGAGGAGAGCCTGGTTTAACTGGCTAAGGATCCTGTCCGTTTCAGACCCTTGGATTCTCCCAGTCAGCCAGGACCTTCTATGTCAGTGCCTCATTCTCCACCCGGAGTCCAGCCACTTACATTTGACGGCCTGGAACTTGAGCGGAGATTACTAGCCTCAAAAGGTTTTTCTCAGAATCTCATTTCCACTTTTCTAAAAAGCAGAAAACCGGTCACTACTAAAATATACGCTAGGACATGATTCAGTTTTTTTGAATTTCTAGGGGGTTCTCCAGGGGAGCTTAGGGATATATCTAGAAAACAGATTCTAGAGTTCCTTCAGAAGGGGCTAGAAAAGGGGCTTTCTACCAGCACTTTAATAGTCCAGGTTTTGGCCCTTAGTGCTCTGCTAAACGTTAAATTGGCTGACAATCCCTGGGTGATTAGGTTCATCAAGGCAGCCTCTAGAAGTAGACCTGTTATGTCCAGAGTTCCTCCCTGGGACTTGAACCTAGTTCTGTCTGCCTTAACTAAACCTCCCTTTGAACCATTGGACTCTATCCCTATTAAAAATTTATCCCTGAAAGTGATTCTTTTAGTGGCCCTTAACTCAGCACGTCGCATAGGGGAATTACAGGCTCTATCGGTTAATCCACCCTTTACAGAGGACAGGGTAATAATTAAACCAGACCCAGCTTTTTTGCCTAAAGTAGCCTCAAAATTTCATAGATCTCAGGAGATATTTCTCCCCTCCCTCTGTGCTAACCCGAGTAATGCTAAAGAGCAGAAATACCACTGTTTGGCTGTAAGATGTTGCCTAATCCAGTATTTGTCCTCTACTTCCTCCTGGAGGAAATCTACTTCCCTTTTTGTTCTCTTTTCAGGTCCCAACAAAGAGAATGTAGTCTGGCTAGGTGGGTAAGACTAGCAATCTCCCTGGCCTACAGTTCTTTGGGCCTTTCCCCCCCAGTGGGGCTCAAGGCACATTCTACTAGGGCGATTGCCACCTCTTGGGCCGAGAGAGCTGATGCTTCCATAGAATCTATCTGCAAAGCGGCAACCTGGTCTTCACCTTCTACCTTTTTTCGCCATCACAGGCTGGACATTGGGGGTTCTGCTGATCTTTCTTTTTGGAAGGAAAGTTTTACAAGCGGTGGTCCCTCCCTAGTTTTTTCCTATTTTATTCTCTCTGGGTGCTGTCGTGGGTGATGGGGAAAAAATGATAATTACTTACCGGTAATTGGATTTTCCAGAACCCAGGACAGCACTGTCCTTTATCCCTCCCTTTTTTCTTGGTGATGGACTTTTGTTTGGCACCGGGTGTAGCAAGCAAAAAAAAAAAAAAAAATGTTTTGACCTTAGGGTCATGAGTTACACGTTAATTGGAGTCTCTCTCTCGCTTCTATAAAACAAGGGGGTAGGAGAGGCTCCACCTTTTTATACCGTAGGTTTCCTGTCCCTGGGGGCAGATACTCTCTGGGTGCTGTTGTGGGTTCTGGAAAATCCAATTACTGGTAAGTAATTACCATTTTTTTGTAGATTTTTTTTTATATCAGCTAGTACTTGCAACCATATACACTCACAATACATACACTAGATTCCAAATACATGCATGTCACACACAAAATCGAGCTATTTGCACTTATATTCCCTAATTGACTATTGAATAGACCAATAAATTGACATGCTCAAGCTCTGCTCATTTCCAACACTTTATAGCTGTGGAACTCTCATGAAGGTGGAGCACGGGCCACCAATTATGACTGGTTGAGTCACAACAGTGTGTGCAAATAGAGATTTATCACCTATGTTTGGATACCTGGACACATTTCCCAACACTAATTCTACAACATTGTTCCTATCCTATTTTCAAAACCCTAATATAAAGTCCATAATATTATTTCTTAGCTCTAACTCTAATGTACAGTTTATAAACTATATCCTAGCACTTAGACTCCCAAACCCTATTTCCTTGTCCTAAAACACAGTTTCTAACTATAATTCTAACTCTATTGACCCTAATCCGTATATAAATTTGCTAACCCTATCTCTTAAATGCAATCAAAATAGACAATCCCTAACTTGAGAAAAGTGAATAATTTCTGCACAAATCTAATTTGGTCCAAATCTTAAAAAAAAAAAAAAAATGTGCAATTCCAGGGAATCAGAAAATTTTGGGATTTAATCTGAAGAATTGCACTAAATGATGGTTATTCTTAGGCCAGGGGTAGGCAACCTTTTTTGTTCTGTGTGCCGATTTTAATTAAAAAATGAAAGATGAGGTCCGCGGAGTGTCGGTCAATAATTGTTAGTCTAACGACCCCTAAATTAAAGTCATATACCACAAACCATAACACAGTAGCGCTGCCACCAGATGCTTCAGGACGCATGCGTTTACTGCTATTTCCCAGGCCACACCTGAACTTTCCAATTAGAAGCAATGAAAGTACATGTGCAGCCTCCAATTAGTGGTAAATGTATGTGTCCAGGAGCACCGTATGGCAGCAGTCTTATGGTGGAAACACACTATGTATTTGGATGTAGCTATATTCTTAGGCCAATGGAACTTTTACTTCGATGTAAAACTGCTTTCACATGGTGCATTTTTGCACAAAAAAAAAATATGCCTGAGTTTTCTGGGCATAAACACATACTTAATACAGAAAACACACCGTTATATAGAATAATGTCCCATAGTGGCCCCTGCACACGGTATTATGTGCCATAGAGGCCCCTGCACATGGTATTATGTCCCATAGCGGCCCCTGCACACGGTATTATGTCCATAGTGGCCCCTGCACACGGTATTATGTTCCATAGCGGCCCCTGCACACGGTATTATGTCCCATAGCGGCCCCTGCACACGGTATTATGTCCCATAGTGGCCCCTGCTCAAGAGTAGTAGTGCTGTGTCGAGGTCATATATTTGGGATACGAGTAGTAGTGCTGTGTAGAGACCACAAATGCAGGATAAGAGTTGTAGTACTGTGTAGAGGTCATATATGTAGGATAAGAGTAGTAGTGCTATGCATTACCCACATACACAGGATAATAGTAACAGTGCTGTGTAGAGGTCATATATGCAGAATAAGAGTAGTAGTGCTAATCCAAGGCCATATTTGCAGAGCAGATAGGATCAAACTGATACACTAGTGTATCACACTAGTGTTCGGATCCACATGGGGACCTGAAAGACGGAGACCCTGTCCGTTTAAACCCACGAACCCCATAGGATTTTTCTCTCTGCCAGTTTTAAGTGGAACCTAGCTTTAGAAGTAGCGTTGAATGCCTGAGGAGCTTTGGAGGACCTAGAACAGCTCTTACATACATCTATGTCAGAAGCTAGCACACACATATGCAGGAGTCCAGGGCTGGAGCCAACAAACGTGCAGTGATCCTCCTCTCAGCCCCAGCGCGTTCCCCTGAGGTTGAGGTGTGTACCCCTGGGGTATGCATACCGCAGGTTGAGGTGCGGTGACCAGATGGAAGGTAACGCTGCAGTTGGGATTGCGGGGGTGCAAACAGCGCAGACTTGTCACGGTCTCTGGGCACGAGGGCGCAGCGCTGGTGCTGTCCCACGTTACCACCACTGGTACCGGTGATGAGGGGGATGCACAAATGTTGGTGGTGATTGTTCCCCCGGGGCGCTTCCCCTATACTGTGCTGACTGGTGGTGTTTGGGGCGCCCTGATGTTGTCGGTGCAGAGTCAGACACAGAAACGGTTGTAAAGTTGAACTTTTACTTCCATGGGTGTGGAGGCACAAATGCTTAAACAGTTTCTTCAATACAAAACAACGGGGTACGCCTGGTGACACAGCAAAGTCCTGGGGTGCAGGGTAGACTTGATGAAAGGTGTTCCTAGCCCCTTATACTTCAGTGTTACAGCCCTAAGGTGCGTCTGGGCTCCTATTTGGCTCATAGGAGGATACCCACCATGATACTAGTACATAATATTCCCCACTCACGTTATGTGGTCCTGATAGCACAGAGTTTCGGGGTGCAATAGTCAGGGTGGCAGGATATTCCACAGGTCTGGCCTTGGCCCCTGGATCCTGTGATACTTGCTATGGAGCACGTGTTCCAGAATGTTCTCTCCACAGTCTCATGCTGACAAGATAATGATGCTTGACTTCCTTCAGGGTGATGGCTAGGCAGACAGGGGACAGGATCTTCTGAATAGCTGGAGTATGTCAGCTCTCCAACCTTCCTGGGCCTGTCTAGGACTTGAGATTCCTGCACTAAACTCACTGCTTTCTTCACAGGACATCACACTTATCTCCTCACCTCCTCCTCCTAACACTCCACACTTCTAACTCCTCACACGCAGGACCTTCCTGCAGGGGTGTTACCATGGGGACCCAGTGATCAGCTGACTCCTCCCCTTTTCCCAGGTGATGTCCTCCCATTGGACATTTGGTTACTATTCAATCCTATGGGAGGTGTAATGCATGTGTGAGGCTCACTAGGTGGCGCTGTGTTGTGTGAGACTCAGGACCCCCTGCTATGTCACACAGGCTATGAAGCAACAGGAAATAATACAATGCACAGAGATCACCCTCAGCCCAGCCATAGCCAGCTCGGGGATGCCACATACTCCCCCTCTTTCACTGAGCCGACCTCGGCGACGGGCTGGGGTGAAGGTGAGAAATGTAACATAACGTTAATAAATACGAATAAAGTGCAAATGTCACTAACAGTTTAGAAAAATATAATACTTAGAAACTTGAGGTAAGACCTCTCGGCATAGTCCTGGAATGTCCATGAGAAGTCTGAAGGGTAACGGAGAGATAATTAAACTCAGACTTATGGAACCTTTTGGCGGTACCATCAGACAGTCCATATAGAAACAACAGTAGTGCAAATGGGTCCAGAGGCTCTCTGGCACAAATTTTGTGAGTGTCCATTATCATGAGAGTCTCTCTGAGAAACAATAAACAGTCCTTTCTGTAAGGAAGAGTAGGCACTCTAGCACGAATGTCCATACCGCAATGGGGTAACAGAACTTCCTTGGCTCGGTGAGCCAGGCACTATGGCTTGGATTGTTGCATATAAATGTAAATACTATATTACATGGCAAGATATTATATATATACTGTATATACACACAGGAAAAACATCAATGTAATCAGAGCAGGAATAACATATATACAGAAGCAGAGACAGTTAACCTCTTTTACCCAAGGACAGCCATGGCATCACTATAGCGTGTTGGAGGTATGCCTTTTGTGGTACGCTCAGAACGCCTAAGTGGAACGAGATTTGAATCAGGAACAGAGTCACTGAAATCAATTAAATCATCTGTCGAAGGGTTCTCTTGCACTAGAGCAATTGGTGGATAACAGCTAAATGGTAGTAGTTTAGGTGCCCACATAAGCTCAGTTAACGTTGGGGGTCTCTCTTTCGCTTCAGAAGGTGACAAGATCTCTGTACTCGTTGTCTCAGCTGGGGGCACCTCTGTGGGTAGTCCTTCTTTAAGGCACAGCTTCAGACGGTTTCGGTGTACTACTTGGGGCTGTCTCCCAGGTTTAGAGATCTCATACACGTCGGATTCAGGATATGGTATGGAGATGACACTGTATGGTTCTTTCTCCCAGAATGGATCCAATTTCCCATTCCGATGGTTATTCCTTAACCATACACGGTCGCCAACTTTCAGGGGCGCTGCATGGGCGTGATGGTTGTAATCCTCCTGTTGTCTCCTACGAACCTCATCCATGCGCGTTTCAACTATCTCTTTAGCTTCCTCCATACGTCGGCGGTGTTCAACAACCCAGTCTGTTATGGGTAGTGGATTGATGGTGTCAGGGACCTTCACACCAAGGGTTAAGTCTGAAGGAAGTTGACCTTGTCTTCCAAACATTAGATAAAATGGTGCGTATCCCATAGATGTTTGGGGTGTGTTGTTGTAAATATAGGCCAAGTCCTTGATACGCTCAGGCCACTCAACACCAGGTGTAACTGCGGCTGTTCTTAGCATGCCGATGATCACTTGATTTGCCTTCTCGCACATACCATTCCCTTGAGGGTGATACGCTGTGGTTCGCAACTTCTTGCAGTCTTGGAACTGACACAGCTCACGGAACAATTGGGATTCAAACGCCGATCCACGGTTGGTGAGGATATGCTCAGGACAACCGTAATGGCGGACAAACTCTGCGTAGAAGGTCTCAGCCGTAGTTCTTGCTGTAAGATCTCTGACAGGCACGATGACAAGGAACTTGGAGTAATGATCCACCATTGTCAGAGCGTAGCTGTAGCCGGAACGTGTGGGACCCAACTTCACATGGTCCAGAGCAACAATTTTACACGGCTTTTGAGTCTTAATTGGATGTAGAGGGGCCTTCTGATCACTTCGACCTTCCTTGGTGATACTACAGGCGGGACACTCTCGGCACCAACTCTCAATGTCACTCCTCATCCCAACCCAATAGAAGCGACGACGGATGGTAGCTTCGGTCTTTTGTACCCCGAAGTGACCGGATCTGTCATGATACGCCTCAAGTATCATCTGTGCGTCTCTTCTTGGTACGAGGATCTGATGAAGCCTTTCACCTGTGACAGGATCAAGAGTGTTTCTATGTAGAAGGCCTCGTTGGACAAACAGGCGCTTCCTCTGTCGCCAAAGGCGTTTTAATTCCACGTCATGAAGACCTCTCTTTACACGGGTTGGTATTCTTCCTGTAAGCAGGAAATCTGACAATTCTCCTAAAACTCTGCTCTCTTCTTGGAACGTTTTCCACAGAGATGGCTCCTGGAGGGATTCGGCAGCTGTTTTCGCCAGAGATTCTCCTTCTACAGGGACACCAATAGCAACCTGTTGGGCAAACTTGTTGTAGAATGGTGGCATCTCCACCTCTTCCCAGATGTCTTCTCGGGGTGGTTCTTCTCCCACAGGCAACCTTGAGAGTGCATCAGCGTTAGCGTTGGACTTGCCACTGCGATACTTGACAGAGAACTTGTAATTCGCGAGTCTTGAGGCCCACCGTTGTTCAAGGGCTCCCAGTCGAGCAGTGTCCAGATGCGCCAACGGATTGTTATCTGTGTACACGGTAAAGGGTGTGGCAGCCAGGTAGTCTTTAAACTTCTCTGTCACGGCCCAGACAAGCGCCAGAAGTTCGAGTTTGAAAGAACTATAGTTCTGGTCGTTCTTCTCCGCGCCTCTCAGACTCCTGCTGGCGTAGGCGATGACTCGCTCTTTGTTGTCCTGAACCTGGGACAACACTGCACCCAAACCTTGGTGACTTGCATCTGTGTACAAGAGGAATGCCTGACTGTAGTCGGGATAGGCTAGAATTGGTGGTTGCGTCAGAAGTGCTTTAAGCGCTTGAAAGGCTTCCTCTTGACGCGCTGTCCAGTCTACCGGAAGCTTTCGGTTGTAGTTTTCTCTGGGACAACCGCGCAACAACTCGTTCAGAGGCTCGGCTACTTGGGCGAAGTGTGGTATGAAATGCCGGTAGTAACCTGCGAATCCAAGGAAGCTTCGAACTTCTTTGACGGTAGTCGGTCTTCGCCAGTTCTGGACTGCAGTGATCTTTTCAGGATCAGGTTGGACGCCTTGTGCGCTCACGACATGCCCAAGGTAGTGAACTTGGGGTTTCAACAGGTAGCACTTGGAGGGCTTCACCTTTAGGCCGTGCTGTATAAGTACCTTGAATACCTCGGACAGGTGACGAAGGTGTTCTTGGTATGTCCGGGGAGAATACAATAACATCGTCCAGGTACAGTAGCACACTCTGGAAATTCTCATGGCCGAGGCACCTCTCCATAAGCCGTTGGAATGTGGCTGGGGCATTACATAGCCCAAATGGCATACTATTGAATTCAAAGAGTCCCATCGGGGTCGTAAACGCAGTCTTTTCACGATCTTCAGGCGCCATAGGGACTTGCCAGTATCCACTGGTTAAGTCCAGGGTCGAGAAACAGGTAGCTGATCCCAAAGCCGTTAGAGATTCCTCAATCCGCGGCAATGGGTATGCGTCTTTGTGCGTGACGTTGTTGAGTTTACGATAGTCCACACAAAATCGTAGGGTTCCGTCTTTCTTCTTGACAAGGACTAGCGGGGCTGCCCAGGGGCTGTTACTCTCCCGGATGACATCAGCATCTCGCATCTCTTGGATCAACTTTTTCACCGGTTGGTACATCGCGGGTGGTATTGGACGGTGACGCTCCTTGATTGGATGGTGGTCGCCAGTCAGAATGCGATGTTGTATGGTCATGGTCTTACCAAAGTCCAATGGGTGTTTGCTGAATGCCTGTTGGTAACGCTTGGCCACATTGCGAACCCCATTGATGTGCTCTATAGGGGTATTGGCGTCTCCCACGTTCAATTCATCCCACCAGGACTTCGTGGCTCCATTCTGAATGTTCTCAGCAGCTTGGGTGGAACGCTGTGTGGCGGTAGAATCACCAGAGAGAATGTCTTCTGGTGCTAACCGGTGTAGCAGGGCCACAGAGTGGAACTTGTGGAGGTTCACGGGAGCATCGCCCAAGTTGACTAAGCGGACAGGAACACGTCCATTGGAAACTGTGACAAGGCTGCGGGCAGCCATGACAAGTGGTTGGCCATCTACCTGTATGGGTTGTAGCAAGGCCTCGTAGTCCTGATTTTCTATGCCCGGACGGGCACGGCACCACACCATAGTTTCTGTTCCAGGCTGTAGGTTTACTGGACGGGTATCTTGGATCCGGACTCGACCAATTTCACCTTGTTTGTTGGCGAACTTGTGCTGGGTATTGAGTACACGAATGGCCCGCTGAATGGTCTGCTGGTCACTGGGAGAAGCTGTAAGGAGAGAGGCATGCAAGGCATCCAACACTTCTGCAAAGCAATGGCGTAAAACATTCATGCCTAATATTACAACTGCAAACCTATCATCCTCTACATCAGTGACAATTACACCCTGTCTAGGCAGTTTCAAGTCCCCAATCTGGATAGTGGGTTCCCAATAACCCTGCTGTGGTATGGGCTGTCCATTGCTGGCACACAGATTTATCCATGTGTCAGGCGTTCTATTCAACACACCTAAGTCCCAATGTTCAAGGAACGCCTGCTTGCGCAGGGTTGTTACCTGAGATCCAGTGTCCACCAACTCTGTCAGAGGGACGCCATTCACCCGGATTGTGATGTGTGGGCAGGCTGAGACGAAGCGTGACAATGGCACTGAAGATTCACCTGGGCCCTTCTTCTTTCCTCCCGAGGGGCGGCCCGCTGCCTCGGGGGTGGTCCGTTTAACTGGAAACACTGAGGCCTGGTGTGTCCATATCTATGGCAATAGGTACAGTATGGCCTCTCACTCTGTGGAGGTTTCACTGAAGACGGACGTCTGGGTGGAGACTCAGGTGAGATGTTGAGACTTCGCAAAGGATCACTGGACGATGAAGACGGCTGGGTCAGACGATCTAGACGGACGGTGATCTGTTCCATGGCACGGGTCAGATGATCCACTCGGGCCAGAAGGTCATCTCTGGAGTCTGCTGGTGTAGTCTGCGCAGTTTGGGCAGCAGGTGAGGTACCCAGAGGTAGTGGCAGGACAACTGGAGCAATGCTTGTTGAGGGTCCAGGTGAGGGAGCACAGATGACTGGGCTCGGCTGGGGCTGCTCCTGTCCCAAGACCTGGATGGCAAGGGCCTTGAAGTCAGCAAACGTGATGCTGGGATGTTGTGCAGCAAGCATTCGCAACTGACTCTGGAGCAATGTGGTACCCGCCCCTTCTATGAAGCGGTCAAGCAAGATTTTATCAGAGTCCACATTTTCACGTGGATCCACTTGCACCACAGCTCTGAACGCCTCTTGGAGGGATAAAGCATAGTCCCGCAGGGTCTCACCAGGTAGTTGTCGTCTGGAAAAGAAGCGCATCTTTACCTCGGAGACAGATCGCACGTCAAAGTTCACCTGGAGTTTGTCCAGAATTTGCCCAGGGGTTCTTTTGTCAGAGGCAGGCCAGGATTTGACCTCCCTAGCTGCAGCACCCTCAAGCTGGCCCAGCAGGATCTGTATCTGCTGTTCTGTATTCAGAGGATAGAACTGGAAGAGAGACAGCATCTTCTCACGAAAGTCCCTGAGGGTATGCGCCTCCCCTTTGTAACGCGGCAGCCATGGTGCGCCAGGGTAAAATGGCATGGAGAATGGTAGGCTGCTCGCCATGGGCACTGCTGAATCACTAGAAACAGATGGCACAATGTCACTTTGCTCAGTCATGTTGTTTGCAAGTATGACTGAAATTAGGTCGCCGTCTCTTTAAGAAACTCAACTGCTTGCTGGCAGGGAATGGAGACTACAACTTGGAATGCTGTCCCTTTAAGAATGCTGTAGCTATTAACAGAGTCACTATGATGCAGGGTGACGGTGTGCTCCCCCTCTTTAATGGTGGCACTCCCCACGGACACTGTACACGGAAAACACTCGCTGGGGCCGTGGGAGGACTGAAGACAAGGACAGGGAGGCACAGTACTCACTGACAGCAACTGCAGCGTGGACCAGAGATCAGCGGTGCACAGCAGGGGCGGTGATGCGGCACCGGAGAGACAGAAATGGCGCCGGCACGTTCACCTTTCACTTTCTTGTATGGGTGCGCTGGAGCATTGCGCTCAGCATTCTGGGCTCTCCTAAGATGGCGGCAGATGGGTCTCCTGGCCTCATGGGCAGTGCTAAAAATCTCCTGCACTTTTGTAAGGTACAGTTAACCCTTTGTGGGCGTTCTTACACAGCGATGTGGCGCAGCAAACAAGTCCTGGGTGTTTTAACTCTTCCAGGGCTGTAACACTGAGAGGACAGTCTTTAGGGCTTACTTCAGGGGTATAGGGCTCCCCCTCTTTGTGGCAAGCACTCTCAGGGAATAAACTTGATCTTAGCAAAGTCCACAATAAAGACCGATGCTCTGGAGACAATTTGGCGCACTTTTCGTGGCGACTTTCTCAAAATGGCACACACCCGTATCCTGTTCGTGACGCCAGTTTTTCTTGCGGTGACCAGATGGAAGGTAACGCTGCAGTTGGGATTGCGGGGTGCAAACAGCGCAGACTTGTCACGGTCTCTGGGCACGAGGGCGCAGCGCTGGTGCTGTCCCACGTTACCACCACTGGTACCGGTGATGAGGGGGATGCACAAATGTTGGTGGTGATTGTTCCCCCGGGGCGCTTCCCCTATACTGTGCTGACTGGTGGTGTTTGGGGCGCCCTGATGTTGTCGGTGCAGAGTCAGACACAGAAACGGTTGTAAAGTTGAACTTTTACTTCCATGGGTGTGGAGGCACAAATGCTTAAACAGTTTCTTCAATACAAAACAACGGGGTACGCCTGGTGACACAGCAAAGTCCTGGGGTGCAGGGTAGACTTGATGAAAGGTGTTCCTAGCCCCTTATACTTCAGTGTTACAGCCCTAAGGTGCGTCTGGGCTCCTATTTGGCTCATAGGAGGATACCCACCATGATACTAGTACATAATATTCCCCACTCACGTTATGTGGTCCTGATAGCACAGAGTTTCGGGGTGCAATAGTCAGGGTGGCAGGATATTCCACAGGTCTGGCCTTGGCCCCTGGATCCTGTGATACTTGCTATGGAGCACGTGTTCCAGAATGTTCTCTCCACAGTCTCATGCTGACAAGATAATGATGCTTGACTTCCTTCAGGGTGATGGCTAGGCAGACAGGGGACAGGATCTTCTGAATAGCTGGAGTATGTCAGCTCTCCAACCTTCCTGGGCCTGTCTAGGACTTGAGATTCCTGCACTAAACTCACTGCTTTCTTCACAGGACATCACACTTATCTCCTCACCTCCTCCTCCTAACACTCCACACTTCTAACTCCTCACACGCAGGACCTTCCTGCAGGGGTGTTACCATGGGGACCCAGTGATCAGCTGACTCCTCCCCTTTTCCCAGGTGATGTCCTCCCATTGGACATTTGGTTACTATTCAATCCTATGGGAGGTGTAATGCATGTTTGAGGCTCACTAGGTGGCGCTGTGTTGTGTGAGACTCAGGACTCCCTGCTATGTCACACAGGCTATGAAGCAACAGGAAATAATACAATGCACAGAGATCACCCTCAGCCCAGCCATAGCCAGCTCGGGGATGCCACAGAGGTCCACTGGCATAGCTTATCATTCAGCTAATCATTCATGGCTGACTCTGCTAAGCATGTATGTTATGTCTGTGTATGCAGAATTCATATACTGTATGTAGGAGGACACAGATGGTTACTTTTAAGGCATACACATATATGTAGGTGGACACAGATGGTATGTTTCAAGGGAACTTTACTGATAAGAGACATTTAAAAGGATTTTCTCAAAAGAAGCAGCTTAGACACTTATTTGTGGAAGATATGGACTCCTCTGTAAGGGTACAACTCGTAATATGTCTTAAAATAAAGAGAAAAATAAGAAATATTAATTGCAATAAAAGTATCCACAGACTGCAGTTTCACCCTGCTGCCATATTCAAATTGGCTGGAATGTTGTAAGGACATCACATGACCCATGACATCACAAGACCCATGACATCACAATGTGCATGACAACAGGTAAGTGAATAGAATGTTCTAAATCAGAAGCAGACTTTGTCACTTGAGGAAGACATCTTGAGGACAGGTCTAGGTATATATTGCTTATTCACTTAATGTTTTTCACCCTTGTTCACACATAAGGGAGGAGAGATGCGGTGCTTCAAATTAAGTACTCCATCTTCAACACCAAAATCTCAAGTACTTGGCAGGTGTGTTTGATGACAGCTTTCTTCCGACCCGATATCCAAAATCTATAGATATCTATCTAATTCACACTAGAAAATCCCTTTAAATGCCCTATAAATAGTCTACTTCCTGCATCATCTGGTATATCAGTGCAATAAAAATATTGGCAGCCTGTGATTGACAGATATTCAATTTGTTAGAAGGTTGGAAAATCAGTAGCTATGACATTGCAGAACTTATAACATCATAGACACCAGAACCTTACCATGCGTATTACATCTCAACAGGTGCAGAGTATTCCAAGTTCTACAATGGAAGAAGACAACTAACATAAACATAAATTTATGTTTATATAGTACGTGAGTATATATATTATAGTAATAAAAATCTCTATATACGGTATGCGTATATAGAGCCCATCAACCACTTAGTGGCCTTATTATGATGGGTCCCTATACTAACACTTGGGGCAGGAGATAACTTTCTTCTAAACTCACTGTTACAGTGCTGTCTCTAAGAATGTTACAGTCTCCTAGTATCTTATCTATAGGGGGAGTATAGTATTTATTATAGAAATAAAGTCTTAGTGTAGGGACCCATCTGAATGAGGTCGCCTTGACGTGGCAGATGGGCTCGCACAATTCACCAAAGTGTACGCTAAGAACCTCACATTTAGATCTCTGGTCAGTCATACATAAAAGTGCAGGTGAAGAATTTTATCATTTAAAGCTCCGCACCAGATATATAAACTCTCTTGTCAGAATTAGATCTAATCTTCTAGGCTTCTCTATTCTAGGTGTATCAGTCCTCATCTAGTCTACCTGGTCTTTTACTTGCCTGCCATCCTCTTTGTTTGATCTAAAGGGTTATAGCAGCAAAAAACATTTCTCAACCATCCACTGGGTAGATGGCAAATGTTAGATTGGTTGGTATACAAGTAGAGTTGACACTAGACTGGTAAATCACCAGCCCAGCTGGTATTACTGCCTGGAGACTGCTGAAAGCAAAATGGGGAAGCAACAGTCTAACCCCGTATTCACATGTCTGAGTTTTAGCCATGAAACTCAAGGTCCGTGTGTTGGCTTGATTTACCAGTCTGAACAGTATGCCAGGAAAGGGACTCCTAGCAATACAGTTATCTATGATGCTAGGAGTCCCTGCCTCCCAGCAACATACTGTCCTGTACTATAATCATTACGGGACAGTATATTGCTAGTAGGCAGGGACTCCTAGAATCACAGATAACTACAATGCTAGGAGCCCTTCACCCAGCATACTGAAACTCTGTCATGCTAATGCGGGTTAACTCTGTGTGCATGCGGGGTAAGTCTGTGCTGAGGCTTGTAATAACACATCAGCTATGTCTTAAGGAGGCCATACACATTAGATGAATGTTGTTACAACCCACTGAATTTGGTATGAGCAGCTGACCATCAATGTGTATGGGCAGGTACTTATCAAGTAAAACGCAATAAAAAGCATTACATATATAAATTTGGACAAGTTTATGCACATTTTGCTAAATCCTTGCAACCCTTTGTGTAAAACCATAGTGGCTGACATCTCCCTCACAGTCTCCTCACTGATGTCACAAGGGAGTTGTCAGTCACACCTTAGAGGTGTGATTAGTAAGGTGACAGTGTGACTAGGCTGAAGCTTCTCCCCGCCATCCCCATCCATCTTTTTAGAGATCACCAGGGTTTGAGGGGTCCTGGAAATAGATCTCTTTGGCAGTTGGTCAAACAAGGTGGAGAGATTTTTTTCCCCTAAACCCAGAGGAATCCCCCTTTAGGGTGGACGCTCTGTCCCACAAGTGGGATTTCAATCTAGCTTGCACTTTTCCTCCCTTCTTTCTCATTCCAGCAGTTCTGAGGAAGATCAGGGAGGATCGAGGGAGGGCTATTCTAATTGCCCCCTTTTGGCCGAGGAGAACCTTGTTTAACTGGCTAACGATCCTGTCCGTTTCAGACCCTTGGATTCTCCCAGTCAGCCAGGACCTTCTATGTCAGTGCCTCATTCTCCACCCGGAGTCCAGCCACTTACATTTGACGGCCTGGAATTTGAGCGGAGATTACTAGCCTCAAAAGGTTTTTCTCAGAATCTCATTTCCACTTTTCTAAAAAGCAGAAAACCGGTCACTACTAAAATATACACTAGGACATGGTTCCGTTTTTTTGAATTTCTAGGGGGTTCTCCAGGGGAGCTTAGGGATATATCTAGAAAACAGATTCTAGAGTTCCTTCAGAAGGGGCTAGAAAAGGGGCTTTCTACCAGCACTTTAATAGTCCAGGTTTTGGCCCTTAGTGCTCTGCTAAACGTTAAATTGGCTGACAATCCCTGGGTGATTAGGTTCATCAAGGCAGCCTCTAGAAGTAGACCTGTTATGTCCAGAGTTCCTCCCTGGGACTTGAACCTAGTTCTGTCTGCCTTAACTAAACCTCCCTTTGAACCATTGGACTCTATCCCTATTAAAAATTTATCCCTGAAAGTGATTCTTTTCGTGGCCCTTACCTCAGCACGTCGCATAGGGGAATTACAGGCTCTATCGGTTAATCCACCCTTTACAGAGGACAGGGTAATAATTAAACCAGACCCAGCTTTTTTGCCTAAAGTAGCCTCAAAATTTCATAGATCTCAGGAGATATTTCTCCCCTCCCTCGTGCTAACCCAAGTAATGCTAAAGAGCAGGAATACCACTGTTTGGCTGTAAGATGTTGCCTAATCCAGTATTTGTCCTCTACTTCCTCCTGGAGGAAATCTACTTCCCTTTTTGATCTCTTTTCAGATCCCAACAAAGAGAATGTAGTCTGGCTAGGTGGGTAAGACTAGCAATCTCCCTGGCCTACAGTTCTTTGGGCCTTTCCCCCCCAGTGGGGCTCAAGGCACATTCTACTAGGGCGATTGCCACCTCTTGGGCCGAGAGAGCTGATGCTTCCATAGAATCTATCTGCAAAGCGGCAACCTGGTCTTCACCTTCTACCTTTTTTCGCCATTACAGGCTGGACATTGGGGGTTCTGCTGATCTTTCTTTTGGAAGGAAAGTTTAACAAGCGGTGGTCCCTCCCTAGTTTTTTCCTATTTTATTCTCTCTGGGTGCTGTCATGGGTGATGGGGAAAAAATGATAATTACCGGTAATTGGATTTTCCAGAACCCAGGACAGCACTGTCCTTTATCCCTCCCTTTTTTCTTGGTGATGGACTTTTGTTTGGCAGCGGGTGTAGCAAGCAAAAAAAAAAAAAAAAATGTTTTCACCTTAGGGTCATGAGATACAAATTAATTGGAGTCTCTCTCTCGCTTCTAGAAAACAAGGGGGTAGGAGACGCTCCAATTTCTTATACCGTAGGTTTCCTGTCCCTGGGGGCGGATCCTCTCTCTGGGTGCTGTTGTGGGTTCTGGAAAATCCAATTACTGGTAAGTAATTACCATTTTTTTGTAGATTTTTTTTTTTTTAGATTATATCAGCTAGTACTTGCAACCATATACACTCACAATACATACACTAGATTACAAATACATGCATGCCACACACAAAATCGAGCTATTTGCACTTATATTCCCTAATTGACTATTGAATAGACCAATAAATTGACATGCTCAAGCTCTGCTCATTTCCAACACTTTATAGCTGTGGAACTCTCATGAAGGTGGAGCACGGGCCACCAATTATGACTGGTTGAGTCACAACAGTGTGTGCAAATAGAGATTTATCACCTATGTTTGGATACCTGGACACATTTCCCAACACTAATTCTACAACATTGTTCCTATCCTATTTTCAAAACCCTAATATAAAGTCCATAATATTATTTCTTAGCCCTAACTCTAATATACAGTTTATAAACTATATCCTAGCACTTAGACTCCCAAACCCTATTTCCTTGTTCTAAAACACAGTTTCTAACTATAATTCTAACTCTATTGACCCTAATCCGTATATAAATTTGCTAACCCTATCTCTTAAATGCAATCAAAATAGACAATCCCTAACTTGAGAAAAGTGAATAATTTCTGCAGAAATCTAATTTGGTCCAAATCTTAAAAAAAAAAAAAAAAATGTGCGATTCCAGGGAATCAGAAAATTTTGGGATTTAATCTGAAGAATTGCACTAAATGACAGTTATTCTTAGGCCAGGGGTAGGCAACCTTTTTTGTTCTGTGTGCCGATTTTAATTAAAAAATGAAAGATGAGGTCCGCGGAGTGCCGGTCAATAATTGTTAGTCTAACGACCCCTAAAGTCATATACCACAAACCATAACACAGAAGCGCTGCCACCAGATGCTTCAGGACGCATGTGTTTACTGCTATTTCCCAGGCCACACCTGAACTTTCCAATTAGAAGCAATGAAAGTACATGTGCAGCCCCCAATTAGTGGTAAATATATGTGTCCAGGAGCACCGTATGGCAGCAGTCTTATGGTGGAAACACACTATGTATCTGGATGTAGCTATATTCTTAGGCCAATGGAACTTTTACTTCGATGTAAAACTGCATTCACATGGTGCATTTTTGCACAAAAAAAAATATGCCTGAGTTTTCTGGGCATAAACACATCCTTAATACAGAAAACACACCGTTATACAGAATAATGTCCCATAGTGGCCCCTGCACACGGTATTATGTGCCATAGAGGCCCCTGCACATGGTATTATGTCCCATAGCGGCCCCTGCACACGGTATTATGTTCCATAGCGGCCCCTGCACACGGTATTATGTCCCATAGCGGCCCCTGCACACGGTATTATGTTCCATAGCAGCCCCTGCACACGGTATTGTGTCCCATAGCGGCCCCTGATCAAGAGTAGTAGTGCTGTGTCGAGGTCATATATTTGGGATACGAGTAGTAGTGCTGTGTAGAGACCACAAATGCAGGATAAGAGTTGTAGTACTGTGTAGAGGTCATATATGTAGGATAAGAGTAGTAGTGCTATGCATTACCCACATACACAGGATAAGAGTAACAGTGCTGTGTAGAGGTCATATATGCAGAATAAGAGTTAGTAGCGCTAATCCAAGGCCATATTTGCAGAGCAGGTAGGATCAAACTGATACACTAGTGTATCACACTAGTGTTCGGGTCCACATGGGGTCCTGAAAGACGGAGACCCTGTCCGTTTAAACCCACGAACCCCATAGGATTTTTCTCTCTGCCAGTTTTAAGTGTAACCTAGCTTTAGAAGTAGCGTTGAATGCCTGAGGAGCTTTGGAGGACCTAGAACAGCTCCTACATACATCTATGTCAGAAGCTAGCACACACATATGCAGGAGTCCAGGGCTGGAGCCAACAAACGTGCAGTGATCCTCCTCTCAGCCCTAGCGCGTTCCCCTGAGGTTGAGGTGTGTACCCCTGGGGTATGCGTACCGCAGGTTGAGGTCCACTGGCATAGCTTATCATTCAGCTAATCATTCATGTCTGACTCTGCTAAGCATGTATGTTATGTCTGTGTATGCAGAATTCATATACTGTATGTAGGAGGACACAGATGGTTACTTTTAAGGCATACACATATATGTAGGTGGACACAGATGGTATGTTTCAAGGGAACTTTACTGATAAGAGACATTTAAAGGGATTTTCTCAAAAGAAGCAGCTTAGACACTTATTTGTGGAAGATATGGACTCCTCTGTAAGGGTACAACTCATAATATGTCTTAAAATAAAGAGAAAAATATGAAATATTAATTGCAATAAAAATATCCACAGACTGCAGTTTCACCCTGCTGCCATATTCAAATTGGCTGGAATGTTGTAAGGACATCACATGACACATGACATCACAAGACCCATGACATCACAATGAGCATGACAACAGGTAAGTGAATAGAATGTTCTAAATCAGAAGCAGACTTTGTCACTTGAGGAAGACATCTTGAGGACAGGTCTAGGTATATATTGCTTATTCACTTAATGTTTTTCACCCTTGTTCACACATAAGGGAGGAGAGATGCGGTGCTTCAAATTAAGTACTCCATCTCCAACACCAAAATCTCAAGTACTTGGAGTGTTTGATGACAGCTTTCTTCCGACCCGATATCCAAAATCTATAGATATCTATCTAATTCACACTAGAAAATCCCTTTAAATGCCCTATAAATAGTCTACTTTCTGCATCATCTGGTATATCAGTGCAATAAAAATATTGGCAGCCTGTGATTGACAGATATTCAATTTGTTAGAAGGTTGGAAAATCAGTAGCTATGACGTTGCAGAACTTATAACATCATAGACACCAGAACCTTACCATGCGTATTACATCTCAACAGGTGCAGAGTATTCCAAGTTCTACAATGGAAGAAGACAACTAACATAAACATAAATTTATGTTTATATAGTACGTGAGTATATATATTATAGTAATAAAAATCTCTATATACGGTATGTGTATATAGAGCCCATCAACCACTTAGCGGCCTTATTATGATGGGTCCCTATACTAGCACTTGGGGCAGGAGATAACTTTCTTCTAAACTCACTGTTACAGTGCTGTCTCTAAGAATGTTACAGTCTCCTAGTATCTTATCTATAGGGGGAGTATAGTATTTATTATAGAAATAAAGTCTTAGTGTAGGGACCCATCTGAATGAGGTCGCCTTGACGTGGCAGATGGGCTCGCACAATTCACCAAAGTGTGCGCTAAGAACCTCACATTTAGATCTCTGGTCAGTCATACATAAAAGTACAGGTGAAGAATTTTATCATTTAAAGCTCCGCACCAGATATATAAACTCTCTTGTCAGAATTAGATCTAATCTTCTAGGCTTCTCTCTTCTAGGTGTATCAGTCCTCATCTAGTCTACCTGGTCTTTTACTTGCCTGCCATCCTCTTTGTTTGATCTAAAGGGTTATAGCAGCAAAAAACATTTCTCAACCATCCACTGGGTAGATGGCAAATGTTAGATTGGTTGGTATACAAGTAGAGTTGACACTAGACTGGTAAATCACCAGCCCAGCTGGTATTACTGCCTGGAGACTGCTGAACGCAAAATGGGGAAGCAATAGTCTAACCCCGTATTCACATGTCTGAGTTTTAGCCATGAAACTCAAGGTCCGTGTGTTGGCTTGATTTACCAGTCTGAACAGTATGCCAGGAAAGGGACTCCTAGAATCACAGATAACTACAATGCTAGGAGCCCTTCACCCAGCATACTGAAACTCGGTCATGCTAATGCGGGTTAACTCTGTGTGCATGCGGGGTAAGTCTGTGCTGAGGCTTGTAATAACACATCAGCTATGTCTTAAGGAGGCCATACACATTAGATGAATGTTGTTACAACCCACTGAATTTGGTATGAGCAGGTGACCATCAATGTGTATGGGCAGGTACTTATCAAGTAAAACGCAATATAAAACATTACATAAATAAATTTGGACAAGTTTATGCACATTTTGCTAAATCCTTGCAACCCTTTGTGTAAAACCATAGTGCCTGACATCTCCCTCACAGTCTCCTCACTGATGTCACAAGGGAGTTGTCAGTCACACCTTAGAGGTGTGATTAGTAAGGTGACAGTGTGACTAGGCTGAAGCTTCTCCCCGCCATCCCCATCCATCTTTTTAGAGATCACCAGGGTTTGAGGGGTCCTGGAAATAGATCTCTTTGGCAGTTGGTCAAACAAGGTGGAGAGATTTTTTTCCCCCTAAACCCAGAGGAATCCCCCTTTAGGGTGGACGCTCTGTCCCACAAGTGGGATTTCAATCTAGCTTGCACTTTTCCTCCCTTCTTTCTCATTCCAGCAGTTCTGAGGAAGATCAGGGAGGATCGAGGGAGGGCTATTCTAATTGCCCCCTTTTGGCCGAGGAGAGCCTGGTTTAACTGGCTAAGGATCCTGTCCGTTTCAGACCCTTGGATTCTCCCAGTCAGCCAGGAGATTCTATGTCAGTGCCTCATTCTCCACCCGGAGTCCAGCCACTTACATTTTACGGCCTGGAATTTGAGCGGAGATTACTAGCCTCAAAAAGTTTTTCTCAGAATCTCATTTCCACTTTTCTAAAAAGCAGAAAACCGGTCACTACTAAAATATACACTAGGACATGGTTCCGTTTTTTTGAATTTCTAGGGGGTTCTCCAGGGGAGCTTAGGGATATATCTAGAAAACAGATTCTAGAGTTCCTTCAGAAGGGGCTAGAAAAGGGGCTTTCTACCAGCACTTTAATAGTCCAGGTTTTGGCCCTTAGTGCTCTGCTAAACGTTAAATTGGCTGACAATCCCTGGGTGATTAGGTTCATCAAGGCAGCCTCTAGAAGTAGACCTGTTATGTCCATTGTTCCTCCCTGGGACTTGAACCTAGTTCTGTCTGCCTTAACTAAACCTCCCTTTGAACCATTGGACGCTATCCCTATTAAAAATTTATCCCTGAAAGTGATTCTTTTAGTGGCCCTTACCTCAGCACGTCGCATAGGGGAATTACAGGCTCTATCGGTTAATCCACCCTTTACACAGGACAGGGTAATAATTAAACCAGACCCACCTTTTTTGCCTAAAGTAGTCTCAAAATTTCATAGATTTCAGGAGATATTTCTCCCCTCCCTCTGTGCTAACCCGAGTAATGCTAAAGAGCAGGAATACCACTGTTTGGCTGTAAGATGTTGCCTAATCCAGTATTTGTCCTCTACTTCCTCCTGGAGGAAATCTACTTCCCTTTTTGTTCTCTTTTCAGGTCCCAACAAAGAGAATGTAGTCTGGCTAGGTGGGTAAGACTAGCAATCTCCCTGGCCTACAGTTCTTTGGGCCTTTCCCCCCCCAGTGGGGCTCAAGGCACATTCTACTAGGGCGATTGCCACCTCTTGGGCCGAGAGAGCTGATGCTTCCATAGAATCTATCTGCAAAGCGGCAACCTGGTCTTCACCTTCTACCTTTTTTCGCCATTACAGGCTGGACATTGGGGGTTCTGCTGATCTTTCTTTTGGAAGGAAAGTTTTACAAGCGGTGGTCCCTCCCTAGTTTTTTCCTATTTTATTCTCTCTGGGTGCTGTCGTGGGTGATGGGGAAAAAATGATAATTACTTACCGGTAATTGGATTTTACTGAACCCAGGACAGCACTGTCCTTTATCCCTCCCTTTTTTCTTGGTGATGGACTTTTGTTTGGCACCGGGTGTAGCAAGCAAAAAAAAAAAAAAAAAAAATTTTTGACCTTAGGTTCATGAGTTACACGTTAATTGGAGTCTCTCTCTCGCTTCTAGAAAACAAGGGGGTAGGAGAGGCTCCACCTTTTTATACCGTAGGTTTCCTGTCCCTGGGGCCGGATCCTCTCTCTGGGTGCTGTTGTGGGTTCTGGAAAATCCAATTACTGGTAAGTAATTACCATTTTTTTGTAGATTTTTTTTTTTTTTAGATTATATCAGCTAGTACTTGCAACCATATACACTCACAATGCATACACTAGATTACAAATACATGCATGTCACACACAAAATCGAGCTATTTGCACTTATATTCCCTAATTGACTATTGAATAGACCAATAAATTGACATGCTCAAGCTCTGCTCATTTCCAACACTTTATAGCTGTGGAACTCTCATGAAGGTGGAGCACGGGCCACCAATTATGACTGGTTGAGTCACAACAGTGTGTGCAAATAGAGATTTATCACCTATGTTTGGATACCTGGACACATTTCCCAACACTAATTCTACAACATTGTTCCTATCCTATTTTCAAAACCCTAATATAAAGTCCATAATATTATTTCTTAGCCCTAACTCTAATATACAGTTTATAAACTATATCCTAGCACTTACACTCCCAAACCCTATTTCCTTGTCCTAAAACACAGTTTCTAACTATAATTCTAACTCTATTGACCCTAATCCGTATATAAATTTGCTAACCCTATCTCTTAAATGCAATCAAAATAGACAATCCCTAACTTGAGAAAAGTGAATAATTTCTGCACAAATCTAATTTGGTCCAAATCTTAAAAAAAAAAAAAAAATGTGCAATTTCAGGGAATCAGAAAATTTTGGGATTTAATCTGAAGAATTGCACTAAATGACGGTTATTCTTAGGCCAGGGGTAGGCAACCTTTTTTGTTCTGTGTGCCGATTTTAATTAAAATATGAAGGATGAGGTCCGCGGTGTGCCGGTCAATAATTGTTAGTCTAACGACCCCTAAATTAAAGTCATATACCACAAACCATAACACAGAAGCGCTGCCACCAGATGCTTCAGGACGCATGCGTTTACTGCTATTTCCCAGGCCACACCTGAACTTTCCAATTAGAAGCAATGAAAGTACATGTGCAGCCCCCAATTAGTGGTAAATGTATGTGTCCAGGAGCACCGTATGGCAGCAGTCTTATGGTGGAAACACACTATGTATCTGGATGTAGCTATATTCTTAGGCCAATGGAACTTTTACTTCGATGTAAAACTGCATTCACATGGTGCATTTTTGCACAAAAAAAATATGCCTGAGTTTTCTGGGCATAAACACATCCTTAATACAGAAAACACACCGTTATACAGAATAATGTCCCATAGTGGCCCCTGCACACGGTGTTATGTGCCATAGAGGCCCCTGCACATGGTATTATGTCCCATAGCGGCCCCTGCACACGGTATTATGTCCATAGTGGCCCCTGCACACGGTATTATGTTCCATAGCGGCCCCTGAACACGGTATTATGTCCCATAGCGGCCCCTGCTCAAGAGTAGTAGTGCTGTGTCGAGGTCATATATTTGGGATACGAGTAGTAGTGCTGTGTAGAGACCACAAATGCAGGATAAGAGTTGTAGTACTGTGTAGAGGTCATATATGTAGGATAAGACTAGTAGTGCTATGCATTACCCACATACACAGGATAATAGTAACAGTGCTGTGTAGAGGTCATATATGCAGAATAAGAGTAGTAGTGCTAATCCAAGGCCATATTTGCAGAGCAGATAGGATCAAACTGATACACTAGTGTATCACACTAGTGTTCGGGTCCACATGGGGACCTGAAAGACGGAGACCCAGTCCGTTTAAACCCACGAACCCCATATGATTTTTCTCTCTGCCAGTTTTAAGTGGAACCTAGCTTTAGAAGTAGCGTTGAATGCCTGAGGAGCTTTGGAGGACCTAGAACAGCTCCTACATACATCTATGTCAGAAGCTAGCACACACATATGCAGGAGTCCAGGGCTGGAGCCAACAAACGTGCAGTGATCCTCCTCTCAGCCCTAGCGCGTTCCCCTGAGGTTGAGGTGTGTACCCCTGGGGTATGCGTACCGCAGGTTGAGGTCCACTGGCATAGCTTATCATTCAGCTAATCATTCATGTCTGACTCTGCTAAGCATGTATGTTATGTCTGTGTATGCAGAATTCATATACTGTATGTAGGAGGACACAGATGGTTACTTTTAAGGCATACACATATATGTAGGTGGACACAGATGGTATGTTTCAAGGGAACTTTACTGATAAGAGACATTTAAAGGGATTTTCTCAAAAGAAGCAGCTTAGACACTTATTTGTGGAAGATATGGACTCCTCTGTAAGGGTACAACTCATAATATGTCTTAAAATAAAGAGAAAAATATGAAATATTAATTGCAATAAAAATATCCACAGACTGCAGTTTCACCCTGCTGCCATATTCAAATTGGCTGGAATGTTGTAAGGACATCACATGACACATGACATCACAAGACCCATGACATCACAATGAGCATGACAACAGGTAAGTGAATAGAATGTTCTAAATCAGAAGCAGACTTTGTCACTTGAGGAAGACATCTTGAGGACAGGTCTAGGTATATATTGCTTATTCACTTAATGTTTTTCACCCTTGTTCACACATAAGGGAGGAGAGATGCGGTTCTTCAAATTAAGTACTCCATCTCCAACACCAAAATCTCAAGTACTTGGCAGGAGTGTTTGATGACAGCTTTCATCTGATCTGATATCCAAAATCTATAGATATCTATTTAATTCACACTAGAAAATCCCTTTAAATGCCCTATAAATTGTCTACTTCCTGCATCATCTGGTATATCAGTGCAATAAAAATATTGACAGCCTGTGATTATACCCCTGACAGATATTCAATTTGTTAGAAGGTTGGAAAATGAGTAGCTATGACATTGCAGAACTTATAACATCATAGACACCAGAACCTTACCATGCGTATTACATCTCAACAGGTGCAGAGTATTCCAAGTTCTACAATGGAAGAAGACAACTAACATAAACATAAATTTATGTTTATATAGTACGTGAGTATATATATTATAGTAATAAAAATCTCTATATACGGTATGTGTATATAGAGCCCATCAACCACTTAGTGGCCTTATTATGATGGGTCCCTATACTAACACTTGGGGCAGGAGATAACTTTCTTCTAAACTCACTGTTACAGTGCTGTCTCCAAGAATGTTACAGTCTCCTAGTATCTTATCTATAGGGGGAGTATAGTATTTATTATAGAAATAAAGTCTTAGTGTAGGGACCCATCTGAATGAGGTCGCCTTGACGTGGCAGATGGGCTCGCACAATTCACCAAAGTGTGCGCTAAGAACCTCACATTTAGATCTCTGGTCAGTCATACATAAAAGTGCAGGTGAAGAATTTTATCATTTAAAGCTCCGCACCAGATATATAAACTCTCTTGTCAGAATTAGATCTAATCTTCTAGGCTTCTCTATTCTAGGTGTATCAGTCCTCATCTAGTCTACCTGGTCTTTTACTTGCCTGCCATCCTCTTTGTTTGATCTAAAGGGTTATAGCAGCAAAAAACATTTCTCAACCATCCACTGGGTAGATGGCAAATGTTAGATTGGTTGGTATACAAGTAGAGTTGACACTAGACTGGTAAATCACCAGCCCAGCTGGTATTACTGCCTGGAGACTGCTGAAAGCAAAATGGGGAAGCAATAGTCTAACCCCGTATTCACATGTCTGAGTTTTAGCCATGAAACTCAAGGTCCGTGTGTTGGCTTGATTTACCAGTCTGAACAGTATGCCAGGAAAGGGACTCCTAGCAATACAGTTATCTATGATGCTAGGAGTCCCTGCCTCCCGGCAACATACTGTCCTGTATTATAATCATTACGGGACAGAATATTGCTGGTAGGCAGGGACTCCTAGAATCACAGATAACTACAATGCTAGGAGCCCTTCACCCAGCATACTGAAACTCGGTCATGCTAATGCGAGTTAACTCTGTGTGAATGGGGTAAGTCTGTGCTGAGGCTTGTAATAACACATCAGCTATTGCGATTTTCATAGAATTGCAACTTAGAAATGTCCAGAGTTAACAAAGATGCATGCACTTAACTGGTAATTTGGGGTATATTCAGACTTGGAGCCTATGACAGCATCACCTATTAACACAGCTCAATGAAAAGCAGGCACAACAGCTGTAAAATGTATATGTAAATCACTAAGTAACAGAATAAACAAAGATTAAATATACTGGCCAGGTGTATGATATGTATAACAATTACTGTACCTTAGACACTTTGTTTTCTGTGGTACCATGTTTGAACTTGTACTCAGGTAGTTTAGGGGGATATGCCCCTTCTCAGACTTTGGCATTTGTGAAATATGTTCAATTAGAGTGTGTTGGTCAGAGACTGTACGTATCACTCAATTGAATTGGGATCAGATTCAACAATGAATTTGTAGACCCGGGATGGAAGCTTCAGTATAATACTGAGCCATTTCTGTCAGTAGATCTGGGGTAAATATCTCCATACCTTGGGCATCTTTTTGTATTAAAGCTTGTAGAAAGCAGATCTTTGTCAAAGTTCAAAGTGAATTGCAGTTGTAAGGCCCCATGCACATGACTGAGTGTGCATTCGATGTGGGGCAGAGTTTGCAGCGGAGTGCACTCAGATCACACCTGGAGTGACATCTGAGTGTATTCTGTGATGTACTCACATCTATGGGAGCTTCCGACTTATTCTGTTCTTATGTCACAGATTATTATAAAGCAGGTTCTATCCTGCTCCCTGTCATAGACACTGAGAAAACTCTGCAGACTTTCTGTGAAAAACGCTGCGGAATAAAAAACACAATGTACCTCTTTCTTTTCTGCAGCGAAATTTGGCATTGGTTCGCTGGGTGGAGCCTTAGCGTTAAGGCACCATGATGTACAGTTAAGTTATGGCAACTGGGTGGGCACAGGAGCTGTGATTGTGCTATTACCATGGTAACCTGGTGGTGACTGTCAGCTGGGTTTCTGCTGTAATGGTCAGGATCAAGTAACCTCTGATCATGGCTGTTCAAACCCATTAGAAGCAATGAAGTGATGACAGCTTCAAGTCTCCGAGAGGCACAAAAAAGTAAAGTCAAGGTGAGCAAAGCTAAGTAAGTTTCCTATCAAAAATGTATCAAACATATTTTTCAGCCTTTATTCAAATAAAGATAATTTTATTTTCAAAAAGAATTCAAAATAACAAATACATATATTGTAGAATAAAATTAATTAGCTGTAAACAGCTACAATATAGTAAACAGCAAAAAAACAAAAACCCAGACATTGTTTTTTTTTTTTTAATACTTCCTCTCAAATTTATAAAATTAATCAATAATTGAAGTTTCAACAAACCTTCATACATGTAGTTAAAAAGAAAAGTTACATAAAACAATGGTGAAATAACTATTGTTTTGCACTCTTCAATTATGAAAATGATTGATAAGACCAGTAGATGTTCCAGTAAATTAGAGTGTTCCTAACCCCGCATTCAGATGGCCGAGTTTCACCTGTGAACATTATGTCGGGAGAGGGACCCTTAGCAGTATAGTTATCTATGATGCTCGAAGTCCCTGCCTCTCCTCTACATACTGTCTTGTAATATGCAGTACAGGACAGTATGTCGCTGGGTTAGTGTAAGGCTCAACATGTCCAGTCCACTGTGGTATGTCCACTACAGACAGCCCGCAGTTGATTCAGTTGCAGCAAAAAATGCAGCCAAAAACGGCTGTTCAGCTGCAATTCCTGAGTGGTTTGCCCCAGCTTATACCTTTGCTTTACAAAGGCTGAAAGCCACAGATGAAATGACAGCAATAAATGACATGCTACATGTTTGAAACACACAGCACCATACAGTTTGCACTGCAGGTTTGTTTCTATGGTTTTCATCCACTACACTGGTACTGTACTTACCAGTGGGTTAGGCGCCCATGATTTTTCCAGCAGCTAACCCACTGCGAGTAAGGTTGAGCTATTAAAGAGAACCTGTCTGCTGTTTTTTTCACCATAAACTGGCCATATGTACAGAATCAAGTAATTCCCTTTCCATTGGTGTCCTCTGTGATCTTTCTGTTGCATCAAAGTGAAGTTATAACTGTTTGAAATGACCCCAAGTAGTCACGGTGGGCGGGGAGAAGCTTCAGCCTAGTCACACTGTCACCTTACTAATCACACCTCTAAGGTGTGACTGACAACTCCCTTGTGACATCAGTGAGGAGACTGTGAGGGAGATGTCAGGCACTATGGTTTTACACAAAGGGTTGCAAGGATTTAGCAAAATGTGCATAAACTTGTCCAAATTTATTTATGTAATGTTTTTTTATTGCGTTTTACTTGATAAGTACCTGCCCATACACATTGGGGGTTGTAACAACATTCATCTAATGTGTATGGCCTCCTTAAGACATAAAGGTATTATGTCCCATAGTGTCCCCTGCACACAGTATTATGATCCATAGTGGCCCCTGCACACGGTAGCAATCCGTTTACAGCTGTCATTGGCTTGATAAGATCATGTTATCTTGGTCTTTACAAATAGGTCAATGACCAAAAGATCTGAAACAGCCAATTACAGCTATAATATAAAAATAGATCAGTGACTAAAAGTTACTGTTGAACTGGATATGTGGTATTATATCATATTATATCAAGTTCAACCTTGACTTATGTTGACAATCAGTTCACTTTTGATTTGGACTGAATTTGATTTGGACGCGTTTCCCCTATATCAAATAAGGTTCATCAGGAGAGATGTAATGAAGGTAGATATAGTGATCAAAAAATAAAAACGCTTGCGGTAAAAACCACAATTCCCGGAGCTCTGGTGGTGAGCTCCGGTACTCTAGCACGGCTGACGCTGACTGCTGGCGCCACAGTGTCTAATATAGAACTATGTGCGCTCATAACCACGCCCCTACCTATCAGAGCTATTTGTTGACAAATCGCTCACTCATAGGTCGAAGGGCGGAGTCACTCGATGTAAACACAGCGGCGATCAGCTGTTGAAGGAAGACAAAGTAATCCGGAGGTAAGTATAACTCATATGTATATGCCGATCATTGAACCTTATTTGATATAGGGGAAACGCGTTGAGAATTACTTATCAAATAATTAATCACTAACCTCTGCTGAGTATTTACTTATGAGCACAGATATTTATATTTAGTACCATTTAGGACAGAAAACCATATTCATGGGCATTTGGCCGAGTGGGTAGCTGATTACTACCATGTCCGCAACTTGTCCATCAGTATGGATATATGGTATAGTGGTATTTGGAACAATTAGCTGTATCTTATGAGCTTTGGGAAGATCCTCAGCAGAGTTTCATTTGTTAACAGGGGATATAGATACAATAGCTTTACCATTGAAACCCTGTTGTGGGGCTGGAAGGGATTTATTTTTTGGGGAGCAGTCCTTTGTTTGAGAATATCCTTATACCTACACTGGAGACCCTCACTTCAATAAATCCAATAACGGGGATAAAGGTAGCCATTATCAGATAGTTATCCTCATAGAATTATTGGAGGATTAATTTCTATTTGTTTTTATATTACATGTGTCAATGTTATCCCTAGATTGAGGACTTACCTGTATTTTAATAGTTTATAATAAAAGTTATATTTTATTTTTGATCTTTATTTAGTAGGGACCTTTTTCTGTGATACTTTAATATTAAGTGGTTTCCTTTCACCATCTGTGATTCAGCTTTTATCAGAGATAAACGCTCCAAAAGCTGTTGTGCCCCGCATACCCGCTGACACAAGCTGGGCACAACATATCAGGCACTGCGGGGGTGCAGTTTCCAAAGTGTAGTCATATGTCTGTGGATTCACTTAACTGGCAATTCAGTTTTTGGATGCCATGTCATGTTTGCAGAGACCCTAAAATTGCCCCTACAAAATGGGGTCACTTTGTGGGGAATTCCAATTTACTGGCACCTCCAGGGCTCTGCATAAACAACATGGCGTCCAGAAAGTCCCTCTAAATCTGTACTCCAAAAGCTAAAAAGCTACACCCACATATACAACTTCTTTGTACCTGGGATAGCCCACTTAATAGTTTAAGTTGTGCGTGTCTCTGATGACACAAAGTGAACACCACATATTGGGCACTGAAATGGCATATTTCTATAAAATTTAAATTTTCACTTTGTGCATTAATTTTTGAGAAGCACTCTTGGGCTCAAAATGATAATACCCCGTGAGAAATTCCTTCAGGGGTGTAGTTTCTAAAATGGGGTCACTTTTTGGGGGTTTCCATTGCATTGGTACTCTAGGGGCTCTGCAAATACGACATGGCACCTGAAAACTATTCCAGCAAAATTTGCCTTTCAAAAGCCAAATAGCGCTCTTTCCACTCTGAGCCTCACCATGTTCCCATACAGCAGTTTACGACCAGATATGGGGGCATTCCTGTGTTCAGAAGAAATTGTGTAACAAACTATGGTGTGTTTTTTCTTCATTAACCCCTGAAAAAATTAAAAATATGGGACTAAATGGACGTTTTATAGGAAATAAAAGTAATTTTTCATTTACACATCTCAATGTTAATAAAATCTGTGAAACAGCTGTGGGGTAAAAATGCTCACTATACCCCTTGATAAATTTTGTCAGGGGTGTAGTTTCCAAAATGGCGTCACTTTTGGAGGGCTCTGCAAATGAGACATGGCACCTGAAAACTATTCCAGCAAAATGTTCTCAAATGCCAAGTGTCGCTCCTTCCCTTCCATGCACTTCCATGTACCCAAACATCAGTTTACACCCACATGTGGGGTACTTCTATGCTCGGGAGAAATTGCATAACAATCTGTGAGATGCATTTTCTCCTTTTAACGCTTTTTGAATGTGCTAATTTTAGGGCTAAATGAATGTATTATTGAAAAATAAAGAAATGTCTAAATCATTGTTTTAATTCCCATGCTTAAAAAGTTAACAAACTTTTCGGAATTATTTGAGGGTGCAGTTTTGAAAATGGGGTAATTTAAGGGGGTTTATAACATATAGACCTTTATAATCCCCTTCGGAACTGAAGTGATCCCTAAGGAATTAATTTGGGAAATTTTCTTGTTAATCTGGAAAACCGCTGATACACTTATAAGCCTTCTGATGTCCAAAATAAATTAAAGGACAATTAAAAGATGATGTCAATATAAATCAGAGCTATGGTAGATAATATTTACGGTATGTATTTATTAATTTAATTGTAATAAATGCATTAATTTGGGTGGTATGACTGATAAGCAGAGCATTTCACATTTTAAAAATTGTGATTTTTTTTTTTCCAAATTTCCATCAAATTTCCTATTTTTTTAAATAAATAAATACTAAAATATTGATCAATGTTTACTACTAATATGAAGTATGTGTCATGAAAAAACAATCTCAAAATCACTTGTGTAAGTTAAAGCGTCTTAAAGTTATTGCCATATAAAGTGACACATGTCAGTTCTGAAAATTGAGTCCGTGTCCTTAACACACTTTTGGGCTGTGTCATTAAGGGGTTAAAGACCACTTCAGAACTAAACTGGTCCCTTGAAAAATCGGTTTTGGAAATATTCTTGAAAATTTAGAAAATTACTGTTTGACTTGTAAGCCTTAATATCTGAAAAAAAGGGTGATTATAGTTTGATGCCAACACAAAGCAGAGATACGATAAATTAGATTTATGAAGTAATTTGGGTAGTATGACTATCTAATTGAAAGGTATGTAATTTCAAAATTTGAAAACTGCATTTTTTAAAAATTTTCACCAAATTGTCTATTTTTTCATAAGTAAAGACAAAACATATTGACCAAAATTTAAGATTGACATGAAGTACAATGTATCATGAAATACCAGTCTCAGGATCACTTTGATAAGTTAAAGCTTCTCAAAGTTATTACCACGTAAAGTGACACATGTCAGATAAGAAAAATTTAGACCTGGTCCTTAAGGTAGATCTATGCTATGTCCTTAAGGGGTTAAAAGAAGTTAACCCTATTAAAATCAAGGGGCTGGTATGCCGGTCATCATTAACATGGACATTACACGTCACGGACAGACATTAATAATCCCTGAAGCTGAGATTTTCGGCAGACATTTTCTGAACTACACATCTGCAAAGTTTTTTTTTGTTTGTTTTTTTTTTTTAATACCAATACCAAGTTAAAATGCAAACCACTGATCAATCTCTACCATGACCTGTGGCCTAGGCAGGGTTTGATAGGATGCAGCGCTGAATAAACATTTTAACTCTAGCTAAGTAAGACATATACATATTTATATAGAATATATATCATTTGCTGTTGTTTTCCGATTTTTTCATACAGTAGCTGCCACCTCAGTGAGTGGTCGACCACTTGAGGACTGCTGGCCATGGCCAGTTCTACACTGACCACGTCTCAGGGTGAGGTGCCCTGCTGGCCTGCTCCCACACTGTCACTATGCACATGGCTTCCTTCACGTCCCTGCTGTCTCTATGGAGTCTTGCGGGCGGAGCCGCAGGGCTGGGGACACAGCAGGAGGCAGGACCTGCTCGACCTGTTGTGTGCTGAGGGATGAGCGCCGTGAATCAGCTCCAGGCTTAATAGGCATTGTTTTTATGGCCATCAATCACATAGCGAGCTGGTAACGACAACAGACATGGCTCTTCCTCCCATCCCGCAGCATCCTCCGGGGCTCCCTCCTCACAGGGCTCAACTCGGCAAACTTGTAGAGAGAAGGGCTCCTACTCAGCCTCCGCCGCTGGGGGACTTCAGGAAGACTTCCATGGACAAGGAGGACCTGTCTAACTCCTGGCCTTCGGCGACGCTGAGGAGTCACCAGGCGAGCTTGGGGCAGCACGGAGACTCCATACACCCAGCCCGGCGGTTCTTGGGGCAGGTGCCCAGGGGAATTACTCGCTCCTATGAAAGTGTAATACATCCGCGGCAGTCAGCCCCAAGCAGGACCAAGCGAGAGCTGCCCAGAGAACCTCCTCATCCGGGCAGAAGACCGTCACATAAACAACAACACACTGCCCAGCATGAGCACCCAGCGCAGCCTAGCGCGCCCCCTAAATCCCAGCAGCCACAAGATGCCCCCTTTACCCTGCGCCTCACCCCAGAAGCCATCCTAGTCATACAGAAGAGGAACCTGGAGAAGCAGCAGTCCCAGCAGCGCAGTGTCAATGCCCGGAGGATCTTCGCCAGCAGCAGTGGACGCTGTCCAAGGAGCCCTCTGCAGAGATCGCCCCCAGATGTCAGGGAACTGGTGAAGATCTCTCTGCTGAACGATCAACATCGCTACGACGACATGGAGTATGAAGACGAGGGCTCCTGGCTCAGGGACGGGGATGAGGGGCTGGTCAGAAAGTGCACGGAGTGGCTTCATGGTGTTGAGATGGCCACAGGGCGAGGGGGCAACCTCCATGATAAACTGCAGTCTCTGCCACATCTCAATACATTTTGACGTGTCAGCACCGTGCAAGAGTAAAACATTCACTGCCAAGTACTGGTGACTGTGCCAGACAAAGGGGCATATTGATGTCTCCAAACCTACCCATGGGACCGCTGTAAAGATCTGCTATGAGATGGCACAAGTTCCATTCTCTCTCTCTCTCTCTTATGGAGTCGTCTTTTCTTGCAGGTCGCAGTGGAGGAATCCACACATTTGTTCGTTGCCCAATCCTATCTGTCCTATTCCACTCTGGATATTTATAAGCAGGATGAAACTTTCCAGCATAAGGGTCATGTATATTTCTAAATATAATGTAATATATATGTTTCTTAAATAGAAGCCCAGAAGCTTTCCTCCTCTTGTGCACTCTGTTATTGGTTATTCCATGTCACCTTTGCTTCTATACATGAAAGATGTTTTGTTCCCCTATTCTCATTATGGAGGTCCAGCAGTGATGCAATGTATTACAGCATACCATGGTCCATCAATATAGGGTTTTTTGTGTTTTCTGCTTCAGATTTACCCTGGGAGCACTGGTTAATTTTTTGAGATCCTAGGAGACTTGCCACAGTTAGCGTTTTAGCAGATGACCACTATTTATGGACATTTATGTTGTAACAATTACAATAGATCTTATGGTTTCTCTCATTCTGATCAAATCCGTATATTTCATTGTTGTTAGTGAGTTTTACAGTGACTCCTTGGAGAGGGGATGACTGCTGTGACCCTCAGTAATCAAGGGTGAATGGATAGGTAGTGAGCATGTGTGACCCTTCCAATTCTCTTCACTTCTACAAGACTAATATAGATGGGCAAATACAGCGCTCTGTCCTATACAAATAAATTGAGCAGTGGTCACACATGAATACTACCAATCCATTCACACAGTGTGCTCAGGAACCACACTTTTTTTTGCAAACACCTAGTAATCAAACACTTTATTCCCTATGCCCAGGATTGGGGATAAATGTTGTTACTGGGAAAACCCTTTTAAATATTTGAATCTAAACAATTTTATTCCACAGAAAACCATAACAAAAATGTTTGGCTTAAAGGAAAAGGGTTGCTAGATAATGATCTATTGTTTAATTTACATTTTTATATGAAGCATATTTATTAAGAATTTTTGGTGATATTTTAAATTTTCTATGTTATCTATATTTTAAAAAATCCAGAAAATCTTGCAATTCCAAATCTTGCCACTAAGCCTAAATTAAAAGTTGTAACTGTCTCCAGTATGGACCAAGAGCCGTAGACACAATGGTCTGGAGCAGACCTTATTGACTTTCATGGGAGTGTTTTCTAGGCTTGCTCTGTGACCTGTGTTGAGGGGGAGATAAGCTGTGACATCACCTATTATGACTGGTGGATTTTGTGTTTTACCTACATAGATATGAGATCATCAGTGTGTTGATAAGTGAGGAGGCTGCTGCAAAGAAATCTACAGAAAACAAGAAGTCTCAGTGTATTAACTGGCCTACTGGCTAGAATCAGAACTGCAGGATTTTTAGGGATCGTTGAAAATATGGATAATAACATGTAAAAATTTTAAAAACCTCACCAAAAATTCTTCACAAATATGTATAAAATAGGTAATTTTCTGACAACATATAGTCCTTTCAGCCCATCACCATGTACCCTATTCTGGCATATGAAAGTAGTGGTATCCCCTGAGCAGGACCCCTTATATTACAAGCATTAATTTAACTTAAAGGGAACATGTCACCATGAAAATGTAGTCTAATCTGCTGGCAGCATGCTACTATATAGTGTACAGAGCTGGATCCAGATGGCCCCTTACATTGTATATTTTCTAAGCTGTGCTATTGCTTCTCAGCACCCATCCTCTTCCATAGGAGCTGAGTTGCACTTCCCAGAAAACCCATATAAGGTGCCCCTTTCATTTCAAACAATTATGACAGGATAGAGTTGGGGGTTGTTGTGCTGTGACCTTTGTGAGTCACTAGAATAAAGACTGTGGCACACTGCTGAGCGTTATGTACCTTTGGCTCCTGCTACTTTTGGCTTCATTTGGAAGTGAAGACATTGCATTGTCATGACTTGGAAGATTTGGGTTAATCAATCCCTTTGCTAAATGCATTCCCACTTCACATTAAAGTTAATATGTCACTACATGACAGTATTAAAATATGAGCCAGTCCTGCTATTATATTCTGAGCTTACATGTAAAGAATGTTTTGTTATGTGTTTCATGGTGACCCAGTTTTGCATATTCATCAGAGGGTTCTATAAAATGTAAATGCCATAGCTTACATACCATGTGGGAAAGAATCCTAAAACATCCTGCCAGTACCTTATTGGCTTCCATCTTTAAAAAACTTTATATCTTATGTCCAGACATATTAGCTTTTATTAATTATATTACTCTTAGGTGGTTACTGCATATTTTAGGAAAAGGAAAACAAAGCCTGAATGGGATGGATTTTTCCTGTACCATTGTTCAAGGACTTGTTCTCACACCAGTGTTTGGCATCATTTCAAGCCAAAGTTAGGAGTGGGGACTACACAGAGTTAAAGGGGTTGTCTGGGATAAATAGAAATCCCTACACTAATCTAAACACCCTCCCCCTGCTTACTTTCTAAATCACATAATTTATCAAAAATGTATAGTTCCCCATATCCCTGAAGAAGTCATGTGACCAACCCAGGGACATTTTCTGATTATCCGGTGACAATCTGCTTCCCCGTTTCCGGAAACGGGACGTCACTATACTACGCCACCCCATCATACTCTACCTCCTGACTTCCTCCTATGGGGACCAGCTTCTCCTCCTTATGTGACGTCTGCTCGCGCGTGCGCAAAAGAGCCAGAGTCCCGGATTTGCACTGTTGCCGACACTCCATCTCTATTGCGCAAGCATGGGAGCCCGAATGAGCCACCCACGCATGCGCAGTGTAGGTGGAGTGAAGGCTACAGCACAGTGCTGGGACTGCTGTGCAGGCGCTGGCAGAATGAAAGAAGAGGAGGAGCCATTCCCCACAGAAGGAAGTCTGGAAAGGAAGAAGACAGGTAAGTATAATGGGGTAGGGGGGTGGGCTGAGTTAGTTGGGAAGGGCTAGTAGTGGGCGGGATAGCTAGGGAGACAGGGAGTGGGTGTTAGAGAGGGAGGAGTGAGAGCCTACAACTACCATAATGCATTGTATTAGCTAAGGCAGCAGGAAGCTACACCATGTAAACAAATGCAGAAGATGCTAGGTGCTCCCAAAGAAACCCAGAAATCACTCAAAATACTGCTAAAGATATATGGGTGCACTTATTAACCCATTAAAAGCACTAACAGACCTTTTCTAAAAAAAAAAGATTTTTGTGCCAGGAAAACCCCTTTAAGGTATAATGGAAAGATTTGCGGTTTGGGAAAAGAGCTACTACATGCATGTGTTAAATGACTTCAAGACCTGTTAACCTGTTCCTCACCACCAATGGCAGAGAAAAGGTTAATATACTGTAATCATCCCCTCCTGACGTTGGAGACCCTGCGCTAATGCCTGCAGTCAGAGTCCACTCTGACAGCAGGCATGTAGAAAAACTGAGACCCCCTTTCCCCCCAGACTGAGCCCCTGCCTTCCTCTCTTACGATATGTTGCCGATAGTCTCGTACTGTAATCAGTACAGGACAGTATGTCTCTGGGAGGCAGGGACTCCTAGCATCATAAGATAACTATACTGCTAGGAGTCCCTCTTCCAGCATGAAGGTCAGACCGGTAAATCCTATGGACACACGGACTAAGTTTCACGGATGAAACTCAGTCGTGTGAATGTAGCCTTATAGTAATTGTTTCCCTGCTTAAATAGTAACCTCTTAGCATTATTATGCCTTCATATAATTTACCGTATTTTTCGGACTGTAAGATGCACTTTTTCCCCCCAAATTTGGGAGGAAAATGGGGGTGCTTCTTAGAGTCCGAATGTGGAGTGTTTTGGTAGGGGGGGCTCGGAGGAGTGGGGTCACAGCAGTGCCCCACTCCTACCACCGCTGGCTTCCTGCTGCGGCAGGAGTGGGACGATGTGTGGGTCCTGGGCTGTGAGGACAGGGTATCCCAGCAAACCCATCCTGGCATCCACCGTGCAATTACAGTGGATGCCGGGTCTGTAAAGGTGATGGCGGCCGGTCTGCTGCAGAGCGATCACCATATCTAGCGGAGACCCGGAGCTAATGCCTGCGATCAGAGTCCACTCTGATAACGGGCATTACTACTTCAAGACCCCCCCCGTAAAGTGTGAAAATAGCCCCGTACCGTTTTTGTTGCAGAACGGCTCCCGTGCGGGGCGATCACAGCTTGTTCCTGTGAGAGCCGAGAGCCTAATGAAGGCTCCCATGCCTGTCTATGACCACTATCAATAGTAATGTACAGAATCTCCCATAGACTGCAGTACAGTTGTATTACAGTCTATGGGACTTGCAATAAAATGGTGGGGGCTAATAAAATAGTAAAAAAAAAAAATAAAAGTTCTAAATCATCCCCTTTCCTTAGAATACATATAAAAGTAGAAAATTACTGTGAAACATATACACATTAGGTATCTCTGTGTCCAAAAATGCTCGGTCTACAAACTTATAAAAATATTTTTCCTGTACGGTGAACGTTGTAGCAGGAAAGAAAATCAAAATTGCCAAACCGCAGTTTTTTTCACTGTTTCGTCTCTGGTTTGAATAAAAAGTGATCTAAGCAATAGACGTTCCCCAAAATTGTATAACTAAAAAGTACACCTGGCCCCGCAAAAAAGGATGTGCACTGTGCATCCCCATACAACTGCAGGGCCACCTGTCAATGCGGCTTTGCAGCTGTTGCAAAACTACAACTCCCATGTATTAACCCCTTAACGACCTTGGACGTACTATTACGTCCTAGGCGCTAGGTACTCGCGCACCAGGGCGTAATACTACCCCAGAGGCCGGCTGCCCGCTCACTATCTGCCGCCCCCCTTCCCCCTGGGGTCTGCCCAGTGACCCCAGGCTGCCTGGAGACCCCACTACCTGGTTGATCCTGCCGGAACCTCCGGAAGTCAGCGAGGTATGCGTCTCCATAGCGCTGACTTCCTGTATAGACTGCAAGACACATGTATGCTTATGTCTTGCAGTCTATAGTACTAATGGGACACATGAAAAAGTAAAAAAAATAAAGTACACTACCGTTCAAAAGTTTAGGGTCACTTAGAAATTTCCTTATTTTTGAAAGAAAAGCAGTTTTTTTCAATGAAGATAACATTAAATGAATCAGAATACACTCTATACATTATTAATGTGGTAAATGACTATTCTAGCTGCAAACGTCTGGTTTTTAATGCAATATCTACATAGGTGTATAGAGGCCCATTTCCAGCAACCATCACTCCAGTATTCTAATGGTACATTGTGTTTGCTAACTGTGTAAGAAGGCTAATGGATGTTTAGAAAACCCTTGTGCAAGTATGTTAGCACAGCTGAAAACAGTTTTGCTGGTTAGAGAAACTATAAAACTGACCTTCCTTTGAGCTAGTTGAGAATCTGGAGCATTATATTTGTTGGTTCGATTAAACTCTCAAAATGGCCAGAAAAAGAGAACTTTCATGTGAAACTCGACAGTCTATTCTTGTTCTTAGAAAATGAAGGCTATTCCATGCGAGATATTGCCAAGAAACTGAAGATTTCCTACAATGGTGTGTACTACTCCCTTCAGAGGACAGCACAAACAGGCTCTAACCAGAGTAGAAAGAGAAGTGGGAGGCCCCGCTGCACAACTGAGCAACAAGACAAGTACATTAGAGTCTCTAGTTTGAGAAATCAACGCCTCACAGGTCCTCAACTGGCAGGTTCATTAAATAGTACCCGCAAAACGTCAGTGTCAACGTCTACAGTGAAGAGGTGACACAGGGATGCTGGCCTTCAGGGCAGAGTGGTCAAGAAAAAGTCATATCTGAGGCTGGCTAATAAAAGGAAAAGGATTAATATGGGCAAAAGAACACAGACATTTGACAGAAGAAGATTACGGACAGACGAATTGAAGTTTGAGGTGTTTGGATCACACAGAAGAACATTTGTGAGACGCAGAACAACTGAAAAGATGCTGGAAGAGTGCCTGACGCCATCTGTCAAGCATAGTGGAGGTAATGTGATGGTCTGGGGTTGCTTTGGTGCTGGTAAAGTGGGAGATTTGAACAAGGTAAAAGGGATTTTGAATAAGGAAGGCTATCACTCCATTTTGCAAAGCCATGCCATACCTTGTGGAAAGCGCTTGATTGGAGCCAAATTCATCCTACAACAGGACAATGACCCAAAGCACACCTCCAAATTATGCAAGAACTATTTAGGGAAGAAGCAGGCAGCTGGTATTCTATCTGTAATGGAGTGGCCAGCGCAGTCACCAGATCTCAACCCCATTGAGCTGTTGTGGGAGCAGCTTGACAATATGGTACGCAAAAAGTGCCCATCAAGCCAATCTAACTTGTGGGAGGGGCTTCTGTAAGCATGGGGTGAAATTTCTCCAGATTACCTCAGCAAATTAACAGCTAGAATGCCAAAGGTCTGCAATGCTGAAATTACTACAAATGGAGCATTCTTTGACGTAAGCAAAGTTTGAAGGAGAAAATTATTATTTCAAATAAAAATCATTATTTCTAACCTTGTCAATGTCTTGACTATATTTTCTATTCATTTTGCAACTCATTTGATAAATAAAAGTCTGAGTTTTCATGGAAAACACAAAATTGTCTGGGTGACCCCAAACTTTTGAATGGTAGTGTATATGAAAAAAATTAATAAAATAATAAAGCCCCAAAAATTCCCTTTTCCTATATAAAATGAATTATATAAAAAATAAACCTAAAAATTAATAAAAACAATACATATTTGGTATTGCCGTGTCCATAACAACCTGTACAATAAAACTGAAACCATATTTAACGTACACGGTGAACGGCGGGGAAAAAAAAAACGGAAAAAAAATGCTGGAAGTAATGATTTTTTGCCATCTCACCTTACGAAATATGCCATAAAAAGTGATCAAAAAGTCATATGTGCCCCAAAACTGTGTACCAATAAAAAGCACAGATTGTCCTGCAAAAAAAAGCCCTAAATCAAGTCTGTAAACTGAAAAATAAAAATGCTACTCATCTCCGAAGATAGCAATGCAAAAATAATTGATTTATGTCCCCAAATGGGTTTTTGTTCTGCAAAATTAGTATTGCATAAAAAAACAGTATAAATGAGGTATCGCCGTAATCGTACCGACCCGCAAAATAAAGGTAACATGTTACTTACACTCTACGCTGCATGCCGAAAAATTTAAAAGGTAAAACACAGTGCCAGAATTGATGGTTTTTGTTTTTTTTAATCCACCAAGAAAGAGTTAATAAAATTTATTTAATAAGTTGTAGGCACATAAAAATTATGTCATTACAAAATACATCTCATACCGCAAACAACAAGCCCTCATATGGCTACATCACCAGAAAAATAAAGAAAACATAGCTCGTACAATATGAAGACAAAAACCCCAAAAATCGCCAAATCATTAGAACATAACTGGCTGTGGCAGGAAGGGAATGTATAAGCTGTGCGAGCGTATATCAGGGCACAAACCAGATTTAGAGCTTACGAGGGATAATATACCAGAAGTGACCCCCAGAGTGACCCCCCAATAATAGGAACTACTGGGGAAATAGTAGGGAATTTAGTGTACCCAATGTACTCCGCACAGCTTACATATTCACTTTTCCCCATCTGCTGTGCAGTCACGTCTGGGATACTAATGCTCACTACACCCCTTGATAAATTCTTTGAGGGGTGCACTTTTCAAAATGGGGTCATTCCCTCGGGGATTCCACTTTACTGGTACTTTAGAGGCTCTGCAAACATGACATGGCATCCAGATCCCAAACATCTGAATCTGCGCTCCGAAAGCCACATAGCGCTCCTTCCCTTCTGCCCCCTACTGTGTGCCCAAACTGCAGTTTATACCCACATGTATGACACTGGTGTACCCAGGATAATGTACTTAATGTCATATGTGGGTATAAACTTCTGTTTGGGCACAGAAGGGAAGGAGCGCTATTTGGTTTTTGGAGCACAGACTTGGACGGTTTGGTTTTTGGGGCGCCATGACACTTTTGCAGAGCTGAAATGCCAGTACAGTGGAATCCCCTGACATGTGACCCCATTTTGGAAACTACACCCCTGAAGGAATTTATCAAGGGGTACAGTGAACATTTTTAACTCCCAAGTGCTGCTATAATTTATTATCCTTAAATGAATACGCAGCTGATGGTGAAAATGACAATTTTTCCAGGAATACATTTCAGTGCGTAATATGTTGTGCCTGGCTTGAGATGAACGCTCCAAAAGCTGTTGTGCCCGGGATCCCCGTTCAACAGTTTTTGGAGTATGTGTCTGTGCAGACATAAGCTGTGCTCAACATATTGGGCACTGAAATGTCGTATCTATGGAAAAATTTCATTTTTAACTTTTCATTATCAGCTGCGCATTCATTTCTGGAAATTAAAAGAATGCAGCACTTAAGGGTTAATAATGCTCGCTACCCCACTTAATAAATCCCTTGAAGGGAATAGTTTCCAAAATGGGGTGACATGTCTGCGGATTCCACTCTACTGGCAATTCAGGGGCTCTGCAAAAGTGACATGGTGTCCAAAAAGCAAACTGTGCTCCAAAAACCAAAATAGCGCCCCTTCCCTTCTGTGCCCGGCTGTGCCCAAACAGTAGTTAATACCCACATATGACGTTGTTAAGTATGTTGTCCTGGGTGCACCAGTGTCATACATGTGGGCATAAACTGCCATTTGGGCACACAGCAGGGTGCAGATGTGAAGGAGCACTATATGCTTTTGGACGGCATATTTAGATTGTTGCTTTATGGACGCCATGTCACATTTGCAGAGACCCTAAAATTGCCCCTACAAAATGGGGGTCACTTCTTGGGGAATTCCAATTTACTGGCACCTCCAGGGCTCTGCAAAAATAACATGGCGATCAGAAAGTCCCTCTAAATCTATACTCCAAAAGCTAAGGATAGATCATCAATAAAAATGAGCTGGAAAGCCCCTTTAATAAAGCCCAAGTGCCACCTTAAAGGGGTTGTCTAGGATAACCACTTCCTTAATATGAGGCCATAGAAAGTGCTCCAGTGTCTTCCAGTGCGGTCCGGTCCTGCTGCTCCGGTGTTTTCTTCCAGCGGAACACCCCACAGTACTGTGACGTACTGTGACGTCCCGTGTCAGTGGCCTCAGCGGTCATGTGCGGTGGGGACTTCCGCCCGAAGAAAACACCGGAGCAGCAGATCCAGACCGCTTTGGGAGACATCGGAGCACAAGGGACAGGTGAGTAGGGTTTTTTTTTTTTTTTTTTTAATCACTTTGTCTGGTCTCATGTTAAAAAAGTGTTAAAAAAGTTATCCTGGACAACCCCTTTAATTAAATTAATTGCTCCCTTATATTATGCCCCTGATTTCCCCTGACATAAATACTGCGCCCCTAATGACCCTTTATATATATATAAATGATTTCCTCTTCTATTCATAATATCCCCTAATGAACCCTTCTATAAATGCCCACCCCCTTATGTTCAAAATGTTTCCTAATGTGCCCTTATATAATTGATGTCCCCTAATGAACGCTTATATAAATGACCACCATAGTGCTCCCTAATGGCCCCTTACACTACCGTTCGAAAGTTTAGGGGAACTTAGAAATGTCCTTATTTTTGAAAGAAAAGCACAGTTTTTTTTTAATGAAGATAACATTAAATGAATCAGAAATACACTCTATACATGGTTAATGTGGTAAATGACTATTCTAGCTGCAAACGACTTAGGACTGTTTTGTTAACTCAGATGTTCAGGAAAATAAGATGACATTTTTGGACCTGTTGATCACAAAGTCCAAACTGACAAATTGACTACAAGTGTATACCGTAAATCTATTGCTACTAACTGCCTCCTCCACTGGGAAAGTTGGCATCCAACTCCCCTGCGAGTTGGCATACCAAAAGGGCAGTACCTCAGAGTATGACGTAATTGTTCTAATATCTTGGACTTTCAGGTGATGGCAGGGGATCTGAGAGGTAGATTTAGAAGACGAGGGTACTCTGACACATGCTCTGAGTGTAGATTGTACTCAGCTACTGAATCCACGAATGTGTGGTAGTGATAGTAGTGATAATCGCATTATCGCTTCGTATGATGCGGCCTCTGACACGATATATGAGATTATCCAGACATTCTGGGATATTTTAAAAGCAGATCCCGAAGTTGGTTCCACGATTAGCCCTAAACCTGCAATCACTTTCCGAAGCGGCCCCAATTTGAGGGATAGAGTGGCCAAGATGAGGCATCATCAGGTTACTAAGGAGGCTTTTTTTTTGTCATTAGTAGGCGGCCTCTAGGGGTGGTCTCAGAGGTGTGCCAAATATTGACGTTGGAAGGGGCGGGAGCGTGCCATTATTGGGCGCTCCCTCCAATGATGTAACTTAAGGAATGGGACTAATGATTTAAATACCACGTCCTGACATTCAAACCCCGAGGCCATGTATCACGGCTCGGGGGAATATATGTGCACGCTTCTATGCAAAATAGATAGCTTAGGAAGCCAGTCATTTATAGCTCATACCTCTGATGAGCTAGGCAGTGTTACTGTAGCAGAAACACGTCAGGTGTTATAGGTGGTGTGATGATATTAGGGGCATATATGGTCTTAGGATATCAATATTAGTCTATACTGCTGCACAGCGGGGGTTGGTGCCTAGAATCAGGCTTAGAAGAGCACCTGGAAAGTGGTCAAACTACTCTCTAGTTCAGGTCTATTGTCCTGTCCCTGAAGCAATCAGCCATTTGGTCAAAGGCCTTCATCTGCATAAGACTGCCATCCTCACTAACCCAGCGGGGGTTCATTTAGACAGGATGCTTTATGCAAATGATCCGCATATCCCTGAGAGACTCAGTGGCACCATTATTAGTTCTAAGGAATTATGGTTTTATGACGATATCTGGCCTGGGGAACATCTTATTGTCGATCCGACAAATTCCCCAGATGCGTCAGGTCAAGGCGCACGCTCAGAATATACACATAACACCGTTCAAAGTCCAGGAAAGGTGCAGGCACTGATCTCTTTACCCAAAGGGAGCTGGAGTGTCAAACTTGGAGTCTATGTATTGGGGATCTCGCCAGGAACCCCATTATACTACCAGCCAGACTCTATAAACATCATGCATAGAATTATACTGAAAAGTTATTCTGAGAGATGTAGAGAGGGGGCGGGGGCTTCTCCCCCTGGTGACCTCACTCAGGGAGGAGACCAGGGGAGACAAAAGGGCTCTGCCCAGGCTGAGCCAGTCTCTGTTGTCTGAATTTGGAGATGCACGCTTCTTGGAGGCAAGCTGTGGGGAAAGCCATGTGACCAACATGTGGCTGCCATGCTGGCTGCCGTGCGGCCTAAGGAGCCAAACTGGAGGCCATTTTGTGACCCTAAAGGAGGTGTCACTGCATGTAAGCAACACATGCTTTTGCCCAAGACTGCTCTGAGCCTACCACATGGGCTCAGAGAAATGGACTAACTGCTTGTTCCAGAGTTCTTCTGCCATTTGACCTTGTTAAGGTGCTCTGCCGCTGGTCGTCCCATAAGAAAGTGCCCTGGCAACCATTGGAAGTCAGAGATAACCTGCACAAGCTGGTGTTGGTAATATATATTCTTTTCTTTCTTTTATCCCCATTTTTATTTTTATGTACCGTGTTATGCTGTTTTCACTTGTATCTGCTTGTTAACCGCTGCATGTATTCTATGTATGTGTTGAGTGTCTAGTATCGACCCATTTAGGGGTTAATAAATATATAAAATTTAGAAGGCCCGTCTTGTATTATCCTCTGTTACCCGCCTCACTCACGGAAAGTGGGTGTGAGGCAATAGAAGCGATCGCAGGTAGGCCAGGCGCGAGGCCCTGGTAAACTCGGATCCTTCACAGGTGGTGTTATTGTCTTCTATGGGTTGAGAATGAAACCTTAACGCTCCTCCATTTGCACTATTTTTCCATATTGTTGAGGCCTTCCGATATGAGTGGCAGTCCAGCCGATAACAAACGGTTGACGTCAGCCAGGAAGGTGGTGGTTCTTGTTAAAAAGTATCGATGATCCAGGCCATCTAGGCCGCTTCACAGAACCTAGGGTACTTGGCTCACTCTAGTATTGCATGTTAAGGAGTTATATGCTCCTATTAGTACATTGTGTATTCCAGAGATGTTAGAGGGGGCCCCCCTCATAATATTCCTAGCAATCTAATGGTATTGAAATCTATTTTTTATAGGTATATAGTTAAAAGTTATATTTTAGTGTACTATTCCTTATTTTTTAGATATTGTTTTCTTACCGGTACACTTACCATCTATCTTTCACTACTGGCTTTGGCTCAAACAACTGCAGCAAAATCTGCAACAAAAAATTGTGTTTCCGCAACGTGGGGCCTCAGCCTAAAAGTGTATCAAAACGCATTTGAAAAATGTGCATTTGTTATATTTTTTTGTATTTAGTGAATTTATTTAGTGAATAACTGATTAAGGCTAAGCCCACATTTTTTTTTGTTTGTTTTGCTCAGTGTGGGGATAAGATTAAATTGAAACTCATTCACTTTCTCGGACTGTAAAATGCAGCCTTTTTTTCCAGTTGTGTTTCCACAAAGGTCAAACACACTTCATTGCTGCAATGTGTGTCCTTCAGGCTTCTTCACGTGGATGGCAACAGTGTGGCTCTCTGCTCTTTTGCTGTCACTTACAGTGGGGAAAAAAAGTATTTAGTCAGCCACCAATTGTGCAAGTTCTCCCACTTAAAAAGATGAGAGAGGCCTGTAATTGACATCATAGGTAGACCTCAACTATGAGAGACAAAATGAGAAAATATATATAGAAAATCACATTGTCTGATTTTTAAAGAATTTATTTGCAAATTATGGTGGAAAATAAGTATTAGGTCAATAACAAAAGTTAATCTCAATACTTTGTTATATATCCTTTGTTGGCAATTGTCATGTCCCAGGACTTGGTTTAATTCACTGACATGTATCTGTGATACTGTTTGTCTTTGTAGTTTGTCCCCTCTCTCTCTCTGTAGCCTTAGCTGTGATGCTGTAGCTCCTCCTCTCTCTCTCTCAGTTTAGTTTCACTTCTTTGTAAGCAACATGTCTGCTCAGCTCCTGGTATTTCATCATTTTTCACCTACTGCTGTATGAGGTTCTACAAGATTTACTTGGATTAAAGCATCTGGAATCTTATCTACGCCTCCTCAGTTGAGTTGAACACTATCTGATAGATATCTTGGTGTAAATTGCTGGTTAGCATAGAGACTACAGGACACTCTCACAACCTCACACTTGCAGCCAAGCTATTGAGTCAGAACAGTGAAAAATGATGCATAAAGACTGCCAGATACGGCTGTAAGACAGTTCACCAACTTCTGACATACAGTCAGTCACAGCAAGTTACCTGAAGCCAGAAGGAATCAGCATTGTGTAAGTTGCATTCGCAGCTCAGACTCCCTCAGCATAAGAAGATTCTAGCAAGCAGCCATCTTACTCCAGCAAAGTTATATTTATCCTGTTTGTGTTGCATCATGGCTGAAGGGCACCCTGAAGCACAAGGTAGCATGGACCTCAGTCTGCAGCCCAGTGAGAAGGCTAGACGCTCAATTAAACAGGTTAGAGACAATCTAGAAGGTTTAAAGCATGAACTTTCCTGTGAACTCTCAAAATGGTGGCAGGAAATACAGACTAAGATATCTGCCATGTGCTTGCCTGCATACCATATATCACCACTAGAGGGAGCTCTGCGACAGCTTTATTCTATGCATGGACATTATAAAATGAAAGCTGAGGAGTATGAAAGCATATTGAGGAAACTTCATTCAGACGATTCCTTAGTTGAATTGCAAAGCTTCCAGCATCTCAATTCAGAACGAGACAGCTTAGTACATGAAACTAAGTTAAGGACAGAGGCAAGAATTGCGCAACTGCAGGAAATGGCATCCCACGTTTCTGAGTCTACCAAGCGTTCAAAGCGTACATCTAAGTCACGTTCCTCAAAATCTTCCACACTCAGTGAGCAACTTATAAAAGCACGTGCAGAGGCGGAAGCTACTAAGATACAGGCAGCCTTTGCACAACAGAAAGCAGAAATGGAAGCTAAGGCAGCTCAAAAAAGGGCAGAACTAGAGGCTCTAGAGAAACAGTATGAGCATGCTGCAGCCATGGCAAGGTTAAGCATTTTAGAACAGGCCGCCAGTGGAAGTGAAAGCGACAGCACCAGTTTGTGTGATGTGGAAGCAGAGGATCCCCTCAAGCGCACAAGAGACTATGTACTAAGCCAAAGCAGTGAATCCCTATTTGCCACAAATGTTCCTGTCAGGGACAACATTTCTCCAGTGCAACAGGGCACAGTATCTTCTGAAGCACACCGCATTCAAGGTCAGTACAATGCCCTGCCTGTCCAGCATCCAGTTTCTTCTTCCTTCATGGATTCCCAAAGCCTTGCACCTCAGCAAATGCAATATACTGATACTCAGGTAAACACCAATGTGACACCATACCACCAGACTGCAAACAACCGTCCAGTCTCACATCCATATGTGGCTAAACCTATGGACTTTAAGCTAGCTCCTAGGCTGAATGCCTACGCAGCCCCTACACTACCTACCTCTGTTAACCAGAACCCCACTAACAACGTAATCACCGCTACTCAGCCAGCAACTCAATATTTAAAGTCAGAGAGAACAGACATGTCAGAGTTTGCAAGGTACATGGTTCGCCGTGAGCTTACTAAGACTGGACTCACAAGGTTCGATGACCAACCTGAGAACTACAGAGGCTGGAAATGTGCCTTCAAAACTGCAATTAGTGACCTTGGCATTACTGCAGCTGAAGAATTAGATTTGCTTATCCGGTGGCTTGGCCCACATTCCACAGAACGTGCTAAAAGACTCAGATCCGTCCACATTTACAACCCCATAGCAGGCCTTACCGCTGCTTGGGAAAGACTGGAGAAAACCTATGGCAGTCCTGAAGCAATAGAGAATGCTCTGTTCAAACGATTGCAAGGGTTTCCAAAGATATCTGGTAAGGATCATCAGAAATTTCAAGAACTTAGTGACCTACTCATGGAGCTCCTACTGGCTAAGGCGGACACTCTCCTACCGGGCCTCAGTTACCTGGACACTGCTCGTGGGGTAAACCCGATAGTCACCAAGTTGCCATATAATATTCAAGAAAGGTGGACCACAGTTGGGTCAAGATACAAAAATGAGAATCAAGTCTCCTTTCCTCCATTTTCCTACTTCTGTGAGTTTATCAAGAACATTGCAGAATCCAAGAATGACCCAAGCTTTTCCTATGGGGATCCCAGTGTTCCTGGTTCACCTCCTATTAAGTATGACAGCTCACATTCTAACTACAGAAACCGCAGAGGCCCAGTTTCGGTGAAAAAGACTGATATTCTTCCTATACCTACATCAGCACCAGAAGAAAGCAGTTGCAACAACAACCAAGACGAAAAGGTAGAAAATCCTAACCGTCTGTGTCCTATTCACAAGAAGCCTCATCCCCTCAAGAAGTGTATTGGCTTCAGGAGGAAACCAATCCAGGAACGTAAAGAGCTTCTAAAGAAACTAGGGATATGTTTCAAATGTTGTGCCTCTACTGAACATGTTGCTAGAGACTGTAAAATTGCTATTAAGTGTATAGAGTGTGGCAGTGAGAACCATGTACAAGCTCTTCATCCATCCCAGCCTAGTGCCACACCGCCTAGAGGTTCCCCTTCCCCAACTAAGCATGGCGGGGAGAACACAGATCAAGCAGCAAATACTACCACAGTATCTTCCTCATGTACAGAAGTCTGCGGAGAAGACCTTTGTGACAAGTCCTGTGCAAAGATATGCCTAGTCAATATATACCCCAAGGGCCAACCAGAAAGGGCTCTGAGGGTGTACGCCATTTTGGACGACCAGAGCAACCACTCACTTGCAAGGTCAGAACTCTTTGATCTGTTTAACTTAAAGGGTGATACTTATCCGTATACCTTGGGTACTTGTAGTGGCATATCAGAGGTTTCTGGAAGAAGGGCCAGCGGTCTCGTAATAGCTTCTCTCAAGGGCAATTTGGAGATACCTTTGCCCACACTTGTTGAGTGCAACCAGACACCATCAAACAGAGAAGAGATACCCACACCAGAGGCGGCTTTCCAGCACCCTCATCTAAGGGCTATAGCCAGTGAAATACCATCCCTTGACAAAAATGCAGACATTCTACTTCTGCTAGGTAGAGACATTCTCAGACTGCACAAAATACGCCAGCAAATTAATGGACCACATGATGCACCATTTGCCCAGCGCCTCGATCTAGGATGGGTAATCATTGGCAACGTCTGCATAGGTAGGATGAAAAGGCCCACCAATATTTCTTCATTTAAGACGCATATGTTACCAAACGGTCGCAGCACTTGTTTTCAGCCATGTCCACATCACTACCAAGTGAAAGAGAAGATAAGCAACAGTAAGTGGCTGCATAATCACCGAGACAACGTGAATACTTTCCTGCCTGGGGACGACACCCTTGGATTAACAGTGTTCAATACAACAAGTGATGACAACAAGCTGGCACCGGCTATAGCTGATAAAGAATTTCTCAAACTTATGGACAAGGAATTCATTCAAGATGATTCCAACAGCTGGGTAGCACCCTTACCTTTCCGCTCCCCGAGATCAAAACTACCAAACAATCTGAAGCAAGCAGTTTCTAGATTTTCCTCTTTAAAACGTACCCTCAAGAGGAAACCAGAGATGGAGAAACACTTTGTAGGTTTCATGCAGAAGGTATTTGAGAGAGATCATGCAGAACCTGCACCTCCACTAAAGGAAGGAGAAGAATGCTGGTACCTTCCATCATTTGGCGTGTATCACCCTCGCAAACCTGACCAAATCAGGGTCGTGTTCGATTCTAGTGCTCAGTATGAAAGCGTCTCTCTCAACAACCTGCTCCTCACTGGTCCTAACCTAAACAACAGCCTCATAGGAGTCTTAATCCGTTTCAGACAGGAACCAGTTGCAGTGATGGCCGACATCCAACAGATGTTTCATTGCTTCATTGTTAAGGATGATGACAGAAACTATCTCAGGTTCCTATGGCATAAGGACAATGATGTCAACAATGAAGTCATAGATTACCGGATGAAGGTACATGTCTTTGGCAATAGCCCTTCTCCTGCAGTAGCGATCTATGGACTGAGAAGGACCGCCCATGAAGGTGAGAAAGAGTATGGCTCTGATGCTCGTCAGTTTGTTGAGAGGAACTTCTATGTTGATGATGGTCTTAAATCCTTACCTGCAAGTGAAGAAGTGATCGATCTCCTCTCTAGAACACAGGAAATGCTGTCTGTAGCTAACCTCAGACTTCACAAGATCATCTCCAACAATATGGAGGTAATGAAGGCATTTCCCTCTGATGATCATGCAATCAACTTGAAGGATCTTGATCTCAGTTCTGATACTCCTCCTATGCAACGCAGCCTAGGATTGCTATGGAACACTGAACAAGACACATTCACATTCCAAGTGTCTTCTTGTGACAAACCTTTCACCAAACGAGGAGTTTTATCTGTTGTGAACAGCATTTATGATCCTCTTGGTTTCATTGCTCCCATCACCATTCAAGGCAAGCTACTACTAAGACAGCTTACCACTGAGAACATGGACTGGGACACTCCACTGCCTGCTGAGAAACAACTGAGGTCTGACTGTGGCACTAACTTCGTTGGAGCCTGCAAAGAACTGCAGTTAGACAACTTCTTATCCAACAATGGGTGCACTTGGACGTTTAACCCTCCACATTCATCCCATATGGGAGGTTCCTGGGAACGTATGATTGGGATCACACGCAGAATCCTTGACTCTATGTTGATGGACCACAAGTCGACACTGCTTACCCATGAGACGTTAATAACCTTTCTTGCTGAAGTGTCTGTGATAATCAATGCAAGGCCACTTGTCCCAGTATCTTCAGACCCTGAATCTCCAATTATCTTAACCCCAGCAACGCTTCTTACTCAGAAAATTGGTACTGCTGCTACCTCTCCACGTACCTTAGATCACCAATGGAAACAAGTTCAACACCTGTCCAATGTGTTCTGGCACCGCTGGAAAACAGAGTACCTCCACATGCTACAGAGCCGTCACAAATGACAGACCTCAAAACCTAATCTCCAGGTGGGTGACCTCGTCCTTCTAAGGGATAAAGAAGTCCATCGGAATGAATGGCCTATGGGTCTCATCACTAAAGTTGTCCCTAGTGATGATGGGAAGACTCGGAAAGTGGAGGTCAAGGTAACCAAGGGAGGCTCAGTGCGAGTTTTCTTCCGCCCAATTAATGAACTGGTGCTTCTTCTTCCAAGAGGAGACGTCACATAAAAGAAGATAAGGACACCATTCACAGATCATGGCGGGGAGCTTCCTTCCATGAACTAAAAACGTGTTCTTGTGGATTACAGTGTGGGTCGGTGGAGGTGTTGGCAAATTGCGGCTTCCCGATCTGAAGATTGGTTTATTTGGACTAACTGTTGATTATTGTTTGTTGTGCATGTTTCTTTTTTGTTTTTCAGGTTTGAAGAGGACTTTATGGACATCTCAGGACATTAATGTTTGTTTTCATTGAAATCTAAAGATTTCAGGCGGGGAGTGTCATGTCCCAGGACTTGGTTTAATTCACTGACATGTATCTGTGATACTGTTTGTCTTTGTAGTTTGTCCCCTCTCTCTCTCTGTATCCTTAGCTGTGATGCTGTAGCTCCTCCTCTCTCTCTCTCAGTTTAGTTTCACTTCTTTGTAAGCAACATGTCTGCTCAGCTCCTGGTATTTCATCATTTTTCACCTACTGCTGTATGAGGTTCTACAAGATTTACTTGGATTAAAGCATCTGGAATCTTATCTACGCCTCCTCAGTTGAGTTGAACACTATCTGATAGATATCTTGGTGTAAATTGCTGGTTAGCATAGAGACTACAGGACACTCTCACAACCTCACACTTGCAGCCAAGCTATTGAGTCAGAACAGCAATGACAGAGGTCAAACGTGTTCTGTAAGTCTTCTCAAGGTTGGCACACACTGTTGCTGGTATGTTGGCCCATTCCTCCATGCAAATCTCCTCTAGAGCAGTGATGCTTAGGGGCTGTCGCTGGGCAACGCGGACTTTCAACTCCCTCCAAAGGTTTTCTATGGGGTTGAGATCTGGAGACTGACTAGCCCACTCCAGGACCTTAAAATGCTTTTTACGAAGCCACTCTTTCGTTGCACGGGCGGTGTGCTTGGGATCATTGTCATGCTGAAAGACCCAGCTACGTTTCATCTTCAGTGCTGTTGCTGATGGAAGGAGGTTTGCACTCAAAATCTCGCGATACTTGGCCCCATTCAGTCTTTCATGTACACGGATCAGTCGTGCTGGTCCTTTTGCAGAGAAACAGCCCCAAAGCATGATGTTGCCACCCCCATGCTTCACAGTAGGTATGGTGTTCTTTGGATGCAACTCAGCATTCACTCTGCTCCAAATACGACGAGTTGTGTTCCTACCAAACAGTTCTACTTTGGTTACATCTGACCATATGACATTCTCCCAATACTCTTCTGGAACATCCAAATGCTCTCTAGCAAACTTCAGATGGGCCCGGATATGTACTGGCTTAAGCAGGTGGACACATCTGGCACTGCAGGATCTGAGTCTCTGGCGGTGTAGTGTGTTACTGACGGTAGTCTTTGTTATGTTAGTCCCAGCTTTCTGCAGGTCATTCACTAGGTCCCACCGTGTGGTTCTTGGATTTTTGCTCACCGTTCTTGTGATCGTTTTGACCCCATGGGGTGAGATCTTGCGTGGAGCCCCTGATCGAGGGAGATTATCAGTGGTCTTGTATGTCTTCCATTTTCTAATTATTGCTCCCATAGTTGATTTCTTCATACCAATCTGCTTGCCTATTGCAGATTCAGTCTTCCCAGCCTGGTGCAGGGCTGCAATTTTGTTTCTGGTGTCCTTCCACAGCTCTCTGGTCTTCACCATAGTGGAGTTTGGCGTGTGACTGTTTGAGGTTGTGGACAGGTGTCTTTTATACTGATAACAATGTCAAACAGGTGCCATTACTACAGGTAATGAGTGGAGGACAGAGGAGCCTCTTAAAGAAGACGTTACAGGTCTGTGAGAGCCAGAAATCTTGCTTGTTTGTAGGTGACCAAATACGTATTTTCCACCATAATTTGCAAATAAATTCTTAAAAAATCAGACAGTGATTTTCTAGATATGTTTTCTCATTTTCTCTCATAATTGAGGTCTACCTATGATGTCAATTACAGGCTTCTCTCATCTTTTTAAGTGGAAGAACTTGCACAATTGGTGGCTGACGAAATACTTTTTTCCCCCACTGTATATTGAATAGTGTTAGCAGCAAAACATTCATTTGTGACCACCAACAAGTTTTAAACAAGTTTTATGTTAAACATATTTTTGAAGAATTTTTGGTGATGTTTTTAAAATTTGTGTTATCTATATTTAAAAAAATTCTAAAAGTCCTGCAGAAACTTCCTGTTTTCTGTAGATTTTTTTTTGCAGCAGCTTATCAGCACAGAGATGATCACAGCAACATGTATATGAAGATAGAAAAGATACAAAATCCACCAGTCACAGTAGAGGATTTAACAGCTTTTCTACTCCCCTCCCTGTGCATTGACTTCTGCCCAGGTCACAAAGCATGCCTAGAAAACTTAGGGTCTGCCCCAGTCCATTGTGTCTATACCATGGTCCTTCTGTAAGAAACAGGAAGGCACATAATGTTTTTGGCTTAGTGGAAAAGTTGGAATTGCAAGATATTGTAGTATTTTTTAAAATAATTTGAAAAATGAAAATCATCACCAAAATGTCTTAAAAATATATTGAACATAAAAACGTGATTTAAAAAATAGGTCTTTTCCTGGTGACTCATTCCCTTTGAGTTATTGCTTCCCAGGGAGAGGAAGATGGGAACAAGAGAATGACCTTATATTTTTTTTTATTTTTAAGAAGTATTTTTCTGTGAAATAAATTATGGTATCTGTCCATCTTTTAAAACTAAGCAAAAGACAAAGTCTAATAAAAATGACCTAGAATATTTTATGTGACACTGACATTTCATCATGAAAAGAATTAATATACTTAATGACTGTCAGTAATGTGCCGGAGATGTGTAATCCTGTGGTTATTGTGGTGATTTAGCAGTTCAAGCATGTTGCTGAATTGTTATCTAATGGCCTGTTCCATATTGACTTCTGAATGTTGTACTCAATAACAATGTATAATCTCATAAAGCAGTGACACCAGTTACAATGATAGTGGTTACAGCATCAGGGAACCATATACAGTAAGACTGACTACAGCACCAGTATCACACAAACCAGCTACATCTGACATATTGCATTTCAGTATTCTGTTTATTTTCATTACTTTTATATTGTCATCACATACACAGCACTGTACAGATTTTTACATTCCACATCAGTCCCTGTTTTCAGACGCACACATATTTGTGAGTTTTATAGGAAATCAATGTACCTATAAATTTGCTTTAAATGGAGTGCTAGCCACTGAACCACTGTGGTTCCCATGTCTTAGTTTATAATTTAATCCTTTATTATATTTTTGGATTATGTGGGTTGAAGCCTATATGTGCTTGTATAATACATTTTACAATGATAAAAGTACAGTTTACATGTGGTACAGTTGTTTACATGGTATAAGTAAACTATTACTGCAGGCTACAATTTTAACACTATAATATGTGTCAGAGCAGCCTTTTCGCATTGTAATGTCAGTGACATAAAGCCTGGCTTTGGTGTAGAACAGGGGTAGGCAACCCCTGGCACGCATTCCAAGAGTGGCATATTTCTATGGAATGGCAGCCCAAGCCCTGGCCGAACGACCCAGCCAAAACAAAACTGCTATTATTATACTCAGGGGTCTCTTCTTCTGGTGAATTTTTCCCTGGTTAAGGGCTGTACTTCAGGATATAGATTGGTGGCAGCTATTGTCAAATAGTGATACAGAGGTTAAGTAAGAGACATTTAAATCTATGTTAAGTATATAGCAAAATGTATAATCATAGGCAACAACTATAAACGTCTTAAATTAACCCCCCCTTCCCCCCCATGGCTTACAACCACGGTTAAAAGAACGATAAGCAATTAAAAAAAAGGGAATTTAATAAATATAAATCCAAAGGGTCAGCTGTATTGTTTGAGAATTACAAAGCGCATAACAAAAATAAGTAAAATACATAATAAAAGGCAGCTGGTTAATGAAAGCAAAGTTAACCACACAAAAATTCTTTAACCACTTCAGTAGCGGGCCAATTTCTCTGCTTCAGGACCAGACACTTTTTCAGTTTTTTTTTTTTATATGTACGGTTTTGAGGGCTATAACATTTTTATAATTTGGGTGATTCAACTAATTTTGACATCTTTTTTCAGTGACACATAGGCCTTTATTTTTATGCTTTTAATTTTGCATGTTTTTAAATTTTTTTATATCTGGGAAAATATAAACAAAAGAGTAAGGAAAACTCTGATTTTCACTTTTCCCTTTTTTTTTTATTTAATAGAACAAATAGCTATTAAAAAACGTTTTAAAATAGTTTTTTCCTCTCCATTACGGTAATTTTTATTTTGTATTGTGTCATCCGGGTGGTGTGGCTAGAACCTGTGATGAGGGTGTGGTATTGGCGTATTATTATTTTTTTTTTTAAATTATTTTACTTTCATTTAATTTTTTTTTTTTACTTTTCTATTTATTTTATTTTTTTACATTGTGTCCCCATAAGGTCATAATAGACCTTTGGGGGCATCTGAACACTTCTTTTTTTGGTGGAGGAGGCTGTCAGGGCTGATCTGGGTCAGTTCTAATAGTCTCTTATATCCGGTGGATCATGTGACTAGATATGAGTGAATCGAAGCTGACAAAGTGGAATTCAATCTGAATTTCAGGAAATATTCGATTCGCATCAAATCCGGATTTCCTCACGCTTTGTGGTAATGAATCGATTTTGTTCAAAATGGCTGCTGTACATGTTAGGACATAGGACAAGGAACTCTGGGAATGTGGAATCACCCACAATGCCATGCGTGCAGCCAATCAGCAGCCAGCCCTGTGATGTCACATCCCTTTAACCCCTTCGTGAGCATGCACGGCATATTTCACCGCTGCATTCAAGGTGTTAAAACCCCCGATCGGTTATGGAGCAGGGTGTGACAGCTAACACCCGGCTCCATAACCGATCGGGGGTTTTAACATCTTGGATGCCCCGGTCAAACATGTCAGTGGCATCCAAGGGGTTCCGCCTTTTGCCACCCACCCCGGCTCTTTGCAGACACAAAATAGTTGTTTATTCGCCGCAATTTAATTATAATTGAATATAATCGTATCGGAAAATTCAGCAAAGTTGCTGAATCGAATTTTTAAAAACTTCGCTCATCTCTACATGTGACCGTCGGGTCAGAGGGGAGCTGCATCATGGTGGCTCCCATAGCTGTGTATACAGTGCTCATTGAGCGCTGTGTATACATTGATCAGGAAGCCAGGGACAGTAATAAACCATCCCTGCCTTCTCTGCGGGAGCTCCGGCTGTAGTAACAGCCAACTCCCTTCTTCTGCAGCTGCACGATTTCGTGCAGCTGCTTAAAACTGCAAGGACGTACTGGTACATCCTTGCAGAACAATAGAGGGACTGCCCGGACATATATAGCCTATGGGTGGACCGGAATGGGTTAGATATATAAATGCAAAAAAACAAGGTCAGAATAGGCAGGTCCCCTAAATAAGGGTAATGAAGAGTTAGTAACTGGGGACTAAGAAAAAAACAGATCTACTAAATGGATTCTTTACCTCTGCATATACAGAAGAACAGCGAGTAGTTGATGTAGGTGTCACCAATGCTGGTAATACATCAACCAATATACTAAACTGGATAAACATAAATATGGTCCAAGCTAAGTTAAACAAATTAAACGTGAGTGAGGCTCCCACGAGTATTTAACCTGTTCCCGACATCCACTGTAATAGTACAATAGATGCTGGGTTTTTAAAGATGGGGCATTGCTTTATGTACTGTCCCCCCAAAGTGCCAGGGAGCCCCCCGGAGGTGTTCCCCCAAATATAATTTGTAATTGGGTTGAAAACTGGTGACAAGATTGTATGGATCATATTTTCTGCTATAAGGGTTCAGTGCTGGGTCCACTGTTATTTAATTTATTAATGATATAGAAGATGGGATTAATAGCGTTGTCTCTATGCAGATGACGCTAAGCTATGCAGTACAATCTATGAAGGATGTACATAGGTTACAAGCAGATTTGGACAGACTGATGTGTTTTAGCATCCACTTGGCAAATGAGGTTTAATGTGGATAATTGTAAAGTTATGCATCTGGGTAAAAATAATCTGCATGCAACATTTGTCCTAGGGGGAGTAAAGCTGGGAGAGTCACTGGTAGAGAAGGACCCTGGTGTACTTGTAGATCATAGCTTAAATAACAACATGCAATGTCAATCAGCTGCTTCTAAGGCTAGCAGGATATTGTCATGTATTAAAAGGGGTGTTGGACAGGTATGTAATATTACCACTATATAAATCATTACTGCAGTTTCATCTGGAATATGTAGTTCACTTCTGAGCACCAGTTCAAATAAATGATGACCAACAGTTGGAAAAGGTACAATGGAGGGCCACGGAATTGATATGATGCATAGAGGACCTCAGTTATGAGGAGAGATTAAAGGAATTTATTTAGTCTTGAGAAGAGGCATTTATATCTAAATGGCCCATGCAATAAATATGGGAAAAAGCTGTTCTGTGTAAAATCCCCTCAAAAGACAAGGGGGCACTCCCTCCAGCTGGAGAAAAAAAGGTTTAATTTGCAAAGGCGACAAGGCTGCTTCACTGTAAGGACTGTGAATCTGTGGAATAGCCTACCCCAGGAGCTGCTCACAGGAGCAACAGCTGACAGCTCCAAGAAATAATTAGATGCCATTTTAGAGCAAAATAGCATTGATGTTTATAGAAATGTGTAGAATACTTTTTTCCTTCAGTCATGCCATTTCCCATCCCTTGGTTGCACTTGATGGAAATATGTCTTTTTTGAACCATACTAACTATGTTACTATATTACTCTCCCGCCTGTCCTTCATATGAGACACAATGGAGGTCCTGGGACGTATAGAAGACATTCAGTTTTCTCCAGGCATTTACCGTGCTAGTTTTGGTGTTATACAGCTCCATTCCCAATATTACCTTTTGAAATATAATGCATTTGTCATGTAACTATCGAATTTTGTCCTAAGAATTATTTCCTATTTAAAGTGTTTTTTTTTACAACAGCTCATGGGCACTGCGATGGGGAGCCCCATAGCCTCTTCATTTGCAGATCTTCTCCTGGGGTGGTGGTATGTGTGTAGGGTGTTCATTGCTGACATGGAGACTAGGACATTGTCAGTTGCACTCTGGTTGATAATCATTGATGATGGCCTGGTCTAAAATGTTAAAGGGAGGCTGTCAGCACCAAAAATGTTAATAAACCAGCACCAATACTTCATAGTGCTCAAATTTGTGTTCACAGTGCTATAATTTTTTTATATAAAGAAATTACAGAAACAATCTTTCCCTGAGGGAAGGAGATCTCGATATACAGCTACTTCAGAATGAGGCACATCTCAGAATGAATAGTCAATAGGCCATTTCTTTTGCTTAGGTTAAAACCTAAAAGATATAGTGCACATGGTGTTCCAGTATAAAAAAAAAAAAAATGACCCTGATAGATGTTAAAAGAATTTCCAGTCATTTAGGGCATTTTTATCATGTTGCCATTATATATAATGATACTGATTTAGACTCAGAACTAGTATGGCTCTACTGTCCTATATTCATAGGATGGTGTGGGTACAGCAGAGCCACGAAATTCACAGTTATGACAGCCAGAAACTCAGTTCCCTGTCTCTGCAACATCACCAAGGCCATCCCAGCGCGGCAGGGTTAGGATATCCTCTGCCAGCTATCATTATTGGAGGCACCAGTAGGTATTTCAGATTATTATAATGATAAATTGCTCAGTCTCAATGTGCAGAAGCTGCAGCATAACTGCAAAAAGAGAACTTTCACAACTATCACAATGCACCTTCAGCAATAACAAATTCAGCTATACTACATTTGCTTCATATACAGCTTTGATAGACATTCTGTTTTCTATTCGCCATCAAGATCTGTCTCATTTCTGCCCACTTCCCACAGCCCTTTTTTTGCCCATGCCTTCCCCACTTTAAAGAAAAGCAGCGAGTGAAGTGCATGAGGAAAGGGTAACAATATTGCCACATATACAGACGTGCACCAAAAATTGCACCTCTCATCAGATATTTTACACCAGAACCTGTGCAAAATGTATGACGAATATTCCCCATTATGTGCAGTGTAGCGCAACAAGGGAAAAGTATCAATTATTGCCACAAATACAACCGTGCACCAGAAACTGGCAGAAAATGTATGGTAAATATTCTCCATTTGTGTTATCACAATTTTTAAAGGGGTTTTCCAGGCAAATTATATTGATGACCTATCTTTAGAATTCATTACTCCGTAAAATATACTGGTAAGCTGGAAAAAAAAATTCAGATTAGGGTGGAATTGAAGAAAAACTGCTTAGTTTTTGCAATGTTCACTGTTCAGGCAACATGACATGCCATCTGTATTCTATGGGTCGGTCGATTCCAGTGATGCCAAAGTTATATACAGTAGTTTTATCATAATAATTATTATGATAATTTAACTGTTGTCTTGAACCCCAGAGGGTCTGATCACTAATGCAGTGCATTACAATGCCAACCGGAGACCTTAAATAGGTTGGCCAGGATATTTTTATTATTGCCGCAGGAGGCAAGGTGAAAAAAAAAACCATACTCTTTGCTGTATAATATATTTAAATACCCTACATGCACCATAATAGTATGGCGGAAGTTGGGAGGGGGTTAAAGAAGAAAGAACACTGCACAATTTAAAATTTCTCTTAAACATGGCAGTACTCCATATGTGGTTGTAAACTGCTGTACGGGCACATGATGGTGCTCAGAAGGGAAAGAACACTATTTATTTTCTGGAGAGTAAATTTTGTTGGAATAGTTTTCAGGTGCCATCTCTCATTTGTAGAATCCCCGAGGTACCAGAATAGCAGAAACCCCCAAAATGTTACCTTGAATTTATCAAGGGGTATAGTCAGCATTTTGACTCCATAGGTATTTCAAAGAATTGGGCCATAAAAATAAAAAATTACATTTTTTCCAATAAAAAGTTGCTTTGGACCCAAATTTTCATTTTCAGATGGAGGTAAAGGAGAAAATACACTCCATAATTTATTAAGCAATTTGTACCGAATACAGAGATGTCCACATGTGGATGCAAACTGCTGTTTGGGCAAACAGCAGGGTATTGAAATGAAGGAGCTCAAATTTTACTGGAATACTTTACTGGAGCTTTGTTGCATTTGCAGAGCTCCTGAGGTATCGGAACAGAGGAAATTCCCAAAAATTAACCTCATTTTGGCATTTACAACCATCAAGGAACTTATCAATGGGTGTATTGATCTGTCTTAACTCACAGAAACTGTGCCTGCGGCATTACTTTGAGTCAGAAAATGCTCTGACTTCGGGGGCTTAACCCCTCAGATGCTGTGATCAATAGCAATCACGGCATCTAGATGGTTCAGGAGTTGTCTAGTTTCAAATCAATACTAACAGACATGTTCTCATGGGTTTTCTAGATCTCTGCTTCCTGTCATTCATTCTGCTTGCTTTCAGTGGATAAATATCAGTCCTTGGTCATGTGAAATACAGTACAAAGTCATGTGATGAACCAAGCAGATGTCTGATTACTGTGCTGTGACCATAACGAGCTGTGCACCTGTGTGTTCATCACATGAGAATGGATCATATATTATATGACCATGGATTGATTTTTCAGACCCCAGAGTATAATAATCGGAGGCCCAGGGGAGGTGACAAACATAAAAAACAGTCTTACTCACCCCTCACGTGACATCACTAAAGAGGACCAAAGACAGCAGGGAGTTGTGCTGGAGCCCAGGAGAGATAAGTAGCACTGGTGCTAGCTTACTCACCTTGCTTAGGTCTCCGATTATTATACTCTGGGGTCTGTTTAATAAAAAAAAAAAAAAAAAGCTGCATTGGCCCACCAGGACCCCTAAGGTTGCGGGCACAGTTGGACTGGCCCACTGGGGAATCGGTGAATCCCCCCGGTGGGCCCCGAGCCCCGGCTATTAGTACTCATTTTGCCAATGTAAAGGTCAGGGGTCTGATCGGGACGGTCTGGGGCCCGATGCGGCCCCTGACCATCCCGATCGGGCCCCTGACCAATGGACAGTGGCGTAACGATCGTGGTTGCAAGGGCTGCGACCGGAGGGGTACGGGGCCCGCGGCCAGCTGGAAATGGCTGGGGCTCCGGACTACCATGATAGTGGTCGGGGAAAGCCTGGTTCCCCGACCGCTATACCTATTCCATTAGATGCCAGCCCAGGGGAAGTGAAAAAAAAAAAAACTCACCTGGCTGTCCTGGGCTCAGCATCGTCTCCGGCACTTTTCCGGCCTCACTGCAGAGGCCTGTGATTAGGCCCCAGTGGTGACATGGGGCGTGCCAGCGTAATGACGTCATCACGCCCCACTTGACCACTGAGGTGCAATCACAGGCCCCAGTAGTGATGTCTGTTGCACGGGACGTGGAGACCAGGGAACCAAGGAAGATGGGAAAGACAGCAGGACGGAGCGAGAATGGCCCGGAGAGGTAAGACAAGGTGAGTATAAGTGTTTGTTATTTTTAATCACTTCTCCTGGGACTCTACTTATTATATTCTGTGTGTCTGAGGAGACCTCAGAGTATAATAATAGCACCGACTCTGGGGGGGGGGGGGCACTGTGGGCATATAATACTGTATGGGGGCCACTGTGGGCATATAATACTGTGTGGGGGCCACTGTGGGCATATAATACTGTGTGGGGGCCACTGTTGGCATATATTACTGTGTGGGAGCCATTGTGGGCATATAGTACTGTGTGGGGCCATTGTGGGCATATAGTACTGTGTGGGGCCATTGTGGGCATATAATACTGTGTGGTGGCCATTGAGGAGCATATAATACTCTGTGGGAGCAACTGTGGGCATATATTACTCTGCGAGGGCCACTGTGGGCATATATTACTGTGTGTGGGCCACTGTGGGCATATAATACTGTGTGGGGGCCACTGTGGGCATATAATACTGTGTGGGGGCCACTGTGGGCATATAATGCTGTGTTGGGGCCACTGTGGGCATATATTGCTGTGTGGGGGCCACTGCGGGGCATATATTGCTGTGTGGGGGCCACTGCGGAGCATATAATGCTGTGTGGGGGCCACTGCGGAGCATATAATGCTGTGTGGGGGCCACTGTGGAGCATATAATGCTGTGTGGGGGCCACTGTGGAGCATATTATACTGTCCCAGTATTGTTTACATGCCGGGTGCTGCGCTGCTCATTCACCGTGTTCTTGATAACTGCAGTTGTGGGTACTAAAGCCGTATCTCTTTCAAGTATCTGAGATATCGCTGCAGCACCCGTAACCGTCACTATCAAGAATTTACTCTAGGGAGGGGGTAGGGGGATCCTGATGGGCAGCCGTTGGAACCAATCCAGTTGCAGCTTGTTGCTGCAAGCGTCACTGACGTACTGACGCTGTGCACGGCGACGGGTTTCTGCATAGGAGCCCAGACCAGCAGTGTGAAAGGTAAGTACAACTTAACCACGCAAACAAAAAAACAACTTTTCCCCCTATTTTGCCCCCCAAATCTTTCAACTTCACTGACCACTCTGATAACTACAACCCCTAACAACTCCAGATGCTCTGGGTCTGTTGAGAGTTGTAATTCCCCCCCTCCCACCCGAGCTAATTTCTCACTGTATTGTTATGCTGGTGCCTGCTCTAGGGCTCCAGCATAACAATTCCTAAGTCACAGAAACTCCAATACTGCTATAGGGGAGACCAGTGAAGGGGCCACTGTATGGGCACAATTGATGGGGTCATTGTGGGGGGCAGTGATGGAGGCCAATAACCTGGGGGACATTAAAGGGGTTGTGCAGGATAACATATATCTATATATATTTTTTTTAATTACACCAGGGCAGGTAAAAAAAACAAACAAACTTTCTCTCCTGTCCCCAGTGTGTCCCAGCACAGTTTGGTCCTGCAGCTGTTTTCTTCCAGCGCAAGTTCCTCCTGCACGTGACTACCTGTGACGTCACATGACCCCTGAGGCCAATCAGTGGCCTAAAGAAAGGGACCTGGGACGTCACAGCCAGTGAGGAATTCCGGCAAAAGAAGACAGCGAAGCAGTAGGTCCGGACTGTGCTGGGACCTGCTGACACTGGAGCAACGGGGACAGGTGAGCATGTTTAGTATGTTTTTGTTTGTTTTTTTTGGGGGGAGGGGGATTCACCTCCCCCAGACTAATTAGAAAAAAGACAAAAATTATACTGGACAACCTCTTTAAAGTGTGGCGCATTAGGGGGGTATATTAAAGGGGTTGTCCAGGCATAATTTGTTATGGTTTATCCTCAGGATAGGCCATAGATACCTGATCTGTACGGGGCTGACCCCAGACCAACCAGCTGTACGGAGCCACTTCTGGCGCCTGTCCTGTACACAATGAAGGGCCAGAAGCAGAAAGCTCTGTCCACTGTGTATTAGCCGGGCACCTTCACTGCATCTCAGCACTTATTGAAGTCAGTAGGAGCTGAGCTGCAGTGAAGGCGCCGGGTGACTAAACAGTGGATGGAGCTTTCTGCTTCCAGCCCTATGTTGTGTACAGAGCGGGCACTGGAAGTGGCTCCGAACAGATGATGGGGCTGTGTGACAGACCCCTACTGATCAGGTATTTATGGCCTATCCTGAGCATAGGCCATAAAAAAGATTAACCCAGGACAACCCCTTTAATATGCCCCACACAGTTTAATGTCCCCCCCACAGGATGTTAGCCCCCATCACTGCTCCCACACAATATAATGGTCCCATCACTGTTCCGCATATAGTATGGGGGACCAGTGAAGAGGCCACCGTATGGGGAGACCAGTGAAGGGGCCATAAAAAAATTTGGCCCAGACAACCCCTTAAAAGAGGTTGTCCATAAATTTGAGCGACCGCTGTGGCGGCCGCTAGGGAGGTGTAAATAAAAAAAATTCAAAAAAAAGCATACTCACCTGTCCCCAGCACCCCATTGTCCCCTGCCTGTGTCTGTTCGGTCTCATGGTGGCCCCTCATTTCTGGAAATCGTGTACCTAATTGGTCTTTACGGTCACATGAGGTGCAGGACTCCCAGCAAGGAGCCGCTAGCATGAGACTGAATGGACACTGGCAGCAGACAACAGAGCGCCGGGAAAAGGTGAGTATGCTTTTTTATTTATTTATTTTTTATTTGACACCTCCCGCACGGGACATGGGTTGCGCCAATTCCTGGACAACCTCTTCAAAGGATTTATCCATCTTTCTAATATTGATATCCTGTCCTTTGGATAGGCCAGCAATATTACATCTGCGATGACACAACAGCCAGGACCTCTGCAGATCAGCTTTTCCAGGACAGTGTGGCTACAGGTAACAATTCTAGGAGCCACGCTGTTCACTTGCCATACAGGGTGTAGCAGTGGGTTTAGGTAGTGCAGTGGTGCACATGGTATGGCGGGTGAGCAGCATGGCTCCCAACATGTTATTACCTTTAGCCGCCCTGTCTCAGTACCGCTGATCTACAGGGGTCCTGACGGTGGGTCCCTAGAAGCAATTCCACTGGTGGGACCTAGACATCCCAGTCCGACACTGGTTGCGGGCCCCATAGCATCCGCTACAGCAGTAGATACATTGACCCAGTGGGCCATGAGAGCTAATGTATTGTGCCCTGCCCATAATTTATGCTCCACATATTGAGGGTGGCATGCACCTTTCCACACATGGACATTTACAAGAAAAGACCCACATGGTTATCAAGCAGGGACAACTTTCCTCAAGAACTGTGCATTGCCATCAACTGGCAGTGACTGCACCACCAGTAACTTGGCCAGTTGGGAGTTAAACTTGCAGACCACTCGGATAACTGGGTTTGCATTCTGTGGAAGAGAAGGAGAAGCAAGAGAAGGATAATGTGATATTCTAGGTGTGGAATGGATGTGGTCTGCCGACAAAGACGATCATGGGGAGAAGGAATGCAGTGGTTTTCTTGCTTGCTTGTTGCCACTGCTAATTCGAAATATGATGGTGATGCCATTTCATGTGAGTACGAAGAGACCTAGTTACTACATATGTGCCTTTACACCCATGGCTAATTATCTGTTTGCAGATCATGGACCTTGCCATTGATTTGTCATTTGGTAATATCCAAAAAAAACTGCCATACAGGAGATGACCGTACATAGCTGCTGCCACCAAAACCAGAAACCTGTCTGCCAGTGCCACCACCACCTGAGTTTGCTTTAGATCTACCCCAGGCAGGTCTTTTGCATGTTGCGACTGCACTTCAGGTGGAACTATTGCAGCTGCCACCACCCTTAACTTGAGATTTGGTATTTCTGCATGATGGAACTCCTTGTAATCATTACTGGCTTCATGTTTAATGTAAATTGTTGAATGAATGGTTCTAATGCACCAGCTTCGAAATATATTTTTTCCAATGTGGGCCCTAGAGGGGATCATCTCCATGTGGAAATTGTTCTGTCTGCAGATTTATGGTCAAAATGAATATTTTTTTTTTGGATTCTCATTACTCCATGCAATATTAAATTGTTCATACTGTGAATTGTCAAAGCAAAAGGGTAGTTTATTACTTGGAATGTCCTTGAGGACTCATTTATATTGGCATCACTTCCCGGAAACTGATTCGAGTTCTTGAACACCAGCAGAAAGAGTTCTTGAACACCAGCGATAAAAGAAAGCATTGGAGTCATCCTTTCAACAATTTACATTAAACATGAAGGCAGTTGCACGTCCATTACAAGGAGTTCCATCATGCAGAAATACCAAATCTCAAGGTAAAGGCCATATACGTGTATCAGGCCCATTTGGGGAGCGGAGGAATGATCAAATTACTACAATTAGAAACAAAATGGATTGTGGTATTACAGACCCTTTCATCCAAAGGTCTCAAATAGACATGTCTGATGGCATGGGATTGTGTTTTTGGGTGAAATTGTGTAATTTCCTTTTGTGGCGTTTATATTTAAATAGGTTTTTTATTTCATTTAAACATCTATAGGTGCAGGCCGGTCCATATAGTGCTGAGTGCTCGGCGAGTGTGGAGGGATATTATGTACAACTCTGTTTTGTTTTACAGCATGTTATATGACAGGACAGTGATCATTTTGGTCCGAATTTTTGAATGGAGGAATGGGAAATTCTACTCAGATGCCAAGGAATTCCCCCCTTTTTTATTTCTACCTTTATACACATACTCCATTCCAATGATAAATCACTTGTTTTTTCCTTGTTTAATATTATGCAACTTTTATTATTATTTTTTCCTTTAATTGTGCTTCTAATGAGGCTTATTTCCCTATCCTAGATTTTTGGTATATTCACTTATAGTACTTCTACCACTTTCTCAGCAGTATTGTTGCCATTATTATATGTATTACTTCCTATGTGCTCTACTCATAGTATATTGTTAGTTTATATTTATGGTTCTTGGTGCATAGTAGTTACTACATTATATTGCACATTGCATTGCATCTGGAGCTGTAACTAGCAAAGACTGGGCCCCCCAGCTAACTTTTGACTTGGGGGCCCCCTCATGGCATAGACCACAGAGTATAATGGTCAGAGACCCAAGGGAGGTGACAAACATAAAAACCAAAGTTACTCACCTCTCCTGGGCTCTGGCACACTCCCTGCTGCATTTGGCCCTCTTCAAAGTCGGAACAGATGTCACATGGGCCAGGCTGATGTGGGATGTCACCAAAGAGGCCCTAAGACTGCCTGGAGTCACGCTGGAGAGCAGGAGAGGTGAGTAACAGTTTTTTTTTTATGATTGTCACCTCCCCTTGGCACCGAACATTATACTCTGCTGTCTGAAAAGACCCCAGACTATAATAATAGAGTATTTGGGGTTCATCCAAAAAATACTTACCGATACCCGCTCCTGCTCACAGCCGCCTCCGTTTCCCCTTCTGCCCTCCAGGGGGCCACAGCGACATAATATGGGACGCAGAGGAGGAGGCGGCCGAGAGCAGGATTGGGATTCAGTAAGTAAATAGGGCCTATTACTTGCTGGGGTTACTCCAGCAAGTAACAGCCTATTAAAAAAAAAAAAAAAAAAGGGGGTGTCCGCCAGGCCCCCTAAGGTCCCGGATAGTGATGAGCGAATCGAAGCTGACGAAGTGGAATCCGATTTGAATTTCAGGAAATCTTTGATTCACATAAAAAGTATAACTCATCCCACAAAAAAACTAGACCTGAACCAACTCTGTCAACAGAAAAATAAAAATGTTATGCCTCTGAGAATATGGTAATGCAAAAATCATAGAAACTTAACAGACTGATGGCAAAAAAAAAACACATGGTCCATCTAGACTGCCCTTATATCATTTCCATTTTATCTTAGAAGAGACATGTTTTTATCCAAGGCAGTTTAAATTCTCCTACTGCAGATTTCCCAACCATATCTACTGGAAGTTTGTTCCAAGCCTCAACTATTCTTTCAGTGAAATAATATTTCCTGAGGTTGCTTTTGATCTCGACCCCCCCCCCCCAAGCTAATTTCATATTAAGACTATTGATTTGTTTTCCAAAATTGAGATTTTTTCTGCAAATTTAGTAAAACATTAAAAAAAAAGGATATAAATTAGGTGTCCCCGACCCCTAGAAAAAAGGTAATTTGTTGCTTATGCTGTACGGCATAAAAAATGTGAAATGGTATTAAAAAAAAAAATTCTAGTTTGTAATATGAGACAGTGAAAATCCCTATAATCCACACATAGTTCTGGGCAAAATTAGCTGTGGCAGAAATGGGAATGTTTAAGGAATGGCTGGGATCCAAGGCGAACATTTGACATGTGTCCCCCCCGGACCGCACAAACCGCATTCCTGCGCAAACTATTATGCGCCATAGTGGCCCCTACACACACTATTATGCCCCATAGTGATCCCTGCACACAGTATTATGCCTCATAGTGGCCCCTGCACACAGTATTATGCCCCATAGTGGCCCCTGCACAAAGTATTATGCCCCATAGTGGCCCCTGCACACAGTATTATGCCCCATAGTGGCCCCTGCACACAGTATTATGCCTCATAGTGGCCCCTGCACACAGTATTATGCCCCATAGTGTCCCCTGCACACACTATTATGCCCCATAGTGTCCCCTGCACACACTATTATGCCTCATAGTGTCCCCTGCACACAGTATTATGCCCCATAGTGGCCCCTGCACACAGTATTATGCCCCATAGTGGCCCCTGCACATAGTATTTTGCCCCATAGTGGCCCCTGCACACAGTATTATGCCCCATAGTGGCCCCTGCACACAGTATTATGTCCCATAGTGGCCCCTGCACACAGTATTATGTCGCATAGTGGCCCCTGCACACAGTATTATGCCCCACTGCTGCTACCCCTGTAATTATGCCCCTGTAAGGAATGTATAAGCTGTTCGAATACGCATCAGGCTATACACCAGGTATACTGTCTTTAAGCAAAATCTATCCTATGAGTTAGTTAGAAGATAGTTTGTGAATTTATGTACCTATTGTAGTCCACACACTTTACATGTTCACATTTTACCATCTACTACACATTCATGCGTGGACAACTATTTGATGCAATAGTGTGGGGCCAAAATACTCACTACACCCCTTCATAAATTCTCAGGGGACTTCACTTTACACTGTGTTCCAAATTATTATGCAAATAATATTTTCTCATATTTTCCAAAATTACCTATATGAATTGCAGTCATTGCAATTTTCCAGTCATCAACTATTCGAGTATAATTGAAAGGTTTTTGAACAAACTGCCTATGATAACAGTATATTTAAAAAAAAAAAAAAACACTCAAAATGCATGTTTTAAATTATTATGCACAGCAGAATTTGAAACCTTTTCATTTTTATTAAGAACAAAAAAATGGTCATTGTGAAATTATAAGCATTAGCAGGTTATTACAAACTGAAATCAAACAGTTTTCAAGCCAAAACTTTATTCGAGGTGATGTTACATTTGCACATAGGACCCCTTGTTCGAAAGAAGCTTCTGAACTCTCTCGTCCATTGAATTTGTCAGTTTTTGGATGGTTTCTGCTTCAATTGTTTTGCATGAGGACAGAATACCCTCCCAGAGCTGTTGCTTAGATGTGAACTGCCTCCCGCCATCATAGACACTCCTTTTGATGATGCTCCAGAGGTTCTCAATGGGGTTGAGGTCAGGGGAGCATGGGGGCCACACCATAAGTTTGTCCCCTTTTATGCCCATAGCAGCCAGAGATGCAGATGTGTTATTTGCAGCATGAGACGGTGCATTATCATGCATGAAAATGATCTTTCTGCGGAATGCATGGTTCTTCTTCTTGAACCATGGCAGGAAGTGCTGTTTGAGAAACTCCACATACATTATGGAGTTCATCTTTACCCCTTCAGGGATCCTAAAGGGGCCGACAATCTCTCTCCCCATGATTCCAGCCCAAAACATTACTCCACCTCCTCCTTGTTGGCGCCGTAGCCGTGTTTGCATGGGGTGTCCATCAACAAGCCATCCTCCACTCCATCCATCTGGACCATCGAGCGTTGCACGGCACTCATCGGTGAACAAAACAGTTTTGAAGTCAGTCTTCATGTATTGTTTGGCCCACTGGAGCCGTTTCTGCTTGTGTGCAGTGGATAGAGGAGGTCAACAGGATGGCTTACGCACAGCTGCAAACCTCTGAAGGACCCTGCATCTTGTTGTTCGGGGGGACGTTGGAGGCACCAGCAGCTTCAAAAACTTGTCTGCTGCTATGACAAGGCATTTTTGAAGCTGCTCTTTTAAACTGATGTAATTGCCTGTTGGAAAGAGTCCTCAATTTTCCCTTATCAGCACGCACACGTGTGTGTGCTGTGAATCAGCTACATACTTCTTGATTGTGCGATGATCACGATGAAGTGTCTTGGCAATGATGATTGTAGTCATGCCTTGACCTAAACACTCCACAATTTGTTGCTTCTCAGCAGCCGACACATTGTTTTTCTTTCCCATTTTGGCTGAAAATGTAGGCTGCTTAATAATGTGGGACAGCCTTCTTAAGTAGTCTTGCCTTTAATTGGACACACCTGCCAAACTAATTAGCACAGGTGTCTGCAATTGCTTTCAGTGATATAAAGAGCCCTGACACACATCACCATCAATGAGTTTAACTGACAAACAAAAAAATTCTTACCTTATCACTCCTAAACACTTTTTGCATAATAATTTGGAACACAGTGTACTGGCAACTCAATGGCCCTACAAAAGTGACATGACATCCAAACACCAAACCAACTTAATCTATGCTCTAAAAGCCAAATAGTGCTCCTTTCCCTAGGCACATTGCTGTGCCGTTTTTTTGTGGACCTGATGTCCATAAAAAAACGGCAGTATCTGTCCGTTGAAGTCAAAGGACAGCATTTATTCACATAGTTTTTGAAACATTTGTCACATGTCCTTTATAGAACCCATAAATTTCAGTGGGTCTCTTCACATGGTTCTATCTATGTCAACTTTGACACACAAAGGAAGCGCATGTTTAGTTTTATTGACGGCCATGAAAATCAGCCTATCAAAAAAACAGACGTGAATAGACACATTGAATTAAATGTGTTGTTAAAAATTACTGTCATGCGGCCTTTTTTCACAGTCTTACTTTTTGGACTTCATGTCACTTTTGCAGAGTCACTGAAATGCCAGTAAAATGGAATTCCACTTTCAAAGAATAAAATACGTGCATCAGACACGCTGCAGTTTCCAAAACCATTGCGTTTCTTCAACGTGGGGCCTCAGAAAAATGAAAATTTTTCAGATTAGCAGGGTCTGTCACTATTTATTGGATAACAAAAAAAACCTTAACAAGTGGAAATTTTTAGATTAGCACAGACTGCAAGACTGTTCATGGGCTAACAAAAAAAAAAAACCTTAACAAACGGAGATTTTTCAGATTAGCACAGGCGGCAAGCCTGTCTATTAGGTGGGCAAAAAAAGCCACTTTAACAAATGGAAATTTTTCAGGTTAGCAGCGTGCTAATTAGATTATTGGGTACCAAAAAAACCCTTTAATCCTTAAACCCAGAGGCGTAGCTAGCGGGGGGGGGGGAGGGGGCGGCCGCCCCGGGCCCACTGAATTTTTGGGGGCCCAACCCGGGGCCGCCATTAAAACAAACCTTTATTTCTAACTAGATCGGTGTCTGCAGACACCGATCTAGTTACAATGCTTCCTGGTGCTTAACTGTCTTGTAAACCGCAAGCCAATACAGGCCTGCGGTTTACAAGACGCCGAGACCACAGACAGATGTCTGCTTCTCAGCACGGGCCACGCGATGACGTCACAACATCGCGCCACCCGCGCTCAGACACAGACGTCCTGTGCGTGGAGAGGGAGGAAGCGCCGGCAGTTCCATTCATCAGCATCGCAGGTAGGTGAGTATGACTTTTTTTTTTGTGGGTATATTAATAGTATAAGGGGTGGTTAGGAGGGGGAAATATAATTATAAAGGGAGGATTCATTAGGGGGCATTATGACAATGTGGGGGGGTCCTTTATATAAGGGTTATTGGGGGGTATTATTAATACAAGGGGGGAGGTTATTTATATAAGGAGCCATTTGGGGGCATCATTTATATTAGGAGGCATTATGAAGATAAGGGGGTGGTCATTGATATAAGGGGTCATTAGAGGTGCAGTATTTATGTCAGGGGGAATCAGGGGCATAATATGAGGGTCAATTAATTTAATGAAAGTGGCACTTGGGCTTTATTAAGACTAAGGCCCCACGTAGCGGGCTGCAGGAAAAACCATGGCGGTAACATTGTGGTTTTTCCCGCAGCGCTTTTCACCGAAGGTCCGCAGGGGTTTCCCCTGTGGACTTTCTGTTTTCAATACACCTATATGGAAACCGCCGGTGTTTCCATAGGTATAATTGACATGCTGCGATTTCCAAAACCACAATGGTTTTGGAAATCGCAGTGAGTCTGCTGCACATATTTTTCTGTAATGTGTGGATGGGATTTGCTAGAATGCCATGGTTTTTTTCTGTGGGTTTTCGCCACAAGGGGCCACATCCCATCCCCACTCTGCAGTAAAATATGCGCAGCGGAAACGCTGTGATTTCCAAAACAGTCGCAGTTTTGGAAATCGCAGCATGTCAATTATACCTACAGAAACACCAGCGGTTTCCCTATAGATATAATTGAAGCAGAAAGTCCGCAGAGGAAATCTCTGTGAACTTTCTGTGCAAAGTGCTGCAGGAAAAACCGCGATGCCTCACCGCCGCGGTTTTTCCCACAGCTGTTTTTTGCTGCGGGATGCTACATGGGGCCTTGGCCTTAAGGAGTTTTCCAGCTCATTTTTATTGATTATTTATCCTCAGAATAAATCATCAATAAGAGATAAGTGATTCCACACTGATCAGCTGTATGAAGGGGCTATGGCGTCTGTTTATATCACACGCTGTCTGTTTATAGTGTCCGTGTGATGTAATTCCAGCCTTGTCACATAGACATGTATAGGACGAGGCTGTAGTTACATTACATGGCCGCTATGAGATGAATGACACTATGTAAACAGAGAAGGGGTCACGGCGCTTACACAGGTACCACGGTTCATTCAAACAGCTGATCCTGGGGGTCCCGGGTATTAGAACCCCAATATTTTTTTTCCCTTGTTTTTTTTTTTCCCTTTTCAATTAGGAAATACCTGGGACATTATTAATAAGGAGCACTATTTAAAGGAGGTGCACAGGGAAGTTATTAATTTAAAGATGCACTTGGGGGTATTATTCATTATGGGGGGTTATATTATATATTTTATAATTGGGGGTAGCAGCAGGATGGGGGCTTTGTGCAGGTGAGGATAATGTGGGTCAGGTGCCTGGAAAAGTGAGGAGCCAAAGATGTCTGTGTTGCAAACTTTACAGAGACTGGAAGAAGTGGTCATGGCCATCCAGATAAAAGAGACGGGGAATGTGAACAATTAGTCAGAGACGTCACCGATAAGTCACAAAATGTTACTGCCCTGTATTCACCTAAATCGTCTGCAGAGCCCTGTGTAGAGCTGCTATATACCACTATACGCTCACCATTTACTGATAGTATTGGTATACGAACATTTCCAAGTTGGGGGCCCACTTGGACATGTTCGCCCCCCTGTGCTGAACCCCTAGCTACACCTCTGCTTAAACCCTTTTCAGATTGCAACAGATTAAATGAGTATTTTGCCATAAAAACTACAGTTTGTATATATATATTGGGTAACCAAAGAAAACCCCTTAAGAAAGTGAGATTTTTTTCAGATTATCACATCTTCTATCACTATCTGCTTGTAATTGATTATACAGTGCCTTGCAAAAGTATTCGGCCCCCTTGAACTTTTCAACCTTTTGCCACATTTCAGGCTTCAAGCATAAGGATATAAAATTTTAATTTTTTGGTGAAGAATCAACAACAAGTAGGACACAATCGTGAAGTGGAACGAAATTTATTGGATATTTTAAACTTTTGTAAAAAATAAAAAACTGAAAAATGGGGCGTGCCAAGTTATTCGGCCCCCTTAAGTTAATACTTTGTAGCGCCACCTTTTGCTGCGATTACAGCTGCAAGTCGCTTGGGGTATGTCTCTATCAGTTTTACACATCGAGAGACTGAAATTCTTGCTTATTCTTCCTTGGAAAACAGCTCAAGCTCAGTGAGGATGGATGGAGAGCGTTTGTGAACAGCAGTTTTCAGCTCTTTCCACAGATTCTCTATTGGATTCAGGTCTGGACTTTGACTTGGCCATTCTAACACCTGGATACGTTTATTTGTGAACCATTCCATTGTAGATTTTGCTTTATGTTTGGGATCATTGTCTTGTTGGAAGATAAATCTCCGTCCCAATCTCAGGTCTTTTGCAGACTCCAACAGGTTTTCTTCCAGAATGGTCCTGTATTTGGCTCCATCCATCTTCTCATCAATTTTAACCATCTTACCTGTCCCTGCAGAAGAAAAGCAGGCCCAAACCATGATGCTGCCACCACCATTATGTTTGACAGTGGGGATGGTGTGTTCAGGGTGATGAGCTGTGTTGCTTTTACGCCAAACATATCGTTTTGCATTGTGGCCAAAAAGTTCGATTTTGGTTTCATCTGACCAGAGCACCTTCTTCCACATGTTTGGTGTGTCTCCCAGGTGGCTTGTGGCAAACTTTAAACAAGACTTTTTATGGATATCTTTAAGAAATGGCTTTCTTCTTGCCACTCTTCCATAAAGGCCAGATTTGTGCAGTGTATGACTGATTGTTATCCTATGGACAGACTCTCCCACCTCAGCTGTAGACCTCTGCAGTTCATCCAGAGTGATCATGGGCCTCTTGGCTGCATCTCTGATCAGTCTTCTCCTTGTTTGAGATTAAAGTTTAGAGGGACGGCCGGGTCTTGGTAGATTTGCAGTGGTCTGATACTCCTTCCATTTCAATATGATCGCTTGCACAGTGTTCCTTGGGATGTTTAAAGTTTGGGAAATCTTTTTGTATCCAAATCCGGATTTAAACTTCTCCACAACAGTATCACGGACCTGCCTGGTGTGTTCCTTGGTCTTCATGATGCTCTCTGCACTTTAAACAGAACCCTGAGACTATCACAGAGCAGGTGCATTTATACGAAGACTTGATTACTTACAGGTGGATTATATTTATCATCATCAGTCATTTAGGACAACATTGGATCATTCAGAGATCCTCACTGAACTTCTGGAGTGAGTTTGCTACACTGAAAGTAAAGGGGCCGAATAATATTGCACACCCCACTTTTCAGTTTTTTATTTTTTACAAAAGTTTAAAATAACCAATAAATTTCATTCCACTTCACAATTGTGTCCCACTTGTTGTTGATTCTTCACCAAAAAATTTAAATTTTATATCCTTATGTTTAAAGCCTGAAATGTGGCAAAAGGTTGAAAAGTTCAAGGGGGCCGAATACTTTTGCAAGGCACTGTATCTGACTAAACTTTGTTTGCAGAAGAAAATGGAGTAATTGCTTTGGATCATGCTGTGATGAATAAAATGTCCATCCCCTAGTTTCACCTTCACTGAAATGCCTCATGTTCGTGCCCATAGCATCTTATATACTGTATGTGACATCAGGGAGACTATGTGTGTATTTGTTGGCACAAAGTGAGCAAAATAATTTGGAACATATTTCACTTTACACAATACTTTCCGGGTGGAAGCACTCTTGGGCTTGAAATGCTCTCTATATCCCTTGATAAATTCCTTGAGGGTTGTAGTTTTTTTTGGGTGTCAATTTTTTTATTTTACTTCAGAGCCTCTGCAATTACCTGCCAGTGCAGTGTAAATAACCAAATTAAGCCTCATTTCTGAGCCCTGTCATATTTCTAGTCAAAAGATTAGGGATAGATGTAGGGTGTTTCCAAAATCAGGGAACAGAGCACAATAACTAGAGAGTAGACTTTTCACTGTGCCACAAGCTGGGTATCACATACCGGGCATTGAAATAGCATATATCTGGGTAAATTTTCATTTTACACCATCCACTGTGCATTTATTTTGGAAAGCATTTCTGGGTTCAGATTAATAGCCGTACCGCATGATATATTTTTGAGGGGTGTAGTTTCCAAAATGGGGTCACTTCTTGGTACTCTCCACTGCACTGGCTCCATAGGAACCCTCCAAATGCATCTTGGCACCTGAAAATGATTCTGGTCTACAGAAGATTTATGGTGCTCCTTGTCTTCTGTGCCCAAACAATAATCATCCACATGTGGAGTATTTCTGTACTCAGAAGAGTGGAAGAGTGAAGAAATCAGGCAATACCTTTTAGAAGCTAACTGAGTATATTGAGTATTGAGTATGAGTATATTGAGTATTGAGTATGAGTATATTGAGTATACTGAGTTGTGCATGTGCATGTACTCAGAAGAAAGAGGCTCTGCAATTGCAACATGGTACCCGAAAACTGTTCCAGCAAAATCTGCCCTCTAAAATCCAAATAACGCTCATTTCATTGCAAGTCCCAAAATGTACCCATGCAACAATTTACCACATTTGGGATATTTCCATGCTTGGGAGAAATAGCTGTGAGAGTGTGAACCTAGAGGGTGCTGGAGAGCGACCCAAAAACAGGATTGAAAAGGTCCTCGACCACACCCATACCTGGGGCCTCACTCCAGAGGGAGTACACACAGCAGGAGAGTGCTGCTAGTGACCTGCAAGGAGCAGGTGGATGGTGGACCAGTTAGAGACAGACAGGTGGTTTGTCCCAAGAGGACTGGATTCCACAAACGGACTTGGTTAAGCTCAGTGTGAGCCAGACTGCTGAGGAGAAACCTCAGCAAAGCATCTTGCCCTCTGAGATTAGTCAGGGTTCAAGAAGTGAGGTATTGCCCTGTACATTGGCTAGGCTGTTTTATTTTTTTGTTTCTATTATCACTTACAAGCTGAATAAAGCCATTTCTTTTGGATTGCCATTACCTGATACGCCACAAATACCTCTGTAAAGTCCAGGAAGCTGCTACCTTTGATGCTAAATGACCCCCAATTGTCACATAGCATAATAAACATTTTCTTCTTTAACCCCTTGCAAATGTATAAATTATAGGGCTAAACATCATTAAACCCTTCCCAACATCCGCTGTGGCATTATATATTGCATTATACAGCAGAGGCCCCGCGCTAATGCCCCACAATCAGTGCCCGCATGGGCGCCTCCATTTTGATGAGAATAACCATCACCCAGAATAAGATCCAGGGCCGACGTTCCGTTGCATGACATCGGGGAGCCTATTGAAGGCTTCCAGGCTTGTCTGGCTATGATTTGTATAACAAGCTGCTTTATGCATTAGCATTGTAATGCATTGCATTAGTGATCAGACCTCCTGGGGGTCTTATATATGCAATATAAAAAATAAATAAATAAAAGAAGTTCAAATCACCCCCTTTCCCTAGAATACATATAAAAGTAAAAAAAAAATACTGTGAAACACATACACATTAGGTATCCCTGTATCTGAAAACACCCAGTCTACATAAAAATATTTTCCCATATGGTGAATGCCATAGCAGGAATAAAATCAAAAGTGCCGAACCGCCGTTTTTTCGCTGTTTTGTCTTTGCTAAAAATTTGAATAAAAAGTGATATAGAAAAAGTAATAGAAATTTCCCAAAAGGATATAACTAAAAATTATATTTGGCCTCGAAAAAAAAAAAAACACGTCCTATGCATCCCCATACACGGCAATATAAAAAAGTTACAGGTGTCAGAATATGGCGACTTTTAAAAAAAAATTTTTTTTGCAAAGTTTTAGATTTTTGTTAAGGGGCTAAAATGTAACTAAAACTAAATCAAAATTTGGTATCCCCGAAATCGTACCAAAACATAGAATACAGGTGACATGTAATTTTGGCTGCACAATCTCCAATTCCACCCCATTCTCAATTTTTTTCCAGCTTCACAATATATTGTACAAAATAATAAATGGTACCGTTATGAAGAACAGTTTGTCCTGTAAACATTAAGCCCTCATATGGCTCTGTGAACAGAAAAATAAAAAAGTTATGGGGTTTGGAATAAGGGGAGTCAAAAACGAAAATTGAAAAATGTCACCAGCAGGAAGGGGTTAAGAAAATAAATAAATAAATAAATGTCTACATTTTTACCACTATAATCAGGATCTCATGTAGCCCACTCAGTGATATAGTGACAGAGAAATAACGGTGCCCACCAGCAAATGTAGTACCCAGCAAAATTCTCACTTGGGGTGTGTCATGCCCTTTATTTATAAACTTACAATAGGGTGTAACAGTTGTATCTTCTCAAAGTAACACTCAATTGGTTAACACATTTCAGAGTCCCATTCTAATTGGTTACATTTCAGTACACACTTTACATAACTCATAATGGCCTATTGGCTGATTGTCACTATGAGCATAGTTTATTGTATTCTAACATAAAGCTTCTAACTTAATATTGGCAAGCGTCCATTATCATATCATAGTAGTTTAGTCATGATCTTCTTCAGTTGCCATCTTCAATTTACTTTGTGCGCATTTAGAAATTAAAAACATTGGACAATATTCTGCTATTAAATCTGTAACTCAATTCATTTACATTTACATTTCCCTTTTCTTTCAATTTCTAAAGGTGCCATGGTGGAAATTGGTTTTCAAGTAAGTTCTCAGTTGGAGTCCTTTGTTTAATTTTGCATTCCTCATTTAGCTTACTAGCATTCTACCTATCCAGAAATGGTCCCCCAATTCAGCCAGTACATTCCCGGAGTACTTAGATAAGCAGTATAAACCAAGGGATGCTTGCACCCATCCCTGTCTGATTGTGAGTAGCCATTTCAACTAAGCATTCAAGCATCTTTATTACCACAAGCATCAGCACAGACACACTTTCTATCTATGTGGATGATAAGAACAGCCAGAGATGCACCACATCGTAGGCTCAAGCCAGCTCAAAGGACTGACAAGACCATTTACCAGGTGCTGGCTCAGTTCGCATGCTCGGATAGAACATCTTTCTTCCCATATGACAGCAGATTCCTCCACTGAGACAAGGGCAACACACAAACTGCTTAGGTGCAACTGTGGGACCCTTTTTCAGAGATGATGTCCTCTGCCCAATTCTCAAACAGTTTAGTGGACTTCAGGAGAAGCAGGCAGTTGAGCTGAGCTTCCAGATGGTCATCTCTATGGCTGTTGCGTCATCCATCTTAAAGTCTTCAATGAGGAACACAAAGCATTTTCATCTGAGCTGCGCTTTCCTATAAACAAATTACACATTAGATATGATCAGGTTATTATTGATCTTCAATTTCTTTTAGACTTCTTATCTATGTTCTTAGTCATTTTTAGCAGAAAAAATATCATCATTTTAACCAACAGGTAAATGCAAATCAAAGCTAGTTACAGTATATTTTTCCCAAGAAATACAATATTCCTGTTAACCACCCCCAAATTCCCTTCAACCATGTTGCTGGATTCAGAAATGAAAAAGTATCCTTCCAACACATATCTAGATCAGAGTGATTTCTGAAATATGTCTATTTTATTTCATCCACCTCTGTATTTGCTTGTTAACTTTCTCCAAGAATCAATGTAATGACAACAGGTAGGACATATACCTCTGTGAACAGCTGGCAGGAAATCAAGGACTATTTCCTGCTAGTTCACTACAGCTGCTATATGTGCCTCAATGGCATTTGTTTTGTTTTCTATACCCAGTATGCAGAAAATGTGGCCATCCAAATTATCAGTTGCTTCTACCAGTTTTTCCCACGTTTGCATGATCATTATATATACAAAGAAGGTGCTTATTCCTTTATTGAATTTCTCCATTTACACTACATGAGGTAGGCCATCCAGTTTTGGGTGATAATCTGCAGCCCTTTTATGTTTTACTGTGGTAGTGTGATTTTGAAGTATAAAGGTACTGTGGTTTTGAATAATCAAAATTGTAGGGATCAATCTAGCTAGTGTACACCCTCCTTCTCCTCCAGGAGGTAACCACTTAAGGGCTTTGTTACCACACACAAGATATACCTTTGGGGAGAAGATGCATGCTTTCCTTAGAGAGGTTACATATTTTATTTATGGGTTTGTATTACCCTTCATCTTTTTCTTTACTTCCACTGTAGACCTTAGGTTAGCAAATCTATTCACATACCATATGCTAGCTTATCCTCTGATATTGAGTTTGGCCCTGAATATGGCCAACTGGAGGCATCTTTTACCCGTTTGGAACTTATGGTGAGTTTCACCTCTCCTAAAGTCTGTCTTTGGGTTTTCTTTTTTTGGTAGGAGGGCGCTAAAATCATTGTGCTTACCATATGCTGTATATGTATGCTTCCTTTTTGTTATATCCAAGTGTAACCATGGATCCTTTACCCATCCCATTATCTGTATGGGACCACTGGAAAAATTACATGGGCAAAATGGGTCATACCATTCTACTGCATGTAAGCTGTTTACTGGCTCTGGCTTTAAGGGGATTTTTATATAAGCCATAGAGATAGTGTAGATAGGTGTATGTCTGCAAATTCAACAAACTCTAGGGGAATCCTCCCAACCCTACTTCATAACAGGATGTTTTATCAGTTTGTTATCCTAGTCATTTTCAGACACTCACTTTATCGCCAATACTGATGAGATCAAGATTAGAAGTGCTACTTCCATTCTCATCTTTCTGTGGTGCTAGGACCATTTTGCAGTAGCTGACGTGGACCCAGGTAGACCTTCCTTCGAGCTTGACAGCAATGGGTGTAATCAGCTGCACCTGGAATGGTCATCAAACCTGGGCTTGAGGGTCTTTGACATGTTTTTTAAGGACCACCCAATCTCCAGGCTTTAAAGGTGAGTACCTTCTAGAGAATTAAGATCTGGTATAGAGGAGAAAATATGTGAATGTACTTATGCAGGTTTTCATGCAATTCTACAAGGTCAAGGTTGAGTAATCTGCTTGGAACTGCTGTAGAAAATACAATCCTACACTTGGCGCTGACATTAGGGCTGAAGTTTTCTAGTCCCATAGGAGTATGTATAGCATAAAGTACTACTGGTTTGGCCTCTACCCAGTTCATAGAACTGCGTGTCTAGAAATGTCTGCAATTTTAACTTAATGGCTCCATTAAGTTTTCTACCTTTCCACTACTTTGTGGATGGTATGGGGTGTGTAAGTGCATGTGTGACCCCTAGGGTCTTCAGTATGGGTCACTTTATTTCTTCTGAAAAAATGGGTACTCATATCCCTCTCCCATGGAATCCCATACCAGCAGACTATTTCTGCCAATATTTTCTAAGCCAACTTGAAAATACATCAATGGCAACAAAGACATACTCATATGTGCCTACCTTAGGTTGAGTTGTAATCCACCTGCAATCTCTGAAATTGGTATAGTGGTTTAGGAGGGTGCCTTTTAGGGGCCTTAGTAATTCCCCCATGGTTGTGTCTTGCACATGTAAGACAACCCTGAACAAACTTTGCAAAGAGAGTCTGAATTCCAGGGGCAAACCAATGTTTAATGTTTAGTGCACACATTACTTCATTTGACAAGTGGGTTGGGCCCACCAGTGGATTAGCCATCACTGGATATAAGCTCCATGGCAGACAGGTTTTGCCCGTTTAACTGCCAGAGTCCCCCTGCCTCAATGGCTCCAGCCTCGATCCATACCTTTTTGTCTTGAGGCGCCACCTGAGCATGCAAATCTTGCAAGAGGGACAAATCTGGTGCAGTTGGCAGGGACAGAGTCAGTTGGAGACCCTGGTGTGATGATATTAGGGGCATGTATGGTCTTAGGCTATCAATATTAATCTATACTACTGCGCAGCGGGGTTGGTGCCTAGAATCAGGCTTAGAAGAGCACCTGGAATGTGGTCAAACTACTCTCTAGTTCAGGTCTATTATCCTGCCCCTGAAGCAATCAGCCATTTGGTCAAAAGCCTTCATCTGCATAAGACTGCCATCCTCACTAACCCAGCGGGGGTTCATTTAGACAGGATATGGTATGCAAATGATCCACATATACCTGCCAGGCACCCTGGCACCATTATTTGTTCTAATAATTATGGTTTTATGACGATATCTGGCCTGGGGAACATCTTATTGTCGATCCGACAAATTCCCCAGATGCGTCAGGTCAAGGCGCACGCTCAGAATATACACATAACACCGTTCAAAGTCCAGGAAAGGTGCAGGCACTGATCGCCTTACCCAAAGGGAGCTGGAGTGTCAAACTTGGAGTCTATGTATTGGGGATCTCGCCAGGAACCCCATACTACCAGCCAAACTCTATAAACATCATGCATAGAATTATACTGAAAAGTTATTCTGAGAGATGTAGAGAGGGGGCGGGGGCTTCTCCCCCTGGTGACCTCACTCAGGGAGGAGACCAGGGGAGACAAAAGGGCTCCGCCCAGGCTGAACGAGTCGCTGTTGTCTGGTGATTTTGGAGATGCACGCTTCTTGGAGGCAAGCTGTGGGGGAAGCCATGTGACCACATGTGGCTGCCATGCGGCCTAAGCAGTTAGGCTTGAGGCCTAGTTGTGGACCTAAAAGAGGTGTCCCTGCATGTAAGCAACACATGCTTTGCCCAAGACCTGTGCTCTGAGCCTACCACATGGGCTCAGAGAAATGGACTAACTACTTGTTCCAGAGGTTTTCTGCCATTTGACCTTGTTAAGGTGCTCTGCCGCTGGTCGTCCCGTAAGAAAGTGCCCTGGCAATCATTGGAAGCCAGAGATACCTGCACAAGCTGGTTTTGGTAATATATATTCTTTTCTTTCTTTTATCCCCATTTTTATTTTTATGTACCGTGTTATGCCGTTTTCACTTGTATCTGCTTGTTAACCGCTGCATGTATTCTATGTATGTGTTGAGTGTCTAGTATCGACCCATTTAGGGGTTAATAAATATATAAAATTTAGAAGGCCCGTCTTGTATTATCCTCTGTTACCCGCCTCACTCACGGAAAGTGGGTGTGAGGCAATAGAAGTGATCGCAGGTAGGCCAGGCGCGAGGCCCTGGTAAACTCGGATCCTTCACACCTGGTATAGAAGACGGAAGCAGTTTACCACTGCTTTCTTCTCCTTTACATATTACATAGTTGTGAATGAGCGTTATGCAGTGACTATAGGAAGTAGCAGAGCCGCTGCCTTCATGGAACCTAACGGGCATGTGATCGCCGGGTGCCTCCTGATGTATTAGAGCTGCTGGATCTTTGCAGACCCAGATTAGCTTTGCTAGTAACTATTGTCACTATGGAGGCTGTTTTCCCCTGTAACTCGTATGGATGCCCCAGTTACAATCAAAAAAGAAAGAAAGAAAGAAAGAAAGAAAGAAAGAAAGAAAGAAAGAAAGAAAGAAAGAAAGAAAGAAAGAAAGAAAGAAAGAAAGAAAGGTATAGTGTGAATGTCTTTTTATGACCTCATGGTGGACATATTATGTGAAATATGGCAAATGTACATACACATACTGTGTGTATATATATATATATATATATATATATATATATATACACACACACACAAGTTAGGGCTGTTAAAAATCACATGTGCCCAAAGACATAAAAATGTGTCTGGTCACTAAGGCTTTTTGAGCCTGGTCATTAAGGAGTTAAGGTAAGTGGACACTGTAGACAAACAAGAGATGGATTTACGTTGTATCTGGAAGTATTAGCATGATTTACCATTAGTGTGGATTAATATTCTATATCATGGATTTTGTTCCACGCTGTTTGGGCTTTCTTACCGCATTCCCTTTCAAGTCCTTCTGTTGTGTATTTAGCAAGCACAACAGCCAATTATCTGTCTGAAATATGAATCACAAGTAGAGACCCAAACATTACAAACAAAAGAGACACTTGTAGGTGACTAGCAACTGCAAAACACACTGGTCTTCCTGTTCTCTGCTCCTTTAAAGTGTCATAATTCGATACCAAAGAAGTGACACCAGCTGTTAGTATCCCCATACCAATTAAAGTCGTGTAATCGCTGTGTAAAGTACCAGTAATTACTTTATGATGAACCTAGGACTATTTTGCATTCAATAGCTCCATATTTGATAATCGTTTAACCTATATCGGAATGTAAGTGTCAATATAAACACTTTAGCTCTGTTGCTTTTCAATAATGTAAACCTCTTACAGAAGTCTGTAATTTACAATATAACAACCTAGGCATATTTTTGTGATGGATTGTTGCTTAAGTGTATTGATTTATAGGTATGGCCTGATTGTAGATGATTGGATTTGTGTACTATAAACCGGCCATTAATGAATTTTGCATACGGTTAAGGCAGGTTCAGTACTTACTACACTGTTAACCACTTCCATACCGCCCATAGACTATATATGTCCAATGGGTGGTTGTCTAGTTCTGCAAGGACGTACCGGTACGTCCAAGTCGAACTCAGTAGCTGCACAAAATCGAGTTGCATTGCAGCTGCACTGAAACTGGGAGCCCGTGTAACTTCAGCTGGAGCTCCCAGAGAGAAGACAGGGAAGGTTTATTACCTTGCCTGCATTCCCGATCGCTGTGTACCAGCCGCAGTTACAGGGGAAATCAGCCTCCCCAACAAAGAAAAAAGTAACCAGATGTGCCCAAAGGTCTATTATGACCTTATGGGAACACAATGTAAAAAAATAAATAAATAAATAAAAAATAAAAAAAAATTTCTAGAAAAGTAAAAAAATGTAAATAAAATAATTTTAAAAAATAAATAAAATAATGCGGCAATAAAATGCCCTTATTACAGGTTATAGCCCCACCCCCGACGACACTATAAAAAATAAAAATTACCGTAACGGAGAGGACAAACTATTTTATAAAGTTTTTTAGTAGCACTTCGTATTATTAAATAAAAAAAATGAAAAGTGAAAAACAGACACGGTTTCCCTCCTCTTTTGTTTATATTTTCCCAGATATAAAAAAAAATTAAAACACATGCAAAAATAAAAACAACATAAAAATAAAGCTCTATGTGTCACCGAAAAAAGATGCAGAAATTAGTTGAATAAAGCATATGATAAAAATGTTACAGCCCTCAAAACCGCACATACGAAAAAAACCCGAAAATGTGTGTGGTCCTGGACCAGAAATTGGCCCGGTACTGAAGTGGTTAATTATGTATTAACATTTGATGGATTTGTGTTGCTGTAAAGATGGTCCAAAATTGTTTACTAATTTTTGGCCTGATGTGTTAACAGTCTATATACACACACGTGGACAAAATTGTTGTTACCCCTCGTTTAATGAAAAAAAAAAATCCACAATGGTGACAGAAATAACTTGAATCTGACAAAAGTAATAATATATAAAAATTATAGGAAAATGAACAGAGCTTCTGGGAGAATGTCCTATGGACAGATGAGACAAAAATCGAAATTTTTGGCAAGGCACATCAGCTCTATGTTCACAGACGGAAAAATGAAGCATATCTTAAAAAGAACACTGTCCCTACTGTGAAACATGGAGGAGGCTCTATTATGTTCTGGGGCTGCTTTGCTGCATCTGGCACAGGGTGTCTTGAATCTGTGCAGGGTACAATGAAATCTCAAGACTATCAAGGGATTCTAGAGAGAAATGTGCTGCCCAGTGCCAGAAAGCTTGGTCTCAGTCCCAGGTCATGGGTCTTGCAACAGGATAATGACCGAAAACACACATCTAAAAACACCCAAGAATGGCTAAGAGGAAAACATTGGACTATTCTGAAGTGGCCTTCTATGAGCCCTGACCTAAATCCTATTGAACATCTTTGGAAGGAGCTGAAACATACCGTCTGGAAAAGGCACCCTTAAATCCCGAGACAACTGGAGCAGTTTGCTCATGAGGAGTGGGCCAAAATACCTGTTGAGAGGTGCAGAAGTCTCATTGAGAGTTACTGGAATCGTTTGATTGCAGTGATTGCCTCAAAAGGTTGTGCAACAAAATATTAAGTTAAGGGTACCATAATTTCTGTCCAGGCCTGTTTCATGAGATTTCTTTTTTTTTAAATTCTGTTGAAGCATGGTTGCAAATGTCTGACTTTCATTTGTTCATTTTCATAGAATTTTTATATATTATTACTTTTGTCAGATTCAAGTTATTTCTGTGACCATTGTGGGTTTTTCTTTCATTAAACGAGGAGTACCAACAATTTTGTCCACGTGTGTATTGTGGGAGGATTGGCTCAGTGGCAGCAGCAGCAGACCCAGACAGTCAGAGACAAAAACAAAAGTTCAGGTGTAAACAGGTTTTACCCTGTACATTTATTTCTCAAAAAAAAAAAAACAGCAGCAGAAAATAAATAAGCCTTAACTTCAGGCAAAAACAAGAACAAAACTACTGCTCGTCCGAGCTACTAACTAAACACAGGTAATACTAACTGTACGTGTGGCTTGCTCCACCCACACGGTCAACATGCAGGGCAAAGCAATGGCAGCAGTTCACACTGGAGTCTCACCAGTCTTCAGAAGGTTTAGACAGAACCCAGCTCCTCCTTTCTCCCCCAGGAACTGCCCAGGACTGAGAACCTAGCAACCTTTTAAAGGCCTTTAATGAGGCCAAGCTCCCACCTGTTCTCCCTAGTAGGACAAGAAGTGGTTAACAAAAATGACTTCTCACAGCTGAGGTTTTGTTACCTGTGTTGTAAACTCACTTACCACACATAGGTGAGGAATCTGGGAGAGACATAGCGACCTTCCAGAACCTTACCAGTCACCTTCTCACAATATATATATATAGAGAGAGAGAGAGAGAAAGAAAGAGAGTCATTTTTTCCTGTATTTAAATATGTACAATTCTATTTAACTCTATTACCTGACACAGTTTTTGAAAAAATGTCTATAGTATCATGAGTATCAAAAATAACTATCAAAAAAAAGTAACTATTGTGAGAAGGTGACAGACAGTGTGCTGGAATGGAAGAGAGAAGAAATCAGGCGATACCATTTAGAGGCTAACTGAGTATATTTGATAAGTAAGCTTTCAGAAGACTAGCTTCCTTCATCAGACATGGTGTTATTCAAGAATGGAAAATTCACAGATTTTTTTATACCCTATACACATGGTCTTCAAAGGATTTTAGAGTCCTTAAAAAAACCAAAACAAAATGCAATCTAAGTAGAGAAGTTATTTACAACCGGACAAAAAACAATCTGGAAAGTTGTGGTGCGTGACAGAGGGATCTGTTATCTGTTTGCTATCAGGAGGTGATTTGTGACCCTCACAGTTCATACATAGTGTGACATGAAGCTGGCATGAATATTAAGACCAAATTGCAGAGTTTGAAATTTTTGCATAAACTTGTACTCCCATTCTTTCCTTTCCTCCTGCGTCTTAAAATGTCCCATTAAAACCACAACCCGCAAATCTTCAATAGAGTGGTTTTCCAGATTTTAAGACGCAGGAGGAAAGGAAAGAATGGGAGTACAAGTTTATGCAAAAATTTCAAACTCTGCAATTTGGACTTAATATTCATGCCAGCTTCATGTCACACTATGTATGAACTGTGAGGGTCACAAATCACCTCCTGATAGCAAACCGATAACAGATCCCTCTGTCACGCACCACAACTTTCCAGATTGTTTTTTGACCTGTTGTAAATAACTTCTCTACTTAGATTGCATTTTGTTTTTTGTTTTTTTAAGGACTCTAAAATCCTTTGAAGATCATGTGTATAGAGTATAAATAATCAGTGAATTTTCAGTTCTTTTATAACACTATGTCTGAAGAAGAGTGCTAGACTCTTGAAAGCTTACTTATCAAATATACTCAGTTAGCCTCTAAAAGGTATCACCTGATTTCTTCACTCTTCCACTACTTTCAATGGCTAACACGGTACAACATTATACTTTTATTTTTTTCTAACGTCTGTCTGCCGTAATTTGATGTGTATGGACTAGATTCAAAGACCTGTGGGAGATTTTTGTATTGTGGGCAGGTGTTTGTACTACTAACAAACCCACAAATTATCCATCAATTCGCTGTTTTTAGCAATTCATTAGCATTGAATGACTTTCGTCTGTTAACTTTCTAAGTGTATGAGATAGTCGAAAGCTGGAAAGCTCATTGAAATGGTCATTGCCTCTATGCAAAAATTTTTCCAGTACTTGAACTGATAATAGTTTTCCATCTAGTTTTAAAAAATATACAATGGAATTTTAATCTTGCTCTGCTTGTTTTCTTCATTGTATAGAGACGTTTGCATCATGGAAATGTGCAGCTAATCCGATTTTCATTGTGTGTTAAACACATATGTTACGTAAATGGGTAGCTAATCCTGACTAGCAATGGATGAATGAATTGTATGCTTGTGTTTACACATGAGTTTATGCTTTGTCAAATTCTCACTTAAAACCATTATTTTCTAGCTTATGTTGCTTCATGTCCAAAGATTTCCCAGAATTAACAGTTAAAGTGTTTACCTAGCCACAGAATGTAGACCTAATATCTCTTCCCAGCCAATGCAAAAAAAAAAAATGGAAATAGAGCATACTAAATATCCATTTTTAGGATAGCGTTTTCTCTATTGCACAAGCACTGTACTTTATATGTGCCAAATTGATGTAAAACAGTATTAAACCCTTTAAGGACGCAGGGTAAGTTTGTACCTGACTTTTTTATAATTGACGTTTTTTTTATATATATATTTTCCTTCCCCCGCCTTTTAAAATTCATAACTTTTTTTATTTTTCTGTTGACATAGCTATGTGAGGGCTTATTGTTTGTGTGACAAGTTGCACTTTCATTTTGTACCATTTTGGAGTACATATTCTGTTTTGATTAATTAACTTTTATTAATGTTTTTGTGGGGTCCGTACGAAAAAAATTCACAATTCTATCATAATTTTTTGCATTTTGCTCTTTATTTGCAGAGCAAGTTGTAGTTTTTATTGCTACCAATTTTTGCTATGTATGACTTTTTGGTCACTTTTTATTGCTATTTTTTGTGTAAAGCGAGGTGACCAAAATATGTTAATTTGCGAATAGCGGTATTTTTTTTACGGCGTTCACAAGGAATAAATAACGCTATTTTAAGATGGTATCCCCATCAACATGTTTGTTTATTTTTTTGTTTATATTAGGTGTTTTTTTAAATGTAACAGTGTATTTTTATTAACTTTTTATTATTTATTTTTTATTCTTTAGTTTTAACTTTTTACTTGTCCCACAAAGGGACTTAAACCTGGGATCTCTGATCCCCAATGCAATGTACACTCCTGACACTCCCTATAACATACTCGGCCTCCTGGCCTTCAGTCCCCGCAATCTCATCACAGCGGATCCGAGGGGCAGCGGAGGGGGTGATCTTGCACCCGGATGCCATGATTACTATTGATCATAGCATCCAGTGGAAGTCTTGGGGCTCGGCTGTGTAATACAGCTGAGTGTCAGAAGTAATGCCACAGGCACAGCTCCTATGCAAACGGCATTACAGCACTGTACAATTACCATTAACTGTACGCAGGGCTGGCGTTGGGGGGGGGCAAACTGCGCAATTGCCCAGGGCCCCGTGCCCAAAGGATCCCGGAGTCAGGCCTGGCCATATCAATAACAAAAAGGGACCCAGTGTCATATGCCGCAGGGCCCCTTTTTGAGGTAAGTAAAAATAACAAACATTTTTACTCACCTGTCCTCGGCGTCCGACGTCATCCTCTGGCGTTCCGGACACCACCGCTGAAGCCAGGCCTGCGGGCCATGAACCCCACAAACACTGCTATCATTATACTCTGGTGTCTTTTCAGACCCCAGAGTATAATGATCGGAGGCCCCGAGGAGTTGGGGGGAACATAAAAAACACTCTTACTTACCTCTCCTGTGCTCCAGCAGGCTTCGGGCCTACTTGGTGATGTCCTAGATGTTGGTGGGCCAGTCCAACGTCATTATGCGTTGCGATGCATGCCTGGTTCATGTGACATCTGGTCCAACATTGAAGAGGTAGTGGGAAGTGCGCATAATACTATATGAAGGGGCCACTATGAGAAATAATACTGTGTGCTGGGGCCACTATGGGGCAGAATACTGTGTGCAAGGGCCACTATGGGGCATAATATTGTGTGCAGGGGCCACTATGGGGCATAATAGTGTGTGTAGGAATGCAGTTTGTGCGGGGGGGGGGGGTCCCATGTCAAATGTTCGCCTTGGGGCCCAGCCATTCCTAGTTACGCCACTGAGTCCAGTATAGGTCTATTTATGGCTGTGTTGTTATGGAAACCTGGTAAATTAAATGTGAACTTATATTGGCTGATACATATGATATGACTATTTAAGGGCCTGCGAACTGCTATTGACTAATACAGGTCATAAATAGCTTGGTTGCTATGGAAACCTGTGCGCCTGAGGAGACTAAGCGCCTGAATGAAGTTTCATTGCCTAGATACAACCCATGTGTGAGTGAGCAAGTCTGTGTGCATGTGTGTAGATTCATGCAGCTTGTTTTTGGGAAAAAATCTTGTTAGGTAATACTGAACTGCTTTTCACTGCTGTGCTCAGCCATATACTTCTGATTGAACTAAACCCTCATGATTCATTCTCCTAGCATATTAGTTCATTCAGTTCAGTTAGTTCACAAGTCAGATTATACAAACAGAATTTACCTCCTCAGGACACAGAGCTGAGTGTTGCATAGCATGCTATAGACCAGGGGTACTCAACTATTTTTAGTAAAGGTCCATTGACCGCGTTCCGCCATCAAGTAAAGGTTCGAGCTGAACAGCAGCTAAACATGTCCAGTATTTATGGTATTTTTCAGACAAAAAGATCCGTGTGACTATAAGACACACCCTAGGTTTAGACAAAAATTAGGAAAAAATATTTCCTAATGTGGCATTATACTGTGTGTGGTGGGGCACTAACATGGCATTATACTGTGGGAGGAGGCATTAAGGAGCATTATACTATGGGTGGAGGAACTAAGAAGCATTCTACGTGGGTGGGAGCACTAAGGAGTATTATAATATGGCTGGAGGCACCCAAGGAGAATTATACTGTGGGTGGGGGTGCTTAGGAGCACTATATGCTGGGGTGGCATTAAGGAGTATTATACTGTGGAGGGCACTATTGGAACATTAGTGCCCCCACACAGTATAATGCCCCATTATTGTGTCTCTTCACTGTATTCTCCTTAGTACCCCACACATATAATTCCCCATTAGTGCCCCCACACATAATTAACATTAACAGTGGCTGGAAGTAAAAACATTGACCTCCTGCCCGCTGTCCCCAAGCCCTGATACTTTACACTAAGCAACAGCAGGGAACGGCAATCGTCCCTGTTGCCTTCACATGTGAGGTCTTTTGCACAGACAGCAAGGATGATTACTGATCCTTGGTGCCGCTAGTGCAAGGGATGAGAGCTTGGGGACAGCAGGTGGAAGATGAATGTTTCTCCCATCCTCTGTCATAATGAAAGACCTGGGAGGCAGGGGTCTGGACAGCTGGCAGCTGCAGACCGGGTTCAGACCGCGATCCACCAGTTGAGTATCCCTGCTATAGACTATACTGCAGATCCGTTTACTTCGTTAGGTATCTTTTGTGTCTATCACCAAACTGATAGGCAATAGTTCCAGTTTATAAAGTTGACAATGGACACCTGGATAAGGATGGAGGACCTTAAAAAGATAAAATGCCTACAATGAGACAAAGCTGTAACCACAGGCATACTTAAAGACCCAACAACCACCTTACTATTACAGCGAATGTTGGGAAGGGGTTAAAATGGCCTGAAAGCAAAGCTGTTTCATTTGCCCATAGCAGCCAATCACAATGAGCTTTTTCTTTTCAGGAGAAGAATACAAATTTAAAGCTGCGCTGTGATTGGTTGCTATTGGCAGCTAGGAAAGTTTTGTTTCTATAGTGTTTTAATAAATCTGCCCAAAAGGTTGCAAATTTTTTGTGCAAATGAGCTTCAAAAGTCATAAATCTCTAATTTGCAATTTTTCAGGTTTTGATAGATGACTGTGGTGTGCAGATGAATGGGACAATCTCAGAAATGGCTGCAGCACATGGATTTGTGTGAATTAACCTTAGTCAGGTTTAAAGGGGTTGTCCGGGATAAATGGAAATCTCTACACTAATCTAAACACCCTCCCCCGCCTACTTTCTAAATAACATAATTTATCAAAAATGTATATTTACCCATATCCCTGGGGCGGTCACATATTATACTGTGTGTGGGGGGAGCAATGTGGAGCATATAATGCTGTATGGGGGCCACTGTGGAGCATATAATGCTGTGTGGAGGCCACTGTCGAGCATATAATACTATCTGGGGCCACCGTCGAGCATATTATACTGTTTGGGTCCCCATAACCATCACTATAAAGAATTTGCTGAAGGGAGGGGGTAGGAGGCCCCAGATAAAAGTTTGCACCGGGGCCCACAAGACTTTAGTTACGCCACTGGCGCTGAGTATGCAATGTGGGGCCTTAGCCAGGGCCATTTTTAGACAAATTGTGGCCCTAGGCAAAATTAAAAACGGGGTCTCAAATGCTGATATACCAACAACACCATTGTTTTCAGTGGATTCAGAAGAGAGTTAAAGCGCTTCCAGCAGCAAGCCCTTTAACCCTTTCCAGACATCCACCGTAATAGTACGATGGATGTTGGGTGCTTATAATATGTATTATACAGCAGACACTCGACGCTAATGTCTGCGATCAGTGCCTGCATTAACCCCTCTGGCGCTGGCTGAGGTGCAATTTTTCCCGCGTGCCGCCATTTTGCCGTGGATCGCCAGCATCCCATTGCTATCACAGTCGGGAGCCTTGTGAAGGCTCCCAGGCCTGTCTTTCATTAACTTCTATCGCAGGCTACTCTATGTAGCCTGCAATATAAGCGCCGTTTTTTTGCAACGCATTGCAATGCATTAGCATTGTAATGCATTAGCATTAGTGAGCAGATTCCCTGGGGTTCAAGACCCCTAGGAGGTCTAATAAATGCAAAAAAAACATTTTTAAAAAGTAAAAAAAAAATTTAAGAAAAAAATAAAAAATATTAACAGTTCAAATCACTCCCCTTTCCCTAGAACACATATAAAAGTAGTTAAATACTGAGAAACACATACACATTAGGTACCCCTGTGTCCAAAAACGCCCGGTCTACAAATCTATAAAAATATTTTTCCCGTACCGCAAACGTCATAGCAGGAAAAAAAATCAAACGTGCCAAACCGCCATTTTTTTCACTGTTTTGCCTCTGATAAAAATTTGAATAAAAAGTGATCAAAGGAATAGCAATTCCCCAAAATGGTATAACTAAAAAGTACACCTGGTCCCGCAAAAAAAAAAGACACTCTATACATCCCCATACACGGAAGTATAAAAAGTTACGGGTGTCAGAATATGGCGACTTTTAGAAAAAAAAAATTTTTGCACAGTTTTGGATTTTTGTTAAGGGGTTAAAATGTAAATAAAACCATATAACTTTGGTATCTCCGAAATCGTACCGAAACATAGAATACAGATGACATGTAATTTTGGCTGTAGAATGAACGCCGTAAAACGAAGCCGGTAAGAAAGTTGCACAAATGCACTTTTTCTTCAAATCCACCCCATTCTGATTTTTTTTCCAGCTTCCCAGTACATTGTACAGAATAATAAATGGTAGAATCATGAAAAAAAATTTGTTCCTCAAACATTAAGCCCTCATATGGCTCTGAGAACGGAAAAATAAAAAAGGTATTAGGTTTGGAAGGGGTGGAGTCAAAAACGAAAATCGAAAAATGTCACCGGCAGGAAGGAGTTAATAATGCCCCATTTCTATTCCCAAAACCGTAATAACAACCACCTTTTGCCCACACACAATTCAAATGACCACCTTTGTACCGCCTAATAGATTTTTGCACCCCATCATCAGTTATTATAGTGCCTTCTTATTTAATACTCCCTGCCTATATTTAATAGTGTCAGTAATAGCTCCCTTATAAATAGTTCCTGCTTATCGGTAATAGATCCCCCTCATCAATAATAGTTCTCCTTATAAATAATAGTGCTTCCCTATAAATAGTTCCCCCTTATTAATATTAGCCCCTGTATAAATAATAGCCCCCTTAACAAAAGTACCCCCTTTAAAAATAATAGCTCTCCTTTATAAATAGTTCTTCTTATAAATACTAGCTTCCCCTTATAATAGCCACCATAAAATCCCCCCTTGTTATAGCCCCCTTATAATTGTTCTCTCTTATAAGTAATAACACCCCTTATGTATAATAATTTTCCCTTACAATAGCCCCCTTCTATATAATATTTCCTCCCTTATAAATACTCCTTTTTATATACAGTATAATAGTTCCTCCCTTAAAAACAATAGCCTCCTGTAAATAATAGTCTCCCCCTCATAATAGCCCCCTTATATATAATAGTTCCTCTCTTATAATAGCCCCCACTTATAAATAATAGTTCCCCCTTATATATAATAGCCTAGCTAATATATAATAGTTCCCCCTTATAATAGCCCCCCTAATATATAATAGTTTCTTCCTTATAATAAGGGGGGACTATTATTTATAAGTGGGCTATTATTAATAAGGGAGGAATTATTATATGTTAGGGGGAATCTAATATATATATAAAGGGGGCTATTATAAGGGAATAACTATTTGAATTCCATTATAAGGGCAAAGTATTATTTATAGTTCCCCCTTGTATATTATAGTTCCTTCCTTATAAATAATAGCCCACCAGGGAAGAGCTATTATTTATAAAGGAGGAACTATAATATATAAAGGGGCAATTATAAGGGGGGACTATATTAAATAGTTCACCCACTATAAATAATAACACTCTTATAAATAATAGTCTGCCACTTCTAACAGTTATCAGTTATAGTTCACCTTTTGCTTGTCAGAAAATCTTTTATTCACCATACTGTGATCTCCCGATGAGTTGACTTTTCAGCATCTTCCTTGGTCATAGGCTTTAACAGCTATAAGAGGAGCTCCCCAATGCTCCAGGTCCCAGGGAGGCCCCTTTGTTGTCCTAGTCTACTCCCCACCCCAACACCAGCCCTGGCCTTAGATTTACAGTCCCTACTGCAATCAACTAGGAGTAGGGTTTTTTTCTAATCGTTGTGCACAACTAATCTACAAAAATCATGCAAAAATATTCATTTTAAGGGGGTTAAAAGTAGTGGACAGCATTTTGCTAGTGTGTGAAAACTAATAAAATAATGAAGCCTTTTTCTTTCACCATTACATTTAATGAATGCGCAAGTTAAATAGAATATTACACTGTTTCCTTTTGAACAATAGGTATGTGTGTTGGGAGACTGGTAAGAACAAAGGGCGGTCTGCTGTGTGTTATGACTACTAAGAAGATGTGGGCTTCGGACACTTCTCTGAGAAGCTTGTGCATCAAGATACAACACTTGCATTGCTTGAAGGTAAAATCTACAACTAGAGGCAGGGATGTGTGCAGGTGATTTATTCATAAGAGAAACCGTGCCAGAACTCTGAATAAGTGAATTGGTAATAGCCTATAGAGTTTTAGTATGGAGGAAATGTATACAATAGCAGTAGAAATGTTACTACAAGAATTACATTACTAAAGGCTTGTGAAGTTGGATGCCAGGACAAACAGCAATTATGAGTTAGTCATTAGGGTGTTAGTGTCACTTGTTTGTTGTTGTATGATGTGATGCAGGATGAATGGAATCTGAGTAAATATATCCACAGAAGTCTGACTGGTGACACATGCAATGCCATAAACCTCAGTATGCTGTCATCTCTAAACAGTAAGCTGTTTTATAGCTTAAAAAAAGGTGTTTAGTTCTCATAGTGGGACATTATAAATAATTAAACCCCAATGAGGCTTCATTTTATGTTCAACATCAAATTGTACAGCAAGCATTAAAAGCCAGATCTTTAAATGCTTTATGAGGATTATGTTTTTTCATGGCATTATCACACCCAAATATGAAACCCACTTTGTAATCTGAGACAGAGAGGGATCTTTTCCGCCAAAGGGTAGCACACCAAATAATGATTTCATTTAGATTTCTCATTTGTTCATTGACTTAAATGGATTCTGTCAGCAGTAAATTTGTTACAAATGTACTTCTGTTATTTATCTTTGGAAAACCATTTTCATATAAATTGCAGTTTTATTCATATACAAATGAGGGGAACATGCTTTGCCTGGGAATCTAGAGCGGAGAACAAAGTCCAGGGAGCCTAAAGCAGACCTCCAAATAATTTTCCATCATTTGCATATGAATAAAACAGCAATTTACATAGAAATGGGTGAATAAGGCTATGTTCACATCTGAGCCGGATTCTCCATTGCAGAGGCTGCCGATAATCAGTTTTTAAACTGAAGCTGGTGGAAAAAAAGTAATCTGTGCAGGACTTTTTCCTCCTCCAGTTTCAGTTTAAAAACGACAGACACCTGACGGACCCCATTATAGTCCTTGTATAACTGCTGTTATAGCAGTATGCTTCTCTGTTGTTCAGAACTCCCTACTGAGGCATATATGGAAACTGTAGAATCACCTCTAGAAGGTACTGTGATTAGGTTTACAATACATTTACTGCTGTCAAAAATAAACCATTAAGCATTCTTCCTTAAAAGCATTTTTTCCACACCTTCCTAAACATTTCCACAGTACTGTATGTGTATAGGTTCTGGGTTCATTAATATTCAGTTACACTGGGAAAATTCCAACTTTCTGGGTTCAACCAATTTGCAATTCAGTTTTTTCTATATTAAAAAATGCATGAATTTTGTATTGCAAAAATGCACTCTGTGAACGCAACTTAAAGCTGAGGCCACAAGTTCTAAAAAAGCTGTGTTTTTGTTGAGGATTTTATTTCCTTTTGAAGCTCTTGGCTTTGGTGCAAACAAAAAAAAAAAATAGCAATAAGCAATGATCAAAAAGCAATAAATACCAAAAATTGGTACCAATAAAAACTACAACTTTCCCTGCAAATAAAGAGCCCTTATATATATCCGTCATCAAAAAAGTTATAGGCATCAGAATACGGTGACCCGGGGAAACACATAATAAAACTGATACAAATATGGTATCTCCATAATCGTAATGACCTGCTGGACATAGCTGTCATATTATTTTACTGCACAGTGAATGCTGTAGGAACAAAATGCAAAAAATAACAATAAAATTTTTTTTACATTTGGGACCCCCCACAAAATGTTAATAAAAGCTAATCAAAATATTATATTTATCCAAAAATGGTGCCAAATAAAAATACAATTTGTTATGAAAGAATAAGCCCTCACTTTGCTATCTAGACAGAAAAATAAAGTTATGAATTTTGGAAGGCGGGGAAGGAAAAAATGAAAAAACTGCCTGCCACCAAAATAAAGCCAATGCAAAGGAAGTAAAGGCAGGTGGTATCACCGCACAAGTAGGCCAAACCAGCCTTCACTTCAGCTAGTCACTTGCCACATTATGTGTTTACCAACAAGTTTCAAAAATGGAACAACTCAAAACTAACTGTACTGCTAAATAAAGGGAAGGGCATAACAGTATCAAGACGGAATATTTATTCACAGTGGGACCAGAGATATTGAGCAAAAAAACAGTGGGGAAATTTCAAGATTTTAAATGCCTTTGAATGGCAAACATAAATGTAGCACTTTACTAAAAACAAGCCAGTATACTTGTGTTGAAAAATTCTGTCTTAGAGAAACAAATTGCAGCAGCCAAATGTAAAGTTGTGGAGAAGTTTAAGGCAAGGCCCCATGTTGCGGAAACGCAGCTTTTTTTGTTGCAGATTTTGCTGCATTTTTTTGAGCCAAAGTGAGGAGTGGATTGAGCAGAAGGGAGTGGATTGAGGGAGAAGTATAAGTACTTCCTATATATTTCCCATTCTTCTTGTAGTCTCTCTTGGCTTTGGCTCAAAAAACCGCAGCATAATCTGCAATAAAAAAAGCTGCGTTTCCGCAACGTGGGGCCTTAGCCTAAAGCTGGGTTAGATTATAAAAACATATACCAAGTTTTGAGCATCCCAAGGAGCACTGTTCAATCCATCATCCAAAAATGGAAAAAGTATTCCACAACTGCAAACCTACCAAGACATGGCTGTACATCTCAAGTGACAGATCTAGCAAGGAGAGCACTGATCAGGCCCATGGTCTCTCTGGGGGAGCTGCAGAAATCCACAGCTCAGGTGGGAGAATCTGTCCACAGGACAACTATAAGTTGCGCACTCCAAAAATTCTGCCTTTATGGAAGAGTGGCAAGAAGAAAACCATTGTTGAAAGAAAGACATAAGAAGTGCCGTTTGCAGTTTGCCAGAAGCCATATAGGTGACACAGCAAATATGTGGAAGAAGGTGCTCTGGTCAGATGAGGCCAAAGTTGAACTTTTTGGCCTAAATGCAAAGCGCTTTTCTTCAGCAGGGACAGGAAAGCTTGTCAGAGTTGATGGGAAAATGGATGGAGCTAAATACAGGGCAATCCTGGAAGAAAACCTGTTGGAGGCTGCAAAAGACTTAAAGGGGTATTCCCATGATCATAACCATTTTTTAATTTGTAGATTATGAAAAGTTAAACATTTTTGGAAATATAAGTAATTAAACATTTTGCATAGTTTTAAAGATTTTCTCTAACTATCTTGTGGTCACAAGTTGTTGTCTTAATCGGTTGCCAGTGGATACAACCATGAATGCAGGAACTTTCTAAGGTCAGAAAATCAGCCATGATTTCCTTATTGTGGCTGGGATATCTTCTGATACATGTAATGTCCCTGCCTGATAACACCATGCTTCCGTCATGGTCTGCAGGAAGTCCTTCACGGCAGCGCAGTACTATTAGGGTGGATGTCGGGAAGGGGTTAACGTGATTCACTGCGAAATTAATTCGGATCGAATTGAATCATTATGGAAAATTCGGCAAATCGGCCAAATCGAATTTTTTAAAAATTCGCTCATCACTAGATATGATCATGAATGCAGGACCTTTCTAAGGTCAGAATATCAGCTATGATTTCCTTCTAGTGGCTGTGATATCTTCTGATACATGTTGTGTCCCTGCCTGATAATCCAGCTACAATAAGAAAATCATAGCTAGGTTCCTGACAAGTCCCAGACCATACTGTAGAAAGTGTCTGCATTTGTGGTCGTATCCATTGGCAACCAATCAAGACAACAGACTGTCAACACTAAGATAGTTAGAGAAAATCTTTAAAACTCTGCAGAATTTTTAACTCCTTATATTTGCAAAAATGTTTAACTTTTAATTATCTACCAATATAGATATGATTATGTTCATGGGAATACCCCTTTAAGGCTGGCAAGGAGATTCACCTTCCAGCAAGACAATGACCCTAAACATACAGCCAGAGCTATATTGGAATGGTTTAGATCAAAGAATATTCATGTGTTAGAATGGCCCAGTCAAAGTCCAGACCTAAATCCCATTGAGCACCTGTGGTAAGACATGAAAATTGCTGTTCACAGGCGCTCGCCATCCAATCTGGCTGAGCTTGAGCTATTTTGCAAAGAAGAATGGGCAAAAATTTCAGTCTCTAGATGCACAAAGCTGATATAGACATACCCTAAAAGACTTGCAGCTGTAATTGCAGTGAAAGTTGACTCTAGAAAGTATTGATATAGGGGGACTGAATACTTTTTGTCACACTTTTCAGATTTTTATTAGAATCAAATTTTGAAAACCATGTTGTAAGGTCTGTGCCTATTCGGGTCTCTGCGCCACCCCCCGCTCGCACGCTGTGGCGCAGGAGGCAAGTTCAGTTTTATTCCTTGCTTAGGGTTCTTGTTGCTCTGTCTAAACACTGCTCTATTACCTCTTCTCTGTAATTGATTTTCTACCACACCCATCTCTTGCACCTTTGTTTCCCTCCGCTCCTCAAACAGTTAATCTTAGCCTTGCCTGTGTGATTGACAGCCTATCTACTAATCAAGTCTGGGACAGATTCTGGACTTCCTATAAACAGGTCATCTGCCTACACAGGTTTGCTGGCTATTGAGACTTTGTCCCTGCTAAGATCTTCTTTCAGTTATTATTGTATTACTTACTTCTGACCTTTGCTTACCCTTTGACTTTTCTCGGATTTCGATTCTGTACTGCTCGACTATTACCGACCCCTTGGCTTGCTGACTCTGCTTCTGTGTTGTTTGTCTTGTCTTGTTCTGTGTAACACTTATTCAGAGAAAGGATTGCCGCCCAGTTGTCTCTGTCATTAGGACAGATTGGTGTATGAGGGTAAGGAATACACAAACGGCCACAATATTGTGTCTACATACACACTAATATTTTGAGTTAGACTATTTATACCTGACACAATGGGATGGCCATTGAGTGTGGTCGTCCCCTTATGAATTTTGGGTATAGCATAGAAAGTGGCTAACACCGGGTGAGATGGTAGGAGATATGCAAACTCATGCTCACTGATTAATAAGTTATCCCTAGCGGTGAGCAAAATTTGTTTTAAGGTTGCCATATAGCCTTCTATGGAGTTCCCTGGCAATACCTCATAACAAGTTTGATCATTCAAAATTTCATGACACATTTCAATGTATGCTTCTCTTTGAAGAATCACCACATTGCCACCTTTATCCGAAGGCTTCACTACAATTGTGGTGTCTTCTTGTAGGGCTTTAAGTGCAACCTCTTCTTCTTTAGAGAGATTGTAGTCCCTATTATGGCTAACCTGGATTTGACCAATTTCCTTTGTCACAATTTTAAGAAAAGTGTCAATAGTGGTATCATCATTAATGTGAGGAGATTTTTTCGACGATGGTTTCAGATCTGTAAATGGACCATGTCCTTCTATTCTGTTACCTTCATTCATTAATGATCCTAAGATGTCAAATGTGGGGAGATCTTCTTTATCCACACCCAATTCAATACATCTGTTCCTATCATGTTGTTTAAAAAATTTTCGCCATTTGAGCTTGCAGAAAAACAAGTTCAAATCCTTGACCCATGTAAATGGATCAAAGGCTGGAGTGGGTACATAGGATAAGCCTTTACATAGTACTGTCAATAACATATTTGTAAGTTGTCTCTCAGATAAATTAATAATTTACATCCTATCGGATTGATTTAACATGGTCTTTTCGACCTCTCAGAAGATAATTGGAGATGGGGGTGCCCTGAGATAACCCCGCCCCCCCATTTCCTGTGTTGTTTCTAGCGTTTCTTTGAGATCTGCCCATTGATTTATTTCTAATCTGTGTAGTAAATTTTCTCTGGTCATCTCTAATGGGATATCTAGATGTTCTTCCTGTCTCACCATCAGAATTATCACATTCAGAAGAGGAGATCTCTGTTTCAGAATTGTTCTGGGGTTTCTCTTTTTTACTATAGTCGAAAACCTTATCCTCCTTAAAATCCTGAGTGTCTCTTATATATTGGAAGAGCTTTCTATATTTAATATGTGCAATGTATTTTTCTACTACAGTCTGTAAAGCCACTTCCTTCTTTTCAAAATCAGGATTGTTCGAAAATTTGCAGGCAGCTTCAATTGATTCCTGTAACTCTACAGTTGTGGTTGAGAAGATTACTTTTTACTTTTTACGAGGAATCCACCGCCTCTTTTTCCCATTTATCAAGAAGAGAGGGGGATCTAATTCTATTTGCAGGGGTTAAATTAATTCGCAAACCCCTTGGGACAATTCTGTTTTTAAGATAAGTTTCTAAAGATTGTATCTCCCAAAAAGATCTGATATTTTCTTTATATATACGAGTCAGCTTATGGAAATCAGTTGTACTATTGAGATTTTGTGTTCGTATAGGAAGCTCACTACTCGAAAACACATCCTTAACATCGTTTTTCCACTTCTCAGTGTCTACATTAGTCGACAGAAAACCTGCCATCCCCACTTACAAAATGCAAAAAAGGAAAAAACTGATATAGCTACAAACTTGACAAAACAAGTGGTGAAGAAAAGTTTGTGTCCTAAAATAATAATGTAAGGTTTGCCTGAAAGAACACTTTTAAAAATTTTTTATCTTTATTCAAACAAATATAAAAACGTATGATCCTAACCAACCCAGTAGGACTATGCTGGTAGTTACTCAGGCTAGCTAAAGAAAGATCTCTGTGGATTCTATTGTAAGAGAAGAGATACCACGAGCGACTAATGTATGTAAGTACATATCACAGACTGCATTCCTTTCAGATATATTACTGAAAATATAGAGCTAGTTGGATATGTTCACAAAAAACAGGTGCTAGATGTATTGACCTCTACACCAACTGTATTAAATATAGTTAACCTGATACCATGCTGGTGAATACATAAAGTATAGCAAATATAGGTAGTAATATTGATTCTACCCACACATTATAAATGTTGTATATCACCAATTGATAGCACCAGTAAGTTACCACACTAAAACTTATGTGATGACTAGGAAAAAGAAGGCAAAATTTTAATCCCATTAAACATAGGGATCAAAAGCTGGTCATACTATACTATATAAACATAGTTGTTAGATGTTTATAATAGAGTGACTATTCTTCCTGTCTCCTTTATTAGTTGGAGGCAGAGGTATAGCAGGAGACTAAGGTTCAATGATTGAAACCTTGTTTGTGTATATAATTCATCAACCTGGCGTTTCTCCCCTCACTGTTCCCAGAGAGGTTCATCAGAGGTAATAAAAAGCTTTAACCATTCCCTGTAGTGAGGTGCTCCTATCTCCTGGAGCTCTCCTCATAGATGGTAAATAATGTGCCTGCTAGAAAATCACAGCTGATAGCGGGGGAAGTGAAGTTTAGCTCCGGTATCAGCGTGTGTACTGCCTCTTCTTTCACCATTTAAGTTCAGAGACAGGAAAGTGCATTAACTATTCACTATGTCGAGGTGCTTCCATCTTGTGAGCTCTCCTCCCAAACATTGAATAATGTGCCTGCTACTTGCACAGCTGACAGTGGGGGAGGTGAAGCTTAGCCCTTATATCAGCATGTATACTGCCTCTCCCTTCTCTGCCTAGCTTCAAAGAGAAAGAGGGATCACGGTGAAAACAACCTTTGTTAAATATCAGTTCCCTTTCACATGCCTAGAGATAGATGAGTCTAATCGCTGTAAAAACAGCGTTTGAAGCTATGTCACATATCTGCAAATGCTAAGTCGGCACTGGTGTATGGCCGCAGACGCGAGCCACTACCCTCTGGAGCTATAAGGAGCTATAAGGAGGGAGCTCCTCCCATGAGGGCGGGATGACCAGGAGTAACACCAATCATGCTGCATCATTCATATGATGTTGCCATGTGGGTGTTCCCGGCATATCATCTGACCCCGCCTCTTAACAGCGTGCATTGGTACTACTGTCTGATGCTGTTGGGGAAATTTCAAGCGGCTATCTATACTGACGAAACTACAAATATAAGACTGACACTCAGACATTGTTAAAGGAAGATAATGTATCAGTCAGTGAGCATATCCTAAAACTAAAATGTATATGTAGGGCAACTTTACAGATAATTATCCAAATGTTTACAATACGAATCCAAGGTTGCAGCTGTTTATAAGAAACATGTACAACTACTCTCATATATCAAATGAATATGGCAGTAATCCAAAATTAGTCAATGAAGCAATTGTAAGAAATGGATTCATTTAAACCTACTGGTTGTAAGGTTTTCATTATATATATCCATCTAGCTTCACATTTTAGGATTATTTGATCGAAATTTACCCCCCGTGGAGCTGGCTGGACAACCTCAATCCCCTGTAAATTCAGATTTGTTGTATCCCCATATGTTTTTCCCACATATGTCTTGCAATAGGTGTATCCTCATGGCGGACCGTGTCTTTAATATGATCTTGTATCCTCTGTCTGAACTGTCTGATGGTTTTCTCAATGTATTGTAAATTACATGGACAAGTGTCAACGTACACCACCCCATATGTCTTTCAATTGATCAAATGTTGATACGACAATCGTTCGTTGTCGCTGTTGTCTGCCTTGGGTTCAGCAATTCAGTTCTATTGGTACCTAAAGCGTGTTGATATGCCGATTTTAATTCTTGGTCAGGATATCCATGATGTTTGAAACGTGCACACAGGTCTCTAGAGGCAGACTGAAAATCTCTCATGTTCGAGCAATTGCGTCTCATGCGCAGGTATTGCCCCTTGGGGATACCTGACCTCAGGGGTTACGGGTGCCAGCTATCCCATCTTAATAGATTGTTTGTCGCTGTGGGCTTTCTATGCACTACCGTCTCTAACCTGCCTGAGGGAGATTTTGTAATATTCAAGTCCAAAAATGTTATTTTATTCTCATTGATCTGAGAAATGAAGGACATCCCTATGTTTTTGTTATTTAGGGTCTGGACAAATTCAGAAAACTCTTGAGGTGTTCCGTTCCATAGAATGAGGACATCGTCGATGTACAACAGCCACAATGATATCCATCTTTCCATGTCCTCATGGAACACTAATTCACTCTCCCACCAGCCCAGGAAGAGGTTGGCATAGGTGGGCGCACAAGGGCTACCCATTACCACCCCCCTGAGCTGGTGGAAGAACCTCCGGTTGAACAAGAAAAAATTGTGGGTGAGAAGGAATTGGAGCAAATCCAAGATAAAGGTATTATGGGCACCAAACTGTACACCTCTGGTTTTTAGGAAGCTCTCCACAGCCCTACACCCCCTGGGAGAATGGAGATGTAGAGAGCCTGCACATCTAGACTAGCCAGAAACGTTTCTTTTGTCAACTGGACGTCCTCCAGTCTCCTGAGCTAAACTTCACCTCCCCCACTGTCAGCTGTGCTAGTAGCAGGCACATTATTCACTGTTTGGGAGGAGAGCTCCAGGAGATGGAAGGACCTTGAAACAGTGAATAGTTAATGCACTTTCCTGTCTCTGAATTTAGATGAAAGGAGAGGCAGTACACACACTGATACCGGAGCTAAACTTCACTCCCCCCCCCCCCCATCAGCTGTGATTTACTAGCACTCACATTATTTATCATCTATGAGGAGAGCTCCAGGAGATAGGAGCACCTCACTACAGTGAATGGTTAAAGCTTTTTATTACCTCTGATGAACCTCTTTGGGAACAGTGAGGGGAGAAATGGACGTCAGGTTGATGAATTATATACACAAACAAGGTTTCAATCATTGAACCTTAGTCTCGTGCTATACCTCTGTCTTCAACTAATAAAGGAGACAGGAAGAATAGTCCTTCTATTATAAACATCTAACAACTATGTTTATATAGTATAGTATGACCAGCTTTTGATCCCTATGTTTAATGGGATTAAAATTTTGCCTTCTTTTGCCTAGTCATCACATAAGTTTTAGTGTGGTAACTTACTGGTGCTATCAATTGGTGATATACAACATTTATAATATGTGTGGATAGAATCAATATTACTACCTATATTTGCTATACTTTATGTATTCACCAGCATGGTATCAGGTTAACTATATTTAATATAGTTGGTGTAGAGGTCAATACATCTAGCACCTGTTTTTTGTGAACATATCCAACTAGCTCTATATTTTCAGTATTATATCTGAAAGGAATGCGGTAGCAGCTGCCACAGGGCCCGGGACATTACGGGGCCCCCGATGCTTTTTTTTTTTTTTTTTTAATAGTCCGTTACCTGCTGGAGTAACCCCAGCAGGTAACTGGCCCTATATACTTACCGTTCCCCGGGGGTCCCGCTCACGGCCGCCTGCGCTTCCGATTCTGCAGAGGCGGCTGTGAGCAGGAGCGGGGATCGGTATGTGAGGCCGCGGGCCGAACACCACAATCTCTGCTATCATTATACTCCGGGGTCTTTTCAGACCCCAGAGTATAATAATCGGAGACCCAGGGGAGGTGAGGGAACATAAAAAACAATGTACTTACCTCTCCTGCGCTTCTCCAGGCTTCGGGCCTGTTTGGTGACGTCCCTGACGTCATTTTGCGTCGCGACGCCTTGCCCGCATCACATGACGCCAGCCTGGTCCAACATTGAAGGCGGCTAAGAAGCAGGGAGTGGACCGGAGCGAGGAACAGGTAAGCAACGTTGTTTTTTTATGTTTGTATCCTCCCCTGGGTCTCCGATCATTATACTCTGGGGTCTGAAAAGACTCCAGAGTATAATAATTGTTCATGGGTGGTCCACAATGGGACATATAATAGTGTGTGCAGGGGCCACTATGGGGAATAATAGTGTGTGCAGGGGCCACTATAGGATATAATACTGTGTGCAGGGGCCACTATGGGATATAATAATGTGTACAGGGTCCACTATGGGGAATGATACTTTGTGCAGGGGCCACTATGGGGAATGATACTGTGTGCAGGGGCCACTATGGGACATGATACTCTGTGCAGGGGCCACTATGGGACATGATACTGTGTGCAGGGGTCACTATGGGGCATGATACTGTTTGCAGGGGCCACTATGGGGCATGATACTGTGTGCAGGGGCCACTTTGGGGCATGATACTGTGTGCAGGGGCCACTATGGGGCATGATACTGTGTGCAGGGGCCACTATGGGGCATGATACTGTGTGCAGGGGCCACTATGGGGCATGATACTGTGTGCAGGGGCCACTATGGGGCATGATACTGTGTGCAGGGGCCACTATGGGGCATGATACTGTGTGCATGGGCCACTATGGGGCATGATACTGTGTGCAGGAGCCACTATGGCACATAATAGTGTGCGCAGGAATGCGTTTTTTTGGGGGGATGGTTGGAGGGGGCGGTCCGGGGGGGCGGCGATTGGGGGCAGCGGTTGGGGGGGGGGCCATGTCAAATGTTCGCCTTGGGGCCCAGCCATTCCTAGTTACGCCACTGAGTCTGTGATATGTACTTACATACATTAGTCGCTCGTGGTATCTCTTCTCTTACAATAGAATCCACAGAGATCTTTCTTTAGCTAGCCTGAGTAACTACCAGCATAGTCCTACTGGGTTGGTTAAGATCATACGTTTTTATATTTGTTTGAATAAAGATAAAAAAAAATTTAAAGTGTTCTTTCAGGCAAACCTTACATTATTATTTTAGGACACAAACTTTTCTTCACCACTTGTTTTGTCAAGTTTGTAGCTATAGCAATTGGAGAAAAACTGCATTTGCTCCAAATTCATATGGGTTTAATTTTTACAGCGTTCGCTGTGTGGTAAAAATGACGTTATACAAACACGGCGATAGCAAATTTATATAGTATTTGTAATGTTTTGATACCATTTAAAAAATTTAAAACTTTTCAAAATAGAAAAAAAAATTTTGTGTCACCATATTGTGAAACCTTTAACCTTTTCATATTTACATGTATGAGCTGGGTATGGCATATTTTTATGCGGGACAACATGTCGTTTTTATTGATACCATTTGGGGAAAGATCTGATGGTTTGATCACTTTTTATTTCGATTTTTTATAGGAGGCAAAGTGTTGAAAAAAACGTTATTTGGCCATTTTGATTTTTTTTTCGCCGCTACACCGTTCACCGTATAGGATAAATATTTTAATAGTTCTGGCATTTTGGAGTGCGGGGATACCTAATGTGTTTATGTTTACTTTTGTTTATTTACTTTTATATCTGATCTAGGGAAAGGGGGGTGATTTGAACTTTTGTGTATTTTTTAAATTTTTTTTTCTACTTTTAAAAACTTTTTTTTTTTTCTACTTTTACTTGTATGATCAGAACCCCTAGGGACCTTGAAACCTAGGGAGTCTGATCGATCATACTATTCACTGCGATACTACTATATTGCAGTGAATAGCAAAATGCCTTTACTTCTATTAGACGATGCATTTGGCATCGTGTAATAGATCTAATGTAAAGACAGGCCTGGGAGCCTTCAATAGGCTCCCGGCTGTCATGGCAACTGATCGCCGCCCTCCAGAACTTCATCAGTGAAAAATGGCGGCGCCTGCGCAATTTAGTTACCACGGTCCCGTTTGACCACGACATCTAAATGATTAACAGCCGCGATCGCTGCAGGCACACAATCATGAAGACGCTGATTATGAATTGTATTACTGAATTACTGAAATGAATGAATGTTTCAAAGATATTCTAATTTATTGAGATGCAGCTGTATGAAATTTAGCTAACTTTAGTGGCTTACTGCCAATGTGACCTAGAGTAACCCTGATCTCATAGCTGATGAGTTCCTTCACTAGCTCATTCTGGTGCATGGACTTTTGGGATGAGACAGAATTCTGCAGGCCCCATTCACCAGAATACAAACTAGAATTCATTGAACTTTGGTTTCCATTCATTTACTACAGAAGAAAGAAGACAGCAGCAGATCAAGATTTTTATTTTTTTATTTTATTTTTCACTTTTTTTTTTGTCTCTTTCAGGTTATGCCATGTCACTTGCATTAAGTTGGATTCACTAGAATATGTTTGTGATCATGGGAGAGTTATTAAAATTTTTTTTTATGTTTTTTTTTTTTTTTTTAATACTTATTACAGGCTGCTGCTGGTTATATCTGTCTGGCTATGGAAAAGTTAGATAGGCCGGGATGTAATGTTTTGCTTATTATTTATAATTAAAAATAAATATTTTTTTTTAATAACTCAAATGGCCCCCACCGCCAATTTTTCATAACCAGACAGATATAACAAGCAGCAGCAACCAGACATTACCAGGGTGCGAAGGGCCTTGTTTTTATCCCTTGCCAGCCTAATAATACCAGCCTGTGGTACTGGGCAATACCCGGCTGTTTCTGACACCTTTGATGGCTTTGGGTACTGAGGTAATAAATAGCGGTTAGTGCTAGCCTTTTCACCGGCTAACACTAAGCCCTACCTTAGAAATGCTTAGGATGCTGTAAATCAGACAGTGACCATTACTTAGGCGGTGACAAAGCATTTTAAAGAAGCACAGACATAAGGAAAAGTTTTTTTTTCTTCCAAAACTTTTTTTATTGAGTACAGTATAAAACAATACATCAAACACTCGGTGCATTACAGATATGCAAAATTCAGTACTCAAAAGGTTTTAGCTTTAATTAATGAACAGGGGAGGGGTGAAGGGAGGAAAGGAAAGAAGGAATGTGGAAAGGGGGAGAATGCGCTAGTAGGGAAAGGAGTAGACTCCCACGAATCCACGGGCCGTGATAATTGGGTCCTAAAAAGAGTGTGGGGGCATCATGGGGGGCGGGGAGGAAGGAACCAAGGAAGGAAGGAAGTTACCGGGGATAGAGGCTGGACCTACATTGATCTTACATGACCAATAGGGGCAGATGAAACCAAATGGGAAGACAATTGATTCAAAGATGTGAATAATTGTAACTGCTATACTGTGAGTGCCCGTTTAAACAATAAAACAAATAACAGCAGTATGAAAAATAAAGATAACCAAGATATTCAACTACTGCTGTCTTCTTTATTCGATCTTCTGTGGTAATGAATAGAAACCAGAGTTTAATAAATGTTGGTTTCTATTCCGCGTTTGGGACTTGGAGATGAGATAGAATTCTGGCTTTATCACTAAGGTGCTTCTGCGGCCCCATTCATTCAATGAATAGGGGTTACGGAAGCATGGCCGCAAAACCGGACAGGAATAGGACCTGTCCGGAGTTTTGCGGCCCAGAATGTTGGTCCGCACATTGATCTGTGTAATACACGGTCATGTGCGTGGGCCAACAGAAATGAATGGGTCATTGTGCTATCTGGGAAAAACCCGGATAGCACACTGACCTAGCCCATGGTCGTCTGCAAGGGGCCTTTTTGTTATTTTTTCCTGGTCCACCTCGTGTTGCCTGTCCCCTGACTTATTTTTTTGCAGTCATTTTTTTTTTACTGCACACTGCTTAATTATAATACTGAGAAAAAGGATTTTGTGACAGTACGCCAAAGTATTATCTGTAAAAAGTTAGTAACAATAGTCACATCAGATGACGGTGTACAATTCAATTATTTCCATAATTGCCATAATGCAACTTTTTGGGATCAAGTCCCTTCATCAGGCTAGGATAACAAAAAAAGGGGAGGGGAAAAGACAAAGGAGAATGCAATGAATTAGCACCATATAACAGTCAAAGATAAACGATCACCAGGGGCGCACCGCTAATGAGGCGAGGTGAGGCGGCCGCCTCGGGCGGCACTGTCCGGAGGGCGGCATTTTACTATCTAATGTAAACCAGCCCAGGACAGGCCGCTTTAAAAAAAAAAAAAAAAAACAGAGCTGAGCGCGGCCTGTCCTGGGCTGGTTTACAAGACGTCGCATCTCAGCGCAGGCGGCGATACAATGACGTCATCACGCCGCCTACGCTGAGACACAGACGTCGCGGACAAGAGGAGGAGGCGGCGGCTGCATCAAGGCATCACAGGTGAGTATAGCTTTTTTTTTATCTATATAAATAGGCCGTAACCTGTTGGAGTATCCCCAGCAGGTCAGGGCCTATTTATTTACCTACCCCGCGTCTGCTCGTGGCCGCCCCCGCTTCCCCTTCTGCTATGGGCCGCAGAAAGGGAAGCGGATGCCGCTGTGAGCGGCCGCGGGCATCGGTAAGTTAGGCCGCGGGCCGCAAATACTACTATTATTATACTCCGGGGTCTATTCAGACCCCGGAGTATAATAATCGGAGGCCTAGGGTTGGTGAGGGAACATAAAAAACAGTGTTACTCACCTCCTGCAATCCGATGTAACTCCGAGCAGGCTTGAGGCCTGTGGTGACGTCATCAGGTCGCGTCGCCGGCCTGATCACGTGACGTGTGTGCGCAATTAAACAGGGCCGAAAGCTGCAAGGAGTGCACCGGTGTCCAGGATAGGTAAGTAACTCTGGTTTTTATGTTTGTATTCTCCCCTGGGTCTCCAATCATTATACTCTGGGGTCTGAAAAGACCCCAGAGTATAATAATAGTTCATTGGTCGGCCACTATGGGGCATAATACCCTGTGCAGGGACCACTGTAGAGCATAATACCCTGTGCAGGGGCCACTCTGGAGCATAATACAAGTGCAGGGGCCACTATAGAGCATACTACAGGGGCCACTATAGAGCATAATACAAGTGCAGGGGCCACTATGGAGCATAATACCAGTGCAAGGGCCACTATGGAGGATAATACCAGTGCAGGGGCCACTATGGAGCATAATACCCTGTGCAGGGGCCACTCTGGAGCATAATACCAGTGCAGGGGCCAATATGGAGCATCATACCGTGTGCTGGGGCCACTATAGAGCATAATACCAGTGCAGGGGCCAATATGGGGCATAAAACTGTGTGCAGGAGTTGCTGCGGAACATAATACCGTGTGCAGTGGCCAATGCGGGGCATAATACCGTGAGCAGGGGCCACTATGGAGCATAATACAGTGTGCAGGGGCCGCTGAGAGGCATAATACAGTGTGCAGGGGCCGCTGCGGGCCATAACACTGTGTAATACTGTGTGCAGGGGCTGCTGTGAAACTTTATAGTGTGTGTAAATGGGGCGCTATAAACATGGGCTATGGCACCTGTTTATATTATACACTGTCTGTTTATAGTGACCGTGTGATGTAATTGTAGCCTTGTCACATACTGTAGACATGTACAGGACGAGGCTGTAGTTACATGACATGGCCGCTATGAGATGAAATACACTATGTAAACAGAGAAGCGGTCACGGCGCTTACACAGGTACCATTCAAACAGCTGATCAGTGGGGGTCCTGGGTTTTTGAACCCCACTGATTAGTTTATTAATGACCTGGAAAACCTTTTAATTAGTTAACACCTGGGGTATTATTAATAAGGGGCACTATTTATACAGGGTACACACGGACATTATTAATATAAAGATGCACTTGGGAGTATTATTCATTATGGGGGGTTATATCATATATTTTATAATTGGGGTAGCAGCAGGATGGGTGTGCAGGTGAGGACAATGTGGGTCGGATGCTTGGAAAAGTGAGGAGCCAAAGATGTCTGTGTTGCAATCTTTACAGAGACAAGTCACAGCTGGAAGAAGTGGTCATGGCGGTCCAGAGGGAAGAGAAGGGAAATGTGACCGATTAGTCAGAGATGTCACCTGTAAGTCACAGAATGTTACTGCACTGTATTCACCTAAATGATAGAGGATAAATACCTGAGTGATGGGGGTCTGTCTGCTGAGACCCCCACTGAGCCTGAGAATTGGGTTTTTCCCCCCACTAGGTGGGAATTCAGCCTGACCGCAGCCATATATATAGGTGTGTCACTTGGTGGATGGACGAACCCGCGTGGCTCTCATTCACTTCAATGGGAGTGCCAAAGATACCCGAAGTCCAGTACTCAGCTATCTGCGGCGCTCCTATTATAGAGAATGGGGGCCACGTGGGCTCGTCCATCCACCAAGCAGAAGATGTGTGAAGTTACTTTCATTGTTAATGCCGTGTTGTTGATCTGATACTGAAGTAATACAGTAAGAAGAATTCTTAAAAACTGTTTTATAACTTTGTGTATTGTGTATATTGTGCGACGATAACAGTGTGTTAAACTAGTAGCATGGAAACTCAGTTTTTTTTTTTTTTTTTTTTTGGGGGGGGGCGTCTTTCTATAGTCTGCCTCAGGCAGCAAAGAGGCTAGGTTCACCACTGACGATCACTACAGCTACAAAATACATTGTGTGACCGATATATGTATATAACATTACACAAACATTTATATCACAAATGCATAAGAGGGATATAGAGATAAATAGAACAAATCAATAGAAAAATTTATAGGATACGTGGAGCAGGCTATAAGTAAACCATGCTGTACGTTTATGGATATCTCAAGGTTAGGCAACTATTTGTAATATATTCAGCCACCCTATATCAATACTTTGTAGAGCCATCTTTCACTGCAATTACAGCTGCAAGTCTTTTGGGGTTTGTCTCTACCAGCTTTGCACATCTAGAGACTGAGATTTTTGACCATTCTACTGTGCAAAATAGCTCAAGCTCAGCCAGATTGGATGGAGAGCGTCTGTGAACAGCAATTTTCATGTCTTGCCACAGATGCTCAATGGGATTTAGGTCTGAACTGTAACTGGGCCATTCTAACACATGAATATTCTTTGATCTAAACCATTCCACTATAGCCCTGGCTGTACGTTTAGGGTCATTGTCTTGCTGGAAGGTGAATCTCCTTCCCAGTCTCAAGTCTTTTGCAGTCTCCATCAGGTTTTCTTCCAGGATTGCCCTGTATTTAGCTCCATCCATCTTCCCATCAACTCTGACCAGCTTCCCTGTCCCTGCTGAAGAAAAGTATCCCCCAGCATGATGTTGCTACCACCATGTTTCACAGTGGGGATGGTTTGTTCAGGGTGATGAGCAGTGTTACTTTTCCGCCACACATAGCACTTTGCATTTAGGCCAAAAAGTTCAACTTTGGTCTCATCTGACCAGAGCACCTTCTTCCACATGTTTGCTGTGTCCCCTATATGGCTTCTGGCAAACTGCAAACGGCAGTTCTTATGTCTTTCTTTCAACAATGGTTTTCTTCTTGCCACTCTTCCATAAAGGCCAGAATTGTGGAGTGCACAACTTATAGTTGTCCTGTGGACAGATTCTCCCACCTGAGCTGTGGATTTCTGCAGCTCCTCCAGAGTGACCATAGGCCTCTTAGCTGCTTCTCTGACCAGTGCTCTCCTTGCTTGATCTGTCACTTTAGGTGGACAGCCATGTCTTGGTAGGTTTGCAGTTGTAGAATACTGTTCCATTTTTGGATGATGGATTGAACAGTGCTCCTTGGGATGCTGAAAACTTGGGATATGTTTTTATAACCTAACCCTGCTTTAAACTTCTCCACAACTTTATCCCTGACTTCTCTTGAGTTCCTTGGTCTTCATGATGCTGTTTGTTCACTAGTGTTCTCTAACAAACCACTGAGGACTTCACAGAACAGGTGTATTTATACTGAGACTAAATTACACACAGCTGGACTCTATTAACTCAGTAAGTAACTTCTGAAGGCAATTGATTGCACTGGATTTTATTTAGGGGTATCGGAGTACAGGGGGCTGAATAATTTTGCACATCACACTTTTCAGATTTTTATTGATTCAAATTTTGAAAACCATGTATCATTTTCTTTCCATTTCACAATTATGTGCTACTTTGTGTTGGTCTATTGCTTAAAATCTCAATAAAATACATTTTAAGTTTGTGGTTGTAAGGTGACAAAATGTGAAAAAGTTCAAGGGGTCAATTATGTTGCAGTGAGCTCCGAAGTGGTCTTAATGCTACTTTATTAAACTGACATAAAGATGTCAGAGCATTTTGATAATTCAGGAGCTCCTCATGCCATTTAGGGCATTTATTAAGTCTGGCATAAGAAACACCAGCCTTAATAAACCCCCCTCCCCAATAGTGTGGAGCATAACCTATTGAACGGAAACCCTATCTGCTTAAAAAGCAGTTATCCGCAGACCCCATAGACTATATTTTCTGCCTATTTCAAGTGGAATTGGAGCGGAGACCCCTGAATGCTAGTGTGAACAAACCCTTAGTTATATCATAAATCTACGGCAGTTCCTGACTGGCAAAGATTTGTGATCAGGTGCACCTACATGTACAAAAATTACTAAGAGGACAGAGTGAAAGTGCATAAAACATTATTTAAAAAATTATTTTCTAGGAATACACTTATTTAGATAATGCAGTGCACAGAAACTGGTACAGGCAGGCTCAGAGTGGCCCACCAGGGTACTGGCCGGCGTTGGGGGTGGGGGCAGACTTGGCAATTGCCCAGGGCCCCCGTCCCCAAAAGGGCCCCCATTTTAGGGATGGAGTCAGGCCGGTCACATCGATAATGGAAAGGAGCCTGGTGTCATGTGCCGCAGGGCCCCTTTCCAATAGAAGCCTGCCAAGGGGAGGTCTGTAAAAATATCAAACATTTTTACTCACCTCTTCTGGGCATTTGGCATCATCGTCTGGCCTGTAGTTGATGTCATGCTTTCAGGATGTCAACGCTGGCGTCATAATATCAGTGTGCCCCACGTGACCACTGAGGCCCAATCACAGGCCCCAGTGATGACATCCGGAACGCGTGGTGTCAGCTGCAGATATGAAAAAGAAGAAAAGCCGGGTGGGCGAGGATGCCCAGGAGGGGTAAGGCAAGGTGAGTATAACTTATTTTTCCTCACCTCCCTGGGGCTTCCGATAGAGACCCCAGAGTAAAATAATAGTACTGAAACAAACGGGCAAACTTCACGACTATTTGTCAAAACTAACTTTGAGGGATTCGTCTGAAGCAGTTTGAGGCTCTGTAGAATAGATTATACTGTGTGGAGCCACTGAGGAGCATTATACTGGGGGGGCCCTCTGGAGAGCATATTATACTGTGTGGGGCCACTGTGGGGAGCATATACTGGAGGGGCCTCTGGGTAGCATATTATATTGTGTGGGGCCACTATGGAGCATTATACTAGGGGGAGCCATGTGGCGCTTTATACTGGGGGAGCAGTGTGGGGAGCCTATTATACTGTGAGGTTTATTGTTCTGCACTGTGGGGAGCCTATTATACTGTGTGGTGCCACTGTGGAGCATATTATATTGTGTGGGGCCACTGTGGAGCATTATACTGTGGTGGAGGGCGGGCTCTGGGGAACATATTATACTATGTGAGGCCACTGTGGGGAGCATCTCAATTAGTGAAACTCTGATTCATTTAAGCAGTATTTAATTACTGGCTGTGCATTTTGCTGTTACTATGTGGACAGTAATGTTATACAGATTAAATTAATTAGTATTTCCCTAAATGAAAAGTGAAAGCATCAGCAGGTATTGCCACTTCTGGTACATCATGTGGCACCATACTAAGTATGTCTAACCATAAATTAATGCAATATGGACATTCGAAACAAGCTTTTAATCCCTTGCCGGCATCTGCAGTAATAATATGGCAGATATCAGCACTTTAACACCTTTTTTATTTTTGAATCCCTGCCTTCCCAAAAGCCATTATTTTTTTTTATCTTTCCATTCACAGAGCCGTATGATGTCTTAATTTTTGCAAAACAAAATTGTACTTCGCAATGGTACGATTTAATCTTCTGTACGATGTACTGGGAAGCTGGAAATAAAAATTCTGAATATGGTGGAGTTAGAGGAAAGCTGCTTTTGCGCAACTTTTTTTTTTTTTTTTGAACGTTATGTCACCTGTATTCTGTGGGTGAGTACATTTCAGGTGATAACATTTTTATATACGGTGGGTACGTAAAGTATTCAGACCCCTTTAAATTTTTCACTCTTTGTTTCATTGCAGCCATTTGCTAAAAGCACAAAAGTTCATTTTATTTCTCATTAATGTACACTCAGCACCCCATCTTGACAGAAAAAAAACAGAAATGTAGATATTTTTGCAAATTCATTAAAAAAGAAAAACTGAAATATCACATGGTCATAAGTATTCAGACCCTTTGCTGTGACACTCATATTTAACTCACATGCTGTCCATTTCCTTCTGATCCTCCTTGAGATGGTTCTACTCCTTCATTGGAGTCCAGCTGTGTTTAATTAAACCTGTCTATATAAGACCTCACAGCTCACAGTGCATGTCAGAGCAAATGAGAATCATGAGGTCAAAGGAACTGCCCAAGGAGCTCAGAGACAGAATTGTGTCAAGGCACAGATCTGGCCAAGGTTACAAAAGAATTTCTGTAGCATTAAAAGGTTCCTAAGAGAACAGTGGCCTCCATAATCCTTAAATGGATGAAGTTTGGGACGACCAGAACTCTTCCTAGACCTGGCTGTGGAGCCAAACTGAGCAATCGTGGGAGAAGAGCCTTGGTGAGAGAGGCAAAGAAGAGTTCCACAAAGTCAACTATCACAGCAGCCCTCCACCAGTCGGGGCTTTATGGCAGAGTGGCCCAAAGGAAGCCTCTCCTCAGTGCAAGACATATGAAAGCCCGCATAGAGTTTGCCAAAAAACACATGAGGGACTCCCAGACTATAAGAAATAAGATTCTCTGCTCTGTTGAGACGAAGATTGAACTTTTTGGCGTTAATTCTAAGCGGTATGTGTGGAAAAACCAGGCACTGCTCAACACCTGCCCAATACAATCCCAACAGTGAGACATGGTGGTGGCAGCATCATGCTATGGGGGTGTTTTTCAGCTGCAGGGGACAGGAAGACTGGTTGCAATTGAAGGAAAGATGAATGCGGCCAAGTACAGAGATATCCTGGAAGAAAACCTCTTCCAGAGTGCTCTGGACGAGTGAAGAAATCAGGCGATACCTTTTAGAGGCTAACTGAGTATATTTGAAAAGTAAGCTTTCGGAAGTACTAGCTCCCTTCATCAGACATGGTATAATACCAGAAACTGAAACTTTACACTATTTATACATACACAAGACATGGATCTTCAAAAGGATCTTGAACTAACAAAATACAATATACTTGTGTATGTATAAATAGTGTAAAGTTTCAGTTTCTGGTATTACACCATGTCTGATGAAGGGAGCTAGTACTTCCGAAAGCTTACTTATCAAATATACTCATTTAGCCTCTAAAAGGTATCGTCTGATTTCTTCACTCTTCCACTACTTTCTATGGCTAACACGGTACAACATTAGACTACTAGAGTGCTCTGGACCTCAGACTGAGCCGAAGGTTCACCTTCCAACAAGACAATGACACTAAGCACACAGCTAAAATAACAAAGGAGTGGCTTCGGAACTCTGTGACCGTTCTTATCTGGCCTAGCCAGAGCCCTGACCTCAACCCAATTGAGCATCTCTGGAGAGACCTGAAAATGGCTGTCCACCAACGTTCACCATCCAAGCTGGCAGAACTAGAGAGAATCTGCAAGGAAGAATAGCAGAGGATCCCCAAATCCAGATGTGGAAAACTTGTTGCATCATTCCCAAGAAGACTCATGGCTTTACTAGCTCAAAAGGTTGCTTCTACTCAATACCGAGCAAAGGGTCTGAACACTTATGACCATGTGATATTTCAGTTTTTCTTTTTTAATAAATTTGTAAAAATATCTACATTTCTGTTTTTTTTTTCTGTTAAGATGGAGTGCTGAGTGTACATTAATGAGAAATAAAATGAACTTTTTTGCTTTTAGCAAATGGCTGCAATGAAACAGAGTGAAAAATTTAAAGGGGTCTGAATACTTTCCGTACCCACTGTATACTTTAACAAAAATATATATGGCACCTTTTCTTGCGGGGCCAGAAGTACTTTTTGTTTATACCATTTTGAAGAATGTCTATTGTTTTGATTATTTTAGTATCCAAATTTTTATGGGTGGTGAAACAGCAAAAAAAAACTGTGGTTCAGCTCTTTTTCCCCGCCACAGCAGTCACCGTATGGGATAAATATTTTTAAAAGTTTGTAGACTGGTCATTTTCAGACAAATGGATACCTATTGTGTATGTGTTTTACTTTATTTACTTTTATATGTGTTCTAGGGAAAGTTCTTTTTTTTTATATTTTCTTTTAACTTTTTTTTTACTTTTATTTTTAGACCCCCTAGGGTCTGATCACTAGTTCAATACACTTCAATGCTACTGCATTGCAATGTATAGAGAAATACCTATAGTTCTATTATAGACTTCCTAGCACAGCCTGTAATAGAACTAATCTAATGGCAAGCCTTGACTAGGCTCCCGGCTGTCATAGCAACGGATCACCGTTCCTGAATCTCCCTTAGGGCCAGTGATCAACCCCAAAATTGTGCCTCAGTCATGTTTGACCAAGACTTTAGGAAGGTTAATGCCCACAATCACTGCGGACACTGATCATGGGCATTGGTGTCAGGTCTCTGCTGTATATCAACCCCTGAGCAGCTGCTATATTTAAATACTTAAAGGATTAAATATGGTGCCAGCCCAGAGTGGGTGTCATTAGAAGTCTACTCTGATGGTTGCTATTAACCCTTTCTATAGCCCATGATGCTTCCAAAGATTCTCCCAACTGCAATGCTTTTCTCTGCACCCAACCACTTACTTTCTCTCACTGGCAGGATCGAAGGAGCCGTCCCATCTCCATCACAGCTGGCCTGTCATAGGTATATATCTATTTATAAAGGCTAGCCTATGAGAGGCCTCAATAGTTATATATCAATTTCCCCATAGACTACAATACATCAGTATTGCTGACTATGATATAAGCAATCTGATGATCGCAGGTTCAAATCCCGTAAAGGGGGCTTAAAAAAAAAAGTTAAAAAACAAATATAAAAGTTTTCAAAATTTTAAATCACCCCCCTTTCCCTAGATCCCAAGTGAAAATAAATACACAGACATGAACACATTAGGCATCCCTGTGACCAACTAAAAAACATATAAAACTACTTGTCCCATATGGTGAATGGCATAGCGGGAAATTTTTTTTTTAATAAAAAGCAATCAAAATGACAGACACTCCCAAAAATTGTATAAATAAAAATTACTACTAAAAAGAAGCCTTACGCATCCCCATATCTTTACATATTAAAAAGTTACGGGTATCATAATATAGAGACTCCATGAAATTTTTGTTAAAAACTATATAAATTTGTTATTGCCGTTACTATAACAACCCACAGAATATAGATAATATGATGTTTTTGCTCCATAGTAAACATAATAAAATCAAAAGAAAAGGAAAGAAAATGCATTTTTTTAATTCCCGCATTCTTAATTTTTTTTTGCAGTTTCCCAGTACATCATATGGAATATTAAATGGTACCACTATGAAGTACAATCTGTTATGCAAAAAAATAAGCCTTAATACAGCATTGTGAACGGACAAATAAAAAAGTTATGGCTTATGGAAACAGATAGTGATACTTCTAGGAGAAGTAACTCCAGAAAGAAACAATGTGAAAGGTGTAACAATAGAGCGCAATGGCTTTACACTAGTAGAATGTGTTAGTGAAGTAATTATAAGGGCACAGTAAAAAAAAAAAAATAGTACCGTACGGTACCAGCCTAGGTCTTAGTTAAATACAGCTAAATTAGCAATTGCATATAGCTTATATAGCAGCAAAAAGAATCCTATGTTGGTATGCTATAAAAGGATCTTTATTACATCAATAAACATCAGTAAGATATATTACATTCCGACATTAATGGCACAATAAATATTTTTGTCATCCAAGAGGTTCCCTACCTATATTTATTATGTGAGTGAGTGGACCACACACAGAACGAAAATTCAGTTAAACAAACAATAGACACAGGCGTGTATGGATGTAGTTTGTGTTTCTTTCCTATAGCTGCAAAAAGCACTTGGAAATGGCATATAGTCTAAATATGTCTCTAAAGAAAGTCTAACTTTACAAAAGGAAATACAGCAAGGAAATGCAAACACATAGTAATGTAACATAGTATAGTTAGAACTTGCTTAATTACGCATTACTTATTATGTTTTACCCTGTCAGGCTGAGGCCCCACTTTGCGGAAACGCAGCTTTTTTTGTTGCAGATTTTGTTGCGTTTTTTTGAGCCAAAGCCAAGAATGGTTACAAAAGGAATGGGAAATATACAGGAGGCTCTTATATTTCTACCTTTTGCTCAATCCACTCCTAGCTTTGGCTCAAAAAAAGGCAACAAAATCTGCAAAAAAAAAAAAAAAAGCTGTGTTTCCGCAATGTGGGGCTTTAATCCCAGCCTCTTTATTATGGAGGAAAACCATCTAAGGCTGGGTTCACACCAGCGTTTAAACCCCGTCCCCGAACCTGTTTAAAAAATGCGGAGAGAAAAGCACAGCATGCAGCGCTTTTCTCTCTGCATTTTTCGCCCCTTTCGGGTGGAAACCTGATGGACCCCATTATAGTAACTGCTTTTTCAAGCGGATTAGGTTTCCGTTCGGGGTTCCCCGAGCAGACCCCCCTGAACGGAAACCCGAAACCCAGGTGTGAACCTAGCGTAACCTATATATCCAGAACATTGCCATCAGCTATGGACAGTTATAAGCTGTGAATTTCTATGAACAAGGTATGTTAAATACTACTTACAGTTATTAAGTGAGACATTATAATGTGGGGGCATACCATGTCATGGTGACTGTAGGGGCATTATACATTTGTGCAGCCTGAAAGGCTTCTTTTTGTTGTCCTCTTGCTAAAATGTGAGCTTCTGAAATGTAAAGTTTGTGACGTGATTGAGGAAAAATAAAGCAGCTAAGAATTGTTTTAAAAGAAACCTGCACTGAGAGTGTCTCTTTACCAAAGCTAAAACCCCCAAGTTGTTACATATGTTGGAGCCATGCTGTGGGAATTAACTGCACTACATCTTGTCTGCTAAGATTCCTAAACCATTGTAAGAGTCAACAAGGAACATTTGTCCTGAGTGAAGGTTACTTCTCTAGTGCCAAGGCAACACACAAACATGGAGGCGTTAGTCCACCTGCAGCAACAACATGCTCATGCTGAGGCCATGCAGGCCCAACAACAAACCTATGACCTGCTATAGAAGTAATTAGCAGTGTTATAAATGACTGGGACTGTGCAAGAGGCCTCCTCTTATACTGTTGCCCAGGGCATCCCCAAGAAGTTGGTGCAAATCACAATGCAGTGGATGGTGGAAGAAGAGGATGTTGAGGCCTGGTTTGGTTTCTGTTTGAGGCAGAAGTTCTGTCACCATTTCTCTCAGGTGAACCACTAAAAGTTTATTCTGACTTGTCAGCAGAAAATTCAAGAAGCTATACAGAGAACCTTCAGGACCAAAGTTTCCTTTTAAACTGCTTGATGTTGTCAAGCAGGTCTGGGAACAAGAGGTTAGTCCTTATAAAAGCGTGATTGGCCATATAAACCAGATGCAGGCCATAATGTCATTAATCAACAGAACTTGCTCCAGTCACAGGAAGCTCAATGCAAGATATGTAATCAGCCAGCCAAAATTAGAGAGTTCAGTCCTGGTAATAGGATATTAGTCCTTATCCCAGTAGTAGAGAGCAAGTTCTTGGCTAAATGGCAGGGACCCTTTACAATTTACAGGCTAACTTTCACCGCAATTTCAAGGTGTTTCGGTCAAGTAAAAAAAAACAAAAAACAGATCTAACATGTAAACCTGATTATGCAGTGGAAAAAGAGACAGTGTAGGTATGTGAGCCAGAGGGCGCTGTTGAGCGACCCAGGCCCAGCCCTGAAAAGGCCTTCAGCCACACCTTTGAGTGGGGACGTGTAACTCCAGAAGGCTGGAGTATCCTGCATGGAGCAGGAGGTGGTAGACCAGCGGCACAGATAGACGGTCTGTGCCAGAGGGGCTGGGGCCACAGGGGACTTTTGCTGAGTAGAGCATTAGTCCGGCTGCTCAAGTGGACCAGCTAAGGACTGTGAGATTAGTACCCCTTGCATCCATATACTGCTATATATTTTATGCATGGTTGTATGTTATCTCCCTTATATATATTTACACTATTCAGCCTCTGCCTCTTTCGTGTTACATATGCTGACATAGGTATTTGTACTGTTGTTTCTGTCTTGTATTTTTATACTGTTTTTGTACTTCAATAAAATTCCTTTTGTATTTTTTATTATTTTGAGTGCTTTCTTACTTTTCTTTCTTGGATTATTGCTATCTGTCCCAGAAGGGCTGGCGTCCACAGAGGACGGTTGCTGGAGCTGAGCAACAGTCAGGACAGTTAGGGGCTCAAGGAGTGAGTTAGGCCCTAACTGTGGCATAGGTTTTTTTGTTGTTTTGTTATGTTGCAGTTAAGCTGAATAAAGCCACGTTTATTTTACGCTTGGACTGTCTGAAAGCTATCTTTCCGGCGCCCAGTACCATGAACCACCGCTGTCCGGACCAGGACAAGCCGCCATTTTGAGTTTAATTCCCCTAAGCTATCACATATGGTGGAGAATCGCGCGCATAAAGAGATCCATGCAAGTCCTGGAAGACAAGTGGTTTGTGATTGCAGTACTGCAAAGTGTGCATTGTGGCCTACAGCTGGAAGAAATCTGTGATTTCAACTGAAGAAACCCAGGAAAGGGTGAGTGCAACATAGCAAAGTGTGTGCAAAACTGGTGAAAGTAAAACTCTGGAAGAGGAATCCAGGGAATGGACTTTGTGTATACTGTGGCACAGAAGTCTATAAAGTGCTTGCTGATGGCAAGAAAATAAGCAATGTGTGTAGAAGCTGGATATTGCAAACAAGTGTATGTGAAAGGCTATGGTGCCATGTTGATGTTTTCTGTGGAAGACAGAAGAAAATGCTGGTTGTTGTAGTGCCACATAAACAGTCTATGTGAAAGGCTATGGTGCCATGTTGGTGTTTTCTGTGGAAGACAGAAGAAAATGCTGGTTGTTGTAGTGCCACATAAGTTAACTGTTTGAATACATGTGACTGCAGAAGATAGCAAAAAGTTGCTGCCGGTTGAACCCCAAGGTTGCTGTGGAATATTGTGTAATCTTGTTAGTAAACCATGGGCAAGAAAAAGAGAATTTCAGCTTGTAAAAAAGCAGAGAAGTCATGCACAGGTTTATTAGTTCAGAAGTCTGAATGCAGAGAGACACAAAACCCGGAGCAGATCATGTGGAATGCAAGTAAAGATAATGTGTTGCATGAGAGTGACTCAGTTTTTCTAAAGCACCTCTGTTCGATGAAAGAATATGTCCCTGCTGACTGTATGTCTATGACTATGTCTCATAATGGAGTGCATCAGAGCGCCAAAGATGAAAATATTATGGTGCAGCAGCTTGAAGATGAAATTAAAACCATCAGGTTCATTTATGAAGATGAAATATCTGATTGGAAATGGCAACTTGAGGTATCAGAAAAAGAGAACCTTAAGTTAAAGAAAGAGCTTGAAACTGTAAAGAGTTCATATCCTAGTCATTGTGAAAATGTGGTACTGGGTTTGCCTGGAATGGACTGTGTCACTAAGAAGGTGTTTGCTGATATGAAATGTGCTCTAGCTAATAAAGTTATACAGAGTGAAGAGCAAAAGCAAGTGCTTGAGAAGCAATTGCAGGATTTAAAGGAGCAGCATGTCCAAGACTCCACTGCCAAAGAGAGTGTCATTGAAAAATTAAGAGATGACCTTGAAACTGCTAAACGTGAGAGAAGTGAATTTTTGCAGTGTCAGTCAGAGTGTCTGGATGACCAAGTGAGGAAGTGTGAAAAGCTTTTGGCGGCATTAATTGACAAAGAAAATGAAATTGCAGAGCTGAGGAAGCATGTGTCTGACCGAGAGAGTGATTTAGAGTCTGTGGTGCAGACATTGCAGTCAGAGCAAAACTTGCATGAACTAAAGCAGGTTCGCCTAAATAGTGAAGTCAATGAATGGCGAAGCAGAGCTGGAGTTCTGGAACAAAGAGAAAGGGAACTCAAAGCTAAAATATGCAGCCTAGAGAGGGCGCTGTCAAGATCTTGTGAAGATAAAGAGAAATTGTCTGTTTTCGTGCAAAATAAAGACAAAGATTTGATGGAGATGTCGTCTGTCCATGCTCAGAAAGTGCAAGCCTTACAGGAGAGTCATAAAAAAGTAGAGACTCAACTTCAAGAGCTGCAACTACAAGTCACAGAAGGGGACAGGTTTCAAGCAGAACTGCTAGACAAGGCAAACAAACTACAGGTGGAATTGGATAATGTCACAGGGCTTCTTTCTCAAGCAGACAGCAAGTTTATCAAACTTTCCAAAGATTTTTCTACACTAGAATCTCAGCTTCAGGACACTCAGGAACTTTTGCAAGAAGGAACCCGTCAAAAGCTTGACCTTAGTACAAAACTAAAACAAATGGAAGATGAGAAAAATGGTTTCCTTGAGCAACTAGAGGAAGAGGAGATAGCAAAAAGAGATTTGACAAAGCAGATTTCAACACTACAGGCTCAGGCGACTGATATGAAGAAAAAAATGGAGGATAGTATTGGGTCCTTGGACTCTCTTGAACTAAAGGAAAAGTTGCAAAAGGAGCTAGAAGCTACAAATCAACAGTTTGAGGAGAAGGTTGCTGCTTATGACAAACTTGAGAAGATGAAAATTAGACTACAGCAGGAACTAGAAGATGTAGGTGTAGATCGTGATCATCAACGTCGGATGGTGTCAAATTTGGAAAGGAAGCAGGAAAAGTTTGATCAGCTGCTGGGTGAAGAGAAGACTCTTTCTGCTAGATATGCAGAAGAACGTGACGGTGCTGAAGCAGAGGCTTGTAGAAAAAAGACCAAAGCTCTTGCCTTGGCTCGCTCCCTAGAAGAGGCCCTTGAATTGAAGGCCGAGTTAGAGAGGCTCAACAAGCAACTGCACACTGAAATGGAGGATTTGGTTAGCTCCAAGGATGAAGTTGAGAAAAACCTGGAATCTGTGCAGATATTGTATGAGAACAAAGCTAATGCTTATGAGATGCTGGAAAAGGCCAAGAGAGAATTGGACCTCCAGACAGAAGACATGAGGATTCAGTTTGAAGGAAACCTGTCTAATTTATCTGCTGAGATTGTAGATCTAAAAATGCTTGTTGCTAAATTAAAGGTACAAGTGGACAAGCAGGAGGAAATCAAGAAACAGCTGGAGTTTCAGATGGGTCAAGTGAAGCGTGAATCAGAAATAAAGTTGGAAGAGCGCACTTCTCAGATTGAACAGTTAAAAACCGAAGTGGAATCTAAAAAAGAAGAATTGGATCGATTGCAGCAGTCTTTATCCAATACTGAACAGTCAGGCATCTGCCCTATCTTCAAAGCTGGCAGCGCTAGAAGATGAGAGAGACTCGCTGCAGAGCCTGTTAACCTCTAAAGAATCAGAGCTGTTATCCCTGAAAAATGTGATTCAAGAAATAGAGTCTTTATTCAACCAAGAGCAAGATAAGAGAGCCAATGAGATACGGGACTTGAATGAAAGACTTGACAAAAAGTCTGCAGATGAGCAGAAGCTTTATCAGAAGATGTTGGAGGATCAATCCAATATAATTCAGGGAACAGTGGGGGAAGCAGAAAATATTATCCAGGATGCTTACCTGACAAATGTTAGAAGAACATTGCAGAATATCCTAGAATTAGGAGGCGTAGTGGATAAAGAGATGGCATCTACATCTGCTGCCATAGAAGATGTCGGGAAGATTGAGGAAGTTCTGCAAGTTGCAATAGTAAAAACTGAGATGGAGGCTGTGCAGAAAAATGTGGCAGTGAAGAAAGTTCCGGAACTGGAATCAGAGATTTGTGCGCTACAGAAGGTTTTAGAATTAGAGAAAGCTGCCAGCATAGAGGCAGAGAAAGCAGAACCAGTAAGGCAGCCAGAACATGTAACCCACAAGCATCTGGGTACTGACAGAAAAAACTGTGATGGTGAAAACTTGGTGTCCCAGCCCTCCGGTGTTAGCACAGGGAATGAAAATAACTTGAAGAATGTTGAGATGACGATATCACCAGCTCCTGTACTGTCAGAAAGGAGTTGGCACGAAAATTCTTGTAATCTATCACAGCACCGCAACATGCCTCCAGGAAGTTATGCGTATGAGAAAGAGGAAGTAAGACTAGAGTATGGAAATGGTTGTCCTGCTGCCGTACAGGTGTGGAAGCATTATACAGAAACCATTCCAATATATGATGTGACAGTTGTTAAAGACATACCAGAAAATGTAGTTCAGCGTGAGCTATTTTGTGAAGGTGTACTGTATGGCCCTTGTGCAAAAGGAGAAGATATTGCGGTACAGAGCTTGTGTATCTCAAACAAAGCGGAGAGCAAGCGGCCTATGTCTCCTAAACTTCTAAGCCTTGATGGTGATGGCAAAGTTTGCTTTGAGATGAAGGTTACAGAAAAGGTACCCGTGAAATATTCATACTCTAAAGACATTGATTTGCAGGAAGTACGTGTTAGTTGGTCTCTGAGCTACTGTGGATTCGTGATGGGTGAAGATGAGGATTCTTGCGGCTATTCACTGGAGGAATCAAAGTCGTGCAATGGGAGGTCTGAAGACTGTGCCGAGAGCTGTGATGGAAGTGATGTGATCCCCTGTATAGCGAATTGTGTAGGTGATGGAGTACAGTAGAGCTTGCCTTTGCGCAGAATGGCCAGGATCTTGGCATAGCGTTTAAAGTGAGGAGAAGACGGAAGGCTCGACTGACTGGAACTTGGAGGTTGAGACCGCCAGATGGTGACATCTGGAGAGACACTGGACAAATGTATAGCATTGAAGAGGGACGGCGACATATGTCTTGTCCCATTGTAACTCACCCCATGGGTAGTGAGCTGAGGGGGAGGGTATGTAGGTATGTGAGCCAGAGGGCGCTGTTGAGCGACCCAGGCCCAGCCCTGAAAAGGCCTTCAGCCACACCTTTGAGTGGGTGGCGTGTAACTCCAGAAGGCTGGAGTATCCTGCATGGAGCAGGAGGTGGTAGACCAGTGGCACAGATAGACGGTCTGTGCCAGAGGGGTTGGGGCCACAGGGGACTTTTGCCGAGTGGAGCATTAGTCCGGCTGCTCAAGTGGACCAGCTAAGGACAGAGAGATAGGCTCTGTCCCAGAAGGGCTGGCGTCCACAGAGGACGGTTGCTGGAGCTGAGCAACAGTCAGGACAGTTAGGGGCTCAAGGAGTGAGTTAGGCCCTAACTGTGGCATAGGTTTTTTTGTTGTTTTGTTATGTTGCAGTTAAGCTGAATAAAGCCACGTTTATTTTACGCTTGGACTGTCTGAAAGCTATCTTTCCGGCGCCCAGTACCATGAACCACCGCTGTCCGGACCAGGACAAGCCGCCATTTTGAGTTTAATTCCCCCAAGCTGTCACAACAGTCATTGTCAACAGTGGTTGTGGATAAAAAGAATGGCGACAGTGAGATAGACAAAGTGAAAGTGGCTACCAAACACAAGAGGTAAAATAATTTCTTAAAAAAAATGAAGATTTCTTTACAGAAATACCAGGTAAAACTTGTGTGATAAAAAATTTATGTACACCCTTATCAAATCCCAGAAGCAAGACAGCAGGCTGTTGCCGCAGAAGTAAACAAAATGCTTGAGCTGGTAGTCATTGAGTGGTCCAGTCCTGTAGTTCTGGTTCCAAAACCTAATGACACTTGGAGGTTCTGCAGTGACTTCAGGAAGTTAAGTGAGGTCTCTGAGTTTGATGAAAATGCAATTCCACGGGTTGATGAGCTTGAGCCAGGGAGATATTACAACTTTAGACCTTACCTAAGGTTACTGTCAAACTTCTCTGGCTGAAGAGTCCAAAGAAAAGAGTTCTCTACCCCTGATGGCTAGTGGTGTAACTAGGAATGGCTGGGCCCCAAGGCGAACATTTGACAAGGGGCCCCCCCCGCACCGCCGCCCCCGAACCCCCGGACCACCCTCTCCAAACCCCCCCCCCAACAAACCGCATTCTTGCGCACACTATTATGCGCCATAGTGGCCCCTACACACAGTATTATGTCCCATAGTGGCCCCTGCACACAGTATTATGCCCCATAATACCGCTGAAGTGGCTGCCTGGTCGGCAGCTCTGAGACTCTCTCTCTCTTATTTTTTCTTTCTCTGTCTGTTTTTTATCTCTCTACTTAATGGACTTTACACTATGAAGAAATGAAGAAACAAAGACTTGGAATTGGACCTTTGTGATACTTTTTTTTTTGTTTTTATCTGTCTTTTTGTCCTGCTGAAATGGGGACTCTTGTGTCTGCAGGCATTTCTTTTGTCTACACAAGAGAGAAATTACTGCAGCTTAGAGTCACAACAACAGGGCTGCATACCATTTGCCCACCCATCCCCCAAGAACTCTGGAGAAAGAAAAAGCGGGGGGAGGGGCTGCAGAGCAGGAACTCTTCAGAGGATTAAAAAGAGGCGTTACCAACCAACTGTTCCCTCCATCATTATGGGCAATGTGAGATCTCTTGCAAACAAGATGGATGAACTAACAGCGATCACCAGGCACCATCAGGAGTTTCGGGTGTGCAGCATGATGCTACTTACAGAGACTTGGCTCACTGAAGTTACTCCTGACTCTCTGGTCTCCTTGGATGGTTTTAAACTCCTTCGGGCAGACAGGACAAGGGAGAGCGGTAAGAGGAAAGGAGGGGGGCTGGCAATGTTTGTGAATAATAGATGGTGCAATCCTAGGCACATTGTGATTAAGGAGCAAACTTGCTGTAAGGACATTGAACTATTTGCTGTGAGCATGAGACCTTTCTATCTACCAAGGGAACTATCACATGTCATCGTGATAGCTGCATATGTCCCCCCCTCTGCGAAAGCTGACGCTGCCTGCGAGGTCCTACAAGCCACGCTGAGCCAGTTACAGTCTCAGCACCCCCAGGCCCTCCTTCTTGTGTCTGGCGATTTCAACCATGCCTCGCCATCATCCACACTTCCCAGTTTCACACAGTATGTAACCTGCCACACAAGAGACAACAAAACACTGGACTTGTTCTTTGCCAACGTGAGGGAGGCATATAACTTATCAGCCCTACCGCCCCTGGGAAGATCGGATCACAACCTAGTACATCTCCGACCTGTGTACAAGCCACTTGTACGTAGAGAACCAGCTGTCACCCGCACAGTGAGGATATGGTCCGAGGAGAGTGATGAGGCTCTGAGGGATTGTTTTGACACAACCGCATGGGAAGTTTTGCAGGATTCGTATGGAGAAGATATAGAAGGACTCACACACTGCATAACGGACTACATTAATTTTTGTGTGGACAACACAGTACCCACAAAAGTGGTGAGGTGCTTCTCCAACAACAAACCATGGATTAACTCTGATATAAAAACACTACTTAAGGAGAAAAAGATGGCATTCAGGACAAGAGATAAGGAGGGGTTGAGGGAAGTACAAAAGGAGCTGAGGCATCTAATCAGGCAAGGAAAAGCCAGTTATAAGGAAAAAATGGAAAAGCAAATGGAAAGAAAAGACATAAGGGGGGTCTGGGAGGGGCTTAAGTCAATTTCGGGTCATAAACAGTCGGTCTGCCAGATTGAGGCAGATGTTAACTGGCTTAATGAACTAAACCTATTCTTCAACAGATTTGATCACACACCAGCTCCTCCCACCCCAGAATGTCCTTCAGCTCCCCTCACCACAATGACTTCACCCCATGTGGCTACTTCCCAACAGACCAGTAAATCCAGAAATCTGTCTTTATCTGACCACAGTCTGACCTTCACACGGGCCCAGGTGAGGAAGGAGATGAAAAAGATCAAGGCGAGGAAAGCCGCAGGGCCAGATGACATCAGTGCAAGGCTAATTAAGACTTGTGGGGACCAGCTGTGTGGTATAATTACATATATGTATAATATGAGCCTGAGGCAGGAAATAGTCCCTGAATTATGGAAATCTTCTTGTGTGGTACCAGTTCCAAAGAAACCTCACCCTATGGACCTCAACGACTACAGACCTGTAGCACTGACATCCCACTTGATGAAGATCTTAGAGAGATTGGTTCTCACACATCTTCGCCCTCTAGTGAGCCCCGCTATGGACCCTCTCCAGTTTGCTTATCGACCGGGCATTGGGGTAGATGATGCCATCATCCACCTTCTGCACAGGGCTCTGTCTCACCTGGAAAAACCAGGGAACACGGTGAGAATAATGTTCTTTGATTTCTCCAGTGCTTTTAACACCATACAGCCCAGGTTACTGAGAGACAAGCTGGGCCTTGCTGGAGTGGACCACCACCTCTCCAACTGGATCCTAGACTACCTCACAAATCGACCTCAATACGTGAGAGCCCAAGACTGTGTGTCAGGTACCGTGATCTGTAATACGGGGGCACCTCAGGGTACGGTTCTCGCCCCTTTCCTCTTCACACTGTACACTGCTGATTTTAGGTGCAACTCATCCAGCTGCTACCTACAGAAGTATTCTGACGACTCTGCAATAGTGGGTCTCATCACAGACGATGATGACAAGGAGTACAGAGAACTGAACCGGTTTTTTGTGGACTGGTGCCACCAGAACCACCTGAAGATTAACGCGGGGAAGACCAAGGAGATGGTGGTGGACTTCCGTAAAGGCAGATGCCCTCCAAAACCAGTGGACATCCTGGGGACGGGCATCGAGATTGTGAACACCTATAAGTACCTGGGTCTGCTCCTTAATAATAAGCTGGACTGGGCAGATCATATGGAGGCCCTGTACAGGAAGGGCCACAGCAGGCTCTACCTGCTTAGGAAGCTGAGAGCCTTTGGAATCCGGGGGGCACTTCTTAGGACTTTCTTCAACTCGGTAGTGGCATCAGCCATCTTCTTTGGAGTGGCCTGCTGGGGGAGCAGTATATCAACCAGGGACAGAAATAAACTTGACAAGCTGATTAGAAGGGCCAGCTCTGTCCTGGGGAGCCCACTGGACCCAGTGCAGGTGGTGGGTGACAGAAGGATACTGTCCGTGGTGAGCTCCATGCGGGAGAATAACTCCCATCCCATGCATGAGACTGTGATTGCGCTGGGCAGTACTGTCAGTGACCGACTGCTCCACCCCAGGTGTAAGAAGGAGCGCTATCGGAAGTCTTTCCTCCCCACCGCGGTTAGGCTGTACAACCAACACCGACCTAAGCGGAGATCATTACATACAGAGAACTGAAATATCTCTCTGCCTGTTATATCCCCCCCCCCCCTCCTCTGCTACGTCCTATCTGTCTGTCTGCTATTAATGTAATGCCTCTCACCTTGGAACATTCCTGTACATGTTGTATTTGTATTTGTATCTGCTTATCTTATCTTTGCTGCTGTAACACACTGAATTTCCCCACTGTGGGACTATTAAAGGACTATTATTATTATTATTATTAGTGGCCCGTGCACATAGTATTATGCTCCATAGTGGCCCCTGCACACAGTATTGTGCCCCATAGTGGCCCCTGCACACAGTATTATGCCCCATTGTGGACCACCCATGAAAAGATCTCAGAGTATAATGATCGGAGACCCAGGGGAGGATACAAACAAAAAAAAAACACTGTTGTTTCTTTCAAACGTGCCACATATTGGGAATGATCTCGATGACTGATACCATCGGTAGAAATGGTAGGAGTGACTCCAAAAAAAGAGAGGTAGGGGACCGCGCTTCACCAAGGTTGCTTTAATAAACTCTAAAACACAACGCGTTTCGAGGATCAATGGTCCTCTTTATCAAGTGTACAAGAGGGGGTTAGCTGTAAAAAGCAGAAGTGTCTGATACCATCGGTAGAGACTCCCAACAAGATGTTAATAGGTAGCCTAGGCTCCCTACCAAACATCAGAAAATATGGCGAATATCCTGTGCTCTTATGACTTGTACTATTATAGGCATGCACCATAGCTTCCACTTTTCGACTCCAGGAACGCTTATCCTCAATTCGTAAGGTACCAAGCATATCAAGTAAGGTCCTGTTAAATCTTTCGGGAAGGGCATCTCCCTCTGGATGATAAGGCGTCGTCCGGCTTTTGCGAATGTTCAGCAACTGGAGCAACTCTGATCAGGTTACTCTCAAAATCCCGGCCTTGATCAGAATGTAACTGGTGTGGTAAGCCATAATGGATAAAATACTTTTCCCAAAGCACTCTTGCTACAGTAACTGCTTTTTGGTCCTTAGTTGGAAAGGCTTGAGCATATCGTGTAAAGTGGTCAGTCACCACCAATACGTTTACAAATCCTCTAGAATCGTTGTCAATACAAATGAAGTCTATGCAGACAAGATCCATGGGGCCCGAACTCTTCAGGTGTCTTATATTGTGATTGCAATCACAAATGCTTTGGTAATAATATCTTCATTTAATTTGTCTTCAATGGAAAACCACAAAAAGAATTGTCAAAAAGCCAAATTGGATATAATTCCACACCAAACATAAAAAAGGGGGTGGACAAAAGTATTGGCATCCTTTGAAAAATCATGTGATGCTTCTCTAATTTGTGTAATTAACAGCACCTGTTACTTACCTGTGGCACATAACAGGTGGTGGCAATAACTAAATCACACTTGCAGCCAGTTGAAATGGATTAAAGTTGACTCAACCTCTGTCCTGTGTCCTTGTGTGTACCACATTGAGCATGGAGAAAAGAAAGAAGACCAAAGAACTGTCTGAGGACTTGAGAAGCAAAATTGTGAGGAAGCATGAGCAATCTCAAGGCTACAAGTCCATCTCCAAAGACCTGAATGTTCCTGTGTCTACCGTGCGCAGTGTCATCAAGAAGTTTAAAGCCCATGGCACTGTGGCTAACCTCCCTAGATGTGGACGGAAAAGAAAAATTGACGAGAGATTTCAACGAAAGATTGTGCGGATGGTGGCTAAAGAACCTCGACTAACATCCAAACATGTTCTAGCTGCCCTGCAGTCTGAGGATACAACAGTGTCAACCCGTACTATCCGTCGGCGTCTGAATGAAAAGGGACTCTATGGTAGGATACCCAGGAAGACCCCACTTCTGACCCAGAGACATAAAAAAGCCAGGCTGGAGTTTGCCAAAACTTACCTGAGAAAGCCAAAAACTTTTTGGAAGAATGTTCTCTGGTCAGATGAGACAAAAGTAGAGCTTTTTGGGAAAAGGCATCAACATAGAGTTTACAGGAAAAAAAAAAGAGGCCTTCAAAGAAAAGAACACGGTCCCTACAGTCAAACATGGCGGAGGTTCCCTGATGTTTTGGGGTTGCTTTGCTGCCTCTGGCACTGGACTGCTTGACCGTGTGCATGGCATTATGAAGTCTGAAGACTACCAACAAATTTTGCAGCATAATGTAGGGCCCAGTGTGAGAAAGCTGGGTCTCCCTCAGAGGTCATGGGTCTTCCAGCAGGACAATGACCCAAAACACACTTCAAAAAGCACTAGAAAATGGTTTGAGAGAAAGCACTGGAGAATTCTAAAGTGGCCAGCAATGAGTCCAGACCTGAATCCCATAGAACACCTGTGGAGAGATCTCAAAATGGCAGTTTGGAGAAGGCACCCTTCAAATCTCAGGGACCTGGAGAAATTTGCCAAAGAAGAATGGTCTAAAATTCCAGCAGAGCATTGTACGAACTCATTGATGGTTACCGGAAGCGGTTGTTCCCCTTTTTGGAGTTTTGTGTAAAATGATCAATGATTTGACTTTTTTTTTCATTCTCTTTTGCGTTTTTTCATTGCAAGCAAAATAAATGAAGATATTATTACCAAAGCATTTGTGATTGCAATCATTTTCTGGAAGAAATTGAGTATTATCTGACAGAATTGCAGGGGTGCCAATACTTTTGGCCAGCACTGTACACAGGCGAGTCACGGTATCTCTCATTTTGGGCCAGTAGAATCGATCTTGTATTAAGCCATAAGTTTTCTCAGGTCCCAAATGACCATGATAATCATGCAGGCTTCGGAAAATCATTTTCTGAAAGCAACTTGGGATAACTAGCTGGCACCTTCCAGGGTGATCATGATACAACACCACATGATAAAGTAGGCCTTTGTCTATTTCAAACTTCTCCCAATCTCGTAGAAATTGACTGCATTCAGACGGTAGATATATCTGTAACATTTTTCTATCTTGAGTACTCACTGCTTGATAAAGAGGTTCAATTAAAGGATCAGTCTTTTGACTCCAGATCATTTGCTTCGAAGATATAGAGCAACTCTCAAAGGATCCTAAAGCGGCAGGGTAGGCAAACATGTCTAGTACAGCTTCGGGACCTCCTCCAAAAGAGTCACTAAGTCGAATTTCATAAAAGGCTACTCGGCCTTCAACTACAGCAGCCATGGCACGCAAAGCTCCTACTCCAGGATTGGCACTTCTTCCCATTCATCCACTACTTCCGGACTAGGTAATCCAGGCCGTCTTGATAGAGCATCTGCCCCAATGTTCTTAGGCCCCTGTTTATACTTGAGTGTGAATTGGTAATTGGATAAAGCTGCCAACCAGCGATGTCCTGTAGCATCAAGTTTAGCGGTTGACAAGACATGTGTCAGTGGATTGTTATCTGTTCTTACTTCAAATGTGGCTCCGTATAAGTAGTCATGTAATTTATCCACAATATCCACCAAAAACTCCAATTTATGCACTGGATAATTTTTCTCTCTGGGAGAAAGACTTCAGCTTATGAAAGCAATGGTCCGTAACCCAGCCGGGTATTCTTGGTTCAGCACACCGCCTAATCCTTCAAAGCTGGCATCTACATGTAATACATACGGCTTCTGTGCATCAGCATAGGCCAGAACAGGAGCTTCTGTCAATTTCTTTTTCAATGACTTAAAGGCTTCTTCACAAGCCGAAACGCACCTATCCCCAAAAAGGCTTTTGGAGGAACTTTTCTTCTTCCCCGGATCTCCTGCATCACTCTTCAACAGGTCAAGAGGGCTCGGGCAATTTTTTAATATCTTTCCACAAATCGTCGATAGAATCTACAGAACCCCAAGAAAGATTGCAACTCCGTGATATTTTGAGGTTGGGGCCAATTCACCACAGCTTCAATCTTACCAGGATCAGTAGCAACTCCTTCAGCAGAAACAATATGACCTGCATAAGTGACTGAGGATCTACAAAATTTGCATTTGTCCGCCGACAACTTCAGCCCCTCTTCTTTTAAGCGTTGAAGTACTCTGATGAGTCGTTCTTCATGTTCTTCCAACGTCTTTCCAAACACAATAATGTCGTCAAGATATACAAGACATTCTAATGGCACTAAATCACCTAGCACTATTTCCATCAACCTCTGGAACATTGCTGGTGCGCCTCTTGTACCTTGCGGAATGCGAGTGAACTGAAAGAAACCCAAGGGGCATATGAAAGCCGTCTTTTCCTGATCCTCAGGTGCCATTGGGACTTAATAGTATCCCGATGTTAGGTCCAGCACCGTGAACCAACGTTCCCATTCAGAGCTTCCAGAGCTTCTTCAATTCTTGGCAGTGTATACTGATCAGGTATGATTCTTCGGTTCAGAGTTCTGTAATCCACACATAGGCAAATTGCTCCAGATTTTTTCCTTACCACCACAATAGGTGAGGTATAGGGGCTCTTACTGTCCACGATGATCCCCTGACCTTTCATTTGTTGTAGAGTCTGTCTTAACTCGTCAGTATCCTTTGGAGCAACTCTCCGTGGTCGCTCCCGCAAGGGAGTAGAATCAGTCAATCGGAAAGGGTGTTGAGCACTCTTAGCACAACCTACATCCGCATCATCAATGGAGAACACTTCCGATAATTCAGACAACTTCTGTGTCAATCGTTGATTCCAGGCCTCTGGTAAATGTGGATCACTCAAGTCTGATTTGAATCCTGCACACTTCGGCATATGGATTTACTCCAAGCACAGGGTAGCAGTGAGCCACATTCTGGTATGGTCCAATTACAATCGGATGCAGTGAACAATTCCTCACTGTCACACGTGTAGATAATTCCACTTTATTTCTCCAGTCCTTTCTCTCTGGGATCACCATCCAGCCATTCTGGTTAATCATATCTTCAGGGGTTTCCATAAGAACATAACTCCCCCCTTCAAGCAAATTGGGAGCAATGCTGGAGGCTACTCTCAGAACTCTCTCCCCGCCGGCAGGAACTTCCACGGTTCTCTCACCAATATGATATACCGTTCCATGTCGATAGCAAGTAGACAGGGCATCACAGAGTTCTCTAAGATCAAAAGATATATTCACCGGCTGAACTGCAGGGTTCCAGTCTCCTCCTTATGAAAAGCTTAATGCACTGCGGGACATTTAGTGCCGAGTATCACAGGAGCTGCCCTAGAATTCCCTGTATCAGGACAGACAAGAGCCGTAATCTTCATGGGAGCGACATTCTGTTCTTCTAATTCAGGAACAGTTATAACTACTTGTAGGCTCCCATCTACAGGATATGATTCTGTATTAAGGCCCCACAACTCCATTCGTCCCGTGGACTGAAGAGGTATATCCCTCAGATACTTTTGGTAGAACGAACGGTAAATCAGGGTCACTTGAGATCCTGTATCAAACAGGGCAGGAGTGGCATGACCATTGACATGACATTAACAATGGACCTGGAGCCCACGATAGCGCCTCTGGCCTTTAATTGGCCCGCCTTCCCTCTGTGTCTTCGGTTCTGAATAGGGAAGGCAGCACTATGCCCCATCCCCTCAATGTCCTCCGGACACTGTTTGGCAGTATGGCCTGTCTGACCACACTTATAACGGCTCTAGCATCCTTCCTCCATTGAGTGGCAGTGGGTGTAGTCGCGGACTATCTACAGTCATGGCCAAAAGTTTTGAGAATGATACAAATATTAATTTTTACAAAGTCTACTGCTTCAGTTTTTCTAATGGCAATTTGCATATACTCCAGAATTTTATAAAGAGTGATCAGCTTAACAGCAATTACTTGCAAAGTCAATATTTGCCTAGAAAATGAACTTTATCTCCCAAAACACATTTCAACATCATTGCAGCCCTGCCTTAAAAGGACCACCTAACATCGTTTCAGTGATTGCTCCATTAACACAGGTGTGGGTGTTGATGAGGACAGGGCTGGAGATCAATCTGTCATGATTAAGTAAGAATGACACCACTGGACACTTTAAAAGGAGGCTGGTGCTTGCCAACATTGTTTCTCTTCTGTTAACCATGGTTATCTCTAAAGAAACACGTGCAGTCATCATTGCACTGCACAAAAATGGCCTAACTGGGAAGAGTATTGCAGCTAGAAAGATTGCACCTCAGTCAACAATCTATCGCATCATCAAGAACTTCAAGGAGAGAGGTTCCATTGGTGCCAAAAAGGCTCCAGGGCGCCCAAGAAAGACCAGCAAGCGGCAGGACCGTCTCTTAAAAGTGTTTCAGCTGCGGGATCGGGCTACCAGCAGTGCAGAGCTTGCTGAGGAATGGCAGCAGGCAGGTGTGAGTTCATCTGCACGCACTGTGAGGCGGAGACTCTTGGAGCAAGGCCTGGTCTCAAGGAGGGCAGCAAAGAAGCCACTTCTCTCCAGAAAAAACATCAGGGACAGACTGATATTCTGCAAAAGGTACAGGGAGTGGACTGCTGAGGACTGGGGTAAAGTCATTTTCTCTGATGAATCCCCTTTTCGATTGTTTGGAACATCTGTAAAACAGCTTATTCGGAGAAGAAGAGGTGAGTGCTACCACCAGTCTTGTCTCATGCCAACTGTAAAGCATCCTGAAACCATTCATGTGTGGGGTTGCTTCTCAGCCAAGGGAATCGGCTCTCTCACAGTCTTGCCTAAAAACACAGCCATGAATAAAGAATGGTACCAGAATGTCCTCCAAGAGCAACTTCTCCCAACCGTCCAAGAGCAGTTTGGCGCTCAACAATGCCTTTTCCAGCATGATGGAGCACCTTGCCATAAAGCAAAGGTGATAACTAAATGGCTCAGGGAACAAAACATAGAGATTTTGGGTCCATGGCCTGGAAACTCCCCAGATCTTAATCCCATTGAGAACTTGTGGTCAATCATCAAGAGACGGGTGGACAAACCAAAACTAACAAATTCAGACAAAATTAAAGCATTGATTCTGCAAGAATGGACTGCTATCAGTCAGGATTTGGTCCAGAAGTTGATTGAGAGCATGCCAGGGAGAATTGCAGAGGTCCTGAAGAAGAAGGGTCAACACTGCAAATATTGACTTGCTGCATTAACTCATTCTAACTGTCAATATAAGCTTCTGTTACTCATAATATGAATGCAATTATATTTCTGTATGTGATAAAAACATCTGACAAACACACATAAAAACCAGAGGGCAGCAGATCATGTGAAAATATAATATTTGTGTCATTCTCAAAACTTTTGGCCATGACTGTAGGTTCAGACCGCTCTGCTGGTTTGTTCTTGTTTGAACTAGGAGGAACATCTTGTTTAGGGATGCTTTTCGCTTTCTTAGGGGTACTAAAATTAATGTCTTCACTAACTTCATTAACTTAGGAAATGGGAGAACTTTGTCAGACAGTAAGACCTTGAGCACTTGCAAGCAAAAGCAAAATGGGGTTGTCCCCCTTTCACCAACCACCCGCTTTTCCACGCCCCCCCCCCCGGCGTTGATTTAGCCGCGTGGTACACCAGACATGAAAGGAGTAGCTGTAAACAGTTAATAAAATATTATACATTTTCCCCTTCCTTTTGACGAACCATCCGGTAATCAGAAACCATCTGTGCAAGGTCATAGTATGGCTCAAAGTGATCCGACAGTACTATTATATAGTCCAATGCACTCACTCCTTCATGAGAGTCTCTGTACAGGCGGATCAATTCTGCAGCAGGAGACCACAGACTTTCACTGATACGCTGCTGCTTGCCTTCTTCAGAGCAAGACCATTCCTTCAGGCATTGGAGAGTATGTTCTTTCCATATTTCAGTTTTCCTCCCTTGTGGTACTGGGACATTACCAGAGAATACCTTTAGTTTCTTGTAGTGAGTGGCCTGCAGGCCCTGAGCTAATATTTCAGTCAGCTTGGCTACAGTGCTAATTGCACTTTCACTAGATGAGCTGTCAGTGATAGCCATACTGGGTGGGGGTAACTGGCCAACCAGGGCTCTTCCTTTACCTGCAGAACGCCAAGCCACATAGGGCAGGCGTTAGTGACTGTAGCAGCGAGGGCGAGTATAGGGTTAAGCTGATCCCCCCCTTTTCCCTCCTCCTCCTATACATCTTTGGCAGGAGGGGAGGTGTTTGGGATGAGCTATTTAGAGGGGTTGTTATTAGAGCCTATAAGGAGTTAGGGGAGAATAGGGTCTGCCTCGGGGTGCCCCCACCCCTACGAATTTATGGAGGGAGTTATTGGTATACCCCAAGGGAATATAAGGGAAGTTCACCCCGCCCAGCTCCCTCTTACCGGATCTCCAGAGTCGCGTTCAGCAGGTCCCAGAACGCTGTTACTTATCCTCTGCTGCGAGATGTCCGACGAGAGCCTGCTTGCTGCGCTGCGTACCAAGCTGGAAGCGGAGGGTTCAGGCTGGCTGGATAACATCGTCTCTCAGCTGAGAGATACGGCGCCTACCCCTGCTGCACCCGGTGAGTGTTGGGCCGAGCGTCGCTCCACGCGGGTGTCCCGCCCCCCTAGTAGGCTGAGCCCAAGTTGCTTGCCTGCTCCTGCTGCTCGGCGGCGGGGAGCAGGTTCGCCAGGACTGTCGGCGGCCGCGGAGTCTCGGAGCGCGGGGGGGGGCGTGTCTGGCCGGGAGTTTGGCCCCGCCCCCTTTCTGACGTCGCTCAGTCTCAGAGCACGGGGGCGTGTCTGGCCTGGAGTTTGGCCCCGCCCCCAGTCTCAGAGTGTGGGGGCGTGTCCGGTCGGGAGTTTGGCCCCGCTCCCTTTATGACGTCACATCCGCGCACTGACAGTGGTTTTCCGGCGGTTACCAGGGAGGTTAGCGCGGGCGGGCAGCGTTTGGAGGGTATTAGTAGCACCATGGGGGGAAGACATAGCGCAGCGACAGGCGAGGCTGATACCATTACCCCACCGCCTTCTCAGGCAGTGGGATCCACTTCCCCCAGCCCCAGGGGAGGGCAGGAACACGTGGGTGGCTCTGGATCGGCGGGGGGAGGTGCGGTCCGTGGGCGTTGCGGAGGTGGACCCCCGTTCTTTGATGCGATGGGGTCCCTCAAATGGCCTTTTATAATGCTGCTGCTCCTCCTGCTATAGGTGTCCAATCTCCAGCCGCGGCGGGGCAGTCAGTGGCGGATGGTAGAAGGAGGTCTCAGAGAATCAGGCGGTCCAGATCCTCGTCTGAATCCTCCTCCCAGGGTTCTCGCCGACGGCGTCGCCGGAGGACCGCTGGGCACGGGGGGCGCTGTTCCCGACATAGCTCCAGGGCTTCTCTCTGCAGCCGGGTGTCCCGACACTCCAGATCATGTAGATGGAGGTCGCCATCATCCAGCGATGAGTCATGCAGTTCAGGGGAATGCAACAGGCCCTCCCGGCAGCATCGGTATAGGCAGGAGCCTGAATTGTCGGCTGTTCAGCCGTCCCGCGGGGACAATCAGTCCCGCGCGGATCCAGGATTGTCCAGTGCTGTGTCTTCAGCCGTTCCTGTTTCTTCTCCTCCACCCGGTGAGTACAATTTTGTGGATGCGTGGGGGGCCGGTAAGGATGTTGCTGCCTTGGCTCCTGCCATTAAGGAGTTGCTCACGGGTTTGTCAGGTATGCCTAGCTCGACCCCTACTGGGGCGAGAGAGGTTCCCGCTGCTAGGGCGGGTATCCATAAGGAGGCATTCTTCTGTGGGATTAACCCCCTGGGTGCACATTTAGATAATGAAACTAAGGAGAAGATCTGGGAAAATAAATTTATTGATATTTGGTCTCTTGTATCGGTGGATCAGCACACGGTTGACCGGGAGCGTCGGTCGTATGCTGAAAAGCAGGCAGAGCGCAAGCCGAAGGTCGCTAGGACCATGAATAATTGGCTGCAGGCCTTTTTTGTGCTGGGGTGCGTGATGGGTGAGCGTCATCCAGAGCTCTGTTCGGATATGTTTGTTTATGCCGATACGATCTATAACGCTTATAAGTCTCATGGTGGTAGTGCTTGGTGGCGGTATGATGATGAATTTCGTCGCCGTCTGGCTTTGCAGCCGGAAATCGGTTGGGGGGTTAAGGCTACAGACGTATGGCTGCGACTTATGATGTCCCAGCGCCAGCCCTTTCAGCCAGGGGCTGCTGGTCCAGGAACCCCTCAGGGATCAGTGGCCGTGCATAGGCCGGGAGCCTGCTGGCTCTTTAACGAGGGCCACTGCAGATTCTTCGGTCTTTGCAAATACAAACATGAGTGTTCCGCCTGCGGGGGAGGACACGCCGCAGTCCGATGTACCCGTCCGACTAAACCAGGTGTTAAGTCACCAAGTTCCACTGAAAGGAAAGACGCCAGTGAGCGTAGCCGCGATGGCGCCGTGGTTAGACCGGTACCCTAATAGAGAGGCAGCTGAACAGTTGAGAACCGGTTTCTTGTTTGGTTTCTTTATCCCGTTTGTTTATTCCGGTTCCCCTTATTTTTCGGATAACCTGAGGTCTGGAAGAAATAGGCCCGAGGTTCTCCGGGAAAAAATAGCAAAGGAGGTGTCGTTGGGTAGGGTTGTCGGTCCGTTTTTCTCTCCGCCTTTTAGGAATTTAAGGGTCTCGTCACTGGGGGTGGTTCCCAAGAAGGACAGTGGAAAATTCCGGCTTATCCACCATTTGTCCCATCCTAAGGGTTCTTCTGTAAACGATGGGATTTCTAGGGAAGAGGCGTCGGTGTCATACGTTTCTTTTGATAGGGCTGTGGCGTTGCTGAGAGCGGCCGGTCCTGGTGCCTTGATGGCTAAGTCGGACATTGAGTCCGCATTTCGATTACTCCCTGTTCACCCTGAATGTTATCACCTCCTGGGGTTTTGTTTTGAGGGTTGTTTTTACTATGACACCTGCCTCCCTATGGGGTGTTCCATTTCTTGCCATTTTTTCGAGTTGTTTAGTTCATTCCTTGAGTGGGTGGTAAGGTATGAAACATGCTCCCGATCTATCATCCATTATTTGGATGATTTCCTGTTTATTGCCCCTGCCGGAGACGGCCGTTGTCAATTTTTATTGGATTCATTTCGGTTTTTGATGAAAAAGTTTGGGGTTCCGTTGTCCGAGGAGAAGACGGAGGGCCTGGTTACGGTTCTTTCATTTTTAGGTATTGAGCTTGATTCCGATCTCCTGGTATTCCGTCTTCCCCGGGACAAGTTGGAGCGCATGGTAGGGTTGCTTGACGGTTTTATGGCAGTCCCCAAGGTTACTCTTAGGCAGATGCAGTCTTTGTTGGGTCTCCTGGTATTCGCCTGCCGCATTATGCCAATGGGACGGGTGTTCTCGCGCAGGTTGGCGATGGCTACCCGGGGGGTTAAGCACCCTAGTCACCGTATTCGTTTGACGCGTTCTCTGAAGGCGGATTTGTCGGTTTGGCGTGATTTCTTGTATTCCTATAATGGCCGCACTTGTGTTCAGGGTACCGAGGTCAGCAGTCAAGACATATCCCTCTTCACGGATGCAGCCGGTTCAGCGGGTTTTGGGGCTATCTTGGGCCATGAATGGTGTGCGGACCCCTGGCCTCAGGACTGGCGGGAGCTGGGTCTGTGCAAGAACCTGACTCTTTTGGAATTGTTCCCCATAGTGGTGTCGGTGGTCCTGTGGGGCTCGGCCTTGAGAGACAAGCGGGTGTGTTTTTGGACTGATAATGAAAATGTTGTCCATTGTATTAACCATTTAACTTCTTCCTCTCCTCCTGTTTTGAATTTGCTTAGGCATTTGGTTCTACGCTGCCTGGGGCTCAATATATGGTTCCGGGCCCGTCATGTTTCGGGGATATTTAATGGTAAGGCTGACGCACTCTCATGTTTCAATTGGCAGGTGTTCCGGGATCTAGCGCCGGAGGCGGCGATAGAGGGGCATTCCTGTCCCCCGTACCTCTCGGAACTGGTGACGAGCGGCTCTTGCAGTTGATCCAGCAGTCGGTGGCTCCATCAACCTGGACTGGTTATGGTAAGGTGTGGAGGGAGTGGTGTGCATTAATCCGGGACGAGAGGGTGGAGCTGTGTGAGCGGGATAGACTTTCGGTGTCGCTGCGGTATATGTCTTTTTTGAGGGATAAGGGGTTATCGGTGGCGGTTGCTCGACGGCGCTTTTCACGGGTTAATTTTCACTTTCAGTTAAGGGGTTGGGAGTATCTTTTTCGATCTTTTTTGTTTCGGCAGGCCCTGAAGGGGTGGTCCAGGGGGGTGGAGACTAAAGATTCAAGACGTCCGGTGTCCTTTGACCTGTTGCTACGGTTGGTGGGAGTTACGCGGGCGGTATGTTGTTCCGGTTATGAGTCTCTGATTCTATCGGTCGGTTTTTCGTTGGCCTTTTTTGGGGCCCTTCGGGTGGGTGAACTCCTCCCGCCATCAAAATCGCGGCTTGGGGGTTTGCTTTTTGGTGACGTGGTTCCGGCTAATGGGTCCCTGCGGCTGCGTATCCGCAAATCTAAAACTGACCCCATGGGAAAGGGCGTGTGGGTTCAATTGCATGCGGTCGGGGGGTGCGGCTTGTCCTGTCCGGCTGGTGCAGGAGATTTTGGGTGTTAGGGTGTCAGGAGTGTCCTTCCTGGTTCATCAGGCGGGGGACCCTCTCACCTGTTTTCAATTTCGTTCACTTTTTGGTAAATGTTTGTCGGCGGTTGGGGTGGACCAAAGGAATTATGGGACTCATTCCTTTCGGATCGGAGCGGCGACGGAAGCGGCCCAGGCAGGACTCTCTGATAAAGCGGTTCAGAGGATTGGGAGATGGAAATCTTCGTGTTTTGCTGGGTATATTCGCCCTGAGTTGTTGCATTGATTCTTTCTTTTCAGGTATTCGGCGGCCTTATGTATGTTTCCTTGGCCACAGCTACGTTTTCTGGGCTGCACAGCGGGCTTAGTCGAGGCCGGGGGGGTAAATCCCTTGGTTTTCGGGAAATCGAGGTTTCCTGGAGAGGGGTGAGAGGATTACGTTGGTCCCAGGTTCTTCCCGAGGCCATTGAAATCGGAAAGGTGACTTCTTCTCCTGTGATTCTGGTTTTACATGCAGGGGGAAATGATTTATGCCTACTCCGTATGGCTGAGCTCATGACGCTCATGAGGGCTGATTTAGAGAGAATCACGGGGTATTTCACAGAACTAATTATTGTTTGGTCCGAGATTGTCCCTAGAGTTACATGGCAAGGGGCCCGAGATGCTGGGGCGGTGGAGAAGGCTCGTAGAACGGTGAATGCTAGGTTGTCGCGCTTCGTGCGCTCTAAAGGTGGGGGTGGTGGTGCGTCACCGTCAACTTGAGGGGGACAATAGGCGCCTGATGAGACCGGATGGCGTCCACCTCAATGATATAGGATTAGACATCTTCCACTCGGGCCTGCAGGATGGGGTGGAACAGGCCTTGTTCTTACTGGGTGGGGGTCGGAGCCCAGTGTGAAGACTGGTCTCCTTCTTGGCGGTGTAAAGCGGATATTGCGGCATGAAGGCGGAAGTGCCCGCAGGGAGAACTGCGGCCGGCATATCGCTTCATTCCACTGTTCAAAGTTATAAGAGTTTTAAAATATAAGAAATCATTAAAGCTGTGGCCGACCCCGCCCATTTAAGAGTTTAAGCTTGTGTCCCGTGTCTTATTTCTGGAAGTGGGGAGGAGTACGGTATACGGGGTGTAGTAAGTCTATACAGTCTGCAGAACGTCAAGCCGCATAGGGCAGGCGTTAGTGACTGTAGCAGCGAGGGCGAGTATAGGGTTAAGCTGATCCCCCCCCTTTTCCCTCCTCCTCCTATACATCTTTGGCAGGAGGGGAGGTGTTTGGGATGAGCTATTTAGAGAGGTTGTTATTAGAGCCTATAAGGAGTTAGGGGAGAATAGGGTCTGCCTCGGGGTGCCCCCACCCCTACGGATTTATGGCGGGAGTTATTGGTATACCCCAAGGGAATATAAGGGAAGTTCACCCCGCCCAGCTCCCTCTTACTGGATCTCCAGAGTCGCGTTTCCCACCCTCCCTCCCTGTAAATCAAACTGGGTGATAGTTTTTTTTTTTTTTTTTTTTTCCCCCGGCTGATTTTTTGGGCCGCTTCCTTCTTGGTTGTTGTTTGCCTTGTTTTTTTTTTTCCCTCTTTTTTTCCCCCTCCCCCCGGGCTCTTTCCCTTTCCCCTCTTGGGTCCCCCCGGTTGGGGTACCCCGGGTATTGCGCCGCGGAGCCGGCGGCCCCCCCGCGGAGAGTGCCCGCCGGCGCCCGCCGGCATATCGCTTCATTCCACTGTTCAAAGTTGTAAGCGTTTTAAAATATAAGAAATCATTAAAGCTGTGGCCGACCCCGCCCATTTAAGAGTTTAAGCTTGTGTCCCGTGTCTTATTTCTGGAAGTGGGGAGGAGTACGGGTATACGGGGTGTAGTAAGTCTCTACAGTCTGAACCAGTGGAGGAACAGGAGGTCGGTAATCCCATGTAGCAGCTAGTGGGGGGTTCCCCTCTGAGCTATATCGCTTCTGCATATCAATGATTATTCCCACTTCTAAATCTCAGCAGTGCCTCCAAATGTAGCCCTATTTCCAGGGGGGGGGTTAGAGTATTATCCCTCCCATAACAGACTCTGGCGCTGACCTGTGTGTATAATGGGACCTGAAGGGAAGAGTGGGAACATATATGAAGTATATCAGTGCCTCCACCCAGGATAGAGCCTCTGTATTACAGGAAGATCTCTTCCTGGGACTTACCCATGAAGTACAGTTAGTAGCCTTAACAAGAATTACTGTACTAATCTCACAGTCTGAAGAATACATACAGATACCACATAAGGTTATAACAGTAGCTTTATAACATTCAAAAGGATAATAGTACATACATGTAGTATACTGAGAACACAGCAGTACTACAACATCAGCAATTCTGCAACAGTTTTAAGTCATATACCCGGATATATACTGTATATATAATAGCACAAGAGTCCTGTGCACAATACCTCCAGGCAACAGAAGAGATGATCCAGGTGCAGGGGCCCCTGTGGATGACTGTAGATCCTCGGATTCTTCCAGGAGATGACAGACAGCCGATCAGGAGATGATGATGATGATGCTTGATGAAAGGATTTCTTCCAGGCAGCAAACAGGGCAACAACAACAGTAGTAGACACAGGCCTGACTACCCTAACACTGAGTCCTTAACCTGCCAACTAATCTACCAGTGCAACCGGGCCTCTAACTATCTAGTGGGCCGTCAGAAGCCTAACCTATCACTGCCATGAACGATATACTGATCCCTAACTACAATTACTAGATACAGTGGGTACGGAAAGTATTCAGACCCATTTACTTTTTTCACTTTTGTTTCATCGCAGCCATTTGCTAAAAGCAAAAAAAGTTCATTTTATTTCTCATTAATGTACACTCAGCACCCCATATTGACAGAAAAAAACCCAGAAATGTAGATATTTTTTCAAATTTATTAAAAAAGAAAAACTGAAAAATCACATGATCATAAGTATTCAGACCCTTTGCTGTGACACTCATATTTAACTCACACGCTGTCCATTTCCTTCTGATCCTCCTTGAGATGGTTCTACTCCTTCATTGGAGTCCAGCTGTGTTTATTTAAACTGATTGGACTTGATTAGGAAATGCACACACCTGTCTATATAAGACCTCACAGCTCACAGTGCAGGTCAGAGCAAATGAGAATCATGAGGTCAAAGGAACTGCCCAAGGACCTCAGAGACAGACTTGTGGCAAGGCACAGATCTGGCCAAGGTTACAAAAGAATTTCTGCAGCACTCAAGGTTCCTAATGCAGGAACGGTAAAATGCTGCATTTTTTTCCGTGGTGTTTTTCGCCACTTGGGGCCCCACCCCATCCCAACTTTGCAGTAAAATACGCGCAGCGTCACACGCTGCTGTTTCCAAGACAGTCGCAGGTTTGGAAATTGCAGTATACCTACGGAAACGACGCCGGCGGTTTCCCTATAGATATATAATTGATATAATTGAAGCAGAAAGTCCACAGATGAAACGTCTGCGAACTTTCTCTGCAAAGAGCTGCGGGAAGAACAGTGCTTTATTGTTGCAGGACGCCACGTGGGGCCCCAGCCTTAAGGAGTTTTCCAGCTCATTTTTAATTGATGATCTATCCTCAGAATATCAGCTCATCAATAAGAGATCAGTGAATCCCCACTGATCAGCTGTATGGATGGGCCATGGCACCTGTTTATATAACACGCTGTCTGTTTATCGTGATCGTGTTATGTAATTACAGTCTTGTCACATAGACATGTATAGGACGAGGCTATAGTTACATTACATGGCCGTTATGAAATGAATGACACTATGTAAACAGAGAAGGGGTCACGGTGTGTACACAGTGTGGCAATTTGGGGGGGATTTAGCCTCAAAGGTGGCAGCCTTCTGGACTCGACAGCGGTGTAGGTGGTACTGGGTGCTGGAGAAGCAGCATTCATACGGTGCTAATCCAAAGTAAAATGGCTTTTATTCAGCTTACAAATGGAACAAAAAAATAACAAACAGCCTGGCTCACTTAGTCCTTTCAGGACCCCAGTCCTCTTGGGACAGACCGCCCTTCCGTCTCCGACTGGTTCCCCATCTCCCTGCTTCCTGCAGGTCTCCACAGCACTCTCTCCTGCTGCAGACACTCCGTCTGGAGTTGGTGCCCCCACCTATGGGTGTGGCTGAGAAGCTTTTCAATCCTGGTTTTGGGTCACTCACTAGCGCCCTCGGGGTTCACACTCTCACAACAGGTACCACAGTTCATTCAAACAGCTGATCCTGGGGGTCCCGGGTATTTTTTACCTTTTGTATACTTTTTAATTAGGAAACACCTGGAGCATTATTAATAAGGGGCACTATTTAATTTAAAGATGCACTTGGGGGTTGTCATGATATTAGGTGCAGGTATGGTCTTATAATATCAATATTGGTCTGTATTGCTGCACAGTGGGGGGTGGTGCCTGAGATCAGGCCTAGTAAGGCAAATGGAATGTGGTCAAACTACTGTTGTCCTGTCCTTGAAGCAATCAGCCATTTGGTCAAAAGCCTTCATCTGCATAAGACTGCAACCCTCACTAACCCAGCGGGGGTTCATTTAGACAGGATATGGTATGCAAACGATCCCCATATCTGGCACCATTATTAGTTCAGAGGAATTATGGTTTTATGACAATATCTGGCCTGGGGAACATCTTATAGTCGCCCCGATAAATTCCCCACATGCGTCAGGTCAAGGCGCACGCTCAGAATATACATATGTCACGGTTCAACGCCCAGGAAAGGTCCAGGCACTGATCTCCTTACCCAAAGGGAGATGGAGTGTCGAGCTTGGAGTCTATGTATTGGGGATCTTGCCAGGAACCCCATTATACTACCAGCCCGACTCTATAAACATCCGGCAAATAGTTATACCGGAAATTAATTCTAAGAGATGTAAAAAGGGGGTGGGTCTTCTCCCCCTGGTGACCTCACTCAGGGAGGAGACCAGGGGAGACAAAAGGGCTCCGCCCAGGCTGAACCAGTCTGTTGTCTGGTGAATTTGGAGATGCACGCTTCTTGGAGGCCAGCTGTGGGGAAAGGGAAGGTGTGGAGGAAGCCAGCCATGTGATGACCATGTGGCTGACATGCGGCCTAAGCAGCTAGGCTTGAGGCCTTGTGAACCTGGAAGAGGTGTCACTGCATGTAAGCAACACATGCTTTGCCCAAGACTGTGCCCTGAGCCTGCCACATGGGCTCAGAGAAATGGACTAACTACTTGTTCCAGAAGGTCTTCGGCCATTTTACCCTGCTAAGGTCATCTGCTACTGGACGTCTATAAGATACGTGCCCTGGCAACACTTGGAAGTCAGAGATACCTTCACAAGCTGGTGTTGGTAATATATATTTTCTTTCTATTATTCCCATTTTTATTTTATGTACCGTGTTATGCTGTTTCCACTTGTATCTGCTTGTTAATCGCTGCATGTATTCTATGTATGTGTTAAGTGTCTAGTGCCGACCCATTTAGGGGTTAATAAATATATAAAATTTAGAAGGCCCGTCTCTCGTATTATCCTCTGTCGGACCTACATTCACGGAAAGTGGGTGTGAGGTAAGCGAAGCGATCTCAGGTAGGCCAGGAGCTGTTCCTGGTAAAACACAGCGATCCTTCACAGGGGTATTATTCATTATGGGGGGGTTATATTATATAATTTATAATTGGGGGTAGCAGCAGAATGGGTGTGCAGGTAAGGACTATGTGGGTCAGGTGCATAGAAAAGTAAGAAGCCAAAGATGTCTGTGCTGCAAACTTTACAGAGACTCGAAGAAATGGTCATGGCGGTCCAGATGAAAGAGACAGGGAATATGAACGATTAGGCAGAGACATCACCTGTAAGTCACTAAATGTTACTGCTCTGTATTCACCTAAATCGTCTGCAGAGCCCTGTGTAGAGCCGATATATACCACTATACGGTCACGATATAGCGATAATATCGATATAGAGTGGGGAAAAAAAGTATTTAGTCAGCCACCAATTGTGCAAGTTCTCCCACTTAAAAAGATGAGAGAGGCCTGTAATTGACATCATAGGTACTTTGTTATATATCCTTTGTTGGCAATGACAGAGGTTGCTGGTATGTTGGCCCATTCCTCCATGTAGATCTCCTCTAGAGCAGTGATGTTTTGGGGCTGTTGCTGGGCAACACAGACTTTCAACTCCCTCCAAAGGTTTTCTATGGGGTTGAGATCTGGAGACTGGCTAGGCCACTGAGTATTCTTCCCCCACCCTGCCTGATGCCTTTACACACAAAAGTAATTGACTCCCTGCATTGCCTGCTCCAGGGGCTGTCCTAACAAGGTAGTGGTGTACTACATGTATATACAGCAATATAACACCCCCGGTCGGAGCTGTTTTATTATACAGTGGGGAAAAAAAGTATTTAGTCAGCCACCAGTTGTGCAAGTTCTCCGACTTAAAAAGATGAGAGAGGTCTGTAATTGACATCATAGGTAGACCTCAACTAAGAGACAAAATGAGAAAGCAAATCCAGAAAATCACATTGTCTGATTTTTAAAGAATTTATTTGCAAAATTATGGTGGAAAATAAGTATTTGGTCAATAACAAAAGTTCATTTCAATACTTTGTTATATATCCTTTGTTGGCAATGACAGAGGTCAAACGTTTTCTGTAAGTCTTCACAAGGTTGGCGCACACTTTTGCTGGTATGTTGGCCCATTCCTCCATGAAGATCTCCTCTAGAGCAGTGATGTTTTGGGGCTATCATTGGGCAACACGGACTTTCAACTCCCTCCAAAGGTTTTCTATGGGGTTGAGATCTGGAGACTGGCTGGGCCACTCCAGGACCTTGAAATGCTTCTTACGAAGCCACTCCTTCGTTGCCCTGGCGGTGTGCTTGGGATCATTGTCATGCTGAAAGACCCAGCCACGTTTCTTCTTCACTGCCCTTGCTGATGGAAGGAGGTTTGCAATCAAAATCTCACGATACATGGCCCCATTCGTTCTTTCATGTACACGGATCAGTCGTCCTGGTCCCTTTGCAGAGAAATAGCCCCGTGTTGCCACCCCCATGCTTCACAGTAGGTATGGTGTTCTTTGGATGCAACTCAACATTCACTCTCCTCCAAACACGACGAGTTGTGTTTCTACCTTAACAGTTCTACTTTGGTTTCATCTGACCATATGACATTCTCCCAATATTCTTCTGGAACATCCAAATGCTCTCTAGCAAACTTCAGACAGGCCCGGATATGTACTGGCTTAAGCAGGGGGACACGTCTGGCACTGCAGGATCTGAGTCCCTGGCGGTGTAGTGTGTTACTGATAGTAGCCTTTATTACGTTAGTCTCAGCTTTCTGCAGGTTATTCATTAGGTACTCCGTGTGGTTCTGGGATTTTTGCTCACCGTTCTTGTGATCTTTTTGACCCGATGGGGTGAGATCTTGCGTGGAGCCCCTGATCGAGGGAGATTATTATCAGTGGTCTTGTATGTCTTCCATTTTCTAATTATTGCTCCCATAGTTGATTTCTTCACACCAAGCTGCTTGCCTATTGCAGATTCAGTCTTCCCAGCCTGGTGCAGGTCTACAATTTTGTTCCTGGTGTCCTTCCACAGCTCTTTGGTCTTCACCATAGTGGAGTTTGGAGTGTGACTGTTTGAGGTTGTGGACAGGTGTCTTTTATACTGATAACAATGTCAAACAGGTGCCATTACTACAGGTAATGAGTGGAGGACAGAGGAGCCTCATAAAGAGAAGTTTTATGTCTGTGAGAGCCAGAAATCTTGCTTGTTTGTAGGTGACCAAATACTTATTTTCCACCATAATTTGCAAAAAAATTCTTAAAATATCAAACAATGTAATTTTATAGATATGTTTTCTCATTTTGTCTCTCATAGTTGAGGTCAACTATGATGTCAATTACAGGCCTGCCTCATCTTTTTAAGTGGTAACTTGCACAATTGGTGGCTGACTAAATACTTTTTTTTTCCCCCGCTGTATAATGGGGTCCCAATCGGCCCCTGCGACGTTTTCAGGGGGTACCGCTGCTCCTATTCGGCAGCCTGGGGTCTGACCAGTGCCCCCGGGTCTGCCCTATCGCTGTCCCTCTACATACCTGGTTGATCCTGCCTTGAATGGAGACTGTCGGCTTATGCGTCTGCACAGGCTGACAGCCTCCTATACACTGCAATACATGTGTATTGCAGCGTATACCTATTGAAGCAGTGATTAGAATATCGCTGTTTCAATCCCCTATGGGAACAAAAAGAAAAAAGTGTAAAAAAAAAAAAAAAAAAGTGTTTAACTCCCTTCCCCCTAGAGCTTGTGCTATTATTATACTCTATGGTCTCCTCTATCCTCAGAGTATAATAATCAGAGGCCCAGGGAAAGTGATTAAAAACAACTAACACTTATACTCACCTTACCTCACCTCTTCTGGGTATCCGGAAGTCTGCAGTGTCCTCCTCGCTCCTCTTCTTCCTTATGACTGAGGTCCTGCTCCCCAGACGTCACTGCTGGGGCCTGTGCCGGCGTGCTCCATGTGACCGCTGGGGCCCAATCACAGGGCCCAGCAATGAGGCCTGGGAAGCAGGACCTCAGTCACCAGAAGAGCTCTGGAGTGGATGCTGAGCCCAGGACAGGTGAGAATCAGTATTTTTTTTATTTTTAATCACCTCCCCTGGCCTGGCATCTAATGAAAGGGGCCCGGCGGCACCCCCCCAATCTCACCGCAGGGGATTCTGAGCATGGTGGAACCCCTTGGATGCCGCAGTCATGTTTGACCGTGGCATCCAAGGAGTTAAAACCCCCAATCGGAGCTGAGCGATTCATTACCACAAAGTGTGAGGAAATCCGTATTCGATGCGAATCAAATATTTCCTGAAATCGAATTCAATTTTGTCAGCTTCGATTCGCTCATCTATAGTCTTGATGATACCTGCAAGGGCAGAAGATTTACCAGATTCATTATGAGGCCTGCCCCTTGTCATGAATCAGGCGCATTCTCCACTGTGCCATATGTCGTCACAGAAAACTACACCAGCTCATAGTTGGCATAGATTTGTGTGGTCATTTATGCCACAAAAGTAGTAAAGTTGAGTTAAAAATTTACATACCGCAGAATATTAATATAAGGTGGACATTATTTATATTGGGGTAATATGAATATAAGAGGGGCACAATTGATATAATAGGGACATTAGGAGGCTATATCATTATAAGGGGGACATGCGCTATTATTTTTTATAAGGGATTTAGGGGGCTATATCATTATAATGCAGACATGATGGGCCATTATTTATATAAAGGGGGCAACAGGGTTCATTACTAATACAAGGGCATTATGGTGCATTAATAATGCAAGGGACAAATATGAGATATATATTTGGGGCATTATTTGGGGGAGATACATTATTGGGGCATTATTATGTTAAGGAGATACTTAGCAGCATTATTAATTTATAGGGGATTTGTATAATTGGGAATAGCAGCAGGATGGGGAGTTTGTGTTGGTGAGGTAAAAGGTGGGTCAGGTGTCTGGTAAAGTAATGTGCCCAAGATGTCTGTGCAGCGTTGGACTGAAAGGCCTAGGGCTCATCAGTGGAACTTGTTCTGGGGGCCCACCCAATAGCTTTCTGCTAATAGACTACACCACGGCTCCTTCACTGAAATCTTACATGTGTGCTGACTATCCAGTGTTACTGAGTATATCCCCAGTCATCCCCTATAGTACTGTGCAGACCCCAATAGCTCCATGGCTATGTACCCCCAGTACTGTATGGGGAATGACACATATGTGCAAGATTATAGTGAGGGAGCTGTGATGCAGACATAGCACATTCCTGTGAGCAGGAATTTTGAGCATCCCCCACAGTATAATGCTCCACATGGTATATAATGCTCCACAATATAAAATACTCCCGAGCCCCCCCACAGTGGCCCCACATGGTATATAATGCTCCACGGTGTCCCCACACGATAGATAATTCTCCCCACAGCCCCCCATTGTGGCCCCATATGGGATATAACGCTCCATACAGTATAATATGCTCTCCAGAGCCCCAACACAGTATAATATGCTTACCAGAGCCCACACACAGTAAAACACCCCTTCATGTGGCCCAACACAATCTAATATGCTCCCCAGCAGCCCCACACAATATAATTGCCCCACAAACTATTAAATGCTTCCCACAGCGCCCCCGAGTATAATGCTCCATAGTGGTCCCACACAGTATAATATGCTCCTCACTGTGCTCCCCATTATAATGCTCCACAATAGCCCCAGAGTATAATATGCTCCCAAGAAGCCACACACAATATAATATACTCCCCACAGTGGCATCACATTGTAAAATATGCTCCCCAGAGCCCAACCACCACAGTATAATGCTCCAGAGTGACCCTCACACAGTATAATATGCTCCCCGCAGTGCAGAAGAAAACAATCTCATTGTATAATAGGCTCCCCACACTGCCTCCCCAATATAATATGCTCCCCAGAGGGCCCCCTCATATAATGCTCAACAGTGCCCCTCTGTATAATGCTCCACAGTGTCACCCCACTATAATATGTTTCCCAGAGGTCATCCACAGTATGATGCTCGACAGTGGCCCCACTCAATATAATATGCTACCCAGAGCCCCCCTGTACAATATGTTCCCTACAGTGGCCCTTCCAGTATAATATGCTCCCCAGAGAGCCCCCCCTTGTATATTGCTCCACAGTGTCCCCTCAGGATAATGCTCCACAGTGGCCCCACACAATGCAATATGCTCCCCAGAGCTTCTTCCCAGTATAATGCTCCACAGTGTGCCAACACAATATAATATGCTCTCCAGAGGGCCCCCAGTATAATGCTTCACAGTGGACTTACACAGTATAATATGCTCTCTAGAGCATCCCACTCAGTATAATGCCACACAGTGGCCCCACACAATATAATATGCTCTCCAGAGGGCCCCCTAGTATAATGCTCCACAATGGCTCCCACACAGTATAATATACTCCCCAGAGCCTTGAGCCGCTTCAGACTAGCCCCTCGAAATCCATTTTGAAGGATATTCGTGAGGTTTTCCCATTCGTTTTAGTGCTATTAAACTCTACGGTCTCTTCAGAAGACAGAGGCCCAGGGGAGGTGAGGGAAAAGAACAAACAGAGATATTCACTTGCCTTACCTCTCCTGATCATCCTCACGTTGCTCCAATGTCTCCTCCGGCTTCTTGTTCAGGTCTACGGCTGACGTCACGCGTTTCGGACAACACTGCTGAGGCCTGCGATTCAGCTCAATCACAGGCCTCAGTGATGACATCCAGAATGCATAATACTGTGTGCAGGGGCCACTATGGGGCATAATACTCTGTGCAGGGGCCACTATGGCGCATAATAGTGTGTGTAGGGGCCACTATGGGGCATAACAGTGTGCACAGGAATGCGGTTTGTGCGGGGGGGGCGCTTACCAGGGGGGGCCATGTCAAATGTTCGCCTGGGGGCCAGTCATTCCTAGTCACGCCACTGTGTGGCCGGGCCTGATTTCAGGATCCGGAGTCATCAGGCTTCAGATCCCAGGGAGCCCCTTTGGGAACGGGGGCCCTTGGCAATTGCCCAGTCTACCAGCCCTGCCTAAAGGCACGGCGCCATCCGGGGGATTCAGCAGTACCCCAGTGGGCCAGTCCGAGCCTGTGTCTGTGATCTTGGTGGCCCAGACTAGATAGAAAAGATGATAAAAGTGAGTGATTAAGGGAAAGTTCACACAGTTTTTTGCAGGCGGATTTTTGAGGCAGAATCCTAGCTGAAAAATAAGCTAGAAGAAAAAATCTGCTACTGACTCATAAGAGTTGGGAGGCAGTTTTTGAGGGGGATTCTGCCTGAAAATCGGCCTGCAAAAAATCTATGTGAACATACCCTTACAAGTGAGACGTCACCTGAAAATCACAAAATTTCTCCTGTACTGTATTCACTTAAATAGTCTGCAGAGCCCTGTGCACAGCCAGTATCTACAGTCATGGCCAAAAGTTTTGAGAATGATACAAATATTAATTTTTACAAAGTCTACTGCTTCAGTTTTTCTAATGGCAATTTTCATATACTCCAGAATGTTATAAAGAGTGATTAGCTTTTCAGCAATTACTTGCAAAGTCAATATTTGCCTAGAAAATGAACTTTATCCCCCAAAACACATTTCAACATCATTGCAGCCCTGCCTTAAAAGGACCACCTAACATCGTTTCAGTGATTGCTCCATTAACACAGGTGTGGGTGTTGATGAGGACAGGGCTGGAGATCAATCTGTCATGATTAAGTAAGAATGACACCACTGGACACTTTAAAAGGAGGCTGGTGCTTGCCATCATTGTTTCTCTTCTGTTAACCATGGTTATCTCTAAACAAACACGTGCAGTCATCATTGCACTGCACAAAAATGGCCTAACTGGGAAGAGTATTGCAGCTAGAAAGATTGCACCTCAGTCAACAATCTATCGCATCATCAAGAACTTCAAGGAGAGAGGTTCCATTGGTGCCAAAAAGGCTCCAGGGCGCCCAAGAAAGACCAGCAAGCGGCAGGACCGTCTCTTAAAAGTGTTTCAGCTGCGGAATCGGGCTACCAGCAGTGCAGAGCTTGCTGAGGAATGGCAGCAGGCAGGTGTGAGTGCATCTGCACGCACTGTGAGGCGGAGACTCTTGGAGCAAGGCCTGGTCTCAAGGAGGGCAGCAAAGAAGCCACTTCTCTCCAGAAAAAACATCCGGGACAGACTGATATTCTGCAAAAGGTACAGGGAGCGGACTGCTGAGGACTGGGGTAAAGTCATTTTCTCTGATGAATCCCCTTTTCGATTGTTTGGAACATCTGGAAAACAGCTTATTCGGAGAAGAAGAGGTGAGCGCTACCACCAGTCTTGTCTCATGCCAACTGTAAAGCATCCTGAAACCATTCATGTGTGGGGTTGCTTCTCAGCCAAGGGAATCGGCTCTCTCACAGTCTTGCCTAAAAACACAGCCATGAATAAAGAATGGTACCAGAATGTCCTCCAAGAGCAACTTCTCCCAACCGTCCAAGAGCAGTTTGGCGCTCAACAATGCCTTTTCCAGCATGATGGAGCACCTTGCCATAAAGCAAAGGTGATAACTAAATGGCTCAGGGAACAAAACATAGAGATTTTGGGCCCATGGCCTGGAAACTCCCCAGATCTTAATCCCATTGAGAACTTGTGGTCAATCATCAAGAGACGGGTGGACAAACAAAAACCAACAAATTCAGACAAAATTAAAGCATTGATTCTGCAAGAATGGACTGCTATCAGTCAGGATTTGGTCCAGAAGTTGATTGAGAGCATGCCAGGGAGAATTGCAGAGGTCCTGAAGAAGAAGGGTCAACACTGCAAATATTGACTTGCTGCATTAACTCATTCTGTCAATATAAGCTTCTGTTACTCATAATATGAATGCAATTATATTTCTGTATGTGATAAAAACATCTGACAAACACACATAAAAACCAGAGGGCAGCAGATCATGTGAAAATATAATATTTGTGTCATTCTCAAAACTTTTGGCCATGACTGTACTACTATATCGTCACTATAGGGTGGTTATATTGTTATACCAGGATTGGAGGCCCACTCCTCCAATGTGTTTGCTCCCCACCCCTGTAATTACAGGCGGTATTCCCACAAAAAAAACATTTTTAAATCTGTAGATAATTAAAAGTTTTTGCAAATATAAGTAATTAAACATTTTGCAGAATTTTAAAGATTTCTAATATCTTGTGGTCACAAGTTGTTGTCTTCATCGGTTGCCAGTGGATACGACTAGAGATGAGCGAATCCAAGCTGACGAAGTGGAATTTGATCCGAATTTCAAGAAATATTCAATTCGCATCGAATCCGGATTTCCTCACACTTCGTGGTGATGAATCGCACAGCTCCGATCGGGGGTTTTAACCCCTTGGATGCCGCGGTCAAACATGACCGCAGCATCCAAGGGGTTCTGCCATAGTACATGTCCCCCTCGGCACCCCCCACGGTGAGATCGGGGGGTGCCGCCAGGCCCCTTTCATTAGATGCCAGGCCAGGGGAGGTGATTAAAAATAAAAATACTGTTACTCACCTGTCCTGGGCTCAGCATCCACTCCGGAGCTCTTCCAGCGATTGAGGTCCTGCTCCCCAGGCCTCACTGCTGGGGCCTGTGATTGGGCCCCAGCAGTCACGTGGAGTGTGCCGGCGTTATGATGTCATCGCAACCCCACGTCGCAAGGAAAAAGAGTAGCGAGGAGGACACTGCAGGAGAGGTGAAGTAAAATGAGTATAAGTGTGTAAGGGTCTTGCCAGACGTAGCAATACCCTTTACTACTGCAGAGGTCTGGGAGGGAGGACAGATATAGGTGAGCCCTAATCTCACCCCAGCCACTGTCCCTTCCTATTGCCTCAGATACCCTAAATGGTAAAAGGACAACCTGAAGAAGAGCACTATACTGAGTAAGTGATAACACAGAACGCAGACAGGATGAACACAACAAAGGGAGGTCAGCTAGCCAAGGGTCGTTAACAAACGAGCAAAGCAGTACAAAATCACAATCCAAGAGAAAAGTCAAAGGTAAGCCAGTGGTCAGAAAATCAGAAGAACAAGTAACAAAGCAGCAAGGTATAATAGCCAGAACGCAAAAGCAATAACCAGCGACCATGAGAGGCTGACAACCTGTTGTATGTGAACCCAGAGGGCGCTACTGAGTGACCCAGGCCCAGGCCAGAAAAGGCTCTCAGCCACACCTTTGGGTGGGGGGCTTAACTCCAAGGGGAGTGGTTACAGCGGCAGAGCTGCTGTCGAGTCCTGCAGTAAGCAGGGACTGTGGAGCCATCCAAGGACAGACAGGTGGTCTGTCCCAGGAAGGCTGGGGTCCAAAAGAGGACTTTTGGCTCAAGCGGAGCATAAGTCAGGCTGCTTGTCGCCCTAGGATAGATAGGGGTCAAGCAGTGAGTGAGGGCCTATGCGTGGCCCAGGCTGTTTTTTTTGTTTTGTTATGTTGCACTTAGCTGAATAAAAAGCCATTTTGTTTTAAATTGGCACCGTCTGAACACTGTCTCTCCGGCGCCCAGTACCACGAACCACTGCTGTCGGGACCAGGAGTCGGCCGCCATTTGAGACTAATCCCCCCCAAATTGTCATACAGTTTATAGAAAGTCTGGGCAAGCCCCAGACTGGATTGGTAGACAGGCTGTCAATCACACAGGCAAGGCTGAGATTAACTATATGCGGTCCAGAGAGAAATGCTCACAACACGGGTGTGGCTGGAAATCCATTACATTGTCTAGGACCGTGTTCAGACTGAGCAACAAGAAACCTACACAAGGAACCAAACTGAACACGCCTCCTTCGCCGCAGCGTGCGAGCGGAGGGGTGGCGCAGAGACCCGAACAGGCAGAGACGTTACAAAGTGTTTGTTATTTTTAATCACTTCCCCTGGGCCTCTGATTATTATACTCTGGGGTCTGAGGAGACACCAGAGTATAATAATAGCACCAGTCTGGGGGAAGGGGGGGAAGGTCTCCAATATATAATAAAACCCCTGAGATGCCGCGGTCATGTTTGTAATATTGGTCATGTTTGTTAATACCTGCAATTGGACCTCAGCTCCGACCGGGGGTGTTAGAGGACAGTGTCAACCGTTACATACGGCTGACACCCGCAAAGCAGGGTGCGCACACAGTTTCTGTGTGCACACCATGCTTCCGTCGTGGTTTGCAGGAAGTCCTTCCCGGCAGCACAGTACTATTAGGGCGGATGTCGGGAAGGGGTTAACGTGATTCACCGCAAATTAATTCGGATCGAATTGAATCATTATGGAAAATTCGGCAAATCGAATTTTTGAAAAATTCGCTTATCTCTAGATACGATCATGAATGCAGGACCTTTCTAAGGTCAGAATATCAGCTATGATTTCCTTCTAGTGGCTGTGATATCTTCTGATACATGTTGTGGCCCTGCCTGATAATCCAGCTACAATAAGAAAATCATAGCTAGGTTCCTGACAAGTCCCAGACCATAGAAAGTGTCTGCATTTGTGGTCGTATCCATTGGCAACCAATCAAGACAACAGACTGTCACCACTAAGATAGTTAGAGAAAATCTTTAAAACTCAGCAGAATTTTTAACTACTTATATTTGCAAAAAATTTAACTTTTAATTATCTACAAATATAGATATGATTATGTTCATGGGAATAGACCTTTAAGCCCTAGCTACACCTCTGCATAATACCATTTGTTTTTTCAACCAGTTTATTTTAATAAAATCATACAAAGTATCTATTATTTTAGCAGCAATTTGGATATATGCTTGTAAGGAAACATTTTTCTCATATGAACTCTTCCCATTGCTCACTAAACAGGGCTTTTCTTATTTATTTTGGGTATCTTTTAAAAATGCAGATAGAGAATGTGCACTCGTTACGTTCCTATAGCAACTTCCTAATACAGACTTTACCTCCCAATGTGAAAAGACACGTTGTAGTCTTGTGCTGCCTGCATACTAATCTCTAACAATAAGGAAATATTTCTTTTCATTTTAAGAAGCCAGCTAACATCGCTTCTTGTGGAGGGGAATGTTAATTTCTCAGGTTCTACATGCCTGTGCCTGCCTATACTTAATCAGTCCATGAATATCATTAATAATGCTGTAGCCTGAATCACCAGTTTTCTGAATAAAGATGATGACACCAGGAGGAACATAAGTGCGGATAGTGTTACAACCTGACATCTCCGTAAGACTACGTTCACATCTGCGCCAGAGTCCATCGCAATGTCTACTGAAAATCAGCAGGGGAAAAAGTCCTCCGCCGGTTTCAGTTTAAAAATGATGGACACTGGGGTCCGTCGGGCTCTGTGTAACCACTGTTTAGCGGTCCACCTCTTCAGACCCAAACATCGAGAGATGCAACGTGATGTGAACCTAGCGTCACTAGACAATAAATACAGTCATTCACAAACTAAAGGTTTTCCCCACAAAAAGTGCTTGAGCTGCATAAAAAAAAAAAATGACTCCTGGGTGTCTGGGTAGTGGCATCAAAATGAACATCAGTGTCACATGTAATGTGTAGATATATTTATCCTCAAGTAAAACACAACAATGATTAATTAAAAATGTAATCTTAGGTATTTAAAAATTACATATGCGCTCCAGAAAGTGGATACACCGCACACAAAACCTATAGGTAAGGGCAGAGGCGTAGCTAGCGGGGGGGGTGCAGAGGGGGCGGCTGCCCCGGGCCCACTGCGTCTTTGGGGGCCCACCCCGGGGCCGCCATTAATACATCTTTTATTTCTAACCAGATCGGTGTCTGCAGACACCGATCTAGTTAAAACGTAACCTGCAACTTACCAGTATTGTAAACCGCAAGCCAATACAGGCTTGCGGTTTACAAGACGCCGAGACCACAGACTGATGTCTGCTTCTCAGCACGGGTGGCGCGATGACGTCATAACATCGCACCGCCCGCGCTCAGACACAGACGTCCTGTGCGTGGACGGGGAGGAAACGCCGGCGGCTCCATTCATCAGCATAGCAGGTGAGTATGACTTTTTTTTGTGGGTATATTAATAGTATAAGGGGTGGTTAGGAGGGGGAAATATAACTATAAAGAGAGTAGGGGGCATTATGACGATGGGGGGGTCATTTATATAAGGGTTATTGGGGGGTATTATTAATACAAGTGGGAGGTTATTTATATAAGGGGCCATTAGGGGGCATCATTTATATTAGGAGGCATTATGAACATAAGGGGGTGGTCATTAATCTAAGGAGCCATTAGAGGTGCAGTATTTATGTCAGGGGGAATCAGGGGCATAATATGAGGGTCAATTAATTTAATTAAAGTGGCACTTGGGCTTTATTAAGACTAAGGCCTCACGTAGCGGGCTGCAGAAAAAAAAAGCGCTGGAGGAGAAACCATGGCGGTAACATTGTGGTTTTTCCTGCAGCGCTTTTCACCGAAGGTCCACAGAGTTTTCCCCTGTGGACTTTCTATTTTCAATACATCTATATGGAAACCGCTTGTGTTTCCATAGGTATAACTGACATGCTGCAATTTCCAAAACTGCAACGGTTCTGGAAATCGCAGTGCGCCTGCTGCACGTATTTTTCCGCAATGTGTGGATGGGATTTGATAGAATGCCACGTTTTTTTCTGTGGGTTTTCGCCACATGTGGCTCCCATCCCCACTTTGCAGTATAATATGCGCAGCAGAAACGCTGCAATTTCCAAAACAGTCGCAGTTTTGGAAATCGCAGCATGTCAATTATACCTATGGAAACGCCAGCGGTTTCCCTATAGATATAATTGAAGCAGAAAGTCCACAGAGGAAACCTCTGCAAACATTCTGTGCAAAGTGCTGCAGGAAAAACCACGACGCGTCGCCGCCGCAGTTTTTCCCGCAGCTGTTTTTTGCTGTGGGATGCCACATGGGTCCTTAGCCTTAAGGCGTTTTCCAGCTCATTTTTATTGATGGTCTATCCTCAGAATAAATCATCAATAAGAGATAAGTGATTCCCCACTGATCAGCTGTATGAAGGGGCTATGGTGCCTGGTTATATCACACGCTGTCTGTTTATAGTGACCGTGTGATGTAATTCCAGCCTTGTCACATAGACGTGTATAGGACGAGGCTGTAGTTATATTACATGGCCGCTATGAAAAGAATGACACTGTGTAAACAGAGAAGGGATCACGGCGCTTACACAGGTACCACGGTTCATTCAAACAGCTGATCCTGGGGGTTCCGGGTATTGAAACCCCAATCATTTTTTTTTCCCTTGTTTTTTTTTTTTCCCCCTTTTTCAATTAGGAAACATCTGGGGCATTATTAATAAGGGGCACTATTTACAGGGAGTACACAGGGAAGTTATTAATTTAAAGATGCACTTGGGGGTATTTAACATTATGGGGAGGTATATTATATATTTTATAATTGGGGGTAGCAGAAGGATGGGGGCTTTGCGTAGGTGAGGACAATATGGGTGAGGTGCCTGGAAAAGTGAGGAGCCAAAGATGTCTGTGTTGCAAACTTTACAGAGACTGGAAGAAGTGGTCATGGTCGTCCAGATGAAAGAGATGGGGAATGTGAACGATTAGTCAGAGACGTTACCTGTAAGTCAATAAATGTTACTGCACTGTATTCACCTAAATCATCTGCAGAGCCCTGTGTAGAGCCGCTATATACCACTATACGCTCACTGTATACTGATAGTATCGGTATACAAACATGTCCAAGTTGGGGGCCCATTTGGACATGTTCGCCCCCCCTGTGCTGAACCCCTAGCTACGCCTCTGGGTAAGGGGCTTACTCATCTCCTCCTTATGTCAAAAGTGACATAATACACATATTTTTTGATTTCTGGTGGCAACAGGGGTGCAGTTGGGCTGCTGCTTCGCTACCCCTTCAGGTGCAACTTTGTGGCAGCAGTGTAGTACTGCACCCAATAGATTAGAGGCCCTCTTGAAAGAGGCTATTGTGAAGCAGCATACACATTGATTAAAATATGTAATAAGAACCTTAAACCTAATTTTGTTATAAAATTGCTTAGCAGCAATAGATTGCTGTACAAAAATGTGTTGTTTTGAGCAATTGTAAAGTTTTTATGAGATTCCCATATAGAATGAAACTTTCAATACTCCAGATTTCAGCTTTGCGACATGGCAACTTTTTTGTTGGCTAGCAGGAGGCCCATAAACTGTTTTTGTACAGTGTTCTTTTCCTTTCAGCGTCCACCTCCAACACACTCAGTGCAACGTTTGCAAAATCTACTGGGTTGCAGTCAGTGGTGAACATAGCCTCTTTGCTGCCTGAGGCAGACTATAGAAAGACGCACCCCTCCCCCCCCAAAAAAAATTGAGTTTCCATGCTACTAGTTTAACACACTGTTATCGTTGCACAATATACACAATACACAAAGCTATGAAACAGAAGAATTCTTCTTCCTGTATTACTTCAGTATCAGATCAACAACACGGCATTAACAATGACAATAACTTCACACATCTGCTTGGTGGATGGACGAGCCCACGTGGCCCCCATTCTCTATAATAGGAGCGCCGCAGGTTGCTGAGTACTGGACTTCGGCTATCTTTGGCACTCCCATTGAAGTGAATGAGAGCCCTGCAGGTTCGTCCATCCACCAAGTGATAGGTATATATATGGCTGCGGTCAAGCTGAATTCCCACCCAGTGGGGGGAAAAAACCCAATTCTCAGGTTCAGTGGGGGTCTCAGCAGACAGACCCCATCAATCAGGTATTTATCCTCTATCATTTAGGTGAATACAGGGCAGTAACATTTTGTGACTTACAGGTGACGTCTCTGACTAATCCTTCACATTTCCTTTCTCTTCCCTTTGGACCGCCATGACCATTTCTTCCAGCTGTGACTTGTCTCTGTAAAGTTTGCAACACAGACATCTTTGGCTCCTCACTTTTCCAGGCATCCAACCCACATTGTCCTCACCTACACAAAGCCCCCATCCTGTGCTACCCTAATTATAAAATATATGATATAACCCCCCATAATGAATAATACCCCTAAGTTCATCTTTATATTAATAATGTCTGTGTGTACCCTGTATAAATAGTGCCCCTTATTAATAATGCCCCAGGTATTAACTAATTAAAAGGTTTTCCAGGTCATTAATAAACTAATCAGTGGGGCTCAAAAACCCAGGACCCCAACTGATCTGCTGCTTGAATGGTACCTGTGTAAGCGCCATGACCGCTTCTCTGTTTACATAATGTCATTCATCTTATAGCGGCCATGTAATGTAACTACAGCCTCATCCTGTACATGTCTACAGTATGTGACAAGACTGGAATTACATCACACGGTCACTATAAACAGACAGCGTATAATATAAACAGGCGCCATAGCCCCTGTTTATAGCGCCCCATTTACACACACTATAATGTTCCACAGCAGCCCCTGTACACGGTATTATGCCTCGCATCGGCCCCTGTACACTGTATTATGCTCCATAGTGGCCCCTGCACACTGTATTATGCCTTGCAGCGGCCCCTGCACATGGTATTATGCTCCATAATGGCCCCTGCACACGGTATTATGCCCCACAGTGGCCTCTGCACACGGTATTATGTTCTACAGCAACCCCTGCACACAGTTTTATGCTCCCTAGTGGCCCCTGCACACGGTATTATGCCCCATATTGGCCCCTGCACATGGTATTATGCTCCACAGTGGCCACTGCACACGGTATTATGCATCATAGTGGCCCCTGCACTGGTATTATGCTCCATAGTGGCCCCTGCACTGTTATTATGCTCCATAGTGGCCCCTGCACTTGTATTATGCTCCATAATGGCCCCTGCACAGGGTATTATGCTCCCTAGTGGCCCCTGCACAGGGTATTATGCTCCATAGTGGCCCCTGCACTTGTATTATGCTCCACAGTGGTCCCTGCACAGGGTATTATGCCCCATAGTGGCCCACATATGAACTATTATTATACTCTGGGGTCTTTTCAGACCCCAGAGTATAATGAACGGAGACCCAGGGGAGGTGACAAACATAAAAACCAGTGTTACTTACCTATCCTGGACACTGGTGCACTCCTTGCAGCTTTCGGCCCTGTTTAATTGCGCGCACACATCACATGATCAGGTCGGCGACGGGACCTGATTACGTCACCAGAGGCCTCACGCTTGCTCGGAGTAACACCGATCGCAGGAGAGGTAAGTAGGATATGTTTTTATGTTCTCTCACCTCCCCTGGGCCTCCGATTATTATACTGGGGGGTCTGATAGTATAATAATAGTAGTATTTGAGGCCCGCGGCCTCACTTACCGATGCCCGCGGCTGCTCACAGCGGCCTCCGCTTCACCTTCTGCGTCCCATAGCAGAAGAGGAAGCGGAGGCGGCCACGAGCAGACGCGGGGTAGGTAAATAAATAGGCTGTTACCTGCTGGGGAACTCCAGCAGGTTACGGCCTATTTATATATTAAAAAAAAAGCTATACTCACCTGCGATGCCTTGATGCCGCCGCCGCCTCCTCTTCCTGTCCGCGACGTCTGTGTCTCAGCGTAGGCGGCGTGATGACGTCATTGTATCGCCACCTGCGCTGAGATGCGACATCTCGTAAACCAGCCCAGGACAGGCCCTGCTCAGCTCTGTTTTTTTTTAAAGCAGCCTGTCCTGGGCTGGTTTACATTGAATAGTAAAAATGCCACCCCCGAGACAGTGACGGACAGTGCCGCCTGAGGCGGCCGCCTCACTTTGCCTCATTAGTGGTGCGCCCCTGGTTGCAGTTGACACTCAAGTAGTCGCTCTACAAAAAGTTGCAGTGTAGCCCTGACCTAAAGGTGTAAGCATTTTTTTTTCTTTATTGAATTCCAAGATTTATAGCTTTTTTAATTTTTCATCAACCTGGCCATATGGGGGCTTATTTTTTGTGAGAAGAGTTGTAGTTTTTACCATTTTGGGGTAAACATTATTGATCATTTATATTTATTACTCTGCAGGAGAAAGATGTTAAAAACAGGAACTCTGCCAGTGTCGGACTGGGATGTCTAGAGCCCACCAGTGGAATTGCTTCTAGGGGCCCACCATCAGGACCCCTGCAGATCAGCGGTACCGAGACAGGGCGGCTAAAGGTAATAACATGTCGGGAGCCATGCTGCTCACTCGCCATACCATGTGCACCACTGCACTACCTAAACCTACTGCTACACCCTGTATGGCAAGTGAACAGCGTGGCTCCTAGAATTGTTACCATTACATGTAGCCGCACTGTCCTGGAAAAGCTGATCTGCAGAGGTCCTGGCTGTTGTATCATCGCAGATGTAATATTGCTGGCCTATCCTAAGGACAGGCCATCAATATTAGAAAGATGGATAAATCCTTTGAAGAGGTTCTCCAGGAATTGGCGCAAAACATGTCCCGTGCGGGAGGTGTAAAATAAATAAATAAAATAGCATACTCACCTGTCCCCAGCACTCCATTGTCCGCTGCCAGTGTCCATTCAGTCTCGTGCCGGCACCTCCTTGCTGGGAGTCCTGCACCTCATGTGACCACTAAGACCAATTAGGTACAGGATTTTCAGAAATGAGGTGCCACCATGAGACCGAACAGACACAGGCAGGGTACAACGGGGTGCTGGGGACAGGTGAGTATGCTTTTTTTGAAATTTTTTTATTTTTACGCCTCTCTGGTGGCCACTACAGTGGTCGCTCCAGTTTATGGACAACCTCTTTTAAGGGGTTATCTGGGCCAGATTTTTTATAGCCACTTCACTGGTCCCCCCCATACAGTGGCCTCTTCACTGGTCCCCCATATTGTATGGGGAACAGTGATGGAGCTATTATATTGTGTGGGAGCGGTGATGGGGGCTAACATCCTGTGGGGGGGACATTAAACTGTGTGGGGCATATTAATCTTTTTTATGGCTTATGCTCAGGATAGGCCATAAATACCTGATCAGTAGGGGGCAGACACATGGCCCCATCTGCTGTTCGGAGCCACTTCCGGCGCCCGTTCTGTACACAACACAGGGCCGTACGGAGAAAGCTCCATCCACTGTTTAGTCGCATGGCGCCTTCACTGCAGCTCAGCTCCTACTGACTTCAATAAGTGCTGAGATGCGGTTAAGGTGCCTGTCTAATACACAGTGGACAGACCTTTCTGCTTCTGGCCCTGTATTGTGTACAGGATGGGCACCAGAAGTGGCTCCGTGCAGCTGATCGGTCCGGGGTCAGAACCATACAGATCAGGTATCTATGGCCTATCCTGAGGATAAACCATAACAAATTATGCCTGGACAATCCCTTTTAATATAATCACCTAATGCCCCACACTTTATAGAGGTTGTCCAGTATAATTTTTTTCTTTTTTTATAATTAGTCTGGGGGAGGTGAACCTCCCCCCAAACAAATCCCCAAAAACATACTAAACATACTCACCTGTCCCCGGTGCTCCAGTGTCAGCATTTCACAGCACGGTCCAGTCCTGCAGCTCCGATTTTGCCAGAAGTCCTCACTGGCTGTGACGTCCCAGGTCCTTTCCTTTAGGCCGCTGATTGGCCTCAGGGGTCACGTGACATCACAGGTAGACACGTACAGGGGGAACTTACGCTGGAAGAAAACAGAGCTGCAGGTCGAACTGTGCTGGGAGACACTGGGGACAGGAGAGAAATTTTTTTTTTTTTTACCTGCTCCAGGGTAATTAAAAAAAAATGTTATCCTGCACAACCCCTTTAATGTCCCCCAAGCTATTGGCCTCCATCACTGCACCCCCCCCCCCACACACAATATAATGGCCCCATCAATGGTCCCCATACAGTACAGGGGACCAGTAAAGGGGACACTGTATGGAGGGGAATATTGAAGTGGCCACTGTATGCCTATACAGTGGCCCCTTCACTGGTCTCCCCTAGAGCAGGCACCAGCATAACAATACAGTGGGAAATTAGCCGGGGGCGGGAGGTGGGGATTACAACTCTCAACAGTCCCAGAGCATCTGGAGCTGCTGGGGGTTGTAGTTATCAGAGTGGTCAGTGAAGTTGCAAGATTTGGGGGCAAAATAGGGGGAAAAGTTGTTTTTTTGTTTGCGTGGTTAAGTTGTACTTACCTTTCACACTGCTGGTCTGGGCTCCTATGCAGAAACCCGCCGCTGCGCACAGCATCAGTACATCAGTGACGCTTGCAGCAACAAGCTGCAACTGGATTGGTTCCAACAGCTGCCCATCAGGATCCAGGCTACAGGAGGAGGGCCCACAAGAAGGTAGGGACTTCTGGTAGCTGGCCATCTTTAATCATTACAATGTTGCCTGTAGCCTGGGGTCCTCAAGGTTGCCGATCAGGCCCCTGACCACTATTAGTCATCATTTTGCCAATGCAAATGCATTGGCAGAGGCGTAACTAAGGTCTTGTGGGTTCCAGTGCAAACTTTTGTCCGGGACCCACTACCCCCTCCCTAGATAGTCACGGTTACGGGTGTTGCAGCGATATCTCAGATACTTGATAGAGATACAGCTTTAGTATCCACAACTGCAGTTATCAAAAACACGGTGAGTGAGCAGCACAGCACCCGGCATGTAAACAATACTGGGACAATATAATATGCTCCACAGTGGCCCCCACATAACATTATATGCTCCGCAGTGGCCCCCACACAGCATTATATGCTCTGCAGTGGCCCTCACACAGCATTATATGCTCCGCAGTGGCCCCAACACAGCATTATATACCCACAGTGGCCCACACACAGTATTATATGCCTACAGTGGCCCCCACACAGTATTATATGCCCACAGTGGCCCCCACACAGTATTATATGCCCACAGTGGCCTCCACACAGTATTATATGCCCACAATGACCCCCACACAGTATTATATGCTCACAGTGGCCCCCCACAGTATTCTATGCCCACAGTGGCCCACACACACTATTAGATGCTCCACAGTGCCCCCCCCCCCCAAGAGCAGGTTTTATTATTATACTCTGGGGTCAGAATATAATAAGTAGAGGTCCAGGAGAAGTGATTAAAAATAACAAACACTTATACTCACCTTGTGTTACCTTTCCGGGGCATCCTCGCTCCGTCCTGCTGTCTTTCCCATCTTCCTTGGTCTCTACGACCCGTGCCCCAGACGTCATCACTGGGGCCTTTGATTGGACCTCAGTGGTCATGTGGGGCGTGATGACGTCATTACGCTGCAGCGCCCCATGTCACCGCTGGGGCCTAATCACAGGCCCCTGCAGTGAGGCCAGAAAAGCGCCGGAGACGATGCTGAGCCCAGGACAGCCAGGTGAGTATTTTTTTATTTTTTGTCACTTCCCCTGGGCTGGCATCTAATGGAAAAGGGCCTGGCCCCTTTCCATTAACAATAGCTATAGAGGTCAGGGAACCAGGAACCCGACCACTATCATGGTAGTCCGGGGCCCTGGCCAATTCCAGTTGGCCGCTGGCACCGTACCCCTCCGGTCGCGGTCGCATCCCCTGCGACCACGATTGTTACGCCACTGTCCATTGGTCAGGGGCCCAATTGGGATGGTCAGGGGCCGGATCGGGTCCCTGACCATCCAGATCGGACCCCTGACCTTTGCATTGGCAAAATGAGTACTAATAGTCGGGGCTTGGGGCCCATGGGGGGATTCACCAGTTCCCGATGGGCCAGTCCGACCCTGAAGTCTGCATTTGGTTTTCTGGGTTTGTTTAAACCATGCAGTATAAATAATGAGTTTACTTTACTGGTCACAGTACAGTCTTCTGTACAATACACCATGCCCCATAAAAATAGCTTGACATACTGTGCCATATAAAACGTGACCCTGATTAAAAATGCCCCTACTGTACTTCTGAATAAACAATATACAGTGGGGAAAAAAAGTATTTAGTCAGCCGCCAATTGTGCAAGTTCTCCCACTTAAAAAGATGAGGCCGGCCTGTAATTGACATCATAGGTAGACCTCAACTATGAGAGACAAAATGAGAAAACAAATCTAGAAAATCAAATTGTCTGATTTTTTAAGAATTTATTTGCAAATTATGGTGGAAAATAAGTATTTGGTCACCTACAAATAAGCAAAGAGCTGTGGAAGGACACCAGAAACAAAATTGTAGACCTGCACCAGGCTGGGAAGACTGAATCTGCAATAGGCAAGCAGCTTGGTGTGAAGAAATCAACTGTGGGAGCAATAATTGGAAAATGGAAGACATACAAGACCACTGATAATCTCCCTCAATCAGGGGATCCACGCAAGATGTCACCCCGTGGGGTCAAAATGATCACAAGAACGGTGAGCAAAAATCCCAGAACCACATGGGGGACCTAGTGAATGACCTGCCGAAAGCTGGGACTAACATAACAAAGGCTACCGTCAGTAACACACTACGCCGACAGGGACTCAGATCCTGCAGTGCCAGATGTGTCCCCCTGCTTAAGCCAGTTGATATCCGGGCCCGTCTGAACTTTGCTAGAGAGCATTTGGATGTTCCAGAAGAGTATTGGGAGAATGTCATATGGTCAGATGAAACCAAAGTAGAACTGTTAAGGTAGAAACACAACTCGTCGTGTTTGGAGGAGAGTGAATGCTGAGTTGCATCCAAAGAACACCATACCTACTGTGAAGCATGGGGGTGGCAACATCATGCTTTGGGGCTGTTTCTCTGCAAAGGGACCAGGATGACTGATCCGTGTACATGAAAGAATGAATGGGGCCATGTATCGTGAGATTTTGAGTGCAAACCTCCTTCCATCAGCAAGGGCATTGAAGATGCAACGTGGCTGAGTCTTTCATCATGACAATGATCCCAAGCACACCGCCAGGGCAACGAAGGAATGGCTTCGTAAGAAGCATTTCAAGGTCCTGGAGTGGCCTAGCCAGTCTCCAGATCTCAACCCCATAGAAAACCTTTGGAGGGAGTTGAAAGTCCGTGTTGCCCAGCGACAGCCCCAGAACATCACTGCTCTAGAGGAGATCTACATGGAGGAATGGGCCAACATACCAGCAAGAGTGTGTGCCAACCTTGTGAAGACTTACAGAAAACATTTGACCTCTGTCATTGCCAACAAAGGATATATAACAAAGTATTGAGATGAACTTTTGTTATTGACCAAATACTTATTTTCAACCATAATTTGCAAATAAATTCTTTAAAAATCAGACAATGTGATTTTCTGGATATGTTTTCTCATTTTGTCTCTCATAGTTGAGGTCTACCTATGATGTCAATTACAGGCCTCTCTCATCTTTTTAAGTGGGAGAACTTGCACAATTGGTGGCTGACTAAATACTTTTTTCCCCACTGTAAAATTAGATTTAGTCTGAATAGGAACATAATTCTTTATATGGAGCTCTGTTTTTCTGATACAAAAACTCCAATTACTCTCCAAGTCTTTACGCTAGGTTCACACCTAGGTTGCATTGCATTTCAGTTGTTCAGGTCCATGGGGGGTCCCGAACAACAGAGAGGTGTACCACTAAAATAATGGTTACCCAACACATGGAGCCGGTGGACCCCATTGTCTATAATGCGGGCCATTGGGAGTTTGTCATTTTTATAGTGAAACCAGCAGAGAAAAAAGTTCTCTATGCAGGACTTTTTCCTCCGCCCAATTTCAGCAGACTCTGCGCTGCAGTTGCCGTTCTGAAAACAAACTATGCAACATGCTGCATTTTTTTGGACAAAAATAAACTGAAAGTCAATGGAAGGGGTCTTCTATTTCTATTTTAACATTCTGTTCATTATGATCTTTTCTTTTTATATTTTATTGTATTTCTGTTTCAGAATGAATTGTGACAAAAAAAATGTCACAAAAAAGCAAAAACTATGGGAGGTCTGTATTTAGCTATATATGTTGAACAAAACATGGACAAGGTAAGATAAAAATTAGTCTGTTACTGCAATGTATACTGTATACTCACTTTTAGAAATGCTTAAGAGAAAGTGTTAGTGTTGTCTTTAGAAACCATTAAATTCCATAAAATAATAAATAAAATACAGTTAATGCATACAAAAGAGATTAGCACTCTTTATCCCAATAAAGCAGAGTCTGTACACCCAGCCACTCTCTAGGTGGCCTTAGCTTCCCTGTAAAATCTGTTTAAACATGCTTTACAGGAGCTAAGTTAAGAACTGCTTTGATGAAAAATGGTCAAGCAAACCACTTTTCCTTGAAATTTTCCTTTATACAGAAACATGTATCAACTTGGATTAAAACCAAATGGAGATTTTAAACTTTAATCGTTCATTTTCATTCATTATGGCAACTTTGATAGGGCCGGTTCACATCTGCGTTCAGTTTCCCTTTGGGGAGTCTGCTTGGGGACCCCTCTGAACAGAAACCTATATGCATAAAAAGTGGTTTACCTGCGAAACCACACGGACTCCATAGACTATAATGGGGTCCGTGTGGTTTCTGAAACATGCAGAAAACATGCGAAGAGGAAAGTGCTGCTTACAGCACTTTTCTCTCCCCTTGCTTCGTGCAGAAACCGAGTGGAAACCACACGGACCCCATTATAGTCTATGGGGTCCGTGTGGTTTCACAGGTAAACCGCTTTTTACGTATATAGGTTTCTGTTCGGAGGGGGTCCCCAAGCGGACTCCCCAAACGGAAACCGAACGCAGATGTGAACCGTCCCTTACTGACTAGTACTAGTACTTTGATGCTACTATATACCCTTATACAGTAACTTAACTTAGTAACTTTTGCTTCTGTCAGAAATGTAAAAAAAAAAGATGGAAGAAAACTTCCAGCATATTTTTTTTTAACATGAGAGTGAACGCAATTGGACACCAGACAGAGGGTGCTCTGCCTGCATTCTACAATTAATGTCTGACATTAATAACGGTAGTGTAAGCCCACTCTAGTTGAACACTTTCTGTGGCTTTACACATACACAGGGAAATACAGTAGCTTAAAGGTCCTAATTCAAAAGGACAGCTGGGATCCAAACACAGCTTTGGTTTCGAGTAACCCTGCTCATATCCTCCGGCTATATCACTGGCAATGTTCCCTCTAAGCTTTTGTAGCTTGAGAGTGGGGCAGTTAGGGATCTGGGTGCTGCTCAGTCTAAGCTGGACAATACATAACCACATCAAATGAGTATAGTTTTCATAATATTTAGTTATGAAGTCACAAGTTCCCTGTGACCACATAGCTTTTAGGTAAATAGTATTAAACAGTACGGTAGGTCTACATCCCTAGTGGACTAGGGCAATAAAGGTTTTAATGTCTGTTTATCTGGTGGTTTAGAACAGTGGGGTTAATGTCTGTATGATTAGTGGTCTATGGCAGTAATGGCATTAGTGTCAGCATCCCTAATAAAAGGGTTAATTTCAATATTCTGGTGGTCAAGAGCAGTGAAAGGGTGAATGTAGGCTCTCTGATGGTCTAGAGCAGAGGTAGACAACCTTTTTTTTGTACAGCATGCCAAATTAAACTAAAAAAATCAAAGATGAGGTACTAGGAGTTCTGCGCAATAATTGGAAAGCTGACGACCCCTATACTTAAGTCATATACCACAAGACGTAACACAGAAGTGCTGCCACGAGATGCTTCTGGACGCATAGTGTTTAGTGCTATTTCCTTGAACGCACTTGTACTTTCCCATTAGAGGCAATGAAAGTACATGTGCAGTCCTCAATTAGTGATAAATGTATGAGTCCAGGAGCACCTTGTGGCAGCACCCTTAGGGTGGTGACACACTATGTATCTGGCTACACACGTGGACAAAATTGTTGGTACCCCTCGTTTAATGAAAGAAAAACCCACAATGGTCACAGAAATAACTTGAATCTGACAAAAGTAATAATATATAAAAATTCTATGAAAATGAACAAATGAAAGTCAGACATTGCTTTTCAACCATGTTTCAACAGAATTTTTAAAAAAAGAAAACTCATGAAACAGGCCTGGACAAAAATGATGGTACCCTTGAAAATAATATGACCAAAGGGACATGTTAAATCAAGGTGTTTCCACTAATTAGCATCACAGGTGTCTACAGTCTTGTAATCAGTCAGTGGGCCTGTATATAGGGCTACAGATACTCACTGTGCTGTTTGGTGACATGGTGAGTATCACACTCAACATGGACCAGAGGAAGCGAAGGAAAGAGTTGTCTCAGGAGCTTAGAAAGAAAATTATAGACAAGCATGTTAAAGGTAATGTATTAGAAAGTTACAACAAAGCATTTAAAAGGTCTTTCTACCACGTGAATGGAACCCACTGCCTTTTAGTGAGTTATGATGAAGTGAGTTCTTCAACAGCCAGATCAGTAATGTACTGGACTCACAGCTTTATGTCACTTCAGTACAGTAGGACTCCAGCAGCTGTTCAGGAGCTCACATCATAACTCACTATAATGCAGTGAGTTCGAGTCACATGGTGTCAAGGGTCAGGCCAGGAATTGCAGAGTGCACACTGACAGTGTTTCATGGACTGAACCAGGCTTGGACTGGTCCACCGGGGTATCACAGACCTGAAGCAGAAGCCAGCAGAGACAGCGGAGCAACACGAGGATGCCCAAGAGAGGTAAGGTAAGGTGAGTATAACTGTTTGTTATTTTCCCTCACCTTCCCACACCCCAGAGTATAATAATAGCACTGAAACAAACAAGCAAACCTCACAAATATTTGTCAAAACGAATTTCGACGGGCTCATCTAAAGAAGCTCAAGGCTCTGTGGAGTATACTATACTGTGTTGGGCCACTGGGGACCATTATACTGGGGGGACCCTCCGGAGAGCATATTATACTGTGCGGGACCACTGTGGCGCATTATACTGGGGGGGGGGCACTGTGGGGCATTATACTAGGAGGCCCTCTAGGGAGCATATCATACTGTGTGGGGCCACTGTAGAGCATATTATACTGTGTGGGGTTACTGTGGGGGACATATTGTACTGAAGAGGGCCTCTGGGTAGCATATTATATTGTGTGGGGCCACTGAGGAGCATTATACTGAGGAGTCTCTGGAGAGTATATACTATTGTATGGGGCCACAGTGGGAAGCATATTATATTGTGTGGGGCCATTGTGGAGCATTATACTAGGGGGCCCTCTGTGGACCATATTATAGTGTGTGGGGCCACTGTGGAGCATACTATACTGTGTGAGGCCACTGGGGGGAGCTCTGGGTAGCATATTATATTATGAGGGGCCAATGTGGAGCATTATACTGGGGGGGGCTCTGGGGAGCATATTATATTGTGTGGGGCCACTGTGGAGCAGTATAATAGGGGGACCCTCTGGGGAGTATATTATACTGTGTGGGGCCACTGTGGGGGACATATTGTACTGAAGAGGGGCTCTGGGGAGCATATTATATTGTGTGGGGCCACTGTGGAGCAGTATAATAGGGGGACCCTCTGGGGAGTATATTATACTGTGTGGGGCCACTGTGGGGGACATATTGTACTGAAGAGGGCCTCTGGGTAGCATATTATATTGTATGGGGCCACTGTGGGAAGCATATTATATTGTGTGGGGCCATTGTGGAGCATTATACTAGGGGGCCCTCTGTGGACCATATTATAGTGTGTGGGGCCACTGTGGAGCATACTATACTGTGTGAGGCCACTGGGGGGAGCTCTGGGTATCATATTATATTGTGTGGGGCCACTGTGGAGCAGTATAATAGGGGGACCCTCTGGGGAGTATATTATACTGTGTGGGGCCACTGTAGAGTCTATTATACTGTGTGGGGCCACTGTGGAGAGCATATTATACTGGGAGGTCTCTGGGTAGAATTTTACTGTGGTGGGGGTAGGACTCTGGGGAGCATATTTTACTATATGAGGTCACTGTGGGGGAGTATATTATACTGTGTGGGGCCACTTTGGAGCATTTTACTGGGGGGTGCTATGGGAAGCCTTTATAGTGTGTGGGGAATATTATATTGTGTGTGGCTGCTGGGGAGCATATTACTGTGTAAGGCCACTAAGGGATATTATACTGTGTGGTGGCTCTGGGGAGCATTATACTGTGTGGAGCTTTATATAACATGTGGGGCCACTGTGGGGGGGAGCTCAGGGGAGCATGTTATACTGTGGAGCATTATATACCATGTGGAGCATCATACTGTAGGGGGGGGGGTCAAAATTCCTGCTGACAGCCCTGTGTGCCATGTCTGCATCACAACTCCCTTACTATAATCTTACACATGCATGTAGTGCTTCATGGCTGTGTCATTCTCCATACAGTACTGTGCATGAAATGGCCATGAAGCTATTGGGGTATGCACAGTACTATAGGGGATGACTATGCTGGGGACATACTCAGTAACACCAGATAGTCAGCACATATGTAAGATGTCAGTGAAGGAGCCGTGGTGTAGACTAGCAGGAAGCTATTGGATGGGCCCCCAGAATAAGTTCCACTTGTGGGTCCTAGGCCCTTCAGTCCAACCCTGGACAGAACGCAGTATAAATGACCTCTTGGGCTCCATGCACACGATTGTGTGCCTTGTCATTTTGCTAGCCATGTTTTTCATGGCTAGCACACTGACCCATTTGTCTTTATGGCCCCATGCACAGGCCTGTGTATACAGTAGTGAGTCCAGGGAAAAACTTAGGGCAAGTCCTATACCTGTCCTTTTTGCGGCTCATGATAGTGTATCAGAAAACTGACATACAAGTCATGAAAATGTCACAAATTTTTTGCACAACTGAGAAGTTTTCCACAAAAAATTGTGACTGAGTTTTGCATCCCACTTTCCTCAAATGAAGTAAGTCATTAAGACCAGTTCTCTGGCCGAATGATGTGCCATATTTAGGTGCACATACTCCAGCGAATGCCCCTAATTTATAACGAGGAGTGCAAATTCTGTTGGGGCAGAGATTATCAAGACCATCATTGAAAACGCTGGTCTTGATAAATCCATACCTTCCAACTTTAAAAGGACAGAAAGAGGGACAGTACATGCGGCGCGCCATGAGCGCCATGTCAAATTCAGCTCCACCCACTTCTATGTTGACTCTGCCCACTCTGATCCATTTTTCTATGTGCCCCCACACAGTATAATGCTCCTACAGTCACCCATTATATGCCCCAACATTACAATGTTCATCTCCAATTACCCCACAGTATGAAGTCCCTCTCCTGGTGCCCCAGTTTAAACTGGGGGAAACTAGAGGGGGACATTAAACTGGGGCATCTGAAGGGTGATATTAAACCGTGGGGGTAGTTGGATGGGGACATTAAATCTTGGGGGTAACTGGAGGGTGACATTAAACTGGGGACAACTAGAGGCAGACATGTCCCCCTCCAGCTACCCCCACAATTCAATGTCCCCCTCCAGCTACCCCCAAGGTTTAATGTCCCCCTCCAGTTGCCCCCAGTTTAATGTCTCCTTCCAATTTGCCTCCAGTTTAATGTTATGCTGTATCTGCCCCCCTCCATCTGCCCCCAGTTTAATTCCACTTCCATCTGCCCCCAGTTTAATGTCCCCCTTCATCTGCCACCAATTTAATGCCCCCCCTCCATCTGCCCCCAGTTTAATGTCCTCTTTTCATCTGCCCCGAGTTTAATGTTCCCCCCTCCATTTGACCCCACAGTTTAACATAATAAAACACTGATACTTACCTCTCCTCGCATTCCTGCTGCTCTGTCTGAGGTCTGCCTCTCCAGACTGTTGAGGGAGCTACAGGCGCGATGTGAATGACGTCATCACATCGCGCCTACAGCTCCCAGGGCCGGTACATGCAGGAGCACAGTGATGAAGCAGAGACTGTCTGCGGATGGCTCCTGCTTCATCCCCTCTGGACGCAGATGAGTTTGTTATTGAAACCCAAACTGGGTTCAAAATCCTGATTGTCAAGTGGTGCCAAATTATTTATAATCCATATAAATATATATATATCTTGTGAGCTCACAGAAAGAACTAGCCTGACACACTCAGTCAGTGTTAAGCAAGTTGTGTTTATTAAAAACATAGCATAAGTTTTTATAGAGAACAGTAAATAATTATGAATTATAACAGAGCATGCGTGAAAACTGGTAAACCTGATTGACCATTGGCGGGAGGAGGGTCTTGACACACCCCCTTACTCATCTCAATAATCAAAGTATATTAGTACTACAAGATGCGTAATGCAAAGCATGGCTGGGACCTGTTGTTCTACATTGCACATCTGAGGGGAGAAATTGCGCAGCTACACGCTGGGGGCTGTTTGCGTAAGCAATGTTAATCTCCAGACTCTTCGAAGGACAGCTCACAGAAAGTTTATAAACAAGCAAGTCTACTAGGACATGCTGCCCTAGACTGGGTGTCTGGCCTTGCTCTCAGTGTATATCCTTATCATAGAAGGCTGTAAGCTTCTTCTACTAAATGCAGTTCTATAATTTTTAAGAATAGCAAGCTAATGAGAAGTTAAAGAGACAGACATTTAATTTCTATAACATTATTCCCACCTGTTTGTGATTTTAACACAACAGTATTGTTCAATGCCTGTACTTTCAGTTTCCAGAACTGCTGGACTTTTTAACCTTCTTCACCAGATTCCAGGTCATGTGGACATACTATTGTGTCAAACATCACAACATTCTGATTTCCTGTACACATTGAGTGGGATATACACGTCTGCAGTGTTGGTCATATTCACATATGTCCCTTTCTTACAGGTAGTACATTTCTCTACAATACATATGATCAGTCTGTACATTGCATAGAAGCATAACAGGATTATGGGTGCAAATCCATCAACCATCAGTCCAATAGTCTTTAGGTTTTCTTCTCAGGATCCATATCCTTTAACAGTTTATTGTCCCATTTGTCTTTAAGAACATTATCCAGTGGGGACACCACTATGACAACAAGGTTCTCCTTGTAGTTTCACAGCTGTACTGGTTGTCACCAGGACCTGGAAGGGACCGTTGAATCGAGGCCCTTCTCACGTGGCTCTTTATCCCCATCCAATCTCTGGGTTGTAGCTTATAGGTTCCTTCCACTGACTCAGGATCTGGAAGGAAGGAGGAAACTCAAGAGTGTACATTAGTCAAATGTTCTTGGCAATCAATCACATAGTCAGTCAGCACACCATACTACATTGGAACAATTGTGAAAAATACAATCCAAATACTCTAGGGGCTGAGGCCAATCCTTCTGTCAGGAGTGTACCTTACAGAAAGACAAATACAAGTGACAATACTCTCCACTATTCTGGGGACGGTACTGGTAAGGAACACTTGCTGTATCCCTACGGTCTCCATTATTTCTCTCGTTATCTGTCCTGTATAGTGAGTTCCATTATCTCTTTGATGGTCTCGGGGATCCCATACCTGCACACTACTTCTTTCAGTAGTTTATCTGCAGTTCCTATGGGGAGGTTTTCTGCACCAGAAATGCCTCAGGCCTTCCTGAAGAGAGATCAATACACACAAGCACGTACTCACACCTTCTCACCTTTGGTAACTGTATATAGTTAACCTGCAATCTCTGAAACAGGTACAAGGACTTCGGGGTGTGTTTCTAAGAAACCTTTCACCTGGCCTACATTGTGTTTGACACATGTTATGCAGGCTTACACGTATCTGACTGCAGATACTGTCTCTGGTTACCCGTCTATTTAAACAAAAGATGATGCTGAAGCGCTTCCTCCTGCATACAAAACAAACATTGGCACCAAATCCTTTATGTGTTCTCAATTGACTTAAATCAACCCTTGTCCACTTGAGGGACCACGGAAGGGTCGTCCATGTTACCACAGGATAAAGACCAGCTCTTGGAGGATGCGGATGTGGTTGGGGAACTCCACATGCTGCGCAGAATTTTCTCCAATCAGGGTTTTGTTGACCGCAATCTCTGCAGGTCCAACCTTCTAGACTGCTGTTTGCTGGTGTTTTCTCTGGGTACTTAGGAGATTTTACTTCTTTTCGTTGCTCTTTCTGAATCACTTTTTCTGAATCACTTTATTCAACTCCTTCTCCTTAGAATCAATTTCCTCTTTTTCCCTATTATTCTCACTATCAAAGCACTGATAATAGTACTTATTACCTACTTCTGTCTCTCTACACCCTCCTTCCTGCACTTCCTCTGACACCTTCTGCCACATACATGCTCCATCTATTAATCCGTGGTCTCTTAACCTCTATGTCGTCTCACTTTTTTATCTCACTTTCTTGGTACCTCTCCATTGCATCAGCATCCTCTTTTACTTTTCCAATCTCTGTAACTGGAATTTTTCTATTCTTGGGATCAGCTCCACACCGCCCAGGCAAATTCTCCCACACCGAGTGTTAATGAGTGCAGCTCCTTGTTCAGAACCTGGAAAGATATATCCCGGACACACACAGTAGCCCCGGGTTGCTACCTTCTCCTCCACCACAATTTAGAGAAGACAGGCGGTGGGACAACCTATCCTTCAAACTTTTCACATGATCCAGCACATTAATGAACCAAATGGGATGCCAAAAACACAGCACAAAATCTCTTATTGGTGCGGTTATACATTGCTGAAACAAAGGGGCCATTAGTATAATTAACATAACGTGATTGGGTATAAAGTTATAACATAAGTTTTAACACATAACTATTGGATAAAACACGAAGAAGTTTCAGAACATGATGGATAACAGTTTTCAGTAAAGGAGGGGATGAGCTCTGGGCAGCGCCTGAGAATGGAGCTGCTAGTCAGATCCTGAGGACTTTTCCAGAAACTTCACCTCATTCCCCATGAATATGTTCATACCATTTACATACCTATCGGTCTAACACCCTTAGAGGCATGTCTTCACCGTCACGTTTGGCAGTATAACCAACCACCATAGTCCCACTGTCCCAGGCTTGTGTCTCCTAGCAAATGTCTTTGTAAACCAAATTATGTAGATAATACATGAACACATAGATACATAAACACAGCAATATTATTCAGAATATTCCCTGTAATATTCCCATAATCCCTTTGTGCCTTGAATTCTTGCACTAGGGATTAGGCACCTTAGAATAAAGATTCTCAAACCCCGTGCTGTGGGCTGCTTTGGCGATGGAGTGGGTGAGGGGCCCTTCTCTCCCCTCCATGACCCGCCATACCCACGCTGTGGAGATCCAGAATCTTTCACTGCCACCTTTTCTGCTCTTTTAGCAGATACCTTATTTCAGTTGATAACAGGCAAAACAATAAATTCACATAACATAGTACAAGACATAATTTCATATGTTTGAATATTTTCTTGAATATTTTACACATATATATTACACAATATTCTACACATATATATTATCATTGTAGCTTACTTTTCCATTTAACCATAGGCTAACACTTTTATCAAAATATTTTCCCTTTGGGCATAAACAGTCATCATACCCAGGCTGCGGACCCCGGTGGCCCAAAGCCAAGTTTCACTTCGTAATAATTGACATGTAACATTATTGGGTAACACAGCATCATGTTCAGCTCATGATTTTCTGCGTGTCCATCACATCAGATACAACGTCCTTGGAGTTACTTGGCAGTCAATTAATGTTTTAGTTATTCCCTGCAGAACATCTGCATAGCGCTACAACAGAATACAGGAATACAATTCAGGCAGATAGCAGTTAATACTGACACCAAAATTACATATTACTATTTTTGTACAATTTTCAGTTATTTTACAAACCCCACCTTTTGTCATTACCACAGGTGTTCAAAACCCCTGAGTTGTACTTCAGTTTACCTTTAAGGGTAAACTGCCAGACTTTAGAATTTTCTTCACTGGATTGCAACTAAAAGTTGAACCCCTGTGGAACATCACAATATCCTATTTTCTTCTTTTTTTAGGGGACATTTCCTGAAAGCGGATTTAATTTTATAAAAAAGCATAAAAGTTGAATCCTGGCATTGATCTAGACAGAATGAATATTACAAATACAGGTTGACATATATATAATGCATAATACTCTAAACATCATACCGATGGTGTACAGTTTTTCTCTTTGCACTATATCAGATTCTTCTGAGCATTTTGGTAAGGTAAGTAATATCTCACACAGAACTGGGAGGTAAGATGGGTTATATTAAACAATAATACTGAAGTGGGTGACGTCTCCCTTCAAGCCTGATTCTCGGAATGAGGTGGGGGTGATTCATTATTTCCTGAATTGTCATCCCCTTTGACCTTCCTTCTTGGAGCTCTGCGCTGCCTTCTCACATGTCCTGGTTTCCCACAATTGAAGCAGTAGATCACCTTTCAATTACCCATCCCATAACAGGGGTCAATGCCAGCCACTGAAGGTTTGCGGGGTCTACTATCCAATTCTACCCCCTGAGCAATTTTACACAAAGTGGCTGGATCCATTGTCCTCCATTCTGGCCTGGATTTTCGTACTGCATTTCTTACTTGCCTTACAAGCCCCTCCATGAAGGCAGAGGCTAACAACCTCACATGTATCTTGTTATCTGCTTCATACCCCATATCTTCCCACGCAGTGTACACTCTCTTGTAGAATTTTTCTACACTTTCCCCTCTGTCCTTTGTCAGGTCTGTCAAATTGACTGATAATTCACTTTGTCTGTCTCTTGCCCATTTCTCCAATTGAGCAACATAGTCTTGTCCTGAAACTTTAGATGTCAAATAGTCCTTTTCCATTAACATAACATCACATAACATGGTACTAGTCATTTTAGCTTCAACCAACTGTTTCATGTCATTCCATGTGGCCCCATAACTTGTCTGTATTTGAGACAGTACTTTTACGAAGGGCAGGGGGTCTAATCTCTGGGTCTGGCAAGGTTTTAAGCAACCTCATCATGTCAGTTCACCTCTCAGTACAGTATACTGGGGAAAATTATCAGAAAACCTAGGTGATACATGTGTCTTAACTCTTTGTTCTTGGGGAGGTTTCATTTCAGTCTCTTGTGGAGAGTCAGAGAAATCAACCTTAGTCCAGTCTGTCTGTCTTGTTGAGCTGTCTGGTTGTCTTTCCTCATGTCTGTCACAATTGTCACAATTGGGAACTTCTGTCACTATGATTCTCCCGTTCTTATCACTTCCAGACTTTGATTTAGTTCTGGTTGTCACTGTGGCCACTACACCTGGGGATGTTTGCTGAGGAGTCACAATAGGATTGTTGGGTGAATGTCCCGTCTGTGACAGGATGACCGAATTTATACAATTATCCCTCCAAATGGAATTCTGATTCTGCTGTCCACACGCCAGACACACCCAACCTTCTGGATTATTTACTGAGGATGGTTCATCAATATCTACCTCTGATTCTTTGAACACTTTAGACCACATCCTGGCTTGCCCATTCAAGCCACTGTCTTTCAACCACCCCTCGTATTGCTTAACACTTTGCTCCCATTTCTCCGGGTAAAGTCTACCATCTTTTGGCATACCCACCCCCTTCATGAGCTTATACATATTCTTTATGGCTTCTTTTCCCTCCCTCTGCATCACAATCTCTGCAGGGGTTAAGCCTGGTTTGGGCTCACTACAGGAGGAACCCCCCATCTTTGCTGCTTTTGTGTTTCTATACACAACCACACTCTGGCCAAAGAATTTTTCCAGCAAAGGTTACACGTTAAGGCCGGACCCAAACTTTTGTCCGACCAAATATGGGGGTTCTCTCCCTCTCCTACTCTCTCCCATACCCAATACCACAAGATATGACACAAAAAAATAACACTTCTTCACACAAATAAATTTCCTTCTGGTTGTTTGGTTATGTGGTCTCTTCTGTTTACCAATTTCTCGAATGATGTTTCCTTTCAGTGTTCTGGGTGTGGTACAGCAGTATCAGCATTTAAAACTACAAATATAATAAGTCCAATCATCAAAATGTGTTACTCCACCAGCTCAGGCACAGTACATATATAATTCATACATGGCATCTATCCAAAACAAGGGACAAGGATCTTTAACAACCATTTGTTTCACTCATGACCTTTTCTGACCAAAACAAACCACCTGACAATCACCTTTCATATCTGAGGGAAAAAACAGAATTCTTTTTACAAAGGACCAACCAAATGTAACTTCCCTTTTACTTACCACCAACACCCAACATCTTGAGCTGACACACAACGGAAGGGACAGAATTTTATCAAGAAACACTCTTACCGTTTTGTAGCGCTGCTATTCTGTCCATTCAGATGTGCCAATAATCTCATGACAGATCTCGGGCTTGGTGGGTTAACGGGTTGGTCCTTGATCTCAGCAGTGCCTCATCTGTTATCGAAACCCAAACTGGGTTCAAAATCCTGATTGTTAAGTGGTGCCAAATTATTTATAATCCATATAAATATATATATATCTTGTGAGCTCACAGAAAGAACTAGCCTGACACACTCAATCGGTGTTAAGCAAGTTGTGTTTATTAAAAACATAGCATAAGTTTTTATAGAGAACAGTAAATAATTATGAATTATAACAGAGCATGCGTGAAAACTGGTAAACCTGATTGATCATTGGCGGGAGGAGGGTCTTGACACACCCCCTTACTCATCTCAATAATCAAAGTATATTAGAACTACAAGCTGCGTAATGCAAAGCATGGCTGGGACTTGTTGTTCTACATTGCACATCTGAGGGGAGAAATTGCGCAGCTACGTGCTGGGTGCTATTTGCGTAAGCAATGTTAATCTCCAGACTCTTCGAAGGACAGCTCACAGAAAGTTTATAAACAAGCAAGTCTACTAGAACATGCTGCCCTAGACTGGGTGTCTGGCCTTGCTCTCAGTGTATATCCTTATCATCGAAGGCTGTAAGCTTCTTCTACTAAATGCAGTTCTATAATTTTTAAGAATAGCAAGCTAATGAGAAGTTAAAGAGACAGACATTTAATTTCTATAACAAGTTGAATTCGGGACATACCTCCCGCCAACCGTGACCGCTGGAAAGGACCCACAATCCAGGACTGTCCCACCAAATCTGAGACGGTTGGGAGGTATGTAAATCAACGCCATAGATTGTTACTATCAATAAGCCAGAAAGAACAGAAAGTTAGTGGGGCTCATATTTCAGTTACTTCCTGATCTGACAGCTAGAAATGGCATGGCAAACTGAGTATGCGCATTGCAGCTCCATTCATTCTTTTGTGTGAGACTTCTGGAGATAGCCGAGTACAGCGCATGACTGTCTCTTCAAGTTCCAATGAATAGAGTTGTAGTGCACATGTATTGCTTATCACTCCATTCAGACAAATGAACAGGACCTGAAAAAATGTAAACCCAATCCACTTAAAAAGGGGTTACCTGTGGACCCCTATAGACTATAATGGGTTCCGCCGAGTTTCCACCTGTAAAATGCAGAGCGAAAAGTCCTGCTTGCAGGATTTTTCTTTCCACATTTTTCAAGAAGAATGAGGGACGGAATCCCCAAACAGAAACTGAGCGCTAGTGTGAGCCTAGCCTAAAACAATACAGTGCGTCTCCTGTATCTGCACAACAGACTCAAGAATCATTTTGGGGCTGCCAAGAACATGTGGCTTGTTTACATGGATAACCATGGCACTAGCAGACATTTCAACTCATCCAGCTTTCCTGTTTTCAGGTCCTCTCACCTGGTCATCTTATCCATGTACACTTTCACTCAACTGCCGGTTCATTAGTATTCACTACACTGTGACATCATCTCAGTGTAGTGAATACTAAAGAGCAAATTGGTGGGGGATCCTCCATCTATCTATGTGTTTGTATCAAACCTAATGAAGTATGTAAAGGAGCCGCTCTGCTGCATGCATTATTCTCAATGGGAAATATTTTCCCTCTACCAAATTTTAATAGTAAGCTTACACGGTTGAAGTTTGGTAAGAGAAAAACCTCCCATTAAGAATAATGGAGGCAGTGACTCAAGCATTAGAGTAGAACAAATCACAAAAGAAAAGCATAACTTAAACATCAAAATTGATTTGTGTGCCCACTACTAGCAAACCACCAAAAATGACACACAAAACCCATAATAAAAAAGCAGATATTTATTTAAATATTATTCATAAAATATATAGATAAAAAGTAAGTAAAATAGTCAAAGGTCATATGACAAGAAAGGTGCTGAGACTGTAGTGTTTTAAAGCAATTGCATACTATAACCCATAATACCAAACAATATTAACTACATAAAAGCTGTTTTGAGCACATGCATACAATGTAAGTGCAAGGATAATACAATGTATATAATATATTGACACATACAGACCACAACTGCCTGCCCCAGCATACATTTCACTTCCACATTTCTTCTGGGGGTATCCGATGGTAAAATAGGTTACATATTTATATAAAGATCCACCAATCACAAAAAAAAAAAAACACATCTGAAGGGGATAATGATGCTTGTAACATGTAACTATGGCAAATATGACTTGAAACGTTTATTTCTTTCAGTAATTAAATTAAAAAAGTGACCTCCTATATTTTCTAGATTCTTTACACACAAAGTGATCTATTTCAAGTGTTTTATTTCTGTAAATGTTGATTATGAATTACAGGTAATGAAAACCCAAATCTAAGAAAATTAGAATATTGTGAAAAAGTTCAGTATTGTAAATTCAGTGTGTCACCTGCCAAGGTTTCCTAAGCCTTTAAATGGTCCCTCAGTCTGGTTCAGTAGGACACACAATCATGGAAGACGCTGAGTATGAATTGTATTACTGAATCACTGAAATGAACATTTCAAAGATATTCTAATTTATTGAGATGCACCTGTATCTATCTGCTGTAGGATTTTTGTTAAAACCTGAAAAGGGCCTGAGCTGTTAGAATGGGGAAGAAAAGGGTAAGCCCCACTCCATCCTGACAGTCCCGGTTCTGAACTGTCTAATTTAATTAATTAACCCTTTCCTGATATCCGCTGTACTATTACGGCGGATGTTAGGTATTTAAATATGACAGATGCTTAAGAGTTCTGCCTGTGGCATTACTTCCGGCAATCAGCTGTATTACAGGGGGGGCAGATGGAGGGGGACATTAAACATAGCTACATAGTTATATAGTAGATGAGGTTGGATGAAGACACTAGTCCATCATGTCCAACCTATAACTCTACAGTGTTGATCCAGAGAAAGGCAAAAAACCTTATGAGACTTATGCCATTTGCACCATTTCAGGGGAAAAAAATTCCTTCCCGACTCCAATCTGGCAATTAGTAGAAAATCCTGGATCAACTTATCCTTAACAAAATATAGAACCCATAACCCGTAATATTGTTCTGTTCAAGAAAAGCATCCAGTCCCTCTTTGAACTTGCTCAATGAATCCACCATCTCCACTTCCTGGGGCAGTGAGTTCCATAGCCTCGCTGTTCTTACAGTAAACTGTTCTTAAACTGTTGGGGGCAGATGAAGAGGGACGTTAAACTGGGGGCAGCTGGACATTTTAATATCCCCTCCAGCTGCCCCATAGTTTAATGTCCCCCTCCATGTACCCCCACCGTTTAATGTCCTCCTCCAGTTGCCCCTAGTTTATTTTAGGGCTAGTTTGTAAAGCATATTTTGGAATACATGTATATAATCATTTTTTATAGATATAGGATTTGACATAATGTTTTAGTATTTTTTTTTTTTTTTTTTTTTGTGTGTTTATATTTAGAAGTTATTAATGTTCCAAAATATTTCTTTGGTTTTTCACAGTATTTAAAATAGCACGCCGAGCAGAGTATCATCGCATGGACATAAATATCCCCCAACTGAACTAGTGAGTCTACTTCAAATATTTTTGTTGTATAAAAGAATTGTTTGTTTAGTCCTGGTCACATACACCATATTTTCCCAAAATGTAAGACTATGTAAACAACTTTTTTTATAACTTTTTCATGGGGAACCCTCTGTACCATACTTAACTGAATAAACATTCCGGCTTGATGCTTTGTTTTTTTTTATAATATTTTTGGTTTCTTTTTCTTCTTTAATGCAGGTTCAAACACACCCATGCCACTGGGACGCTTCTTATGCGCACAAGCCTATAACAATCATTTTTTTTAATAATTTACCAAGAAAAAAAACTATATTTTTGCAAAATAACATATTTATTTGTGACTTAAATATATTCTGTGTGATTGGCAAAAAATAGATAATTTATAAGTGCTCTAAAACAACAAATAGAATAAAAAATTATGATAAAGTCCATTGGTCAAAAGTAAAAAGAACAAATGCACATATGGAAGGTAACAGGTGCCCCAGATGACAGGCCAATAGCTGTGCCAGATGTACCAGAGGCTTGGTGTGTCAGGTGGCTGCTGCAAAGATCCAAGCTGTGCCAGATGGACCAGAGGCTTGGTGTGTCAGGCGGTTGCTTCATAGATCCAACCTGTGCCAGGTGCGTGGATGGCAGGTGCGTTGGATGCTAGATGGGCCACATGACATGAGGAAGACCTTCAATCCTGGTTAGGCTGCTCTTCACTAAGGCTGGGAAAACTGCCAAGACAGGACACCTTCAGGAGTCAACCGTTTCGGCATCCAGCTGCAGTGTTGTCAGAATCCTGGTGTATTTTTCTAATTTAACACCAGTAGCCACTGTTTCTCTCACTCTGAACTAATGTGTTGCACTTTCACTCCTCACCACTGGAGGCTGCTGTGTTATACTAGGATTTGCCCTTAACCAATTTGAAGCAATCTTTTTTCCTGTTTGGGCCTATTTATACCCATGAGGCAATTCAACCATTGCTTGAGTATTGTGACTTGTTCCAGTCTCCAGCTCCTCTGAACTGTCTTTCCCAGACTGTTTCTACTCCTCACTGTATTACCCTTGTGATCTTCATTGAAAGTACCGGCGCCTACCATCTGGGCGTCGGGAACTGTGGTTTTTACCGCATTTTCTTTGACTATCTATACATTTTTTTCTCCATGAAATTTATAAACTCCCCTGATGAACCTGGTGTTAGGATGATCCACTAGCGGAAACATGTTGGGAGATGAGGGAAAGAGGAGATTCACATGTTCTATTATAAGAGAGGGACTTGATCAGGCATTTGGTTTATCATGCTCCTTATGGGGCCTATGGTCTCTTGCCCTCTGAGTATAGTTTATATAGATTTTGGGTGTGGTGCTTTGAGCTTCATGTTGGTAATTTGAAACTCCACTACACGAATATATTATATATCCCTTATCTAGTATTCATAAGTGAGTGTTTTAGTGAAGTTGTCTGCAGTTTCATATTATCAATCTGCGGTGTTTTCACTTTTTACCGCAAAGATACAGTATTTTCTTGCGGCTATACTCCAATATTTATATAATAAGGGGGTTTGAAAGAATACTTTATCTATGTTTCCCCTTATTTGGGATAGGTTTATCTGAAAGGATCACTTAGAATAATTATGGGTGACATCTTTTTTGGATGTCTGTGTTTTTAATTTTTCTAATAAAAGTTGAGTTTTATTTATCTCATTTCTATAGTTTTGCCATTTTTTTCTTTAATTGGTTTCTTTTCTGTTGAAAAATTTTTGACCCCTATTGTTATATGTTGTTTGATGACAGTACTGCCCTAGAGTCCCCAGTATTACCATAGGCGCCCACATCAATAGCAATAAATCTACACGTGGCGTCAGCCACCGCCATCAGGACCACTGAATTGTGATCCTGAATGCGGTGGCTGCTGCACACGTATATGCTTGCTGATGACAGTGCCTATGCAGTTGGGGAGTAAAAGCCTGCTTCTGCCTGCAACCAAATCTTCGGGGTCGGACTGGGCATCGAGATGGGCTGCAAGTGCTGCCAAATGACTTGGCATATGCTCCTCACAATTCCAGAAATGGTGGATTTACAAACCAGGAAATGGAGGAGTAGGGATGCATAACTCTCCCGAGTTGCCAAAAATCTGAAAGAGAAACAGCCAAAATTAGTAAACCTGTAAAGACATATTTTCATACCCGTGATTGTCAAAAAAATGCACAATTCAAAAAAGAGTTCAATAGGGCATCATGCACACAAACATATTAAAAGATGTTGTCCAGGCTAAACATACAGTGGGTACGGAAAGTATTCAGACCCCTTTAAATTTTTCACTCTTTGTTTCATTGCAGCCATTTGCTAAAAGCAAAAAAAAAGTTTTATTTCTCATTAATGTACACTCAGCACCCCTCTTGACAGAAAAAAAACAGAAATGTAGATATTTTTGCAAATTTATTAAAAAAGAAAAACTGAAATATCACATGGTCATAAGTATTCAGACCCTTTGCTCAGTATTGAGTAGAAGCACCCTTTTGAGCTAGTACAGCCATGCGGATTTGGGGATCCTCTGTTATTCTTCCTTGCAGATCCTCTCCAGTTCCATCAGGTTGGATGGTGAACGTTGGTGGACAGCCATTTTCAGGTCTCTCCAGAGATGCTCAATTGGGTTGAGGTCAGGGCTCTGGCTGGGCCAGTCAAGAATGGTCACAGAGTTGTTCCGAAGCCACTCCTTTGTTATTTTAGCTGTGTTCTTAGGGTAATTGTCTTGTTGGAAGGTGAACCTTCGGCCCAGTCTGAGGTCCAGAGCACTCTGGAAGAGGTTTTCTTCCAGGATATCTTTGTACTTGGCCGCATTCATGTTTCCTTCAATTGCAACCAGTCGTCCTGTCCCTGCAGCTGAAAAACACCCCCATAGCATGATGCTGCCACCACCATGTTTCACTGTTGGGATTGTATTGGGCAGGTGATGAGAAGTACCTGGTTTTCTCCACACATACCGATTAGAATTAATGCCAAAAAGTCCAATCTTCGTCTCATCAGACCAGAGAATCTTATTTCTCATAGTCTGGGAGTCCTTCATGTGTTTTTCAGCAAACTCTATGTGGGCTTTCATATGCCTTGCACTAAGGAGAGGCTTCCTTCGGGCCACTCTGCCATAAAGTCTTGACTGGTGGAGGGCTGCAGTGATAGTTGACTTTGTGGAACTTTCTCCCATCTCCCTACTGCATCTCTGGAGCTGAACCACAGTGATCTTTGTGATCACGATTGCTCAGTTTGGCTGGGCGGCCAGGTCTAGGAAGAATTCTGGTCGTCCCAAACTTCATCCATTTAAGGATTATGGAGGCCACTGTGCTCTTAGGAACCTTGAATGCTGCAGAAATTCTTTTGTAACCTTGGCCAGATCTGTGCCTTGCCACAATTCTGTCTCTGAGCTCCTTGGGCAGTTCCTCTGACCTCATGATTCTCATTTGCTCTGACATGTACTGTGAGCTGTGAGGTCTTATATAGACAGGTGTGTGCCTTTCCTAATCAAGTCCAATCAGTTTAATTAAACATAGCTGGACTCCAATGAAGGAGTAGAACCATCTCTAGGAGGATCAGAAGGAAATGTGAGTTAAATATGAGTGACACAGCAAAGGGTCTGAATACTTATGACCATGTGATATTTCAGTTTTTCTTTTTTAATAAATTTGCAAAAATATCTACATTTCTGTTTTTTTTCTGTCAAGATGGGGTGCTGAGTGTACATTAACCCCTTAACGACCCAGGGCGTAATAGTACGTCCTGAGTCGCATGACGATGTATGGAGAGCGCTCAGGAGCTCCAGAGTATAATTGTTCATGGGTGGTCCACAATGGGACATAATACTGTGTGCAGGGGCCACCATGGAGCATAATACTGTGTGCAGGGGCCACTATGGGGCATAATACTGTGTGCAGGGGCCACTATAGGGCATAATACTGTGTGCAGGGGCAACTATGGCGCATAATAGTGTGTGCAGGAATGCACAATAAAGTCAATAAATGTTACTGCCCTGTATTCATCTATCATCTAGTACTATACGGTCACTGTATAGTGATAATATCGGTATACCTAAGTTGGGGGCCCTCTTGCATGTGTTTGCCGTCCCTGTGCTGAACCCCTAGCTACTCCTCTGCCATGGACACAATGTTTTTGCAACAAAATTAAACTAACAAATTTAAAAATGTGAATAATCACCGCAACGTGATGTGCAGCCTTTCCGTTGAAATTCATGGCCCTCCTCATGGGGGTATCCTCCCGGCGAAGATGCTCCTACAGGATACCATCCAGACGTACGAAAGCCTCAACTGGCATCCGACAGGAATTCCAAAAACTGCAAGTAAAAGAAACACATTGTATCACGTTTAATTCATCAACAATACAGTAGCAAAACAATTTTAAGGGATTTTTTTGGCATCACAGTTAATACAATATTAACAGGGAGCAATATGCTGCATGTACCATAATGCTATCATCCTCCTTGGCGGCCTGAAACTAGCTGACACACAGTGAGCAATTGAGTGTAACTTATTCTACACTCAAGATCTTAATAAGTCTACATATGATATAAAAAACATTACTTAATATGTAAATAACACTCTGTAATTTGACCAACAAACAAGAACTGACATACCAGCTGCCATATACTTCTGCTGCATATAATGTTTATTATAATCTTTATCAGAAGGACCATTAAAGCACCCATCTACTGGTGCTATGGTGTGACCTAGGGTCCTAGAGCTGCCGGAGTATGACATGTGTCTTCCAAGGTGACGTGTAAAATGGCCTCTGCAGAGACATAGGAGTTTGCTTTTACTAGTGGGCTTGCCTAAATCCAGGTGAGAAATAATTAAAATTTCATGTAGGAATCTGCAACCAAATCCCCCCGTCAAATTCCGCATCAAAATCCGCTACTGTTTTAGACAACTACAATCCGCCTGAAATTCTGGAAATCTAGAAAATTTTCCGCTGTGCAAATTCCGTGGCAAATTCAGTATCAAATTCAGTGAAACTTTCCTATGTGTGAACCTAGCCTAAGGCCATTGCCCCACAAGGCATAAACGCCGCGGTCTGGCAAAAATGCTGTGTTTTTCAGTCCATGCAAGGTGGATAGGATTCGTTAGACACATTATGGACACGAACAAGCTACGATTTCCAAAACCATGGCAGTTTTGAAAATCGCAGCATGTCAATTATACCTACGGATATGCAGGCAGTTTCACTATAGGTATAATGTAAAAAGCACTGCGGGAAAAACTGTGATGCGTTGCTGCCACAGTTTTTCCCGCAGCCCTTTTTTGCTGCACCCCTTAAATAATTCAAAACCACATTTGGGACGTTTGTTAACCCTTTATGCATTTCACGAGAATGAAAACAATATGGAGGTGAAATTTAGACATTTCATTTTTTTTTAAATAGTATGTTCATTCAGCCCTAAAATTTACACATTCACAAGGGGTTAAAGGAGCTAATGCTTCTCACAGTTTGTTATGCAATTTCTCCAGAGCACAGAAATACAGTGCTGGCCAAAAGTATTGGCACCCCTGCAATTCTGTCAGATAATACTCAATTTCTTCCAGAAAATGATTGCAATCACAAATGCTTTGGTAATAATATCTTCATTTAATTTGTCTTCAATGGAAAACCACAAAAAGAATTGTCAAAAAGTATTGGCACCCTTTGAAAAATCATGTGATGCTTCTCTAATTTGTGTGTAAGGGTCTTGCCAAACGTAGCAATACCCTGACACTACTGCAGGGGTCTGGGAGGAAGGACAGAGACAACTGAGCCCTAATCTCACCCCAGCCACTGTCCCTTCCTATTGCCTCAGTTACCCTAAACGGTAAAAGGACAACTAGAAGACAAGCCCTATACTGGGTAAGTGACACACAGAACAGGACAAGACAAACGACAAAAGAGAGGTCAGGAAGCCAAGGGGTCGGTAACAAACGAGCAATGCAGTACAAAGTCAAAAGCCAAGAGAATAGTCAAAAGGCAAGCCAAATGGTCAGAGAATCAAGTAACAAAGTAGTAAGGGATATAACAAGGAGAGCAGGCAAAGACAGTGCAATAACCGGCAACTTGCTGAGAAAGTGACATCCTGCATAAAGAAAGTCTGGGCCCAGCCCCAGACCTGATAGGTACACAGGCTGTCAATCACACAGGCCAGGAAGAGATTAACTCTATGCAGTCCAGAGAGAAATGCTCAGAACACGGGTGTGGCCGGAAATCCATGACATTGACTAGGATCATGTTCAGACTGAGCAACAAGAAACCTACGCAAGGAATCAAACTGAACCCGCCTCCTTCGCCACAGCGTGCGAGCGGAGGGTGGCGCAGAGACCCGAACAGGCAGAGACGTTACATTGTGTAATTAACAGCACCTGTTACTTACCTGTGGCACATAACAGGTGGTGGCAATAACTAAATCACACTTGCAGCCAGTTGAAATGGATTAAAGTTGACTCAACCTCTGTCCTGTGTCCTTGTGTGTACCACATTGAGCATGGAGAAAAGAAAGAAGACCAAAGAACTGTCTGAGGACTTGAGAAGCAAAATTGTGAGGAAGCATGAGCAATCTCAAGGCTACAAGTCCATCTCCAAAGACCTGAATGTTCCTGTGTCTACCGTGCACAGTGTCATCAAGAAGTTTAAAGCCCATGGCACTGTGGCTAACCTCCCTAGATGTGGACGGAAAAGAAAAATTGACGAGAGATTTCAACGAAAGATTGTGCGAATGGTGGCTAAAGAACCTCGACTAACATCCAAACAAGTTCTAGCTGCCCTGCAGTTCGAGGGTACAACAGTGTCAACCCGTACTATCCGTCGGCGTCTGAATGAAAAGGGACTCTATGGTAGGATACCCAGGAAGACCCCACTTCTGACCCAGAGACATAAAAAAGCCAGGCTGGAGTTTGCCAAAACTTACCTGAGAAAGCCAAAAACTTTTTGGAAGAATGTTCTCTGGTCAGATGAGACAAAAGTAGAGCTTTTTGGGAAAAGGCATCAACATAGAGTTTACAGGAAAAAAAAGAGGCCTTCAAAGAAAAGAACACGGTCCCTACAGTCAAACATGGCGGAGGTTCCCTGATGTTTAGGGGTTGCTTTGCTGCCTCTGGCACTGGACTGCTTGACCGTGTGCATGGCATTATGAAGTCTGAAGACTACCAACAAATTTTGCAGCATAATGTAGGGCCCAGTGTGAGAAAGCTGGGTCTCCCTCAGAGGTCATGGGTCTTCCAGCAGGACAATGACCCAAAACACACTTCAAAAAGCACTAGAAAATGGTTTGAGAGAAAGCACTGAAGTCTTCTAAAGTGGCCAGCAATGAGTCCAGACCTGAATCCCATAGAACACCTGTGGAGAGATCTCAAAATGGCAGTTTGGAGAAGGCACCCTTCAAATCTCAGGGACCTGGAGAAATTTGCCAAAGAAGAATGGTCTAAAATTCCAGCAGAGCATTGTAAGAAACTCATTGATGGTTACCGGAAGCGGTTGTTCGCAGTTATTTTGTCTAAAGGTTGTGCTACCAAGTATTAGGCTGAGGGTGCCAATACTTTTGTCCGGCCCATTTTTGGAGTTTTGTGTAAAATGATCAATGATTTGACTTTTTTTTTCATTCTCTTTTGTGTTTTTTCATTGCAAGCAAAATAAATGAAGATATTATTACCAAAGCATTTGTGATTGCAATCATTTTCTGGAAGAAATTGAGTATTATCTGACAGAATTGCAGGGGTGCCAATACTTTTGGCCAGCACTGTACAATGGTCAGACAATTTTGTAATAGAGGTTAACGTAGGTAGATGTGAAAGTCAATATATAAGCATTGTGGAGTATGCTGGGAACACCAAATTCCCTACTATTTTCCCAATATCTTCTATGATTGGGAGGTCACTTTAGAGGTCACTTTTTGGGATTTTTGATTTTTGTTTTCACATAGTGCAAGCTATGTGTTTTATATTCCCCTGGTAATGTAGCCATACGAGGGCTTGTTTTTAGTAGGATAAGATGCATTTTGTTATAACTTGACTAAATTTTATTAACATTTTCTTGCTGGATAAACCCCCCCCCATCAACTCTTGCATTGCTTTATACCTTTTCAATTTTTTGCTGTTCAGAGTACAGAATATGTAACATGTTACATTTATTCTAGTCAGTATGATTACAAAAATAACTAAGTTATATAGATTTTTTTTATGCATTACTAAGTTTGCATAAGAAAAACCCATTTGGAGACATAAATCAATTGTTTTTGCATCTTTTAGCGTTTATTTCTTGCATGATGAGCTTTTGCTTTTGATAGGCACTGTTTTGGGGTACATATGATTTTTTGATCGCTTTTTATACCATGTGGTGAAAAATCATTAGTTCTGACGTTTTTTTTTTTTAAATCGTTTATTGTATGTGTTGTTATGGAAGCGGCGATACCAAATATATATTTTTATTAAATTTTAGGTTTTTTTTTTTGTTTTTTTTAACATAACTCATTTTATACAGGAAAGGAGCCTTTCTTGGCTTTTATTAATTCATTTATTTTTTTAACATCTTTGATTTTTTTTTTTTTACACTTTTTAATGTCCCACTAGGGGATTTCTGATCACTGGTTCAGTTGTATACAGGAAGACAGCCTATGCAGATGCATAGGCCGACTTCCTCTGCTCTCGACAGGATCAACCAGGTATGTGGCTCTGACAGCTCGGGGTCACTGATCAGACCACGGACTGCCAAAAATATTTATTTGGCACCCCCCCAGAATGCTGATGGGTGGGATGGGGGGGGGCACTTTAACAACAAAACTCCTTAGACGCCACAGTCATGTTTTACCACGGCATCTAAGGGATCTAAGTGCAGCTGCGATTGAGGGTACTGGAACAGGGTGATAGCTGTAAGTTAGAAGGCTACTGCCGTAATAGTATGGCGGGTTTGCCTTTAGACCTAGGTGGCTATACTGTAGTATTAGGGAACATGTTGTCTAGCGGGTAAGCATACAACATACTGGCATTTAGAGATATATTCATCACTTAAGAACGACTGGATCTGTGGCACAGTCATTATGTTGCTGTTTCCCATGCACATAATTGTGGGTTCAAGACCTGAAGTAAACCTAAAGAAAACTTACATAAAATAAGACTTTAAAATGAAACCACCTCATTAATATTCACTGCACTGAGCTACAGTAAATACTAAAAAGCTGGGGGAAAACTGTATGTTGTCCGGAGGATGAGACCTGAAAATTGGAAAGTCCAGGTGAGTTGACATGTCTATGTTTTAATTATCTTTATTAGTGTCACATTAGTGTCACAGCACAGGTATAGATCATAGCAGGGCCAAGGTGGTGGATCTGCTATGATTTTATGCATTTTCACGCACTGTCGCCAATGATTATTTTTATTGTAAACCGCAGAGAGGCAGAGGAAGGCACTGCTGGCCAAAGACAACTCTTACTCACCTTGCCTCACCTCTCTGGTGCTTCGCCATGGTGTCTGTTTTTTACTGGAATCTTTTGGCCTTTTCCAGCCTCCTGGGTAATGTCAGTGGCCCCAAGTCACCAGGAGGCCCAATCACAGGCCTCATTGGTGACCCAAGACTGCTGGCTTCACCCAAGAGACCAGAAGATACTGGCATGGAGAACCGGAAGCCTTATTAGAAAGTATTAGATTGCTAGAGATGAAACATTGATCAAGGGAATTATTCTAATTGTGATCTTTGGACTTGGATATTAATTTTTTCCTCCCTAATAAGATGCAATTAGCATCCTCCTACTAGGGTTTGGATCAACTGGATCAACCCAGTAGGAGTACAGGTTGAACTTGATGGACTTATGTCTTTTTTTCCGTCTTGAGCTTTCAATTCTAATAAAATGACCTGGAGACATCCACGTTTATCTATCCTCATAGGCTATTGCTAGTAAAGTATTAACCCCTTCTAGAGATGAGCAAACGATTCATTATGAGCCGGGTTCAACCTGAATATTCCAAATTGGTTCGGTTTTTAATGAAACCAAACAAATGCAGTTTCCACTCAGACTAACTAAAAAGGCTGCTGCCACATGTATTGCACCGGAAAAATACCAAAGAGACACGTGTCTTGTGAATCACTGTGATGTTCTAGCATCACCTGACATCAGCTGACAGCCTCTCAGTCAATAGACAATTGTTGCTGGACACCTTACAATGCTGATGTTATACATACCATATAAGATGCTGTAAACATGTTCACAAGGCATTGCAGTAATGGTGGATGTACATTTGGGTCTGTGATTAATCTCACTGCATCATATAGAACACAGAGTTCTGAGAAGCTTACAAATTACAAACAATAGAGCTAGAGAATCTTAGGAATAAGAGAGTTTAGTCAGATATAATCAATTATAGGCCGTTTAGTAATAGAAATCATAGATGGGATGGAGTGAGGGAGAATATCTGTGCTGTGTGTGTCTGGCAGCAGCATCCTGCAGCATACAAAAGGAAAGTTAACCCTTTCATTGCCAATAATCTAATTTTGTCTGTTATGCAATAGAGCAGTTTCATCTGTATACTGTACAGTGCTTAACCCCTTAGCAACATATGACGTACTATTACGTCCTGGGCACCTGGTACTTGGCGCAAATGGACGTAATAGTACTTCAGGTGCTGGCCGCCCTCTTACTATGTGAATGGGTGGCATTGGGTGCGGAAGTTAGCTGTAACTGACAGCTAGCACCCACTCCATTAACCCCCGGTCAGAGCTGAGCTCTGCCATGTAGATGACTTCCATTGGCACCCCCTGTGGTGAGATCAGGGGGTGCCGATATCTATTTTCTGCAGCCCGAGGTCTGGCCAGTGACCCCAGTTTGCTAGCAAACCCAAATACCTGGTTGATCCTGCTGAGATGGGAGGAACTCAGCCTAAGTGTCTGCATAAGCTGACTTCCTCTATACACTGCAATACACGTGTATACACATGTATTGCAGTGTATAGATCAGAGCATTGCTGATTCAGGTCTCCTAGTGGGACATGTAGAAAATGTAAAAAAAAAAAAAAAAAAAAATTTTTAAAAAAAAAAAGTGTATTAAAAAAAATGATAAATGAATTAAAGACCCAAAATGCCCCTTTCCTATTTAAAATTAATAAAAACAATACATACTTGGTATGACCACGTCCATAACAATCCATACAATAAAATGGAAACATTATTTAACATGCACGGTGTACGTTGGGAAAAAAAAATGGAAAAAAAACGCCAGAAATAATGATTTTTTGACCATCTCGCCTTACAAAAAATGAAATAAAAAGTGATCAAAAAGTCATACCTACCTCGAAACAGTACCAATAAAAAGCAGAGGTTGTCATGAAAAAATAAGCCCTCAACCAACTCTGTCAACCGAAAAAATACAAATGTTACGCATCTCAGAAAATGGTGATGCAAAAATAATTGATTTATGTTCCCAAATGGGTTTTTGTTCTGCAAAATTAGTAACGCATAAAAAAAATATATAAATTAGGTATTTCTGTAATCAAATAAAGGTATGTTACTTATGCTGTACGCTGCACGGAAAGAAAATTAAAAGGTAAAAAGCTATGCCAGAATTGATGTTTTTTTTACCCCACCAAGAAAGAGTTAATAAAATTTAGTCAATAAGTTATACACACTCAAAAATGATTTCATTACAAAATGCATCTCATACCATAAAAAAACAGCCTTCATATGGCTACATCACCAGAAAAATAAAAAAATATATAGCTTGCACAATGTATAGCCAAAACCCCAAAAATGACCAAATCAATAGAGCATAACTGGCTGTGGCAAGAAGGGAATGTGTAAACTGTTCAAGCGTATATCAGGGGATCCCCCAGATTTAGAGATTACAAGGGAAAATAAACCAGAAGTTACTCCCAGAAAGACCCCCCCCCCCCCCCAATCATAGGGGCTACTGGGGAAATTGTAGGAAATTTGGTGTTCCCAATGTACTCCTCACAGCTTCCGTATTCACTTTTCACCATCCGCTGTGCATTCACGTCTGGGACACTAATGCTCACTACACCCCTTGATAAATTCTTTGAGTGGTGCAGTTTCCAAACTGGGGTCACAGGGGATTCCACTTTTCTGGTACCTTAGAGGCTCTGCAAACATACTAAACATTGAAGTCTATGCTCCAAAAGCCACATAGCGCTCCTTCACATCTGTAGCCTGCTGTGTGCCCAAACTGCAGTTTATACCCTCATGTATGACACGGGTGTACCAAGGATAATGTACTTAATGTAATATGTGGGTATAAACTGCTGTTTGGGAACAGCCCGGCACAGATGGACGGAGCGCTATTTTGGTTTTTGGAGCACAGATGTAGACAGTTTGATTTTTGGACGTCATGACACATTTGCAGAGCCCTGAAATGCCAGGAAAGTGGAATCCATGACTTGTGATCCTATTTTGGAAACTACACCCCTGAAGGAATTTATCCTGGGGTACAGTGAGCATTTTTAACCCCCAAGTGTTACATTAATTTTTTTTCCAGAAATGATACGCAGCTGATGGTGAAAGGTGAAAATGACAATTTTTCCAGGAATACGTCATTTCAGTGCATGATATGTTGTGCCCGACTTGTATCAGAGATGAATGCTCCAAAAGCTGTTGTGCCTTAACAGTTTTTGGAGTGTGTATCTCTGCTGACACAAGTTGGACACAACATATCGGGCACTGAAATGGCGTATTTCTGGAAAAATTTTCACTTCTCATTATCAGCTGCGCATTCATTTCTGGAAATTAAATTAATGCAACACTCAAGGCATAAAAATGCTCGCTACACCGCTTTATAAATCCCTTCAGTGATGTAGTTTCCAAAATGGGGTTACATGTCTGCGGATTACATGTTACTGGCAATTCAGGGGCACTGCAAAAGTTGCATGTAATCTAAAAACCAAACTGTGCTCTAAAAACCAAAATATCGCTCCTTCCCTTCTGTGCCCGGCTCTGCTGAAACAGCATTTTATACCCACATATGGCATTAAGTACATTATCCTTGGTACACCAGTGTCATACATGTGGGCATAAACTGCAGTTTGGGCACACAGCAGGGTGCAAATGTGAAGGAGCGCTATGTGGCTTTTGGAGTGGAGATTTAGATTGTTGGTTTTTGGATCCCATGTCACATTTGCAGAGACCCTAAAAATTACTCCTACAAAATGGGGTCACTTCTTGGGGAATTGCAATTTACTGCAAAAACAACATGGCATCCAAAAAGTCCCTCTAAATCTATATTCCAAAAGGTAAGAAGCAAAGTGCTCCTTCCCTTCTGAGCACTACTGTATGCCCAATCAGCAGTTTACACCCACATATATAACTTTTTTGTACCCGGGACAGCCCACTTAATAGTTTTCGGAGTGCATGTCTCTGATGACACAAAGTGGGCGCAACGTATTGGGCACTGAAATAGCATATTCCGTTAAAAATGTCGATTTTCACTTTATATATTAAAATATCCCTTGAGAAATTCCTGGAGAGTAGCTTCTAAAATGGGGTCACTTTTGAGGGGTTTCCATTTTAATGGTACTTTAGGGGCTCTGCAAATGCGACATGGCAGCTGTTAATGATTCCAGCAAAATCTGCCCTCTAGAAGCCAAATAGTGCACTTTCCATCCTGAGCCCCACCAGATACCCTTACAGGAGTTTATGACCACATGTGGGGCACTTCTGTGTTCAAGAGAAATTGTGTAATGAACTTTGGGGAAGTTTTTCTCCTTTATCCTCTTGTGAAATTGATGGTTTATTAGGAAAAAAAGTTATTTTTCATTTTCACGTCTCAAAATTAATAAAATCTGTGAAAGTTGTGGTGTCAAAATGCTCACTATACCCCTTTATATGTTCTATGAGGGATGTAGTTTCCAAAACGGGGTCACTTTTGGGGGTTTCCATTGTTTTGGTACTCTAGAGGCTCTACAAATGAGACATGACACCTGAAAACTATTCCAGCAAAATCTTCTTTCAAATGCCAAGTGTCGCTCCTTCCCTTCTGTGCGCTGCCGTGTGCCCAAACTTCAGTTTACACCCATATGTGGGACATTTCTGTGCTCGGGAGAAATGGTATAAGAAACTGTCAGATGCATTTTCTCCTTTAACCCTTTGTGAATGTGTTAATTTAAGGGCTAAATTAATGTATTATTGAAAATAAATGAAATGTCTAAATTTCACCCCCATATTGTTTTAATTACTGTGAAGTGCTTAAAGGGTTAACAAACTGCCCAAATGCTGTTTTGAATTACTTGATGCAGTTTTAAAAATTGGGTGATTTATGAGGGTTTCTAATATATAGTCCTTTATAATCCCTTTCAAAACTAAAGTGGTCCCTAAGAAATTAATTTGAGAAATTCTCTTGTAAATGTGAAAAACTGCTGTTAAACTTGTAAGCCTTCTAACGCCCAAAATAAATTATAGGACGATTAAAAGATGAAGTCAATATAAAAAGATATGGTATGGTATGATTAGCCTGAAAAGCAGAGCATTTCACATTTTGAAAATTGCGATTTTTTTTTTTTTTTCAAAATTTCCATCAAATTTCCTATTTTTTTTTTATAAATACAAAAATATTGATAAATGTTTACCACTAACATGAAGTACAATGTGCCATGAAAAAACAAACAAACAATCTCAAAATAGCTTGTGTAAGTTAAAGCGTCTCAAAATTGCCATACAAAGTGACACATCAGTTTTGAAAAATGAGGCCGTGTCCATAACGCACTTTTAGGCTGTGTCCCTAAAGGTTTAAACATAGTATTTACTGACAATCAGTCCTGTTAGTGAAAGATATTTTAGGCAAGAGTTATAATTTTTTTTATTAAATATATCAACAGCAAAATGCTGATTCTGCTTGTGTTAATCTGAAAAAAAAAAATCTCTGTTATTCTAACATTTATTTTGTTATTCACCCAATATACAGTCTCTCAGCCTGCTTTAATGTAAAAAAAAACCTATTGTTTAATGGGGGGGTGTGAAAGATCCTCCGTGCGCCAAACCGCTTTGGCCACACCCTGAGTCCTCTTTCATATAAAAACCACACTCACCGCCAGTGAGTGCCGGGTTCACAAGATAAATACAAGACAAGCCTTCTAAATTTTATATATTTATTAACCCCTAAATGGGTCGGTATTAAAATCTAACATATACAGATCAGAACAGATATGCAGACATATGCAAGCATTAACAGTTACTAGTTGCAAGATACAGTACAAATAAAATAAAAGGGATTAAAGGTGAAATGATTACTTTACCACACATGTCCTTGATGTGGTTCTATAGTCCAACACTCACACATGGCATGTGTGAGTCACCAGTGGAGGCTTCTTGGCATGTGGCATTAACTCCTAGCATGTGGCATCACAGTATTCCAGCCTGCATGCTCTTCACAGTCTCTCAGCATTAGTCCAATAGTCTCTCTCAGTCTCTTGTAGGCTCATCATCATCAGCAGCAGCATTCCAACCTGCCTGCTCATAGTAGCATCTCAGTCAAAGTCTCTCTCAGTGGAAGTCTGTGATGGTCTCAGCCCAAAACTCCATAGCATGATCTCTTAGTGTAATCTCCTGCATAATCTCCCCCACAGACCTCTTACCTCATCTTGTATACCCTTTATGCCCCCTCCCAGAATGAGGTCACCGGCGACAGTATGTCTGATGAGTTAATTCAATCACGTTCAGACCCTTTGTATGTAGATGAGACAAAGTGAATTGATACCGTTATCAGTCATATCTGGTCAACAGCCCAGGCTTGAACAATGCACTATTGTTTGATCAGCCAGGGCTGTATAGGAATACAATGGAGCCCTATTGTTCCAGCCTAGACGCTACTGCCAATATGCACCTAGGCCTGTATCTGCTCACAGTATGCAAGCAAGGAAGAAGGGATATCCTATACTCAGAGACCAAAATATAGCTGAGTTATGGCCATATTTAGGCAGAATCATCACAGGGGGGTTTCTGCTCTGCTCACTCAATACACATTGTGACAGTGTGTTAATCTGAAAGAATATTCATTTCTTAAGCATTTATTTGTTTTGTTTTTTGCTCAGCCAATAAACCGTGTGATGCAGCCTGCTAATCTGAAAAAAATTGTTGATTGTAATGTCAGTCTGTATTCCCTTAGTCCTGACAGCAGCACAATATGGGGTATCTCTGCCCCTGTGTGTTGTTTTAGGACAGGTAGAACCTTTAATTAGCACCAAAAAGGTGCCTCCTACTGGCCCAATAAGAGGGCACAAGAGACCTCCCTCCACCGTGTAAATTATAAAGTAAAAGGAAACAAGCTTCTAGGGAGGGAAGCCTTGTGCTGCTGTCAGGACTAAGGGAATACAGATTGACATTACAATCAACGATTCCCCTTACGTCCGACAGCAGCACAATATGGGGAGATAGCAAGTAATTCCCCTAGGGAGGGTTTCCTCGCCTTACAACGTCAAGGACTGTCTGACCAAAGGCAGTTGTCTGGGAACTGCGGACATCTAAACGATAATGTTTAACAAAGGTCAACTGAGATGACCATGATGCAGTTGCACAAATCTGGTCCAATGGTAAGGACCGATACTCAGCCCAAGAAGTCGACACAGCCCTGGTCGAGTGGCCATAGAAAGACTGGAATAAGAAAGGAAGACTTAATTGTCTCCTTGATCGATGTGGATAGAATAGGCTTGGAAGCCTTGAGGCCTTTGTTCTTACCCTGCATATTGATTAGTAGGTTTTCAGCCTTCCTAAGGGGTTGAGTGTGGGGGAGGTAAATCGGCAGACACCTTACCACATCTAAGGTGTGGAGCTTTTCTACCTCCTCAGAGGTTGGAGTGGGGAAAAACACAGGTAATGAAATTAGCTGATTGCTATTATAGCATGAGGGGACCTTAGGGTTAAACTCAGGCAAACCTAAGGTGCACCCTATCTGCAAAACCAAAATGTACGGTTCTCTAGAAGAGAGAGCCTGGAGTTCCCCTACTCTTTTGGCAGATACAGTCATATGAAAAAGTTTGGGCACCCCTATTAATCTTAATCATTTTTAGTTCTAAATATTTGGGTGTTTGCAACAGCCATTTCAATTTGATATATCTAATAACTGATGGACACAGTAATATTTCAGGATTGAAATGAGGTTTATTGTACTAACAGAAAATGTGCAATATGCATTAAACCAAAATTTGACCGGTGCAAAAATATGGGCACCTCAACAGAAAAGTGACATTCATATTTAGTAGATCCTCCTTTTGCAAAAATAACAGCCTCTAGTCGCTTCCTGTAGCTTTTAAGCAGTTCCTGGATCCTGGATGAAGGTATTTTTGACCATTCCTCTTTACAAAACAATTCCAGTTCAGTTAAGTTTGATGGTCGCCGAGCATGGACAGCCCGCTTCAAATTATCCCACAGATGTTCAATGATATTCAGGTCTGGGGACTGGGATGGCCATGACAGAGTAACGTCTAGTCCCTCCACTTGACCGATGATCCTTTACCTGCATAAAATGAAAACTCGACACAAGAGAAGTGGAGTTGAATTGGCCACAGCAGCCTTTTATTAACATACAGTAAATTAACAAAACAAAACATCAATATCAAAAACCAACAACCCGTATTTCCCTTTAAAGCCACAGGAGGTCCTCGGAGCCCAACACACTGGCCTTCTAAAAAACCCTCCTTTTTTGTGAATTACCTCCAGCCGTACCGCCCAGCTCGAAGGCACCAAATCACCAATCCCCCAGGTGATAAAAGGATCCGTCTTTAAAGATCCTGAATGTCCTAAGGCCAGCCCAAAATTGTTTCCCAGCCATGCCATTTTCTCCAGGGGGGTCCAGAGCCTCCAAGCTCCCCCCCCACCGATACCACCAGGCATTTCCTTCCCAACTCCGAGGACCCCCCCGCCACCAACGCAAAGGCTTGACACCTTAAGACTTTGCGTCCCTCCACACCCCCAGCGCCACTTCGATTCCTTCCTGAATCGACAGAGCCCAAATGTCCGTACCCACAGCGTTGAGGTGTACTCCATCTTGCCGCCAAAAGTTCCCTTCCCCTGCCTCAAACTCCCTGTGACGGACCGCCACAAAACAGTTCCTTTGGAAGAACCGGGCCACCGCCCTATTGACCTTCACCCTGGCCCGATTAAGGCTGTCCACACAGCGGGCCCCCCGCCACACATGACGATGAACTATATCTGACCACACTGTCACTAAACCTGGCGACATAGCCCACAACCTGAGCATATCAAATTTGATATCCCGAATTAGCTCGCGAAAAGGCCTGACCCCCAGATCATTCCCTCCCACATGGAGAACAAGAACATCCGGGGACCTGTCCAACCTAACAAACCTATTAAACTCTGGAAGTACCCTGGACCAGCACATCCCCCCTAAGACCAAGCCATCTTACCGTAACCCTTTCTCGGGGAAAACCCAATTGCCGACCGTCCGGCCGCACCGCCGCCCTCAAGGCCCCCCAGAACACAAACGAATGGCCCAGGATACAGACCAATTCCAGTTCATCCCCCCCCTGCAAAAAGAAAGAAAAAAAAACAATACACAATATAACCAAGCCGCCTCTGCCGCCCTAGACTAGCCAGGCAGGACGAACATATGACCGAAAACGAACCGACTCCCATCTGCCTATCCGCCTTACCACCTCGTCACCCAAACCCCTGCGCGCCGCCTCCGTCGCCGCCCCGATACGAAATGAATGACCCCCGTAATCCCCCGGGCACCGCCCACACTCCACCAAACACTTCCGAAATATAGCCACAAACTGGTATCTAGACAGAAAAGATCCGGCCGCATGAATTAGCAGGGGATCCTCCAGAAAACGCACTAATGGCCTGTACTCCTTGAAACACCTGACCGGACACATAAGGAATTCAGGAATCTGAAATAATACCACCCTGGACCCTCTGCCCTCCTGGTCCGTCTTAGATCTACGCACAATAAATTCCACCCTATCCGCCATAACTTCCACGTCCTTCATCAGTAACCCGCCTGGCCTGCTGGTGGACGGGCTAACCAACTCCCCCAAGCGTAGCGCTCCAAAAAAGGCCAAGGAGAATGCTAATCTAAAAAGCTTAATCTCAAACTCAGACCTGCAAAGACTCCCTAGTGCCACCCCCATCTCCTGAAGCAGATGAAAAGATACCGGCCGTCGCTGATCTACTGAAGCCCGACCCCGTCTCCAACCTCTCAAGGCCTGGCGTACCACAAATGCCTTGGTGACATCCCGTAAACCACGTGCCCTGAAACCAAATGCCAGTCCCGCCATAAGCTTATTCATCCTCGATATGGACCACCCATCCTCCTTACATTGGCCTATCAACAGGAACAGCAACCCCTCATCATCCGTAACCTGTCTACCAAAATCCGCCCGCCATTCTTCCCATTGGCCCCATGCTACCTCATATGCAGCCCAGGTTCCCACCGCCAAGGACCCTCGGATCAATCTCTGCGCCGCCCGAAAGGCAGATTCCAAAGGTCTACCGACCACGCCTCTCCCTCCTCCTCCGCCTCTGGCGCCAACTGCCGGAACCTGGCCCACTGCAAACGAGAGAGTGCATCAGCAATACAATTGTCAACCCCTGGGACATGTACCGCCTTCACCCACGCGTTCAGTGACAAGCACAAACACACCAGCCTCCGCAACACACAAACCACCGGGGGGGATGACGCCGTCATGTTATTAATAGCCTGAACGACCCCGAGGTTATCACAGTTGAACCGCACCTTCTTGTTCCTGAACTCCTGCCCCCATACCTCTAAAGCCACCACAATGGGAAACAGTTCCAATAAGGCAAGATTCCGCACCCAACCTTCCGCCTTCCAACTATCTGGCCACGAACCCACACACCAACGTCCCTTGTAGAAGGCCCCAAAACCAACACTCCCTGCCGCGTCCGTGAATAGTTCTAATTCTTCCGCATCCACCCACTGATCCAATATAAATGACCGCCCATTGTAACAACCTAAAAACTCGTCCCAAATTTCCAAGTCCTCCCTTAATTCCTTTCCCAGGCGCACATAATGACGGGGATGCTCGACCCCCGCCGTTGCCGCCACCAGCCTCCTGCAAAACACCCTCCCCATGGGCAGTATCCGACATGCAAAATTTAATTTTCCTAATAGGGATTGAAGTTCTCTAAGCATTAACTTTTTTCGCCTACAGGCACCCCTAACCTCGTTGCGCAGCTGAACCAGTTTGTCCTCCGGCAAACGACATTCCATCCGCAATGAGTCAATACAAATCCCTAAAAACGTCAGCTCCGAACTCGGCCCCTCCGTCTTTTCCCCGGCCAACGGGATGCCAAATCGCCCCACCACCCCCCTCCAAGGTACGTAACAACAATGAACAAATCCCAGAGCCCGCCGGACCAATGCACAAATAGTCGTCGAGATAGTGAATCACCGACGACCACCCCCGCCTCCCTTTTCACTACCCATTCCACAAACGTACTAAAACACTCGAAGTATGCACAGGAGATAGAACATCCCATGGGCAAACAGCGATCCACATAGTAACCTCCGTCCCAATAACACCCCAACAGATGCAAACTATCCTCATGTACTGGTAACAACCGAAAAGCCGATTCAACGTCGGCCTTTGCCAACAGTGCCCCAACCCCGTATTCCCTAACCCAACCTACCGCCGCATCAAACTAAGTATAAACCACCGAACAACATGCAGGGTCAATACCATCGTTGACCGACGCCCCCTTTGAAAGGGACAAATGATGAATGAGCCGAAACTTATTCGGCTCCTTCTTGGGTACCACACCCAGCGAGGACACCCTTAAATGCCCCATCGGGAGACACTCAAAAGGCCCCGCCATCCGCCCTAACGCCACCTCCTTCGCCAGTTTTTCACTTACCACCCCCGGATGCTGTAATGCCGATCTCAAGTTCCGCCGAACCACTGGGAACTCCCCTTTAACATAAGGAATCTTAAAACCAAACTGAAAACCGTCTGCCAACAACCCCGCCGCAGCTCTATCCGGGTACTCATTTAGATATGGCCGCATCACGTCCACTACCACCGGACTCCGCTCCTTTTCCAGTGCTCTCCCCCCCTTTTGACTTAACCCCTTTAAAACACCGAGATGCCCCATGTGATCCTCCACAGTTAGAACACTCATGCTTGAACTTGCACTTCGCACCGAACTTGCATGAGCCTTCGTTAAAGGAGAAACACAATCCCTTCTGTGCAGCCGCCGAGCGCCCCGAAACCTCGGACCCCCCGGCTCCTGCCTGAAAGGACTGCCCAGCCCGAACCGGAGCTGTAACCCGTAACCACAGCCCAATATCCTTGTGATCCCACCGGATACTGGGCCGTACCGCTTTCGTTGACGAAATTGTTCGTCATACCTCAACCACCCTTGACCCCTGTAAACTCTATAGGCTTCTCCAATGGCGTCCATGTAGCAAAACAGGGGGGAGCAATTCTCCGGCGCCTTTTCGCCAATAACGCTAGCCAAGATAGCGAACGCCTGTAACCAATTGGAGAAAGTGCGAGGTATAAGCCTATACCGCCGCTTCTCCTCTTCCTCTTTCTTAGACTCGTCCTTCTTCCCCCTATCCAAATTAAAGCGTTCTAACGGGAGTAACGAAAATATCTCTACATACTCCCCTTTCCATATTTTTTCCCTAACCTCCTGCTTCAAATGGGCCCCCAGCGGCCCCTCGAAGCAAACGTACACCTCCCCCTTTGCAGAATCACCCAACTTCGGCGCCCCCTCCTCCTTGTCCTTTTCCCCGCTTTTTTCCTGAGTCCTATCCGCACCCCCCACTTACCGTCGCGTCCCCCCGACGTCCCACCAACCGAAGCCCCTCCTGACCCGCTGACTAACGACCCCGGCCCGCCCGCCGGCAACCCCAAACCCCCGATCCCTGGAACGCTCGTGCCCACCCACGCGGGTACCGGAGACGGAACCGCGGCCTGGGCCTGCGCCCGCAACAACTGCCCTAACAAACTAAAAAATTCAAACATACCCCTGCCCGCCTCTCCCGGGTGCCCACCCCCACCCTGGACCGGCAACAGGGGAATAGAAGGAGACAGCAAAGATACACACTCACCTGACTGCCTGGGTGCTGTGTGCCCACCAGTTGATACTCCAGAATCCAGACGCTGCCCGGCCATTCTATCTAGCGCAGGAACGAACAGCTGATCCCCCGAGGACATCGCTGGCGAGGAAACCAGCCCCCCCTCCCAGCGAGGAGGGGGCCGCAAGCAGAGAGGAGTGTGCATCCGCGCACACGTGGAGAGCCGACCCAGGCAGCGCCTGATCGCTGGATGAAGCAGGCTGAAGACCCGAGGTCCGCATCCCAGATCCTGACTCACCGCGCAGGGAAGGCCCAAGGTAAGGTGATCCACGGCCCTCCGCACCGGCTCCCGCTCCCTCGTCGCACTCTGGCAATGGCGGAGGCGCGGCCTGCCGCCTCCGCCGCGAGTCCCGCCCGCTAACCGGATTCCTCCCGGCCCGGGACTGCCAGGAGGCAGCAGACCTGCCGGCATCCTGAACCGGAGGGTCCCTTGAGGGGCTCCGTCTTCGGCACTGGGCTCAAGGGGCTTCATCCGGACTCAGGCGCGCCGGAGGCCTAGTCCTCCGCGGCCGTCTTGGAGTTGTAGGGGACACCTCAGCAGCAGATGTCCCCGACCCCTGAAGCAGGCCCGAAAGCTGAGCCTGCACCCACTCGTCTCCGTGTGTAGCTGCCGACTCAGGCAGCTGCACAATCAAGTCTTCAAGGGATGCCATGAAAATTAATGGAGACGCCAGTAACGTAGCTTCTTCCTCTGTGTCTTCTTCACGGCAACTGCCGTTACTTTTCGCGGGCTTTCCCTTAAAAACCTCTCCCCCTGCAGCCCAGCTTGAATTAACCCCACCTTACCCCCAACTTGACCAATAGCTGCTGTTCAGCCGTACTCCGTCATGTGGGCCCTCCCCTCAGCCTTCGTCCCCGGTCCGGCCCCTTCTTTCCAGAACATTGTAATTGTTCCTCTGCATGAATGCCTGAGTAGATTTGGAGCTGTGTTTTGGATCATTGTCTTGCTGAAATATCCATCCCCGGCGTAACTTCAAATTCGTCACTGATTCTTGTACATTATTCTCAAGAATCTGCTGATACTGAGTTGAATCCATGCGACCCTCAACTTTAACAAGATTCCCGATGCCGGCATTGGCCACACAGCCCCAAAGCATGATGGAACCTCCACCAAATTTTACAGTGGGTAGCAAGTGTTTTTCTTGGAATGCTGTGTTTTTTGGACGCCATGCATAACGCCTTTTTGTATGACCAAACAACTCAATCTTTGTTTCATCAGTCCACAGGACCTTCTTCCAAAATGAAGCTGGCTTGTCCAAATGTGCTTTTGCATACCTCAGGCGACTCTGTTTGTAGCGTGCTTTCAGAAACGGCTTCTTTCGCATCACTCTCCCATACAGCTTCTCCTTGTGCAAAGTGTGCTGTATTGTTGACCGATGCACAGTGACACCATCTGCAGCAAGATGATGCTGCAGCTCTTTGGAGGTGGTCTGTGGATTGTCCTTGACTGTTCTCACCATTCTTCTTCTCTGCCTTTCTGATATTTTTCTTGGCCTGCCACTTCTGGGCTTAACAAGAACTGTCCCTGTGGTCTTCCATTTCCTTACTATGTTTCTCACAGTGGAAACTGACAGGTTAAATCTCTGAGACAACTTTTTGTATCCTTCCCCTGAACAACTATGTTGAACAATCTTTGTTTTCAGATCATTTGAGAGTTGTTTTGAGGAGCCCATGATGCCACTCTTCAGAGGAGATTCAAATAGGAGAACAACTTGCAATTGACCACCTTAAATACCTTTTCTCATGATTGGATACACCTGGCTATGAAGTTCAAAGCTCAGTGAGGTTACAAAACCAATTTTGTGCTTCAGTAAGTCAGTAAAAAGTAGTTAGGAGTATTCAAATCAATAAAATGATAAGGGTACCCAAATTTTTGCACTGGTCAAATTTTGGTTTAATGCATATTGCACATTTTCTGTTAGTACAATAAACCTCATTTCAATCCTGAAATATTACTGTGTCCATCAGTTATTAGATATATCAAATTGAAATGGCTGTTGCAAACACCCAAATATTTAGAACTAAAAATGATTAAGATTAATAGGGGTGCACAAACTTTTTCATATGACTGTATAATAGCCAGCAAAAAAGTGGTTTTGTAGGCTAAATATTTTAGCTCCGTAGTCTCCAAGGGTTCAAATGGAGGACCGCACAAGCCTGCAAGGACTACCGCAAGGTCCCACTGGGGAACTGGAGATGATACCGAAGCTTTAGCCTCATTGCCCCTTTAAGGAACCTTGCAACCAGAGGATCCTGAGACAGATGTCTGTTCAAATGAGCGGAGAGGGCCGCAATCTGCACTTTCAAAGCGGCAGGGGCAAGGCCCTTATCCAAACGGTCCTGAAGAAAATTTAAAATATCAGCCGTAGAAGGTTCTAGATTATTATTACCCTTCTTGGAGCACCACTCCATGAAATCTTGGCTGTCCTCTGGTAGTTCTTATTGGTCGAGTCTGCTCTTGCAGAAGAAAAGGGTCTTCAGGATGGCCTCTGACAGTCCTCTATCCTACTGTAGGGACTGCTCAACCTCCAGGCTGTCAGGTTGAATTTCCAGAGATCCTGGCACTTCAGAGATCCTTGGAAAACCAGGTTCTGGATGGGGGGAAGCCTCCAATATAGCCCTCGACTAATCTCCATGAGTTGGGAAAAAACCAAGCTCTTTTTGGCCAGAGTGGAATGATGGCTATTACAGAGACTTGGTCCTGTCTGATTTTAATCAATACCTTCGGTATCATTGGAATTGGAGGGAAGATGTATTCCAGCCTGGACCTCCAAGGGATGGACAGGGCATCCACTGCCAAGGGATTGTCCTCCTGGTAAAGGGAACAGAACGTCTCCACCTTGGCGTTGAGTCGGGTTGCCCTGAGGTCTATTTCCGGGAGACCGTATTTCAGCATAATCTGATGAAAGACCTCTGGATTGAGTGACCATTTTCCTGATACGGCATGACCCCGACTCAACCGATCCGCTACTATGTTCAGAGAGCCCTTGATGTGAACTGCGGATAAATGGGTTAGATTTTTTTCTGCCCATGTAAATATCAGATCTGCCTCCCAGGGGAGGGTTGGTGATCTGGTGCCTCCCTGTCTGTTCACGTACAGCACTGTGGTCATATTGTCTGACCGGATCTTGACTGCTCTTCCCTTGAGAAGAGGCGAGAAATGGAGTAAGGCACGATATACAGCTCTGAGCTCCTTCCAGTTGGACGAGGTCCTTCTTTCTGGAGCGCTCCAGACTCCCTTTATGGAGTTTTCGTCCAAATGGGCTTCCCATCCCGTGAGGATGCATCTGTAGTCAACAGGGTCCAAGGAGGTTGGACCGTGGACCTTCTGTCTTTCAGGTGCAACCACCACTTGAGAGAAAAACGAGTCCTGGGGGAGAGTCAAATCTTCTTGCCAAGTGTAAGCAAAGGTGCGATCCCAAGCCTCTAGTAATTCCCTCTAGAGGGGACGTAAGTGCCACAAGGCCCATGGGACTGCCTCCACTAAGGAAGACATCAAGCCCAGGATCTTCATCAATATTCTGATGGAGGCTATCAGCTTTGAGAAGGTGTCGGACTGCCACGACCAGCTTCTCCTTCCTTGCTGGTGTCGAGGAGATTTGCAGGCAGACTGAATCTAGGAAGTAGCCAAGGAACGTCCTTCGGGTTGAAGGGATCATTTCTGACTTCTCCCAGTTTATAAGCCATCCCAGACTCTGAAGCAGGGAAAACAGCTGTCTGTAGGTGCTGGAGCAGAACAGACTCTGACTGGGCCTTTATCAACCAGTCGTCTAGATAAGGCACCAAGAATATCCCCTGAAGCCTGAGGGCGGCCGCTATAGGGGCCACTACCTTGTAAAGGTGTGGGGAGCAGAGGAGATCCCGAAGGGTAGTGCTGTGAATTAAAAGTGTTTCCTGTGGCCAGAAACTACTACGGCAATCCTTAGAACCCTTCTGTGTGGAGGGCAAATAGGAATATGTAACTAAGCGTCTTTTAGATCCAAAGTCACAAAAAACATCGCCTTGGAGGAGAAAGGTGATAAACAGACTTTATGGTTTCCATACGGAAGCGCTTCTTTTTGATGAAGCGGTTGAGGAACCATATGTCTATGATCATTCTCCACTTGTCTGCCGGTTTTGGCACTAGGAAGACGGGAGAATAGACACTGGATCCTTCTTCTAGAGAAGGGACTTCCTCCAGGGTTCCCTTGTGAATGTACTCTCGGATGGAGCATTCCAATGTGATCTGCTGCATTGTAGGGAGGCTGCGAGTTAACACAAACCGATCCCAAGGAGGATGGAGGAACTCGATTGCATATCCTCTTTGGATTACCTGCAGGACCCATAGGTCTCGAATTTTTTCCTGCCAGTTGAGAAAGTGGGAGAAATGGCCCCTGACAGGAATCTCGGCCACAGGAAGACTGCTTCTGATGTCAAAAGCTACTTTTGGCTTCTCTTTATCATCAGACTTCAGGAATCTCAGCCAGCGCCTCTAGAGGAATATCTAGAGCCTCTGGGACTGCCGTCCACGACGAGGTGGATAGCTTCTGCCACAGCCAGAGTCAGACCTACCTCTAAAGGCCTGGGGTAAGTTTTACCCTTCCTGTCGGCCAAGCCCTCTAGGATCTCGTCTAGGGCACTGCCAAAGACTCTACCTGGCTCAAGGAGCAATGCGCACAAATTATTTTTTGAGGGGAAATCAGCTCTCCAGGGTTTTAACCATAGAGGTCCTGATGCTGCAGTGGTAAGTGCCATGGATTTGGCTGCCAGCCTTAATTGATGGTGGGAGGCCTCTGCTAAATATTCAGCTGCCAGGGAAACCGAGCCTAGAAACCCCAGCAGCTTGTCTCTGGAGACTCCAGAGACGATATCCCTCTCGAGCTAGACCAGGTCAGTACGTAATTTGGCTGACACTTCACAAGACGCAACCGCCACAGCGGTCTGGGCCGAGGCAGCTGAATAAGCCTTCTTGAGGGTATTGTCGATGCGCCTGTCCATGGCATCATGCAAATTTTCTCCATCATCTGATGGTACCATAGTGTGGCGTGACAATTTGGCCACCACCATATCCACCTTGGGAGGAGGACCCCATTGATCCCATTGAGAAATTGGGAATAAAGCTCTGAACCTCCTAGGAACCACAAGAGGTTGTTCAGGATATCTCCACTCTGAGGACATTAACTTTTGTAATGTCTGGTCCACTTGGAAGACCCTAGGCCCTCTATAGGTGGACGTGGAGGCTTCCCCATCAACATCACGGTCCTTTGACCAGATGGACTTCAGCAGCCGGCTTAATTTTTCGAGTGGGAAGCACGGTCTGCTGGAATCTTCAATGGAATCGTCAGATGAGAGTATCTCGTCCACTATTTGATAATCTTCATGAGAGATCCTGTAAGGAGGATTATGTTTCAATCCGCGGTCTCTTGGCAATCTGGGCGATGGAAAAAACGGATCTCCTTAAGAGACTCCTCCATATAGTCCTTTACCCAGGTGACAACCTCTCTTATGGAAGGTTCTTCCGGTGGAGGTCCGCGACATTGGCGACAGTGGGTAAAATCATAGCCGTCAGGTAAAGGGGTATTACAATCCAACACGCTAGGTGTTTACGTTTAGAGAACTTTTTCTTCCTAAACCCATCGCCGTTACCCGATGCAAAATACAAGCTGACTCATACAGTTCTAGCCTAATAGTCACTGACAAGGTCACCCTTTCAGTGTTTTTGGTGTGTTGCTATTTTTCTTGAAAAAAAAAAAAATACACACAGTGTCAAAATTGTTGCCATTCATTATTATATTTAGGCATTATATAGTAAAATGACTGGGAAAAAACAGGGCACTGATCATGGGCATTGTCGCGAGTTCTCTGTGCTGTATAATACAATGGAGACCTGGAAATTTTGGTGGCCACTCAGCTCCTAAGTGGCCTCCACGTTTAAAGACCTGACATCTGCCCTAATAGTAAGGCGAATGTCTGTAAAGGATTAAAGTTTCAACATCCATCAGGTAATGTCGGGTTGTGGTTAATAGATAACCTGCAGCTGCCACTAGGTGGCGCTCATTACTTACAGATGCAAACTAGATTCAAACTTCAGCTAGTTTTGCTTTTTTTTGTCCCATCATAGCAACAGAAAGCTAAAAAAAATAGTGTCAGAGCCAGATCCATTACGCAATGTACACCACATTTGTGGTTTCTGTCATGATGTCTGTCACTTTAATTGACAAAATAGAACAGATCCAGCAATGCAGATCTGAAATTAAGAGTTTTCCCACAAACAAACCCATATTTAAATTTTTAGACAATGAAAAGTGAAACATTTTTGCAACTATAAATTATTATAGTAGTAGTAAAAGATTTTCTCTAACCATCTTAATAGAAGCAGTCTGTTGTCTTGATATGTTGCCAATGGATATGACCATGAATGCAGGAATTTTCTATGGACTGAAATTCAACCATGATTTCCTTATCCGATAAATTATATTCTTTATAATTTATCAGATTATCTTCTCATGCATGTAGTGTCCCTACCTGATCATAAGGAAATCATTGCTGGGTTTCTGACTGGTTCCAGATCACAGAAAGTTCCTGCAGTCTTGGTCATATCCATTGGCAACCGATCAAGACAATAAATTATTTATATTTGCAAAAATATTTCTATGGATTTAAATATATTTGTGGAAATACTGTTTTAACCTTATATGACTACTATTTCATTTAAAGAGAACTGCATAAATCCAAATGCACAGAGCTCCTCCTAGTGGCAGATGAGGGCTACCTATTGAATAACCTGGAATCACTGCTATAAAACATATGATGTAAAGTATTTTACATCATATATATTGGATAAGTTAGTAATCATTTTAATATATAGCTCCAAATGTTCCACTTTCATTCACACAGCAATCTCCACAGGCTATAATCTCATATTATGTCATTGTTCAATAGATAGCCATAGTGTTGTGCCATGAGACAAGAACTGCAGTGTACATTTGTATTGGCAGTAGATTACAGGCACAAGTTTTTGACATCACTTAGGGCCTTAGGCACCATACAATGCTTTAAGAAAATACCAAAGTTGTCATAAAAACTTGTATCTGTCTCTATGTATGACTCTAATCTTTCAAAGTTCTGGTGGAACTGAAGCTGCCTATTCTGTGAAGGCATACTGACTTGCATATATGCTTCCTTCCCATCTCATTATTGAAATAAACATGCATGTGACACAAGAAAGTGTGTATGTTTATGGTGGATGCAGGGCTGTTTTACCACATTGGTGGGCCCAGTGCAAAAGTTTCATAAGTAACACCCCCATCACCACCACTTAGACATACCTTTCAACCTTCTGAGGATGCTAAAGCAAAGATTTTTGTATTAAGATGTTCCCTTAACCCCTCCAATGTCCTATTTGACTGCAGCCATTCCTACCATGTTCCTTTGAGCACCAGCACTGTAATAGTGCCCTTCAGTTTATAGCATACAGTGATAATGCCTCCATTACACAGAATAATGCTCCCTCAGTGGTCCCCACATAGTATAATGCCCCTTAGTGGCCCTCGCACAGTATAATGCCTCCTTAGTGTCCCCAAATACATTAAACAAAAATAATACTAACCATAGTCAGTCCAGTCCCCATGGTGCTGCACATCGTGCCTCCTTGCTCGGACATCACTAGTTGAGGCCTGAATGGTGAAGCACAGAGCTGATAACTCTGTGCTCCACCCCTATATTCAACTCTATCTGGGTCCTGAAGATGCAGATAGAGTTGAAATCAGGACTAACCACTCAGAATGGCACCCGAAATGCAGGACTGTCCTGCAGAATCTAGGATGGCTGAGAGGGGTCCCAATGCAAATGCATAATTTGCCCTATGGTTAAAGCGAGCCTGGTGGCTGTGGAAGATGTCAGCCAAAAGAACGTTAGGCTAACCGCTATCTCCTCTATATGGACAGCTTTTATTCTACTGCTATATAAAGGCATTTGAAATTCTATACAAGTTAAGCAAATTGTACTAGAAGGGTTATCAAAAAAGTGGAAGGAGAAAAACCTCATTACAACTTAAATATTTATATATACATATATGAAAAAGAATAAAAGTACCTGCATTCCATTTTTATATATTAATGAAAATATAATGTATATGTAAGTATAATGTATGTACAATTCTATCTTCAGGCAGTATATGATTACTGATTTATTGATACATTATGTTTTTTCAGTCATAGTATCCAGTATATATAAATATTTTGGATTGTATATTTTACATTAAATGTGATTGACTAGCAGAATATGGATTCCTTTTTGTCTGGTGATTTACCATAATGTTCTAGGGTTATGGAGATTAAAATGGAGAGACAATGCTCCCATAGAGTGGTATGCTTCGAGATTGGCAACAAACTACCCTTATAAGTGGCTACTCACCTTTGGCAGTTGTGCAGTAGGATAGACACAACTCTATGAAGTGAGCATAAAGATACTCAGAAGATCTGGCCACTTGCTGGCCCTTGTATTTGATAGTCATGCCAGGTAGGTGTTATGCAGGGAGTCGCTCAGGTCCAGGAAATATCTGAGGAACCATGGGTTCAAAATGTTGATGGAAAGCACTCGGATAATGTAAATGCTCAACAATGGGTCTACCAGTGATCAAATGGTGATGAGCACGAGAAAGACCAGAAGATAGTTGACACAAACTCTTTTTATTATTAAATAGCAGAAGGACCCAGCTTCGCACGGGTACATTTCATTTTTTGCTTGTGTAGCCCCATAAGAATTGGCCAGTTTTGCACTTGACATCCAGTATGGCAGTCCAGTATAGGTATAGTCTATTTATGGCTGTGTTGCTATGGAAACCTGTTAAATGAAATGTGAACTTATATTGGCTGATGCACGTCATATGACTGAATATTTAAGGACCTGCAAACTGCTATTGACTCATACAGGTCATAAATAGCTTGGTTGCTATGGAAACCTGGTGTAAAGCTGTGTGTATGTCAAGACACCGATCCTCGCTACTGCTCACGGCCACCTGCGCTTCACCTTCTGCGGAGGTGGCTGTGAGCAGGAGCAGGGATCGGTAAGTAAGGCCTGCGGGCCGTGAACCCCACAAACACTGCTATCATTATACTCTGGGGCCTTTTCAGACCCCAGAGTATAATGATCGGAGGCCCCGAGGAGTTGCGGGAACATAAAAAACACTGCTACTTACCTCTCCTGCACTCCAGCAGGCTTCGGGCCTCCCAGACGTCGGTGGGCCAGTCCAACGTCATTATGCATCGCGATGCATGCCTGGCTCTCATGACATCTGGTCCAAGATTGAAGAGGTAGCGGGAAGTGCGCATAATACTATTTGAATACTGTGTGCAGGGGCCACTATGGGGCAGAATACTGTATGCAAGGGCCACTATGGGGCATAAGAGTGTGTGCAGGGGCCACTATGGGGCATAAGAGTGTGTGTAGGAATGCAGTTTGTGCGGGGGGGCGGTTTCCGGGGGGAGGGGGTCCCATTTCAAATGTTCGCCTTGGGGCCCAGCCATTCCTAGTTACCCCACTGAGTCCAGTATATGTACAGTCTATTTATGGCTGTGTTGTTATGGAAACCTGGTAAATTAAATGTGAACTTATATTGGCTGATACACGTGATATGACTGAATATTTAAGGACCTGCGAACTGCTATTGACTAATACAGGTCATAAATAACTTGGTTGCTATGGAAACCTGTGTGCCTGAGGAGACAAAGCGCCTGAGAGCTTCTATTGGCTGATAAGGGACATGTGACCGTGTGTATGGCAGTTGCAATATGAGTGAAAGACTTGCAGGCTTGTATTAGCTAATGCTGGTAATTTTTTGGGAATACTGTATCTCAGGAACGGTACATCCTTTAGAGCTGAGACCCAGTCTAAAATATTCCCGGACACCTGATGTACCTGTGTGCCAAATTTGGTGAGGATTGGTTCAGTCGTTTGGTCGCACATAAAGAACAGAGAGACAGACAGAAACTCATTTTTATATATATATATATATATATATATATATATATATATATATATATATAAGAGATAGTGATGACGTATATAACCTCCTTCTTCTGATCAATATAGTTAAAAGCACATTGTAAACATTATGTATTATAGCAATAAAAAAAATTCGGAAAACAGCTAGGGAGTGGGAAAGGGGAATGCCAAGGGGACAGGGAGGGGGTAGGGAAAGTAACTGGTCTCCCTGTTGGAAATATAAACTTGATATACCCAGCAATTACTGAGGCACATATAATTATTCTCTCAATTAAAGGGAATCACTTAGACATGAAGATATGTCATATAAGCTATATAGTCTTTTGCCTCTTTTTGAGAAGTCCTTTGGCCAGTTTGGGGGAACATCTGGAGGGATGTATTTTCCATGATGTGAAAGGAGGACAGGGGAATCCCCATATGTTCTTGATGTATCAGCATCCTGTCAAGGACAGGGGGTGGACCAATGGAGTTGGTGGTGTTATAAGAGAACCATTGGTCAATGAGCAGCAGGATGATGCCCCCTTAGAGTCAGTAGTAAGGCACAGTGATATCCACACATAGCTGATGACGCGTTTATCTCGGAAAGGGTACCTTTCTGAAATAGAAGTGAGTTTTGTTCTTGAAAATCTGTTCATTTATTTTATTGTACTGTATTACACCTGATCGAGAATATGTAGTGTAATTGTTTTAACATTTTCTCTTGTTTTTAAAACACAGCAATAAAAGTTAGCACCATGAAGACCAAGGAACACACCAGGCAGGTCCGTGATACTGTTGTGGAGAAGTTTAAAGCCGGATTTGGATACAAAAAGATTTCTCAAACTTTAAACATCCCAAGGAGCACCGTGCAAGCGATCAAATTGAAATGGAAGGAGTATCAGACCACTGCAAATCTACCAAGAACCGGCCATCCCTCTAAACTTTCATCTCAAACAAGGAGAAGACTGATCAGAGATGCAGCCAAGAGGCCCATGATTACTCCGGATGAACTGCAGAGATCTACAGCTGAGGTGGGAGAGTCTGTCCATAGGACAACAATCAGTTGTACACTGCACAAATCTGGCCTTTATGGAAGAGTGGCAAGAAGAAAGCCATTTCTCAAAGATATCCATAAAAATTCTTGTTTAAAGTTTGCCACAAGCCACCTGAGAGACACACCAAACATGTGGAAGAAGGTGCTCTGGTCAGATGAAACCAAAATCAAACTTTTTGGCCACAATGCAAAACGATATGTTTGGCGTAAAAGCAACACAGCTCATCACTCTGAACACACCATCCCCACTGTCAAACATAGTGGTGGCAGCATCATGGTTTGGGCCTGCTTTTCTTCAGCAGGGACAGGGAAGATGGTTAAAATTGATGAGAAGATGGATGGAGCCAAATACAGGACCATTCTGGAAGAAAACCTGTTGGAGTCTGCAAAAGACCTGAGACTGGGACGGAGATTTATCTTCCAACAAGACAATGATCCCAAACATAAAGCAAAATCTACAATGAAATGGTTCACAAATAAACGTATCCAGGTGTTAGAATGGCCAAGTCAAAGTCCAGACCTGAATCCAATCGAGAATCTGTGGAAAGAGCTGAAAACTGCTGTTCACAAACGCTCTCCATCCAACCTCACTGAGCTCGAGCTGTTTTCCAAGGAAGAATGGGCAAGAATTTTAGTCTCTCGACGTGCAAAACTGATAGAGACATACCCCAAGCGACTTGCAGCTGTAATCGCAGCAAAAGGTGGCACTACAAAGTATTAACTTGGCACGCCCACTTTTCAGTTTTTTATTTTTTACAAAAGTTTAAAATATCCAATAAATTTCGTTTCACTTCACGATTGTGTCCCACTTGTTGTTGATTCTTCACCAAAAAATTAAAACTTTATATCCTTATGTTTGAAGCCTGAAATGTGGCAAAAGGTTGAAAAGTTCAAGGGGGCCGAATACTTTCGCAAGGCACTGTATCTAAAGTATTGGTATTATTTCTATATACTAGGAAATGTGCTACTTCTTCAATCTACTGCAGGGGTAGGCAATCTTTTTTGTTTGGCGTGCCGATTTTAATAAAAAAATCAAAGATGAGGTACTCGGAGTGCCGGTCAATAATTGTAAGTCTGACGACCCCTAAACTAATGTCATATACCACAAACCATAACACAGAAGTGCTGCCACCAGATGCTTTAGGACACATGCGTTTACTGCTATTTCCTGGGACGCTCCTGTACTTTCTGATTAGAAGCAATGAAAGTCCATGTGCATCCCGCAATTAGTGGTAAATGTGTCCAGGAGCACCGTATGGCAGCAGTCTTATGGTGAAAACACACTATGTAACTGGATGCAGCTATATTCTTAGGCCACTGGAACTTTTTCATTCAATGTAAAACTGGTGCATTTTTGCACAAAAAAAACCAAAGCCTGAGTTTTCTGTGCAAAAACACATCCTTAATATAGAAAACACACCGTTATGCAGAATAATGTCCCATAGTGGTCCCTGCACACGGTATTATGTCCCATAGTGGCCCCTGCAACATGGTATATGTCCCATAGCGGCCTCTGCACACGGTATATGTCCCATAGCGGTCCCTGCAAACGGTATTATGTCCCATAGCGGCCTCTGCACACGGTATTATGTTCCATAGCGGCCTCTGCACACAGTATTTGTCCCATAGCTGCCTCTGCACACAGTATTTGTCCCATAGCGGCCCCTGCACACAGCAATATGTCCCATAGCGGCCCCTACACACGGTATATGTCCCATAGCAGCCCCTGCACACGGTATTATGCTCTATAGTGGCCCCTGCACACAGTATTATGTCTCATAGCGGCCTCTGCACACGTTATTTGTCCCATAGCTGCCCCTGCACACGATATATGTCCCATAGCAGCCCCTGCACACAGTATTATGTTCCATAGTGGCCCCTGCTCACGGTATTATGCTCTATAGTGGCCCCTGCACACTGTGCTATCCTCCATAGTAGCCCCTGCACACGGAATAATATTCTAACTTTTATAATATTCCAATTTGTGCCACTCACTAGCTATTATTATACTGTGGGGTCTCTTCAGACCACAGAGTATAATAAGTGGAGGGCAAAGAGAGGTGATGAAACATAAAAAACAATGTTACTCACCATTCCACGCTCCGCAGCCGCTCTGTATCTTTGGGCGCTTCTGCCTGTAGTCAGCGACCGCTCATTGAGTCTCAGGGGTCACGTCGCGTCATTATGCGTAATGACGTCAGAAGTGACACCTGAGCAGGGCCGGCGTTAGGGGAGGGAAAACTGGGCAACTGCCCAGGGCCCCGTCCCCAAAGGGGCCCCCGGGATCCGGAACCTGATGACTCCGGATCCTGGAGTCAGGCCGAGACAAATCAATAACAGAAAGGGACCGCAGGGCCCCTTTCCGTGGTGAGTAAAAATAACAAACATTTTTACTCACCTGTCCTTGGCGTCCGACGTCATCTTCTGACGTTTCGGACATCACCGCTGAGGCCTGGCCACAGCGGTCACGTGGGGCGTGCTGACAGCGTGCCTCACATAATCGCTGAGGCCCAATCACAGGCCTCAGCGGTGACGTCCACAACACGTGACATCAGCCGCAGAGAAGAAGAAGCCAGCACCGGCGGGGATAGCGGAGCAGCGCGAGGAGGCCCAGGAGAGGTAAGGCAAGGTGCGTATAACTGTTTGTTATTTTCCCTCACCTCTCCCGGGCCTTCGATTACACTACTGTATGTAACACAAATTTTGTTCCCAGCTTTTAAATGTTATATTCCAATTGCTTATGTCTAAAACAAATTAAAAATTGCTTACATCTATCATAAACTTCGCTTTTGTGACCACGGCAACGAAAATTATGCATTTTTACTATAGAAACAGACGATTTTGCATCTTCTCCTTTATACAGTCAGACTAAGAACACTATATGCATTGCAAATTTACACAGATTACCAAAAACTGTTCAGAAGTGTGAGGTTTTCCGAGATTTACGACTATACTGCAAATCAGTTTCACGAATCAATCCCCAAATATAGTCGCCCATCATGTTTTCGTTATATTGTCCTTGGTAATGGCGTTCAAAGTTCATAATGTCCTGGTGAAAGCGCTCGCCTTGCTCCTCTGAATAAGCTCCCATGTTTTCTTTGAACTTATCAAGATGAGCATCAAGGATATGGATTTTGAGTGACATCCTGCAGCCCATAGCAGCATAGTTCTTTATCAGAGTCTGAAACAGTTGTACATAGTTTTCATCTTTATGATTGCCTAGGAAGCCGCGAACCACTGCGACAAAACTGTTCCAAGCTGCTCTCTCCTTCCTATTCAGCTTCTTGGGAAATTCACTGCACTCTATGATCTTCTTGATTTGTGGTCCGACGAAGACACCAGCTTTGATCTTTGCTTCAGACAGCTTTGTAAAAGATCTTGGAGGTAATTGAAAGCTCTCGACTCTTTATCTAGAGCCCTGACAAATTGTTTTATGAGCCCCAACTTGATGTGTAGTGGTGGCATCAGAACCTTGCGTGGGTCCACCAGTGGCTCCCACTTTACATTGTTCTTCCCCACAGTGAACTCTGTCCGCTGAAGCCAGTCCCGCCTGTGGTAGTGCACTTCAGTATCCCGGCTGTCCCAAAGGCAAATAAAGCAAGGATACTTAGTAAAACCACCTTGGAGGCCCATCAGAAATGACACCATTTTGAAATCTCCGATAACTTCCCAGCCGTACTCATCATACTTCAAGGCACCTAGCAACATCTTGACACTGGTGTATTCCTCTTTCAGGTGCACCGAGTGAGCTACAGGAAGAGACGGATACTTGTTCCCATTGTGAAGCAGCACGGCTTTGAGGCTCTTGCATGAGCTGTCTATGAAGAGGCGCCACTCATTCGGGTTACAGGTGATACCTATAGACCGGCCACATTGTTGCAGAAGCACAGTCCATCTTGATGACTGAAGAAGATGGAAAAAAACTTGGTGACGCTTCCTCTGATCTGTGACTTGGACGCTTTCATCTGATAAGTTCCATTGCTTGAGCCTTGATGTCAGAAGCTCAGTGTTGGACTTGGTGAGACCAAGGTCTCTGATCAGATTGTTGAGGTCTTTTTGGTTAGGGTAGTATGGCTTCCGCTCCTCATCTGCATATGAAGAGAAATTGTGATCTTCAACGTCTTCCTCGATGTCTGACCTGCTGCTTTCTTTTGAAGGTGGTGTAGCTCTGTCTGGAGGTGTTGGTACAGGAAGTTCAGGGCTGTGTGGTAGTGGGGCAATAGATGACGGAATGTCAGGATACATTACAGGCGGTGCATTTTTGCCAGTGCGACGTTTGGAAGGGTCCACCATGCAGAAGTAGCAATTTGTTGAGTGATCAGTCGGTTCACGCCAAATTCTTGGGATAGCAAAATGCATGGCTCTCTTCTCTCCCCTGTACCAACCTATAAGCAAACAAAATAATATTTGGATTGAGAATTTGATTTAGGCCTATTTCACACTAATGACTAGTGATATTTACAATATTAACACAGTTAATCTGCTATTTAAGAGAGTAGCATTTATCCACTTACCTTCAAGAGTTTTCTTGCAGTGCTCATATGTGAAATGAGGAGCCCATGGTTTGTCTTGGTCACCAACAGGCATGCCGAAGTATGCTTTGTAGGCCTCACACATCTTAGCAGATGCTTCCACAGAGTACTTTTTCGCTCTTGTCTTTATAAACTGACCACATATGTAGCAAAATGCGTCTGCTGGATGTATGCAACCTCTTGATGCCATCTAAATTGACTAAGTTGCTGTGAACTGTAAGGAAAAAGGGTGTCTCTCCAAACTTGATAAAAATGGTCTTTATTCCATGCAGTATTAAAGTTCAAGAGTGTACTGAGGATTCAGCAGAGCAAGATTGATCACCCGGTACCATAGTAACACACAATATATACATTTACATTCCTAAGCTCCTCCTGTAATGGGTGTGGGGTGAAGTGTGAATACTGTCGTTATCAGAATCTGAATAGATATTGAATTCACACCTGTCTGTCTAGGTCAATTCCCCTTTGTCTGTGATGGCCATTGCCCACTTACTATGCAATCCCAATCAATTAGATCCTGTCTCTCAGGAAGGGCTATAGTGGCCCTATATAACTGTAGTTATACAGCTACCTACAATTCTGTACAGTCCCAGAAAGTTCTAGATAATTCTGGGCAGTTCTAGAAACTTCTTGATAGTTCTCACAATTCCAGAAGCTTCTTAAGTATCTTGAAATATTGCGAATATCCTTAAAAATAGATCAATTTCAAAATATCATTGTGCTGACCACAAAAGCAAAGTTTACTTGGAATAATAACTTTTTTCTATTCATTTAAGGTACAAACAAACAGGAAAACACACTTGGGACAACTGGGAACAAATATTTTTTTGAAAATTGTTACATGGTGTTATCATACTCTGGGGTCTGAAGAGACCCCAGAATATAATATAATAATAGCACTGTAGGGCCCCTGTGGAGCATTATACTGGGGGGCCCCTCTGGATAGCATATTATACTGTGTGGGGCCACTGTGGAGCATTACACTGGGGAAGGGCCCTCTGGATAGCATGTTATATTCTGTGGGGCCTCTGTGGAAAATTATAATGTCGGGGGGGGGGGCTCTGGAGATGTTATATTATGTGGGGCCACTTTGGAGCATTATGCTCTCCAGAGGGACCCCCCAGTATAATGCTCCACAGTGGCCCCACATAGTATAATATCCTCTCCAGAGGGACGACCCAGTATAATGCTCCAAAGTGGCCCCACAGAATATAACATGCTCTCCAGAGCCCTCCCACTTTATAATACTCCATAGAGGCCCCACAGAATATAACATGTTCTCCAGAGGGCCCCCTCCCCAGTTTAATGCTCCACAGTGACCCCACACATGGAGAGCATGTTATACTGTTTTGGGCCACTGTGGAGCATTATACTGGGGGGGCTCTGGAGATAAATAATTATACTGTTTTGGGCTGCTGTGGAGTATTATACTGGAGAAACCTCTCTGGGCAGTATATTATACTGTGTGGAGGCCATTTCTGGAGCATGTTATACTGAGTGGGGTCAATGTGGAGCATTATTCTGGGGGGGCCATCAACAGAGCATATTATATTGCGTGGCGCCACTGTGGGGCATTATTCGGGGGGGAATAATGAGCATTATACTAGGGGGCCCTCTGGGGAGCATATTATACTGCGTGGGGCCTACTGTAGAACATTATACTGGGGGGACGCTCTGGGGAGCATAATATATTGCGTGGGGCCACTGTGGAGCAAAATACTGGAGGGGGCACTGTGGAGCATTATACTAGCGGGGGCCCTCTGGGGAGCATATTATACTATGGGCCACTGTGGAGCTTTATACTGGGGGAAGGGATAGTGTGAGGTGGGCCTAAGGCCCTTCAGTCCGACACTGTATAACGGAGAACTATTATATATAAGGGTGGGTTACTATATATATTTGGGAAACTTAAGTATGAGGGGGCTATTATAAGGGTGAACTATTATTTATAAGATGGGCTATTGTAAGGGGGGAACTATTATACATAAGGCATCCATTATAAGGGGGGAGCTATTATTTATAAGAGGGGAACTTTTTATAAGGGGGGTATAATTGTTAAGTGGGCTTATTTATAAAGAGGGCTATTAGTGATAATGGGGACTATTATTTATAAGGGTAACTATTATTTATGAGAGGGCTATTATTTATAAGGGAGCAGTATTATTTTTACGGGGTGTCTGTTACTGATAAGGGGGAATATTACTGATACAGGGCACTATTTATCATTTATAAGGGAGCTATTACTGATAATGTGTAATATTATTTATAAGCAGAGACTATTATTTATAAGGAGGCGCTATAATAACTGATGACTGGGTGCAAAAATCTATTAGGTGGTACAAAGGTGCTCATTTGAATTGTGTGTGGTAAAATGGGGCTTATTACTTTTTTGTTGGCAGAAAGGTGGCGTTATTATAGGGGTTGCCACTGGAAGACGATGGTGTTTGCATATAAGCATTTGGGGCCCCGCTTTAATTTTGCCCAGGGCCCCACTTTGTCTAAAACCGGCCCTGCACCTGAGGCCCTGTCAACTAATTTCAGGCAGAAGTGCCTGAAGAGTACACAGCGGCTGCGGAGCGTGGAATAGTGAGTAACATTGTTTTTTATGTTTGATCATCTCCCCGGGGGCTCCGCTTATTATACTCGGGGGTCTGAAGAGACCCCACAGTATAATAATAGCAGTTTCATTTCGGCCGTGTTTGGTCCGATCAAAAGTGCTGGGTGAGGAGTCCGCTGCCGTGCCAGGGAAATAAGCCTCGCGTGCCAAGAGTGGCACGCGTGCCAGAGGTTGCCGACTCCTGATCTACTGAGTCGGTTAGGAGGTATTATGTACCCCTACTTATTATATATTTAAAGCATATCTCCAGTTATAAACAACTTTTCATAAATTAATAGTGCATTTAAATATAACAAACTTTGTAAAATATTTTATCTTATTAAAGATCTGTTTCCTTCACCACTTATTAAGCTGTTCTCCTGTCCATTATCTTCATATGACTGCTTTATTTACATTATATCCGGATCGCCTCCATATTCAGCCTCACACGTACAACTCTATGCAGCAGGGAAGGGCTGCGCAGAGTTCTGTTTGGTTAATTGATTTATTGACTATTTCTGTGTGCTATCAGCTTGTTATCTATAATTCAAAAAGCAAGGAACAGCAGAGTGTAACAGCAACAATTATTTCAGTATCTTTTCTAATCCCTCTCCCCTCTTCATAGACTAATATGCAGAAAGTAACTGCCTGAAAAGCAGAGAAGTAAACATATTACATTAATAAGATATATTATAAAGTTTCTTATCTTCACCTGTACTATTCATTTATGAAAAGTTGTTTATAGCTGGATGTATGCTTTAACATAGTAAACTATGCAGGCAAGTTTTACTGAAACTACTGTAGTTTAACCCCTTCACGCATTCTCACGTACATGCACGTGGGAGAATGTGGTTAGTTACCACATCCCCACGTAGAGGTACGTGACGGTGATCGAGCGGGCTCAGAAGCAGAGCCCGTGCGATCACCGCGGGAGCCCGGCTGTATTTGACAGCCAGGCTCCCGCTGCAACAGCGGGGACCAGTGGTAACACCGATCCCCGCTGTTTAACCCTTAAGATGCCGTGGTCAATAGCGACCGCGGCATCCAAGGGGTTCCGCCATCTTGCCGCCCCCCCTCGCGGCGAGATCGGGGGGGTGCCGATATCGATAATCTGCAACCCGGGGTCTGCCAAGTGACCCCAGGCTGCCTGGAGCCCCCAGTACCTGGTTGATCCTGCCTAGACCTGCGGAAGTCAGCGCTGTGTTTCCATAGCGCTGACTTCCTGTATAGACTGCAAGACACTTGCATGCTCGTGTCTTGCTGTCTATAGTACTGAGCCAGAGATCAAAGCATCTCTGGCTCAGGTGTCCTAATGGGACACATGAAAAAGTAAAAAAAAAAGTGAAAAAAAAAAAAAATAAAGTATGTGAAAAAAATTAATAAAAGAATAAAGCCCCAAAAATTCCCTTTTCCTATATAAAATGAATTATATAAAAAATAAACCTAAAAATTAATAAAAACAATACATATTTGGTATTGCCGCGTCCGTAACAACCTGTACAATAAAACTGAAACCATATTTAATGTACACGGTGAAGGTCGGGAAAAAAAAAACGGAAAAAACCCGCCAAAAGTAATGATTTTTCGCCATCTCACCTTACAAAATATGCAATAAAAAGTGATCAAAAAGTCATATGTACCCCAAAACAGTACCAATAATAAGCACAGGTTGTTCCACAAAAAATAAGCCCTAAACCAACTCTCTAAACTGAAAAATAAAAATACTACGCATCTTAGAAGATGGCGATGCAAAAAAAATTGATTTATGTCCCCAAATGGGTTTTTGTTCTGCAAAATTGGTATTGCATAAAAAAACAGTATAAATGAGGTATCGCCGTAATCGTACCGACCCGTAGAATAAAGATAACATGTTACTTACGCTCTATGCTGCATGGTGAAAAATTTAAACGGTAAAACGCAGTGCCAGAATTGATGGGGTTGTTTTTTAATCCACCAAGAAAGAGTTAATAAAATTTATTTAATAAGTTGTAAGCACCTAAAAATGATGTCATTAAAAATACATCTCATACTGCAAACAACAAGCCCTCATATGGCTACATCACCAGAGAAATAAAGAAAATATAGCTCGTACAATGTGAAGACAAAAACCCCAAATCATTAGAACATAACTGGCTGCAGCAGGAAGGGAATGTATAAGCTGTGCGAGGATATATCAGGGGACAAACCAGATTTAGAGCTTACGAGGGATAATAAACCAGAAGTGACCCCCAGAGTGACCTCCCCAATAATAGGAACTACTGGGGAAATAGTAGGAAATTTAGTGTACCCAATGTTCTACGCACAGCTTACATATTCACTTTTCCCCATCCGCTGTGCAGTCACGTCTGGGATACTAATGCTCGTTACACCCCTTGATAAATTCTTTGAGGGGTGCACTTTTCAAAATGGGGTCATTCCCTAGGGGATTCCACTTTACTGGTACTTTAGAGGCTCTGCAAACATGACATGGCATCCAGATCCCAAACATCTGAATCTGCGCTCCAAAAGCCACATAGCGCTCCTTCTCTTCTGCGCCCTACTGTGTGCACAAACTGCAGTTTATACCCACATGTATTACACTTGTCGTTCCCAGAATAACGCACTTAATGTCATATGTGGGTATAAACTCCTGTTTGGGCACAGCCGAGCACAGAAGGGAAGGAGCGCTATTTGGTTTTTGGACGCCATTGCACTTTTGCAGAGCTGAAATGCCAGTACAGTGGAATCCCCTGACATGTCACCCCATTTTGGAAACTACACCCCTGAAGGAATTTATCTTGGGGTACAGTGAGCATTTTTAACCCCCAAGTGTTGCTATAATTTATTATCCGTAAATGAATACGCAGCTGATGGTGAAATGTGAAAATGACAATTTATCCAGGAATACGACATTTCAGTGCGTAATATGTTGTGCCCGGCTTGTATCAGAGATGAATGCTCCAAAAGCTGTTGTGCCCGGGATCCCCGCTCACCAGTTTTTGGAGTGTGTGTCTGTGCAGACATAAACTGGGCACAACATATTGGACACTGAAATGGCGTATCTATAGAAAAATTTCATTTTTAACTTTTCATTATCAGCTGCGCATTCATTTTTGGAAATTAAAAGAATGCAACACTTAAGGGTTAATAATGCTCGCTACCTGTAACACACTGAATTTCCCCACTGTGGTATATTAATGGACTTTATTTTTTTTTTTTTACCCCACTTGATAAATCCTTTGAAGGGTGTAGTTTACAAAATGGGGTGACATGTCTGCGGATTCCACTTTACTGGCAATTCATGGGCTCTGCAAAAGTGGCATGGTGTCCAAAAAGCAAACTGTGCTCCAAAAACCAAAATAGCGCTCCTTCCCTTCTGTGCCCGGCTGTGCCCAAACAGCAGTTTATACCCACATATGGCATTGTTAAGTACGTTATCCTGGGTACACCAGTGTCATACATGTGGGCATAAAATGTCATTTTGGCACACAGCAGGGCGCAAATGTGAAGGAGCGCTATGTGCTTTTGGAGCACATATTTAGATTGTTGTTTTTTTGGACGCCATGTCACATTTGCAGAGACCCTAAAATTGCCCCTACAAAATGGGGGTCACTTCTTGGGGAATTCCAATTTACTGGCACCTCCAGGGCTCTGCAAAAACAACATGGCGATGAGAAAGTACTCCAAAAGCTAAAAAAACACAGTGCTCCTTCCCTTCTGAGCCCTGCTGTGTGCCCAAGCAGCAGTTTATACCCACATATTTAATTTTTTTGTCCCCGGGATAGCCCACTTAATAGTTTCAGGAGTGCATGTCTCTGATGCCACAAAGTGGCCGCAACATATTAGGCACTGAAATTGGATATTTCTTTAAAAACTTTAATTTTCACTTTGTACATAAATTTTTGGGAAGCATTTTTAGGCTCAAAATCATAATATCCCTTGATACATTCCTTGAGGGGTGTAGTTTCTAAAATGGGGTCACTTTTAGGGGGTTTCCATTGTACTGGTACTTTAGGGGCTCTGCAAATGCGACATGGCACCTGAAAAATATTCCAGCCACATCTGCCCTCCAAAAGCCAAATAGCGCTCTTTCCCTTCTGAGCCCCACAATGTACCCATACAGCAGATTACAACCACATATGGGGCATCTCTGTTTTCAGAAGAAATTGTGTAACAAACTGTGGGGTGTTTTTTCTTCTTTAACCACTTGCAAAAATTAAAAATATGTCGCTAAATGGACGGTTTATTGGAAAAACGTAATTTTACATTTTTACGTCCCAATGATGATAAAATCTGTGAAACAGCTGTGAGGTCAAAATGCTCACTATACCCCTAGATAAATTCTATGAGGGGTGTAGTTTTCAAAATGGGGTCACTTTTTGGGGGTTTGTATTGTATTGGTACTTTAGGGGCTCTGCAAATGCGACATGGCACCCGAAAACTATTCCAGCAAAATCTGCCCTCCAAAAGCTAAATAGCGCTCTTTCCATTTTGAGCCCTGCTATTTACCCATGCAGCAGATTACAACCACATATGGGGCATTTCTGTGTTCAGGAGAAATTGTGTAACGAACTTTGGGGAGCTTTTTCTCCTTTGTCCTCTTGTGAAAATGAAAAATTTGGGGCTAAATTGACGGTTTATTGGAAAAAAAGTAATTTTTCATTTTAATGTCCCAATGTTAATAAAATTTGTGAAACAGCTGTAGGGTTAAAATGCTCACTATACCCCTTGATATGTTCTGTGAGGGGTGTAGTTTCCAAAATGGGGTAACTTTTAGGGGGCTTCCACTGTATTGGTACTTTGGGGGCTCTGCAAATGCGACATGGTACCTGAAAACTATTCCACCAAAATCTGCCTTCCAAAAGCCAAATAGCGCTCTTTCCATTCTGAGCCCTGCCATGTACCCATACAGCAGATTACGACCACATATGGGGTATTGCCGTGTTCAGGAGCAATTGTTTTGCAAACTGTGGGGTGCTTTTTCTCCTTTAACCCCTTGTGAAAATGAAAACTTTGGGGATAAAGTGACATTTTAGTAATGTTTCATTTATACATCCCAGTGTTAGCAAAATCTGTGAAAAGGCTGTAAGGTCAAAATGCTCACTATACCCCTTGATGAATTCTGTGAGGGGTGTAGTTTCCAAAATGGGGTCACTTTTTGGGGTTTTCCTTTGTATTGGTACTCTAGGGGCTTTGCAAATGAGACATGGCACCTGAAAACTATTCCAGCAAAATCTGCTTTTCAGACGCCCAGTGTCACTCCTTCCCTTCCGTGCGCTGCCATTCGTCCAAACATCAGTTTACACCCACTTGTGGGGTATTTCCGTGCTCGGGAGAAATTGCATAACAAACTGTGAGATGCATTTTCTCCTTTAACCCTTTGTGAATGTGTTAATTTTAGGGCTAAATTAAGGAATTAGTGGGAAAAAAATTAAATGTCTAAATTTCACCTCCATATTGTTTTAATTCCAGTGAAATGCTTAAAGGGTTAACAAACTTCCCAAATGTTATTTTGAATTATTTGAGGGGTGCAGTTTTGAAAATGGGGTCATTTATGGGGGTTTCTAATATATAGGCCATTATAATCCTCTTCAGAACTGAAGTGGTCCCTAAAAAATTAGTTTGGGAAATTTTCTTGTAAATCTGGAAAATCGCTGTTACACTTGTAAGCTTTATAACATCCAAAATAAATTACAGGACGATTAAAAGATGATGCCGATATATAGCAGAGATATGGTAGATAATATGTATTAATGTATTTGGGTGGTATGACTATCTGTCTGAAAAGCAGAGCATTTCACATTTTGAAAATTGCGATTTTTTTTCCAAATTTCCATCAAATTTCCTATTTTTTTTATAAATAGATACAAAAATATTCATTAGTGTTTACCACTAACATGAAGTATAATGTGTCACGAAAAAACAATCTCAAAATCACTTGTGTAAGTTAAGTCGTCTCAAAGTTATTGCCATATAAAGTGACACATGTCAGTTTTGAAAAACGAGGCCTGGTCCTTAACGCATTTTTGGGCTCGGTCTTGAAGGGGTTAAAGAGGACACTATTCTGATTTTTGAGCTGCCAGTTTACTATGTTGAATATTAAAGCTATTTTAACATGGTCTAAATAGTCTACATTAATTTCAACTTGCAATGACTGTACATGACCATATTAACTTTAAATAACTTGAAATTTATAATTCTACAGACAATGATAAGTCTGTTGTGTATCCTGACTGGACTATGCATAGGCATGATACTGTCAGAACGCTTATGAATCAGTACAAATAGGTCCAATCAAATGGGCAATATTACAGAACTGCATACATTGTTTGCCTGGTTGGTAGCACCTCACTATAGTAGTGTAGAGCTCTTTTGAAAACATGATTTTCAAAATTTTAATCAAAAATCTGAAAAGTGGGACGTGCAAAAGTATTCAGCCCCCTGTACTCTGGTACCCCTAAATAAAATCCAGTGCAATCAGTTGCCTTTAGAAGTCACTTAATTAGTTAATAGAGCCCAGCTATGTTTAATTAAGTCTCAGTATAAATACACCTGTTCTGTGAAGGCCTCAGTGGTTTGTTAGAGAACACTAGTGAACAAACAGCATCATGAAGACCAAGGAACTCACCAGACAGGTCAGAGATAAAGTTGTGGAGAAGTTTAAAGCAGGGTTAGGTTATAAAAACATATCCCAAGCTTTGAGCATCCCAAGGAGCACTGTTCAATCCATCATCCAAAAATGGAAACAGTATTCAACAACTACAAACCTACCAAGACATGGCCGTCCACCTAAACTAATAGATTGAGCAAGGAGAGCACTGGTCAGAGAAGCAGCCAAGAGGCCCATGTTCACTCTGGGGGAGCTGTAGAAATCCACAGCTCAGGTGGGAGAATCTGTCCACAGAACAACTATAAGTTGTGTACTCCACAAATCTGGCATTTATGGAAGAGTGGCAAGAAGAAAACCATTATTGAAAGAAAGATATAAAAAGTGGTGTTTGCAGTTTGCCACAAGCCTTATAGGAGGCGCGGCAAACATGTGGAAGAAGGTTCTCTGGTCAGATGAGACAAAAGTTGACCTTTTTAGCCTAAATGCAAAGCACTATGTGTGGCAGAAAAGTAACACTGCCCATCACCCTGAACACACCATCCCCACTGTGAAACATGGTGGTGGCTGCATCATGCTGTGAAGATGCTTTTCTTCAGCAGGGACAAGGAAGCTGGTCAGAGTTGATGGGAAGATGGATGGAGCTAAATATGGGACAATTCTGGAAGAAAACCTGTTGGAGGCTGCAAAAGACTTAAGATGGGGAAGGAAATTCACCTTTCAGCAAGACACTGACCCTGTAGACAATGGCCCATGCAGCTGTAATTGCAGCGAAAGGTGGCTCTACAAAGTATTGATATAGGGGGGCTGAATACTTATGCACATCACACTAAAATTTTGAAAACCATTTTTGTTCCACTTCACAATTATATGCTACTTTGTGTTGTTCTATCACTTAAAATCTCAATAAAATTAATTTAAGTTTAAGTAAGGGGTATAAATACTTATGCAAGGCACTATATGTACTACAGTGCTCTGAACATTTACTACATGTACTATAGTGTTCCTCACCTGTACTAAATAGGCTATACTTCTCCCTACATGTGCTACTTACACTATACAGCTCCCTAAGGCTAGGTTCACATCTGCATCAGAGTCTCTGTGGGAGACTCTGCCGCAGATTCCACCGAAAATCAGTGGAGAGAAAAGTCCTGCACGGAGGACTTTTCTCTTCGCTGGTTTCACTATAAAAATGGCGGAAACCTGACGGACACCCAGTGGACCCCATTATAGTCTAGTGGACAGAAATCCACATATGCAACATGTGTAGCAGCAATTGTTTGCTTCGACTACAGCTATGGTTCTATGGTTCTGGTCTTTCATGGTACACAATGACTAGTTACTAGTTTTATGACAGAAGCTCTTCCTCACTCTAAATAATTTAGATAGCAAATGGCCTGTATACGATGCTCTCTGTTGTCTGTGCCCAATGTAGGAAGTTTGTGTCATACGTGTGCAACAAGCACCAAAACACATAATGAAGTGAAGACAATAAGTAAACATATTTATGGTAACCCAATCTAGAAATGTGAAAGCATAAATTGTCATGCCAACAGCTCCATTCATTCTGATCAAACAGAAGTGTGTTCAGTATTTGGTTGTGGGGAACGGCTATTGTTGTATAGTTATATGCATGTATACATATAACACATCCAAACCCAATTTCTTCCTAAAATTAATACCTGGTTGTGCTACCTTTTAAGGTATGTTCACACACTGCAGACTTGTTTCCAAAATTTCTGTGACTGAAAATCCATCCTCTACATCTGAAAGGGGTTCTATGTACTCATGTCATCTGGGCCTAAATATGGGCCCAATAAAAAAAACATTGTATACTCTAAATGATTAAAAATATTTGCACCGTCTAGGGACCTGCTATTTAAGTAAACCACATTGTCTATCAGCAAGGTTTTCAACTCCATTAATTTTTTATTAAACTTTCTGTCCTTCATTTCATTACAGTATGTGAGGATTATTTGCGGAGTAGTGGTTATCACTGTGTTGTGTCTGCAGTTTTCCACATGTTCCATAGCTGAACACTGTGTACAGCCATGTCCCCTGCAGGCACAATACCTGTTTGTATTGGCCCTCCTGCAGTTTGTAGCTTATTTAGTCTTCCCAGATCTTACAGAAGTCTCAGTCTCCTATAGCTATAACACCACTCTTCCCATCCAATGTAACAGATCAGTGGGAAAACCCAGCAGGATACAGGGATTATACAGGAAGAGATACTGGCTGTAGACAGGAAGGCAGAGTTATAGATGCCATTTATATGTTATAATGACAAGATTGCCCAGATCTTCTTAAGAATGAATCAAGGGAATAGTAACAGGTCTTTAAACAAGACAAAAGGATGTATAATTTCAAAATGGAAAATATATACTAAGGGTATCTGCATTTTGGTGCAGATTTTCAGCACAGATACTGCAAGAGTAAATGCAAGTGAATTAGGTTTCTTGCAAATAGACTGTAGATTTCACTATTTGTAATGAAATGGATAGAATTTATGGCCAAATCAGCATGTAAATTAGTTATTCCATTGTGACTTTGACCACACTGAGAGAGAGTTGCTAGGACTAATGTAAGGCAGATTGACAAATGCTAATTTTTTGCAGTTGTTTAGCCAAACTCATTATCCAATACAAATGAGAAGACATACACCAGACTTTCCTTTCTTGTTGTATCAGTTACTGACTTGTGGGAAATTTGGAAGAGGCAGATATATTGCAAAAATTTTTGTGATTGTCCCATACATTCGAATAAGGTTTATTATGAAAATCCATATACATGCTGTAGAAACAGCTCCATTCAGATGTAGAGAATGGATTTTCAGTCCGATATTTCTGTAAGAATTCTGCCTCGTACAAATGTAGACTCTGTAAAACACAGCTAAAAAATGCTGCAGAAAAAATTAGTTTCTGCATTTTCCTCTGCTTTTTTTCTTCTCCTATTAAATCTATAAGGAAAACATTCTGCGTTTTCAGCTTTTCCACAGCTTTTCTTTTTTCTGCAATGTGTGAATGAGATTGCCAAAATCTCTTTCACTTTGCTGATTTTGCATTTGTTGCCACAGCAGCCAAAAAATAATGTATTTCTTAGCCTAAAGCTGCTTTCACAGTGCATAGCTGCATTCTCTATGTTACTTCTAAAGCTAAGGCCCCACGTAGCGGGCCGCAGTAAAAAAGCCCTGCGGGAAAAACCACGGCAGCAATGCATTGAGGTTTTTCCCGCAGCATCTTTTCACAGAAAGTCCACAGAGGACTTTCCATTATATCTATAGGGAAACCACCAATGTTTCCGTAGGTTTAATTGACATGCTGTGATTTCCAGAACTGTGTGTCTGTGGCCAGATGATAAATCTGGTCACAAATAAAATATGAACACTATTATATTGATAATACTTTTTCTGTGGTGCTCTATTTGGGGTGAGTCACATTTTTATCAAAGCATGGCATGATGAATGTTGGGTATTTTTTAAAGGCGTTTTGTTTCATAGAGTTTACAATACGAATTCAAACACCTTGAAGTTGAAGCCCGTTGCAAAAATGCAGCATTTTACAGTACCTGCAAAGTAGATGGGATTCTGGCTAATCCCATTCACTTATTGTAACATAAAATCTGCAGTGGAAAAACTGAGTTTTCAAAAATGCGTGCGTTTTTGAAAATCGCAGCATGTCAATTATACCTGTGGAAACACTGACATTTTCCATATAGATATAATAGGGGCAAAAAATCCGCAGAAGAAAAGTCTGCCAAAATGCAATGAAAAAGTGGGAAAAAACGTAATGTGTTTCCAGCGCGTTTTTTTACACACAGTTTTTTTTGCTGCCTTTCACTACATGGGGCCTTAACCTGAAAGACTTTTCTACAAAGGCAATGAAAAAATGAATAAAAATAAATTTTTCATGCCCGTCTTGCACCCGAGGGACACCCGTTTATATGGATCCCCTATACATTACAATTAGAGATGAGCAAATCAAAGCTGATGAAGTGGAATTCGATCCGAATTTCAGGAAATATTCGATTCGCATGAAATTCGGATTTCCTCACGCTTCGTGGTAACAAATCGCATTTTTTCCTAAAATGGCTGCTGCACATGATAGGACATGGGGCAAGGAACTCTGAGAACGCGGGATCACCCACAATGCCATGCCTGCAGACAAACAGCAGCCAGCCCTGTGATGTCACAGCCCTATAAATACCCTCCGCCATCTTGGATTCAGGCATTTTCCAGTGTACTTAGTGCAGGGAGAGATGTCAGCAGGCGCTAGGGACAGTGGTAGAAAAGACTTGAAAACTGACATTTTGCTCAATCGAAGTGTAGGGAAAGGATAAGGAGGAATTTATACAGAGTATGGAGCAGAACAGGGTTCATTTGGGGTGTTTGCAGCCTGGGTAACAGGAAAAATCCTACTAACACAGTTATATGTTGTAAAGCCTTTACTGCAAGGCACAGTGTTCTACACCACTATACAGGCTCTCTGCAGCCAGGAAATAGCTGTTTTTTAACACGATTTGCCGCAAATTAATTCGACTCTTTTCTGAAAATTCGGAGAACCGGCCGAATCAAATTTTTTAAAAATTCCCTCATCTCTAATTACAATGTATCGAGGGATCCGTGAAAATGGACAAAAATAGGTTAATGATCTATGTTTTGACCATCCAAGACAACGGACCGTCAAAATAATGCGCATGTCAAAAAACACCATTCACTGATATTGTGTCCGTCAAAAAAATGGACGTCACATGTCCATTAATCACTGTTGTGTGAATGTAGCTTAACATCCGTCATTAGGAAACACAAGATTTTTGACAATAATGTTGAAATTCTGCTAATTTCTGATTATAATAACACTCCATAATGGTATAATACTGTCTGGGGACAAGCAGCAAATGCAAAGTAATTCAGCAAAATAAAACTGAGAAGTAAAACTTGTCTACATGCTGTCAGTGAGGTAGGGAGACAGAAATCCAGGGAATAAGTTATTGGCCCTGTTTCCTAAACATAACTTCTTGCGTGTCTTCAAAGTGTTTGAGGAGGAGAAAAGCAGCAGGCTGGCTGAAGAACACCTACTGGGCTCTAATTGGGATCCACTGTTGTTAATGGCTTCCTGTGGCTGAATGTTTACTTTCATTTGTTACTGGCTTTGTTTCCCAGCTACTGACAAGTATATTTGCCTTTTTGGTAGTAAAGGTATTCATACACATTACATGAACATTGTCTGAACCCATTGATTTTGGCATGATTTCTACTTTTGTTCAGAACTACAGTTGCAGTTCAGAGTTGCATGCATTTCTTTCAAGAAGAGTTTATCGAACCATCTTGGAGCTAAATTTATTTCTACTTATTAGGGATCTGCATGAATAGCAGTTTCCTAACGTTACTATTATCAGATATTCTGTGTTAAAGATAAACTTGTAGTGGGCCTCACATTGAATGGGGTTCATCTCATGTATGCTAATATTCCACAAAAAGACAAAAACAAGTTACATACATATGAATGGGACGCTCACCCGATACTGAAAAGAGAATACAAAAATCTTTATTAGCACATATGATTTCAGTTACAAACACTTATTTTTTCCAATGTATCAGAGGGTCTGTGGTAATTGTCCACCATACAAAAACTAAACATGTATACTTGTATGTGTCTCTGTACGTAATATATCAAAGGTCTGCGGAAAACATCTGTACTGTGAATGTTTTTACAAGATCCTACAAGAACTGGCCTTTTTATTTTTAACTGTTTTTAACAGAAATGATATGTGCTAATGAAGATTTTTGTATTCTCTGTTCCATATTGGGTGGAGCGTCTCATTCATATGTATGCAACTTGTTTTTGTCATTCTGTGCTAAAGAAGCACTCCAATGAAAACACAACTTTTTATCGCTGAAGCCCTCATCTGATTGTCTTATAGCTATTTGCACTTAATGTAATGTATACTGCACTCATCCCTGCAGCTTAGCCTCTCCTCTGTTCTGATCAGACACCATCTTGGTTTTTAGACCTCTTTCTCTGTGCTCTATCAATCCCATGATGGCTCTGGAAAACTTCACATGGACAAGTAAAGAGACCATAATTATAAAGTTAGGGGGGCCGCACTGCCACTGGGTTATTCACAAGCTTCAGCATTTTGTGGCCGTCACCAGCTATCACTCGCTTCATCCTTCCTGGTATGTGCACCAGCAAGGCCAGCATCAGCGTGCACCAGATTAAGTGGCTTCCATGCAATCTTCAGTGGTCTCTGGTTGTAAAAGGGACTGCCACTACCTTCAAAATACTGAAAGAGATATGACTTTTGTATATGGGATGGACCCTCACTCCTTCCTAAAACCACCCAAACTACAGTAAACATTGACTTTGGAACAAACGCACAAAACACTTTATTTTGGGTGTCAAAATGGCCACAGCTTTATTTAAATCACAGAACTAAAATCACAGAAGGAGTCAGGTGAAATGCTAGACCATTGGGATTCACGAATACTGTGAGATCTCCCGCTGTCTGACATACAGCATCCGGCCAGACAGTAATAAAGGGGCAGAGCCAGTACACTTTAAGGGCACCAACGACCCTGTGCTTAACCACTGTGCCCGCCCCTGGATGACATTACTATTACGACATCCTTCAGGCTGGCCATTTCGAAAGCTCAGCCTGTTCACCACCATGAGGATTAACCTCCTCTATTAGTTAAAATAAGTCCACAATAACTTGCCTGCAACTTCCACCTGACTCCTCAACCGCCACAGAAGAGGCCATTTGACACCTTAAATGGACTCGACCGTCACCCAACTAATTAGGAATGCAATAGCCCTCTAGAAACTTTACATACTAGAAGTCCCATACCATCTTCTCTACAATACTAAGCTATAAATGTTGCTGAAAATGCAACTAAAGTGATATGGCTGTACTAGTAAAGAGAAATAGACTATAATACTGAAATTACCATAAACCCGTATACATGGGGGATTCTGCCATACCACAAACATGTAATTGCCAACCATTTATGCATATAAGTATATACTTCCCCCTTATATGATGTTGGGTCCCACTTATGGTGGTAACGGTAAACAAATAATATACATGTATATACTATGTATGAGATAACACCTCTTCAAGGAATACCTCTGCCACTAAAAAACTAGGACTGTCCATTTATATTCATTGGCAACCCTATACCCACTTATACTGCCAGGAAAGACATAGAGAGTTTAAAGAATGAAAGAGAAAAGTATTTGCTATGTGTCAGCTTCTCCAGATACTACAGAAACCACAGAGCACGTACTGTAGTGAAAAACCTCACCATTGTTGTTCGATGGGTCCCAACCACATCAACAGTAAAACAAGCCATTAAATGATGCTTATAATGATGAGAATAAGCCCATGATCTGCTCAATTTACAGGAGTCTTTGAAGGCAGTGAGATACCCTCTCCTATCATCTTTCGATCATTTTCAGAGCACTTGATGACCTTTACCCTTAGCCGCATGCACCGACCCAAGGGCACCCAGACTTAAATTTGAAGCTGAAAATTCTCTCTTTTGTGGGACATGGGCCAGCACCATCCTGATGCTGCCCGTTCTGCTAGGGAGCTACAGGACTATATAGCTCATGCATACAGAGCATGGGGTTCTCATGATAAGCAGTGCTGGGCTCCATTCGCTAGCTGGCTGCGATAGACACTCTACTGCAGCTATGGCTGTATCACACTGTCGGCAACCTTTAGGGAAATATGAGTTGGTCAATATAAATGGTCATATATCTTCATTAAGAAAAATTACAAGTCAACAGAAATGGTCCTTGAATCTATAGATTTTTATCAAAAACATGCCCGCTTTTTAAAATATTTTTCTCTCCCTCCAACCGCAACCACCACCAACTCGGAGGACTAAATTTATTGCACAGGCATGTGAACAATGATAGCCATGACCCTAGGGACTTACCCTATCAGGGTCTTTTTAAAATGAATAATTGGTTTGCAGAAACCACGTGGTCCATACCTCCGATGGTTACATCTCCACACCAGGGGGCCATACCTCTGATGTTTACCCCTCCGTACCAGGAGGACATACCTCCGATGGTCACCCCTCCACACCAGGGAGCCACACCTCCGATGTTTACCTCTCCATACCAGGAGGCCATACCTCCAATGGTTACCCCTCCACACCAGGGGGCCATTCCTTTGAGGGTTAACCCTCTACACCAGGGGGCCATACCTCCGATGGTTACCCCTGCACTGGGCTATATCTGAGATGGTTGCCCATTACTGGCCAAATTATAAGAAACTTCAAGAACCCATTAAAAAAAATATATATATATATATATATATATATATATATATATATATATATATTTATTGTCAATAGTGCAAATTATAATGCACAACAATAGCTATAGTGTAGGATTATATTTAAGCTAAAGTATTAAGAAAACACAACAGTAAATAACTACATTACATTCTGTTAAGCACAGTCAAGAAATGGTAAAAACAGGTTGTTAGTGTATACCAAACCACCAGTAGTTACACACTGGCTTGTACATATCCCAATCCTAAGTAACCTTGCCCTACGGGGCTACATAATAAGGCAAGGCCACTGACAGAATAACAGTAAAACACTGGCCTAAAGATTGGAGGCCCAGGCAGACAGGGTCCTCTCTTCCACTTGTACTCGATCACTCAGCTAGTTAGCTATCATAGTATATGTCATAGTCAGGGATGGGAGCTGCTGCAGTATATGATGCCATAGGATATAGTAATAGGATAATAGTAATTCATATACTTATCCAGATACAGACTGTAAATGCTCCTAAGTCACCGGCTACACATGAAGAGCAAGAAATACAATAAGTCAGTGTAGTATTTGTCTGATATCCGTTATCTACATGTGTTGGAGACTCAGAGGTCAGCCTACAACATGGCGGTCACTATATCACCGTATATACATGGCTATAAAACTATACAATTCTGTGCATCCTACAGAGCAAGGTGCACCTGGGTCACCCACATCCCCACCATGTACTGAGCCCTCCATGAACACCTTTCAGAGCTATAAATATGATCTAGATATAATATATTCTTCTAGAAGACTGTGAAAAAACATCTAGATAAGGCCCAACGTAATCTACACAGTCTTATAACATCCGCCATTTTAGGTAGTAGATGAATGTCCAAATGGAAGATGAAATAGCTACATGAGATAAGGGCGGACATTTTATAGGCAGCAGCATCAACAGGACAGCATGTATAAAGTGACAGAAGGCTGTCAAATATCCACACAGGACTCAGTATACAGCCCTGATATGGAGGTCACATATAGATCATTAGATGCTATATATAGGAAGGAGAAATAATAACATCAGCACTTAACTGTTAGTGGATACAAACACCTTCTTCTTGAGGGGGAGGTCCTTGGAGCTACAAAAGTCTGGCCGCCAATCTGTTCCACCACACCAAATTACCCCCAGCCACAACCACAGGCTCCGGGGCACCATAACACACAGAATGGCAGTTTACCACATATAATAAACCACTCCCCGGGACACCACCCAGCAGGAGCCCAAAGACCAGCCAGACCAAAACAGCAGTTAATCCTAGGGGAAACTAAGCACCATGTTTCCCCCACCCCCGAAAATTTCAACCAACTCCAAGGACCCCCCATCCCGCCAATTAAAAAATAACCTGTATATGGTATGGTCAGTATACATAGTATGACCCGTATACAGCCCTGAGAAGGAGGTCACATAGAAATTATTAGCTTTAACCTATCCCCAGCATGATCAGTATTAGCACGGAGATGGAGGACATATACAGGGATTATTAGTACAGTCTCCATTAACATCACCACACTATATATCTGATCCCCGGCTTTCAGACCATGCAGTCCCTCTCTCACCACAGGGTCTCCATTACATGTGACCTCCCAGCTCCACCATAGAGAACCCCTCAGTCCCCAGGACTCATGAGCAATCTGCATTATACAGCAGTAATCTATGATATATCAGCCACATCTGCAGTGTGTGAGGTAAATACATGAGGGGACTCTGTGACAGGATAAATCCTGTGGTAATACTGCAGCATATACAGTATGATGTAGGATGGGGATACTAAACTAGTAGTGATGTGTAATGTGAATGTGGTCACACCAGTGTGGTGTGAGGTGATAAACCCCAATATTATACTCCCTGATTCAGCAGAGAGAAAGAGGAGAGAGAAAGAGGAAGAGATGAATGAGACAGGAAGTTACATCTATTCTTAAACTCCTCCCTCCCTACAGTAACACACTAGCCACTATATACTCCTAAAGCTGAATATACACACATATACTCTTAAATCTGAACCAGCCTGTATTTTCTACATAACTACTCCACAAAGAAGAAACTACAGGAGTTATTGGTTCCCCCATCCCAAAGTCATGTCCCCCTTTGCTAATGGCTCCAGGGGTGTCTAATCACTGTCTAGATGGCATACACCCCAGAGTTCTGAGGGGATTATGTACTGTGATAGACCCTTATTTTTATTCTTTAAGGGATGTTCCAGTAAATTTTTTTAACCCCTAGGGAAGCTCAAAATAATCAACAGTGCATACTTACCTGTGAATTTGGCTGGGAATCCAGCAGAGAGTTTCTATTTCAGTGACCTTTGGCCTGAACACAATTACATCAGCCAATCAGTTGTTGAAGAGCAATAATGTGTTTAAACGGGGCATCAGCACTTAGGCACTGATTGGCTGAAAAAACAGTAAACATTGACCAGGAACCCGAACGCAGAGTTCTGCTGGATCCCCGGTCAATGTTTACTGTTTTTTCAGCCAATGAGTGCCTAAATGCTGATGCCCCGTTTAAACACATTATTGCTCTTCAACAACTGATTGGCTGATGTAATTGTGTTCAGGCCAAAGGTCACTGAAACAGACACTCTCTGCTGGATTCCCAGCCAAACGAACAGGTGAGTATGCACTGTTAAATTCTTTAACCCCTCGGAGGCTTAAAATAATAAACAAACAGGATTGGCGCATTGTAAATGTGGTGCCAATATTCAAATAGAGGTCTAAAAGCGATTCTAGAAACTATAAACCTGTAAGTTTAAATTCTGTTGTGGGAACATTATTTGAAGGGTTTTAAAGATATGCTATTATGGAGAATCTCAATGATAATTTACATAACACAGTATCAGCATGGGTTTATTTGTCCAGTCAGACTAATCTGATCAGCTTCTATGAGGAGGCAAGTTCTAGACTAGAGATGGACGAATCAGTTTGTAACAAACTGGATTCAATCTGAATATTCCAAATTCTTTGGTTTTTAACGAAAACGAACAATTTGGGATTCATCTCGTGAGAAGGAAAATAGCCGCCCCCGAAAGCACCTGCTCTGGTGCTACATTCAAATGGGCCAATCACAGGAAAATTCTCCTGTGATTGGACCATTTAAATTCAAATGACAAAAGTGTCTATACATAGCAAGGCCACTATGATATTTTTTTTTTTTTTTTTCATCCATTGCCTTCAGTTTCTTTTACTGTTCCTGTACTGTGACATCATAATGTCAGTGGGACTTCTACTATTGAATTCATTAGCAGCAGCGGCTCTCCTGTGATTGGCCTGTTTGAATTTAGTGTCTCTAGAAGCCCAAAGAGTGTTCTACACTATGTTTTAGGCCAATTTATGGTGTGGTTCATACCAAACTTGTTCAAACCAAAACGAATCAAGGATCCGAAACAGTTGAACCCAAAACTAAATGAATTCTGAGGGATTTACTCATCTCTATTGTAGACTGTCAATCATTGATCAATATATTATATAATGTTGTTTGTGCTTTTAATTTAAAAACTCATGTTTTTTTGTGGTTAATATTGAACATCTATTCATGTTTTATTTTTTTATATACAGTATATAATTAAAAGACATTAAAACTCAGGGCACACTGCTGTGATCAATATAGAAAGCAGATGCAGACTGAGAAGGTGAAGAGCAGTGATTCCCCAAAATCAAAACGGCCGTATATCTACAGTAGACAGCTTAACTTTCTCAAAAATGTGATGGAGATTCGGCCTTAAGTATATTTATATATATTTTTTATTTTTTCGTTTAGTATATTTTTTATTACTAATATTCTAAAAAATAATTATCAGGGGTACAACCCATATACGTTTGAAGAGATCACAGAGCTTCTATAAGCTATCCTTCGGGTTGCCCATCAATATTATATCTGCAGGAGTTTGACATCTGGGAACCCCGCAGATGAGCTGCACTGAGACAGTGCTTGTCCTGGTATTGTTTATGTGCTGATAGCTGAGCTGCTCACACACCAAAGAAAATGTAGCTTACTGCTTACTATTCTTTTAATTATAGCGGTTGAGGATATTGGAACATTAACCTAATTAATTGAAAAGGCAAAGCAATTGCACTCATACACAATGCTATTACAAGAATAGTAAATTTAGCACGGATACCACTATCTACTGTTATCCATGCTGCCAAATCTATACACCTCTCAAAGAACAGATAAGTATTTTTATTGGTCTGTTTTATGTATATTGTGCTTTTCACACAATTTCAGTTTAGCTGCAAATTGCCAGCAGTGTGGATAACAGGTGATTAGTGATTATTACATATTTATTGTCACTATGCTAACAAAATATGAGACACACCCAATATTGATTTTTTTTATTTTTTTTTTATTTTGACAAACATGTTGCATAATGGGGCATTAGTTTATTTATTTATATTTTTGCCCAATTTTTTACAAATAATTTCTAAAAAAAATTGAGCTAAATTAATTGGGCAAAAATATATAGCTCTCAACATACGTCAAGAGTTCTCATTATCTTCCCTAAACCACACTAACTAATGAAAATAGAACAGAAAACGTAAGCTGTCCATTGGTACAACAAATAAACTAATGGATGCTATGGAACTGATCTCCAGAGGGTCATGAAATAGTCCACATACATATCATGGACAGAAAGGCCCAATGATCCATGTCTTTCATGTGGCAATTGTTCTAAAGCAACAGAAGTGGGAAAGTCTTCTACATCAAGGTCCACAGTGGCTTCATGCATGCAGATGAAATTGTGTAGCAAAACGAAGGCTTGTATAACTAAGTCCACTTTTTCTGGATCCATCTGGTTGGAGCGAATGAAACACCCTAAACTTGTTTGCAAGAATCCCAAATGCACATTCAAGATATCAACGGGCTCTGTTGAACCAATAGAGGAATAAGCGCTTCCAAGTATCCAATGCCCGTCTGGCAAAAGGACGCAAAACATGAGTGGAGAGTGCAAATCCTTCATCAGTCATCATGACAAAGGGTCCTGGTGGTCCTGAAGAGCCAAGGAGGCAGCAGGTGGAGGTAGGGAGAGCTGGTTGCTAAGAAGTCACTGGCCATTCTGGAAGCCCTGAAAACACCTGTCCACAGTGCTTCTATAGGCTCCAATATCCACAACCAGAAACCAGAAACTGCAATCAGCCAAGGCCAACAGCACCACCGAGAAAAACTGCTTGTAGTTGTAGAAACTGGAGCCAGAGTTTGATGGCTTCTTAACATGTATGTGTTTTCTGTCCAGCACCCCAATGCAGTTTGGAAACTGTGCAACCTCCTGAATTCCATTCCTCATCCAGTCTTCTGGTATGGGTGGAGGCATCACTGTCAACTTGACTATATTAGTGGATGTCCCCAGAAGTAACTCGAAGTGCCAAGAATCTGTCACAAAAACTTTTTTTTTTTTTTTTTTTACAGGAAATACAGTGGGTACGGAAAGTATTCAGACCCCTTTAAATTTTTCACTCTGTTTCATTGCAGCCATTTGCTAAAAGCAAAAAAGTTCATTTTATTTCTCATTAATGTACACTCAGCACCCTATCTTGACAGAAAAAAAACATAACTGTAGATATTTTTCAAAATTTATTAAAAAAGGAAAAACTGAAATATCACATGATCATAAGTATTCAGACCCTTTGCTGTGACACTCATATACCAAGTACACGTCAGGATATTCCAGAAGTTTGCAAAAGAATCCTTTCTCAAGTGTGCATCATAACATAACAGGAACATCACACATATATATATATATATATATATATATATATATATATATACACACACACACACATAAAAAAGAAAAAAAACTTACAAAAAAATGGGCAATAGCCACGCCCTCTTGGGTTAGCCACGCCCTCCAGGGAGTCATGGGGTCAGGAATTAAATAAATAGACAAAAAAAAAAAGGAACAATAAAAATGGCAATATAGAGTGTGTTTGAAGAAGTAAGGGGTGAACTGTAAGAATATTTCAGGTAACTGAAATAATGTTAAGTGTGATGAGTCACCCCTGTAGCGTGCATCCTTGCACCCCAAAAGTGATAAGCTGTTGAACAGGGAGCCAATGCGCATATCTGATGCGCTTACTGGTTCTGCATTATTTTAATAAATAGAAAGGAAAATACAGAAGCCTAATGTCAGGCTGTTAGACAAGACGGATCGTCTCTGAGTCCAGAGATACGTACCACAGAGGCGATCCGTTATTGAAATAGAGAGCCAGTGTGCATGTGTAATGTGCACCCTGGCTCTGCTCAATGCTGGGGGAATGACTGTGGCGCAATATATGTTCCTAAGTGAAGTGCTACTGGTATAACACTTCAAGATGGTGTCAGTGATTTGTATCTGGGAAGGTTGGGTAAAGTTAAAAGTGGTGAAAGGAATAAAATAAGGAATGGAGGGGGAAATAATATATAATATTGGTAGAAATCTAGTAATGCTGATTGAATATAATATATAGATAGATGTTGATAAGAAAGAGGGAGTGGTGTATAAATTACTGAGAGCAAATGAAAAGTGTCACTAACACATTGTAATAAAATGAAGAAAGGAGATAAAAACGGGAAAGAATGGAAAAAAAACTGTATACAGCATTAATCACTATTTCAAAAAGAGACAAAATCCACATAAAAGCAGGAATTAAATTAAAACACAATGTGTTTTGTATATAAAAAATTGACAATAAATGGGTGATATACAAAATATAAAATATATTCTAAAATCTTGTTGTTATTACAAGTGGTTTTCGTATGTAACAGAAATATTTAATAATATGAATATATATAAGAAAACAATGTAATATAAATAAAATGGATACAACATACCCTGTTTCCCCGAAAATAAGACAGCGTCTTATATTAATTTTTGCTCCCAAAGATGTGCTGTGTCTTATTTTCAGGGGATGTCTTATTTTTTTTTCAATGAAGAAGAATTCACATTTATTGCTGAACAAAAAAATGAACATTTATTATATACGGTACTGTACAGTATTTGTCATCACAAACCAGCATAACCAGACAAACTGTGAATCCTATCAAGAATTTCTTACTACCGTACCATTATTTCCATGTACAACAATTAACAGTATGGTACATTTACCAATATTTACGGTACGAATAGAAAGTAAAATTTATTCAATGAAAGTTATGTCATCATCTTCTAGGACATCATCATAACAATCCAAACCATTAATTTCCCTGCACACAGTATCATGCCCCATAGTGGCCCCTGCACACAGTATCATGCCCCATAGTGGCCCCTGCACACAGTATCATGCCCCATAGTGGCCCCTGCACACAGTATCATATCCCATAGTGGCCCCTGCACACAGTATCATGCCCCATAGTGGCCCCTGCACACAGTATCATTCCCCATAGTGGCCCCTGCACACAGTATCATGCCCCATAGTGGCCCCTGCACACAGTAGTTTGCCCCATAGTGGACCACCCATGAACAATTATTATACTGTGGGGTCTTTTCAGACCCCAGAGTATAATGATCGGAGACCCAGGGGAGGATAGAAACATAAAAAAACAACGTTGCTTACCCGTTCCTCGCTCCGGTGCATGCCCGTGCGCTACTCCGGCCTTCTTCACTGTTAGACCAGGCCGCGTCACATGATCCGGCCGGCGTCGCGACGCAAAATGACGTCCGCTGACGTCTGCGACGTCACCAAACAGGCCCGAAGCCTGGAGAAGCGTAGGACAGGTAAGCACATAGTTTTTTATGTTCGCTCACCTCCCCTGGGCCGCCGATTATTATACTCCGGGGTCTGAAAAGACCCCGAGTATAATGATAGCAGAGATTGTGGGGTTCTCCCGCGGCCTCACATATCGTATATACCGTATGTTCTGTTCGGGAACATACGTCTTACTTTCGGGGGATGCCTTATATTAGGCAATTCTCCGAAACCTCTCCTATGCCTTACTTTCGGGGGTGTCTTATTTTCGGGGAAACACGGTATATATATATAATACAATAAAAAATACATGAGCTTCAGTGCAAGTTAGAAGATGTTCTCAGATGCCTCATTGAGACCGGCAGGCAGCATTGTGTTTAGTCTATATATCCAGCTAAATTCTCTTTTTTTTTAACAATTCTTTATTATTACTCTATTATCTCTTCAGTGCAAGACATATGAAAGCCCGCATAGAGTTTGCCAAAAACACATGATGGACTCCCAGACTATGAGAAATAAGATTCTCTGGTCTGATGAGACGAAGATTGAACTTTTTGGCGTTAATTCTAAGCGGTACAGTGCCTTGCGAAAGTATTCGGCCCCCTTGAACTTTTCAACCTTTTGCCACATTTCAGTTTTCAAACATAAAGATATAAAATTTAAATTTTTTGGTGAAGAATCAACAACAAGTGGGGCACAATTGTTAAGTGGAACGAAATTTATTGGTTATTTTAAACTTTTGTAAAAATAAAAAACTGAAAAGTAGGGCGTGCAATATTATTCGGCCCCCTTAAGTTAATACTTTGTAGCGCCACCTTTTGCTGTGATTACAGCTGCAAGTCGCTTGGGGTATGTCTCTATCAGTTTTGCACATCGAGAGACTGAAATTCTTGCCCATTCTTCCTTAGAAAACAGCTCGAGCTCAGTGAGGCTGGATGGAGAGCATTTGCGAACAGCAGTTTTCAGCTCTTTCCACAGATTCTCGATTGGATTCAGGTCTAGACTTTGACTTGGCCGTTCTAACACCTGGATACGTTTATTTGTGAACCATTCCATTGTAGATTTTGCTTTATGTTTGGGATCATTGTCTTGTTGGAAGATAAATCTCCATCCCAGTCTCAGGTCTTTTGCAGACTCCAACAGGTTTTCTTCCAGAATGGTCCTGTATTTGGCTCCATCCATTTTAACCATCTTCCCTGTCCCTGCTGAAGAAAAGCAGGCCCAAACCATGATGCTGCCACCACCATGTTTGACAGTGGGGATGGTGTGTTCAGGGTGATGAGCTGTGTTGCTTTTACGCCAAACATATCGTTTTGCATTGTGGCCAAAAAGTTTGATTTTGGTTTCATCTGACCAGAGCACCTTCTTCCACATGTTTGGTGTGTCTTCCAGGTGGCTTGTGGCAAACTTTAAACGAGACTTTTTATGGACATCTTTGAGAAATGGCTTTCTTCTTGCCACTCTTCCATAAAGGCCAGATTTGTGCAGTGTACGACTGATTGTTGTCCTATGGACAGACTCTCCCACCTCAGCTGTAGATCTCTGCAGTTCATCCAGAGTGATCATGGGCCTCTTGGCTGCATCTCTGATCAGTCTTCTCCTTGTTTGAGATGAAAGTTTAGAGGGACGGCCGGGTCTTGGTAGATTTGAAGTGGTCTGATACTCCTTCCATTTCAATATGATCGCTTGCACAGTGCTCCTTGGGATGTTTAAAGTTTGGGAAATCTTTTTGTATCCAAATCCGGCTTTAAACTTCTCCACAACAGTATGACGGACCTGCCTGGGGTGTTCCTTGGTCTTCATGATGCTCTCTGCGCTTTAAACAGAACCCTGAGACTATCACAGAGCAGGTGCATTTATACGGAGACTTGATTACACACAGGTGGATTATATTTATCATCATCAGTCATTTAGGACAACATTGGATCATTCAGAGATCCTCACTGAACTTCTGGAGTGAGTTTGCTGCACTGAAAGTAAAGGGGCCGAATAATATTGCACGCCCCACTTTTCAGTTTTTTATTTTTTTAAAAAGTTTAAAATAACCAATAAATTTCGTTCCACTTCACAATTGTGTCCCACTTGTTGTTGATTCTTCACCAAAAAAATTAAAATTTTAGATCTTTATGTTTGAAGCCTGAAATGTGGCAAAAGGTTGAAAAGTTCAAGGGGGCCGAATACTTTCGCAAGGCACTGTATGTGTGGAGAAAACCAGGCATTGCTCATCACCTGCCCAATACAATCACAACAGTGAAACATGGTGGTGGCAGCATCATGCTATGGGGGTGTTTTTCAGCTGCAGGCACAGGATGACTGGTTGCAATTGAAGGAAAGATGAATGCGGCCAAGTACAGAGATATCCTGGAAGAAAACCTCTTCCAGAGTGCTCTGGACCTCAGATTGGGCCAAAGGTTCACCTTCCAACAAGACAATGACCCTAAGCACACAGCTAAAATAACAAAGGAGTGGCTTCGGAACAACTCTGTGACCATTCTTGACTGGCCCTGCCAGAGCCCTGACCTCAACCCAATTGAGCATCTCTGGAGAGACCTGAAAATGGCTGCCCACCAACGTTCACCATCCAACCTGACGGAACTGGAGAGGATCTGCAAGGAAGAATGACAGAGGATCCCCAAATCCAGATGTGAAAAACTTGTTGCATCATTCCCAAGACGACTCATGGCTGTACTAGCTAAAAAGGGTGCTTCTACTCAATACTGAGCAAAGGTTCTGAATACTTATGACCATGTGATATTTCAGTTTTTCTTTTTTAATAAATTTGCAAAATATCTACATTTCAGTTTTTTTTTCTGTCAAGATGGGGTGCTGAGAGTACATTAATGAGAAATAAAATGAACTTTTTTGCTTTTAGCAAATGGCTGCAATGAAACAAAGAGTGAAAAATTTAAAAGGGATACTGAATACTTTCCGTACCCACTGTATTTATATAAAATAACATTAATGCAGATTTATTGTGACTTGTACACTAGTTTTCTTGTGTACAATGCATAAAAAGTCAGAATTTCATTCACAAATTGGCCTTTGGCAGCAAAAAAAATTAGATTTTTTTTTAAGTGCAGGCAGATTTATTATCATTTGCACAACAAATTTGGCTTAAATAATGTAGGAAATGCGAGCTGGCATACATTTTTCTCCAGGCACAAGAGCAATTGAAGGGTACACATTATATAGGACGAGGTGTGTGCCTTGTCATTAATGAAGCGCTGACTCTGGGGTTATGAAGATTGGTGTTAATAATGCTAGTCTTCATATATGTCCCCTATTTTTAAACTGCTAATCACTAATAGGTGTGTTTGATTTCACAGCTTGTCCATAATAAAGCTAATAATATTATATACTAAATGCTATCATAATAAAAGGGAGACATTTGGAAGATTATTTCACGTTAACATGCTAATAACATAGTGGTGGGCATGTATAGGACAAATGCAAAATTTTTTTACTTTACAATGAGGCGTTCCTCTGGTGATATTGACTGCCTCATATTGGTCTCCTGATGGGTGAGAGCAACCAGAAGTGAATCCAGCAGCCTGTCAAAGGTCAGAATAGACATACAGCAGAAAGCATGGAATTTCTTAGGGTGTTGGCACAAGTCCTGGTACAGGGTGTGGAAGTGTCCCATCCAGGATCGCTGTGATACGATGGGATGAGCCCAGTAGCACCAACGCTTCCTTCTTTTTCAAGTATCTGCATTGCCTAACGCTCTCCAAATCTCCGAGAAATCACCCACAGCACAAAAAGAGTGCTCACATATCATGATGACATGTTTAGAAGCCCCAAGATAAAAATAAATGCAAGATACCAAAAGACTGCAGCTTTGGCTGCAGTATTATGGAGGCACTGTCCCTATATGGTTGACTGTGACTGTCAATGTTTTGGGGTACTAAGGCTATTACTGATGGTGGAGGCTGTAGCTGTCACTTTTAGGGGACTACAACTGTTGGTTAATGACTGTTACTATATAGGCCTAATGTGGCAAATGTCTCATGTATCTGTTTCCCTTCCATTTCAAAAGCATAATTTTATCTTTGTAAGAACAGAAATCTTTAAAGTATGTGAAAATAGTTTCACGGTAATACAGTAGTCAGATAGTAAAGGAAATATGACACCAGGAAACTCAATATCAAACTAGCCACAGTACATTGTAGGGGACATTTTGTATACCATTAGATTGTCCAGTAGATGCATCTGCAATGTGCAAAGAGGCTCAAGTGAAATGGGGTGTGTCAGAAGATCCAAGGTTCCCATCTCCAGGCAGTGGCATAACTAGCAAAGACTGGGCCCCCCAGCAAACTTTTGACTTGGGGCCCCCCCACAGCATAGCACCCCCTTTTCTGGCCCTCACAAAGTATAATGCCTCATTTACATACACTATAATGTCCCATAGCGGCCCCTCCACACAGTATAATGTCCCATAGCGCCCCTCCACACAGTATAATGTCCCACTGTGGCCCCTGCACACAGTACCATGTCCCACCGTGGCCCCTGCACACACACTATTATACCCCATAGTGGCCCCTGCACACAGTATTATGCCCCATAGTTGCCCCTCCACACAGTATTATGTCCCATAGTGACACCTACACAAAGTATTATGCCGCATAGTGGCCCCTCCACACAGTGTTATGCCCCATAGTGGACCCTGCATGCAGTATTATGCCCCCTAGTGGCCCCTGCACACAGTATTATGTCCCACAGTGTCCCCTGCACACAGTATTATGCTCCATATTGGCCTCTGCACACAGGATTATGCCCTATAGTGGCCCCTGCGCATAGTATTATGCCCAATAGTGGACCACCCATGAGCAATTATTATACTCTGGGATCTTTTCAGATCCCAGCTTATAATGATCGGAGGCCCAACAGAGGTGAAAAACATAAAAACCACTGTTAATTACCTCTCCTGGGCTCCGGCACACTCCCTGCTGCTTTCAACCCTCTTCAATGTTGGTACAGAAGTCACGTGGGCCAGCCTGGCGTCATTATGCGTCTGGCACATCACAAAAGAGGCCCGAAGACTGCCTGGAAATGCCAGAGTGCAGGAGAGGTGAGCAACACAGTTTTTTTATGTTTCTCACCTCCCCTGGGCCTCTGATTATTATACTCCAGGGTCTGAAAAGACCCCGGAGTATAATAATAGCAGTATGTGTTGGGGTTCGCGGGCCTCACTTACCGATCCCCGCTCCTGCTGACAGCCGCCTCCGCTTCCCCTTCTGGGGATCGGTAAGTAAATAGGGTCTGCTGGAGTTACTCCAGCAGGTAACGGCCTATTTAAAAGGAAAAAAAAAGCATCAGGGGCCGCTGCTACCCTGGTATTTACACCACTGTCTCCAGGTCTGAATGGTTGCCCCTTGATTGGCCGTTTCTTCTTATTCTACAGCTGTAGTATTGTGTTTGTAGCCCTATTGGGGGGGGGGGGGATGAGTTTATCCCTCCCGCAATAGACTCTGGCGCTGACCTGTGTGTATAATGGGACCTGAAGCCTTTGCTGAAGGGAAGAGTGGGAACATATATGAAATATATCAGTGCCTCCACCCAGGATAGAGCCTCTGTATTACAGGGAGGATCTCTTCCTGGGACTTACCCATGAAATACAGTTAGTAGCCTTAACAAGGATCACTGTACTAATCTCACAGTCTGAAGAATACATACAGATACCACATAAGGTTATAACAGTAGCTTTATAAGAATCAACAGGGAAATAGTACATACATACAATATACTCAGAACACAGCAGTACTACAACAACCAGCAAGTCCACAACCGTTTTAGGTTATATACCCGGGTATATATATATAGATTTATAGCAAGAGTCCGGTGCACAATACCTCCAGGCAACATAAGAGATGCAGGGGCCCCTGTGGATGACTGTGGATCCTCGGATTCTTGCAGGAGATGATAAACAGCCGATCAGGAGATGATGATGATGATGATGAGATTCTACACAGGCAGCAAACAGGGCGACGGTGACAGCAGTAGATGCAGGCCTGACTACCCTAACAGTGAGTCCTTAACCTGCCAGCTAAACTACTAGTGCAACCGGGCCTCTAACTAGCTAGTTGGCCGTCGGAAGCCTAACCTATCACTGCCCTGAACTATATATATATATATATGGATCCCTAACTACAGTTACTAGCTAGGTCCTGTGAGTATATAGGGGGTAACACATACCTAACTATATACTCTGAAGTAAAGTGGGACAGGTGGCTCTGAAATAAAGTAGAGCAGCTTCACTAGCTGATCTCAAGGATATAGATTCTTAAATATCTACTTATCTACTCCTTAGAATTACACCTACCACCTGCCTTAGACTCCCACAGACATAACATGTCTGTCTCACAGCAGCTCTGCCTCACATCTCTCCCCCCAGCAGCTCTGCCTCACATGTGTCTGACTCACTGTATTTACAAAACAAAACTTGCACTGAATGCCTGGGGTCTCTGAAGCCAAACTGCTGGGGCAAAGAAGCTAGATACATTATATACTAGTAGAAATGGCAGTTCCCTACACTCTCCCTCTGGTGAAATCTTTACGTCACGTCGAAGACATACAAAGTCATAGTATACAGTCGACATTACCAATGACAATATCAATATGGTTGCTTTTGCATTTACAGAGTCTCAACAGGTCAATAGGTATACATGCCAACAGGAGCGAAAATTGGTAACATGTTGACCAAAGTGGACACTGCACCCACCCAAGCATGATATAAATGAGGCTGAGTAGTAAATCTGGGGTCCCCCAAACTATCATATGTCAGTATAGGTGGAGGGTGTCTAATTCTCTCTCCTCTCCGTACCTCTCTCTGAGGTAAACTAGCATGTCCAGGCCTTAAACTAGGGTTGTCTGCCATGGGAGGGGATGGTGCTGGTGGCGTAGGAGAGCTAGATCCCTGCTCATCTGTAGACACAGATCTAGGCACGAATTCTGGAGTTTGAGGGTTCATAGGCCTCCCAGAAGGAGAAGATACTGGTGATCTAGGAACTTCAGGAGCCGCAGTCCAATCACTCTCAGTAGTTTCAGGAAGGTCAGGTGGAATATCGGCTAAGGGCTGTGGAGAATCGCAGGCCGAGCCATCATTAGAGATATCCGCACCATCAATCTGAGGTACAGGCAACAAATGATTTCTATGCCAAGTCCTGATCCTCCTGTCCCGTCCTTTTATCTTGTAGACTGGTATTCCAGGCAACCGATCTACCACTGTAAAGAGTTCACTCTTTACAGAAGGGTATCTCCCTCTGGATGGTAAGGCGTCATCCGACTTTTGCGGATGTTCAACAACTGAAGTAACTCTTTGATCAGGTTACTCTCAAAATCCCGGCCTTGATCAGAATGCAACCGGTGTGGTAAGCCATAATGGATAAAATACTTTTCCCAAAGCACTCTTGCAACGGTGACTGCTTTTTGATCCTTAGTCGGAAAGGCTTGAGCATATCGTGTGAAGTGGTCAGTCACCACCAATACATTTCCAAATCCTCTGGAGTCGCTGTCAATACAAAGGAAGTCTATGCAGACGAGATCCATGGGGCCCGAACTCTTCAAGTGTCCCATGAAGGCCGCTCGAACTGGGACAGTCTTCCTCTGCAAACATCTGCGACAGCACCTACACAGACGGGTCACGGTATCTCTCATTTTGGGCCAGTAGAATCGGTCTTGTATTAGGCCATAAGTCTTCTCAGGTCCCAAATGACCATGATAATCATGCAAACTTCAGAAAATCATCTTCTGAAAGCAGCTTGGAATAACTAGTTGGCACCTTCCAGGGTGATCATGATACAGCACCACAGCACCACACGATAAAGTAGGCCGTTGTCTATTTCAAACTTCTCCCAATCTCGTAGAAGTTGACTGCATTCAGATGGTAGGGATGTCTTTAACATTTCTCTGTCTTGAGAACTCACCGCTTGATAAAGAGGTCCAATTAAAGGATCAGTCTTTTGACTCCAGATCATTCGCTTTGAAGATATAGAGCAACTTTCAAAGGATCCTAAAGCGGCAGGGTATGCAAACATGTCTGGTACAGCTTCGGGACCTCCCCCAAAAGAGTCAATAAGCCGAGTATCGGAAAAGGCTACTCGGCCTTCAACTACAGCAGCCATGGCACACAAAGCTCCTACTCCAGGACTTGGCACTTCTTCCCATTCATCCACTACTTCCGGACTAGGTAATCCAGGCCGTCTTGATAGAGCATCTGCCCCAATGTTCTTGGGCCCCGGTTTATACTTGAGTGTGAATTGGTAGTTGGATAAAGCCGCCAACCAGCGATGTCCTGTAGCATCGAGTTTAGAGGTTGACAAAACGTATGTCAGTGGATTGTGGTCTGTTCTTACTTCAAACGTGGCTCCGTATAAATAGTCATGTCATTTATCAACAATGGCCCACTTGAGCGCCAAAAACTCCAATTTATGTACTGGATAATTTTTCTCGCTGGGAGGAAGACTTCGACTTATGAAAGCTATGGGCAGTAACCTGGCCGGGTATTCTTGGTGCAGCACGCCACCTAATCCTTCAAAGCTGGCATCTACATGTAGCACATATGGCTTCTGTGCATCAGCATAAGCCAGAACGGGAGCTTCTGTCAGTTTTTTCTTCAACAACTTAAATGCTTCTTCACAATCCGCAGTCCACCTATCGCCAAAAAGGCTTTTGGAAGACCCTTTCTTCTTTCCCGGATCTCCTGCATCACTCTTCAACAGGTCGAGGAGGGCTCGAGCAATTTTTGAATATACTTCCACAAATCGTCGATAGAATCCACAAAACCCCAAGAAAGATTGCAACTCCGTAATATTTTGTGGTCGGGGCAAATTCACCACAGCTTCAATCTTACCAGGATCGGTAGCAACTCCTTCAGCAGAAACAATATGACCTACATAAGTGACCGAAGATCTACAAAATTTGCATTTGTCAGCCGACAACTTCAGCCCCTCTTCTTTTAAGCGTTGGAGTACTCTCATGAGTCATTCTTCATGTTCTTCCAGCGTCTTTCCAAACACAATAATGTCATCAAGATATACAAGGCATTCCCGGGGCACTAAATCACCTAACACTCTTTCCATCAACCTTTGGAACGTTGCTGGCGCACCTTTTGTACCTTGCGGCATGCGAGTGAACTGAAAGAAACCCAAGGGGCATATGAAGGCTGTCTTTTCCTGATCCTCAGGTGCCATTGGGACTTGATAGTATCCCGATCTTAGGTCCAGCACTGTGAACCAACAGTTTCCATTCAGAGCTTCCAGAGCTTCTTCAATTCTCGGCAGTGTATACTGATCAGGTAAGGTTCTCCGGTTCAGAGTTCTGTAATCCACACATAGGCAAATTGCTCCAGATTTTTTTCTTATCACCACAATAGGTGAGGCATAGGGGCTCATACTGTCCACAATGATCCCCTGACCTTTCATTTGCTGTAGAGTCTGTCTTAACTCATCAACATCCTTTGGAGCAACTCTCCGTGGTCGCTCCCGGAAGGGGAGTAGAATCGGTCAATCGGAAAGTGTGTTGAGCACTTTTAGCACAACCTACATCCGTATCATCAACGGAGAACACTTCCGATAATTCAGACAACTTCTGTGTCAGTCGCTGATTCCAGGCCTCTGGTAAATGTGGATCACTCAAGTCAAGATTGAGATTAGGGATTGCATCTCGGATTTGAATCCTGCACACTTCAGCGTATGGATTTACTCCAAGCACAGGGTAGCAGTGGGCCACATTCTGGTATGGTCCAATTACGATCGGATCCGGTGAACAATTCCTCACTGTCACACAGGTAGATAACTCCACTTTATTTCTCCAGTCCTTTCTCTCTGGGATCACCATCCAGCCATTCTGGTTAATCATTTCTTCAGGGCTTTCCATAAGGACATAACTCCCCCCTTCAAGCAAATCGGGAGCAATGCTGGAGGCTACTCTCAGAACTCTCTCCCCGCCGGCAGGAACTTCCACGGTTCTCTCACCGATATGATAATACCATTCCATGTCGATAGCCAGTAGACAGGGCATCACAGAGTTCTCTAAGATCAGAAGATATATTCACCGGCTGAGCTGCAGGGTTCCAATCTCTTCCAAGAAACTTCTGAAAAGCATAATGCACTGCAGGACAATTAGTGCCAAGTATCACAGGAGCTGCACAAGAATTCCCTGTATCAGGACAGACAAGAGCCGTAATCTTCATAGGAGCGACACTATGATCTTCTAATTCAGGGACAGCTATAACTACTTGTAGGCTACCATCTACAGGATATGATCCTGAATTAAGCCCCCACAATTTCATTTGTCCCGTAGACTGAAGAGGTATATCCCTCAGATACTTTGGGTAGAACGAGCGATAAATCAGGGTCACTTGAGATCCTGTATCAAACAGGGCAGGAGCGGCATGACCATTGACAGTGACTTTGACAACGGAGCTGGAGCCCGCGATAGCGCCTCTGGTCTTTACTTGGCCCGCCTTCCTTCGGTGTCTTTGATTCTGAATAGAGAAGACAGCACTGTGTCCCATTCCCTCACTGTCCTCCGTACACTGTCTGGCAGTACGGCCCGTCTGACCACATTTATAACAGGTTCTAGCATCCTTCCTCCATTGAGTGGCAGTGGGTGGAGTGGCGGACTGTCTAGGTTCTGACCGCCCCGCTGGTTTGTCCTTGTTTGAACTAGGAAGAACATCTTCTTTAGAGATGCTTTTCGCTTTCTTAGGGGTACTAAAACTAATGTCAGCTTCTTCACTAACTTCATTAAGTCAGGAAATGGAAGAACTTTGTCAGATAGTAAGACCTTGAGTACTTGAGCAAGAGGATGATGAGGTTGTAACCCTCTCACCAACTGACTGGTTCTCATAGCGTCTACCTCTGAAGTAGATATAGCTGCGTGGTACACCAGACGTGAAAGAAGTAGCTGTAAACGGTTAATAAAAGTAGAGACATTTTCCCCTTCTTTTTGACGAACCATTCGGTAATCAGCAACCATCTGGGCAAGGTCATAGTGTCATGATATTAGGTGCAGGTATGGTCTTATGATATCAATATTGGTCTATAATACTGCACATAGGGCAAATGGAATGTGGTCAAACTACTATTGTCCTGTCCCTGAAGCAGCCAGCCATTTGGTCAAAAGCCTTCATCTGCATAAGACTGCAACCCTCACTAACCCAGTGGGGGTTCATTTAGACAGGATATGGTATGCAAACGATCCCCATATAATTGCCAGACACACTGGCTCCATTATTAGGTCAGAGGGCTTATGGTTTTATGACAATATCTGGCCTGGGGAAAACTTACAGTCGACCCAATAAATTCCCCAGATGCGTCAGGTCAAGGCGCACGCTCAGAATATACACATGTCACAGTTCAAAGCCCAGGAAAGGTCCAGACACTGATCTCCTTACCCAAAGGGAGCTGGAGTGTCGAACTTGGAGTCTATGTATTGGGGATCTCGCCAGGAACCCCATCATACTACCAGCCAGACTCTATAAACATCATGCATAGAATTATACTGAAAAGTTATTCTGAGAGATGTCGAAAGGGGGCGGGGCTTCTTCCCCTGGTGACCTCACTCAGGGAGGAGACCAGGGGAGACAAAAGGGCTCCGCCCAGGCTGTTGTCTGGTGATTTTGGAGATGCACGCTTCTTGGAGGCCAGCTGTGGGGGAAGGCAACCATGTGATGACCATGTGGTTGACATGCGGCCTAAGCAGCTAGGCTTGAGGCCTTGTTGTGGACCTAAACGAGGGGTAACCGCATGTAAGCAACGCATGCTTTGCCCAAGACTGTGCCCTGAGCCTGCCACATGGGCTCAGAGAAATGGGCTAACTACTTGTTCCGGAAGGTCTTCTGCCATTTTACTCTGCTAAGGTCATCTGCTACTGGACGTCCATAAGATACGTGCCCTGGCTGAACAACACTTGGAAGTCAGAGATACCTTCACAAGCTGGTGTTGGTAATATATATTCTTTTCTTTCTATTATTCCCATTTTTATTTTATGTACCGTGTTATGCTGTTTTCACCTGTATCTGCTTGTTAATCGCTGCATGTATTCTATGTATGTGTTAAGTGTCTAGCGCCGACCCATTTAGGGGTTAATAAATATATAAAATTTAGAAGGCCCGTCTCTCATATTATCCTCTGCCGGACCTACATTCACAAAAGTGGGTGTGAGGTAAGCGAAGCGATCTCAGATAGGCCAGGAGCGGTTCCTGGTAAGACTCGGATCCTTCACACATAGTATGGCTGAAAGTGATCAGACAGTACTTGTATATAGTCCAATGCACTCACTCCTTCATGAGATTCTCTGTACAGGTGGATCAATTCTGCAGCAGGAGACCGCAAACTTTCACTGATACGCTGCCGCTTGCCTTCTTCTGAGCAAGACCATTCCTTCAGGCATTGGAGAGTATGTTCTTTCCATATCTCAAAGTTTTCCTCCCCTTGTGGTACTGGGACATTACCAGAGAATACCTTTAGTTTCTTGTAGTGAGTGGCCTGCAGGCCCTGAGCTAACATTTCAGTCAGCTTGGCTAAAGTGCTAATAGCACTGTCACTAGAGGAACTGCTAGCGACGGCCATACTGGGGGGGTAACTGGCTGAGTGGAGTTCTTCCTTTACCTGAACCAGGGGAGGAACAGGAGGTCGGTAATCCCATGTAGTAGTTAGTGGGAGGTTCCCCTCTGAACTATATCGCTTCTCCATATCGATGACTATTCCCATTTCTAAATCTCAGCAGTGCCTCCAAATGTAGACCTATTTGGGGGGGGGTATGAGTATTATCTCTCCCGCAATAGACTCTGGCGCTGACCTGTGTGTATAATGGGACCTGAAGCCTTCGCTGAAGGGAAGAGTGGGAACATATATGAAATATATCAGTGCCTCCACCCAGGATAGAGCCTCTGTATTACAGGGAGGATCTCTTCCTGGGACTTACCCATGAAGTACAGTTAGTAGCCTTAACAAGGATCACTGTACTAATCTCACAGTCTGAAGAATACATACAGATACCACATAAGGTTATAACAGTAACTTTATAAGAATCAACAGGGTAATAGTACATACATACAATATACTCAGAACACAGCAGTACTACAACAACCAGCAAGTCCACAACAGTTTTAGGTTATATACCCGGGTATATATATAGATATATAGCAAAAGTCCGGTGCACAATACCTCCAGGCAACAGAAGAGATGCAGGGGCCCCTGTGGATGACTGTGGATCCTCGGATTCTTCCAGGAGATGATAAACAGCCGATCAGGAGATGATGATGATGATGAGATTCTTCACAGGCAGCAAACAGGGCGACGGTGACGGCAGTAGATACAGGCCTGACTACCCTAACACTGAGTCCTTAACCTGCCAGCTAAACTACTAGTGCAACCAGGCCTCTAACTAGCTAAGCTAGTTGGCCGTCGGAAGCCTAACCTATCACTGCCCTGAACTATATATATATATATATATATATATATATATATATGGATCCCTAACTACAGTTACTAGCTAGGTCCTGTGAGTATATAGGGGGTAACACATACCTAACTATATACTCTGAAGTAAAGGTGGCTCTGAAATAAAGTAGAGCAGCTTCACTAGCTGATCTCAAGGATATAGATTCTTAAATATCTACTTATCTACTCCTTAGAATTACACCTACCACCTGCCTTAGACTCCCACAGACATAACATGTCTGTCTCACAGCAGCTCTGCCTCACATCTCTCCCGCCAGCAGCTCTGCCTCACATGTGTCTGACTCACTGTATTTACAAAACAAAGCTTGCACTGAATGCCTGGGGTCTCTGAAGCCAAACTGCTGGGGCAGAGAAGCTAGATACATTATATACTAGTAGAAATGGCAGTTCCCTACATGTTTTAAATTTTTTTTTTCTTTGACCTATTCCTCTGATGGTGATAAAATCTGGTATGAGGATTCAGTGCTGGAATATACATGATTGTAGCAATAAGATGAAAAGATTGGCAATCTTTGAGATACTTAAAGAGGACCTTTCATTTTCTCTGACAACAAAGGCATTATATACACCTAGAAATGCCCCCCCTCCCCCCCCATTTCCCTCTCCATTATGGAAATTTTTGTTGATGTGGTACTGGCATACATTGTTTATTTTTATATCATATTTTTGTTTTGTTTTATTTTTATGTTCACATTGTTCCCCCCAGGCTATAATAGACCTTTTGGAGGGCACCTTAACACTACAATTTTTTTTTCTTTGCTAATTTCCCCTGTAACTGGGTTGATATATTAGCCCCAGTTACAGGAGGAGTACAGCCTCCTAGCATTTTCTGCAGAGCTCAGCCAGTTCCCCAGCACCCAGTGGATTACATGGATCATTGCTATATATACTGGGCTCATTTAGCCAAGGTAGGGATAGTAATAAACAGTGATGCCTTTTCTTTGGGGAGTCCATCTGACAACTAGCTCCCCACCCCTGTCATATAGCTGCTAACTTTGTAAGGATGTAATTACCAACCACCTCGATGTATATTTTCCATGGATGGCTAGTGTTTACAGTTTCTTATCAATCCAGAGGTCTATTGGGTCATGTACCAGTATTAGTGGAATTTGGTATTAGATGTGAAATTAATCCTTTTGAATTGAGGAAGTGTATGATTCTGAAAAGGATAAAGAGATTATCTCTTTCATTGTTATTAATGAAAATACATCCTAAATCCAAATGGTGAATGCAGAGGCGTAGCTAGCGGGGGGGGGGGGGCAGAGGGGGCGGCTGCCCCCAGCCCACTGACTCTTTGGGGCCCATTAATATATTCTTTATGTCTAACTAGATCGGTGTCTGCAGACACCGATCTAGTTACAATGCTTCCTGGTGCTTAACTGTCTTGTAAACCGCAAGCCACTTCAGGCCTGCAGTTTACAAGACCCCCGAGACCACAGACGGATGTCTTCTTCTCAGCACAGGCAGCGCGATGATGGCGCTCAGACACAGACGTCCTATGCGTGGACAGGGAGGAAGTGGCAGCTCCATTCATCAGCATCGCAAGTAGGTGAGCATGACTTTTTTTTTTTTTTTTTTTTTTTTTTAGCACAGTTGTGGGTGTATTAATAGTTTAACCCCTTCAGGTCTGAGCCCAAAAGTGCGTTAAAGACCAGGCCTCATTTTTCAAAACTGACATATGTCACTTTATATGGCAGACCCAGAGTATAATGATTGGAGACCCAGATGATGACAAACATAAAAACCAGTGTTACTTACCTATCCTGGACACCGGTGCACTCCTTGCAGCTTTCGGCCCTGTGAGTAGCATTGGTTGTTATGTTCCCTCACCTCCCCTGGGCCTCCAATTATTATACTCTGGGGTCTGAAAAGACCCGGAATATAATAATAGTAGTATTTGAGGCCCGCGGCCTCACTTACCGAGGCCCGCGGCTGCTCACAGCGGCATCCACTTCCCTTTCTACGTATCATAGCAGAAGGGGAAGCGGAGGCGGCCACGAGCAGACGCGGGGTAGGTAAATAAATAGGCCGTTACCTGCTGGGGATACTCTACCTTGTAACTGAGCTACAATAAGAAAGTCATGGCTGGGTTCCTGACAAGTCACAGACCGTAGAAAGTTTCTGCATTCGTGGTCGTATCCATTGGCAACCGATCAAGACCACAGCTGTCACCACTAAGATAGTTAGAGAAAGTCTTTAAAACTCTGCAGAATTTGTAACTACTTTGCAAAAATGTTTAGCTTTTAATTATCTACAAATATAGATATGACTATGGTCATGGGAATTCCCCTTTAATAAAGTATAGCTAGGGCAGGGGGGACCATCATTCAGGGGGTACTATTACTGTAATAGTGCTCCCTACAGGTAATATTACCTGTATGTGTTTTGGGGGGGGAACTATTACCTTTGGCGGGCACTACTAGGGCACTATTACAGTACTATAACATTACCTGTGTGTGGGGGACTGTTATTAACAGTAAGTGGGCACTATAACTGTAATAGCGCCCTAATATTGCTCCCCATAGGTAATACCCCCCCACAGGTAATGTTATTAACTGAGTGAGCATTATTACTATAATAGTGCCCTAGTAGTGCCCCCCACAGGTAATATTACCTGTGTGTGTGGAGGGGGCTATTATCTGTGGGGGACACTACTAGGGCTCTATTACAGTAATAGTGCCCCCCAGTTCAAAACATTACCTGTGTGTGAGGGGACGGTTATTAACTGTGGGGGCACTATTACTGCATACCGTTACTATAATTATAATTACAATAAACTTACCTGATTACTAATGCAGCTCCCGTGACCTGTTCTTACACACAGGATGTGTGTATCTTCTCTTCTGCTCCCACATCCTGTGTGTCAGAAGAGAACCCGGGAGATGCATTAGTGCCTACACCAGCAGATCACTCCTTCTATTTCAGGAGCTGGTAATGGCAGATGTGTCGGAAAAAGGATTTTATTGACACATTAAAAGAAAATGCTAACTACATGGCTGCTAAAAGGGATGTGGCACAATGATCATCAAGCAATACTACAATGAGCTTGAAAAAACATTGGGTACTTGCCAAGTTTTTTGAGGTAGGCCTTGAAGCCTCATTCCCATTCCTGGGGGTGGAGCTCCTTTGTAACCTCATCCCAAATATGGTTTATCGCAATTTGATCTCAATATTCATCCCTTGGTCTTCTTATGCCAAAGAACAGGATGGTCCTTAAAATTTAAAGAAAAAAAGGGCCAGTTATATTGTGGGGGCCATAAACACACAGCAAGAATAAACTATGAAGAAAATGCAGGGGTCAAAGTAGAGAGTATCCAAAATCGTGACATTGTGGGCCACATGGCAGTAAAATATATTGTAGCAACATGTGGAGGTGACATATACTGTGGGAAAGCAACACTCCTGCACTAGGATGATGAGATGTTCCACAAGTCCATGTTCCACGGGTCATGATGGAATTATGGTACAGGTGCACACAGTCCACTAATCCGTACAGACCAGCACTGTGTCACTTATCAACTAATCTGCAATTGTGCTGAAGCTACAGATGTGCATCAGTAGCTTCTTCACAATTTCAACATGCCCATAGACTTTGATGGGCTTATCAGTAATGTAAATGCAAACAAAAATAGGACATGCTTCATAAATTGCGGTCCTTGGATACAGTATGGACACACTGCCACAAAACTTTTTTCTTCACAAATCATTTGATTTAGTCACTCCACCCTACTCCAAAAGAAGAAAAAAAAAAAGGAAAAATAAAATTCTCTACTTCACTTCTCTCTACCCACCTACCTACACCTACCTACCCATACTACAACAAAACATGGCTTTTTAAAGGGAACCTGTTATATTTTTTTCATCCTAAACTGGCATTCTCACCCTGTGAAGCAGGCATTTGGGTAGGGTATCAGGTTGATGTCAGGTTGATGTCAGTCAGTAAGGGCAGCCACGCTGCACAGGGTGTGATTTAGTGCAATGACTGAATAACTTGCTTTCTACCCCTGTGAGTTAAAAATATTTTTAAAAAAAGTAAGAAAAATTCAAATCACCTCCACTTTCCTTAGATCACATATAACAGTACTTACTTAGTAAATAAAGTGAAACACATACACATTAGGTATGACTGTGTCTGAAAATGTCTGGCATACAAACAATAAAAATATTTTTCCCATATGGTGAATGCCGTACCAGGAAAAAAAAAATGAACCAAACCGCAGTTTTTTTGCTGTTTCGCCTCCCATAAAAAATTGAATAAAAAGCAATCAAAGCAATAGACATTGCATAAAACTAAAAAGTACATAGGACCTCACTAAAAAGACACCTTATGCATCCCTGTACATGAAAATATAAAAAAGGGTGTAAGAATATAGGTACTGCTAAATTTTTTTATTTTTTTTTTTTGTTGCAATGTTTGGGATTTTTCTAAGGGATTACAATGTACTGTATATAAAACTATATTACTTTGGTATCCCCAGCATCTTACCGGCCCATAGAGTGCAGATAACATGTCATTTTGGCTACATAGTGAACACCGTAAGAACAAAGCCCGTATGAAAACCACACAAACAAAGTTTTTCCCCAGTTCCACCCCATTCTGAATTTTATTTCCATCTTCCCAGTATCTCATACAGAATATGAAATGGTACCAGTGTACTAATGGTACAATTTGTCCCACAAACATTAAAGGTGTATTTCCATGAACATAATCATATCTATAGTTATAGATAATTAAAAGTTAAACATTTTTGCAAATATAAGTAGTTAAAAATTCTGCAAAGTTTTAAAGATTTTCTCTAACTATCTTAGTGGTGACAGTTTGTTGTCTTGATCGTTTGCCAATGGATACGACCACGAAGGCATAAACTTTCTATGGTCAGGAACCTAGCCATAATTTTCTTATTGTAGCTAGGTTATCAGGCAGGGACAGTACATGTATCAGAAGATATCCCGGCCACAATAAGGAAATCATAGCTGTTATTCTGACCTTAGAAAGGTCCTGAATTCATGGTTGTATTCACTGGCAACTGATCAAGACAACAACTTGTGACCACAAGATATTTAGAGAAAAGCTTTAAAATTCTGCAAAATGTTTAATTACTTATAGTTGCAAAAATGTTTAACTTTTAATTATTTATAAATTTTAAAATGGTTATGTTTATGGGAATACCCTTTTAAGCCCTCATATGGCTCTGTGAACAAAAAAAATTAAAAAGTTGTGGCCTTTGTAAAGCGGGGGGTCAAAAAAGAAAATCGAAAAATACCGACGTCATTATGTGTTGCGACGCCAGCCTAGCTCACGCAAGATCTGGACCAACATTGAAGATGGCCAAAGTAGCGCATGGGAGTGCATCGGAGCCAGGGAGAGGTAAGTAGCATTGTTCTTTTATGTTTCTATCCTCCCCTGAGTCTCCAATCATTATACTCTGGGGTCTGAAAAGACCCTAAAGTATAATAATCGTTCATGGGTGGTCCACTATGGGGCATAATACTATGTGCAGAGGCCACTATGCTACATAATACTGTGTGCAGGGGCCACTATGGGACATAATACTGTGTGCAGGGGCCACTATGAGGCATAATACTGTGTGCAGGGGCCACTATGGGGCATAATACTGTGTGAGAATACACACCCCTGATGCTCCAAGCCACTAATTTACATAAAGATAAAAAGTAAAAATTCTCTACATTGCCAAGATTAAATTTCACAGCACATGTATGATGGTGCTGGTGCTAAGTTACACTACAAGGCACTATGCTCAGTTTAACTGGGATATCTCAGATAACGCACTCGCTATAAGGCTAGGGCCCCACGTGGCGTGTTTTACAGTCCCTGCAAGGTGGATAGGGTTCTAGCGAATCCCATCCACACATTGCAGAAATATCCATGCAGCACAAATTGCAGGATGTCAATTATACCTACTGAAACACTGGCGGTTTCCCTATAGGTATAATGGAAGCAGAAAGTCTGCACAGGAAACACAATCTGCAAAAAAAAAAAACGCTACTTGGGGCCTCAACCTAACTATGGAATAACAAGCAGTGGTATTCCTGCCCCTGAGTGGACCCCCTCAGCCTTGTAGCTGTTTCTATGACTATGAGAGTTTGAAATAACACACACGTTACCTTAGCTTAAATATATATCAAATGATATGTCTTTTCATTTTGTATTATGTGCTTGTGTATATAGTCCTTGAGTATCTTTTAAACCACATATTAAGTTTTCACATTCAATAGGAATGGTCTTGTTGAGCAGTAATCCTAGGTATGTAGAGCTAAGTGCTCATTGCACAATTTTATCACAGCAATGAATTTGAATAGACTAGGTCGCAGACTAATGCTACACTATTCTGTATCATTCACACATCCATGAAGTATGCTCCTCTATATTTCAAACTGTCACTTACTGAAAACTGTCCTGAGTAACCATAGAAGCTGGCAAACTAACTAGCTTGTGGTAAGAATTCTTTCCAGAGACTGTTGAGAGTGTTGAAATAGTCACATTTGGCCATTTTGATATTTTTCCCCGGTACGTCATTCACCGTATGGGATAAATATTTTAATATTTTAATAGTTCTGACATTTTGGAGCGTGGGGACACCTACAGTGTTTATGTTTTTTTATTGTTTATTTATTTTTATATGTGATTTAGGGAAAGGGGGTGATTTGAACTTTTATATATTTTGCGGGTTTTTTTTTTATACTTTTAAAAACTATTTTTTATTTTTTATTTTGCTTTTATTTTCAAACCCCCTAGGGACCTTGAACCCTAGGGGGGTCTGATCATTCATACTATTCACTGCAATACTAATATATTGCAGTGAATAGTAAAATCCATTCACTTCTATTACACTGTGTCTCTGGCAGCGTGTAATAGAGGTGATATAATGAAAACACTGGGAGCCTTCAATAGGCTCCCGGCTGTCATGGCAACTGATTGGTCAAAGATGGCAGCGCCCATGGTGGCTGCGCACTTTAGATGCCGCGGTCGTGTTTAACCGCGGCATCTAAATTGTTAACAGCTGCGATCGGTGTCGGTGACGTAAATTAACATGATTATGCACAAATGGGTTAAAGAAGCTTTTCCCTTTTCCCCATTCACTTACAAAAATAGAAGTTGTACTTAAGTATCTTTGGAATCCACTTTGCGTAGTTTACAATGCTTTGGTTGCTTTGGATAGTTCCTATCCTCTTAGTATCTTGTGGTATAGGTAGCTCATCTTCAACACTTATTAGGGGGGAAAAAAAAAAATCAATTTTGTTAGTTCCTAACAGTAGTTTACTTATTGGGTTGAAAATAAGGAGAATTTAGTGGACATATCACCAAACTGTGAGAAGACCTTTTCTGCCCTTTCATCTACCCCACATATACACGTAGACCATATGAGCTCATATTTGCTTAGCCTGTTCAATGACAAATACTATATTCCTTAACTTCAGTCTTGTATCTTTTGGTCTGACTGAGTCAAGATATACTGTTCACAGATACTTGAGAAAACAATCAAATGAATAAGCACTGCATTCAGCTAGTAAAAGCAAAACACTGTTTAATGGATGTAAAGATAATGTAACACAAATTTTGTTCCCAGCTTTTAAATGTTATATTCCAATTGCTTATGTCTAAAACAAATTAAAAATTGCTACATTCATCATAAACTTCGCTTTTGTGACCACAGCAACGAAAATTATGCATTTTTACTATAGTAACAGACGATTTTGCATCTTCTCATTTATACAGTCAGACTAAGAACACTATATGCATTGCAAATTTACACAGATTACCAAAAACTGTTCAGAAGTGTGCGGTTTTCCGAGATTTACAACTATACTGCAAATCAGTTTCACGAATCAATCCCCAAATATAGTCGCCCATCATGTTTTCGTTATATTGTCCTTGGTAACGGCGTTCAAAGTTCATAATGTCCTGGTGAAAGCGCTCGCCTTGCTTCTTTGAATAAGCTCCCATGTTCTCTTAAAACTTATCAAGATGAGCATCAAGGATATGGATTTTGAGTGACATCCTGCAGCCCATAGCAGCATAGTTCTTTATCAGAGTCTGAAACAGTTGTACATAGTTTTCATCTTTATGATTGCCTAGGAAGCCGCGAACCACTGCGACAAAACTGTTCCAAGCTGCTCTCTCCTTCCTATTCAGCTTCTTGGGAAATTCACTGCACTCTATGATTTTCTTGATTTGTGGTCCGACGAAGACACCAGCTTTGATCTTTGCTTTAGACAGCTTAGGTAAAAGATCTTGGAGGTAATTGAAAGCTCTCGACTCCTTATCTAGAGCCCTGACAAATTGTTTTATGAGCCCCAACTTGATGTGTAGTGGTGGCATCAGCACCTTGCGTGGGTCCACCAGTGGCTCCCACTTTACATTGTTCTTCCCCACAGTGAACTCTGTCCGCTGAGGCCAGTCCCGCCTGTGGTAGTGCGCTTCAGTATCCCAGCTGTCCCAAAGGCAAATAAAGCAAGGATACTTAGTAAAACCACCTTGGAGGCCCATCAGGAATGACACCATTTTGAAATCTCCGATAACTTCCCAGCTGTACTCATCATACTTCAAGGCACCTAGCAACATCTTGACACTGGTGTATTCCTCTTTCAGGTGCACCGAGTGAGCTACAGGAAGAGACGGATACTTGTTCCCATTGTGAAGCAGCACGGCTTTGAGGCTCTTGCATGAGCTGTCTATGAAGAGGCTCCACTCATTCGGGTTACAGGTGGTATATATAGCCTCGAATAGACCGGCCACGTTGTTGCAGAAGCACAGTCCATCTTGATGACTGAAGAAGATGGAAAAAAACTTGGTGACGCTTCCTCTGATCTGTGACTTGGACGCTTTCATCTAATAAGTTCCATTGCTTGAGCCTTGATGTCAGAAGCTCAGCGTTGGACTTGGTGAGACCAAGGTCTCTGATCAGATCGTTGAGGTCTTTTTGGTTAGGGTAGTATGGCTTCCGTTCCTCATCTGCATATGAAGAGAAATCGTGATCTTCAACGTCTTCCTCGATGTCTGACCTGCTCCTTTCTTTTGAAGGTCATGTAGCTCTGTCTGGAGGTGTTGGTACAGGAAGTTCAGGGCAGTGTGGTACTGGGGCAATAGATGACAGAATGTCAGGATACGTTACAGGCGGTGCATTTTTGCCAGTGCGACGTTTGGAAGGGTCCACCATGCAGAAGTAGCAATTTGTTGAGTGATCAGTCGATTCACGCCAAATTCTTGGGATAGCAAAATGCATGGCTCTCTTCTCTCCCCTGAACCAACCTATAAGCAAACAAAATAGTATTTGGATTGAGAATTTGATTTAGGCCTATTTCACACTAATGACTAGTGATATTTACAATATTAACACAGTTAATCTGCTATTTAAGAGAGTAGCATTTATCCACTTACCTTCAAGAGTTTTCTTGCAGTGCTCACATGTGAAATGAGGAGCCCATGGTTTGTCTTGGTCACCAACAGGCATGCCGAAGTATGCTTTGTAGGCCTCACACATCTTAGCAGATGCTTCCACAGAGTACTTTTTCGCTCTTGTCTTTATAAACTGGCCACAGACGTAGCAAAATGCGTCTGCTGGATGTATGCAACCTCTTGATGCCATCTAAATTGACTAAGTTGCTGTGAACTGTAAGGAAAAAGGATGTCTCTCAAAACTTGATAAAAATGGTCTTTATTCCATGCAGTATTAAAGTTCAAGAGTGTACTGAGGATTCAGCAGAGCAAGATTGATCACCCGGTACCATAGTAACACACAATATATACATTTACATTCCTAAGCTCCTCCTGTAATGGGTGTGGGGTGAAGTGTGAATACTGTCGTTATCAGAATCTGAATAGATATTGAATTCACACCTGTTTGTCTAGGTCAATTCCCCTTTGTCTGTGATGGCCATTGCCCACTTACTATGCAATCCCAATCAATTAGATCCTGTCTCTCAAGAAGGGCTATAGTGGCCCTATATAACTGTAGTTATACAGCTACCTACAATTCTGTACAGTCGCAGAAAGTTCTAGATAATTCTGGGCAGTTCTAGAAACTTCTTGATAGTTCTCACAATTCCAGAAGCTTCTTAAGTATCTTGAAATATTGCGAATATCCTTAAAAATAGATCAATTTCAAAATATCATTGTGCTGACCACAAAAGCAAAGTTTACAGGGAATAATAACTTTTTTCTATTCATTTAAGGTACAAACAATCAGGAAAACACACTTGGGACAACTGGGAACAAATATTTTTTTGAAAATTGTTACATGGAATTTTCAGTATATATGATATAGCAAGCCTACGAAGATAGTCTAAATACTGTATTTTGTAAGAATTGTTATTATATAACCATATACAGGTAGAATAAGAAATGTTAAACCCTGAGTTATACTGAAGTCCCCCACCCCCCAGTACCCCCAGTTTGCCCTTCACTGTCCTTAATCAAATTCCACCAAACAGGACTTATTTGAATATTCCTTTCACTAGTTTATACTAACATTTATTCTTTCACTTCCTCAAACGGTCGGGTATACTGACTTCAACCCCTTCACTGCTCTTTTGAAACATTTACAGGTATACCAAAAATATCATAGCTTTTTATGATACAGTTTTAGGTCTGAGAAAACTCATACAAAGTGGTGGGTTATGGTACATATTAGATAAAGTAATCTTGGCACTAATTCTGCTTTACCCAGTTTAGGAATGCACAGTTATGCTCAAAATAATTACATTTGGCATAATAATTCCATTTAGCATTTTCAATAATGACATTTCGGGTAGAAAGGAAATATCATAAACCAAATTCCAGAAATCACACCATATATGCAATAAGATACCTACAGCAGTTGCTACAGCAACCACCTCAACATAGTGATGAAAAACTAAGAAAGGGCATGATCATTTTATAACCAAGAGAGACCATCATAAGAATTATCTAGTAATTGATAGTTATTCTGTGTACCTAATAAGAACATTTGTCAACTCAGTGATAGATCACAGATCTCATCTGAATCACAGAAATTTGTGGTCTTTTTAGTACTGGTGAATATACAAAGATATGTGGTTCTGGATATAGGAGAAAGTTGCATCTATGAAACTTTAATTTTAGGAGATGTTGTAGATCTTGGGCTCTGCTTGGGTCAGACTTTTAGCCACAAATATAGACTAAATAATGAATGTATTAGAGGCCCTCTATTTGGTCCTCTTTGGCCTTCAGCAATTTGTTGTGACATTGTCAGGTATTATACATAGGTATCAAAGCACCTAGGGTAGGCCAAGAAAACACTCTCCTAAACATTTCTTCTTCAATCAGCATGTACTGTTGACACCTGACAGGAACTGTTCATTGATTCATGCTACTTGCAACAAATTCTGACCTTCCCATCAGTATGGTGAAACAGAAATTTTGATTCATCTGACCAAGCCATGTTTTTTTCACTGCTCAGTAATACAAGTCTTTCTTTTTCCTTTAGACATCAATGGCATTTGGGCTGGTTGTCTGCTACTATAGCCCATCCATGATAATGAATAATACGTTGTGAATGCAGACATGTTAGTTGGAGCACCACCATTGTATTCACATACTGTATATTCATTCTGACTTTTGGCAACTAATAACTCTTGATCCTAATTATAAAATCCCACAAGGTAGTCAGGCTTTAAGATACTGCCCCTGCATAGTTTAATGTTGATGACCATGCTTTGTTTGAAGTAGTTCAGATTGCTCAATCTTCACATTTTAATGTGGTTTCACAACCAAACTGATCCATAGAAGACTTGCTCACTTGATTTTATACTGCACTCTGGGGACACATGTCTAATTTCCATACAAGAATGCTCCAATCATGAAAGAACAGGTGACTCTAATAAAGTGGCCATTCAATGTATGTTTTTCACTAAATCTTATGCGTTGCTGTCTTTCTTTTTCTTGTAATGGTCTAAGGGATTTACTAATGCATATTGTAAAGTTTATGTATAAATCTAAAGTACATAAAAAGTAACAGTCCGTTCCTTATATTTTTATTATTATGATTGTATGGACAGTAGCATTTCCAAATCTATTTTTTTATTGTAATTGCATTCTATAAAATATAGATATTTGCTTACAATTTCCCTTCCCTGAGAACACCTACAGTTTTCCTTAAAAATGGTGAAAATAGTGATGTAAACTAGAATAGTTTAGGCATAGTAGATTCTATCTCAGCAATTTTATTCCTCAGATGATCATTGTGGTGTCTTAATTACGATGTTTGCAGCATGTAGCTAAGAACATGATTAGAATGACACTTAGCCTTAAAAAATAATAATGAATGTTATTTTAAGGAGACTGTATTACAGCTATTTATGTTAAGCTGTAAGAATTAGAAAGTGGGTTTGAAGACTTGCAACTGCTTGTGTCGACAAGTATTCCTAAAGTGTGAACTCTCACTGTCTAAAATTCTGCTTCCCTGATGTTGAGCAGTATTTCTCAACTACATGCCAGAACAAACATATAAATGTGAAAAAAGCAACTAACATTATTAATAAATATTTTAGAAGACAATTTCATAGTGAAGAGTGATGTTATCTTAATTAAGTCAACCGGTTGTAAATAAAACCTTGATAAAAAGGGTGAAAGCTTGAAATAATATGCTGCAGGTCTATGACCATTTGGGCTTGTTTAATTATGTACAAAACACAATGACAAAAATAATCACCATGTCAACCATGCCATAATTGAAATTCAAAAATGGCAGAAAACCAATAAAAGGGACAAATATTTAGAGAAAACGAGTGACAGGAAATATAGGGAAAAACAGTCATTGCTAATTCTAGGCACTTAGACGTGTTGGACATAACACTTAATAACATTATCCTCTCTCTGTTGGCACACTTTGACTATTTTGTGCAAAAATCTCTCTTGACTGAAACATTTAACAAAAGGTCAGAGGTAAAGCCAGCGATTACTCATTCTTAGTGTTTTGTACTACAGACGATGAGTAAAGATTATTTTATGCTTACCTGTAGTTTGTTTTCCTGAATGCATTAGAAGTATTTAAGAGAAGGCCTGACCCAGGAAGAATCATGAAGAAAATTACATCTTTCATAAAGTAAGTATATATCAGACTAGGCTAATCAAGTTTACCTGCCAGAACATTTTATGTTTTCTAAAGTAAAGTTAAGATGTGAACTTAAAAAAGTTTGGAGTCACTCCCATTATTATCAGGGAATGGCAGTAGGAACCCCGTACTTACGTAGGCTAGATTTACACTAGCGCTCGGTTTCCATCCTTCCGGTCTACATGGGGATCCGAAGAATGAAAACTCTGTCCGCCTAAAAAAGCGGTTACCTGCAGAAACCCGTGGACCCCATAGACTCTAATGGGGTTCACTGGGTTTCTGTCTGGTTTCCAACGATTTTAGACTGCTTTCAGGACTTTTCTCTCCAATGATTTAAGCGTAACCTCGGGCCGATTTGCCCGAACACTAGTGTGAACCTAGCGTCACTTTTTCCACAAAAGTAACTAATTCTTTTTTTCTTTTAAATTGCGTCTCATTTATCTATATAGACTGTTTGAATGAATATCATTTATTAAAAGGAGTTTAACACCACCAAAATCTCTTACAATTTATATGCTGTTGTAGGGCAGGTTTTTGACAATGAAAATACCTTTTTGTGTGAAAATGCAATCTTGCCGCTTAGAAAATTTACTTTTAATCTGTATGCAAGTGAGTTGGTGGGTGCACCCAAACATAGCCATGTTTGCCAAAGCTCCCACTTTTTCATGTGGTTTCTACCCAGTGCCCCATGAAGATCCACAGGTACTGATATATGGAGAGCACAACTGAAATTAGGTGCTCCAGCAAATTCTGCAGGTACACCAAATAACTAATTCACATGCAGTTTAATAGTTTATATTAAATAGTTTATCAGCAGCAAGATTGCACTTTGATAGAAAAAAAGGCATCTGCACTAGGCAACTATCTGCTCCCGCAACAGCATGGTAGTGGTTTAGAACCATTTTCAGTGATATGTTTAATATATCTAAATATGTTAAAAATTGTTTTTAAAAAATCTGCATTGGGTGTCTATAATAGTAATAATATAACAATGATTATACAAGCAACACCTGACTATTGACTTTTGCTACAGATAATTTTTGTATTGATAAAATTTTTAGTCAAGAACCAAAAACCACTTAATTAATTCAATAGATTTTAGGGTGGGTTCACACTTGCGGCGGCACTCTGTCTGCCGCAAATCGGACCGAAATGTCGGAAAACTGGATAGGGAAAGGTTTGTGACGCTTTGCTTAAACCCATTCACTTGAAGCAATGCATGGGTGTGTGCTTACACCCTCTGTGCAGCAAAGCCGTTTTTTTCGTCGGAAACAAAGTCGGACATGCAGGACTTTGTGTATTTACGTGGTTTAAAAATCATTCTGGTGGTGGTAGATGATTGTGATGACCAAAAGCAGACCTCTGTCTGCTAAAAAAAAATGTCATGTGGGAAATTGTCAGCTGTGAGTTGAACAAACATTTAAGTGTTTTGCTATGATCAGCCAAATTTGGCCGATCAGTTACCACTTTGTGCAAAGCAATTTTTTTCTAAACTGCCCTTGGACTTCACAGAATATTGTCTTCCCTTATAGGTTATATGCTGTTTAACATTACAAATCACCATGAATCATTAGAACATATCCTCATATCAGTGCGATATAATACAAAATGCCTCAATTAAAGCATCAAAGCTTACTGTAAGTGCTGTAAAAGGTAAGATACACACTTAATGGCCTCCTAAAAAGTAAAAACAACACCTTGGCTGGACAAAATGTATTGTCAGCCAAGAGCACCTTGACAAAGGCCAGCTCTCTTTTTGCACACTCAGACTTTGACTTTTTGAGGAGCTCAGCATGTGGTAAAAGAAGACTCATTAATTGCCTTATCCTGTCCTGGTCTTCTCCTCTTCCACACCTGCATAAACCTATCACTGCTATAAGTTTATGGACCATGAGGAGGCAGGTTTGACGCCATGGGACTCACTACAGCTAACAGCTGCAAACCTGCAGAGCTCACAAAACAGTAAAATGTAAAATGCAACTGGAAGCATTAAGTAGCTTTGAAGTTTTTTTTTCTTCTTTTTGTAGTATGGCATTGACCATTTCCTTTTTTTTTTATCTCATCAGGTACAGAGCAGTCAGTGGCAATGACTTTTCCAATGATATGCCTGTTTTGTAAATCAATTGAATTTGTAGCAAATAGTAAGCATGATGCATCCTTCATTAGCAGTGCTGTGTGCACCACATGCACATCAGGTACACATTGCACATCATTGATTCACTTTCATAGTTACACAGTAGAAGAGGCTGGATGAAGGCACAAGTCCATCAAATCCAACCTATAACCCTAGATTTGGTGTTTGGTGATTTATCTATTTTAGTATTTTGAAGGCAGCACCGCACTTACTCCTGTTTAACCCCGTCACGCCGGTGACATTTTTCGATTTTCGTTTTTGACTCTCCCTCTACCAAACCCAATAACTTTTTTATTTTTCCGTTCTCAGAGCCATATGAGGTCTTAATGTTTGCAGAAATTTTTTTTTTTTTCATGATGCTAACATTTATTATTCTGTACAATGTACTGGAAAGCTGGAAAAAAAATTCAGAATGGGGTGGATTTGAAGAAAAAGTGCATTTGTGTGACTGAAATATCTCTCTGCCTGTTTAAATCCCCCCCCCCCTCTGCTACGTCCTATCTGTCCGTCTGCTATTAATGTAATGCCTCTCACCTTGGAACATTCCTGTACAATTTGTATTTGTATCTGCTTATCTTTGCTGCTGTAACACACTGAATTTCCCCATTGTGGGACTATTAAAGGACTATTATTATTATTATTATTATTATTTCTTATGGGCTTAGTTTTTACAGCGTTCACTCTACAGCCAAAATGACATGTCATCTGTATTCTATGTTTCGGTACGATTCCGGGGATACCAAATTTATAAGGTTTTATTTACATTTTAACCTCTTAACAAATAACCAAAAAACTGTGCAAAAAAATATTTTTTTTAAAAGTCGCCATATTCTGACACCCGTAACTTTTTTATACTTCAGTGTACGGGGATGCATAGGGCGTCTTTTTTTATATATTGTTATACCATTTTGGGGAATGTCTATTGCTTTGATCACTTTTTATTCAAATTTTTATCAGAGGCAAAACAGTAAAAAAACAGCGGTTTGGCACTTTAGATTTTTTTTTTTCCGCTACGGCGTTTACCGTACGGGAAAAATATTTTTATAGATTTGTAGACCGGGCATTTTCGGACACAGGGATACCTAATGTGTACGTGTTTCACAGTATTTAACTATTTTTATATGTGTTCTAGGGAAAGGGGGGTGATTTGAACTTTTAATACATTTTATTTTTTCTGTACTTTTTTTATTTTTTATTTTGCATTTATTAGACCCCCTAGGGGTCTTGAACCCCAGGTTTTCTGATCACTAATGCAATGCATTACAATGCTAATTCATTGCAATGCATTGACAAAAAACGGCACCTCTATTGCAGGCTACATAGACTAGCCCGCAATAGAAGTTAATGAACGACAGGCCTGGGAGCCTTCACAAGGCTCCCAGCTGCCATAGCAATGGGACGCTGGACCTGGAGCTTGCTCGGGGTGCCAGCGATCCCCATCAAAATGGCCCCTTGGTCAGCTTTGACCGAGGCGCCAGAAGGGTTAATGCCCGTGATCATTGTGGGCATTGATTGCGGGCATTAGCGCCGGGTGTCTATTGTATAATACAGCAGAAACCCGGCAGCTATGGCGGCTGCTCGGGTCCCGAGCAGCCGCCATATTTAAACACCCAGCATCCGCCGTACTATTACAGCGGATGTCGGGAAAGAGTTAAACAGGTGACATTTAATGGAGAATTTACAATACCCCTAATCATGTCTTTGGTCATTGGATTTTTTTTGTGTAAACACAGTAGAGAAGAAGGCATTTAATAGATCAACATTTTCCTTATCCTCCTCCACCATTGCACCCAGATTATTTTTGAGAGGGCCCACATTGTCAGTTTTTATTTTCTTATTATTTCTGTAGTTGAATGATAATTTTAGATTATTTTTACTTTTCAATTATGCTCTCTGCCTCGATCTGTGCCTCCTTTATTTGTCTTTTACAGAATGTCCCATTTACTTTGTGTTCCCATTACTTTGAGGACAGTTTATGCTGCTAAGCTCCTCTCTCAACTGGTGAAAATTGACCTTTATGAAATTTAGTGTTTTTGTATCCCCCCCTCTACTAAACATCATAGTTAATAGTCTTTTATTACTGACAAAAACCTATTCCCATTGTTGGACCTGCAGGTTTCTTCCTGTATAGTTGAAATCCCACATAATGACTTCATTATGTTTTGCGGCCTCATCTATTTGTCTTATTAGCTCTTCTCAGCTTCTTCCATTATATTTGAGGATTTGTAGCAAACCCCTAACAGTAGTTTAATTTTCTTTATTCCTCCCCTAATTTCCACCCATAAGGACTCCACATATTGATTTTCCCCCCAGATGTCATCAAACAGGACTGGCCTACGGCACGATTTTATGTACATGCAAATGCCTCTCCCTTTCTTATTTGTATGCTCCTTTCTAAAGATATTGTACCCCTGTACAACTATCTATGTCTCACTTATTCCCTCTATGTCATATTTCTTTTCCAACATTATTGTAAAGGAAATGCTAGATGAGCAATTCCCCGGTAGCTGCTGGTGAAACCTGGGAGGAAGGGAATGACAAGACAGTAAGCTGAACCCGTCCCTTGTCCCTGCCTACTTGCCTCACTACCCTAGGTGATAGAGAACAACTGGGCGTCAGTCCCTTCCTATGATATAGGTGATAACACAGAAATGGACAAGACAAAATAACACAGAAGAGGAGTCAGCAAGCCAAGGTTCAAAACCAGAGAGACTAGACAGTACCAAATCACAATTCAAAAGAGAAGTCAAAAGCCAAAAAGCGCAGGTCAGAAAATACAATATAAGAGCAAGGAGAAACAATTAGCAAGGTCAGAGACACAATAGCCAGCAACCATGTGTGGACTGATGGCCAGTTGAAGGAAGTCCAGAACCCGCCCCAGGCTTGATTGGCAGATAGGCAGTCAATCACAAGCACACAAAAGTTAACTCCATAGTTACCAGAGGACAATAGCACTGGCTGAACTGACACACTGCAACAAATACTCAGCTGTGCAAAAACAACAGGAGCAGAGGATTATATATGGACACGCCTCCTGCGCCATAGCATGTGGCCGGAGTATGGCGCAGAGGTCTGAACAGGCAGGGATGTTACAATTATAAGTTGTAGTTCCTCCATCTTCTGGCATTGGTATACTTGCATTTTATGTGTTTATCCTTATCCCTACACTTCCTCTACCTACTCACTGTTGTCACCCCACCCCCGCTTTACCCCAGTTACATTACTTAGCCCTTGTTCCGTGTCTACACTATCTTGCCCTCTACATCTGTTATCACCTTCCCCTTCAGTCTCTAGTTTAAACACTCCTCCAACCATCTTCTCCCCCAGCACAGCTGTACCCTCCCCATTAAGTTTCAGGCAATCCATACCGTAGAACCTGTAGCCTACAGCAAATTTGGCCCAGTTCTCCAAAAACCCAAACCCCTTCTTCCAACACCAGCTCTTGAGCCACTTGCTTACCTCCTTATTCTCCCGCTGCTTCTTCTGTGTGGCCTGTGATACAGGTAGTATTTCCGAAAATAGTACCCTGTAGGTTCTTACCTTCAGCTTGCTTCCTAGATCCCTGAAATCATTTATATGGACCTTCCACCTACCTCTAGCTTTGTAAATTTTGCCAACATGCACCATGACCCTTTGATCCACACCAGCCCCTCCCAGTAATCTATCAACCCAATCCACAATGTGTCGAATTCGAGCACCAGGGAGGCAACACACTGTTCGACGATCCCGGCCTTTGTAACAGATTACCCTGTCTGTTCCCCTAATAATAGAATCCCCCACTACCATCACCTGTCTGACCTGCCCTACACTCCTATCCCCCTTACTGGAGCAGACATTCCTCTGGCTGTCAGTGGAAGTGTCTTGCTGAAGCAATATTGCTCCTGTACTAATATCCCCCTCATCTGCCAATTTAGCAAACTTTTTAGTGTGTGCCAGTTTGGACTAACCTCACTGGCACCTCTAGCCTGCTGCTTTCTAACTGTCAACCAACTAGCTGCCTCCTGTTCCTGCACCTCTATGTTACCACTACCCTAATATTCATTTTTTATCGGGAATTTTGTTACTTTTCATTTCAATAATTGATATTAGTTTTCATTATAGTAATTATACAGTAAAGACAAAAATAAATCAGTGCAGTCAAAGGTGAAAGTAGCAAATTCAAAGCAATGGTAGGTTAAACATGAGTTGGAAGTAGATGACGACCACGGCTGATGAACATGGTTGACTAGAGTAAATCGCCAGTCACTAAGGTACTGTGGATAAAAGAAAAAGACAACAAAACAATAGCAGGTATGACATAACAATATGCAATTATAGGAAATATGAAGTGGCTATAAATGTATTAAGAAATAGTGGAATTAATCCAAGGAAGAGGATCAACTGACTTAGCAAGAGTCCGTTCAGAAATCAGTTCCAGATCCCGAATGAAGGAATTTTGTTACTTTTGAAACACTTAAAATATTTTGAAACAGGTTCAGTTTACCAAATCATTTGGTAACATTAAAAATATCACTAACTGGTTCTCTTAAATATTCCACAACAAGCAACACAATAAAACCGCAAGGAGAAGGGGAGGAAATATTTTTTGGTTTAATCTAGATGAGGGTGGAGACCTGAACCAAAACTTGACCCAGAGTCCATGGGACTTTAGTTATACCGCTGGGAGTATTATGCTAGGTTCACATGGTGGAAATTGAAGAGAATTTCCTCTTCATTTTCCGCCGCTGTATTCGGTTGCGGCTTTCCTCTGCTCATTAGGCCCAGATCAATGGGCCTAATTAGCAGGTACTTCTGAGCCGCCGAATCCATGGCTAGATAGAAGAGGACGCTGAGTATTTCTGTGTCCTGCTGCGATCTCTGCCTCTCATTGAAAATAATGGGAGGCAGATTCAGGACGGAATCTGTCACGGATTCAGAGGCGGAATCCACTCCTAAATCCATGGCAGATTCCTACATGTGAACCTAGCCTTATTAATTAGGAGAGCACAGAGGGCATTATTGAGGGTATTATGATTTAAGGGGGCATACAAGAGTATTAATAATTAGGGGAGGCACAGGAGGCATTATTAAATGTTGGGCAGTCTTAATTTAATGCAGGCTGCAGTTTGTATAAAGAAACAAAAGAATGGGAAGGACACTCAACATATATGAAATTTATTAATCCATTAAAAAAACGACAGAAAATGACAGGAAGGCAAGATGACAATAGAAAGGTGTCAGGCATGAGGCAGGGACCATGACTGCAGGAGTATTCACTCAAGCAAATAACTAATATGGTGTTACACCTTCAATCAGATAAATAGTATACCCAATTGTCAAAAGGAAATAAAATAGGTAACACAATATACAAACATCTAATGATAGATCTGGCTATTATGCCGACATGAGACATTCCCTTGTAAGTCTCAAGTTGAAAAGTGAAAAGGACGCCATGGTAAAAAGTAAAAGTACAAGAGCTACATATATCTGCGAGATAACATACTTCAAAGGTAATCAAATTAATACCTAGTGGTACATACCCATAGTGAAGCAAGATAATGCATGCGTGGTCCGTGCACAGCTGACACCACCCCAGAGAAGCTGCACAAGTTATTGGGATCATGTAGAGATTTCTGGTTTCTATAAATTCTGTCTTTTTTTTTTAAACAAAAATTATCCTTGATACTTACATTACAATACCCTCTGGTTATTACTACTACTACTAATAATAATAATAAAAAAAAAAAAAAGAATCAGTGACCAGGACAGACGCATTAAACTTAGGGTATTTAGTTCTCTTACACCCAATGAATTGGCCCCTGAAAGGGTAAAAGTAAATGTTCCCTCTATGCTGAGCTGCTTGACATCTCAAGCCCTTTGTTCGTTAACCCCTTAAGGACACAGCCCAAAAGTGCATTTAGGACCAGGCCTCGTTTTTCAAAACTGACATGTGTCACTTTATATGGCAATAACTTCGAGATGCTTTAACTTACACTTAAGTGATTTTGAGATTGTTTTTTTTCGTGACATATTTTACTTCATGTTAGTGGTAAACACTAATCAATACTTTTATATTTATTTATAAAAAAAATACAAAATTTGATGAAAATTTGGAAAAAAAAAAAATCGCAATTTTCAAAATGTGAAATGTTCTGCTTTTCAAACACAGTCGTATCACACAAATACATTAATAAATATTATCAACCATATCTCTGCTTTATATCAGCATCATCTTTTAATTGTCCTTTAATGTATTTTGGACATTAGAAGGCTTACAAGTGTAACAGCGATTTTCCAGATTTACAAGAAAATTTCCCAAACTAATTTTTTAGGGATCACTTCAGTTCTAAAGGCCTATATATTAGAAACCTCCATGAATCACCCCATTTTCAAAACTGCACCCCTCAAATAATTCAAAACAGAATTTGGGATGTTTGTTAACCCTTTAAGCATTTCATGGAAATTAAAACAATATGGACGTGAAATTTAAACATTTCATTTTTTTTCAATACTACATTCATTTAACCCTAAAATGAACACACTCGCAAAAGGTTAAAGGAGAAAATGCATCTCACAGTTTGTTATGCAATTTCTCCCGAGCACAGAAATACCCCACATGTGGGTGTAAACTTGAGTTTGGGCACACAGCAGCACACAGAAGGGAAGGAGCGACACTGGACGTTTGAAAAGCAGATTTTGCTGGAATAGTTTTCAGGTGCCATGTCTCATTTGCAGAGCCCCTAGAGTACCAATACAAAGGAACCCCCCAAAAAGTGACCCCATTTTGGAAACTACACCCCTCTCAGAATTTATCAAGGGGTATAATGAGCATTTTGACCTAACAGGCTTTGAACAGATTTTATTAACATTGGGATGTGTAAATGAAAAATTACTAAAATGTCACTTTATCCCCAAAGTTTTCATTTTCACACGAGGTTAAAGGAGAAAAAGCACCCCACAGTTTGTTAAACAATTGCTCCTGAACACGGCAATACCCCATATGTGGTCGTAATATGCTGTATGGGTACATGGTGGGGCTTTGAAGTGAAAGAGCGCTATTTGGCTTTTGCTGGAATAGTTATCGGGTGCCATGTCACTTTTGCAGAGCAACTAGAGTACCAATACAATGGAAATCAAATTTATGCCAGCTGGGAGCTGGAACAGAATAGAATTAAGCTATCATTTATATCAGTTTCTGCCATTCATTATACTAGATTTACTGGATTCACCTTCCAGAAACAAAAAATAGCTTCTTTTTTATGGTAGAAAATGGGTGTAGGGAGCTTCATGTATATTGCTTTTATATAATGCCTGTTAGTAACTGCTCCCTACACCATGTCCTTCAGGAATTCCCTGCGTGTTATTATCCAAAGAAAAAGGACCCCAACCAAGCGGTCCAGACACAAATGACAACAAGAAGGAGGCACTCTCTAAGTGTAGTACAGTAAGGATGCACATTAACTGATGTAAAGCCAAAGATCTTTACCTGACTTAGTTGTCCAAAAATTAAACATAAATCAGGTAAGGACCATGAATCAAGGACAATCAGTCACAGATGATCTTGGGAATTTTAAGCCCAGTTCACTAGCAGTGGCATCCTTACTTAGGTGGTATCTGAAACATGTCAGGAATAGTCTACAATTAAAGAGAAAATGACACCTTTGAATAGGCATTGCTATTGCTTACAGATGGCATTAACAATGTTGAGCATAACGGAATTTAGAAAATACTTGTATTTGGAATGTAATGTGCGTTTCTGCTCTGTCCCCTAGCATTCATCAGTTACCCATATTGAAATGATGTATGAACTTCAAAAATAGTAGTTTCATTGCTTCCCAAAAAATAGTGCCACACCACTCAACAATAGTGCCAGATAACTGTGCCCCAAAAAATATTATTGGAAAACAATGCTATTTTTTGCCAAAGACATTAGTCATTCTCCAAATTGTAGTATTGCACCACACAGTTAGGCTAAGGCCCCATGTTGCAGAAAAGCTGCTTTTTTGTTGCAGATTTTGCTGCAATTTTTTGAGCCAAAGCCAGGAGTGGATTGAGCTGAAGGGAGAAATATAAGAACTGCCTATATTTTTCACCTTCCTTTTATAGCCATTCCTGTGTTTGGCTTAAAAAAACGCAGCTAAATCAGCAACAAAAAAAAGCAGCTTTTCCGCAACATGAATGTTTTTTTATTTTTTTCACCTCCCATGGACCTCAACCTATTATACTCTGGGGTCTGAAGAGATGTGGTGGCTATTTTAGTTTGTCCGAGACAAATCTCCATTTGTTTAGTTTCAGGAAAAAAAAATCAACAATTTGGAATATTTGGGTCGAACGGGGCTTGGTACAAACTGATTAACCATCTCTAATCCTAATAAAAAAAAAGAAAACACTACTCCCTTTTTACTGAGATTCGTTTTTATTTTGATCTACAGATGATCTTCTGAAAATACGTGTAATAGCTGTAGGTCTGTAAACATCCAAAGGTACTGTAGGGCCCCATAGAAGTCTGGCAGTAACACTTTACAACACTGGGGTTGCATGGAGTTTTAGTTTTTAGCTTTAGTTTTATCATTAAAGGAACATACTGCAACTATGATATTATTGATGTATCCTTAGGATAGACTATCAGTTTTAGATTGGTAAAATCCAATACCTCAGACCCCTGCCAATCGACTGTTTAAAAGAGCTTACAGCTCTTGGTTAAGCTCCACTCGCACTTCTTAGGCCAGTGACATCACATCCATTGGTCAAATGGCCATGCTGCACCTCAATAGGACTGAGCAGCAATAAAAAGCACAGACACTGCAGTGAAGTGGCTACAGCACTTGTCCAAGCACTACAGCCACTTCAGCATAGAGCCTTGTAGTATAGCAAAGCACAAGCACCACCATGCCAGTGCTGTGAAATTTGACCTTGGCAGTGTAGAGAATTTTTACTTTTGATCTTTATGTAAATTAGGTGCTTGGAACATCAGGGGTGTCTATTCCCGGGCCAGAAAAAATTATGCTTTTTGATAATGATGCCCACTGCACGGACCAATACCTCATACCATAATGTCCCATGCCCCCTTCTCATAAATAGCGACATGGGACAATATGTTCCTTCTTTTGTTGGGCGGAGGTTGGCCACAGTTTTTAATCAGATGTATAAGCAACATGTTTAACATCTTAACAACTTATAATAAACTTGAAAATAGGCTCAACCAAACACCGCCTCCCGATGGGCCACTTCTCCCGTCCGCCATTACTTCCTTTTTACAACCTCCCTCCAGCTGTGACTTGCAACAACATACCGAAGAGACACTAAAATAAACCAGGTGACACATACACCAACGTCACAAAAAACCATTAGGACATGCGACCTACTTAAGATTACAAACACCATGTTTTTTTTTTGTTTGTTTTTTTACATACACCTCATGACCCTTAAACATAGAAGGGGGTGCTTGTGCCGAGGTAGCCTGAGAGAGGCACCAGAGGTAAGCCAGAGGAGACACACCAGCACCCCTTCCTTATTCACTCATTCGTGCCAACCACATTAACCCCTAACCAACTTGCACATATTAGGGAGGAAGGAGGAAATATCCCTTAAGGCAATAAGTGAAGGGGGAATGGGATAGTGGAGTTATTCCACAAGCTATTCCATGCAGTCCCTAACATCCTCCATAATAGTGCCTAGAAAATGTGGTGTGCCACACTAGTATTTTATAGAGATTCCAAATATGGTGTTCTATCCCTCTCCCTGCTACTCCTTACTTCTGGTGACATATCTCCTAATCCTGGACCACCCCAGTACCTCCCTGCTGTCAGATCTTTCCGCACAACCGGCAACAGCGCATGGAAACCTCTAAACCTTACCCCTATCTTACCCGCTCCTGCCCCTCCCCATGCCTTCTCTGGTGCACTATGGAATGCTCACTCTGTACGCAACAAACATGACTACATCCACGGCCTCTTCAGTTCTCATAAATTATCATTTCTCAGTATCACAGAAACGTGGCTAACACCCTCAGACACCACCTCCCCTGCTGCTCTCTCCTATGGAGGTCTGCAATTCTCGCATACTTCCCGCCCCAACAATAAACCTGGTGGAGGAGTAGGCGTACTCCTGTCTGACAATTGCTCCTTTGTGCCAATCCAACCGCTACCTGCTCTCACCCTCCCCTCCTTTGAAGTGCACTCTGTTCGCATTTACTCGCCCTCCAACTGGCCGTCATATATCGACCTCCAGGACCTACCGCTGCCTTTATCGACCACTTCACCACCTGGCTAATACACTTCCTATCCACTGACACCCCCACCATCATCATGGGTGATTTCAACATCCCCATTAACACAAACCACCCCTCCGCTTCCAGTCTCTTGTCCCTCACTGCCTCCTTTGGTCTCTCTCAATGGTCCTCTTCTGCCACCCACACAAAGGGGCACACGCTCGATCTCAAATTCACCCGCCTCTGCTCTCTAGTCAACCTCTCTAACTCTCTGTCCATGCTCTCTGACCACATCCTGCTGACATTCTCTGCCCTCTACTCTGTTATAGACCCCCCAACCCCTAAACCAACACGCCCCCGCAGGAACCTTAATCGCCTTGACATCAGCATGCTCTCAGACTCTCTCCTACCGCTTGCTGACATATTCTCACTCCAGGACACAGATACCCCTGCTGACTTCTACAATACCACCATTACTTCAGCCCTTGACTCTGTGGCCCCCTTCAAAAACACCAGAGCCCGACCGATCAATAGAGAACCCTGTCACACTGACCTTACTAAAAAACTGAGTCATGCCTCATGGGTTGCAGAACGCCTCTGGAAGAAAAGCCACTCCCAGGTGGATTTCCTTAAGTGCAAAGAGGCAGTACTCACATTCAAGAATGCACTCACCTCTGCAAAGCAGGTCTACTTCTCCACACTAATATCTGCCCTATCCCGCAACCCCAAACAGCTATTCATTAATTACCTTCAACTCCCTTCTCCATCCTCCTGCGCCCCCTCTGACATCACTCATCACAGCTGATGACTTTGCCACTTATTTCAAAAGCAAAATTGACACCAGAGACAGTCTCACTCCACACCCCCAACAACCACCCTACCCAACTGTCCTGTGCTCTTCATCTCTGACCTGTTTTTTCCACCATCACTAATGAAAAGCTCTCCACCCTAATCTCTAAATTCCACCTCACCTCCTGCGCGCTTGACCCGATCCAGTCACATCTCATCCCCAAACTCTCTGAAGTCTTTACTCCTGCCCTAACCCATCTTTTCAACCTATCCCTAACAAATAGATTCTTCCCTTCCGCCTTCAAACATGCTACCGTCACACCTATACTTAAGAAACCCTACCTCGACCCATCCTCTTCTCTCCAGCCAACTATCGCCCCATCTCACTGCTTCCATACGCCTCTAAACTGCTGGAGCAACACATCCACTCCAAACTATTCTCCTATCTCTCGTCCAATGTGCCAGAATGTCTAACAGCGTAGCCTCCTTTCTCTTCTCCTGCTTTCTCAAACTCAACATGGAGAAAATGGAGTTCATAATCTTCACCCCTCCTTGCATGGCCCCCCTAGCTGACCCATCTATTAAAGTCAGCGGAACCACACTCACCCCAGTCCCACGGGTCTGCTGCCTTGGGATAACCTTAGACTCTGACCTATCCTTCAAGCCGCATATTCAAACCCTCAACACCTCCTGCCACCTCCAACTCAAGAACATCCATCGAATCCGCTGCTTCCTCCCCCCTGAAACTACAAAGATGCTAGTCCATGCTCTCATAATCTCCCGCCTAGACTACTGTAACGCCCTTCTCCATGGCCTCCCAGCTAACACTCTCACCCCCCTCCAGTCCACCTTAAACTAATACAATACCAAACAAATAATACACCTCTCCCCTCGTTCTTCATCGGCCACTCCCCTCTGCCAATCCCTTCACTGGCTACCCGTTGCCCAGCGAATAGAGTTCAAACTACTAACACTGACATACAAAAGCCATCCACAACCTGTCCCCTCCATATATCTCTGACCTAATCTCCCGCTACCTGTCCACATGTAACCTTCAATCCTCCATAGACCTCCTACTCCGCTCTGCTCTTATCCGCTCTTCACACAAACGTCTCCAAGACTTCTCCCGTGCATCCCCCATACTCTAGAACTCATTACCAAGACACATCAGACTGTCCCCCAAAGTCACAATCTTCAAGAAGGCCCTGAAGACTCACCTATTCAGGAAGGCCTACAACATCCAATAACTCTACTGTCACCACACCACCAGAACAGCCTCTACCCCCACCTTCTGTCTCTATCCCTCTTCCCTCATAGATTGTAAGCCCTTGCGGGCAGGGCCCTTTGTCCCACTGTGCCAGTTGGTCACTGTTAGTATTACACATGTGGACAAAATTGTTGGCACCCCTAGTTTAATGAAAGAAAAACCCACAATGGTCACAGAAATAACTTGAATCTGACAGACTGGAATTTGCCAAACTACATGTTGACAAGCCACAAAGCTTCTGGGAGAATGTCTTATGGACAGATGAGACAAAAATCAAAATTTTTGGCAAGGCACATCAGCTCTGTGTTCACACACGGAAAAGTGAAGCATATCTTAAAAAGAACACTGTCCCTACTGTGAAACACGGAGGAGTCTATGGGTTATGTTATGTTCTGGGGCTACTTTGCTGCATCTGGCACAGGGTGTCTTGAATCTGTGCAGGGTACAATGGAATCTCAAGACTATCAAGGGAATCTAGAGAGAAATGTGCTGCCCAGTGTTAGAAAGCTTGGTCTCAGTCTCAGGTCATGGGTCTTGCAACAGGATAATGACCCAAAACACACAGCTAAAAAACACCCAAGAATGGCTAAGAGGAAAACATTGGACTATTCTGAAGTTGCCTTCTATGAGCCCTGACCTAAATCCTATTGAGCATCTTTGGAAGGAGCTGAAACATTCCGTCTGGAAAAGGCACCCTTCAAACCCAAGACAACTAGAGCAGTTTGCTCATGAGGAGTGGGCCAGCATACCAGTTGAGAGGTGCAGAAGTCTCATTGACAGTTACAGGAATCATTTGATTGCAGTGATTTCCTCAAAAGGTTGTGCAACAAAATATTAAGTTAAGGGTACCATCATTTCTGTCCAGGCCTGTTTCATGAGTTTTCTTTATTTAAAAAAGTCTGATGAAGCATGGTTGAAAAGCAATGTCTGATTTTCATTTGTTCATTTTCATAGAATTTTTATATATTATTACTTTTGTCAGATTCAAGTTATTTCTGTGACCATTGCGGGTTTTTCTTTCATTAAACGAGGGGTACCAACAATTTTGTCCACGTGTGTATCTGTTTTGTATATCTTGTGTACCGTATGAAAGTCCTCAAATGTAAAGCACCATGGAATTAATGGTGCTATATAAATAAACAATAATAATAATAATAATAAATATGGTGTTAATAGAATGCAATGAGGAATATAACTGTAACAATGCGGTAGCTTTTACCCTGTATGCTTTACATTAGATCAGGTTTTTCCCAAGAGATCACTGGGAGACAAACTAAGTGGACCAGAATTCTGTCTTAATTTGTGTCAAAGAAGTTATTAAGGCCAGGGCCCCATGTGGCGTAAACACCGCAGCAAAAACCGCAGCGTTTTACAGTCCCTGGATCTATTGAATCCCATCCACACATTGCAGAAAAATACGTGCAGTGGAAATGCTGTCATTTCCAAAATCGATGCGCTTTTGGAAATCGCAGCTTGTCAATTATACCTACCGAAATGATGGCGGTTTCCGTATAGGTATAATTGAAGCAAAAAGTCCGCAGAGGAAAACTCTGTGGACTTTCTGTGAAAAGTGCTGCTGGAAAAACCACAATGCGTTTCTGCTGCGGTTTTTCTCACATTGCTTTTTCGCTTCAGCCCCCTACCTGGGGCCTTAGTCTTAAGGGGTTTTCACAAGAACATAACCAGATTTAAGTTTGTAGACAATTAAAGGTAAACGTTCACTTCACTTTGATTTTCTGGTTCAACTGCCAGCTGTGACTTGACATGTGTTACAAATAAATACGAAGAAAAAAAAGACCAAAAAGAAGAAGAAAATATACAAGAGAAATAATGAACAATTAACAAGATCGTGACAGAGTGGGACGCTTGGCAAGTAGAGCGAGCCCAGGACCCAGGAAAAATCATACTTCCCCAAATGGGAAGTATCACTGCTAGCCTCTGTAAAAGGGGGGAAAGGGAGGAGTGAACCAGTCTCTGAACCTGTGCAGGAGTGATATCTATGGAATCCCTACCCTTTCATTTGTCCTGTTGCAATACCTACCCAGGAGACCCATGGGGAGGAGGGAAACTGTCTCCAGTACTTTAACGCTTTATTTATTTTTTATATTTTATTTTTGCTAATCCTCACAGACATGATTTTCACCTACATAACAGTACTCAGAATTAGGATTACTGGGCAGGGATGAATACAACAGGGGTAGCAAACCTCAAAAATGGGCCCTATCATGCTGCCTCAGTCCTGGGCACCTTCCAAAACCAGTGTGCACCCCCAAGACTGCAGAGACTAGCCTACTCATCCGGAATCCCCTTTCACCCCATGTCCCTTATAACCACAACACACAGATTTATACTTTTAGCGGACGAGGGGTCAATTACAGCTTTAATTGTATTTCTCACAACTGTAACATGGCACACATTCACTGGGAGGGAGGCGGAAGTAGCTGCTAGCGAGCAGTGTTCTGCGGGGAGTTCCTAGCAGCAGGAGAAACTGGGAGCCTTCCCCTTCATTGCTCCACCTCCCAGTGGCCGGGGATTGAGGACACTGGTGCTGAGATGCTGCAGGTTTCATACCACAGGGCAGATCGACGGCGCAGCACAACATCAAACTCATAGGGAACAGCAGAGACAGGAGTAGCCTAGATCTGGGTAAGAAGACCAGTCAACCAGTCTATACTCTCTCTGTCCAGCCTAGAAAGGAGGATGACGCCAAGGTGCTCATCAGCCATCATGCAGCAGCAGCAGCAGTTAAGGTGAGCTTGCTATGCAAAACAGGAAAGAGGCCCAGGACCTGAAAAAAAAAATCATACGTCCCTAAATGGGAAGTACCACCCTATATAAGCCTTACGCTAAAAATAAGCCCTAGCTACATTTCATTAAAAAAAAAAAGTGTTCAAGAAACTATACATGTAAAAAAAAAATAGTCCCGCCAACATCTCTCTCAAGTGATAGGGTTGTAGTGTGCAGACTTCGCTGATCTGTGTCTGAAAGACTGGCATTAACGGTATTGTTGTGAAGAACAAGCTCTAATGAGTTTCAACAGTTCTCCAAAACAATATCGGTAGTGTCAGGCTCGGTAAAGTCCCTTCAGCATCACTCTCAGGTTGTAGTCTTGTGGTGTGCAGCTCCCGGCCACCAGGGGGAGCTAATGATGCGGCATTGACAAGGGTCGTGTGCCTTTGACAGGATGTCCTGTGTGATAGCCTGGCATTAACGGTATTGTTGTGAAGAACGATAGTGGTGCCATCTTGTACATATACCCTATAGATCTCTTATGTTCTGTGTGTGAGAGCCAACATTGGCACTTGCCAACTCTTATTGCCAACTTGCCAATTGGGTCTAAGGTGGCATTATTAGTTGTCAGGGGACCACTGGGGGACATTATTAGTTGTCAGAGGACCACTGGGGGACATTATTAGTTGTCTGGGGGACACTGGTGGACATTTTTGGTTGTCAGGGGGCCATTATGGAACATCATTGGTTGGCAAGGGGCCACTAGGGGATATTATTAGTTGTCAGGGGGCCACTGGGAGACATTACTGGTTGTCTTTTGGCCAGTGGGGGGACATTGTGGGGCACTGAGGGACATTATTAGTTGTCTGGGGGGCCACTGGAGTTCATTATTGGTTGTCAGGGGTCCACTGGGGAACATTATTGGTTGTCAGGGAACCACTGGGGGACATTATTAGTTGTCAGAGGACCACTGGGGGACATTATTAGTTGTCTGGGGGACACTGGTGGACATTTTTGGTTATCAGGGGGCCATTATGGAACATCATCGGTTGGCAAGGGGCCACTAGGGGATATTATTAGTTGTCAGGGGGCCACTGGGAGACATTACTGGTTGTCTGGTGGCCAGTGGGGGGACATTATTACTTGTCTGTGGGGCACTGAGGGACATTATTAGTTGTCAGGGGGCCACTGGGGGACATTATTGGTTGTTTGGGGGCCACTAGAAGACATCTTTGGTTGTCAGGGGGCTACTGGGGGAAAATATTAGTTGTCAGGGAGCTACTGGGGGACATTATTGGTTGTAAGGGGGCCACTGGATGACATTATTAGTTATCTGGGGGCTACTGGGGTCATTATTACTTGTCAGGGGGCTACTGGGGACATTATTGGTTGTCAGGGAACCAATGGGGAACATTATTAGTTGTGAGAGGGCCACTCGGGTGCATTATTACATGTCAGGGGGGCACTGGGAGACATTATTAGTTGTCTGAGGCCACTGGCGGACATTATTATTTTTTTGTCTGGGAGCCACTGGGGGACATTATTACATGTCAGGAGGCCACTGGGGGACATTATTGGTTGTCTGGGAGCCACTGGGGGACATTATTGGTTGTCTGGGAGCTACTGAGGAGACATTATTAGTTTTCAGGGGGCCACTGGGGGACATTATTGGTTGTCTGGGAGCTACTGAGGAGACATTATTAGTTTTCAGGGGGCCACTGTGGGACATTATTGGTTGTCTGGGAGCCACTGGGGGACATTATTGGTTGTCTGGGAGCTACTGAGGAGACATTATTAGTTTTCAGGGGGCCACTGGGGGACATTATTGGTTGTCTGGGAGCCACTGGGGGACATTATTGGTTGTCTGGGAGCTACTGAGGAGACATTATTAGTTTTCAGGGGGCCACTGAGGGACATTATTGGTTGTCAGGGAGCCACTGTGGGGACATTATTTCTTGTCTGAGTACCACTGGGGGACATTATTAGTTGTCTAGGGGCCACTGCGGGACATTATTGTGCAGCATCCCAGAGTGCTACTGCTTTTATGTGTTTGTCTTGTGTGCCTCTGGGTTCTATGTCTGTAAGTTCTGTTCTGTGTTAAATGTATTGATGTTCAGCTTGTCCCTTATATGTTTCCCCCTGCAGTGTTCAGACTCGGACTTGGTTCAGCCCTGGCCTATCACAGGCCACTGGGCGGGCATTATTATTTTTTTGTCTGGGAGCCACTGGGGGACATTATTACATGTCAGGAGGCCACTGGGGGACATTATTGGTTGTCTGGGAGCCACTGGGGGACATTATTGGTTGTCTGGGAGCTACTGAGGAGACATTATTAGTTTTCAGGGGGCCACTGGGGGACATTATTGGTTGTCTGGGAGCTACTGAGGAGACATTATTAGTTTTCAGGGGGCCACTGTGGGACATTATTGGTTGTCTGGGAGCCACTGGGGGACATTATTGGTTGTCTGGGAGCTACTGAGGAGACATTATTAGTTTTCAGGGGGCCACTGGGGGACATTATTGGTTGTCTGGGAGCCACTGGGGGACATTATTGGTTGTCTGGGAGCTACTGAGGAGACATTATTAGTTTTCAGGGGGCCACTGAGGGACATTATTGGTTGTCAGGGAGCCACTGTGGGGACATTATTTCTTGTCTGAGTACCACTGGGGGACATTATTAGTTGTCTAGGGGCCACTGCGGGACATTATTGTGCAGCATCCCAGAGTGCTACTGCTTTTATGTGTTTGTCTTGTGTGCCTCTGGGTTCTATGTCTGTAAGTTCTGTTCTGTGTTAAATGTATTGATGTTCAGCTTGTCCCTTATATGTTTCCCCCTGCAGTGTTCAGACTCGGACTTGGTTCAGCCCTGGCCTATCACAGGCCACTGGGCGGGGTTGTGAGGAGATATAATCTCTCTGGCGACGGTTGGAAGTTCAGTTCAGTGCATGCTGTAGACCAGACAAGGTGTGCAGAGCTGACCTGCCACCAGCCTCTGGACTGAAGGCCAACCGCCACTCTCACAGCCTCAGGAGGGATTTTATCAACCCAAGCTCATCTGAAGACAGCCCAGAGCAAGGGAGTAACGTTTTACAATAGGCTGATTCAATTCGGTGCCGTGCCAGGAGAAGCAGGAGAGGACCCTGACAGGAGAGTCGTATTCGGGCCTAGTCTCCAGGTAACCAGATCCCTGTCAGGACTCCCTCTAACTCTATCCCCAGAGTATTGCCTGGGAGAGGCACAGAGGAGAAGTAGAGCAAGCCATCCTGTGGAGCCTATGCCACCTTTAGGCGCCCTCCTATAACCAAGGCTGCGGGTTGAACACTGTAGGACTACTACCCCCATCTGGAAGCTGCTGTTGACCCTCTGTTCAAGTTGCCTTAATAAACGGCTGTTTGGTTTACCTGCAACGCTGACCCCTGAGTCGTGCCTGCTTTACCATCAGGGCTCTTCCGACCAACACCACACCGGCTCAGGTAGGAGAGGTCCCCCTCTTCAACTGGAAGTGCCCTGGGGGAAAAGAACAACTACCCCCACCATCCGGTAGTGCTGCAGGACCCACCCACCCCCCCTCGACCTTGTCTGGCCTAGGAGTGGGACTGGAGCTGTTTGGGAGCGTGCTCGGCCTGCTAGGTGGCACAGCATCCGCCACTACCACCCCCATACTCCGGTCTCATCCGACTGGGTTGCAGCAAGGCGATTTTTGGTGTAGTCGGCAGTATCGTGACTCCCGTGTCCTATAACATCTTCAGACTACGGTGTCAAGATCCTTATTTCATCATCTCTACAACGGGTGAGCTGAAAACCTTTATTGGCTGTGTGAGAGACTTTTGCCTTGTGGATTTATACTGAGGACTCTGTTTGTGTGCCCGGAGCTGTGTGTCGCAAGTTCTCTGGATTATATTTGCAAAGACTGTGGACTGTTGCAACTGTTTGCTGTGTTTGTGCCATGTATCACAAGCCATAGGACCACCAGCCGTTACCGGACTGTATTTACTGCTGCAACATCACCGGTGCACGTGAGCCCAGCCCACGAGGGGTTAACTTCAGCCTCAGACGGAGCTGCATCTTTCAAAATTCTACAGCTCCGCAGAGGTTAACAGCCAGCCCGCCAAAACCAGCGCTCAGGCGGGAAAGACTGACGTCAGAAGTGCATCAGCCAAGCTCCACCCTCCTGTTTTAAACTGGACGAATCAGCGGCCGCTGACGTCAGCGGGACAGTCCTTCCTATAGGACAGCGTCATCGGAGCCTCCTGGGTGCCGCCATCTTGGGTGCGTCCAACCCCAGACCTGTCCTATGCGTAGTAGCACGGCCCACCAGCATCCATCACCAGTAGAAGTCCTGGAAAGTTCCAGAGAGTGCGCGCTAGTCGGATCTTGTGCACGCAGAGTTAGTTTGCCCTGCTGCACCATGTCATCTCCCCCATCTGTCTGGGGTATTAACCCCAATCCTAATGCCTGTGCCGCAACCCAGTCGGATGAGACCTTAGGATGGGAGTAGTAGTGGCGGATGCTGTGCCACCTAGCAGGCAGAGCACGCTCCCAAACAGCTCCAGTCCCACTCCTAGGCCAGACAAGGTCGAGGGGGGTCCTGCAGCACTACCGGATGGTGGTGGTAGTTGTTCTTTTCCCCCGGGGCACTTCCAGTTGAAGAGGAATCTCTCCTACCTGAGCCGGTGTGGTGTTGGTCGGAAGAGCCCTGATGTTAAAGCAGGCATGACTCAGGATTCAGCGTTGCAGGTAAACCAAACAGCCTTTTATTTAGGCAACTGGAACAAAAGGACAACAGCAGCTTCCAGATGGGGGTAGTAGTCCTGCTGTGTCCTAACCCAGCCTTGGTTCTAGGAGGGTGCCCAAAGACAGTATAGGCTCCACAAAATGGCTTCCTCTACTCCACCTCTGTGCTTCTCCCAGCTAGGTTCACTGGGGATAGCGTTACAGGGAGTCCTGACAGGGATCTGGTTACCTGGAGACTAGGCCCGAATACGACTCTCCTGTCAGGGTCCTCTCCTGCTCCTCCGGGCACGACACCAAATAAGTCCAGCCACTCGGAAATCTCTACTCCCTTGCTCTGGGCTGTCTTTAGATGAGCCTGGGGCTGATGATATCCCTCCTGAGGCTGTGGTAGTGGCGGTTGGCCTTCAGTCCAGAGCCTGGTGGCAGGTCAGCTCTGCACACCTTGTCTGGTCTACAGCATGCACTGAACTAACTTTCAACCGTTGCCGGGGAGATTATATCTCCTCACAACCCCGCCCAGTGGCCTGTGATAGGCCAGGGCTAAACCAAGTCTGAGCTCGAACACCGCAGGGGGAAACAGATAAGGGAAAAGCTGCACATAAATACACTTAACATAGAACACAACTTACAGACACAAAACCCAGAGGCACACAAGACAAACACATAAATGCAGAAGCACTCTGGGATGCTGCACCTGGACCTAGGGAGAGGAGATGGACGCTGAGAAGAGTATGGAAGAGATTCCAGTGGCCGCGGTGCTGACTACCTCGGGGACTCTGGCCGGAGCCCCCGTTTCACCTGCTGCTGTCCCGCCAACTGCTGTTCGCGCCCGAAGGCATACTACCATCGCCGGGCGCCAACAACTTAAAGTGGAGGAAGAGAAGGCGTATTCTCATCGATGAGCTGGCCTAGAACCACCTGTGGAGGGCGAGGTGCCTGACCGGAGAAGGGGTACCTTTATGGATTTTGACCGGAGAAATGGCTGTGGATACATCGCAAAGGACTCCAAGCGGGCCAACATGTTCGTCAACCGGAGGTCGGTGAAGAGGCCTGGGTTGCCAGAGCATCTACATAATCTGCACCCAGGTGAGAGAGTGGAGTTCACCCTGAAGGTAGGCCCTAAGGGTTTCTGGGCAGCTGACGTTGACCAGATTCCTATGTCACCACCACGACACGAGGTCTGGGAGGACTCTGCCACAGCCACCCCTGGTCGCCTGCTAACAACAGCCGCAGGCCTGGCCTACGGTCCACTTCCCACCGGGGCTGCACCCGCAGCACCTGCATCACCGCCACGCCCTGCTCCTGCTGCATCTCCACCTGCTGTCCTGAGCACTATCATCATCTTGGGGGGGTGACCACATCTGCATCGGAGGTCACTCTGCAACTCCTGCAGCTGCACAGCAAGTGGAGCCACCTGTCTACAAGAGCAGCATGAACCCAGCCACCGTCACCGCCTTCTACAAAGCCATGGAGAAGAAGGGCCTGGACTTACGACACCTGTCCAGGTTGCCTGAGGCTGCACCACTAACACCCGCACCAGCTTCACGTCCCAAGACATCGGGATCTTCTTCCACAGATGCTGAAGATTGAAAGGTCGCCACCCATAAGTTTTGTGCCCCCCCAGTCTACAGCTGACTGGGGTGAACAAGTTTCTTTGCCCTCTAGGGCGCCCCCTGGAGTGATTCCCTTGGACTCCTACGGATGTATATGGTTCCAAGTTCTTGCCCCTTTACATTTTTGTGCCGAACTTTTGGACACTTCCCCAGTTTACCAGTGCGGACTTGTGGACACTGCCCCAGTTTTCCCTACTTGTTCACCTGTCCCCATGCTCCAGGATGGACACTACCGCACTTGTGCCCTGGGGTCCCTTATTGTCCAGTTGAGGCCCTGGGATTGGACACTGCTATATTTGTGCCTCAGGGACCTTTATATGGGTTCCCCATTTTCTTCGAGTTTTGCTGGTGCCTGAGAAGGGACACTCCTAGTTTTGTGCCTCAGGTACTAGGTCTAAATTACTGGCCAAAAAGTCCAGCGTAATGAATGGGAAAAGGGGCGGAGACCATCAGTTCGCCTCCTTGTATATACTGCTTTATATATTTTTGCCATGTTTTATTTGTTATGCTGTTTATCCTGTCTTGTCCGCTGTATTGCCTTCCCTAGCCTGGGCAAAGATTCGCCGAGGGCGGCTCAGGTAAAAATAGGAGGGTGTGCAGCATCCCAGAATGCTACTGCTTTTATGTGTTTGTCTTGTGTGCCTCTGGGTTCTATGTCTGTAAGTTCTGTTCTGTGTTAAATGTATTGATGTGCAGCTTGTCCCTTATATGTTTCCCCCTGCAGTGTTCAGACCCAGACTTGGTTCAGCCCTGGCCTATCATAGGCCACTGGGCGGGGTTGTGAGGAGATATAATCTCCCTGGCAACGGTTGGAAGTTCAGTTCAGTGCATGCTGTAGACCAGACAAGGTGTGCAGAGCTGACCTGCCACTAGCCTCTGTACTGAAGGCCAACCGCTGCACTCACAGCCTCAGGAGGGATTTTATCAACCCAGGCTCATCTGAAGACAGCCCAGAGCAAGGGAGTAACGTTTTACAAGAGGCTGATTCAATTTGGTGCCGTGCCAGGAGAGGACCCTGACAGGAGAGTCGTATTCGGGCCTAGTCTCCAGGTAACCAGATCCCTGTCAGAACTCCCTGTAACTCCATCCCCAGAGTATTGCCTGGGAGAGGCACAGAGGAGAAGTAGAGGAAGCCATCCTGTGAAGCCTATGCCACCTTTGGGCGCCCTCCTAGAACCAAGGCTGGGGGTTGAACACTGTAGGACTACTACCCCCATCTGGAAGCTGCTGTTGACCCTCTGTTCAAGTTGCCTTAATAAACGGCTGTTTGGTTTACCTGCATCGCTGAATCCTGAGTCGTGCCTGCTTTACCATTAGGGCTCTTCCGATCAACACCACACCGGCTCAGGTAGGAGAAGTGCCCCGGGGGAGAAGAACAACTACCCCCACCATCCGGTAGTGCTGCAGGACCCCCCCCCCCTCGACCTTGTCCCGCCTAGGAGTGGGACTGGAGCTGTTTGAGAGCATGCTCGGCCTGCTAGGTGGCACAGCATCCGCCACTACTACTCCCATCCTCCGGTCTCATCCGACTGGGTTGCGGCAAGGCGTTGTCTGGGGGCCTCTGGGGGACATTATTGGTTGCCAGGGGGCTACAGGGGGACATTATTAGTTGTCAGGGGAATGGAACAAAAAACACAGGGGAATGAAACAAAAGCTCCACCTCTAGTCATTGCTAAGGACAAGATGGATAAGATTGAACGTGTTTCAGGTATTTAGTGTATATTCTTGAAACTGAAAAAGCCTGGTGCACGCAAGCAGTTATAAGGAAGTACTGCCACTTGTTTTGTGAGGTGGTCAAAGAGGTCTGGTAGTCTGGGATTCAGCCAGTACACACCATGCTAAGGATATGAAGAGCTTCCTTCATGACAGAAAGATAGATCAAATAATGATTCCCTAAGGAATGACTGCCTATCTCCAGACTCTTGATATTTCAATAAACAAGCCATTCAAGGACCATTTGCGTATGGAAGTTAATGACTACATTGAAAATAGAAAGGAGAGAAATCAGTGTGGCAACTTTGTGAAGCCTAGACTGCAAGAAGATGTTACTTGTTGAAGAATTCATGGGAGGAAATCACTGACAGTTGCGTTGCTAATGCGCTGCAAGCAGGCTACCTGGTTAAGAGGTGCTCATTTAAGGAAAGTACTATTGCTAGACATGAAAGATTGGGACCAATGATTCTAAAGGCAATAGAGTCACAAGAAATTCACATTGGGTTTGGAGAGATACCAGTATGATGATGTTCCAGAAGATGATGACTTGACGGTGTTTGAATAAATGTTGATTTTTGTTCTACATGGAAAAAGGAAATAGGATAAGAAATTCATAATGGAATTCAGGGTTTGGAGAGTTATGATGATGTTCCAGAATGTGCTGATTATATCTGCATAAATGTTGTTTTTTTTGTTTCATAAATGTGTCGTAAAGTGAGACTTCTAAACCCTGCCCATTCTGGTGACATTTTTCAAAAGTGTCTAGCCTGTTGTATTTTTATTTTCTTTCTTGTGCACACTGTTCATAAATATGTTGTAAATGCTGTGCACTATGAATTTTGCCACAAATGTAGAAAGAAAAGTGTCGGACTTGGATTGATAAAGGTATCCCATTGTCTTTTAAGACATGTTTTGATTGTGCATCAAGATGTCTCTCTCTCTATGGATTACTTACTCCTGCAAAGTGGATGGAATTCTAGTGAATCTCATCCACACATAGCAGAAAAATATGCGCTTTAGACACGCAGCGATTTCCAAAACCGTCATGGTTTTGGAAATCGCAGCATGTCAATTATACCTATGTAGACACTGGTGGTCTCCATATAGGTATAATTGAAGTAGAAACCTCTGCGAATTTTCTGTGAAAAGCGCTGCGGGAAAAACCATGTTGCATTGTTGCAACCGTTTTTACCCACAGCACACTTTTGCTGCGGCTCGCTATGAGGGGCCTTAGCCACACATTGCAGAAAAAAAAAAACACTGTGTTGAGTTTTCATAGATTTAATAAGGAAAGAAAAAAAAAAAAAACATCTTAATTTTCCCCGGCGCCGCCTGAAGTCCTGGGCTGCACATGGAACACAAGAAAGGAAGCAATGACGTCACTTACATATGTTCTATAAACTTTTTGGCCTCAGCGGTCACGTGCCGCACAGGACTTCCAGTGGCAACTTGATCGCGTGCCCTAAAATGGACAAGCAGCAGGGAACACTGAAGTGCTGGGGACAAGTGAGTATGATTTTTTTTTTTTTTATGCCTCCTCCCTCAGTTGTCCAATTCCTGGACAACCACTTTAACTTGCAACAGTGTGTGCCAAACTAATAATTGGTGTAAATTTAGATATACATTCTAAAATTGTGCCAGATTTTTCAAACAGCTTTATATACTTTGAAAAATCTGGAGTAGAAGAAGACTAAAAACTTAGACTAAAACTACAGTCTAAAACTTAATTTACATACCCCATTATTTTTTTATGTAATTTTAGATGCAGCTTTAGGCTGGGGCCTCATGTTGTGAAAACGCAGCATTTTACAGTACCTGCAAAGTGGATGGGATTAGCCAGAATCGTTGATTATAATGTTAATCAGTTTTCCCTTAGTCCCAACAGCAACACAATATGGGGTATTCCTGCCCCTGTGTGCTGGTAGGACAGGCAGAACTTTTAATTAGCATAATTTATGCATTACTACGTTATCCTATAAGAGGGCAAAGAGACCTCCCCCCCCTTGTGTAAGTTATAAAGTAAAAAATTTCAAAATTTAGGGAGGGAAGTTTGTGTTGCTGTTGGGACTAAGGGAAAACAGATTAACATTATAATCAACGATTCCATTACGTCCCACAGCAGCACAATATGGGGATATAGCAAGTAATTCTCTTAGGGAGGGTTTCCCTGCTGTACAATACTTAGGACTGACTGACTAAAGGCAGTCGCCACAGAACTCCGAACCTCTAGATGATAATGTTTTATAAAGGTTAGGTGAGATGACCAAGAAGCAGCTGCACAGATCCAATCTAAAGGTAAGGCCCAGTTCTCAGCCCAAGAGGTTAATACAGCCCTGGTTGAATGGGCTGTACAAAATTCAGGTGGAGCTAACCCCTGAGCAAAAAAAGAGACTTTGATTGCCTCCTTGATCCACCTAGACAAGGTAAGCTTGGAAGCCTTGAGACCTTTGTCTCTACCATACATGTTGACAAGGAGATTCTCGCTCTCCTAAAGGACCATGTGCGTAATAGGTAAATCTGGAGACACCTCACAACATCTAGTGTGTGCAGATTTTTCTCCTCTTCAGAGGAAGGGGAAGGAAAAGACACAGGTAAAGAAATTAATTGATTAATATTGGTGCGGGAAGGCACCTTAGGGTTAAACCCAGGAAGAAACCTAAGTTGGACCCTATCCGCAAAAAAAGGATATATAAGGTTCCTTGGAAGAGAAAGCCTGGAGCATACTCACCCTTTTGGCTGAAGTGACGCCTAATAGAAAAAGGTGGTTTTAAAGGCAAGAAATTTAAGATCTACATACTCCAAAGGTTCAAAAGGAGGACCACAAAGACCTGAAAGAACAGTCGAGAGATCCCACTGGGGAACCGGAGCTGAGACCACCGGTCTAAGTCTGGTAGCACCCTTAAGGAACCCAACAATAGTGGAATCTTGAGACAAACATCTGCCTAAACAGGCGGATAAGGCTGAAATCTGTACCCTCAGAGTAGCAGGAGAAAGGCCTGTATCCAAGCCGCTTTGAAGAAAATCCAGAATTTCTGCCGTAGTAGGGTTTGAACTATCAGCATCTCTTCTGGAGCACCACTGATTAAAGATGTTACCTATCCTATGGTAGCTTTTCTTGGTAGACTCTGCTCTGGCACAGGAAAGGGTCTTCAAGACGGCTTCTAACAGTCCACTAAGTCTCCCTAGGGACTGGTCAACCTCAAGGCTGTCAGGTTGAATCTCCTCAGATCCTGGTGCTTCTGAGTTCCTTGGGAAACCAGGTTCTGAGTGAGGGGAAGCCTCCAATATGTCCCTCGACTCATGAACATGAGCTGGGCAAACAAAGTCCTTTTTGGTCAGAATGGTATGATGGCTATCACAGAGACTTGGTCCTGTCTGACTTTCATCAATACTTTTAGTATCATGGAAAGTGGAGGGAAATTGTATGCCAGCCTGGACCTCCAAGGTATGGACAGGGCATCCACTGCCAAGGGATAGTCCTCCTGAGCAGAACGTCTCTACCTTGGCATTGAGTCTGGTCGTCATGAGGTCTACTTCTGGGAGACCCCCATTTCAGGGTAATCTGATAGAATACATCTGGATTGAGAGACCTGATATGACAAGACCCCGACTCAACTGATCCGCTACTATGTTCAGGGAACCTTTGATGTGAACTGCGGATAAGTGGGTCAGATTTTTTTTTTTTTCTGCCCAGGTAAAAATCAGATCAGTTTCTCTGAGGAGAGACATTGACCTGGTGCCTCCCTGTTCAGGTACATTACGGTCGTCATGCTGTCTGACCGAACCTTGAGGTCTCCCTCCGAGGAGAGGAGAAAAAATGAAGTAGTGCCAGGTACACTGCTCTGAGCTCCTTCCTATTGGAAGATGTTTTTTCTTCTAGACTTCTCCAAACTCCTTGTACGGTCTTCTCGTACAGGTGGGTTCCCCATCCCGAGAGGGATGCATCGGTAGTCAACAGGGTCCAACGAGATTGGACCGTGGACATTCTGTCTTTCAGGTGTATCCACCATCTGAGAGAAAGACGGGTACTGGGAGATAGCTTGATCTTCTTGTCGAGACCGAGAAGAGTACGGTTCCAGGCTTTTAGTACATCCATCAGGAGAAGACGTAAATGCCATAAAGCCCAAGGGACTGCAATGGCTGAGGATGACATCAGGCCTAGGTCTCTCATTGATGTTCTAATGGATACCAGGCGTGTCCTGAAGAAAAACCAGACCGCTTTGATCAATCTTTCCTTGCAGGTGTTAAGGAAATCTCCATGCGGTCTGAGTCCAACAGATACCCCAGGAATTTCCTGCGGGTAGAGGGAAATATATCTGACTTCTCCCAATTTATTAGCCAACCAAAACTCTGGAGAAGGGAATGGCTATCAGTAACTGCTGGAGCAAAACAGATTCTGACTGGGCTTTTATTAGCCAGTTGTCCAGGTATGGCACTACAAAAAGGCCCTGAAGCTTGAAAGAGGCGGCTACAGAAGCCGAAACTTTGGTGAAGGTATGAGGAGTTGAAGTGATGCCAAGTGCAGGGCGGCAAACTGAAGATGCTTCCTGTGCAGAGGATATATTGGGACATGCAGATAGGCATCCTTAGATCTAAGGTGACGAAAACTTCGACCTGTTGCAAAGGGATGTAACAGATTTTACAGTCTCCATACGAAAATGTTTTTTTTCTTTATGAAGCGATTCAGATATCTTAAATCTATAATCATTCTTCAGCTGCCTGATGGTTCTGATGGTTCTGCCCCAGAAAATTGGAAAGACACCAAATCCTTCCTCCAAGGGGGGAACTCTTCCAAAGCCCCCTTGCGGATGTAATCGTGAATGGAGCATTCCAATATATCCTACTGATCCGCAGGAGGGGAGCGGATTATGACGAATCGATGCTCAGGCAGCTGAAGAAACTCGATCGCATAACCTCGCTGAACAATCTGCAAGACCCAAGGGTCCTGAATTTTTTTCCTGTCAGACAGTGTAAAAGTGAAAAAAACCGACCTCCGACAGGAGTCTTGGCCACAGGAAAAAGGCAGCCGATGTCAAGCTAGGCTTCTTTTTGTCCTCATCCTTGGGGACCCTTCGTCCAGAATCCCTAGGCTGTTCTCTAGGACTTCTCTGGAACTGAGGTCTGGGTTGAGGCCGGTAAACCTCTACCCCGGCCGGAAGGTCTTGACCTGCCTCTAGAAGCCTGAGGCAGAGTCTTACTCTTTAAGGTCTTCCATAATCTCATCCAGGCTTCTGCCAAAGCTTACCCGGCTCAAAAGGTAGAGAACAAAGGCTGAATTTGGAGGCATTATCTGCTCTCCAGAGTTTTAACCATAGCGGCCTTCTACCTGCCGTAGAAAGGGCCAAAGATTTGGCAGCCAGCCTTAAATGATGTTGGGAGGCTTCGGCTAAATAATCTGCCGACAAGGAAACCGAACTAAAAAAAATGCTAGGAGTTCGTCTCTGGAGACTCCAGAGTCGGTCAGCACGTAATTTGCTTGAGACTTCATTAGAGGCAATAGCCATGGAAGTCTGACCGGAGGGCAGAGAATAAACCTTCCTAAAGGTACTCTCTATACATCTATCCATGGGGTCCTGGAGGTTAGAACCATCATCCACTGGGACCACCGTAGGACGGGAAAACTTGGGCACTGCCATGTCCATTTTAGATGGGGGGGCCCCACCGATCCCGCTGAGCCTCCGGAATAGAGAACAAGGTTCTAAATCTTCTGGAATATATAGGAGCTCTTTCCGGATGATTCCATTCTGCAAGCCTGAGTCTTTCCAGTGACTCGTTCCACTTGGAAGGCCCTAGACCCCCTAGAGGAGGAACAGGAGGCTTCCCCATCAACATCACGGTCCCTAGACCAGATGGACTTCAACAGCCTATTTATCTTCTCAGGAGGAAAGAGAGGTCTGCTGGAATTTTCCAAGGTATCATCAAATGAAAGAGTTTCAATCAATCACTTGGATATCTTCAATAGCTTCACAGTGAGTCACACTGCATACAAACTAGATCCTTCTTTTTTTTTTTTTTTTTAAAACTCCTTGCAATGTTTGAACCCAGAACTATAGCACTGCAAGGCTGCAATGCTAACCACTAATCCACTGTGCTGCAGAAGAGCTGCACCAAGAACAATAATCCAAGTGGAGTACTGAGGCCTTCTTCACTAAGAGACAAGCCATCTCCTACCCTGAGATGAAGGCTTCTTTAGGAAGGGAGATGGAATGAGCAAGTAGTGCTCACAAAAAAACCTTTCCCCCGCAAATTTTGCAAAGCTTAATTCCTTGTACAGAGAATTAAGCTAAAAATATACAGACCGATGCCAGAAAAGAGGCTCAGCAAATATAAACTTGCAAAAGGAGGAAAACCAAGCCGCAAAAAAGTCCGACCGAAAATTCAGTCCCCGGAAAACCGGAACACAAACAAAGGTTCTGGAGGAACAAAGTGACCGACGTCACTTCTGGCAGCCGCGGAGCTTGTAAGGTAAATTAAACGGTAATGCCCACATCACGGCCACACAAGTGGCATGCACTACATGAATTTAAACATGCAGCATGCAACCACCCCCATGTACTACAGAAATCAACCTTCAAAGCAAAGGTTGCAAGCTTGGCTAGGCACAAAAAAAGGTAAGTGAAATGGCAATGCTCCACCACAAGGCTGCACAAGTGGCCTGCATACCGGCCTTTAAACATGCAGCATGCAACTACAGCTGCATGAACTACTGAAATCAACCTTTCAGAGCAAAGGTTGAAAGCTTGGCTAGCACAAAAAAGCTGCCTAAATAAAAACACCCCTTCTTTTCCACAGAAGAGAAGAGAGGTGTAAAGATGACTCCCCAAAGGAAGTTAAACTTTAGGGGAAAAACAAAACATGGGAGGAAAAAAAGACCTCCCTCCACCTGTCCCACCACACAGGACAGAAAAAAAAACACAAGGGGGGGAGGTCTCTTTGCCCTCTTATAGGGTAACGTAGTAATGCATAAATTATGCTAATTAAAAGTTCCACCTGTCCTACCAGCACACAGGGGCAGGAATACCCCATATTGTGCTGCTGTGGGACGTAAGGGAATCCACATTCCAGAAAAACATCTGCAGAGGAAAGGTTATGTTTTCAAAAAATGCTCATTTTTGAAAACCGCAGCAAGTCAATTACAGTGGGGAAAAAAGTATTTAGTAAGCCACCAATTGTACAAGTTCTCCCACTTAAAAAGATGAGAGAGGCCTGTAATTGACATCATAGGTAGACATCAACTATGAGAGACAAAATGAGAAAACATATCTAGAAAATCACATTGTCTGATTTTTTAAGAATTTTTGCAAATTGGGAAATAAGTATTTGGTCACCTACAAACAAGCAAGATTTCTGGCTCTCACAGACCTGTAACTTCTTCTTTAAGAGGCTCCTCTGTCCTCCACTCATTACCTATAATAATGGCACCTGTTTGAAATTGTTATCTGTATAAAAGACACCTGTCCACAACCTCAAACAATCACACTCCATACTCCACTATTGTGAAGACCAAAGAGCTGTGGAAGGACACCAGAAACAAAATTGTAGATCTGCACCAGGCTGGAAAAACTGAATCTGCAATAGGCAAGCAGCTTGGTGTGAAGAAATCAACTGTGGGAGCAATAATTATAAAATGGAAGACATAAAAGACCACTGATAATCTCCCTCGATTAGGGGCTCCACGCAAGATCTCACCCCCGTGGGGTCATGACGCCAGGGACTCAGATCCTGCAGTGCCAGATGTGTCCCCCTGCTTAAGCCCGTCCAGGCCCGTCTGAAGTTTGCTAGAGAGCATTTGGATGTTCCAGAAGAGTATTGGGAGAATGTCATATGGTCAGATGAAACCAAAGTAGAACTGTTTGGTAGAAACACAACTCATTGTGTTTGGAGGAGAATGAATGCTGAGTTGCATCCAAAGAACACCATACCTACTGTGAAGCATGGGGCTGGCAACATCATGCTTTGGGGCTGTTCCTCTGCAAAGGGACCAGGACGACTGATCTGTGTACATGAAAGAATGAATGGGGCCATGTATCGTGAGTTTTTGAGCGCAAACCTCCTTCCATCAACAAGGGCATTGAAGATGAAACGTGGCTGAGTCTTTCAGCATGACAATGATCCCAAGCACACCGCCAGGGCAACGAAGGAGTGGCTTCATAAGAAGCAATTCAAGGTCCTGGAGTGCCCTAGCCAGTCTCCAGATCTCAACCCCATAGAAAACCTTTGGAGGGAGTTGAAAGTCCGTGTTGCCCAGCGACAGCCCCAAAACATCACTGCTCTAGAGGAGAGCTGCATGGAGGAATGGGCCAACAGTGTGTGCCAACCTTGTGAAGACTTACAGAAAACGTTTGACCTCTGTCATTGCCAACAAAGGATATATAATAAAGTATTGAGATGAACTTTAGTTATTGACCAAATACTTATTTTCCACCATAGTTTGCAAATAAATTCTTTAAAAATCAGACAATGTGATTTTCTGGATTTGTTTTCTCATTTTGTCTCTCATAGTTGAGGTCTACCTATGATGTCAATTACAGGCCTCTCTCATCTTTTTAAGTGGGAGAACTTGCACAATTGGTGGCTGACTAAATACTTTTTTTCCCCACTGTATACCTACAAAAACTCTGGCGTTTTCCATATAGGTATAATAGGGGCAGAAAGTCCACAGAGGAAAAGTCTGCAAAATCGCAACGAAAAACGCTGCGGAAGAAAACACAATGCGTTTCTGCTGCGTTTTTTTCCCATGGGACCTAAGCTTTAAAGGGAATCTGTCAGGTCAATCTGGGACGCTAAACCACCCAAAGGTCCTTATAGACCTGGGGTTTAGTGTCCCAAATCGCCCTGTTGTAATGCAATCCGCAGGCGCATTAAAAATAAAATACCTTTATACTTACCTAGAGAAGGGTCCGATGAACGCTGTTTGGCCGGGTTATTCATGAGCTACTTTGTTGGCACATCTCCCCCATGCTACCGGCGCCTGCGCTGTTCTTCAGTGATGCCGAAGATGGACACCCCGGCTTCACTGCGAAATTGCCGGAGGTACGGGGCATACGCACTAAAGCCGAGGTGTACTCCTCTGGCTTCATTGAAGAACTGCGCAGGTGCGGGGAGTACAGCGGCAGGGTGAGTATAAAGCTTTTTTACTTTTAATGCGGCCATGGATTGAGTTATAACATGTGATTTGGGCAGTGGCGTAACTAGGAATGGCTGGGCCCCAAGGCGAACATTTGACATGGGCCCCCCCCCTGAACCGCTGCCCCCAATCGCCCCCCCCCCAAAAAAAAAACGCATTCCTGCGCACACTATTATGTGCCATAGTGGCTCCTGCACACAGTATTATGCCCCATAGTGGCCCCTGCACACAGTATCATGCCCCATAGTGGCCCCTGCACACAGTATCATGTCCCATAGTGGCCCCTGCACACAGTATCATGCCCCATAGTGGCCCCTGTACACAGTATCATGTCCCATAGTGGCCCCTGCACACAGTATCATTCCCCATAGTGGCCCCTGCACACACTATTATTCCCCATAGTGGAACCTGCACAAACTATTATATGTCCCATTGTGGACCACCCATGAACAATTATTATGCTCTGGGGTCTTTTCAGACCCCAGAGTATAATGATTGGAGACTCAGGGGTGGATACAAACATAAAAAAACAACGTTGCTTACCTGTTCCTCGCTCCGGTCCACTCACTGCTACTTCGGCCTTCTTCAATGTTGGACCAGGCCGGCGTCAAAATGACGTCCGCTGACGTCTGGGACGTCACCAAACAGGCCTGAAGCCTGGAGAAGCATAGGAGAGGTAAGTACATTGTTTTTTATGTTCCCTCACCTCCCCTGGGCCTCCGATTATTATACTCCGGGGTCTTAAAAGACCCCGGAGTATAACGATAGCAGTGATTGTGGGGTTCGGCCTGCGGCCTCACATACCGATCCCCGCTCCTGCTCACAGCCGCCTCCTCAGAATCGGAAGCGCAGGCGGCCGTGAGCAGGAGCTGGGATCGGTAAGTATATAGGGCCCGTTACCTGCTGGGGTTACTCCAGCAGGTAACGGCCTATTTAAAAAAAAAAACAAAAAAAAAACCCAGCATCGGGGACCCGCGGGGCCCCGTAATGTCCCGGGCCCTGTGGCAGCTGCTACCGCTGCTACCCCGGTAGTTACGTCCCTGGATTTGGGACACTAAACCCCAGGTCTATATGGACGTGTGGGTGGTTTAGTGTCCTAAACTGCCCTGACAGATTCCCTTTAAGGACATTTCTTAGAAATTTTTCTTTACCAAAACAACTGTATTTTAGAAAAATATATAGCTAAATATAAATAAAATAGATAGCCAAATATGCAGATGATGTATTTAATCAATTATATTAAAGTCAAAATATAAAAATATTATAAAATATAATATAATATAATGTAGCGTATAATATAAACCAGATACTGTTCTATACATACTGTTATCTGTAGCAACAACTTCCTATGCTAGACTCACAATTTAGCATTGCAAAGGCAATTGTTACTACATGACAATGCAGTTAACTGCATTTATATAATGATGTGTGGTTTATATTACAGTCTATATTATATTTAATTATATTTTATGTTTTTTTATTTTAATGTAATTGATTATTTCTTCTGACTACTTTTTATACAAATTTAACTGTATATTGGTCTATTTATGTTGACAGACAAAATGTACATTAAGTTATTGAATTTTATGGTGTCTTGGGATGACCATTTGTTGTGCACTTGATACATGGACCACAGTTATCATAGATGAGCAACTCAATCTTTAATACAAGCAGCACAATTGCTTTACAGAATTTAAACTTTTTTTGATTATTTTGGAGTGTATATGTGTGTACAGTATATACAGTATGAAACTAGTCTCTATGACAGCACATGGAGTACGTGGTGGCCTGTATAAGAGACCAGTACCAGTTCATTGTATTGATTCTCCATAATGTACTGTATTTTCCCTTGGAAAAAAGGCTTCTAGGTGAGAGTTACACATGGATAAGGGATCTCTGTCTGATCAGTGGGTATATAGCCACTAGAGCCCACACAATTATGAGGTTCCCATATACCCTGTCAAAATGGAGTGACAGATGGTGCACACCACTCTGTTTATTTCTATAGCACTGCAGTATTTGGCTATACTATTTGGAGGATATATAGAGCAATACTATGGATTTGGATGTTAGCTTAAACAATTGATTATGGTCAAATTTAAAATAAATATAGTTATGTGTATGGCCATCATTTGCTTTTATAGAATATTTCCATTTTCTGGACAATGGGATGTGATGAAGATGGATCTGAGGATTGTATTATATTGCTACCTCCTTTATTTACAGGGGTCCCATGTAGCCTACATTTCTTATGAAGTTGGCTAGTTACAATAATGAAAATACATTGCTAAGCTTTTGTAAGGTATTGACTACATTTTCAGCTGTCTCAGTTTTAACACCAAAGTTGTAGTAAGGATTTGGATATGTTGTGGGAAAGGAAGTGTGATGGTTTTAGGAGTTTTGCTGAGGTAAACAGCTGTCTCAGAACCAGTGGTGAACCTAGCCTCTTTGCTGCCTGAGGCGGACTATAGAAAGACGCCCCCCCCCCCAAAAAAAAAAAAAAAAAAAAAAAAAAAACTGAGTTTCCATGCTACTAGTTTAACACACTGTTATCGTCCCACAATATACACAATACACAAAGTTATAAAACAGTTTTTAAAAATTCTTCTTCCTGTATTACTTCAGTATCAGATCAACAACACGGCATTAACAATGAAAGTAACTTCACATATCTTCTGCTTGGTGGATGGACGAGCTCATGTGGCCCCCATTCTCTATAATAGGAGCCCCGCAGATAGCTGAGTACTGGACTTCGGGTATCTTTGGCACTCCCATTAAAGTGAATGAGAGACATGCGGGTTCGTCCATCCACCAAGTGACACACCTATATATATGGCTGCAGCCAGGCTGGATTCCCACCTAGTGTGGGGAAAAAACCCAATTCTCAGGCTCAGTGGGGGTCTCAGCAGACAGACCCCCATCAATCAGGTATTTATCCTCTATCATTTAGGTGAATACAGGGCAGTAACATTCTGTGACTTACAGGTGACGTCTCTGACTAATCGGTCACATTTCCCTTCTCTTCCCTTTGGACCGCCATGACCACTTCTTCCAGCTGTGACTTGTCTCTGTAAAGTTTGCAACACAGACATCTTTGGCTCCTCACTTTTACAGGCATCCAACCCACATTGTCCTCACCTACACAAAGCCCCCATTCTGCTGCTACCCCCAATTATAAAATATATGATATAACCCCCCATAATGAATAATACTCCCAAGTGCATCTTTATATTAATAATGTCCGTGTGTACCCTGTATAAATAGTGCCCCTTATTAATAATGCCCCAGGTGTTAACTAATTAAAAGGTTTTCCAGGTCATTAATAAACTAATGAGTGGGGTTCAAAAACCCAGGACCCCCACTGATCAGTTGTTTGAATGGTACCTGTGTAAGCGCCGTGACCGCTTCTCTGTTTACATAGTGTCATTCATCTCATAGCGCCCATGTCATGTAACTTAAGCCTCCTCCTGTACATGTCTACAGTATGTGACAAGGCTACAATTACATCACACGGCCACTATAAACAGACAGCGTATAATATAAACAGGTGCCATAGCCCATGTTTATAGCGCCCCATTTACACACACTATAATGTTCCACAGCAGCCCCTGCACACAGTATTACGGCCCGCAGCGGCCCCTGCACACTGTATTATGCTCCATAGTGGCCCCTGCACACGGTATTATGCCCCGTATTGGCCACTGCACACGGTATTATGTTCCACAGCAACTCCTGCACACAGTTTTATGCCCCATATTGGCCCCTGCACACGGTATTATGCCCCACAGTGGCCCCAGCACACGGTATTATGCTCCATAGTGGTCCCTGCACTTGTATTATGCTCCATAGTGACCCCTGCACCCGGTATTATGCTCTATAGTGGCCCCTGCACTCGGTATTATGCTCTATAGTGGCCCCTGCACTTGCATTATGTTCCAGAGTGGCCCCTGCACAGGGTATTATGCTCTACAGTGGCCCCTGCACAGGTTATTATGCCCCATAGTGGACCACCCATGAACTATTATTATACTCTGGGGTCTTTTCAGACCCCAGAGTATAATGATTGGAGACCCAGGGGAGAATACAAACATAAAAACCAGAGTTACTTACCTATCCTGGACACCGGTGCACTCCTTGCAGCTTTCGGCCCTGTTTAATTGCGCACACACGTCACGTGATCAGGCCGGCGACGCGACCTGATGACGTCACCAGAGTCCTCAAGCCTGTTCGGAGTTACATCGGATCGCAGGAGGTGAGTAACACTGGTTTTTATGTTCCCTCACCAATCCTAGGCCTCCGATTATTATACTCCGGGGTCTGAATAGACCCCGGAGTATAATAATAGTAGTATTTGCGGCCCGCGGCCTACCTTACCGATCCCCGCGGCCGCTCACAGCGGCATCCAATTCCCTTTCTGCGGCCCATAGCAGAAGGGGAAGCGGGGGCGGCCACGAGCAGACGCGGGGTAGGTAAATAAATAGGCCCTGACCTGCCGGGGATACTCCAACAGGTTACGGCCTATTTATATATATAAAAAAAAGCTATACTCACCTGCGATGCCTTGATGCAGCCGCCGCCGCCGCCTCCTCCTCTTGTCCGCGATGTCTGTGTCTCAGCGTAGGCGGCGTGATGACGTCATTGTATCGCCGCCTGCGCTGAGATGCGACGTCTTGTAAACCAGCCCAGGACAGGCCCCACTCAGCTCTGGTTTTTTTTTGTTTTTTTTTTAAAGTGGCCTGTCCTGGGCTGGTTTACATGAAATAGTAAAAATGCCGCCCCCCGGACAGTGCCGCCCGAGACGGCAGCCTCACTTTGCCTCATTAGCGGTGCGCCCCTGCTCAGAACTGCCCCACAAATTGAAAGCTACTGTGTACTGTTTGTGTGTGGTGGAAATTCGCTGCTATAGTAACCATTGACATTGAAATAATTCAGACAGCTTTTTCTCGCCATGCTCGGTGTGTCTTCACTGCTGAATATCAGGAAGGGATAATTGGATTATGAAGTTGTCCACTGCAGTTAGTTAACATGTCTATACCTTGCTGGGTAGGTGTGAATGTAGTAGAAAGGAAGTGTTATTATCATTGTTTCTGTCTTAATGCTTGAAAAATACTGATGCTAGTATAAGTATGTCGGTTGAGGTGGTGATGGGGCTCAAGCCCAAAGATATATGTTTTGTCCTATAAAAAATGTTATCATATACGCTCCCATTTCTTCCCTATCCAGGCCCTGACCATCATGAAAACTTCTGACAGTCATGACTTGTCTCTGCATACAAACGCCCCAAAATGCTGTTACCCACATTTTCTATCCTATTTCAAACAGTAATAGTGCTATGCTTTGCATTTTATACATTGAACTTGGACTTGAGAGGACAGCTGTATGACAAGTGTCCTGTATCACAATTGTTTTAGCATGTAGCCACCATTATCTTGGACAACCCCTTTAAGCTCTAAACCCTTTGGCAGACTCCAACATTTTTCCAAGAAGCCCTGTCCACTTGTAAAGCACAGCACATAAACTGTCAGAAGTATCTCAATCACTTAATAAATGAAGTATAAATCATGTACTACACTGTATGGCGCAAATTGTGCCACAATTCTGGCACACCTTTATAAGTAAATTTGGCCCTATATGTTTTCATTTACCATTCTAGGTGAATGTAGAATATAAATTAAAGGTTTAATATCATGTTTATGGATATCCCAAGGGTAGGGAAAATATTTTAGGTGTTGAATGATCTGTACTATCTATCTATTTATCTGTCTGTCGGCATAGAGTGCCATATATATGGTCATACTGATGTTTAACTTTTTTTTTCCATTTTAGCTCTTTTATCACATTTCTGAATTGCAAATGGGGCTATGTTTCTGAGGATATAAGTTTCAAGTTCCTACAGTAAATCTTCCCAGTTTGCCTGTAACAGGAGAGGTGGAAAAAGTTTATTTGAGATCCTGTAATTATTCTGTCTGGGGGAAGAATGAGGTGTCAAAGTATCAAAGTGAAATTCAAGAGAGTTTCAAGGAGACAGGACTTGAAGGAGAGAAAAAGGAAGTAGGACTGCTCAGTTCTTTGTCATGGTAATAGTAATGAAGTTGAGCAGCAAAGCCTTAGACAATAGGCCAAAGTTACTGTACAATAAATCGCTTCCTGTCACAAAGGTTCTCATGGCACCTTTAACATGCCTGAGTAGAAAACTACAAAGCCTAGCTTTTTGTGCTTAATGTAAACATCTCAACATGTCATCCATTTCCTAGATAGATAAAGGATATTGATAGATAGATAGATAGATAGATAGATAGATAGATAGATAGATAGATAGAGATACTGTTCATAGATCTTCTAGATTGTAAGCCTTTCATTAACCCTCCAACCAACTGGCTAGCATGTCAGTCTTTTAAAGTCACTGACATGTGGCAGTTTACAAATCTGATGTAAACCATACTGGGAAAAGTGTAGAGGCCTAAATTTCTATGTCAAGACTTTTATTGCCTGGCAGAAGAAGCTCCCAAATCGGGGTAAGACATAGTTTATCTGAAGATGTGTGAATTCTAATAGCACATGAGGAATCCTTAATTCACATTTTAATGCTAAGTTCACATTAATGTCCGCTCCATTGGAGGACCAGAACAACAGGTAGCTGGACTGCTAAAATAGCAGTTATCCTATCTTAAAACTGAAAGTGGCGGATGAAAAAGACGTGCCTGCAGAATTTTTTCATCCTCTGATTTCAGGTGGACATTGTGACGAATCTCCCACTGAGACACAGTCTCAAATGTGAATGTAGCCTTAAATGCAAGAAAATGCTTGTTAAATAATCTTTTGCCACCATATACTGTATTTGACTAAGAATTGCCCTGACACACCCACATTTAAATCCATTATAACTACACATGGTGAGTCATAATGCTCTTAAGCTAGGTTCAAACCTGCGTCCAGGTTTCCGTTCTTCGGGTCCACTTCGCAATCCACTTAAAAAGCAGTTACCAAAGACTATAATGGGGTCCACCGGGTTTCCGTCCAGTTTCCAGCCGAAAAATTCAAGCGGAATGGGGGACGGATTCCCTGAACGGTCACACAGCGCAAGTGTGAACCCAGTCTGAGTTTGTAATACCTTACTGTAAGAATTGTCATAAGGCAAATGGCATATGAAAATTGGAAAACAGGTAACAAACAGGTATGATCTTTTATTATGACCAAAATCAGTTTTATTTTATGCAAGTGTAATTGTTAAAAATTGAAGTACTGATATGCAGACTAATATATGATGGGACTTGTATATTCGTACCAATATATACAGTATGTTTAACTAAATGCCTGTAAAATTGAAATAAGAGGGGGCTCAACTATTGTTCTCCAGTATTACTGTCACATATTATCTATTAATGTTTCTAAAGCAAATTCAATTCACAGTTCACAACAAAAGGCTGTCAAGGCAGGATGGAAGCAATATTTTCCCAACAGAGAGCCAAAGGTTGGAGGCTACTGGTCAAAACAACAAGAGATTTTGTCTTAAAGTTTTTAAGGTCTACCTGCACTGTGCATCTCATTCACAAAAAATGAGAAGACTTTATGGATATGTTGAGCATAGAAGTAAAATCACTGCTGTCATTTTATATTGTATTTAGTAACTAGCTGAATAAACATTATATTTACAAGTCAATTTTTTTTGCATAGGAAAACATGCCTCTATATAAGTCACTAGTCAGACCACAACTGGAATATTGGGGCATATTTAGGGTTATGGTACAGTCAAGATGCAGACACCATGCAAAAGGGAATGGAGTGTCCCTGCCAGCTACCTCTGTAAATGATTAATTCATTACAAATGAATTGTTTATTTAGTGTTCATAGTTAATGACTATGTGGCAGCCCCCCAAACTGCTTGACCATTACCTAGGAGCACTCAATAAACAACGTAATGACATAATGAATTGCAGTGGTGGCAGACAGGGATACTTTGTTTTTGATCAAATGGCAAACCTCTCTCAGCTATACCGTGTCATCATGCCCTTACTTATTCAGATTTTTTGGTTAAGGCCCCTCATAGTGAGACTTTCTGTCCTTATTATACCTGTACGGAAAACCCAGCATTTCTGTAGGTATAATTGAATTGACATGCTGCGATTTTTAAAAATGCAAGCATTTTTGAAAACCAGCTTTTCTGCTGCGGATTTTTTCTGCAATGTGCAGATGGAATTAGCCAGAATCCCTTCCACTTTGCAGGTACTGTAAAAGGCAGGTTTTTTTCCGCCGCAGCCTGAATCCCATCCACTATGCAGGTACTGTAAAAGGTAATGTTTTTTCCGCTGCGGCCTGAAATGCTGCGTTTTTGCAACCTGGGGCCTCAGCCTTAAACAATGCAAACTTGGACTAGACAGTCCAAATTTATTAGTCACTGAAGCTGGATGATAAATATGGTGATTATGTAGACTCTCTAGCCTGTTAATTTTGGTGACACATTGACACATTTTAAGCCCCACCACCTTATCAAACAAGGTAAGATTAAACACAACATAAATATGATGCACAGCATGTTGGACATTATAGCAGTGAAAATTAAGCCCACTTTCTTGGGCGTTTAATTTAATGACTTTTCCCAAAAATGTACAATTCCGGGACACCTTTGTGTAAGAAAGACAGTTACAGTAGAGTGGATGCAGAGGAGGGAAACCAATGTAATTAAGCGAATCGGTGGATTAAAGTAGCAAGATATGTTATAAAACTTTGAGTTATTTAGTTTGAGAGAGAAGAGATGTATATAGTTGTAAAATGAACAGATATATGAATGGATAGTACAAAGATTTTTCTAATCCTCTTTTTATACTTAGGCTTGTATCCATGACAAGGAGACATCCTCTACAGGTGCATCTCAATAAATTAGAATATCTTTGAAACGTTCATTCATTTCAGTAATACAATTTATAATCAGCGTCTTCCATGATTGTGTGTCGTACTGAACCAGACTGAGGGACCATTTAAAGGCTTAGGAAACCTTGGCAGGTGACACACTGAATTTACAATACTGAACTTTTTTACAATATTCTAATTTTCTTAGATTTTGGATTTCATTACCTGTAATCCATAATCAACATTTACAGAAATAAAACACTTGAAATAGAACACTCTGTGTGTAAAGAATCTAGAAAAATATAGGAGGTTACATTTTTAATTTAATTACTGAAATAAACCTTTCAAAGATATTCTAATTTATTGAGATGCACCTGTATATCTAGAAGAATGAATAATTTAATATATCTTTAGTAAAAAGAATTCTCTGCCACATGTATTGTAATGATCAATTTCTAGAAGGATGTCAAGAGTGTCTTTAATACCTTCCTTGATTTAAAAAAAAAAAAAAAAAAAGTGAAAAAAATAGCCGGGGCCCCAAGTGACGTAAAAAACACAGTGGCTTGACTGATACGTTTTACAGTCATTGCAGAAAAATACGCACAGTGGAACGGACTTTCTGTGAAAAGTACTGCAGGAAATACCATGATGGGTTGCACCGCGTTTTTTTCCTGCCGCGCTTTTTTGCGATGGCCCACTACACGAGGCCTTAGTCTTACACTATTTATAAGGGATCAGTTTGGAGCATGAATCCCAGCTATCAGGAGTCTTAATATATTATAGGAGAAAGTTTTTGACACACTGGGGACTAATTCACATTTCATTAATTTGCAAATGAATGAAAATTCTATTGTCGCTTTAACTTAAGAGAGCAAAACAGGCTTTTTTTTTTGCTGCAAGGGTTTGTCTAGTGCAGAGTGCACACTATTAGCAGAACAGACAGGGAAATTACAGTGGCAAGTGAAGTGTGCCAGGGTTACTGTTATGTAAATGCCTTTTGTCTTCTCATTAATGTAGTTCAGATTTATAACAAAAGGATAGGAAGTTCATTTTGTTATGTTTTAGTAGGTTTTATTTCAAAGGGAAATTCTTCTTCAGTGTGGAGACTGAGGAGAGTGTTGTCTGGAGTCCATAATAAACTGTCTGGGTATAAAGTGCCCAGGGGGAGCTACAATATGATGCTACATGCACTACATTAAGAGGCCTTTACTGCTAGTTTAGGGTTATTTCACTAAATTAAATGTTATTTTATGATGTACGTGTTAAGCATGCTTGTGTTTTTCATTGAATTTTACCGAAGATTGCTAAATAATGTTGCTATGTTATTTAAGTTTTGGTTAAAATAATGATATGACTTTTTGTGACTATTCTTCATACACAAAGTGTATGTTTTACTCAGCAATGCTTCTTTAAGTAACATATAACTGATATGTATCAAATGTCTTCTTGGATATCTTTGTTCTAGTTATATTCTCCTTTAGAAGAAATAATAAAACTATTAAAGTAAATATTTGAATTTATATAATTCATGCAAGGGGAAAAGGTGAAAATTGATAACAACATGACCAAAATATTATTGATACAACAAATCTATATGGCTGAGTTTTCTGGAAAATACAATTCAGTATAAAATGCAGTATAGAAAGAAATTCTCATAGTTATTAAAGAGGACCTTTCATGCCCTCCTGCACATACAGTTTTATATACCGCTAGAAAGCTGACAGTGTGCTGAATTCAGCGCACTGTCAGCTTTCCCGTTATTTGCCAAGGGGCTGGAAATATCGGTGTCATTAGTTTTGGCAGAAGGGCGTTCCTGACAGTCTAGCTGGGCTGTGAGGAACGTTCCTCACAGCTCAGGGTCATCGCTGGGCGGTAAGGAACGCCCCCTCTGATAGTACAGGGCTATGGAGAGTACTGTCAGGGGCGGCGTTCCTCACAGCCCAGCTACACTCTCAGGAATACCCTTCTGACAGTGGGCAGAGATCGGTGCCAAAACTAATGGCAATGATCTCTCCAGCCCCGGGGCACATAATGGGAAAGCCGACAGTGCGCAGTTGTCTGTTGTCTGATCTGTCAGTTTAGGTGGACGGCCATGTCTTGGTAGGTTTGCAGTTGTAGAATACTTTTTCCATTTTTGGATGATGGATTGAACAGTGCTCCTTGGAATACTCAAAGCTTGGGATATGTTTTTATAACCTAACCCTGCTTTAAACTTCTCCACAACTTTATTTATGACCTGTCTGGTGAGTTCCTTGGTCTTCATGATGCTGTTTGTTCATTAGTGTTCTCTAACAAACCACTGAGGCCTTCACAGAACAGGTGAACTTTTTTTTTTTTTGACATTAAGGATTTTATAAAATGTTTACATATAAACAGAAATAAAACATTTCAAACAACATTATGAAGCGGGAAGCACATGGGTGGGGAAGGGAAGGAGGGAGGGGATGGAGATAGGGATTGAGAAATGACAAATGGAGCAAATTAGAGGGGTATAACATGAGCTCTGTCGCAGCAGGGCCGAACAAAGAGTTCACTTTTCATATTGACAGAGATAAAACAGTACAAACAACAAAATGATCAGGGAAGTTCATGGATGGGGAGGGGAGGGAGGCTAGGGGATAGGAGGTGAGGAGAGGTTAATGGAGTAGGATATGGGGAATAACATAGGCTCTGTCGCAGCAGAGCCGAACACAGAATTCAATAAAATGCAGGGTAAAGTTAAAACACAATTACATTATTATGACAAAAGATTAGAAGAAGTCAGGGGGGGGGGGTCCCTGTTGGGGGGATATGTAGGGGAAGGCAAACTGAAATTCATTGGAGTGGTAAAAATGATTCCAAAGGAGCCATGTTTGTTGATGGGTCCTGTCATCCTGTCGCAGCTCCGGCAGCATATTTACCATATTACGAATGAGCAAAATCTCTTTAAGCCAGGACACCAGAGAGGGGGGCGTCTGAGATTTCCATAGTCTAGTAAGTCACAGACCTTGCGGCAACGAGCATGAAGCCTATCAATTTGCGGGTGTGTTTCTCATATTTACTCAGGAAGATGGAAAGAAGAAGGGGGCCCTGGTCATTGCCTAATGCCCCGTAACCGTCTTAATTATACGACGGACTTCTGACCAGAAGGGGCGTAAGAGTGTGCAATCCCACCAGACGTGCTTCATCATACCCCGGCCAGAGTTACATCTCCAGCATCGATCTGAGGTGGAGGGATACATCTCATGAAGAACAGACGGGACTCTGTACCATCGGGAGAATATCTTATAGTTAGTCTCCTGTGCCTTGCAGGAAATAGAGAATTTGTGGCGCGCCTGGAATGCCGATGACCACACATCTGGCACGAACGAGACCCCCAGCTCCCTCTCCCATCCACCTGCATAAGCTGTTAGGGAGTCAGTAGCGGTCTCCCGCAGCATGCCATAGATAAGCGAGATTGTGTGAGCTGGGGTATGGGGAGAGAGGCATATGCGTTCAAAGGGCAGTAATTCTCTGTGCAGATTGTGCGTTATCTTAAGAGTGGAGTATAGGTAAGTTAGCTGGGCGTATTGCCAATGGGATATGGCAGAATCAGGGACTGACCCAGGAGAGGTCAGCTCTTGGCGGGGGAGGAGAGATGTCGTGCTTGTGACTTGGTGGAATCGAAGGATCTGTTGGCCCCTGGTATAGGATAAAAAGGAGGAGTGGAGCACAGCAGGAAAATCCGGGTTGGCCGAAATAGGTGTCATAGGTCCATCGTTTAGAAACAGTCCACGCACAGCACCATAGCGTCGGCACGATCCAAGAACCTGATGCGTGACGTATGGAAGTGTATGGGTGCCCCCCCCTTTTTTTTATTAAAATAAAAAAAAAAAAAGGAGGGGAGGAAAAAAAAAAAAAAAAAAAAAAAAAAAAAAAAAAAGGAGACGAAAGGGGAGGGGGGGGAGGGAAAAAAAAAAAAAAAAAAGGGGGGGGAGGCGGGGGGGAGAAAAGAAAAAGGGGGGGGGGGCCCGCCCCACCCCCCCTTTTTGTTTGAAAAAATAAATTTTTTTAAATTGGGGGGGGGGGGGTACAAAAATTTATTTATATTATTTTTTTAATAATAATAAAAAAATATTTTAGGAAAAAAAAAAAAAAAAAAAAAAAAAAAAAGGGGGGGGGGGGGGGTTTTTTTTTTAAAAAAAAAAAGGGCCCCCCACGGGGGGGGCCGGTGGCCCCCCCCCTCTCAACTCTCTTCAAGGGGGAAAAAAGAAAAAAAATTTTTCTTAAACTTCTTTTTTTTTTTTAAAATTTTTTTTTTAAATTTTTTTTTTTGTTTTTTTTTTTTTTAAAAAACACCCATTTTTATTTTTAATTATATGTTGGGGGGCCCCCCCCCTTTTATGTCAGCCTGCCTCTTCTACAGACAGAGTGTGAGCAGAGAAGCAGGAAGTGACGAGAACAGAGAGCAGCAGCCATCTTGGCAAGAGAGAAGACAGGTGTCTGTGCTGTATTGAAATGGTGTGGAGATTTTTCTGTGCAGCTAAGCTGTATCTTGGTCCAGAGACAAACAGATTGTAAAGAGACAACAGGACTAGTGAGTCCATGTGAAAGGAACTGTGCTCAGTGGCTGATCAGTGAGACTGACATTGTGACTGTGTTACCGGACAGTAACTGCTAAATCCCGGCTTACATCCCAGCTCAGTGTATGGATTCGGCAGGACTGTCAGTGTGCTGAGTAGAATCTGCTGTTGGATTACATTGCATTCATTTGGTTTCCCTGTCTGTTAAAGAGGACTCCATTACTCCCGAGATCTTGATAACCGTGAGGAGAGGATGCTTCACTATAAAAGAAAGGAACGACTTTGGGCCCCACCGCGCGCTTCTACGGACAGTAAGCGGTCCACCTGGACCACTGGGGAAAAGGGGGTGCACCCACATGTGAAGTCAGGGTCAGTTAGGGATAGTTTTGGGTATATTGCTCATTCAGTGTCCATACTGCAGAAGTGGACATAAAAGTAGAAACCATTGCAGAATTTGCCTTGAAATTGTTCATGCTATATTGCATATTTTGCTTGTCTTTATCCCTGTTATTTTACCTTTAACTAGCCTTTATTAATTTATAGTAAATATATTTTAATCTTGAACTTAACTACCGCGTGTGCGTTCATTTCCGGTTGCGGAGTCCAATCCACCTGCCTTGCTCTCGGTTCACAAAGGTACGCAGAATTGGAAGGAAATTAAGCGTATAGGAATCGGTAAGATTGCTAGGGAGCTGAACCCCCAAGTATTTAATTGCTTTCTTGGACCATACAGTGCTGGCTAAAAGTATTGGCACCCCTGCAATTCTGTCAGATAATACTCAATTTCTTCCAGAAAATGATTGCAATCACAAATGCTTTGGTAATAATATCTTCATTTATTTTGCTTGCAATGAAAAAACACAAAAGAGAATGAAAAAAAAGTCAAATCATTGATCATTTTACACAAAACTCCAAAAATGGGCCGGACAAAAGTATTGGCACCCTCAGCCTAATACTTGGTAGCACAACCTTTAGACAAAATAACTGCGAACAACCGCTTCCGGTAACCATCAATGAGTTTCTTACAATGCTCTGCTGGAATTTTAGACCATTCTTCTTTGGCAAATTTCTCCAGGTCCCTGAGATTTGAAGGGTGCCTTCTCCAAACTGCCATTTTGAGATCTCTCCACAGGTGTTCTATGGGATTCAGGTCTGGACTCATTGCTGGCCACTTTAGAAGTCTCCAGTGCTTTCTCTCAAACCATTTTCTAGTGCTTTTTGAAGTGTGTTTTGGGTCATTGTCCTGCTGGAAGACCCATGACCTCTGAGGGAGACCCAGCTTTCTCACACTGGGCCCTACATTATGCTGCAAAATTTGTTGGTAGTCTTCAGACTTCATAATGCCATGCACACGGTCAAGCAGTCCAGTGCCAGAGGCAGCAAAGCAACCCCAAAACATCAGAGAACCTCCACCATGTTTGACTGTAGGGACCGTGTTCTTTTCTTTGAAGGCCTCTTTTTTTTCCCTGTAAACTCTATGTTGATGCCTTTTCCCAAAAAGCTCTACTTTTGTCTCATCTGACCAGAGAACATTCTTCCAAAAAGTTTTTGGCTTTCTCAGGTAAGTTTTGGCAAACTCCAGCCTGGCTTTTTTATGTCTCTGGGTCAGAAGTGGGGGTCTTCCTGGGTATCCTACCATAGAGTCCCTTTTCATTCAGACGCCAACGGATAGTACGGGTTGACACTGTTGTACCCTCGGACTGCAGGGCAGCTAGAACTTGTTTGGATGTTAGTCAAGGTTCTTTAGCCACCATCCGCACAATCTTTCGTTGAAATCTCTTGTCAATTTTTCTTTTCCGTCCACATCTAGGGAGATTAGCCACAGTGCCATGGGCTTTAAACTTCTTGATGACACTGTGCACAGTAGACACAGGAACATTCAGGTCTTTGGAGATGGACTTGTAGCCTTGAGATTGCTCATGCTTCCTCACAATTTTGCTTCTCAAGTCCTCAGACAGTTCTTTGGTCTTCTTTCTTTTCTCCATGCTCAATGTGGTACACACAAGGACACAGGACAGAGGTTGAGTCAACTTTAATCCATTTCAACTGGCTGCAAGTGTGATTTAGTTATTGCCACCACCTGTTATATGCCACAGGTAAGTAACAAGTGCTGTTAATTACACAAATTAGAGAAGCATCACCTGATTTTTCAAAGGGTGCCAATACTTTTGTCCACCCCCTTTTTTATGTTTGGTGTGGAATTATATCCAATTTGGCTTTTTGACAATTCTTTTTGTGGTTTTCCATTGAAGACAAATTAAATGAAGATATTATTACCAAAGCATTTCTGATTGCAATCATTTTCAGGAAGAAATTGAGTATTATCTGACAGAATTGCAGGGGTGCCAATACTTTTGGCCAGCACTGTATAAAGGAAATGGAGGAGCGGTGACCATGAAGCTGTGACTCTGGCAGGGAGACATTAAGAGCGGTGCATTTGGACAGGTTGAGTTTGTAGTCGCTATAGTAACTGTAGGAGTTGATTACTCGGAGGAGAGATGGGATAGTTGTGAGTGGCTGAGTAATAAAGAGCAGGACATCATCTGCGAATGCTGAGATCTTAAGATGTAGATTGCGGACTCTGAGGCCCTGGATGTCTGGGTTATCCCTAATTGCTATGAGTAGATGTTCCATTACCAAGGCATAGAGCATAGGTGAGAGAGGACAACCTTGGCAGGTGCCATTGCGGATAGTAAGAGGTGAAGAAAGTGCGCCATTAACTCGTACCTGTGCCCGCGGAGAGTTATAAAGGGAGCGTATGCGGGTAAGCATCCTGGACCCCAATCCTATCTGCGAGATAGTAGCTTCTAAGAAGCCCCAATCAACCCTGTCAAAAGCCTTCTCCGCGTCCAAAGAGAGAAGCATCATAGGGATTCGTGAACTCTTTGCATGATGGATCGCCAAGAAGGCCTTCAACGTGTTGTCCCATGTGGGATAAAGCCAAATCGATCGTAATGTACTAACTTTTCCATATACTGACTCAATATATGATCTATCAGTTTGGCAGAGAGTTTGGCGTCAGTATTGATCAAGGATATTGGTCTATAACTAGGGCAGAGCAGGTGGTCCTTACCCTCCTTGGGTATAACCGTAATATGTGCGTGTAAAAAAGAAGGGGGAAATTGAGTGTCAGGCGAGATAGAGTTAAAGGATTTCAATAGAAGGGGTGCAAGATCAGGCTGTAAAATCTTGTAGAACCGAGCTGTGAACCCATTCCAATCCCAGGCTTTTACCCACGGGTAAGTACGAGATCCCCAGCTCAAGCTCCTGGGCAGAAAAAGGTGACTCCAGAAGGTTGGACTCTTCGGGTTTAAGAGAAGGGAGGGCTGTTTGTGCAATATATTGAGGAAGTGTAAGGGGGGGGGGGGATCAGGCGTCCGATTGGTGGTGTGTGGCTGAGGAAGGTTATAAAGGGATTCATAATATCCTCAGAACGCCTCAGCAATGTCTGCAGTTAAGTGCATTGTGGATCCCGATGGGTTCTTAATGGCCATTACATAAGAGGTGGCCTGACGCTCTCTTACGGCGCGAGCCAGTAGACGACCCGCCTTGATACCCCACTCATAAAACGATCGTCTACCTAATTGGCAAAGTCGCTGTTGCTTGTGTTCCAACAAGGACTTGATCTCCTGATGCGTAGCCGTCAGCGCAGCCAGGGTAGGTTGTTGTAGGGATAATTTATGTTGTGCCTCAAGGGTAGCTAAGTCTCAAAGGAGCGACTGGAACTTAAGCCCCGAGTCCTTCTTAATTCTAGCCCCATGTTTCATCAACACTCCGCGAAGCACACATTTTAAGGCTTCCCATTGAATCGGTGGAGAGGTGGAGTCACGGGCATAGTCTGTCACAAAATTGGAAATAGTAAGTTTGAGATCGGCCATACATGAAGCATCAAGCAAGAGCAACTCATTCAGTCTCCAGGAGTGTGGGCGAGGTCCCGGAGGCGACATACGTATAGTGCATGTGATTGGAGAGTGGTCAGAGGGGAATGCTGTACCAATCCCGGCTGCGGTCACTTGTGGTAAGATAGCGTGAGGTGTAAGAATATAGTCAATTCTACTATATGTGTTATGAGCAAAAGAGTAGTAGGAAAAGTCTCTATCGGTCGGATGAAGGACCTGCCAGGCATCGCACAACAACATGGAGTCTAAAAGCTTCCTGAGCTTGTTTAAGACACTGTAGCAGATATGGGACCTACCTTCAGAAGTATCTAGTAAAGGGTTCAAAGGGGGATTGAAGTCTCCACATAGTATGAGATGGCCTTTGGCAAAAGATTGGAGGGTATTCAGGGCTGAGACAAGGAAAGGGATCTGGCCAGTGTTAGGTGCATATATGTTGGCTACTGTGTACATTGATCCATATATTTCACATATGACATAAATGTATCTAGCGTCCTGGTCTGTCATGGAGTCTATAATCTTTACAGGGAGGTTTTTGTGGAAAAAGGTGGCAACTCCCTTAGTTTTACCCCTGTGCATTACTACTATGAGACCATAACGGAAAGTAGCGGTTTTTTAATAGTGGGCACAAGGTCAGCAAGAAAATGTGTTTCTTGTAGGCAGAGAATCTGGACCCTGCGCTTGTGAGCATCATAAAGAACTTGAGAGCGCTTCTCAGGTACATTCAATCCCTTAACATTGAATGAGGATATTATAATGTCCACCATAGGTAGTGGAAGGGGAGGGGAGGGAGAGTGAAGGCGGAAAAGGAGAGGGCAAGATCAGTAGCGGTTAGAGTTGGGTCAGTGGTACCCGGAGTTGGGGGTCAGGGACCTCAGGGAGCAGGAGGGAAGTTAAGGTTAAAGAGGGCAGACAGGACACCCTCAGTGGGATTATGGGGTAGGAGCACGCGTCTCCGTTTGGTTACGCACTGCAGAACCTTAGCTATGTGGGAACGAAGAAGGCCGAGCCCAAGGCAGAAAAATAAGAAGTAGAGATAAAGAGGTCAAGAAATGACAGATAACCAGAGACTATGTGGCCCCCTATATTAAATTATACATGAATAGGCAACATAGTGAATAGGTCTCTAATGAAAGAATGCAAATTCAACAAAAATAGGCAGAACATTTGAATTTCAACAATAGTTTAACCCCGAACTATAAAGTCCAGCAAGAAATGTTCACCTGGGAGGAGTTAGATCAAGTCGGCTGGTCACGTTCTGTAGCCAGGCGACGTCTACGCCTAGGTCTTTGGGGTCCTGGAGGAGTCGTTGCCCGATCTCTAGTAGTGGTTCGGACCATCGTAGGAGGAGCTGGGCGATCTGAGTCGCTGAGCATCTGTTCCCAGACTGGGAGGCGGATCATTGGAAGATCAAGTGCACAGAGAAAATCCTGAAGTTCCTCCGGGGGTGTCAAGACGATCAGCTTATCCTGCCTGCGAATCTGGAGAGCGAAAGGAAACCCCCATCGATAGGGAATCCCCCCGTTCTTGGAGTACAGCAAGTAGCGGTTTCAGTGCCGTTCTCTGTCGTAGAGTGTGTCTGGAGAGATCCGGAAAGATGGATAGAGGGGCACCCCCGAAGTCGATGCTCTTGAGATTTCTGGCTTTGGACATTATATCCTCCTTTACGGTGTAGTAGTGGATCCTACATATCATATCCCTCGGTCTCACTGGGTCTGCGAGGTCGGTGGGCCCGATGTGCTCTATCCATTTCTATAGGCGTCTCAGGGGGGCGCCCCAAGATGGTATTGAATATGCTCGTGAGTGCCGGTACTAGGTCGGCGGTCTGGGTGGTTACTGGTAGGCCGCGGATCCTTATATTATTGCATCGATTACGGTTCTCTATGTCACCTACATGGGAAGTGAGCCTGCGGTAATGAGTGGTATGGGCAGATGACATCTGTTGGAGCAACTGAAGGGAAGAAGTCACTGACGCTTGAAACTGCTCCAAATTGTCAATTTGGATTTGTAGGTCTGTGATATCAGATCATGACGCCACACTCGTTTCAGATCTGTGGCTAGATTATCCATGTCCCTTCTGCTTAAAGCAAGTAACGCCTGCAGTTCTGGATGTCCCTGCAGCGTAATGGCCGCTTCCTCCGGGGGGGGGGGGGAGGTGAGATTATACAGATTCCACTGAAACATGGCTTGCGATAGATGCCTGACGGCTACTCACTTTTTCTTGCAGGTGGAAGGTGGATCCTCCTCCTCCCCTGAAGACAGATCAGACAGTGCAGTGATCGGGGTCTGTGGGTCTGGTCTGTAGCGATGAGGCCTGTTAGAGGGTGAAGGTGAGGCAGTTCCCCATCCAGCCCCTCTAGTTACAACGTTGTTTGGTTGGGTGGGGGCGAGCAGTGGTGCCTGCACCGCCGCTGCTCTTGCCTCTGGAGCTGGTGCTGCCCGGGAAGTGCTGGGTGCCGGGTCACTGTCAGCGCTAGTGGGAGAATGCGAGGAGGACGTCTCCCTGGTTGGTGAAGCTGCTCCCTCCGCCAGCGGAGGGGAAGGGAGCCGTCGGGCTGTCAGTAAGGGATGTGCAGCGTTGCTCTCTGGCCCGTCGGATCGTGCGCACTGTTGGGAAGATGGCGTCGGCGCTCCTTCACTGGCCTCGGCCTCGGAGGGTCCCTCCTGCTCCAGCAGAGGAAGGAAGTAGTTGGAGATGGTCCCCTCCTGTGACTGGGAGGTAAGGGGCTCCCCTGGGGTCTTTTTGCCTCTCGTTTTGCCCATTTTAAGGTATTTTTGGACCTATTTTAGCGGGGCACCGGTCGGAGCTCTCAGTGTCTGCTGCTGTTCGCGCCCATGTCAAGCCACGCCCCCCAGAACAGGTGAAATTTATACTGAGACTAAATTATACACACCTGGACTCTAATAACTCTTAATGACTTAGTGACTTCTGAAGGCAATTGATTGCACTGGATTTTATTTAGGGGTATCAGGGTACAGGGGGCTGAATACTTTTGCACATCACACTTTTCAGATTTTTATTTGATTAAAATTTTGAAAACCATGTATCATTTTCATTCCACTTCACAATTATGTGCTACTTTGTGTTGGTCTATCGCTTAAAATCTCAATAAAACACATTTCAGTTTGTGGTTGTAAGGTAACAAAATGTGAAAAAGTTCAAGAGGTATGAATATTTTTGCAAGCCACTGTACATAAGGAGAATGATTTGAGCAAGACCACGACCACACTAGATCTGTGATTTTGTTCCCCAAGATGTTTGAAATAACTTCCCTACCGAGCTCCTTCAAAAAATGCGTGCAAGTGTATCAAGAGAAATTGATGATGTTTTGAAAGCAAAGGGTGGTCACACCAAATATTTATTTAGATTTAGAACGAATATAAAAATAACCTTGTTGCCATTTTTCTCAATATTTCACATCCTCCACAAAATTAAAGTTATGATTAAAATGTCAGGCATTCCCCAAAATGGTATAAATCAACAGATGCAAAACGGATACAAAACGACTGTCACAAATGGACATTAATGTCTGTTTTTAATGGACATTTGATCCGTCAAAAATGTCACTGTTGTGTGCAAGAGGCCTTACGCTAGGTTCATACTAGCGATGCATCTCAGTTGTTTGGGTCTATTGGGGGACCCAAATAATGGAGGTGGACCACTAAAACAGTGGTTACACACCACTTTAAGGCTAAGGCCGCAGTCAAATTGCAGCGTTTACGCTACATTGGACACCGGCCTTAAACTGAAACTTACAGAGGGAAAAGTCCTCTGTTTATGACACTTTCCTCTGCCGATTTTCAGTGGACTCTACAACGGAGTCTCCAACCGAGACTCCTGAGCACATGTGAATGTTTCCTTAGGCTAAGGCCCCACATAGCAAAATGGAGCTTGTTAAAAAGCAGTAAAATTACATTGTAATTTTTCCACAGTGTCTTTCATTGAGTTTTTGCTGCTGTGTTTTTCTTCCCCTATTTAATCTATAGGGAAAAAAAAATTGCGATTCCGTAGCTAAAATTAACATGTTATGTTTTCCAAAAATACATACATTTTTGAAAACACTGCTTTTCCACAGTTTTTTTTTCACAATGTGAGCATGAGATTAATGAAATCTCATTCACTTTCCTGGTACTGTAAAATGCAACTTTTCTTTTCCATTGCGTTTTCACAGCAGCCAAAAACGCTGTGTTTATGCAATGTGGAACCTTAGCTCTGCACGTGGAAACATAATGTTACGGGTGTCAGAATATGTTGACTACAATAAATTTTTGCATTTTTTAAAGGTTTGGATTTTTGTAAAGGTATTGAATCATAACCAAAGCTATACACATTTGATATCGCCCTGTTTGTGCTGACCTGAAGAACACCTTAAAGTATAGCTAATAATAATACATTTTATTTATATAGTGCCAACATATTCCGCAGCACTGTACAATTTGTAGGGTTCAAGAACAGACAAAAAAGATACATTACAAAGAAATAGTCAATTCACACAATGGGACTGAGGGCCCTGTTCGCAAGAGCTTACAATATATGAGGTAGAGGGGTGACACAAGAGGTAGCAGGGGCGGCAACAGACGTAGCATTGCTTGTACAATGGTCAGACAATTCTGTAATAGAGGTTACTGTCATTACGCATATATAAAGCTGTAGGAGCCATCACCTGTCGTGTCCTTTTTTTTTTAAACTCGGTTTATTGAACAATCGTACAACAAATTACACATCAATAGTACAAGCTTAAAAAGGAATAACAAAGGACATATTCTAAAAGTTGTACAAAGACATATCAGAAACTAGACAAAAAGAACCAAAACAGTGCTGCATGGTCCATGGTAGATGTAAATATCAGATACAAATCGTCCAGGAGAGAATCCAGGCAAGGGAGCCGAAAGAAACACAGAGTCCAAAGCAACCTGTAGGGAGCAAAGGCATATACAAAAACCCCACACATATACAAACAAGATACCCTAATAAATACTTCCTATGGCGGAACTCCAGGGAGACTTAGTAGATAATAAGGAAAATACTATACAACTCAAACTGGACACTCCTTCCTGCGTCTAAGCAGTGAGTGTGTGCAGGGCATTACGAAATGATGGGGCTGTGTATAGAGTCAGAGGTGAGTCACACCAAGAGCCCCAAACCTTCCGAAATTTTTCAGGGCAACCTCTGCCTTTATATACTATTTTATTATATGGGATAATGGAATTTACCAATTTCCTCCACATGGATAGGGAGGAGGGGCGAGGATCCAACCAGCGCAAGGCAATAGCCTTCCTGGCTAGGAAAAGGGATTCTCGCAGAAAGATGCGAGTATGATGGGGCCATATTTCCTCATCCAGGATACCAAACAGACAAATTTCAGGCGAACATGGAATTGGGGTCCCCAGTATGTCTGATAATAAGTTCACGACCTCAGTCCAAAATGCTTTAATTATAGGACACTCCCATATCATATGCCAAAAATCACAATATCTAGCAGTGCACCGTAAACATCCAGGATGTTGTAGCCGTCCCATTTTATGCAGACGTGCAGGGGTCAAGTAACTTTGATTCAAAATGTTTACTTGTATAAGCTTATTATTAGCGGCTGGGGAAACAAACTGTGCCGACTCCAAAAGGTCAGAAAATGTCTCGTCTGTGAGAGCAGGGATAAGAGTGCGCCATTTCGTTAGAGCCGGAGCTTCCAGACGAGACATCCTGACCTGTATAAGATGGGCATACAATGCTGAGATAAGGCCCTGGGGACCTTGAGACCTGAGCACCCCTATAAGGGGATATGTGGAAATGCTGACAGCCGGTGGAGGAAACTGTGCGGACATGGCGTGTCTAATTTGGAGAAACCTGAAAAATTGGGTTCGAGGGATACCAAATTGGGTACTCAAAGAGTCGAAAGAGCGGAATACGCCCTGATCATAAATATCAGCCAGGGACGTAACTCCAAACTGTTTCCAACTCCGTGCATCCGGAAGGGCATATAATTTGGTCAAACCTGGGTTATCCCATACGGAGTTTCAGTAGGGACTCCAGTATAAGCCGCCACCCGCTTAGCTCGCTGCCAGACCTGTATTGCCAATGTATGGATTGGGAGCAAGCTACCTCTATACAGGTGTGGGTGTTCCAAAACCGGCCATAAGTTGGGTATATGTAGATGATATGCTAAATGTGCCTCAGGGCCAGGCAGAGGATCCGCCAACAACCAGGACCTAAGATATCGAAGTTGACCAGCAAGATAATATAAAAATATATCAGGAAGAGCCATCCCGCCCATAGCTTTAGGCCGCTGCAATGTGGAGAAACGTAATTTAGACCTCGAACTGCCCCATATAAAGGGAATAAGTATGGAATCCAATTGCTTAAAGAACTTCTGTGGTACTGACACAGCCACATGTTCTAAAATATACAAACATTTGGGGAGGACCACCATTTTAATAAGATTAATCCGCCCTGCAACGGACAGGGGTAAAGCCCCCCACACCCTAAATTTAGCCCGAAAATGACCAAGCAGTGGATATATATTTAAACTCAGGAATTGTCTATGATCATTGGAAATATGGATCCCTAAGTATTTACAGGCATCTACAACCTTCAGGCCACAAATATATTCTCCCATATTTCCCAGTGATTGTCTAAAAAGGGGCATATATGATGATTTGGCCCAATTTATCCGTAGACCAGAGTATATACCAAATTTATCGATTATTGCCATAGCTCTAGGGAGTGTATGAGCAGGGTCAGACATAAATAATAGGAGGTCGTCTGCATAAAGGGCTGTCCGTTCCTCCTTAGTGCCAATAATCACTCCCTTGTAAACCGGGTCTGTCCTAAGGATAATAGCAAGAGGCTCTATCGCCAATGCAAAGAGTAATGGAGACAACGGACATCCCTGGCGAGTTCCCCTAGAGAGAGTGAAATACGGGGATAACGCACCATTAATGGAGAGTGCGGCTCTAGGGGACTGATAAAGGAGCATAATCCAAGCAATAAACAATTCCCCAAAACCGAAACACCTCAGAACCTGAAGCAAAAATGGCCATTCCACCGAATCAAATGCCTTAGTGGCATCAAGGGAAGCCACCGCCCAATCCTGTTTAAGAGCAGCCCCTATCTGAGAAACCACCTGGACCCGTCTAAGGTTATCAGAAGTAGATTTGCCGGGCATGAAGCCCGTTTGGTCTGAGTGAATTAAATCCAAAACCACAGTATTCAACCTCTTAGCGAGAATTTTAGTAAGTAATTTAGAATCGATGTTAAGGAGAGAAATAGGTCTATATGACCCACAGTCCAACGGATCCCTATCTGGTTTAAGAAGGAGAACAATATTAGCATCATAGAAGGAATCCGGCAGAGTGCGGGCCACAAACGCATCTTGATAACATTTCAATAAGACAGGGAGCAGTTTATCCTGATATTGTACATATACCTCAACCGGAATACCATCCGGGCCCGGTGATTTCCCTTTGGCCATGTCCACCAATGCATCAGATAATTCCTCCAGTCTAAGGGGAGAGTCCAGAAACTCCCGTTGTTCATTTGTCAGGGTTGGAAAGGAAACATCTGCCAAATACTGAAAAATATCCTGAGTAGGTGCATGTAACTGAGATTGGTAGAGGGTCGAGAAATATTGATGAAAACGGTCACGGATGGCCGCACTATCAGATAGGGCATCCCAGTCCATCGAATTAATTCTCAAAATTGCTGGAGAGGCTGTGTTATAATGGATAAGATGGGCTAAAAGGCTACTAGACTGATTACCCAACTCATAAAATTGTTGTTTAGTGAAAAATTGAGACCTGCGGGCCTTTTCATGTAGAACATGTAGATATTGCCTACCCAGTTGAAGCCACTCAGTTCTGGAGTCATCAGTAGGATTAGCTATATACGCGGCCTCCAACAATGCACATTTTTCAGCTAAGTCTCTCTCAAGGAAAGACGATTCTCTTTTAATGTATGAAATAGAGGATTTGAGACATCCCCTCAAATATGCTTTCATAGTTTCCCATAAGATAGTAGGTGTGGTGGTAGGGGAATTAATATCTAAGAAGGCTTGCAACTGATCCGGAATACGGTCATGCACTGCTATCAGCTTGAGCCAAAAGGGGTGAATACGCCAGTTATGAGAAGGTCTAGAGTGGTCAGTATCCCCAAATTCCAGCAGCAACGGAGAATGGTCAGACGTTGCCCTGGGCAAATATGAGATGTTAAGCAAAAGGGAACATGCCTTAATATTGCCTAGTGCATGATCAATACGGGACAGAGAGTGATGAGTGGCAGAATGACAGGAGAAAACCAGGGCCTGTGGATATTTAAGACGCCAGAGATCATGCCAACCCACTTCCTGTACAAGCTGGGCCAGGGGAGTAGGGTGAGCACCAGAAGGGGCAGGGGCACCTACATTTAATCTATCTAGGGAAGCATCCATTAATTTATTAAGATCTCCCATGCAAACCACTGTAGCGGCAGGAAATTTAGCCGCAAAGTGGGCTGCTTCATGTAAAACTGAAAAGTCACATGCAGGTGGCAAATAAAGTCCTAGGATGACATAAAGTTTAGACTCTATCCAGGCCTGCACAAACACATAACGCCCATCAGGGTCCCTAACAGTGAGGCCCGGCTCCCAGCGGAGCCTGCGGTGAACCAGGAGGGACACCCCTCTAGAGAAAGAAGTATGAGTGGAGTGCAGGGCCCACTGGACCCAGGGTTTTTGTAAGTATCTGGTCGTATCAGGTGCTAGATGTGTCTCCTGCAAGCACACCAAATCAGGGTTGTATTGTCTAAGGTGGGAAAAAATAGTAGAGCATTTCTTCACACCGCCCATACCCCGTATATTCCAAGAGCATACTTTAAGGGTCGCCATAACACCATACAATCACATTATACATTAAGAATGAGGGGTTCCCCCCGACCCCCACCATTAACCTCCCCACCGGACCGTTAAACCGAAAAAAGGACTTGCAGCAATAATTCAACCAAAACTGGAAACCCATAAGGGGCATTCCAACTATTAGTGAGGAGTCTAAGATTGCTCCTACACAATACGTGGCACTTGGTAAATGGGGGAAGTAGTGCACCCAAGATGGTATGGTAATAGGGCACTATCTTCAAACTAAAAAGCACAAGCAATAAACTATCACTATAATGTGAATCTCCAAAGGGACCCTAAACAGAAAAATTCTTGGCCGGTGCCCATGGGGCAGCCAAACACCCATCATATGAAAAGTCCATAGGCAACCGCAAGCAATAATAACAGTCATTAGCGGGGGCTGGGCCACAGGGGGCCCCCCACCAGTCATCATATACCCTGTTACCGTCTGGGAGGTCGAGGCAGTAGGTTCAGCCAGTCTTCCGCCTCCTGCGGGGATGTGAAGAAAATAACCCTCTCCTCATGGATCACACGGAGCCGTGCAGGATAAGCCATGGAGTAATGAATGGAACTTTCCCGCAGTCGACGCTTGACATTGACGAAAGTGGCACGAGTCTTCTGTAGTGCCGCAGAAAAGTCGGGAAAAATGGAGATGGATGAACTGTTGAATTTAATCTCTCCAAGTTGACGTGCTGCCCGCAGCGCTGCATCTCGATCCCCACTGCTGAGAAGACGGGCCAACAGCGGCCTCGGAGGGGCACCCTGAGGGGGCGGTCTGGCAGGAACTCGATGGGCCCTTTCCACGGCAAAGGCAGGAGAAAACTTGGCCTCCGGTAGGGTTTCTTTCAACCACCTCTCCATAAACTCACACGGATTAGCCCCTTCTGACCATTCTGGCAAGCCAAGAATGTGCAGGTTGTTGCGACGGAGTCTGTTCTCAAGATCATCCGCTCTCTGCGTCCACAACTCAGCCGATCTCTCCAGTGCAGTAAGCCTCGCCGGCACTGGGGATGAATTATCCTCTAAGAGAGAGATGCGATCCTCCACCTCCTTCACTCGACCCCGTAAGGTCTGAAAATCTTGACGCAAAAGGCCCACATCAATCTTGACTTCCTCAATTTTACCTGTGAGAGACGAGGTGCTGGACTGGATCGCCTCAAGCAACTGAGTCGTGACCCGTCGCAACGTGGGCTCCGCGTCCTCAGCAGGAGATGCCGCCGACGGTGGATCCAGTGCCGGCGGGCTGCGCTGCGGCTGTTCCCTGGCAAATCCCCGGAGACGCTCAGAAGCCGATCCTTTAGACTGGCGACTCATGGCAAGACAAAAACAGTGACCACCAAGCAGCCAGTAGGTAGTATCAGAGGATTAGGATGCAGTACTCAATAGCCAGATAAATCAGCCAATAGGTGTTATCAGAGGGTCAGGCTATAGCGGCATCCACCATGCAGCCAACAGGTGTTATCAGAGGGACGGCCCCCAGCAGTGTCCACAATGTGGCCAATAGATAGTAACAGAGGATCAGGATACAGTATTGACTTGCCAGACAAAACAGCGAATAGGTGCCATCCGAGAGTCAGTCTGCAACAGCATCCCCCACACGGCCAGTAGGTGTTATCAGAGGAGCAGCTCCCAGCAGCGTCCACGATGTAGCCAATAGACAGCCACAGAGGGTCAGGATACAGTACTCACTCGCCAGACAAAGCAGCCAATAGGTGTTATCAGAGGGTCAGGCTATAGCGGCATCCACCATGCAGCCAACAGGTGTTATCAGAGGGACAGCCCCCAGCAGTGTCCACTATGCGGCCAATAGATAGTAACAGAGGATCAGGATACAGTACTCACTCGCCAGACAAAGCAGCCAATAGGTGTTATCAGAGGGTCAGTCCATAGTGGCATCTACCATGCTGGCCAGTAGGTGTTATCAGAGGGACTATATCTAGCAATGTCCACAATACAACCTGTAGATAGTAGCAGAGGACCAAGATATGGCACATCAGCTGCCAGGAGGTGTTATCAGAGGGCCAGTTTGTTTCTGTGGGTAGGTACCCCAAAGTAGAGGCCCAGGGCACCCAGGCCGGCAGCCCCAGTCCCCTGTCACCCAGCGCTCCACCGCAGAGCCCAGGCAAGCTACACAGCCGGTCACCGCAGGCCCACCACGCGGGCAAGATGGCCGCCGCAGCTCACCGCCCGCACGGATCTCCACCGCCCGGCACAGCCGCCGCGATGTTCAGGACAGCCACCGGACCGAAGACCCGCGCAGGAGAAGATGGGGTGTTCAGCGGTCACCAGAGCCCAGACACAAGCAGGATATCGGCAGGATTATAGGAGTCCTCGTCGGAGCTCAGCTCACATGCTGCCACTCCGTACTCGCGCTAGCCACGCCCCCACCTGTCGTGTCCTTTAATGTGCAGACGGTGCCTGGACATATAAAGTTGGTCTGAAACGGCATCATATCCTGTGGGGTAATGTGGGAGCGTGAATAGAGGAGGGTACGTTTTAGGCTTTCTAACTATGGAAGGGAAGGGTTTACATTAGGAGTTGTGATAGGCCTGTCTGAAAAGATATGTCTTTAGTTTGTGCTTGAAGCTGTAGAAATTGGGGGTTAATCTGATAGTCCGGGATAGAGCATTTCAGAAAAGTGGTGCAATTCAGGAGAAGTCTTGTATGAGTGGTAGGTTCTGATAATAGAGGATGTTAGTCTTAGGTCTTTGAGTGAACAGAGAGCACGTGTTGGGCGATAGACAGAGATGAGGAAGGAAATATAGGGAGGTGCAGCATTATGGAGAGCCTTGTGAATGAGGGTGATAAGTTTATATTGTATTCTGTATTGAATAGGCAACCAATGTAGTGATCGGCACAGACCGGAGGCATCACTGTAGCGTCTAGACTGATAGATGAGCCTGGCCGCCGCATTCAGAATAGATTGTAGAGGGGAGAGTTTAGTAAGGGGAAGACCGATTCGTAAAGAGTCACAGTAGTCAAGGCGAGAGTGAATCAGGGCAACAATAAGTGTCTTTAGTGTATATCTGGTAAGGAAAGGGTGTATTCTGGAGATGTTTTTGAGGTGGAGATGACATGAGCGTGCGAAGGATTGGATATGGGGGGGGGGGGGGGTGAAGGAAAGGTCCGAATCAAACATAACCCCAAGGCAGCGGGCATACTGCCTAGGAGTTATGGTAAGGCCGGAGACTGCAATGGAGATAACTAAACGTTCAAACATTTTTTGTCAGCATTCGTGTTATTAATACATTCTGTAATATAAATTAGTAACAAATTTTGGCTCCTTTCTGTGAAATCCTGGATTTCTTTATTCTTTGCCTGCTTCCCTAATGATAGCTGCTTCTTGCTGTGTATGGTGTATGGGCTTGTGTGTGTAATGAAAACAAAATGAGGGTAGGGGAAGGTCACTTCAAACAGTTATAGCTCATTATGAAACATAGAAACATTCTTCTGGTGTCCTATGAAAATACAGTCAGGATTGGGATATAAATATAAATATCCCAATCCCCACTGTGTTTTTAACCAGTGATATATCTGCAAATAATATAGGTAGAACTGCAGTGTTAGGCCAGAGGCCCCATGTTGCGACAACACCGCTGTAAAAACTGCAGCGTTTTATAGTACCTGCAAAGTAGATGGAATTCTGGCTAATCCCATCCACACATTACATGGTGTTTTCCGTATAAATATAATAGGGACAGAAAAGCCACAGAGGAAAACTGCGAAATATGAGACTCTCCTCAACACCAGAAACAAGTTTCTATTGCCTGTGATATAATTGCCTTGCGTATTGCCTGAGATATAATTGTTTGAAGTGACCCCTCCGACTTTCATTTTCTCTTCATTACACACAATCCCGTACACCATACAACAGTGAGAAGCAGTGTACAATTTGCAACTGAGAGGCAAGGGAAGGAATAAAAACAGGCAGGGTTTCACAGAAAGGAGCCAAAATTTGTTAATGAAGTATATTACAAAATTTATTTTTGACATAAATACTGCCAGAAAATGAAAAGGTCTTCAAAAGTATAGATAGGCTTCAAAAACAAAACCTGCAAGACAATGGTGAAAAGAAACAAAAACAAAAAAAGAAATGGCTGCAATGACATGGGTTTAAAAAAATTCTCAAAATTTCATTTCCATCTCAGATGGGTGAGATGAGGAAATCCAGAAAAAGTTTGCTTTTCAGCAGACAACTGTGTTTGCTGGGCATTATTTAAGTGCCGTGCATTGGGCTGGATTTTTATGGAATGGCGGGTAGGTTGGTAGTGGGACCTGCCATTCCCATCCTCTCCAGTCCACACCTTGTGGGCTTTCCTGGAGAAACCCAGCTGACTGGGATTGTCCTCATCAAGGGGATATAAGAAGTCTGCTGAGAGAGCAGACTTTGGCAGAACTTGGCTGGAAAGCCACAAGGAAGGTTGCACTACTGGAGACAAAGCTGACTATCCAAACCTGTCTTATTGTAGGTGAGGTAACCACTTCTGTTAGTTAGAGCCCAGATGGGCAGGTGTTTATTTTGTGTTTTTGTATGTTGCCTGTACCAAGGAGCGGTTTTGAGTGAATAAAAAAACTCAACACTTGGACTAATCGCTTGGAGCCTATGTTCATGTCAGCCCACCCAGCACCCCAGATCCTGACAATTGGTGGAGGACGCGGGCAGACAGGGGTTTCTAGGGGCAACAACACGACAACTCCTTGCTGAAAAAAAATAATTTTTTGTATGTCCTGGGTGAAGGCAGCCACCGCCAGACAAGACCAGACCCGGAATATGGAAGAGCTACTGAAGCATCTGGTGCAGTCTGATATACAGCAACAAGAAACCAACCGTTTGTTGATGGAGCAGCTGGCCATCATCAAAGAGACTGGTGTCACTAGTCCGCAGAGACCTGTGGAGCACAGAGATGTAAAGCAGGCTGTGCAAAGAGCTTTGCAGAAAATGACCCCAGATGATGATGTAGAGGCCTACCTTACCGTGTTTGAAAGGGTGGCTGAACGAGAGAGGCTGCCAGCTGCTGACTGGGCAGATGGCATTGCACCTTATCTGACAGGTGAACCCCAGAAGGCGTATTATGACCTCTGCCAACAGGATGTCAGAGACTACGATAAGCTGAAAGCAGAAGTTCTTGCTCGGCTGGGAGTGACCACGGTTGTTCGTGCCCGGCGGGTGCATACCTGGAGTTACCATTTGGACAAACCTGCCAGGTCCCAGATGTACAACCTTATTCACCTGGTAAAGAAATGGCTGGAACCAGACACCTGTACCCCTGCACAGATTGTGGAGAAGGTGGTCCTAGACCGGTTCGTCAGATCTCTCCCTCCTGTGTTGCAGCGCTGGGTTGGACATGGAGACCCCAAAGATGCCAACCAACTTATCAGGCTGAACTCCACGAGGTCCCTACAGCGCGATCACCCCCTAGGAACACCAGGTGGATGGCACCTCCCGGTAAGACTGTTCCATTTATTGAAGGCGGAGGGAAAAGAGTTTTAGAGGGGTCTCATGGGTGACCGACTGAAATGTCTCCCAAATAGTCCACTAGGCCCAAACGGGACTCTCTGCTGGTTGGCGTCCGTCACAGAACCTGTCTGTGCTGCGGCACCGGGTCTAGAGACTGAGCCTCAGGTCTGCAATATTGTGGTGAATGGCTATCCTGTCCAGGCGTTGCTTGATTCTGGAAGCCTGGTAACCTTAGTATATGCCAGCTTGATAGCTGGGGACTGTATCCCGGACAAGCACATGAGTGTACTTTGCATCCATGGGGATACTAAGGACTACCCCATGGCCAATATCAGAAGAGAGACTATATTAGGACTTGTCTATTATGAAGCGGGTGTTGTGAAAAATCTCATGCATAGTGTGATTTTGGGACGTGATTTCCCTTTGTTCTGGGATTTGTGGGGAAAAGGTAAAACCTGCAAGCCAAAGATAGAAACCCCACCTATGCCCATAGTACATGATGAGTGTGACCCTTTTCCATTAGAGGTTCTAGCTGGAGAGGAGGATGATACCCCTTCCCCAGCTCCTGAGCATGAAATACCTGAATTACTCTCACTCTTGCTAATGCTCGTGAAAATGTGGCAGTCGTAAATAGTGTGCCTCAGGAACCTGATGCTGACCACCGATTTTCCCATTTTGCCATAAATAATTACCTCTTGTATCGAGTTACAAAAAGTAATGGGGAAATTGTGGAGCAGCTTCTTGTACCTAAGCCATACGGCAGTATGGTACTTGATATGGCCCATAATCATGTACTTGGGGGACACCTAGGGTCTGAGAAAACACAGGAGAGAATTCTCCAAAGGTTTTATTGGCCGGGCGTGTATAAGGAAGTGAAGGACTACTGTGCATCCTGTCCTACATGTCAGGTACATGCCCCAACCCCACATTTCCGTAGTCCCTTGGTTCCACTGCCCATCATTGAAGTACCTTTTGAAAGTATTGCTATGGACTTGGTTGGTCCAATAGTCAAGTCAGCTAGAGGTCACCAATATATCCTGGTTGTTTTAGATTATGCTACTCGCTATCTTGAGGCGGTTCCTTTGCGTAATACTGGATCAAAGAGTATTGCCCGTGAGTTATTCTATATGTTTTCAAGAACAGGCATACCTAAAGAAATACTGACCAACCAGGGCACACCATTCATGTCAAAGGTGATGAAAGAGCTGTGCAAGCTATTTAAAATTACCCACATACGGACCCTCTGTGTATCACCCCCAGACAGATGGGTTAGTTGAACACTTTAACAAAACTCCTAAACACATGTTTAAAAAAGTGGTAGAAAAAGATGGTTGTGATTGGGACTGCCTTTTGCCATATCTGATGTTCTCTATTAGAGAAGTTCCACAAGCTTCTACAGGTTTTTCCCCTTTTTAATTAGTCTATGGTAGATACCCCAGAGGCTTACTAAATATAGCCAAGGAAACATGGGAAACTGAGGCTTCCCCATACAAAAGTGTCATAGAGCATGTAGCCCAAATGCAAGACCGTATTGCAACAGTCATACCATCTGCAAAAAGCACAAGAGGCCCAAAGCTGAATTTACAATCGTTCTGCCAGAATCCGAGAATTTAACCCAGGGGATAGAGTACTTATATTGGTGCCAACGGTGGAAAGTAAATTCTTAGCGAAGTGGCAAGGCCCATATGAAATCGTGGAAAAAGTAGGGCCAGTGAACTATAAGGTGCACCAACCAGGGAAAAGGAAGCCATTTCAAATTTACCATGTGAATTTGATCAAATCTTGGAACCAGAGGGAAACCTTGGTGGCCTCAAATGCAGAAGTGGATGATTCATTGCCACCAATCCCTCCAGTCCATATAAATGAGACTGTCAGCACCCCAACAACAAGAGGCAAAAGAGTTCCTGCAGAGAAATAAACGTAATCTGATCTACCAAGGCGTACACACCTAATAGAGCACTGTGTGGAGACGGAACCTGGGAGGAAAGTAAAACTCAAACTCTATTGAATACCAGAGGCACGTAGGGAGGTACTGCCAGCCGAGGTTAAACGCATGCTGGAGTTAGGTGTGATTGAGGAGTCTAAAAGTGACTGGTCTAACCCAATTGTTTTGATACCAAAGCCCAATGGTACCTGGCGGTCCTGTAATGATTTCGGAAAATTAAATGAAGTTTCAAAGTTAGATGCTTATCCAATGCCCAGAGTAGATGAGCTTATTGAGAAGATGGGTAATGCGAGATACATAACCACACTGGATCTCACAAAAGGTTACTGGCAAATACCTTTGTCTGAGGAAGCCAAAGAGAAAACTGCCTTTGCTGTACCAGAAGGATTGTTCCAGTACAAGGTTATGCCGTTTGGGTTGCATGGAGCTCCTGCTACCCTTCAGAGGTTGATGGACCAAATCTTGCGGCCACATCGTATCTACACAGCGGCTTATCTGGATGATGTGGTCATTCATAGCCCAGACTGGGGAAGTCACCTCTGTAAGGTACAAGCGGTACTAGACTCCATAAGCGAGGCAGGCCTTACTATTAACCCTGAGAAATGTGCTTTAGGACTAGAAAAAGCCAAGTACCTGGGCTATGTAATTGGCAAAGGAGTAATAAAGCCCCCAAATCAATAAGGTGGAGGCAATACAGAACTGGCCAAGGCCGCTAACCAAAAAACAAGTTAGGGCGTTTCTTGGGATTGCTGGCTACTATCGTAGGTTTGTGCCAAATTTTGCCTCTATTGCAGCTCCTCTCACTGACCCGATGAAAGATGGGAAGTCAGTGATGATCCACTGGACACCAGAAGCAGAGGAGGCATTCCAGAGGCTAAAGTTAGCTCTATGCCAACAACCAGTCCTGATAACCCCTGATTTTAGGAAGGAGCTCCTGGTGCAGACAGATGCCTCTGATGCAGGTCTGGGAGCGGTGCTGTCCCAGGTTATAAATGGAGAGGAGCATCCAGTGATGTACCTGAGCAGGAAGCTGTCCCCTGCTTAGAAAAACTATGCCATTGTGGAAAGGGAGTGCTTAGCTATTAAGTGGGCACTGGATGCCCTAAAATATTACCTCCTAGGCAGAAAGTTTAAGTTGATAACTCACCATGCCCCTCTTACGTGGATGAAAATGAATAAGGATAGAAATACTAGGGTTACCAGATGGTTTCTGTCCTTGCAAAATTTTGTTTTCAGTGTAGCGCACAGACCAGGGAAGTTGTTGGGAAATGCTGATGCCCTGTCAAGGGTACATTGTATGATGGCCACTAATGCCCAGCCCTCCGGTCTGTTAAAGGGGGGGGGGTATGTAAGCTGATGGCTGGAAAAGTATTGGAAGGGATGTACATCTCACCCAGGTTGCTCAGATGGGTGAGATGAGGAAATCCAAAAAAAGTTTACTTTTCAGCAGACAACTTTGTTTGCTGGGCATTATTTAAGTGCCGTGCACTGGGCTGGATTTTTATGGAATGGCGGGTAGGTTGGTAGTGGGACCTGCCATTTCCATCCTCTCCAGTCCACACCTTGTGGACTCTCCTGGAGAAACCCAGCTGACTGGGATTGGCCTCATCAAGGGGATATAAGAAGTCTGCTGTGAGAGCAGACTTTGGCAGAATTTGGCTGGAAAGCCACAAGGAAGGTTGCACTACTGGAGACAAAGCTGACTATCCAAACCTGTCTTATTGTAGGTGAGGTAACCACTTCTGTTAGTTAGAGCCCAGACGGGCAGGTGTTTATTTTGTGTTTTTGTATGTTGCCTGTACCAAGGAGCGGTTTTGAGTGAATAAAAAAACTCAACACTTGGACTAATCGCTTGGAGTCTGTGTTCATGTCAGCCCACCCAGCACCCCAGATCCTGACACTACACAGCAGTGTAAGTGCTTAGTTTTTGAGCTAACGTTTTTATTTTTTTTTTAACTTTATGGTATTTATATTTTAATAGTTTGGGCATTTTTGGATACTGCAATAGCTATTATGCTAATTTTTTGTTTTTTTATTTGTAAAATGTGGAAAGTTGGTGATTTAAAATGTTGTTATTATGATTATATATTTATTAAACTTTATCTTAACTTTTATTTTTAGTTCCCTCTTAGATGTTTGAACTCTAAGTGGTGATCATTCATACAATATTCTGCAATAAAAATATTTCTGTATTGCAGTATATTGTGTACAGTATATATACTGTATGTACATTACACCCTTTCTCTAGCAGAGTCATTACAAGCTCCATAATTACTTGCCTGGGAGCCCTTGATAAAGTCTTGGCTGCTATGACAATTGATGGCTGTCCTCATTGACATTCTTGGTGTTGGGGGCAGCAATTCATTCCAATATGCGCAATTGATTAACAGTGTTATCACTGTGCAAGGCAGTTAGCTGCAGGTGTCTGCTATATTAAACATAAGGTGCCTACTCTCCATACCTGCACCTGACATTATGATGTACATGTGCGTCAAATATCTGGAAGGGGTTAAATGGGGCAGTTGTGCTCATGTATGACCACTAATCCATTTACTTCAATGGGACTGATAAGTGGATAAGTAAGAAATGTTGTTTATGGGGAAATCCCTTTAAAAAACAATGGCTCAGCATATTTGCATCTTCTTGCTATAAGTATAGTATTATGTCTTTTGTTGCAATTTGTAGACCACTAAAAGTTAAACATTTTTGCAAATCTAAATATTTTTAAGATTTTCTCTGACCATGATAACAGTCTTTGGTTTTGATCGGATGGATATGACCATGAATGCGGGAATTTCTATGGTGTGGCATTTGGGAAAAATCCAGTCATGATTTCCTTATTGTGGCTTGGGTATCCTCTCATGCATGTAGTGTCCCTCCCTAATAACATTTCCAAAATAAGGAAATCATTGGCTGGGTTTTTGACAAGCCCCAGACCATATCAAGACAACAACCGATTAAGACAACAGACTGTCAACATTATGGTTATATTGATGGGAAAACCCTTTTAGGCTAAGGCCCCATGCAGTGAATTTCTGCAAAAAAAAAAAAAAAAAAAAAATGGGTTTCCACTGCTGTTTTTTCCACACAGTCTGCAGAGTTTTCCTCTGGGAACTTTCTTCCCCTATTTTACTTATAGGGAAAACACCAGAGTTTCCATGGGTATAATTGATATGCTGAGATTTTCAAAAAACGTGAGCGTTTTTGAAATTGCAGCATTTCAGTTGTGGATTTCTTTCTACAATGTGTGGGTGGGATTAGCTGGAATACCATCCACTTTGCAGGTAATGTAAAACACAGCGTTTTTGTAACATGGGGCCCTGGCTTTAATGTTGCAAACTGTGTTGTTATGCCTTTCATGTAGCAGAGAAGAAAATAAATATTTGAAGTTGTAAGAAAACACCATGAGTTTCACATATCTTGTGTCCCCCCGTCTCCTCACAGTTTGTAAGCTCATGTGAGCATGACCCTCACTCCTATTGTTTATGTTAATTTTTTTCAGTGCAATTTCTGTTCATGTACCCTATGTATACAATGGCGCTATATAACTAAAATTATCTTATCATTTTTCATATTGTAAATTTAAAACATGGTGTTTTTCAAGTCCTAGAAAAAGCCTATAAGAACAATGTCCCATATACTGGCCTTAAGAGCTGGCGACCAAGGTGCCAGAATTAAGAGGGTCCAGCCTCCTAATTCTGGTGCACTGTGTGAGGTCCCGTGCACTAGAATTGAAATCTGTGCTAGTCAGTGACTAGCTCAAGTTTCTGATGCCAGTTTTCTGACATGAATTATAGTAATTCTGCCAGGCCAAGGAGACCCTGCCTTGCTCCAACCACTTTTGTCGAAAGTGGTGAGCAAGTCATAAAATGAACTAAGTGACAAACAGCTTTGCACCGTAAATTTTCCACTTTTACAACAGAAAACTGGAGTGACAGCATTAGTAAATTCCTCCTATTGTGTGAAGACTCTATATTTTGCTATAAAGTTTAAAATAGTAACTAGAAATGTTTTCGACCTAATATTTGGTGTATATGGTATATATGTTTTCTTTGTCTTGTTTTTTTTTTTTGTTTGTATGTAAACTCCAGTTTACTAAACAGGAGTTTATTTTAACCTTTTCCCTATCGTTATTTTTGGGAACCAGAACACCCATAAATACATATTGCATCGTTCACCTTTTCACTGTGGTTCTATTGTACCTTTTTGTTCTGTACTCTGAGAATTTATGAGACAGAATACAGGCAATACTTTGGGGGCATTCTCTTTTTGGAGTAATGCTGTATGCCTCCATGCAGAGTTTTTTTTTTTTTTAGTTACAGAAAATACCACATTTTCATTAATGGAAAAAACTACCATCACATGTAATGTATATGGTGTAACAAACATGTGACACTTGCAAACAAATATATATAAAGATGCCCTAAGGGCTCCTTCGCAAACACATTTTTCAGTCTGAAGCATAAACAAGAAGTGTTTCAAACATTTTTTACGGAATTTTTTTCAGACATTTTAGTAGCTATTTTTATAACATTTTTCTGCTTTATTGAGTCTTGTAGAGAAGCCTACCCAGAGCATGCCATATTTAAAGAAAATACTATAAGGCTAAGATCCCCACATAGCAAACCACAGCAAAAACCTACCTAAGGATAGGTCATCAATTGATAACAGAAAACCCCTTAAGGACACGGCCTAAAAAGTACCTTAAGGACATGGCCTAATTTTTCAAAACTGATGTCTGTCACTTTATATGACAATGACTTTGAGACGCTTTAACTTGCACAAGTGATTTTGAGATTGTTTTTTCATGATACATTGTACTTCATGTTAGTGGTAAACATTGATCAATATTTTTGTATTTCTGTATAAAAAAAAAAATGAAATTTGATTTTGGAAAAATTCCCAAAATTCAAAATGTGAAATGCTCTGCTTTTCAGACAGTCATGCCACCCAAATACTTTAATAAATATTATCTACCATATTGGACGTTGGTTGGCTTACAGGTGTAACTGGGATTTTCCAGATTTAGCCCCCTTGCAGATGACTGTATGAACGGTGAGTGTGCTATCCGGGTTTTTCCTGGATAGCACACTGACCCATTCATTTCTATGAACCCATACACATGACCATGAATTACACGGTCCCATGTGTAGGATCAGGTCCTATTCCTGTCCGAATTTACGGCCCTGCTTCCTCGGCTCTAATTCATTGAATGAAAGGGTCTGCGGAAACATGGCTGGTGCAAGGGTGGCACACAAATGACATCCGTGAGTTCCCCCGTGCGCCGCCCGTGACATTCATTAATGGCTGCCGGTTATCACACGGTTGTGTGCAATCGGCTTAAGGCTAAGGCCACACATAGCGAGCTGCAGCCAGAAAAGGTTGCGTAAAAGATCGCATTTTTTCTGCAAACTTTCAGTCGCTACTATACCTATATGGAAAGCAGAAGCATTTCCATAGGTATAATTTACAGTTCTACTGCGGATTTTTTTCTGCAATGTGTGGATGGGATTGGCCAGAATCCCATCCATTTTGCAGGTAATGTAAAATGCTGTGTTTTTTTTTTTTTTTTTGCCACAGTATTTTACACGAGCTCCTGCTCGCGGCTGTGAGCAGGAGCGGGGATCGGTAAGTGAGGCAGCCGACCTCAAATACTAGTATTATTATACTATGGGTTTTTTTCAGAGGAGGTGATAAACATAAAAACCATCCATCTCATCTCTCCTGCGATCCGGTGTTACTCCCAGTAGGCTTCTGCCCTATTTGGTGACGTCATCAGGTTGCGACTCCAGCCAGTCCCACATGATGTCTGTGCACAATTAAACAGGGCCGAAAGCTGCAGGGAGTGCACCGAAGCCCAGGATAGGTAAGTAACATTGGTTTTTATGTTTGTCACCATCTGGGTCTCCGATCATTATACTCAGAGTATAATAATAGTTCATGGGTGGGCCACTATGGGGCATAATACCGTGTGCAGGGGCCACTATGGAGCATAATACCATGTGCAGGGGTCACTGTGGAACATAATACCATGTGCAGGGGCCACTGCAGGGCATAATACCATGTGCAGGGGCCACTGTGGGGCATAATCCCATGTGCAGGGACCGCTGCGGGGCATAAGCGTGTGTCGGGGCCGCTGTGGGGCATTATATCGTGTAAAGAGGCTGCTGCAGGGCATAATACAGTGTACAGGGGCCACTGCGGGCCATAATACAGTGTGAAGGGGCTGCTACTGGCCATAATAGTGTGCAGGGGCTTCTGCGGGCCATAATAGTGTGCAGGGGCCACTGCGGGCCATAATACAGTGTGCAGGGGCCACTGTGGAGCATAATAGTGTGCAGGGGCCACTGTGGAGCATAATACAGTGTGCAGGGGCCACTGTGGAGCATAATACAGTGTGCAGGGGCCACTATGGAGCATAATACCGTGTGCAGGGGTCACTGTGGAACATAATACCATGTGCAGGGGCCACTGCAGGGACATAATACCATGTGCAGGGGCCACTGCGGGGCATAATACCATGTGCAGGGGCCACTGTGGGGCATAATCCCATGTGCAGGGACCGCTGCGGGGCATAAGCGTGTGTCGGGGCCGCTGTGGGGCATTATATCGTGTAAAGAGGCTGCTGCAGGGCATAATACAGTGTATAGGGGCCACTGCGGGCCATAATACAGTGTGAAGGGGCTGCTACTGGCCATAATAGTGTGCAGGGGCTTCTGCGGCCATAATACCATGTGCAGGGGCCGCTGCAGGCCATAATACAGTGTGCAGGGGCCACTGCGGGCCATAATACAGTGTGCAGGGGCCGCTACGGGCCATAATACCGTGTAATACTGTGTGCAGGGGCTGCTGTGGAACATTATAGTGTGTATAAATGAGACGTTATACTGTGTGAGGTGCCAGGAAAGGGGGTGCTCTGCTGTGGGGGGGCAGTCTTTACTAGTTACTCCCCTGATAAGGGGAATTTTATATTACGGGGCTTTATGAACTTAAGAGGAGTTATTTATATAAGGAAATTATTAATACAAGGGGGGTTATTTATATAAGGGGCCATTAGGGAGCATTTATAAGGGGTTGGTCATTTATAAAAGCGTTCATTAGAGGCCATCAATTATATAAGGGATCATTAAGGGACATTATGAATAGAATGGGGGCATCATTTATGTAAAGGGTCATTAGGGGAGCAGTATTTATGTCAAGGGGAATCAGGGGCATAATATATGGGGGCAATTAATAAAAGGGTTGTCCAGGATAACCACTTTCTTAATATGAGACCGGAGAAAGTGATTAAAAAAAAACAAAAACACCTACTTACCTGTCCCTTGTGCTCTTATGTCTTCCACCGCAGTCTGGTTCTGCTGCTCCAGTGTCTTCTTCTGGCAGAAGTCCCCATTGCACATGACCACTGAGGTCGCTGACAAGGGATGTCACAGTGCTGTGGGGACTTCTGCTGGAAGAAAACACCGGAGCAGCAGGACTGGAACACGTTGGGAGACACAGGAGCACCTTCCCCAGCCTCATATTTAAAAAAAGTGGTTATCCTGGACAACCCCTTTAAGGTGGCACTTGGTCTTTATTAAAGGGGCTTTCCAGCTCATTTTTATAAATGATCTATCCTTAGGACAGATCATCAATAAGAGATCAGTGGACCCCCCCCCCCTGATCAGCTGTATGAAGGGCCCCGGCGGCGCCTGTTTAGATCACACGCTGTCTGTTTATAGTAACCGTGTGATGTAATTAGTCTAGTTACATAGATGTGTATAGGACGAGGCTGTAGTTACATGACATGGCCACTATGAAATGAATGACACTATGTAAACAGAGAAACGGTCATGACACTTAACACAGGTACCACGGTTCATTCACACAGCTGATCAGTGTTGGTCCAGGGTTTTTGAGCCCCACTGATTTGTTTATTAATGATCTGGAAAACCTTTTAATTAGTTAACACCTGGGGCATTATTAATAATGGCCACTATTTATACAGGGTACGCATGGGGCAATATTAACAAGGAGCACTATTTAAGGGAGTACACACGTACATTATTAATATAAATATGCACTTGGGAGTATTATTCATTCTAGTGGGGTTATATTATATAATTGGGGTAGCAGCAGGATGGGGGCTTTGTGTAGGTGAGGACAATGTGGGTCAGGTACCTGAAAAAGCGAGGAGCCAAAGATGTCTGTGTTGCAAACTGTACTGAGACAAGTCACAGCTGGAAGAAGTGGTCATGGCAGCCCAGAGGGAAGAGAAGGGAAATGTGAAGGATTAGTCAGAGATGTCACCTGTAAGTCACAAAATGTTACTGTCCTGTATTCATCTAAATGATAGAGGATAAATACCTGATTGATGGGGGTCAGTCTGCTGAGTCCCCCACTGAGCCTGAGAATTGGGTGGCAATTCAGCCTGACTGCAGACAGGTTGAATATAGGCGTGTTGCTTGGTGGATGGACAAACCCACGCTCTCATTCACTTCCATGGGAGTGTCAAATATAGCCGAAGTCCAGTACTCAGCTATCTGCGGCGCTCCTATTAAAACAGAATGGGGGGCCATGTGGGCTCATCCATCTACCAAGCAGAAGATGTGCGAAGTTACTTTCATTGCTAATGCCGTGTTGTTGATCTGATACTGAAGTAATACAGGAAGAAGAATTCTTAAACTGTTTTATAACTTTATGTATTGTGTATATTGTGTGACGATAGCAGCATGTGAAGCTAGTAGCATGTAAACTCATTTTCTCTTTTTTTTTTTTTTTTTTTTTGGAGGGGGGGGGAATCTTTCTATAGTCCGCCTCAGGCAGCAAAGAGGCTAGGTTCACCACTGCCTGGAGGTGCCAGTAAATTGAAATTACCCCATTTTGTAGGAGCAATATTAGGGTCTCTGTAATCATGACATGGCGTCCAAAAATCAAAATCTAAATCTGTGCTCCAAAAGCACATAGCGCTGCTTCACATCTGCTCCCTGTCTGTGTTCCCAAACTGCAGTTTGGGCATACAGCTGGGCACAGAAGAGAAGGAGCGTTATTTTGGTTTTTGGCGCACAGTTTGGTTTTTGGACGTCATGCTACATTTGCAGAGCCACTGAATTGCCAGCAAAGTGGAATCCGCAGACTCATTTTGGAAACTACACCCCTCAAGGTATTTATCAAGCGTGTAGTGAGCATTTTTAACCCATGAGTGTTGCATTAATTTAATTTCCAGAAATTAATGTGCAGCTGATAATGAAAAGTGAAAATTGCAATTTTTCCAGAGATACGCCATTTCAGTGCCTAGCTTGTGATAGCAGAGAAACACACTTCAAAAATGTACCCGAGATACCCATTTAAGTGGGTATCTCGGGTACATTGGAGAACTCATCTCTGATACAAGCCGGGCACAACATATTGCGCACTGAAATGGCACCTGTCACCATCAGCTGCACATTCATGTCTGGAAAATAAATTAATGTGCAGCATCCCAGAGGCTGCTGCTTTTAATTGTTTGAATTTTTGTGCCTCTGGGTTCTGTTGGATTGTTCCATTCTGTGTTAAATGTATTGTTTGCAGCTTTTTCCCTGTATTTTCCCCCCTGCATTGTTTAAAACCAGGGGAATAACTACCGGGATAGTAGCGGTTGCCACAGGGCCTGGGACATTACGGGGCCCCGTATGCGTGTTTTTTTTTTTTTTTTTTTGTTTTTTTTTTTAATAGGCCGTTACTTGCTTCCGATTCTGTGGAGGCAGCTGTGAACAGTAGCGGGGAAAGGTAGGTAAGGCTGCAGGCCGAACCCCACAATCACCGCTATCTTTATACTCCGGGGTCTTTTCAGACCCCGGAGTATAATAATCGGAGGCCCAGGGAAGGTGAGGGAACATAAAAAACAATGTACTTACCTCTCCTACGCTTCGGGCCTGTTTGTTTATGTCCCTGACGTCATTCTGCGTCGCGACGCCGGCTCGCATCACGTGATGCCGGCCCGATCCAACATTGAAGAAGGCCGAAGTAGCAGGGAGTGGACCAGAGTGAGGAACAGCTAAGTACCATTGTTTTTTTTTTGTGTTTGTATCCTCCCCTGGGTCTCCAATCATTGTTCATGGGTGGTCCACAATGGGGCATAATACTGTGTGCAGGAATTTGGAAGCTGCCGTTACCTTTGTTCCAGTTGTTATAATAAAAGCTGGCTGTTTCTGGTTCAACTAATCTGCTGACTCTTGAGTGGTGCCTGCATCACCATCAGGGCCCTTCTGACCAACACCACACCCCTCTCCAACTGGAAGCGCCACGGGGCAAAGAACTACTACCACCACCATCTGGTAGTGCTGCAGGACCTCCCTCAACTCTGTCTGGCCCAGGAGTGGGACTGGAGTAATTGGTGAGTTTGCTTGGCCTAGAAGGTGGCACATCCTCTGCCACTACAACTCCGATCCTCCGGTCTCCTCCATCAGGTTTGTGGCCAATGTATTAGAAATTGTCCCAATGGCCCGGATGGATTCCCCTAGCTACAGTGGGCAAAAAAAGTATTTAGTCAGCCACCAATTGTGCAAGTTCTCCCACTTAAAAAGATGAGAGGCCTGAAATTGTCATCATAGGTAGACCTCAACAATGAGAGACAAAATGAGAAAACATATCTAGAAAATAACATTGTCTGATTTTTTTTTTTTTTTTTTTTAAGAATTTATTTGCAAATTATGGTGGAAAATAAGTATTTGGTCACCTACAAACAAGCAAGATTTCTGTATAGGGGACCAGTGAAGGGGCCACTCTATGTGGGGGGGCAGGTGACGTGGCCACTGTATGGGGGAGAATAGTGAAGGAGACACTGTATGGGCCATACAGTAGCCCTTTCACTGGTCCACCCTATAGCAGAATTAGGTCATTACTTACCTGTCTGCTCCCTAGACCCACTTCTTGCTCCGGGCGCAATGATGTGATGTGCACCAGAGCAGGAAGAAATGTGAGGCGCTAGAAAGCAGGCAGGTAAGTATTGGTGCTTAGCTTGTAGGCCACAGGCTCAATGTGGCATGCAGTAGAGCAGGTAGCCTGTGGCTTTCTGCTCTACTAGTAGCAGAACTGGGTCGGCCGCACCACTTCTTCCCGGTTTTATGATCCAGTTAAAACGGATTGCAAAACTGGGGAGAACCTGGCTGCATCACTTGCCTCTCCCTGCTCCTGCTCGCAGCCTCACCTCTTCTCTCTTCAGCCTGGGCCCTGTGCACCACACATCAGGTTGCGATGTCGTGCAGCGTACGGGGTCCCCCTGAAGGCTAAAGAGGGAAGAGGAGAGGCCGTGAGGAGGTGCAGGGAGAGGTAAGTGATTAGGGGCCGTTACCACTTATTGAAAAAAGCAGTGGGGGTCTGGTAGGGCCCAATAAAGGTACGGGGCCCACTGGGGGATTCTCTGATACGCTACGTGGAGCCTCAGCCTAAAAGTTTTAGGAGTGCGTGTCTCTGTTGACAAAATGGGCACAAAATATTGGACACTGAAATGGCATATTTCACTTTGGCAATTTTCGCTTGGCACATTCATCTCTGGGAATGAGTCAACATAATAATAATACCCCTTGAGAAATTCCTTTTGGGGTAACGTTTCTAAGATATCATATTTGGGGGTTTATTATTTATCTTATCTCAGGGCCTCTGCAAATGCCCACCAATGCAGTATAAATAACCAAATCACACTTCAAATGCTCATTTTGCTCTCTTGATTTTGTGTCCTGTTGTATTTCCAGGTAAAAGATTAAGGCCACATGTAGGGCATTACTAAAATCAGGAACCATAAAATAACCAGAGAGCTGACTTTTGACAGTGCCACAAGCTGGGCATTACATATTGTGCAGGATATATCTGGGAAAATTTCAATTTTCATTTTGCACCATCCGCTGTGTATTTCTTCTTGGAAAGCATCTCTGGGGTTAAAATGATCACTATGCACCTTGCTACATTTTTTGAGCGGTACAGTTTCCAAAACTAGGTCCCTTCTTGGTACTCTTCGCTACATTGGCACCTTTCTGCAAATGTTCATGAAACCTGAAAATGATTTTGCCTGCCAAAAGCTCCTCACCTTCTGTGCCCTGGTGTGTACCCAAACAGAAGTTTTCATCCTAATGTAGGGTGAATTGGGAGAAAAAAACAAGGGTGTGAAATCAAATCCACTGATTCTTATATGTAACTAGGATTGCAGTAGAGTTATCAATAATACACTTCCAGTAGATATAGACAGAATAGTGCATCTATGACTTAAGGAGTTCTTCCCATAAATTATAGTATTAATAAAGGGCGCAAAATATATTTGCGCCCCTAATGAATGGGTGTTGCTCCTATAACTCAAAGATCCAAAGTTTAAAAGACTCTCATATGTGTGAGTCCAATTGTCACTACAAAACAATGAAATATTGGCTCTGTGATAGTCACCTGCTGTTTGCAACAGGGATTTGAAGATATATAGGATATTTATTATAGCAAAGGCAGGTGTCAATAATAAAACCACCTCACTTTCATATATGCATATCTGGATAGCAAAATAGTGAATAAATCAAATTGCCTGCTACAGCTAGCTAGCACTCCCATAATTCACCTGCAGTATAACCTGTGTCAATGGGGGACCTTTCAGGGGCTGGTTATCAGGCAAGTAAGACACTGAAGGAGTGTGTGTACAAGTTCACACTGGTGCTTTATTGGCAGGAGTTCACAGAGTCCATAACATAAATAGCTTCCAGCAGCATAAGGCAACACAAAACAGAATGGCTTGTTTCAGCCAAGAGGCAAAAAGTCCAGCAACACAAAAATAGTCATTAAGACAGAAACAGTCCAGCAGGCTCACCAAGTTAGCAGTTTTGGTCTCCACTTTCTGTCCTCCACACATGACCAGGGTATCGCCCAGTCGCACAACACTTCTTGCCCAGTACCTGAAATAAAAACTCCACACCAACTTTGGATTAAATTGGCCACAGCAGCCATTTTATTAAATAAAATAAATAACCGTTTTAAAGTGCAAACAAAACCAACAACCCCACCCCAATACTGTCAGTAACCCTGACCCGACGACGGAGGTCCTCGAGGCCCAAAACCCAAGTTTTTCCACCGGTCCCCTGAGCACAGCTCTGTTATCCCTAGCCGTTCCACACCAGCTCAGGGGCACCAATTTAATTAAGCTCCATGGTGCTCACTATCCCAGAGGGCCCTAAAGCCCTTAATACCCCTTTAACCATAACCAAAACAAAGCCCAAATGGTCTGGGGAGTCCAGCCCCTACCGTGGGGCCCTCCCCGCCACAACCATTTCCGATACCCAGCCTCGAGGACCCCCACCGCCACGACGAGCGCCGGTGAAACCTCATCGGCGAGCGTCCCGCCACACCTGCAGCGCTGTCTCGATTCCCTGCTGCAGGCCCAAACACCACAAATCAATTCCCATGGCGTTCAGATGGACGCCGTCCCTCCTCCAAAAGGCACCTTCCCCCGATTCCAGCTCCGAGTGACGCACTGCCTCTGCCCCATTCCGCGCCATGAACTTCCCAATGGCCCTGTTCACCTTTATCCGGGCCTTGTTGACTCGCTCGATTGACTGAGCCTCCCTCCAGACCTTGCGAGGGACTATGTCCGACCACACGGTCACCATCCCTGGAAACATCGCCCAAAGTCGTAATAAGTCAAATTTTATGTCCTTAACTAAATCCCGAAAAGGGCGAGCACACAAATCATTACCGTATCAGGACCGTATCTATGGTGATGCCCAGAAAACTAATAAACGTGGACGGACCCTCCGTCTTGCCCTGTGCCAACGGGACCCCGAAATCCGCCGCCACCCGTTCTACCGAATGCAACAACACCGAACAAATGGAGGACCCCCCAGGGCCGATACAAAGAAAGTCGTCCAAGTAATGGATGACCGAAGCACAACCAGAGACATCCTTAACCACTCATTCCAGGAATGAACTAAATGTCTCAAAATACGCACATGACAACGAACAGCCCATCAGCAAACAGCAGTCCACAAAAAACCGCCCATCCCAGCAACATCCCAACAAATGTAGGCTATCCGGATGTACAGGCAGCAGTCTAAACGCCGCCTCTATATCCGTTTTCGCCAGCAACGCCCCTTGCCCAAAACGCCGGACCCAAGATATCGCCGCATCAAACGAGGTATATTCCACTGAGCATAACTCTGGATCAATTCCATCATTCACAGAAAACCCTTTAGGGAATGAAAGATGATGGATTAGCCGACACTTATTCGGCTCTTTCTTTGGAACCACCCCTAGCTGTGATATCCGCAAGTTTGGAAAGGGGGGCTCCGAAAACGGGCCCGCCATTCTCCCCAAAGTCACCTCTTTACCCAACTTGTCCGCCACCACCTCCGGATGCTCCCGCGCCGACCTCTAATTCCTCACCACCCCTAACTCCCCCACTTCAACAAAAGGAATCCTGAACCCCACGCTAAAACCGTCCGTCAATAATTCCGCCGCCGCCCTATCCGGGTAGCTACTTAGGAACGGCGCCATCCTTTCCAGCCGAACCGGAGTCACCCCCTTTCCCAACCCCTTCTGTACCCTTGGATTTTGACTTGAAGCAACGATTGGCTCCATGAGTGCCCCCGCATGAGGAGCACTCATTCTTGAATTTACATTTCGCTCCGAATTTACATCCCCCTTCGTTAAACAGGAAGCATAATCCCTTCTGCGCTGCAACTGAGCGCCCCGAAGACTCGGAGCCCCCCGGTCCCCCCTGGAAAGGACGACCCCCGACTTCGCCTACGCCATAATCCTCAGCCTCAAGCCAATATCCTTATGGTCCCAGCGTATGCTGGACCACACCGCCTTCCGCTGACGAAATTGCTCATCATAGCGGAGCCAAGCCTGGCCCCCATAAACCCTATACGCCTCCCCGATCGCATCCAAATAGCAAAAAAGCGCCGAGCAATTCTCCGGCGCCTTTTCCCCTATCACACTTGCTAAAATGGCAAACTCTTGAAGCCAGTTAGCAAATGTCCTAGGAATCAGCCTATACCGCCGCTTCTCCTCCTCCTCCTTTTTCTCCCTCTTTCTGCGCCTTATCCAAGTTAAAACGCTCCAACGGCAAAAGTGAGAATATGTCTACATATTCGCCCTTCCATATCCGGTCCCTAACCTGCTGTTTTAAATGGGCCCCCAATGGGCCCTCAAAGCAGACATAAACCTCGCCTTTTGCCGCGTCATCTAAATGCGGCGCATTCCCTTTGTCCTCCCCCTGAGTCTGGACCAACACTGACACACCCTGCGCACGGGACGGCGACGCCCCCAACGCCGCCAGCGACCTCCTCCCCCCCACCCCTCATGCTAACGCCGGGGACGATAAACCTAAACCACTACCGCCACCTACCCCCCGAACTGCATCCGCCAACGCCCCCATAACCGCTAACAAACCCCTGCCTAACTCCCGGGGTGACCCCCCTCCCCCAGGGACAGCTAACAAGGGCCCCATCAAAGGGAAAGAAGCCTCACCTGGTTGCCTGGGCGCTGTGAACCCAGCAACCGCAGAGTCCTGCTCCTGCCGTCCTGATGCTCCAGCCGACGCTGCAAAGCTGCCATCTTCTTCAGCCCCCTGGCCGGGGCCTCCACGAAGCTCCGCCCCCCAGCTGCTCTACTGTGGGCGCCATCTTGCGACGCTCCTGCTCTGCACCACGCTGGCCTGTCGGCGCCCACCGCAAGAGGCCCAGGCCCCGCTGACTCCCCGCTGCCGAAGGCCTCCTCGTCGCTCGGCAACCGTCTCCGACGCCAAGCCGACACCGCCAGTGCCGCCGCGGAGCCTACCGCTCCCTCTCCAGCCACCAACGAGGTAATCGTAGCAGGAGGGGGGACTCCCCCTCCCCCTGTCGCGGGTCCCGCCGAGGTCTGGGATTCCTCCCGGACCGGGAAGGCCGCCCGGCAGCGCACCGAGTGGCGCCCTGGCCCGGAGGGTCCCGTGAGGGGCTCCTCAAACGGCGCCGGACCCGAGGGGTCTCCTCGGGGCTGAGGCACGCCAGAGGCCTGGTCCTCCGCGGCCATCTGCCTGGTGTAGAGGGGCAATGTGCCTCCTCCCCAGACCCCTGTAGCAGTCCCTAAAGCTGGGACTGCAGCTTCAGCCCGCACTTGGGCCAACAGTTCTTCAACCCCTGACATGTCTGGGCAAAGGGTGTGATACCGAGCTGTGTGGGGCTTCTCCTGCGCTCTTTACTGAGAACTGGTGGGAATATTCCCGCCTTTACTTTAAATACCCCCCCTCCTCCCCTACCCCTCCCCAACCGTTACTCACTCCTCTGCGGCCACTTTAACCTCTTGTTGTCTCCTTCTTTCTGTGCTCCAGGCTAACACCGGTCATGCAGGCCTCCCCTTCCAGTCTTCGCCCTCGGTCCGGCCTCACTGACAGTGTGTTTGTGGCTCAGAGCCACCATCAGAACAAACACACCCTCCTACCTGGTCAGTGTTAAGGCTTCAACCTGGCTCTAACAGAACCCAGGACCAGAAATTTGAGCCCGGGTCTGTAATCACATCCAAACCCTGGACATAGATTCCAGTCCATTACCTAGTGGAGAGGAGCCACCTTAGTGGGAGGTATCTTCCCTCCACAATCTTACCCTCTGCCTGCTTACACCTATTAAAAAGTTATCCCAAGGTTTGATAATCCAGTAGGCATTAGTAGTGTAGCGCCCCACAGAGTGGGTCGCTATAAATGTCACCTCACGTGATCTCTACTGTGTACTGTGAAGGTATAGTGAGAACCAGTTAACCTGTTAGCATTAGACAAATCCCCAGTGACTGCCTCTTTAAAAAGGGGTGGAGCTACTGCCTAGAAGTGTTTTAGTTTCATTTTGGAGAGGGGATCTATGAGGCAGGGCTGCACGGAGCTGGTGATACAACAGTCTGCAGAGAGGGTAATGAGACAGCACAGGAGTCCAGCGTTTTGATGAGAACAAGTATCTATCAAACAAGGAGCTGCAGAGTAAGGACCATCGATTCCTAGCTAAGTGTCTGCCACACTTAGAACATCGAGAGAATTACTGGATCCAGGTCCAGTAGTGCAGATTTCCTGGAGGCTCAGTAACACATAGGGTGTTAGGAGTTAGGGTGAGTGTGTGTACCCAGCACCCGACAGAACTCGCGTTACCTGCCGTCTGGAAGAGCCACAGATCTGGTTATATCTGACCTCTGAGCTTCTGGAACCCAGAATCAGGGGAAATCTATTAGAGGTACAGCAGCATTGGAAGGCTGAATTACCCATGTGGTTAAACTGGCATCTCACTATACCAGAGCAAGGTGAATTCTCCTGTAAGATCTGTTATTCCTTGCTGACTACAGAAGTAAACCGTAAGTGTTTGGTTAACCCCTGACTGGACTGTATTTCTTATTAATCGCCTCTTCACTGCTCCTCTGCCTGCACACCAGCTCTTCTTCATATCAGTTGGCCCTGGGATCTGCCCTAGTTGGGGAGGGTACAATATCTGGCACTCTATCACTATCTATTCCCAGAGGCCCAACCAGCAGTGCCGAGCTTGCCTCCATCGCAAGCTAAAACCCCAACTGGCGTCACGATAAACATTTATTTTATTCCCTTTCAAGGCGCTGTCGACCCCAGTACCGGGCCTATTCGCACCGTGAACTCGCCAAGGCCGGGCTGGGGCGACGCAGTAGCATTGGTGAGTGTTCACACTACACTATCAGTAGCATGGTTCTAACTATATCCATCAGTGCTAATGAGTCATTGCCTGCTGCAGCTAGCTAGCACTCCCCTAGTTCATCTGCAGTATAACCTGTTAATTATAAGGTTATCCCAGGGTTTGATAATCCAGTAGGCATTGGTAGCATTTGTGAATGTTCACACGATGCTATCAGTAGCAAAGTTCTAACTATATATCCTCCTGATTATCCCACCAATGTAGGGGGAAACGCGTAGAGGGATATAGTTAGAACTTTGCTACTAATAGCATGGTGTGAACATTCACGAATGCTACTAATGCCTACTGGATTATCAAACCCTGGGATAACCTTATAATTAACAGGCTATACTGCAGGTGAACTATGGGAGTGCTAGCTAGCTGCAGCAGGCAATGACTCATTAGCACTGAGAGATATAGTTAGAACCATGTTACTGACAGTGTAGTGTGAACACTCACCAATGCTACTCATGCCTACTAGATTATCAAACCCTGAGATAACTTTGTAATAGGTTATACTGCAGGTGAATTATGGGAGTGCTAGCTAGCTGCAGCAGGCAATGATTCATTAGCACTCACTATTCTGCTATCCAGATATGCATATGTGAAAGTGAGGTGGTTTTATTATTGACACCTGCCTTTGCTATAATAAATATCCTATATGACTTCAAGTCCCTGTTACATACAGCAGGTGACTCTATCACAGAGCTGATATTTCATTGTTTTGTAGTGATAATTGGACTCACACATGAGATTCTTTTAAACTTTGAGTTATAGGAGCAAAACCCATTCATTAGGGGTGCAAATTAATACTACAATTTATGGGAAGAACTCATTAAATCATAGATGCACTCTTCTGTCTACATCTACTAGAAGTGTATTACTGATAACTCCACAGCAATCCTAGTTACATATAAGGATCAGTGGATTTCATTTCACTTATGATAGGATGACAGTTTGTTTGTGCGTTCAATTACCTACATTTTAATACGCACATACGCCTATATGTTGTAGTCTACACCGATGTTTAGGAGAAATTGTGTATGAAATTATGGGGTGCATTTTCTCCTTTCACCCCTTGTGAAAATGAAAAGCAACATTTTATTGGGATCAAAATGCTCTATATGCCTTGATAAATTATTTTAGGGTTTAGTTTCCAAAATGGGAACACTTTTTTTTTTTTTTTTTTTTTTTTTTTTGGGGGGGGGAATCACTGTACTGGTACTTTAGGCTGCGCATAATGCCGTGGCAAAAAGTACTTGCAAAGTGGATGAGATTCTGGCTAATTCCATCCACACACTGCAGAATAATATCTGCAGCGGATATGCTGCTTTTTCAAAAAAACTGCGCATTTTTGAAAATCCCAGCATGTCAATCAGTGGCGTAACTAGGAATGGCTGGGCCCCAAGGCCCAAAAAAAAAAAAAAAAAAAAAGCATTCCTGTGCACACTATGCCCCATAGTGGCCCCTGCACACCGTATCATGCCCCATAGTGGCCCCTGCACACCGTATCATGCCCCATAGTGGCCCCTGCACACCGTATCATGCCCCATAGTGGCCCCTGCACACCGTATCATGCCCCATAGTGGCCCCTGCAAACACTATTATATGTCCCATTGTGGCCCCTGCACACACTATTATATGTCCCATTGTGGCCCACCCATGAACAATTATTATACTCTGGGGTCTTTTCAGACCCCAGAGTATAATGATCGGAGACCCAGGGGAGGATACAAACAAAAAAAAAAACAACATTGCTTACCTGTTCCTTGCTCCGATCCACTCCCTACTACTTCGGCCTTCTTCAATGTTGGACCAGGGCGGCGTCACATGAGGCGGGCCGGTGTTGTGACGCAAAATGACGTCCGCTGTCGTCTGGGACATCACCAAACAGGCCCGAAGCCTGGAGAAGCGTAGGAGAGGTAAGTACATTGTTTTTTATGTTCCCTCACCAACTCTGGGCCTCCGATTATTATACTGCGGGGTCTTTTCAAAAACCCCGGAGTATAATGATAGCAGAGATTGTGGTGTTCGGCCCGCAGCCTCACATACGATCCCTGCTACTGCTCACAGCCGCCTCCGCAGAATCGGAAGCGCAAGCAGCCGTGAGCAGGACCCTGGGGAACGGTAAGTATATAGGGCCCATTACCTGCTGGGGTTACTCCAGCAGGTAACGGCCTATTAAAAAAGCATTGGGGCCCCGTAATGTCCCGGGCCCTGTGGCAGCTGCTACCGCTGCTACCCCAGTAGTTACGCCCCTGATGTCAATATACCTACAGAAACACCAACGGTTTCCCTACAGGTATAATTGAAGCAGAAAGTTTGCAGAGGAAAACTATGCAGACTTTCTGTAAAAAGCGATGTGGTAAAACCACAATGTATTTCCACAATGGTTTTTCCCGCAGCATTAAGAGCTCTGCAAATGTGACATGGCACCTGAAAACTATTCCAGCAAAATCTTCCCTCCAAAATCCAAATTGAGTCTTATTATGTATCCGTGCAGCAGTTTACAACCATATAGGATTTTTCCATTTTCAAGAAAAACAGACCGTGGGTCGCATTTTCTCCTTTAACCCCTTGTTATACTAAAAAAAAAATTGGGGCTAAAGCAACATTTTATTGGGGAAAAAAAGTAATTTTTCATTTTCACATCCCAATGTTTTGTGAAAAAGCTGTGGGGTCAAAATGCTCACCATACCCCTTTATCAATACCTTGAGGGGTGTAGTTGCCAAAATGGGGGTCACTTTATAGGGGTTTTCCATTGTACTGGTACATTAGGGCGCCCCTCTTATAAATATATAAATAAATTTTAATATTTAATTAAAATTTTTTTTATATTTTTTTTTTTTTTTCCTTTTCTTTTCCATTTCATTTAATGAAAAAGAAAAATAAGGTTATAGGGGGAGGCTGAAGTGGGGGGGCCCCTTTTTCTTTTTGTTTTTTGTTAGGAGGGAGAGGGGGGGGGGGGGGAGGGAAGGTAAAGTTATTTTTTTTTTTTTTTTTTTTTTTTCATTTTTCTACCCAAGGGGGGCGCAGCAAAACCAACACAAAAAAAAACAAAACAAACGGCGGGGGGCCCACCGGACGCGCCGCGGCCGCCCACACAAACGTGCGAGACGGGATGGATCAATTATAAAAATAAACATACAACATTTAATAATTAACATAATAAAAACAAAAACAAACAATAAAAAAAAAAAAAATAAAAATCAAGGCCCCCCGCCGCGTCCCCTCCCCCCCCTCTTGTAAAGCTTTCCTCCCCGCCGGGTTTTTATAGCGGGGGGGGGCCCGGGGGGGCAATAATTTTTAATTATTTTTTTTTATTTTTTAATAAAAAAAAAAAAAAAATTGGATTTTGGGGAATTGCACTTTTTTTCCCCCCCTTTTTTTTTTTTTTTTTCCCAAAAAAAAAAAAAAAAAAAAAAAAAATAAAAAAAAATGAAAAGACGCAAAATTTGTTGAATAACCCAAATGATAAAAATGTTATAGCCCTTGTGACAATTGGGGGTAGTTTAGCATCAAAGGTAGCAGCTTCCTGGTCTTGATAGAGGTGTTGGTGGCGCTGGGTGCCAAATAAACAGCATATCAGGTAATGAAAATCCAAAAGAAATGGCTTTATTCAGCTAGTAAGTGATAACAGGAACAAAAACAAAAAAAACAGCCTAGCCCACACACAGGGCAATACCTCACTTCCTGAACCCTGACTACTCTCTGAGGGCAAGATGCTTTGCTGAGGTTTCTCCTCAGCAATCTGGCTCACACTGAGCCCACCAAGTCCACTTGTGGAGTCCAGTTCTCTTGGGACAGACCCCCTTGTCTGTCTCCAACTGGCCCACCATTTACCTGCTCCCTGCAGGTTCTCAGCAGCACTCCTCTGCTGTATGTACTCCCTCTGGAGTGAAGCCCCCACCTATGGGTGTGGTTGAGGACCTTTTAACCCTGGTTTTGGGTCCCCCCCCCCCCCCCCCCCCCCCCCCCCACCCCACCCCCCAACAAACCCCCCAAAAACAAAAACCAACAAAAAAACCACCACAAAAAAAAAGCAAAAAACCCCAAAATAAAAAAAAAAAATAAAATTAATAATTATTAATAAACAGTTCACACTCCGCTCTATAAATCACAAAAAAAAAAAATAAAAAAAAAAACAAAAAAAGAGGAAATAAAAAAATTAAAAAAAAAAAAAAAAAAAAATATAACCTCCTTTTCTTTTTTTTTTTTTTTTTTTGCAGACCCCACACACCACACCTTAATAAAAAAAAAAAATTTTTTCCACCCTACAAAATCATCCACCGCCATTTATTACTACTTCTCGCCTGGATTGCAGTAAAAAAATTCTTTTGCTTACCAACATGTTACACAGCACTTTACAGATATTGTCAACACTGTCCCATGTAGTCACAATCTTAATTCCCTATCAGTATGTCTATGGAGTGTAGGAGGAAATTCACACAAACAGACTGTTGTCCTTGGCTGGATTTGAACCCAGAACGTCAGAACTTGGTTCAAGGCACCAGTTCTATCCACTGAGCCATGCAAAACAAGGGTATGTGGTGTGGTGTGGTATGGGATGGTATAATGCTAAAACATCAGTAACAACCACAGATATTGATTAGTTAATTTTGCTTGATCCAATAAGGAGAGAACATGTTTTGAGGCACTGAAGTGCCCAGGTGCTGTAGTCACCAATGATTGTCAATAATGATCCACCCAAAATCCCAGATTTTCCCCCAAGGAGCCAATTCAAGCCACTATATAATGACCGTATGAATGGTCAGTGTGCTATTCAGCTTTTTCCAGCAGCAGGAAATTCATGTCTATTTCGATTATTCTCAGTCTTCTGGTTTAATGCTGCAAAATTAGGCTATCCTATTAATATGTATGTATTAAAATACCTTTGTCATGCTATTTCACATTTTGGCCAAAAGTCAGCTGAAAACGTTAGTTAATTTGATTCTGATCAATCAGTATTTCAGTGATAATGATGGGGAATCAGATTAAAGTTAGCCATGCATCAGTGATTTTAGGTCAACAGATTTAATATATTACATATAAAAATTGCTGACTCTGTAGATGACGAATGGAGCCATCTTTGGACTTGAATTACTTTGCATGTATGCTAATGACGGTAGCTCACAAGCACCATGAACAAAAAAGATGAAGCATCTGAAGTGGGTAGTGAAAGCAGGCTTGTGGCTGAAAGGAAGGAAGTGTAGGTGCCATTAGAGACTGTTTTCTAAACAGAGAAGTCATCCGCAACTCATTGTTATTCAGAAATGCTGAAGACACTTTGCTGAGAAGTGTTTGTCTGCATTTAAAAGCCCGTACGTATCTGATGCTTTCTGATGGCTGTGAGATTCCAGTGAGGCAGACATCCCTTTTTTGCATGTCTGTATTGCTAAAGTAAGTCAAAAGAGGCAAATCTCATTTACCTTGCTAATACTGTAAAACGTATTGTTTTTTTTTCTACTGCATTTCCGCAGCAGCCAAAAACGCAGCATTAACGAATTGTGATGCCTTAGCCTAAGGCAGGGGCCCCACGTTTTCTAGCGAATCCCATCCACACATTGCAGAAAAATACCTTCAGCAGAAATGCTGCGATTTCCAAGAGCGTTGCGTTTTTTTTGGAAATTGTAGCATGTTAATTATACCTACGGAAACGCTGGCGGTTTCCCTATAGGTGTAATTGAAGTAGAAAGTCCAAAGAGGAAAACATTTCTGCTCCGGTTTTTCCCACAGCGCTTTTTGGCTCCGGCCCGCTACGTGGGGCCTTAGCCTAAGGGGTGTTCACACTACCGTTGGTGACCGTCAGTAGTGTCCGTAGCTATTGTCCGTTACAAGATTTTAGCATCGGACACTAACTGAACCTTCAGAAATCCGTTAAAATTTCCATTCATTTCAATGGGATTTCATATTGTGTCTGTTTGTGTCCATTTTGTGTGGTGTGTTTTTTTTTTTTTTTTTTTTTTTTTTTCCGCAGACAAAAAATCCTACATGCAGGACTTTTGTGTCCGCTTGGAAAAACTGATTCTTGTCAGACAGCAAGTGTTATTTTTTTAGCATTGAAGTCTATGGGTAATGGACAGTAACTGTTAGGGTGGGTTCACACTTGCGCCGGAGTCCGTCCGCTGCGAATCCGCCTGAAAATCTGGGTAAACTGTATAGGCACTGGATAGTGACAGGTTAGCGACACATTGCTTAAAAACCCATTCAAAGTCCTGCATGTCCGATCATGATCATCATGATCATGATCATCATGATCATGATCATCATCATGATCATCATGATCATGATCATCATCATGATCATCATCATCATCATCATCATCATCATCACCCACCATCATCACCGCACCATCATCACCGCACCACCATCACCCACCACCATCACCCACCACAATCACCCACCATCATCACCCACCATCATCACCCCCCCCTCATGAGTGTAAGGGTTTCCTGTAAGATATACAATAGAGGAATCACATTGCTGATGCTGAAGTCGTCCCTGCTGACAAATTTAGTGGTTTTTTTTTTTTTTTTTGTTTTTTTTTTTTAAAGTGCTTCAGAAGCCGGAACACTTCCTTCATCAACCTCCAATGATGTATCTCGAAGTAACACATTGTCCCTGTGGTCTACTGCTTTCAATAAATGCTCACTACCTTCTGCTGCAAATACATCTGATCCAGGCTCATTAATTGCAAAACAGCATGGCAGCGCTTTGCCTAACACCCATGAAACAAGGATGGAGAAGGAGGAAGAGAAGTGGAAGTGACTGCTTTCCCTGGTGAAAATGGTGGCTGGAAACGATCTAGTGATGAGGATCCAGAGGAGGTGGATTGGCCCTGTAGTTCCATCAGAACTGGGCCTGAATATTCGGGGTGAAACTAGCACCTGGCCTTGCTGTGTTTCTGAAATGTGGCTACTGCCACTCAAAACAATGACCCAGTGGGCCATGAAAGGCATGTATTGTCCTTGTCCATAACTGCTGCTTCACGTGTCGATAGTGGCTTACACCTTTCCCCGGAATGATGTACCCAAGGAAAGGCCTACGTTCTCCGACACACAGCAATACAAAGCAGTGACAGCTTTCCTATAGAAATATTGGTGGCTGGGTATCCTCCATTGAGGTTGAGTGCATGCCATCAGTTGTCAAAACATAGTGGAATCCACTAAGTGGTACAGCAGTGACTACACCGCCTTCAGTTTGGCCAGGTGCGAGTTAAGTTGCACAACTGCCGATGACTGGCCACATATTTCCTTATGAATGACTGACATTAGTGTGGGAGAGTAGGAGGAGGAGAAACAGTTGGTGATAATGTTGATAACAATGACCATCGGCTAGAGCTACTTGTAGATGTGGCCTGCCTACCAGGAAGATCATGGGGAGGAGTAGGAAAGCAGCCTTGATCGCTTCCCCTGCCAGTACCACTGTCAACTTTATCTCTGACCTGTCTGGTGAGTTCCTTGGTCTTCATGATGCTGTTTTGTTCACGAGTGTTCTCTAAGAAACCACTGAGGCCTTCACAGAACAGGTGTATTCATACTGAGACTAAATTACACACAACTGGACTCTTAATTAATTGCCTTCTGAAGACAATTAATTGCACTGGATTTTATTTAGGGGTATCAGAGTACAGGGGGCTGAATACTTCACACTTTTCAGATTTTTATTTGATTAAAATTTTGAAAACCATGCATCATTTTCATTCCACTTCACAATTATGTGCTACTTTGTGTTGGTCTATCACTTAAAATCTCAATAAAATACATGTAAGTTTGTGGTTGTAAGGTGACAAAATGTGTAAAACTTCCCAGGGTATGAATAGTTTTGCACAGTGGCTGGAATTACTACTACCACCCTCTTCATCTGATGTCACCTTGTCACCCTGACCCAGTTGCCAGGTCCTTTCCACATTAGACCCATCATCAGCAATGTCATCATCATCTTCCCGCTTTTTTCTAACATATAATCATGGCCATGTAGACCCTCAGAATTTCCACCTCCAGATATCCCCCTAGGTCCCCTACCAAAATAACTACCAGTAGTAGTAGTACCATACCCCCCTGCCACTACTACCTTTACCACTACCAACAGTCATCATGTCTTCCTCCTCTGCTTGCACACAATGCTGAATGTTCTCATCCAGCTCATCAAAAAGAGGAGGAAGACTGCTGTGACTAGGAGAAATAGATTGCTCAGCAGGTTCCACATCATTTCCAGGGATCTGTGTCAGTGAAGGAGACACGGTTGCCAGTCCAGAAAGCCTTGCAGTACATTATGTGTTCTGTAGGAGAAGGAGGACCAGAGCGGAAAAAAACATGAAATTCCTATTCCTAAATGTGATTTTTAAAATTACAGCAGGATAGACTGTATTAGGTGACTATATATATGTATATATATATATATATATATATATAAAAAAAGACAAAATAACAGGGATTCTACTTTTTACATTAGTGAAGTATGCACTACTAGTAGTACCACGGCCACCACTACTACTTTACTATTGTGTGTGACATATCTAGAACCACATATGCACAAGCAGTGCACTTGCATATACAGAGAAACACTTAAAATATTTTGTTCAGATTTACAATACTAGAAAGAATGTGTTACGCTAGGTTCACACCTGCTCTTGGTATCCATCTGCTTGCAAACCATTTTAAGAGAGGAACGGGTTGGTACAAACAGCATTACAAACAGTTACACAGTGGATACCCAAATATGTCTTTTTAGATGGTTTAGTCAATGGGTATCCGTTCAAAAAAACTGACCGTTTGTGTCCGTTTTTGACCAGTCCATTTTTTTGCCATCCTTCTTCATTCTGAGCATGCGCAGAGGGAAAAACAGATTGCAAAACAGACACAAACTGATTGCTATCCGTTTGTAATCCGCTTTCATTAAACTTCAATGTTAAAAAAAAAAAAAAAACGGATTGGTTGCTGTACGTCTGGTATCCTTAATTCTTGAACAGAGAAAAAGTACTGCAAGTCCAATTTTTTTCTCCGCTCAAAAGAGCAGAAACCAGCCAGAAATGCTCCAAATGCACACCTGCGGATGGTTTTTACAACCCATTGAAATCAATGGGTTTTAAAATGAACCATTTGAAATCAGCTTTTGAGGATTTTGAGACGGTTTCAAAAACTGATTTTGTGTGGTGGAGAGGCAAACACAGATGTGAACCCAGCCTTATGTGTATTAAGAAGACATGACATTTTTCTATTACAAGTACTGTCAGACAATATAGATTACTCCTATAACTATTGTTCAATTTTCACTTCTGATGTGTGCTGGCTGTAGCCTAGCTAACAGGATAGCATGCACTATGAGATGCATTGAGATAAATTACAGCATTACAGCAAATAAAGGCTAAGATCACGAATGCACAAGCTCATATAGTATATATGTCATCAGCACTGTAAGTTCCACGTACCACTGTCTATTGGCTGAGAGGCTGGCAGCTGTTGCTATCACATGATGTGTGAGTCACTGCACACATGACATTGTCTGCTCTACATTTCCTAGACTAACTAATGGCGGCAGCCATGACTTTTGGATATGGGATGGACCCTCACTCCTTCCTAAAACCATCCAAACTACTGTAAACATTACCTTTGGAATAAGCACACAAAGCACTTTATTTTGGGTGTCAAAATGGCCACAGCTTTATTTAAATCACAGAACTAAAATTATCACAGAAGGAGTCAGGTGAAGTGCTAGACCATTGAGATTCACGAATACTGTGAGATCCCCAGCAGTCTCACAAACAGCACCTGGCCAGACAGCAATAAAGGGGGCGGCACGCTCTGGCTTGCAATTCTAGCAGAGCCAGTACACTTTAAGGGCACCTACAGCCCTGTGCTTAACCACTGTGCCCGCCCCTGGATGACGTTACTATTACGACATCCTTCAGGCTGGCCATTTCCAAAGCTCAGCCTGTTCACCACCATGAGGTTTAACCTCCTCTATTAGTTAAAATAAGTCCACAATAACTTGCCTGCAACTTCCACCTGACTCCTCAACCGCAAAAGTAAAGCTGTGACAGTTTACTAATGGACCATGTGCCATGTAACACTTTATTACATACAACTGACTCCCTTTATAAATTTTTTATTTTTTTTGCTTAATATTATTTCAATTCATTTCCACACTTATTGCCAATGCCATGAACAAATAACTTAAAACTAAATGTTCAGGCAAATACTATGAAATATGGACTAAACATGGCAAACCCCCGACTTACGAAGAGTCATCCTACAGCACTCAGGAGAGGAAAAAACCCCTGTGGCGGAAACCTCTAGGGAACCATGGCTGGAGGACTGCCCTTAACTTGGGCGTAGAAGGATAATGCCAACATTAACTCATCAAAGTCATCTTAGAATTGTATATATGGCCAGAAACACAATTATGGTATCAAACAAAGAAATGATACAATAATACATACATTATACAGGTAAACGTGAAAAAAGCAATTGTAAAATAGTGATTGAAAGAGGGCGGGTGGGAGCGAAATGTTTCCTCCAGTCCTTGTGGTGAGAGAAAGAGATGAATGAGACAGGAAGTTACATCTATTCTTAAACTCCTCCCCTCCCTACAGTAACACACTAGGCACTATATACTCCTAAAGCTGAATATACACACATATACTCATAAATCTGAACCAGCCTGTATAATCTACATAACTACTCCACAAAGAAGAAACTGCAGGAGTTATTAGTTCCCCCATCCCAAAGTCATGTCCCCCTTTGCTAATGGCTCCAGGGATGTCTTGACTTTTGGATATGGGATGGACCCTCACTCTTTCCTAAAACCATCCAAACTACTGTAAACATTACCTTTGGAATAAGCACACAAAACACTTTATTTTGGGTGTCAAAATGGCCACAGCTTTATTTAAGTCACAGAACTAAAATAATTACAGAAGAAGTCAGGTGAAGTGCTAGACCATTGGGATTCATGAATACTGTGAGCTCCCCAGCTGTCTGACAAACAGCAGCCGACCAGACAGCAATAAAGGGGGTGGCACGCTCCGGCTTGCAATTCTAGCAGAGCCAGTGCACTTTGAGGGCACCAACAGCCCTGTCATTAACCACTGTGTCCGCCCCTGGATGACGTTACTATTACGACATCCTTCAGGCTGGCCATATCCAAAGCTCAGCCTGTTCACCACCATGAGGCACTTGTACGCATCCCAATCCTAAGCAACCTTGACCTATGGAGTTACATCCTAAGGCAAGGCCACTGACAATAACAGTGTAAAACATTGGCCTAAAGATTGGAGGCCCAGGCAGACAGGGTCCTTTCTTCCACTTGTACTAGATCACTCAGCTAGTTAGCTATCATAGTATATGTCATAGTCAGGGATGGGAGCTGCTGCAGTATATGATGCCATAGTAACATATAATAAAAGTAATCCATATACTTATCTAGATAAAGACTGTAAGTCACCGGCTACACATGGAGAGTAAGAAATACAATAACCTGGTGCAGTATTTGTCTGATATCCATTATCTACATGTGTTGGAGACTCAGAGGTCAGCCTACAACATGGCGGTCACTATATCACCATATATACATGGCTATAAAACTATACAATTCTGTGCATCCTACAGAGCAAGGTGCACCTGGGTCACCCACATCCCCACCATGTACTGAGCCCTCCATGAACACCTTTCAGAGCTATAAATATGATCTAGATATAATATATTCTGCTAGAAGACTGTGAAAAAACATCTAGATAAAGCCCAATGTAATCTACACAGTCTTATACCATCCACCATTTTAGGTAATAGATCAATTTCCACATGGAAGATGAAATAGCTACATGAGGTAAGGGCAGACATTATATAGACTTACCCATGAAGTACAGTTAGTAGCCTAATAAGGATTACTGTACTAATCTTACAGTCTGAAGAATACATACAGATACCACATAAGGTTATAACAGTAGCTTTATAAGAATCAACCGGGTAATAGTACATACATACAATATACTCAGAACACAGCAGTACTACAACAACCAGGAAGTCCACAACAGTCTTAGGTTATATACCCGGGTATATATATAGATATATAGCAAGAGTCCGGTGCACAATACCTCCAGGCAACAGAAGAGATGTAGGGGCCCCTGTGGATGACTGTGGATCCTCAGATTCTTCCAGGAGATGACAGACAGCTGATCAGGAGATGATGATGATGAGATCCTTCACAGGCAGCAAACAGGGCGACGGTGACTGTAGTAGATGCAGGCCTAACTACCCTAACACTGAGTCCTTAACCTGCCAGCTAAACTACTAGTGCAACCGGGCCTCTAACTAGCTAGTTGGCCGTCGGAAGCCTAACCTATCACTGCCCTGAACTATATATATATATACATATATATAGATCCCTAACTACAGTTACTAGCTGTATATAGGGGTAACACATACCTAACTATATACTCTGAAGTAAAGTGGGACAGGTGGCTATGAAATAAGGTAGAGCAGCTTCACTAGCTGATCTCAAGGATATAGATTCTTAAATATCTACTCCTTAGAATTACACCTACCACCTGCCTTAGACTCCCCTAGACATAACATGTCTGTCTCACAGCAGCTCTGCCTCACATCTCTCCCCCCAGCAGCTCTGCCTCACATGTGTCTGACTCACTGTATTTACAAAACAATCCCTGCACTGAATGCCTGGGGTCTCTGAAGCCAAACTGCATGGGCAGAGAAGCTAGACACATTATATACTAGTAGAAATGGCAGTTCCCTACACTCTCCCTCTGGTGAAATCTTTACGTCACGTCAAAGACATACAAAGTCATAGTATACAGTCGACATTACCAATGACAATATCAATATGGTTGCTTTTGCATTTACAGAGTCACAACAGGTTAATACAGTGCTGGCCAAAAGTATTGGCATCCCTGCAATTCTGTCAGATAATACTCAATTTCTTCCAGAAAATGATTGCAATCACAAATGCTTTGGTAATAATAATATCTTCATTTATTTTGCTTGCAATGAAAAAACACAAAAGAGAATGAAAAAAAAAGTCAAATCATTGATCATTTTACACAAAACTCCAAAAATGGGCCGGACAAAATTAATGGCACCCTCAGCCTAATACTTGGTAGCACAACCTTTAGACAAAATAACTGCGAACAACCGCTTCCGGTAACCATCAATGAGTTTCTTACAATGCTCTTCTGGAATTTTAGACCATTCTTCTTTGGCAAATTTCTCCAGGTCCCTGAGATTTGAAAGGTGCCTTCTCCAAACTGCCATTTTGAGATCTCTCCACAGGTGTTCTATGGGATTCAGGTCTGGACTCATTGCTGGCCACTTTAGAAGTCTCCAGTGCTTTCTCTCAAACCATTTTCTAGTGCTTTTTGAAGTGTGTTTTGGGTCATTGTCCTGCTGGAAGACCCATGACCTTTGAGGGAGACCCAGCTTTCTCACACTGGGCCCTACATTATGCTGCAAAATTTGTTGGTAGTCTTCAGACTTCATAATGCCATGCACACGGTCAAGCAGTCCAGTGCCAGAGGCAGCAAAGCAACTCCAAAACATCAGGGAACCTCCGCCATGTTTGACTGTAGGGACCGTGTTCTTTTCTTTGAAGGCCTCTTTTTTTTTTCCTGTAAACGCTATGTTGATGCCTTTTCCCAAAAAGCTCTACTTTTGTCTCATCTGACCAGAGAACATTCTTCCAAAAAGTTTTTGGCTTTCTCAGGTAAGTTTTGGCAAACTCCAGCCTGGCTTTTTTATGTCTCTGGGTCAGAAGTGGGGTCTTCCTGGGTATCCTACCATAGAGTCCCTTTTCATTCAGACGCCGACGGATAGTACGGGTTGACACTGTTGTACCCTCGGACTGCAGGGCAGCTAGAACTTGTTTGGATGTTAGTCGAGGTTCTTTAGCCACCATCCGCACAATCTTTCGTTGAAATCTCTCGTCAATTTTTCTTTTCCGTCCACATCTAGGGAGGTTAGCCACAGTGCCATGGGCTTTAAACTTCTTGATGACACTGCGCACGGTAGACACAGGAACATTCAGGTCTTTGGAGATGGACTTGTAGCCTTGAGATTGCTCATGCTTCCTCACAATTTTGCTTCTCAAGTCCTCAGACAGTTCTTTGGTCTTCTTTCTTTTCTCCATGCTCAATGTGGTACACACAAGGACACAGGACAGAGGTTGAGTCAACTTTAATCCATTTCAACTGGCTGCAAGTGTGATTTAGTTATTGCCACCACCTGTTATGTGCCACAGGTAAGTAACAGGTGCTGTTTACACAAATTAGAGAAGCATCACATGATTTTTCAAAGGGTGCCAATACTTTTGTCCACCCCCTTTTTTATGTTTGGTGTGGAATTATATCCAATTTGGATTTTTGACAATTCTTTTTGTGGTTTTCCATTGAAGACAAATTAAATGAAGATATTATTACCAAAGCATTTGTGATTGCAATCATTTTCTGGAAGAAATTGAGTATTATCTGACAGAATTGCAGGGGTGCCAATACTTTTGGCCAGCACTGTAGGTATACATGCCAACAGGAGCGAAAATTGGTAACACATTGACCAAAGTGGACACTGCACCCACCCAAGCATGATATAAATGAGGCTGAGTAGTAAATCTGGGGTCCCCCAAACTATCATATGTCAGTATAGGTGGAGGGTGTCTAATTCTCTCTCCTCTCCGTACCTCTCTCTGAGGTAAACTAGCATGTCCAGGCCCTAAACTAGGGTTGTCTCCCATGGGAGGGGATGGTGCTGGTGGCGTAGGAGAGCTAGATCCCTGCTCATCTGTAGACACAGATCTAGATACGAATTCTGGAGTTTGAGGGTTCATAGGTCTCCCTGAAGGAGAAGATACTGGTGATCTAGGAACTTCAGGAGCCACAGTCCAATCACTCTCAGTAGTTTCAGGAAGGTCAGGTGGAATATCGGCTAAGGGCTGTGGAGAATCGCAGGCCAAGCCATCATTGGAGATATCCATACCATCAATCTGAGGTACAGGCAACAAATGATTTCTATGCCAAGTCCTGATCATCCCGTCCTTTTATCTTGTAGACTGGTATTCCAGGCAACCGATCTACCACTGTAAAGAGTTCACTCCGCCATTGATCAGCCAGCTTATGTTTTGCAGATGCTCCCAAATTCTGTAGCAGAACATGGTCACCAGGGTTCAATTCTCGGTATCTTACTCGAAGATCAAATCTCCTTTTATTTCCTTCATTCACTTTGGCCACATTTTCCTCAGCCAGCTGATAAGCACTCTTAAGCGTTTCTTTCAAACGTGCCACATATCGGTAATGATCTCGATGACTGATACCATCGGTAGAGACTCCCAACAAGATGTCAATAGGTAGCCTAGGCTCTCTTCCAAACATCAGAAAGTATGGTGAATATCCTGCGCTCTCGTGCCTTGTACTATTATAGGCATGCACCATAGCCTCCACTTTTTGACTCCAGGATCGCTTATCCTCAATTCGTAAGGTACCAAGCATATCAAGTAAAGTCCTGTTAAATCTTTAAGGAAGGACATCTCCCTCTGGATGGTAAGGCGTCGTCCGACTTTTGCGGATGTTCAACAACTGAAGTAACTCTTTGATCAGGTTACTCTCAAAATCCCGGCCTTGATCAGAATGCAACCGGTGTGGTAAGCCATAATGGATAAAATACTTTTCCCAAAGCACTCTTGCAACGGTGACTGCTTTTTGATCCTTAGTCGGAAAGGCTTGAGCATATCGTGTGAAGTGGTCAGTCACCACCAAGACATTTCCAAATCCTCTGGAGTCGTTGTCAACACAAAGGAAGTCTATGCAGACAAGATCCATGGGGCCTGAACTCTTCAAGAGTCCCATGAAGGCCGCTCGAACCGGGACAGTCTTCCTCTGCAAACATCTGCGACAGCACCTACACAGACGAGTCACGGTATCTCTCATTTTGGGCCAGTAGAATCGGTCTTGTATTAGGCCATAAGTCTTCTCAGGTCCCAAATGATCATGATAATCATGCAGACTTTGGAAAATCATCTTCTGAAAGCAGCTTGGAATAACTAGTTGGCACCTTCCAGGGTGATCATGATACAGCACCACACGATAAAGTAGGCCGTTGTCTATTTCAAACTTCTCCCAATCTCGTAGAAGTTGGCTGCATTCCGAGGGTAGGGATGTCTTTAACATTTCTCTGTCTTGAGAACTCACTGCTTGATAAAGAGGCCCAATTAAAGGATCAGTCTTTTGACTCCAGATCATTCGCTTTGAAGATATAGAGCAACTCTCAAAGGATCCTAAAGCGGCAGGGTATTCAAATATGTCTGGTACAGCTTCGGGACCTCCCCCAAAAAGAGTCAATAAGCCGAATTTCAGAAAAGGCTACTCGGTCTTCAACTACAGCAGCCATGGCACACAAAGCTCCTACTCCAGGACTTGGCACTTCTTCCCATTCATCCACTACTTCCGGACTAGGTAATCCAGGCCATCTTGATAGAGAATCTGCATCCATGTTCTTAGGCCCCGGTTTATACTTGAGTGTGAATTGGTAGTTGGATAAAGCCGCCAACCAGCGATGTCCTGTAGCATCGAGTTTAGCGGTTGACAAAACGTATGCCAGTGGATTGTCTGTTCTTACTTCAAACGTGGCTCTGTATAAACAGTCATGTAATTTATCAACAATGGCCCACTTGAGCGCCAAAAACTCCAATTTATGTACTGGATAATTTTTCTCGCTGGGAGAAAGACTTCAACTTATGAAAGCTATGGCCCGTAACCCGGCCGGGTATTCTTGGTGCAGCACGCCACCTAATCCTTCAAAGCTGGCATCTACATGTAGCACATATGGCTTCTGTGCATCAGCATAAGCCAGAACGGGAGCTTCTGTCAATTTCTTCTTCAACAACTTAAATGCTTCTTCACAATCCGCAGTCCACCTATCGCCAAAAAGGCTTTTGGAAGACCCGTTCTTCTTTCCCAGATCTCCTGCATCACTCTTCAACAGGTCGAGGAGGGCTCGAGCAATTTTTGAATATCCTTCCACAAATCGTCGCTAGAATCCACAAAACCCCAAGAAAGATTGCAACTCCGTAATATTTTGTGGTCGGGGCCAATTCACCACAGCTTCAATCTTACCAGGATCGGTAGCAATTCCTTCAGCAGAAACAATATGACCTACATAAGTGACCGAAGATCTACAAAATTTGCATTTGTCAGCCGACAACTTCAGCCCCTCTTCTTTTAAGCGTTGGAGTACTCTCATGAGTCGTTCTTCATGTTCTTCCAGCATCTTTCCAAACACAATAATGTCGTCAAGATATACAAGGCATTCCCGGGGCACTAAATCACCTAACACTCTTTCCATCAACCTTTGCAACGTTGCTGGCGCACCTTTTGTACCTTGCGGCATGCGAGTGAACTGAACGAAACCCAAGGGGCATATGAAGGCTGTCTTTTCCCGATCCTCAGGTGCCATTGGGACTTGATAGTATCCCGATCTTAGGTCCAGCACTGTGAACCAACAGTTTCCATTCAGAGCTTCCAGAGCTTCTTCAATTCTCGGCAGTGTATACTGATCAGGTAAGGTTCTCCGGTTCAGAGTTCTGTAATCCACACATAGGCGAATTGCTCCAGATTTTTTTCTTACCACGACAATAGGTGAGGCATAGGGGCTCTTACTGTCCACAATGATCCCCTGACCTTTCATTTGCTGTAGAGTCTGTCTTAACTCATCAACATCCTTTGGAGCAACTCTCCGTGGTCACTCCCGGAAGGGAGTAGAATCGGTCAATCGGAAAGTGTGTTGAGCACTTTTAGCACAACCTACATCCGTATCATCAATGGAGAACACTTCCGATAATTCAGACAACTTCTGTGTCAGTCGCTGATTTCAGGCCTCTGGTAAATGTGGATCACTCAAGTCAAGATTGAGATTAGGGATTGCATCTTGGATTTGAATCCTGCACACTTCAGTGTATGGATTTACTCAAAGCACAGGGTAGCAGTGGGCCACATTCTGGTATGGTCCAATTACGATCGGATGCACATCGGATGCACAGGTAGATAACTCCACTTTATTTCTCCAGTCCTTTCTCTCTGGGATCACCATCCAGCCATTCTGGTTAATCATTTCTTCAGGGCTTTCCATAAGGACATAACTCCCCCCTTCAAGCAAATCGGGAGCAATGCTGGAGGCTACTCTCAGAACTCTCTCCCCGCCGGCAGGAACTTCCACGGTTCTCTCACCGATATGATATACCATTCCATGTCGATAGCCAGTAGACAGGGCATCACAGAGTTCTCTAAGATCAGAAGATATATTCACCGGCTGAGCTGCAGGGTTCCAATCTCTTCCAAGAAACTTCTGAAAAGCATAATGCACTGCGGGACAATTAGTGCCAAGTATCACAGGAGCTGCACAAGAATCCCCTGTATCAGGACAGACAAGAGCCATAATCTTCATGGGAGCGACACTCTGATCTTCTAATTCAGGGACAGCTATAACTACTTGTAGGCTACCATCTACAGGATATGATCCTGAATTAAGCCCCCACAATTTCATTTGTCCCGTAGACTGAAGAGGTATATCCCTCAGATACTTTTGGTAGAACAAGCGATAAATCAGGGTCACTTGAGATCCTGTATCAAACAGGGCAGAAGCGGCATGACCATTGACAGTGACTTTGACAATGGACCTGGAGCCCGCGATAGCGCCTCTGGTCTTTACTCGGCCTGCCTTCCTTCGGTGTCTTTGATTCTGAATAGAGAAGACAGCACTGTATCCCATTCCCTCACTGTCCTCCGTACACTGTCTGGCAGTATGGCCCGTCTGACCACATTTATAACAGGTTCTAGCATCCTTCCTCCATTGAGTGGCAGTGGGTGGAGTGGCGGACTGTCTAGGTTCTGACCGCTCCGCTGGTTTGTCCTTGTTTGAACTAGGAAGAACATCTTCTTTAGAGATGCTTTACGCTTTCTTAGGGGTACTAAAACTAATGTCAGCTTCTTGTTTCTTCACTAACTTCATTAAGTGAGGAAATGGAAGAACTTTGTCAGATAGTAAGACCTTGAGTACTTGAGCAAGAGGATGATGAGGTTGTAACCCTCTCACCAACTGACTGGTTCTCATAGCGTCTACCTCTGAAGTAGATATAGATGCGTGGTACGCCAGACGTGAAAGAAGTAGCTGTAAACGGTTAATAAAAGTAGAGACATTTTCCCCTTCTTTTTGACGAACCATTCGGTAATCAGCGACCATCTGGGCAAGGTCATAGTATGGCTCAAAGTGATCAGACAGTACTTATATATAGTCCAATGCACTCACTCCTTCATGAGAGTCTCTGTACAGGCGGATCAATTCTGCAGCAGGAGACCGTCTACTTTCACTGATACGCTGCCGCTTGCCTTCTTCAGAGCAAGACCATTCCTTCAGGCATTGGAGAGTATGTTCTTTCCATATCTCAAAGTTTTCCTCCCCTTGTGGTACTGGGACATTACCAGAGAATACCTTTAGTTTCTTGTAGTGAGTGGCCTGCAGGCCCTGAGCTAACATTTCAGTCAGCTTGGCTAAAGTGCTAATAGCACTGTCACTAGAGGAACTGTTAGCAACAGCCATACTGGGGGGATAACTGGCTGAGCGGGGTTCTTCCTTTACCTGAACCAGTGGAGGAACAGGAGGTCGGTAATCCCATGTAGTAGTTAGTGGGAGGTTCCCCTCTGAGCTATATCGCTTCTCCATATCAATGACTATTCCCACTTCTAAATCTCAGCAGTGCCTCCAAATGTAGCCCTATTTGGGGGGGGTATGAGTATTATCCCTCCCGCAATAGACTCTGGCGCTGACCTGTGTGTATAATGGGACCTGAAGCCTTCGCTGAAGGGAAGAGTGGGAACATATATGAAATATATCAGTGCCTCCACGCAGGATAGAGCCTCTGTATTACAGGGAGGATCTCTTCCTGGGACTTACCCATGAAGTACAGTTAGTAGCCTTAACAAGGATTACTGTACTAACCTCACAGTCTGAAGAATACATACAGATACCACATAAGGTTATAACAGTAACTTTATAAGAATCAACTGGGTAATAGTACATACATACAATATACTCAGAATACAGCAGTACTACAACAACCAGCAAGTCCACAACAGTCTTAGGTTATATACCCGGGTATATATATAGATATATAGCAAGAGTCCGGTGCACAATACCTCCAGGCAACAGAAGAGATGTAGGGGCCCCTGTGGATCCTCGGATTCTTCCAGGAGATGACAGACAGCTGATCAGGAGATGATGATGATGATGAGATCCTTCACAGGCAGCAAACAGGGCGACGGTGACTGTAGTAGATGCAGGCCTGACTACCCTAACACTGAGTCCTTAACCTGCCAGCTAAACTACTAGTGCAACCGGGCCTTTAACTAGCTAGTTGGCCGTCGGAAGCCTAACCTATCACTACCCTGAACTATATATATATACATAGATCCCTAACTACAGTTACTAGCTAGGTCCTGTGAGTATATAGGGGTAACACATACCTAACTATATACTCTGAAGTAAAGTGGGACAGGTGGCTCTGAAATAAGGTAGAGCAGCTTCACTAGCTGATTTCAAGGATATAGATTCTTAAATATCTACTCCTTAGAATTACACCTACCACCTGCCTTAGACTCCCCTAGACATAACATGTCTGTCTCACAGCAGCTCTGCCTCACATCTCTCCCCCCAGCAGCTCTGCCTCACATGTGTCTGACTCACTATATTTACAAAACAAACCCTGCACTGAATGCCTGGGGTCTCTGAAGCCAAACTGCAGGGGCAGAGAAGCTAGACACATTATATACTAGTAGAAATGGCAGTTCCCTACACCTGTATACAGTATGGCCAGTATACACAGTATGACCCATATACAGCCCTGAGAAGGAGGTCACATAGAAATTATTAGCCATAACCTATCCCCAGCATGATCATTATTAGCACGGAGATGGAGGATATATACAGGGATTATTAGTGCAGTCTCCATTAATATCACCACACTGTATATCTGATCCCCAGCTTTCAGACCCTGCAGTCCCTCTCTCACCACAGGGTCTCCATTACATGTGATCTCCCAGCTCCACCATAGAGAACCCCTCAGTCCCCAGGACTCATGAGCAATCTGCATTATACAGCAGTAATCTATGATATATCAGCCATGTCTGCAGTGTGTGAGGTCAATACATGAGGGGACAGGATAAATCCTGTGGTAATACTGCAGCATATACAGTATGTTGTAGAATGGTGATACTAAACTAGTATTGATGTGTAATGTGAATGTGGTCACACCAGTGTGGTGTGAGGTGATAAACCCCAATATTATACTCCCTGATTCAGCAGACATGTTTAATGTTTCCTCCAGTCCTTGTGGTGAGAGAAAGAGATGAATGAGGCAGGAAGTTACATCTATTCCTAAACTCCTCCCTCCCTACAGTAACAAACTAGCCACTATATACTCCTAAAGCTGAACCAGCCTGTATAAATCCACACAACTACTGCACAAAGATGAAACTGCAGGAGTTATTTGTTCCCCCATCCCAAAGTCATGTCCCCCTTTGCTAATGGCTCCGGGGGTGTCTTTTTCTTGTATCGCAGCCATATTTGTTTGTCCGAAGCGCATGGCCATTTGTCTGGTTTTGTTAACATTACGAGCAGTGTCGGACTGGGATGTCTAGGGCCCACCAGTGGAATTGTTTCTAGGGGCCCACCATCAGGACCTCTGTATGGCGAGTGAACAGCATGGCTCCTAGAATTGTTACCATTACCTGTAGCCACACTGTCCTGGAAAAGCTGATCTGCATAGGTCCTGGATGTTGTATCATCGCAGATGTAATATTGATGGCCTATCCTAAGGACAGGCCATCAATATTACAAAGATGGTTAAATCCTTTAAAGAGGTTGTCCAGGAATTGGAGCAAACCATATGCCCGGCGGGAGGTGTAAAATAAATAAATAAATAAATAAGCATACTCGCCTGTCCCCGGTGCTCCGTTGTCCGCTGCCAGTGTCCATTCAGACTTGTGCCGGTGCCTCCTTGCTGGGAGTGCTGCACCTCATGTGACCGATTAGGTACAGGATTTCTTGAAATGAGGCGCTGCCATGAGACCGAACAGACACACGTGGGGACAACAGGGTGCTGGGGACAGGTGAGTATGCTATTTTTTATATTTTTTTAATTTTACACCTCCCTGGCAGCCGCCACAGTGGTCGCTCCAATTTATGGACAACCTCTTTAAGGGGTTGTCTGGGCCAAATTTTTTTATGGCCACTTCACTGGCCCCCCATACAGTGGCCTCTTCACTGGTCCCCCATACTGTATGGGGAACAGTGATGGAGCCATTATATTGTGTTGTGCAGTGATGGGGGCTGACATTCTGTTGGGGGGGGACATTATACTATGTGGGGCATATTAAAGGGGCTGTCCAGGGTTAATCTTTTTTATGGCCCATGCTCAGGATAGGCCATAAATACCTGATCTCTATGCAGCTGACACATGGTCCCATCAGCTGTACAGAGCCACTTCTGGTGCCCTTTCTGTACACAACACAGGGCCGGAAGCAGAAAGCTCCATCCGCTGTATAACAGCCCGCCGTCTCCACTGCAGCTCAGCTCCCACTGACTTCAATAAGTGCTAAGATGCAGTAAAAGTGCCTGGCCCCTATACAGTAGACAGAGCTTTCTGCTTCAGGCCCTGTATTATGTACAGGACAGGCGGAGAAGTGGCTCTGTAGGGTTTGTCCCCCTACAGATCAGATATTTATGGCCTATCCTGAGGATGAACCATAACACATTATGCCTGGACAATCCCCTTTAATACACCCCCTAAAGCGCCACACTTTAAAGTGGTTGTCCAGTATAATTTTTTTCTTTTTTTATAATTAGACTGGAGGAGGTGAACCCCCGCCCCCCCAAAAAAAACATACTAAACATACTCACCTGTCCTCAGTGTCCTCCCAGCATGGTCTGGTCCTCAGCATGGTCTGGTCCTGCAGCTCTGCTGTCTTCTTTTGCCGGAAGTCCTCACTGGCTGTGACGTCACAGGTCCCTTCTTTTAGGCCGCTGATTGGCCTCAAGGGTCACATGACATCACAGGTAGTCACGTGCAGAGGGAAGAAAACAACAGAGCTGCAGGACCAAACCTCCCTGGGAGACACTGGGGACAGGAGAGAAAGTTTGGGGGTTTTTTTTGTTTTGTTTTTTTTACCTGCCCCGGTGTAATTTAAAAAAAAAAAAAATGTTATCCTGCACAACCCCATTAATGTCCCCCAGGCTATTGGCCTCCATCACTGCCCCCCACAATATAATGGCGCAATCAATGGCCCCCATACAGTATAGGGGACCAGTGAAGGGTCCACTGTATGGGAGGGAATATTGAAGGGGCCGCTGTATGCCCAAGCGACTTAGGTATTGTTATGTTGGAGCCCTAGATCAGGCACCCGCATAACAATACAGGGGGAAATTAGCTAGGGTGGGAAGGTGGTATTACAACTCTCAACAGACTCAGAGCATCTGGAACTGCTGGGGGTTGTAGTTATCAGAGTGGTCAGTGAAGTTGAAAGATTTAGGGCAAAATAGGGGGAAAAGTTGTTTTTTGTTTGCGTAGGTAAGTACAACTTACCCATCACACTGCTGGTCTGGGCTCCTATGCAGAAACCCGCTGCCGAGCACAGCGTCAGTACGTCAGTGAGGCTTGCAGCAACAAGCTGCAACTGAATCGGTTCCAATGGCTTCCCATCAGGATCCAGGCTACAGAGGGAGGGCCCACAAGAAGGTAGGGACGGTCTCCCGCTGCTATGCTATGCCGACAGCCGGCCATCTTTAATCATTACAATGTTGCCTGCAACCTGGTCCCCTGAGGTTGCCGAGCCGGCCCCTGACCACTATTGGTCCACATTTTGTCAATGCAAAGGCATTGGTCAGGGGCCGGATCGGGATGTTTAGGGGCCAGATCAGGGGATACATCGGTTCCCCAGTGGGCCAGTCCGACCCTGATTACGAGCCAATTCACCATCTCTACTGAGGACTGTTATGCCCCACTGAATGCACTTGGGGAAATTGTCAAATACTTATATCCCAGATGTGCCCAATGGCCAACAAGTCCAGAGATGCTGAAGCTATGGTAGCAAGTTTAGGTCACACAGGCTGCTCACAGTGACACGAGCAGCATATGGCCTAGCTTTGTCCTGTTGAAAAAACAGCTCTTGGAACACTTTGGAGAATATAACTATTCCACTGGTTCCACGACCAAATCGATGCAATGCCGAGCTGCTAATGTACCTGAAATGAATACCACAAGAGCACTGGGGTCTTGTTCACTTGTAATATCTAAGTAAGTCAATGATCAGCCAGCCACTGTTTTCTCCCACCATCGGCCCCTACAAGGGTGACTCTTCCTTGTTCTCATGTGCCGACCCCCTTAGTCCCTGCACCAGAGATGGCAGGAAGAGACAACACTAGCTAAAAGATCAATCTAGGGTCCCCTCTATTCTCACCCCCCACAGCAGTCTCTTACCACCAGAGCAATTCCTCCATGATCTGTGACAGGAGGTCTTCGTGCCTTGGTTTCCTCAGTCGGCCCTTCTAGTGAAGATCTCTGTCCTATAGATGAAAGCTACCCTGATCCCACCAATCCATATAACATGTGGCCTCTACCACCCACCATACCCTTGATACTCTTACTAGTTTCCAGTAATCCTGCTGACTACACCAAGGCATGGGGTCCTCCCCATGCAGTGTGGTTACGAAACCTTACAGATTCACTACCCAGTACTGGCGACTTTGTGTCATATTGTGTAGTCAGACTCAAGATAAAAGTAGATGCTTTACTTGAGTGACGCTACATGATTTCAGTATAATAGCAGGGGTAGAACTATGCAGCATATGGCACACAAATCACTATCAGGAAAGCAGACATGAGTCTGACTCACATGAGACAGCAGTTATCCCTCCTGTTCTCACAGCCAGCACTCCAGACTGTACTCAAGGACTCCTGTGTTGAGATGGCTACTTTGTGGAGAAAGACAGAACTGACTAACCGGATTGGACTCCAACTGCAATATTCCTGGAAATGTGAGAAGGCCACACTATATAACACGCCTTTTCCCCAGCATAATCCAGCATCACACCATAGCCAGTACAAAGTTATACCCTCCAGAACTACCTAGCATAATAATGTTAAGAGTAATCGTCACAGTACATCCGAAAAAGTGTCAGCAAAACATTAAATAACAGAACAAATATCATTCCTCGTAGAATAGGAACATGTCTTAGGTATGAACTCTATGTATGGCCACTATGGGATCCCACTTAGGGTTGCTGTTTAAGGAGGTTAACTCTTTCACCCTCTTACAGACTGCACCTGGATGAAGAGAACCATGCATACTTCATTGGTTAATTGTAGGAAAGGGTCTTCATTAAATACTGCTTTCCTTTGTTTTAAAATTTAAAACATGCGCTTCAATAAAAATCTTATTTTGGCTTTTATTTCTTATTCTGCTCTTGAAAAATTAAAGCTGTACTGTGATTGATTGATTGCTAGAAGGTTTTATTTAAAAAAAATCTGCTTGAATCATTTTGATATTAGAGCTGGTGTAAAGAGTTTTATCTCTACATGTGCAGAAATGGATTATGGGTGGGCCTGGCTCTAGTTACTTTCGTATTTCTGACATTATTTTTCTTTTTCACCTGTTATGGGTTATAATATATAATATTTGTTGGCTTTATTTACATAAAAAACAGTATATGGTTGCAACTAAGGCTACATACAGTGGCAAGCAAAAGTTTGGATGACCCTTGTCAAAATGACTGTTATTGTGAACAGTTACGCAAGTTGAAGATGAAATGATCTTTAAAAGGCATAACATTAAAGATTAAACACATGTGTCTATAATTTTAAGCAATATCAGTGTATTATTATGTTTAAGTACAATTTTAGAGTGAAAAATGGAAAGGAGCACCTTTCCAAAAGTTTGGGAACCTTGTAGATTTGTATGCTCAGATAACTTTGCCTAAGGTTTCAGACCTTATTTAGCCAGTTAAGGTTATGGCTTGTTCACTATCATTGTTAGGAAAGGCCAAGTGATGCAAATTTTCGCTTTATAAATACCCAGCCTCCTCCAACCTTGGGCAAAAAAACAGCAGCCATGGGTTCTTCTAAGCAGCTGCCTAGCACTCTGAAAATGTAAATGGTGGAGGTCCACAGAGCAGTAGAAGGCTATAAAGAAGAGAGCAAAGTGTTTTCAAGTTGTCCTTTCTTCAGTTTGAAATGTAATTAACAAATGGCAGTTAATAGCAACAGTGGAGGTCAAGAAAAGAAGCCACAAATTGGCGAAATGCACGTCAGGCGTGAGTGCTATCCTTCCCCATGAGGTGTGGTTTGGATGTGAGCCCCCCTTGATTTCTTTGTGTCTTTATTATGGCGCTGGGTATGTATACTTTCAGTTTAAGTATACTGATGTAGTAGACATCTATATTGATGCATTAGTGTGTACTTTGAACATCTGGTAGTGTATTGTTTGTTATCTCTCCATGTATTTATATTTGTATGATATATTTGATTGATGTATATCTATTTTACATTAATAGACTTCTAAGATGTTTTGGCTATAAAGAGTGTCCTCATTAAGTATTGTAGATGTTTATTGTTTCTACTGATGGGACTCTAGATTTTATACTAAATTGAGGAATCATTTTTTTTTAGATCAAGCTAAGGTCTGGAAGACCAAGAAAAATTTCAGAGCCAGCTGCTCGTAGGATTGCGAGAGTGGCAAATCAGAACCCCCGCTTGACTGCAAAAGACCTTCAGGAAGATTTAGCAGACTCTGGAGTTGTGGTACATTGTTCTACTGTTCATTGATACCTGCACAAATTATGGCTTTCATGGAAGAGTCACCAGAAGAAATCCTCTACTGCATCCTCACTATAAAATTCAGCGTCAGAAGTTTGCAATAGAACATTTGAACAAACCTGATGCATTTTGGAAGCAAGTCCTGTGGACCAATGAGGTTAAAATAGAACTCTTTGGCCACAATGATCAAAGGTATGTTTGGAGAAAAAAAGGGCACAGAATTTCAGGAAAAGAACATCTCTCCAACCATTAATCATGCTTTGGGGTTGTGTTGCAGCCAATGGCACGGGGAACATTTCATGGGTAGAGGGAAGAATGGGTTCAAAGAAATTTCAGCAAATTCTTTAAGCAAACATAACACCATCTGTAAAAAAAAAAATTGAAAAGAGGATGGCTTCCTTATATGGATAATGATCCTAAACACAAAATCCACCGTAGACTACCTAAAAAGGCGCAAGCTGAAAGTTTTACCATGGCCCTCACAGTCCCCTGATCTGAACATCATTGGAAATCTGTGGCTAGACCTCAAAAGAGCAGTGCATGTAAGATGACCCAGGAATTTCACAGAACTGGAAGACTTTTCCAAGGAAGAATGGATGAAAATCCCTCAGTTTTGCATCGGGCCATTTTCATTTTTTGTTATTTTGAAAATGTAAAATATGAAAATATTTTTTTTTTCCAAAAATACATTGGGAATGTGTCATCTTTTTTTTTTTCAACTGTTTATTTTAAAAGGTTTTTGTCATACAGAGAAAATAACAATATACAAGAAAAATAAGATAACTGAAGATAACAAACATAGGACAGACGGGGATTACTCAGAATTCTCAATAAATTACCAGGCTTTAACCCCTTAAGGACCCAGCCCAAAAGTGCGTTAAGGACCAGGCCTCGTTTTTCAAAACTGACATGTGTCACTTTATATGGCAATAACTTTGAGACGTCTTAACTTACACAAGTGATTTTGAGATTGTTTTTTCGTGACACATTGTACTTCATGTTAGTGGTAAACACTAATGAATATTTTTGTATTTATTTATAGAAAAATAGGAAATTTGATGGAAATTTTGAAAAAAATCGCAATTTTCAAAATGTGAAATGCTCTGCTTTTCAGATAGATAGTCATACCACCCAAATACATTAATACATATTATCTACCATATCTCTGCTTTATATCGGCATCATCTTTTAATCGTCCTGTAATTTATTTTGGATGTTAGAAGGCTTACAAGTGTAACAGCGATTTTGCAGATTTACAAGAAAATTTCCCAAACTAATTTTTTAGGGACCACTTCAGTTGTGAAGAGGATTATAAAGGCCTATATATTAGAAACCCCCATAAATCACCCCATTTTCAAAACTGCACCCCTCAAATAATTCAAAATAACATTTGGGAAGTTTGTTAACCCTTTAAGAATTTCACTGGAATTAAAACAATATGGAGGTGAAATTTAGACATTTAATTTTTTCCCACTAATTCCTTAATTTAGCCCTAAAATTAACACATTCACAAAGGGTTAAAGGAAAAAATGCATCTCGCAGTTTGTTATGCAATTTCTCCCGAGCACGTAAATACCCCACAAGTGGGTGTAAACTGATGTTTGGGCGAATGACAGCGCACGGAAGGGAAGGAGCGACACTGGGCGTCTGAAAAGCAGATTTTGCTGGAATAGTTTTCAGGTGCCATGTCTCATTTGCAAAGCCCCTAGAGTACCAATACAAAGGAAAACCCCAAAAAGTGACCCCATTTTGCAAACTACACCCCTCACAGAATTCATATAGGGGTATAGTGAGCATTTTGACCTTACATTCGTTTCACAGATTTTGCTAACACTGGGATGTATAAATGAAACATTACTAAAATGTAACTTTATCCCCAAAGTTTTCGTTTTCACAATGGGTTAAAGGAGAAAAAGCACCCCACAGTTTGCAAAATAATTGCTCCTAAACACAGCAATACCCCATATGTGGTCGTAATCTGCTGTATGGGTACATGGCAGGGCTCAGAATGGAAAGAGCGCTATTTAGCTTTTGGAGAGCAGATTTTGCTGGAATAGTTTTCAGGTACCATGTCGCATTTGCAGAGCCCCCAAAGTACCAATACAGTGGAAACCCCCTAAAAGTGACCCCATTTTGGAAACTACACCCCTCACAGAACATATCAAGGGACATAATGAGCATTTTGACCCTACAGCTGTTTCACAGATTTTATTAACATTGGGACATTAAAATGAAAAATTACTTTTTTTCCAATAAACTGTCAATTTAGCCCCAAATTTTTCATTTTCACAAGAGGACAAAGGAGAAAAAGCACCCCAAAGTTCGTTACACAATTTCTCCTGAACACAGAAATGCCCCATATGTGGTTGTAATCTGCTGCATGGGTACATGGCAGGGCTCAAAATGGAAAGAGCGCTATTTAGCTTTTGGAGGGCAGATTTTGCTGGAATAGTTTTCGGATGCCATGTCGCATTTGCAGAGCCCCTAAAGTACCAATATAATACAAACCCCCAAAAAGTGACCCCATTTTGGAAACTACACCCCTTATAGAATTTATCTAGGGGTATGGTGAACATTTTGACCTCACAGCTGTTTCACAGATTTTATTAACATTGGGACATTAAAATGAAAAATTACTTTTTTTCCAATAAACCGTCAATTTAGCCCCAAATTTTTCATTTTCACAAGAGGACAAAGGAGAAAAAGCACCCCCAAAGTTCGTTACACAATTTCTCCTGAACACAGAAATGCCCCATATGTGGTTGTAATCTGCTGCATGGGTAAATGGCAGGGCTAAAAATGGAAAGAGCGCTATTTAGCTTTTGGAGGGCAGATTTTGCTGGAATAGTTTTTGGATGCCATGTTGCATTTGCAGAACCCCTAAAGTACCAATATAATGGAAACCTCTCAAAAGTGACCCCATTTTAGAAACTACACCCCTCAAGGAATGTATCAAGGGGTATTATCATTTAGAGCCTAAAAATGCTTCCCAAAAATTAATGTACAAAGTGAAAATTAAAGTTTTTAAAGAAATATCCAATTTCAGTGCCTAATACGTTGCGGCCACTTTGTGGCATCAGAGACATGAACTCCTAAAACTATTAAGTGGGCTATCCCGGGGACAAAAAAATTATATATGTGGGTATAAACTGCTGCTTGGGCACGCAGCAGGGCTCAGAAGGGAAGGAGCACTGTGGGTTTTTTTAGCTTTTGGAGTACAGATTTAGAGGGACTTTCTGGTCGCCATGATATTTTTGCAGAGCCCTGGAGGTGCCAGTAAATTGGAATTCCCCAAGAAGTGACCCCCATTTTGTAGGGGCAATTTTAGGGTCTCTGCAAATGTGACATGGCGTCCAAAAAAACAACAATCTAAATATGCGCTCCAAAAGCACATAGCGCTCCTTCACATTTGCGCCCTGCTGTGTGCCCAAATGACAGTTTATGCCCACACGTATGACACTGATGTACCCAGGATAACGTACTTAACAATGCCATATGTGGGTATAAACTGCTGTTTGGGCACAGCCGGGCACAGAAGGGAAGGAGCGCTATTTTGGTTTTAGAGCACAGTTTGCTTTTTGGACACCATGCCACTTTTGCAGAAACCATGAATTGTCAGTAAAGTGGAATCCGCAGACATGTCACCCCATTTTGGAAACTATACCCTTCAAGGGATTTATCAAGTGGGGTAGCGAGCATTATTAACCCTTAAGTGTTGCATTCTTTTAATTTCCAAAAATGAATGCGCAGCTGATAATGAAAAGTTAAAAATGAAATTTTTCTATAGATACGCCATTTCAGTGCCCGATATGTTGTGCCCAGCTTATGTCTGCACAGACACACACTCCAAAAACTGGTGATCGGGGATCCCGGGCACAACAGCTTTTGGAGCGTTCATCTCTGATACAAGCCGGGCACAACATATTACGCACTGAAATGTCGTATTCCTGGAATAATTGTCATTTTCACCTTTCATCATCAGCTGCCTATTCATTTACGGATAATAAATTACAGCAACACTTGGGGGTTAAAAATGCTCACTGTACCCCAGGATAAATTCCTTCAGGGGTGTAGTTTCCAAAATGGGGTGACATGTCAGGGGATTCCACTGTACTGGCATTTCAGCTCTGCAAAAGTGCAATGGCGTCCAAAAACCAAATAGCGCTCCTTCCCTTCTGTGCCCAAACAGGAGTTTATACCCATATATCACATTAAGTACCTTATCCTGGGTACACCAGTGTCATACATGTGGGTATAAACTGCGGTTTGGGCACACAGTAGGGCACAGAAGGGAAGGAGCGCTATATGGCTTTTGGAGCGCAGATTCAGATGTTTGGGATCTGGATGCCATGTCATGTTTGCAGAGCCTCTAAAGTACCAGTAAAGTGGAATCCCCTAGGGAATGACCCCATTTTGAAAACTGCACCCCTCAAAGAATTTATCAAGGGGTGTAGCGAGCATTAGTATCCCAGAAGTGACTGCACAGCGGATGGGGAAAAGTGAATATGTAATCTGTGCGTAGTACATTGGGTACACTAAATTCCCTACTATTTCCCCAGTAGTTCCTATTATTGGGGGGTCACTCTGGGGGTCACTTCTGGTTTATTATCCCTCGTAAGCTCTAAATCTGGGGTGTACCCTAATATACGCTCGCACAGTTTATACATTCCCTTCCTGCCGCAGCCAGTTATGCTCTAATGATTTGGCGATTTTTGGGGTTTTTGTCTTCACATTGTACGAGTTATATTTTCTTTATTTCTCTGGTGATGTAGCCATATGAGGGCTTGTTGTTTTCAGGGTGAGATGTATTTTTTAATGACATCATTTTTAGGTGCTTACAACTTATTAAATAAATTTTATTAACTCTTTCTTGGTGGATTAAAAAACAACCCCATCAATTCTGGCACTGCGTTTTATCTTTTAAATTTTTTACCATGCAGCGTAGAGCATAAGTAACAAGTTATCTTTATTCTGCGGGTCATTACGATTACGGCGATACCTCATTTATACTGTTTTTTTATGCAATACCAATTTTGCAGAACAAAAACCCATTTGGGGACATAAATTAATTTTTTTTGCATCGCCATCTTCTAAGATGCGTAGCATTTTTATTTTTCAGTTTAGAGAGTTGGTTTAGGGCTTATTTTTTGCTGTCCAGTTTTCATGGCTGTCTTGCACCTGAGGGGCACCCATTTTCACGGATCCCCTATACATTACAGTGTATGTAGGGATCTGTGAAAGGGGACAAAAATAGGACATGACCTCAATAGCCCCCATTCACTGACATTTGAATTTATTTCTGCCATGTGACGTCCATTAAAAAAAGGGACATCACTTGGCCATTGTTCAGTGTCCTATGAATGTAGCCTAAGGCTCTCTTCACACTTTCACATTTAGTCTATGAGCAGAAAGCTCCTCACACACATGCTAAACGTATTTAGAGGCCTACATGCATCTAGCATTAGTCAAAAGAGTGTCTTTTTGTATTTCTTTTGTATATGCCCCTCTGTATAACAAAAAATAATCTTGCTTTTACAATAGGACACAGTAAAAAAAATAGACTTTTTTCTAACAGTGAATAGCAATATATGATTATAGAGAGGCGAATAAAGGTTTGATTTCTACTATAGCTGTTTCTTCACCTATATCTGTGTATTTTTATGGTGACTGGGAGTCAAATTCATGGAAGCAGAGGTGTAACTTGAATCTCCTGGGCCCCAATGCAAAAGCTACCTTGTTCCATTTAGAATAGTGGTATATTATACAGTCATATGAAAAAGTTTGGGCACCCCTATTAATCTTAATCATTTTTAGTTCTAAATATTTGGGTGTTTGCAACAGCTATTTCAATTTGATATATCTAATAACTGATGGACACAGTAATATTTCAGGATTGAAATGAGGTTTATTGTACTAACAGAAAATGTGCAATATGCATTAAACCAAAATTTGACCGGTGCAAAAATTTGGGTACCCTTATCATTTTATTGATTTGAATACTCCTAACTACTTTTTACTGACTTACTGAAGCACAAAATTGGTTTTGTAACCTCACTGAGCTTTGAACTTCATGCCAGGTGTATCCAATCATGAGAAAGGTATTTAAGGTGGCCAATTGCGTTGTTCTCCTATTTGAATCTCCTCTGAGGTGGCATCATGGGCTCCTCAAAACAACTCTCAAATGATCTGAAAACAAAGATTGTTCAACATAGTTGTTCAGGGGAGGTACAAAAGTTGTCTCAGAGTTTAACCTGTCAGTTTCCACTGTGAGGAACATAGTAAGGAAATGGAGCCACAGGGACAGTTCTTGTTAAGCCCAGAGTGGCAGGCCAAGAAAAATATCAGAAGGCAGAGAAGAAGATGGTGAGAACAGTCAAGGACAATCCACAGACCACCTCCAAAGAGCTGCAGCATCATCTTGCTGCAGATGGTGTCACTGTGCATCGGTCAACAATACAGCACACTTTGCACAAGGAGAAGCTGTATGGGAGGTGATGCGAAGACCGTTTCTGAAAGCACGCCACAAACAGGTCGCCTGGGTATGCAAAGCACATTTGGACAAGCCAGCTTCATTTTGGAGAGGTCCTGTGGACTGATGAAACAAAGATTGAGTTGTTTGGTCATACAAAAAGGCGTTATGTATGGCGTCAAAAAACACAGCATTCCAAGAAAAACACTTGCTACCCACTGTAAAATTTGGTGGAGGTTCCATCATGCTTTGGGGCTGTGTGGCCAATGCCGGCACCGGGAATCTTGTTAGTTGAGGGTCGCATGGATTCAACTCAGTATCAGCAGATTCTTGAGAATAATGTACAAGAATCAGTGACGTTTGAGTTACGCCGGGGATGGATATTTCAGCAAGACAATGATCCAAAACACAGCTCCAAATCTACTCAGGCATTCATGCAGAGGAACAATTATAATGTTCTGGAATGGCCATCCCAGTCCCCAGACCTGAATATCATTGAACATCTGTGGGATAATTTGAGCGGGCTGTTCATGCTCGGCGACCATCAAACTTAACTGAACTGGAATTGTTTTGTAAAGAGGAATGGTCAAAATACCTTCATCCAGGATCCAGGAACTGATTAAAGCTACAGGAAGCGACTAGAGGCTGTTATTTTTGCAAAGGAGGATCTACTAAATATTAATGTCACTTTTCTGTTGAGGTGCCCATACTTTTGCACTGGTCACATTTTGGTTTAATGCATATTGCACATTTTCTGTTAGTACAATAAACCTCATTTCAATCCTGAAATATTACTGTGTCCATCAGTTATTAGATATATCAAATTGAAATGGCTGTTGCAAACACCCAAATATTTAGAACTAAAAATGATTAAGATTAATGGGGTGCCCAAACTTTTTCATATGCTGTATGTGGCAGACCTCCTATAGCATTTGCAGCTATAGAATTTTTTGAGTTGCTGGAAGAAATTAATGAAAACTTGAATTTTCAGCATTGGTCTTCATAGCTCCTCAATACAACCTCGCCATGCCCCTTTTTCAGAAAGTTGTGATGATGGTTTAAAAACAACTATTGAGACAATTGGCATTTAAAAAGTCACAAAGCTAAAGTTTGCAGCTTTTTACTCCAAAAAACTGGCACAGGAAATTGATAAATGACCCCTACTGTGTTGCTCCATAAAAAAAAGGACACTAAACAGCTTTCACTGTACGGTGTATATGGAATAACTTTTTTGTGTGTGTCAGTATGATTTATGAAGACAACAAAATGGCGTTTCTGTACTTTTTCACAATAGGACACTTTTTTTTATTTTTGAATCATCCCTTAACATTTTTGATTTTCTGTCCACAAAGCTGTTGTTTTGCAGGGAAATGTTTAGTTTTAACTCCTCAAGGACACAGCCCAAAAGTGCATTAAGGACCAGGCGTAATTTTTGAAATCTGACATGTGTCCCTTTATGTGTTAATAACTTTGAGACGCTTTAAGTTATCAAAGTGATTGTAAGACAGTTTTTTCGTGACACATTGTACTTCATGTCAGTGGTAAATTTTGGTTGATATGTTTTGCCTTTCATTATGAAAAAATAGGAAATTTGGTGAAAATTTGGAAAAAAAAAATGCAGTTTTCAAACTTTGAAATTGCATGCCTTTCACATAGAAAGTCATACCACCCATGTGTCTGCTTTACATTGCAATCAAATTTTAACCCCCCTTTCATTTTTTTTCAGATATTATAAGGCTTACAAGTCGAGCAGTAATTTTTGAAATTTTCAAGAATTTTTCATGTTTGACTGCGGCATCCAAGAGGTTAAAACCCGTGATCTTAGCTGTGCTCTGACCGGGGGTTATGGAGCAGTGTGTTAGCTGTTAGTTACAGCTAACACCTGCTCCCTATGCTGTGGGCGGTCGCGAAGGGGGTTAAAGGGTTGTGACATCACAGGGCTGGCGGGCTGCTGATTGGCTGCATGCACGGCATTGTGGGTGATCCCACATTCCCAGATTTCCTTGCCCCTTGTCCTAACGTGCAGCAGCCATTTTATGAAAAAATGCAATTCGTTACCACGAAGCGTGAGGAAATCCGGATTCGATGAGAATCGAATATTTCCTGAAATTCGGATCGAATTCCACTTTGTCAGCTTCGATTCGCTCATCTCTAATGAAGACCACAGTAGGACCACAGTTCGCTGCGGTAACGCACCAAAACGCGCACAGGCCAACACTGAAACTGCTCTGGTTGCAATTCCTAGAGGGAGTGACGTGTGCAGAGCAGTGACCCTTAGTTTACACTGCTCTGCGCGCCTGCAATTGGTCAGCCTGCAGAGACCTGTGCGGACCGACCAATTGCAGCATTTGGGGAGGGGGTGGCACCACTGCACTACCCACAAAAACACTACAGGGATTGGTGCTATGTATCCACTTATCCAGAAGCTTGCTGGCACAGATCATTGGATATGTGCTGGCAAGCTGCAATTGGCCAATCTGAATCGGCCAATTGCAGCCATCCACATGGCGGGGAAGGGGTTAAACCCCCATTTGCCAGGAAGAAGATTGTCTGCTGTCATAAACAGCGATCTGTCTTGCAACACGGAGACTCCTTAAGGACTGAGTGTATTATTATGCCTTGGTGTGCGAAGTACCTAGCGTCCAGGACATAATAGTACGTCCAAGGTCGCTAAGAGGTTAATTGGTGCAATTTTGGGGCACATATGACTTTCTAATCATTTTTTTTTTTTTGAGTGGCAGAATGAAACATAATTAAATTGGCACCCTATGGCAGGCACTAAATGACATCTGTTAGGTCTCTAGTTGCCATGGCAACCCCTCTGCAATCTATGCAGGAGTAGCCAAAGGGCACTGTGATGCAAAATCCTAAGATGCCATAGTTGCACTTGAATTGCCTCTTGCCAACATTTGAGAAGAGGCACCAGGGAGAACAGCATGTACAACTAAAACAGTAACCTTTGGATTTGGTCACATCTCCTTCTGGGTATTGCCATAGCCTCTATAGGCTCGGTCATGCCCCCATTCTATTGACAAAAACATGAAACATGTGCTGGTAACATGCCCTTTTCATATACAATTGGTACATAAATTTCCCAAGACAGATATGACATGACGTACCTGAGAGATTGCCTGCTCTTCTGAGAATACTGGAGGTTTCCCCTTAATTTGGGAGCCTCTCAGACACGTATGGCAAGTATGCCTTTGACCCTATTGTCAGCTGTATAATGCATCTGGTAGCCTGCAGTGATGACAGTGGCACAGATCCTGAGCCTCAACCGTCACAGCGCTATAATAATATGAGTGTTAGCTACTTGCACACCACAATGTACGATTGCAGTGGGGGCACAGAGGTACCTTTATCTGCCACTAGAACAATAATAATCTATTCTGTAAGGCCATATTCACAGGTTCACAATAATCATGGACTGCACCCAACCATGCTTATTTTTAAGGCATGTGCTGTTCGTGGTTGTTCCTATTTTCACAACAGTGAAAATATGGTTGAACTTTTTTTGTTTACATTTCCTATACTTTCCTTGAAAAAAGGGCAGCATCCATGATTTTCATGAACATATAGACTTTAGTGGAGTTTTTTGGTCCGCAAAATGGACCAAAATAGAGTATGTCTGTTCTTTTCCCACTGACCAGTGATCTGTGGAAAACGAATGGATGTCTGCATGCATCCATTAAAACCAATGGGTGTGAAGGCAATCTGTGATTTTCATAGACATAAGACCTAAGCTAGAATGCGTAGTTAATATGTTTCTCTGTCTTGATGGAAATATACTACTTTTCACATGTTGTTCTGTTAATAAAACAATATATAAAATCCATAAGTACTAATAGAAGAGTACTTATATGAAACACAATAAATAAATCATTGCAGTTTTTAACAGAAATGACTGCAAAAGTTTCACATAGAAAACAAAATCATAGGTTTTACACTACATTACTTTTTATCTTCAGGTTGTGTGTAAAGAGGCTGGAATGTT